>OY743093.1:7512565-8993725 GCA_963555665.1 Dircenna loreta | reverse complement strand
GTTATACCAACAAAGAATAGCATTGGCATCTCCATCATTCTTTATTGGCACATTAATAACATCTGCATTCAATTTGAAACCATTCCCCAGTGGCACTGGGTCTGTTATAGGAGTGTAGTCCACAAGCGTGAGATCCAAACCAAAATTTTGTGATACTTGATATTTATTAATGTGCTTAGACACCTTGTAACCCACATTCTTATCATCTACCCTGTTATTAGCTTCCAGCCAAGGGCTATTAGCAATCTGGCCCATAAGTGTTACAGATGATGGCATAAATAAACCACCCTGAATAAGATGATTATTTTTTAAAAACAGCGCTACATCCTTGTATCTAATATCTAAATCACCACCCAGCTCTAATATATTGCAAAATATAGCATATATTTTCTCATCTTTGAAGCATTCTGGTGTCCAATCTTCTCCAATCAGAAAAGTAACTCGGTCCATATCAATGTCATTGGCCTTTAAAACAACTTCTATGAAAGATTTGTCATAGTCTGTTTTAGCATAACAAAAGATTGATTTTATTCCACGCTTCAACATAAAAAGTCCAAATGTTGGAAATGGGCATAAATCAATGACTGTAATCTCACACAAATCTGTCATCTGTCCAAGGTATACACAGGACATGGCAATGCAGCTTTTGATCCTTTGAAAATAATCCATATCATTCAAAAACCGTAACATTTCAATTGAAATCCTCATGATATCAGAGTCATTATCTGGAACCAGTGATAGTCTTCCCAACGTCATCATAAAATTAAGAGTGAATAAATCATTCTCAACAACATTTCTAGGTATATTGTCAAAGAAAACAGCTTGTTGCCATGCAGATGCTCTTGTCTTCACTCTAGGATCAGTTGTTACCGTGACATTCTCAGTCAAGTACAAGTTGAACCATCCAACAAAACCATCAATCCTCCCTGTTTCTGATCCTTTCAATTCAACCTCATATGGTTCATTGCTTGTTATTTTTGTAGTAATATCTATGGCATCAGTGAAGTCAACTTTAACAATTGACTTGGGTTCGGTGACAAATTTTATATCCTGGTAAAGAAAAACATCTTCACAATCATATGTATCTTCAGCTGTCATAACATGAACAGCAATATTAGAAATGTTTAGAAGCGATTTTACAGCTGGACAAAGGTGGTATTTCGCACTAAGCAGTTCAGATTGGGCTCCCATCACAAAGAAATCAGCTCTCTGAGGGATAACATCTGCAGGTTCTGTTAAGAGATGAGCCCACGCATGAGATAGTGATGGCAAAATATGTTCACCAAACAGACCAGCATCAAATAGTTCTGTGACTAGAAGAGATCGCCTTCCTCCTATATCATTGTCATCCATGGTTGTAGATGATTTGTTAATAATATCAACAGACAACAGCAAATTATTTTCTTCTAGGACACAATCACTAAGATTTGTCATAACCTCAGAACTATCACAGGCAACCACAGCTTTTGGACAGCATTCAGTTGCATACATAGCCAAGAGACCAGTTCCGGTACCAAGATCTAAGACACTTGTCTCATAAGGGGCAACCTTTTCGTGGATAGCGGCGCGATAACTGTCGTTGCGAACTTTGTCATTCAACATTCGAAAATGCCATCTCTCAACCATTAAATTTTTTACAGAATTCAAGTTTTTCTCTGCGTTGACGTAGCCCGCATCTTCCGCGAGAGCCTTTTGGAATTGAGTCCAGGCTTCTTCATAATAGCCATATTTGAATAGGTATTTACCTATCTCATTTAACAAATATATATTGGTGGGAAAAACATTGATAGCCTTCCCAAAATTCGCAAAAATTTCTTCAATCTTATTTGAAGCCGCTAACACTTCGTTCAGTTTGAAGACAGTATCCCGAAACTCGAGTTCGAATGTAGGTTTCAATTGAGGACTCTTATCGAACGCAGATATATATAAATCAATTGCCTTACTAAAACAGCCATTTGTAGAAAGTTGCCTGGCGTACGCGATATATTCTCTTCCAATGGCCGACATCGTGTAGAGAGAGAAAACATGTAGATAATAACTCTTATAAGGTAGACAACATAACGAAATTACTTTTGTAATTGTATATTTGATAATTCTGTATTAGCTGCTTTGTTTTGTAGTCGAAAAAGAATAACCCTATGTAAATATTAACAATTGATTGATATCCTAAAGAACCGTCAACCGAGTACCTACTAAAATGCATTTTTAAATTTGTTATTGACATTTTTGACAATAGCTGTCAAACATTTAATGCCTCTTATATTGCAAACTTGAATCTTTGATAGTTATCAAAGAACACAAGAAAGGAGTACGAACTCCACATATCACATAACATTCTTCAATATCATTAAGTTGATGGCGCTACTATTCCTCCAAGGTAAAACCAATTAAAGACTAATAAAAAATATTTAATAAAATTTGCAAAAGTTTTTGGAACTGAGGATGCTAATTTATTTAAAAAAAAAAGAACACGCATACAAATATATAAAACGGTGTTGGACAACAAACCTTTGCATTTTTTTTAATGATTTTCATTTTAATGGCTTACCTCTCATATAAGTTATTATATCTTACCTTTACTATCCGTATACTTAATAGATATTCCGTTTTGCTTTACTTAAATTAATCTAATGAACTTGAAAAACGATTCCGTATAATATAAAATGATAAAATTAAATACATGATGAAAATTAGTGACATGGGATTAATTATTTACCTTAACTTGCGAGCGTCTATTTCTTTTTTTCCATTTAATATCGACTCCTAAGTATTTACGTTACGATTAATACCATCAATAATATTCAACTCTAACAATTGATAATTGTAGACTCCATTTTTTACTTTAAAGACGATATTATAGTAAGGCTTTTCAGTAGGCAAGATTTTCTTAAAATTGAATGAATTTTTTTCTTAAATTTTACAGTACTTTTAAATACTTTTAAATACAAGGGTAAGATCCTAACATGTAAGTCCTATGCCTACATGAGGGTCTATATGTTAAGCACCAGTCTCCAGCAAGCAGTGTATTGGCATGGTTATTTAAGCTCTGAATTCCTAATCGAATTGCATGTAGTAAGATTTCAAAACTGGTTCCTACAACTTTTGTGTAGTCATAATCATAATTAATAATAATGAATAACATCCAGCTCTGACAAATAGATCAATATGTAATGATATAAATGTTACTGAAATGAGGTATGTACTTATAAATTAAAAATAATTAAGTACAATTAAGTTGAATGCTGTATTTCAAGAATAGTGTTCCAAGCCCCGCAGGATATTTTTGAGATATCTTCATTATAAAATACTTTTTGAAAGCATTCTATTTTCTCATGCCTTTTAGGTGATACTCCTAATTGCCCATATTTGTTACACCCCGCAGTCCATACTGTATTGTCTTCAAGTAAAATTGCTGTGTGTCTTGTGCCACAGGCTATATCTTTTATACAAAGTTCAACCAGTTCATCATTCTCGTCATAGAGATCAACAAGTGTGGGTAGGGTATAGTTTTTAAGACCTTTATTCTCTTGACCACTCTTACTTTCCATTCCCAACTGGCCAGTATCATTCCATCCCCACACATACAGGTCTCCACATTCACTTAAAGCTAAAGAATGCCAGCCTCCAGCACTTATTTTCACAATCTTAATACCAGCTAAAGCCTCAACTTCAGTTGGTAAATCTAGATTAGTTAAGTCCCCATGCCCAAGTTGTAATCTCCTGAAGTAACAAAATAATACAGTTAATGTAGAAAGTAGGTAAAAGAACAACAAAATTTACACTATGCTGAGAAAATAAATAGAATTAAATGTGACCTACCTTCCATTTCCCCAAGTATAAACTCTACCCTCATCAGTCAATAGCATGTAATGTTCATATCCACATTCAATGTTGCACACTTTGCCCAAACAATGTTGAGTATCCAAGTAACTTGGCAACTGACCTGTATAAACATTCCCTTCAGATGTTAAATATATAAAAATATTGTTAGTGGCCAAAACTTTTATTATATCATCACTTGTCCGTGGTTTCTTAGCATTTTCAATAATAGGTTCCTCAGTAAAACCTACTTTTTCAACACTTTTAGTTTCAAAGTAAAAAAAGCAAATACTCCTTTTCTCAACTTCAATGAAAATCATCATGTAATCATTACCAGTCACCAACATTTTTGATTGTCTACAACTCTGCAAGTATTCCTCAAAAATTGGCAACTTAACAAGTTGATTATCTTTGCCCCGCCAGGATCCAGAGATATAAAACGCATCACATATTTTGAATATATTGTATGACCAGCAGGTTGCAATAAGACTTGCTTGCGTCAGATCAAAATTTATTGAATTCTCATCATCAACTTCAACAGTTTCGAATTTCGGGAAAGTACTCTTGTTTTTGGACCAAGAAAACCATTGTCCAAATAAATTGGATCCAGTAACAACTAATCTTTTTCTTTCGTTCATAACTTACAATGTCGAACAATACATTGATATACAGTTGTATGATATTGTTTTGCCTTTTAAGGAGTTTTATATGAATAGTATATTTCCAGTAAGCAGAAATAAAATTAGTATTGTTCAAGTTTTTATAACAATAATTGAAATTCTAAATCATTTAAGTGTGACATTGACAGATATAAAAAAATAAAACGAGTAAACAAGGATTCAGCATATGACATATGTTAATACATAATTGTCAGTTTAGATGGGATATATATTTTTAATACTAATTATTGGCATTTTTAGTTTCGATACTAAGTAGTATTAAGCAGTTTTTGTTTTTGCTTTTACCACAAATGATTATAATGAAGCGATAAGTTGCACTGTGTTAAGACTTTCAGATACAGGTACTGACCTGGCAACCCTAGAAGTAACAAGCCTGCAAGTTGCAACTAGCGAGGATATTTCTCTCCTCAATTCGCGAATGGAGGATGCCGGTTTTCAAAGTATTCTAATATTTTCGTTTTTGTTGATCTATCTGATATTCTGGATGTAATTGGTCCAGAATACGAAGTGTCTATTTGTTTTTGATACAATAAAACCATAAAAGATGAAGTAATACCGTGCCAATCAACTAAAATGGTATTGAAGTGAAATGAAGGGATTCTTGAACAAATCAATATGGCACTCAAACTCGGAAAATGCAGACTCTGCCTCAAGCTCGGCGACTTCTACTCCATCTTCACGATGGATAACAATTTACAACTTGCGGAAATGGTTATGGAATGCGCTCGAGTTAAAGTAAGTATTTATCACAATATTATACATTGTAACATGATCGAAATTTGAAACTTGGAATCACTTTTATACGGCTCAATACATAAATCGCACATCAGATTTTCTTGGCGAAATTACTTCGGTTATCGTATCTTACATCGTAAATGCATTTTTTATCCTTGTTAGATTCTGTTTTGATGGTTGAATATTTATAATCGTCCATTTCGTCGTAATTATCTCTTCTTAATTGGTCTCATTCAGTTTCAACTTCACTCGAATGTTCCTATGATGGCTCAAGATTGCCTAAAATATTTACATAATTTCTTAATAGTTACATCTTCTATGAAAATATTTACATATTGTAATACATTTCACTTGGGTACACCAGATTTAAAATAAAGTAGGTATGTTTTATAAGCAATTTTGTTTTATGAAATAAACATTAAACTCAATTTGACTTTAGGTTGATTATTTTACCATTGGTATTAAAAATATAAGGTTCATCATGATTAAGAAATTATGGAGCAGTTAGTTTATCTAACTATATTTTTCACAAGAAGTAACTTAAGTTGAGTGTGGTTCTTTTTTTTTTAGTATAATATATATTTAAAAAAATCTTTTGTAGTTTTTATTTTCAGAATGATGTATTTGTATCACACATTACTATTATTGTTCTATTTCTTAAAATTATTTATGTTTTTTATTCAAGACAGAAATTTGAACATTGCTGTCTTGAGTATTAGCAGTACCTATATATATAGTATATTTTCTAATAATCACATCTTTAGCTGTAGTCATATTTTCATTAACATCAAGTTTCTTTCTTTTTTTACATATTTCAATACTCTTCAACTTTTTAATTACTTCTCAATCTTGCATTATTTTGAATTTAAATAGCATTTTGTAATCATTAGATTTCACTTCTTTATATATATTTTTGGGATTAACAATATTAGTTGTTGATGAATTCAGATAGTTAACAGCATTAACATCTTTATTTATTTTATTGATGTTAAACTTTTTATCACTAGTTATTTGTTGTTTTTGTTAAGTACATACATTCCATTAACTTTATGTGATATCTGTTTTATTGTCCTTTTATGAATGGTTGTATAATTACCTGGCATTTAAATATAAACATATTGATTCTTAGATATATGAAGGTGATGGACTGCCTGAAAAAATATGCAGTGAGTGTATTCAAAAACTAAGTAGTGCTCATATTTTTAAACAGCAATGTGAGCGATCAGATCAAGAATTAAGACGGAACTATGTTCCTCCCCCAGGTAAGTTTTGGTATTTTGGATACACTAAAAAATAATTTAATCAAGAAATAACTATTTCAATTTTATATGATTCAACAGGTTCCACTCCTCCACCACCCAATAGACAAAGCAGTGATTCTGCATTTTCAACTCATTTGGAAGTATCCAAGCCCATGTCTTCAAGTGAAAGCAAAGCATCAACTGAAAGCAAGGTAACTCTTATCAGCCGCGGCAGAAAACGCAGCAAAGATAGTGTTGACGAGGCGTCAAATAGCAGTCGATCTCATGATTTTCGACCAGGCAGTTCCAAACGCGTTGAAGAATTACGAAGGTCTCAGAAAAAACCGAGAATGGCAACAAGTTACGACTCCGACTTGGATGACAGTGGCTCTTTCTATTCACCAGAAACAGATTCAGATGATCCTTTACAGTATAAATGCAATCAATGTTCCAAGGCATTTAGGTCAAAAAACAGTTTGTCTGCACATTCTAAATGTCACAAAAGAAAAAGTGCTTTGAAGAATGAATTGACGCCGCAAAAGAAAGAGCCTGTAGCAATAGTAGAAACGCCTAAAGGTTTAAGTGATGCTTTGGATGATGACGACAAACTTAAGTGTGACAAATGTAGGAAAGAATTCAAATTAAAAATAATGCTCAAAAGACACAATGAAGTTTGTGGAAAATCACCTAAGAAAGAACTATTAGTATCATTAGAGCCTATAGACGCGATAACTAAAGCACCCAAACTCGATTGTGAGATGTGTCCAACAAAATTTAAAAGTTTAGAAACCTTGGAGAAGCATATGAGGATGGTGCATGCTGCTGTGCTTAAAAGAGATAAAGTGTGCATGAGAAATGAAAATGGAAAAATATGTGTCCCTTGCTATTACTGTAGTCAGGCTTTTGACGATTTTTACATGCACTCTGCACATTTCAGTGAATGCCCCAAGAGAGATAATACTGTCGACTTTGAATGCCCAGTGTGCAAAAAACTATTTAATAAAACTAATTATTTTACACACCTTAAAGCACATTTTTTTCAAACACCAAATGATACTCAAGTGGATTCTAGTTTAAGAAATGGACATTTTCAATGTCGCATATGCAGTAAAAAATTGTTAAGCCAAGAGTTACTGATCAAACATTTAGCTGCACACATGTCTAATATAGATGATGCTGATGAAGGAGGGGATGAGGAATCCAGGTATTATATTTTGTTAAATTTATATTTACATATCCAATTGCTAAAGTAAATATGTATTAAAATGTTTACCCATCTTCTTATTTTATTTCAGAGCAAGCACAGTTGAAGACTGTGGTTCCATACATTCTGAATTTAGTACAATTACTCCCAAAGGTAGTACTTTACAATGTAAATATTGTGATAAAACATTTAAATATAAAAAAGCATTGTTGTCTCATGAGGAAAAGCATAAAACAAGTGTAGTTAAAATAGAAGTACCAGAAATAGACCAGTCTGCAGATGGTCTTAACGAAATTGATCAATCATTTACACAATATGATTCAGAATCTAGTCAAGAAGACGGCGAGGACGATAACACTTGTGATATTTGCGAAAAACAATTTTCCTATAAGAGACTTCTCTTGCAACACAAAAGAACAAAGCACCACATGACGTCTGGTACTAAGAGAGCCAAAATTAATTTAAAGGATTGTTCGGTCCGATGCTTGATTTGCGACATAGAAATGAAAGTCAGTGCTATCAATGAGCACAACCAGACACATATAACTGTCAATATAAAACCTAGGAACTTGTACACGTGTATAGAATGCACGCAGCAGTTTAAGAGCTGCAGCGCTCTAGCAAATCACATCAAGCTTGTTCATAGATTAAAGCAGCAGCCGATGAATTCAAGTGCGCCCACGGATTTGGCGGATTTTTGTGAAGTCGTTGTGACCAAGACGGAACCCCTGGATGAGCTCCAGAATCACAACGGCTTTAGTGAGGTTTCCGTCAACGATGTCAAGCCTTTAGTCAACATGAGCGGATTTACTTGCCCTATTTGCAACAAAACACTACCCACTCTTATATCTCTCAAGAGACACGTCAATTGGCACAACAATGTCGGAAAGAACATAGAGAAGAAGTACGAGTGCTTTGTTTGTAAAGAGGTAAGTACAATGTTCTTATGACTGTTAACGTTCTTTAAATCTTAAATTGTTAATAAATTAACAATTGTTATAGACTTTCCGGTTTCAATGTCACTACAAGCTTCATATGCGCGAACACTACAACGACACCAATCTGGACCCAGCTCTGCTCACCTGCACTATCTGCAACCGTAAAAGCAAACACCTTCGCGCCGCCCAAGCCCATATGAATTTCCACAAACAAACACGTTTCAAGAGCAAAGACTATGAATGCTCGATTTGTAAAAGAGTATTCCAGCATCGCAAAGTTTATCTCTCGCACATGGCCATCCATTACAAACGCGGTGAAAGCGCCAGCAACACGGTTGTGGGCTCCGAGTTACCCAACTCGGTTGATAAGAACGTGTTCGACGGCACCCACACTTGCCATCTATGTGGAAAAGTTTGCGATTCGGAAACATCCTTGAAGCATCACGTGATCTGGCACAACTCCAAGACATCGTTGTATGGCGCCAGACATCAGTGTGATATTTGTAATTTGCAGTTCACTAATAAAAAACGTCTCGAGCTCCACACGAGATCCCATTTTGAAGATGATAATGGTCCGTTTAAGTGCCATATTTGTGGAAAAGGATATCTAGTCGAAGATTACTACAAGAGACATCTCAAAGGTCACAATTTCGATCACCAGTCCCATAAAAAGAGAATTGAGAAACTCCGGAAAGACAAAGTGAAATGTCCGATTTGTGCGCGATACTACCCGGACCTCGTTAAACTTATTCGTCACTTGCGACGGACGCATCCAGAAAGTAAGATGATCAAAGAGGATCCGGATGCTCCAGCGCCTAACTACTATTCTTGTAAACTGTGCGCGAAGGTTTTCTTAGACGAGCGAAGATTACAATTCCACGAGGAAGCCCATTTACGAAAACCTGAATTTTTCAAATGTAAGTTCTGTGGAAAGAAGACCATCTCTTTGAAGAATCACAGGGTTCATATAAAGGGTCATTTAACTCAGAAATACATTGATAATCCTCTGAAATGTAGCAATTGTGAAGAGACATTTACCCGGGGCTACGATTTACAATACCATTTGCGGGACGCTCACAACATCAACGAGACCTGGATCGCGGAGCGCGGGGCGCAGACCCTGGACGGACCGCTTAAGGAACTTCAGTGCTCCATCTGCTACAAAGTGCTGGCTAGCAAAGGCAACTTCGAGCGACACATCGACTACCACAACTCGCTCAGATGTAATTACTGTTTCGAATATTTCAGTACCTCGAGATTTTTGGAAGGACACCTTGCGTTTAGTTGTGATACGAGAAAGCTACTCGGTGATACCGAAATTTACCCTAAGAAAGTAAAGTGCCATATATGTTACAAAGCTTTCCATTTACAAGTGAAGTTAGATTGTCACTTGCGCACGCAACACGATATAAGAACATTCAAAGAAGCTCGTGAAAGTAAAAAAGAAATAGTTTGCGATTATTGCTTCAAAGTCTTCGAAAATGAGTACGCTCTTAGTACTCACAAGATCTACCATCGAACAGTAGGCTACTACGGGTGCATATATTGCAATAGAAAATTTAATACGTTGACCTTATATAGAAAGCACAAAAACCACCACTTCTCTCAACTGAACGTGGACAATCCTACTAAATGCGAGCACTGTGACGAACAGTTTGTAGCATTCAGAAAAATGATCTACCACATGCGGGACGTCCACGGCGATAACAAGGAGTGGATAGTGTTGCCTAAAGAGTCTATAGAGGAAAAATGCAATATATGTAACAAAACATTCTTCAATCTTCATAGACATTTAGATTATCATGAAGAAAATAGATGTCAAAAGTGCGGGGAATATTTCTACTCTCGGGCCGACTTTGATAATCATCTGTGTGCAATCGATAGCGACGAAGAAGTAACCGAGGCTACCAGTAATGGCGTCCGGACCTTGTACGAAGAGTGCAGTTTCTGCTTCAAACCAGTCACCAGGAAGAATTCAAAGAGACTACACGTCCAGATACATCGGGGATCAGGGTCTATATCATGTCGCTTCTGCACTCTTAAATTCAAAACAATGGATGCATTTAATATCCACGCGTTTTCTCACAGAAGTAGAAAGTACAAAAAAAAACCTATCAAATGCCGAAAATGCGGAGAACAGTTCGTGAAGTATGGTCCTTTTATTAGACATATGAAGTTTGTTCACAAATCCTTAAAGAAGCTTCACTATCGGGCCATAGTTATGCCTGAAAAATGCGTTGTATGTAATCAAGATTTTCCGAATCTGCACAATCACTACCGAGCGCATTTACAAAATCAATGTCTGCAGTGTCTAAAATATTTTACCTCGTCTAAATTGTTCTCTATTCATCGATGTGACGAGGAGGACGCCGATCCTTCCAAAGTTTTCACATGTGACGCTAACTTGCTTGAGTTAATCAATGCTTATGTACCTAAAGACGAAAAAGACGATGAAAAGTATTACGGATATGAGGACGAAGAGGATGAAGAGGATGTAGAGAAAGGGTTACTTGAAAAAAGAGAACCGCCTCCCACTGTACCTTCCCAAGACGAAGACAGTCAAAATTCTATCGATATTGAAGAAGGGAACGTACACTCATTAGTACACGCGCCAATTATATCAGATGTTCTATCGCTATATAACAAAAAATATGATAAAAAAAGCAAGAGCAAACCGAAAATGGAAACTAAAACTAGTGGTAATGTTGTGGTTCTTACCGATGACGATTCGGTCGGCTTTGAGTCTAAAGAAGTAGCGATAATAACGATCGAGGACTAGTTATTATATACTGGTGACTTAGTGCTTATCATTCTTACGTTTTCCTCTTCCAAAGGAAATTTTATTTACATTATGCCTAAAGTACCATGTACTCTCGGTTTACTTAATTTATATTGCATTTATTCTTCTTTGGTTTCTGTGAAACTTACAAAAATAACATCTATTTCAGAATTTATTTAACATTTATTTAGGACCAAAGAAAGTCTTGAATAATTATTGTGGGAAATATTAAATTACCCAAGCTCTGATAGAAACTAGTTTATATGTTTATTGATTGTCATGTGTAAATATTTATCACCGGCTATAAGGCTGCCATGTTGTAAATAAACACATTTTATTTAAGTTTTTATCTTATATATATAGACATTTTTCTATTAGGTTAATAAGAAATAGCTTCATTGTAAAATACAAGAGAAATTTTAAATGTGTGACTAAACGTATTTTAACCGCAATAAACTGTGTAGTGATAAATTGACAGCCAATGTTTAAAATTAAAGTCAAGGCCAATATTCCCTCTGAGCCTTTAACAAACCAGATACAAGTGTATTATTCCAAACATTTTGATTAACAAATTTTGACATCTTAGAATGTTTTTAAATTTTTTAAATAATTATATCTCAAGATGTTTACAGAAGAGTGAGTGAAGAGTTTACATATTAAAGTGTTAGTATAACTAGGTTGTAAGTAATGTTATGAAATCTTGGAGGTGTTTTAAAAGAGTTAGTATTGTAGCTTTAATAGGTAAGTGGCCGTGTGATGTGAACGAGACCTAGTGGACGTTCAAGTATTGTGTTGCTGTTAAAGAATAAGACAAGTTACATCTGTCTGTATATTTTGTTGTGATACTACGAATTATGTTAATTTATTTATTTGTTTCAGACACTCATACATTATTTCACTTTTTCATTCGTTTATACTTTTTATGTCAGATTATATGAAAGTATTTGTTACATATATGTCCATTTAATTGGGAATTTCGGAGTTTAAAATAAATAATGTAATAACCATAGTCTTTTATACTATTTTTTTAACTACTGGCTTTTATCCCTGGCCTTGAAATGCGAACCAAACCGCTTAGTGCTGAGTAAATTTGCAGACGCTTTAACTCTCTAGGAACTGGATCTATATTGTAGTCGGAGAAATAGAATTACTAAATTAGGATGATGACCTTGAACATTAGGTCTGAACATACTCTTCACAATACTAGTGATGGCTATAAGTCATTGATCAACGTTTTAATTTTTTACCAATCCTTACTTTATTAGTTTTTTAGTAAATATAGTGGGAACCAATTTTTGTTTTTTATGTTGAAATAAGATATTGATTTCAAGATGAAAAGCATCCAATATCATGATTTAGCTAATAACCCGGCTACACCAAACTATTAAAACCCGTCTAGTAGTTTTGTTGGATTGTAATTATAGCCTAAATGAATTAGTGATATTCTGTAAATATGAGAGACTTTTCTGTGGTTAGAAGTGTTCTACATGTATGTAGCGGGACAACCCATAATCATAATAATTTGAATCAAAATAATTCCTATAGGATGTAGATTTTGTATGAGCCGTAAATTAGCAAACAAAATGAAACTTGTGTTAAATTCGTGTCATATTATTAACTGAGCACGCAACAAATAGATTATTAATAAATATTTAAAATACATATTGATTTTGCCTCGTCAATATTTTATTCCATTTACAGGGACAAGGTAGAACAACAATAACATAAAAGTAATAATCATTTATTTAGTCAACATAGTGTTTACAGGTGGTTAAAAATTTCAGACGGAGTCCGCATATGTTTGACTTATTAACAATAGAAAACAATTACAATATTATAAAAATAGCTTTGCGTCTTTTTATAAGTTTAGTTAAATACTACACTTACACAATTTGCGTTAATAATTTACCAAAACAACAATTTAAATAATTAAAAACTCGTTTGTTAAAAAACATTAAGTAGATAATATATTAAAACGCTAAATAAAGTAATAAAACGATGGTTAAATGCTTGTCTGTTTGCTAAATATGACCTCTTTCTCGTAAGAAATTATTTGAAGCCATATAGTAACTAATTCATACAAATATTTGACAGCGTATTAATCCAAGATATGAAGCTGTACCGTCGATTGTTATTACAACTATTTGAAACACCAACATAAAATAAATATTATTGGTTATTATTATAATTATTGCTTTACAAAAAATATGTTTGCTTACATGGTAGCATTAAGTAATAAATCAAACCCTAAATCATTACACACTGTCCAACATTCAACTTAGTTTACATCACAATTACTTGTAACAGAAATATCTAACACTATCTATGGATCAAATCTACATATAAGAGTCACCATTGTTATTCTCAGTCGATTATTTACTGATTACTATATACAGATATACAGCGTTATGAAATATAAGTGGCTATAGATACTATTACATCCAATAATCGTAGGTGCAAAATAATTAATTTGATAGCATTTTATGCAAGTTTTATTTATATTTTACATTTTCGCATATAATTGTTGAGCAATGCAATGAATTCGCATTTCTGTTGACTTTAAATCACATAATGAAGCACATGTTTACACAAAATTAAGTATGTAAATGTTAAATATTATAGAATTGATTATCTGTCTTTAAATTAAGTTATTTCAACTTATTTTAATTCCCCTCTGGATAAGTGATATTTAACATTAAAACATTTGCTTTAATAAAAACATGATCGTTGGGATACCTTATTAAGAAAAAGAGATAATAAATGAGAGTAATATATAATAGTAATACTGCGTTAATACAATAATAGTTAAAAAAGAAATAAAGTCTTTTTTTTTAAATTCATCTGTTGATTTGTCAACATCTTTGTTTAGTATGATTAAAAGATTAACTTCAATCGAAAGAGAAAACTAAATACTATTGGTCGTTTGAAATGTTCTCTGCGCACGCGACGCGTGTAACAGTAGCGGTTGCATCGTGTCGACGCCGATGTGAACGTATGTCTGTAAGCGTACTTTATATATTATACATATGCTATCCCTTTCTTACAGCCACGACTCTATACGCATCCGAGGGTGTAAGATGTGAAGGCGCATCCCTAGAAGTCCCACTCCCCGTCGCTGGTGTTGTTGTCGCTGTCGTCGTCGTCGTCGGAGGACTGTATGGCGCGCGCGCGTTCCTTGAGAGCGCGTGCGAGTGCGCCGGCCAGCCCGCTCGCACTTTCCACGTTTTCGGGGCTCTTGTCGTCGCCCGTAGAGCTGCTCGATCGGTTCACCTATTAAAAAAATTAAATTAATAACAATAGTCAAGAATGAAAGTTTATTTAAATTGTAAATAACTAATAACTCACGGATTTCAATGTTATTCCTTGACGGATTTCGCTAAGGAGATTGTTTCTGCTGTCGTCCGTGTTTACGGAGGTTTTCGAAAGGGATTCAACGGGCTGTAAAATAATTGTCATTTTAATAAGAGCATTCATTTAAGAATCATGATCTGATGTAGGAGTGGTTAGTGCTCCTAACGGCGGTCCAAAGACGGTCAGTTCGATTCAAACGCGGGGCCGCATTTTGATAGATGTATGTTGGTAAATATCTGCTCGTCACAGAATATTCTACATTTCGGAAATTTTTCTCTTTTCAAATATATTTACTTGGCAAAGTAATTGGTAACAAGCGAAATACCTTCAAGTTCTTGTTTCCGTTGCGGATGCTTTCCATGAGCGCGGCGCGCGGATCCGCGCCGAGGCCTGGGACGGGGGCGGGGCCGCGCGTCTCGCAGGGCCCCGGCGGGGGCGGCGGCGGAGCGGGCGGGGGCGGTGGTGGCGGCGCCGACGAGGGCGGCGGCGGCGGAGGCATAGAAGGGGGCGCGGGAGCGGGGGCTGCATTCATACGTATATAGATACTTAATTAGATTAGTGTAAGCTTTATCCATAGCGGTCACTGGAAACTTATTTACGACCCCTTTAAAGTTATCTTTTTAAAAAATCTTTTATATATATTTACTATCTATAAAATATGTGAAATATTAATAAAGAAGTTCATTGTGTCGAGGACAACAGAGCAGAACGGCAAAATTTGGTATAATGTAATAATGTTTATATAAGAAAAGTTCAATGAACACAACCATATTTGCTAGTTACATTTTCAGCACGCGGCGTACTACTTGTATACATTTTATCTTGTGTGTGCGTGCGTGTGTGTATGTGTGTGTGTGTGTGCGTGCGTGTCGTACGTACGCGGCGCGGGTCGCGGCGGCGGCGGTTGGCGTGGCGCCAGGACGGCGGGCGGCGGCGGCGGGGGGGGCGGGGGCACGGAGCGCGCGGGGGGCGGGGGCGGCGCGCGGGACGCTGGGGAAGGAAAATACCTATTTTACTCTTTAATTTTTATTATTTTTTTTATTTTACAGAATATCTACACAATAAAATGACAGTACGAATAAAGGTGTAAAATGAATGTACGTACGCGGCGCGGGGGGGTGAGGCGCACGTGCGGGCACGGGCGGCGCCGGGCTGCGGGACTCCACTAAGTAAAATATTTCATTAGTAACAGTTCTCATTGAAAAATACGTTTTACATCGTCTACAATAAATATAATGGGATTAGAATAGTTTCTATATAAATATAATTTCTATTAAATAATTTCGCATTATATTTATTGTAAAAAAATATATATTTTTTTTCAAAAACAATAAATTGGGTGAAACACTCGTTTTTGATGGAAACATGTTGTTACTACATAAAGCGTGTAATCTCTACGAGTAAGTAAGGCGGTGTACACACGTGCGGGCGGCGGCTCGTCGTGCAGCTCGTCGTTGACGGCATCCGCGCCGCCGTTCTTGATGATGAAGTCGTAAATGAACTGACGCGTCTCCTGGTCGTTCAATTGTGTCTCCGACACGCCCGCCTTACTGAAGAAAGAACGTAGCTTCTCCTCGGGAACGTCCACATCGAAGCCTGGCATAATGTATTACACGGTTAGTATTTATTTTTTCCGTACCACTGATAAGCATTCGTCGTTTGTTTCTGTCACCTTTGTTCACATCCCAGCCCACGTGCGACACGTGTTTGAAGTCCTGCGGCATGCCGATGTCCGCCTTCGTTAATTTGCGCGCTTTTGGCTTCCTGCTCGAATTTTTAAGCGAATTATCTGAAATAAAAAAATCAAATACATAATTATTAAACTGTATTTGTTGCCCCCGACGTCGGCCGCGAGGGCCTTAGAAAACACTCCGTTCCTGGAGCTCTATTTGGTCATCTTTATTTTAAACATTGCTCTCTACGAAAAGCCCTATTATTATTTCAAGGACTACACGACGACGACGACTTTCAAGGACTAAATTATATTAGTTTACCTCCAACGTGAAAGTGATTTCTAAGTATTGGTTTAGATATTTGTGGATTCGGATAAGTTACTCTGAAGATGACCTCCGACTAATAAACCTACAAAGTACAGATATCGATGTCCCCCCTCCTACCCGCACACGCCACGGGGGGCGCGCCGCTTTCTTTTATTTGGATGTCATTTTTAAATCCGTTATATTATCTTTTGAATAGAATGTCCGATTTTAATAATTTAAAAAGTATTTTACAGGTCTTGAAGCGTTATTAATAAAATAGCATTCAACGAGATAAAGATTAATACAGAGAGGAATTAATAATGTGGTAAGTTTGATTATTGTTGACAGTTTTATAAAGTTTGAAAATGTAAAAAACTATTATTAGTGTCGTAACTACAATAGTTGATATATAGTTGCTTTTTATAAGATGTTGATACGTTGTATAATACTGTAGAATATATTTTTTTCAATCATTCAGTTTCCCCAGGGCACGCGATGTCAAGTTTTTTATGACCAACTTTTTCACACCTTGGATTAAATCGTTGCATATTAATTGTATTCATATTATATTGGATCCCTATACAAGTACACAAATAAGATGTTATATAATATTAGTATAGATAACTTTGAAATAGAAAGGAATGGCAATATTATTGAATTAGACAAAAGGAAACAACCATCAGATCCGCAGTCGAGGCCGCTACATGTATGTATACTCACTGATTACATTCTTGGCCTGCGTGTGGTGGGGGGCGGGCGGCGGCGCGGGGGAGGGCGCGGGCGGCGGCGCGGGAGGCGGGGCGGGCGGGACGGGCGGCGCGGCGTTACCGTTATACCGCGACGACGTCGAGCCGTACGATGACGACGAGTTAACACGCGCCGCCAGTATTGATCGCTGACGACGATCTGTTGGAAGATATTGTCATTTTATTGTATCTATAAGACTTTATTATACACAAAATATGAAATTAAAAAAAAAACAAGAATTCAAAGATATTGTATAAGATATGGTACAAACTACAAAAGCCTTATCACCGAAACTAATCTCTTACAGGCAACCCATAATTAAAAAGACAATTTCAAGTGCAGTGCAGGATTCGTGCGTCAAATTAGATAAAATAAAGTACACACATACATTATACTTTTATATATTATAGACTTATACAATATTACATATACATACATACATACTAAACTTAACATATATTCATTCAATATTATTTTATATACCTTTACATATTACAGCTATATTAAATACAAATATTATATACAAGGATAACAAATGGTTCTTAAGATGACTTTTAAAAGTATAAAGTGACTGGAAGCGACTAATATCACACGGAAGAGCATTCCACAGTAAAAGAATCACTAACACCGTGTATGACACAAGTGAATATCAAGCTAGTTGTCATTTTGGGAGCGAAGGATCGTATTAAGGGAAGATCTTACGCCAAGAAAAGGAAAAACGTTCTTTGTATTCAATATGTATATGAATGAAGCATAATAATCGATTTTGTTTTTCAAAAGTATTTATGCTTTTTTATAATGACACCTGACAAACAACTACCTTCTCATCCTGATAAATAATAATTAGCTAATCGATATACGTTGGTACATTTATTGTCATGCGACTAAAACGAATTCTGAATTTATGATGTTGGTACACATACCGGTTCCATTTCATGTGTCGCAACAGAGTATAAAATTGATTTAAAGTAAATTATTTCACAGTATCAAAATCTTAAACGGAAA
Source organism: Dircenna loreta (assembly GCA_963555665.1). Classification (NCBI taxonomy): domain Eukaryota; kingdom Metazoa; phylum Arthropoda; class Insecta; order Lepidoptera; family Nymphalidae; genus Dircenna; species Dircenna loreta. Next base: position 8,975,247 of record OY743093.1, on the reverse strand, counting down.
GTTATGAGACGAAGTTTCTTAGCATTCCATGGATTCATCGTGCGGGTGCCGGGCCCATCGCGTTGCAGGGAGAGGAGTGCAAACAGCTCCTGGGACTTGCGACCCAGGTGTAGGTTTAAGGGACCCCTTTAAAATGCGCATTTACGCTCACCTCAACTGGTTGCGCTCTTCTCCCTACCTAACCTATACCTAACCAAATTTGGAATGAACCTACCAATGTCGCCTTTGAAGTACGTTCTAGAAATGAACTGATGATAGTTCTAGAGAGGCCAAGATCTTTAAGTAGGTTATAGAGAGATATCACTGTTATACCTCTCGCTCCCACTTCTACCGCGTACAAATTAACTATATACCTATTACTAGTCAGTTCGTAATATATTCATCCGAAAACATATCACGTCATAGTAATAATGAACAAGCCGATAAATATTTGCCGTAGGTTTGTTTGTACACAATCGTATTGTTAATTCAGGATCGTATGAGATCACTTTAAATTCAATAAACAAAATAAACACAAAGAGATCAAACAATGCTTTCTTATTATTTGGTTTTCGTGGCTGAATGAATGAATGAACTAGAAATATTTAAATTTATGGGTGGAATTTTAAATTATTTATGTTACAATATACAAAAATGGAATAATATTGTTATTATTTGATGATTAATACATGTAATAAAATAACATTGTGATTATACTATATACAATATACCTCACCTTCATACAAACTCTCGTGAAATGTATTCAAATTCAAAAAAGTTTTATTTACGAGCCACACTTATATTATATGTACAAGTATTTGATAACTGAAAAATATACCTAAGTTATAACAAAAACTTAACTGAAACTAAAATAAACAAAATAGGTAAAGCTCGAAATAAATATTAAAAAAAAACAATATACAAATAATATGCAAAACATGAATTAATAATAAATAAAAATACACAAGAATTGCCCAAAAATGTGACGCGTAAAATGGTCACCACTCAGGTATTGTTAGAAATAATTAATATTAGATATAGTTATAGTTAACACTAGACTAGACTAGATATAGTTATAACATTTTTTAAGATAATGCCTTACGTGTAACTACTTTATGACAACATGTCGTTTATATCGTGCGATCCCGTATTTTTTACATAAATCCTTTCACCTGAAGGTTGTCTGTCAGAGATTGCTTTTAGCAATAAGACCGCCTTTACATATTTTAATTAAACTCCGCTTGTATATGTTTATTTCTGTGTGCAATAAAATGCTTATCTATCTATATATTTAAACATTCAAGATACGAACCTTCGCGTCTCTGTTTTCGTATTTCGAGTTTTCCAATAAGTGTCATTCTAAGATCTCTTGCCTCAATTTCGTTCGCAAAATTAAATGCAGTCATATATTCCTGAAAAAGTAACAAAAGAGGAAGATAAAATCTGATTTAATAATCAAAGATCCCAAATAAAATAATCAAGCATACATAATATATATATACATATTTAAATGTAAAGTTGGACTCATTATTTCAATATCCCAAATAAAAACACTGGCAATCATTTAGATAACTCTTTTAAAATTCTAAACATTTTCAATCATTTTTGATGTTATAAGTACTAATTATCTAATTGAAGAGATATTAATTGATGAAAATATCAATATATTATAAAATTAATGACATCAAGATTATGATATTACTCTTATTATATCATTAATGTATTACCTCAGCTTCAAATGTATGTAAATATGGTCTTGGACTTTTGTACTCTATTTGCAAATAGACTTCATGTTCCCAAATCATTGTTTTCCGGTAGAGGCAGAAAATGCGGAAGAAGTATGACCGCTTGCTATTATCTTTTATGAGGCACAAAACACCTGTGTCTTTCTTCTTCCATTCGGAATGAGCTGGTCCTTCAGTTGTAAATAATTGCACTACTGCAGTCGCTAAACTCTAAAATAGTTAAATATATACATTTTATTAACATAATTAAAGTATGTATACTAATTAACTATACAGAAACTTCAATAACATAATATGTAGTATGATTATTGGTGTACATAAATATACATCTGGTATGTAAATATACTAACTTGAACTTTATTGTACAATATGTAATAAACACAACATGTTATAGGTTCTAAACATATTTTTTATATATTTTAAACAAAAAAAATATATTAAAATTTACTATTAAAAAATGAAAGAGATCTTGCCAGTTTTCATATTTGATAAATATTTTATCATTTTGTTACTATGTCAAAACTGAAGATATGATTTAGAATAAAATAGTTCCTGTGAGTACACACACACATATCTATTTGAGTGTAAATGTATAATCAATATGCAGTACTTAACAGTCATAAAGTGATTAGAGGAAGTGGCTTCAATGCTTCCTCTATTACTTTCACAAACTTGTGAATGCTAAACATATGTGTAGACAAACGGACAGATAGTTTTTCATTGATATTGAATTACAATAGTAGAATAGTAACAAATTAATATTTTTATTACTAGTATATAACTAACGGTTCTGAATTATTATTTAATCTGTTCTATGATAATACTAAGATTCCCAATAATAAAATAATATGCACTATATTGATCAAAATATTATAATATTTAATTAACAATTAGATATTTTATGTAATAGAGAAATTAATGTGAGATTTCTTTTTATTACATAACAAGAGCAACATGTGTGGAATATATCATTACATTGTCTTTGAACAACTGGTTATATGACATTCACAGGTCACTCAGCAGGAAGTAGGAAAAGTATTAGTAACAAAATTGTTTTATAATTAAGTAATATTGGTATTAAATTAAATTGTATGGATTTAATTAGTTGTTGTGTCAATAATATACAAATCTATTTTTCTCTAACCTTAGAATAAGATATATACTTAAACTTTCATACTTTGAGTTGTTATTGTGTTATCAATATAATTTGTATGAAAATAATTCGACTTTCATTCAACATCTAAATAGTTACAAAATAACCAATAATTAAGTAATGATTAACAAAACAATAATGTGGCAAATGAAATAACTTTTGACATTACTTTTACTATTTAGTTTATTGTGACATATGCATTTTGATCTCAACCTGTTCCAGGTTGATTCTCACAATCTACTGATTGATTCATGAATATAAATTGAGTATTGTTTGACATTGTTATATAATGATACAGATCCACACATTTTTAACATATCATTAAGCTGACTAATGCTTTATAAATGTGTAGTGGCCTCTTCAAAAATATTTGAAGGTAAAAAATATTCAATCTGTTTGTCAATTTATAATTTATCTTATAGGAAAATATAGTGAAGCAACATATAAGGTTTTAGTGAGCTCATGTGACAAAAATTCGATAAATCAAACTATTGACATAGATATCTTTTTCGGTTCCATGATACCTCTATCATTTATCACCACCTGATAAACACAATAATCTATGTTTTCTTATTAACCAGATACGAATTTAATCGAAGGTCACATAAATGTTCAAAGTTGACTTACTTGGCATTTTGGCCCAACGAGACTAAACACCTGTTCATTCTCGTCTGCAGTCAACAGGAGACTTGCCTTGTTCTCTGGCCTCGGCATCCTGAAGGACTTGCACAAAAACACTCATAAAATCACTTTAAATAGGCACGATTGGATGTGTCAGTCATCACCATTTCCCAACATTTTAATTTACCAATTTTTCTGTTTTGGCACTCTTGAGAATAATATAAATCTAATAAGAGCATTTCTCAAGGCACAACACTGTTTATAACACCATCGGACGCATATAGATTAGTAAAAATATAAATTTACTTTCTCCGAATCCCGTACGTGAAACATCAATCGTCAAACTGTGTGTTGCAAGTTGCAACTCGCAATAAAATAAATAATTTATAGTACTCTGTGAAAATAAAGAACTGTCAATTTGACCACATTATGAGACAATCATAGTGATACCAGGTACAAAATATGTTTTTGAATGTTAACTATTTTAAGATAAAAAAGTCGTACACTGAAATTTAATAAAATATATATATAGTAATACCCCGATTTACAAGAATTATGTACACAGTTGCGATTGTGTTCGGTTTACGGCAAGTTTGAAAGTTTTCCACATGTAATTATTTTACGGACGGAGTTCATTATTATTATTGATTTATCTATCTTTAATTTTGCTATCTAAAAGACCAACAAGGTGTCATTTGAACCTAACAAAAAACGAAAAACACTGTCTTTGGGGTGTAATCTAAATATCATCAAAGATTTTAAAACGAAAATGTAGTTTTGTGAATTAGCAATGAAATTTGATCTACTGGAATCAATAGTCCAAACATTTATAAAAAGTAATGTACATATTACGGAAACTGTGAGACTCAAGCTTTAAATTCATGCATTATTCGTAAACGTTATGATCTTATGCTTCAGATGGAACCAATGTTTCAATTGTGGTGTGATGAAGTAACATTAAATGAAAAAATAGGAAAAACTTTACATTTCAGGCGACATTGTTAGACTATACGAAGGCTTTGACATCAAAATAAATTTAATTTATATTGTTTTCAATATAAATTAAATTTATTTTGATTATTTATTTAATTTAAATTTATTTTATTACTATGGATAAAAATCCATAGTAATGTAAATTGTTTTCATGACTTAATATTTTATAAACCACATTTCTTCTAAATAATGGTTTTCTTTAGACTTTAGTCCCGATTACACAAACATTATATGTATTTATATACAAAGTTGAACCCCGACTTACGTGGTTATCTTCTGGTAGTACCTATAGAAGTTAGGGGCATTACTAAACTCATTTGCTGTTGTATTTGTTATCATTTGCTCATTATTTGAGAAGTAGATTTGGAGTGAACTAAACCTGCTAATATATTTTTAGTGTCCAAAAGTACGTAGTAAAAATATAAATATTCCAGAAATTAGTTTTTTTTTGTTAAAACGTTAAACTTAAAGTGGCTTTTTATATAGACTTCGCGATGCACAAAATATAATATATATCATTTTCTAATTGTTTTGTCCCTTATGATCCTGGACTGAAAATAATGCCATATAGTCGTTGGTAGACAACTAGATGTTTAAACGGTAATTAAATCAGTTTTCATATAACATTTGGAATACAATATTAAATGTATTCCTAATGTTATTGTTGTAAGTTAGAAGATAATCAATGATTCTATCTGTTAAATTATTATAATGCTTTGTAAGACTAAAAACGTTGTAAATATATCCCATGCAAGTTCTCTTTTAATTACCACTGATTAGAACTGCCAAAATTAACGTAAAACTACTTTACACTAATAATCTTAGTCAACACTATTATTTAAATTAAACTTGATATAGAGTGTGGGTCAAACACTTGAATTTTGCACTCAAAAATATTTTCAAGAAAAAGTTGTCGGTGAGATATGTTTATTATGACTTTATTACCTATATAGTCGTCTTAAAGTGTGACGGATCAATTTTGTAAAATCCAACGACTTCATTGATTGTTAGCTCTTAAAACTTTCAAAGAGCAAAGTTTATATACCATACCTTATTTGAGTTTTAAATCTAAAAGTTAGTTATAGTATATTATCATGGGGCGTTGATTAATAAAAAACGTTTTATAAATATGTTTGTAATATTTACACAGCCCAAAAAAAAAACAATTCATCAGTACAATTAATATAACGCAAAATAGAACAATTTAGAGATCTATGCAAAACTTATATGGTATGTTACAAATATCCTACTTAATTTTACTACTTTATAATTATTATAAAAGAGTTTTTACTTAATCATGATACGACCATAAACATTCAATGCCAAAATAAAATAAAAATACAAGTGACAGATATTGTTGTACGAACTAAAATGAGTTGAAAACGAGATTAAAGCAGCATCCTCTCAATTTAACACAAACATATCTTAGGTAATTATAATCCTGTTCTATCAAAGCACACACGAGCTTTGTGTGTGTTTTAATAGTTTATGGAATTTAAAAACTAGTCACGTAATTGACATAACCATAGACAATTATAGATCATGTGCGTAAGATTTAATATACAGATCTCAAACATCTCACTCTTGCTTTACAGAGCATTGTTGATAGAATTTAAAATTATTACATTTTATATAAGATTCCTGAATTTCAATATCATCCATGTTATAATATCTACTTCAAGGAGCACCTAAATCCAAATACGATCTTACCGAAACATTCTAGTCATATGAAGACCTTTACAAGATATGTACACACTGGCCAAGCGTTTCTGCGTTATAAACGTACAAAAATGTTATGCTAAGTTCACTTTTAATTTAAATTTATTCTAAGTTAGGGTTGACGCCATGTTTTAAAAATATCATACTTTGCGCTGTTTAATCTGGTATAATTAACAATTGCTTCGATATCCCTATGTGCAACAGACATGTCTTAGAGGTTTTGAATTTTAAATCATCTTTCGATAAATATTGTACATTTTATTATAAATAGGACCAGGTCTTCATGTTGACGACTGCACCAGTCTTCAAATTAACAATAACAAAGTTTGTCTGTTTATAGTTCCTAATATAATTTTAATGAAATTAAAAAAATAAATAAAATTTAAGATTTGTGTTAAAACCAATATTCAAATAATATTTGGCAAGCATCTTTTATATTATGATAACAACAATTATGTTTGTATATAAAAAATGATCCGACATGTCTTTATAAAGGTGAGTTGTTACAAAACGAGTTTTTCCTTTTATTGGCAGAAAAGCTACAGAATGTGATAAATGTTGCACAAATCAATTTGATTATCAAGCTTAGCGTAGTGGACATTTAAAAAAACATTTACCCATTAGCATTTAGCACAGACTATATGCAGACATTGTTTCTGTAATGTTTTTTTTAATAAATCAAATTAGAAAACACGTACACATTATCATTTCATACAATCGAGACATCAAACATCGAGAAGTCGAGAAACGTTGATTACAATTCGATGTTCGACTGATAGAAAGGCAATTTTCGTAGTATAAGTAATAACATCAAAAGTACGTCAAGCTGCCAAAGTGATATGTCAAGCTGCCAAGTTCTAAAGGCGTTGCTACATTGCAGTGTGCGCAAACTATAAACGTTTGAGAAAAACGGATTTTGTGCGTACACCTTTACTATGTGTGGAGACCAGCCCTATCCTATTTAGAAATCACCATTAGGAGTAATTTTTAATAAAATATTTAGATCTTTATGACAAATGCTTGATTGATTTTAAAATAAAAGTGTTTTTTACAGTAAGATGAAAGTAACATATACTAACAAAGTATTTTCACACAGTTTTTATAACCATGTGGTAATTTATTAATTTGATTGTACTTTGGAGACTTTACATCATAAAAATAATTCCTTCAATAGTAAGTGATTTTTTATACTGCCTTTAAAATATTAATCATTACATTATATTTTTTTATATAAATAAAATCTGAATAAACTGAATAAATTGTTCTAATAATAACAGAAAAAATAAACGACATTAAAATGCTGCCTGTATATTTATATTTATATCCTAAATATTGAATTAAAACTAATAGCTAAGTAAATTGTACTGCTTTCATTAAAAACAATAAATTAATTTTAAAAGCGTAAATTTATATATGTAGTCCATGTTTAGTTTAAATCAAAGTTTTTATTTTCCTTCTTTTACAATACAAGTATAAATTAACAACTAAATAAAACAAGATATTGATATCATAGACTAAGTTCAATCAATAAATATTTGAGATACAATGTTAATAAGATTTTAAAAATAAAATAAATTCGACAGCCCCATTATATGCGCGCTACTCGCAATGATCTACCTTCTCGTACAGGACATAAGAGCTACATTTGTATGCACATAAGGTGCAACTAAGCAGCTTAATACTATATACCTGAGGATACATATTAGGGTAAGTCCAGCGTAGTCCGAGGGACTGTGGGAGCGAGACAGCTCAACTGCAGACGTCCTTTTTCTCCGAGACTTCAGTTTTGCTATGATCGTGATCGACTTTAGATGGTCCCGGCTGCGGGTTGTCTGGATCTATTATATAGGAAAAATCTAACATTAAACATTCTTGTCGTTAGGGTCATTGAACTGTAAAGTTTTTATCCCACGTTGTTTATAGGTTTTACATCATCTAAAGCTGAATTGTCGCATATCCGATCATATCGTATAATGATGAAATAGTAGAATAAAAATATATCAAACTACGTTATTAGAAGTCTCACATAGCAGAGTAGATATATTCTAATAAACATTCATATTTATTTACATTATCCTTATTAAAAGTTAAAATATATTATCGTACGAAATACGAGTCTATAAGTCTGTAAGACAAGTACGCCTCTTGGGCTTCAGTTTCAGTGACAGGCTGGCGGTGAAAGACTTCATTGACTATTAATTAACATTTCAGACTCAATTCGGAAGGAATTACGTAAACAGAATGACAACGTGAAAGCGTTTCAACAAAATATTTTTTTATGGGAGTTAGATTTTATAATATTTTCAAGTACAGTAAATGGATCAATAGTTACTATGAAATTAATAAGTTATCAAACTGAGATTAAATTATACTCTGGTTGTTTCCAACAAACTCAATACAGAGATCGGTTATTTGAGCACTGGACTGTAATATCAATCTTTAGAGGATAATTTTTTATAATTTTATTTTATTATAAATTTCTGCCCAAAAGTAGCCATTGCCTTATAAAGCCCAGTAAAAAGTAAAAAGCCGGTGTATTTTTATGTAAATGTGAATAAATTTATATTTATATTTACCCGGCTGTATTCACGTATATGTATAGTTACATGTGCTCGACTAGTTTCAACCCATTCGGGGTTCTGACTTACGAGCTTGAAGCGTGGTGGACTCGCGAGAACTCAGGTCATGGTTCACGTAAGTTGAAATAACTTTGTCATGCAATGTTTTTTATTATTATTTTATACTATAAGCGGCATAATGATAATCAAACAATTGTTTTCGCTATACCATATGTGAATACCAATGTATTTATTGGTACATTCATTTGTTATGACTATGATAACAGAAATTGATTTAACCTTAGACGTATTATAAAACGACCATTTAAAAATGTCAAATGTGTGATATACCCAATGATTAAATAATAATAAATAGAAATAAATTCTTGCTATAGATAAAAAGACAAGCTAATAATATGTCCCTGTCAAGTAGGTAATTATCAACACGTTTGTTTTTTTTAATACGTGCATTGCATTCATGGTGTGATGTTTCTGTTAAATGGGTTTACTTACAGACATTACATTCTTCACTGACATTAAAAAACCTCATCAGCGTAGTGGGTATTAAACATCAAATTCGTGTCATCATACATCAAAAAGATAACAAGTACGTAATAACACCGTGCTGTCGTCAATGTATCGTAGTGAACAACCCTATAATTTAATAATCTGCACAGACGATTATAAACTTTATATATTAATGCTTTAATGTTAGCAGTTGTACATTACTACTAACTGAAGATAGTACAAACAGGATTTAGATAAAGGATTCGTTAAAGCCATATAATCGTATTGAGACAAGCTAATGTAAGTTACTTATGACTACATGCGGTGTTCGTTGAATTGAATAGAGCAGACTTTTTGTTATAGCAATATATTATAAGCATTCATTTCTATTACCCTATTATAAAGTGTTAGCATATAAACCTTTTCCTTAACCAGAAACTACTGGAAGAATCTAGACAAAATACGTCATAATAATCAAATCAAGGACACGTGATCTTCGTTTAGGAAAATTGTTAAAAAAATGATTAGACAACTATACAAAATATGTAGAAAAATCGTCTAACTTCGTGTATTTATACCGCATAAATGTGTTCTATTTTAAGAATAAAGAAAATTGCTTCTTTACCAAGTTGCTCATTCAAAGAGGTCGATTATATAGTAGTAGCCTTCCGTCTGTCGTCCTTCAAACGTCACCGTCATCAAACGGAAAGTGCTTATATTATGTAATAACTATAGAGTAAATTATAGTATCTACTTGGCATAGGTATGGGGCAAACCCACCTATAACTATGAATATGACGGCACAGGGATAATATGCTAATAAATTTTGTTATCTGTACGTATTTTAAAAAGAAAAAAAATTTTACGGATCAAAAAAAAATTGGCTTTCATGGTTTTTTGTTTGTTCATGTCGAAATGACAGTACGGATAGTTCTAGGGACGGTTATAGGTTATTGCCCCGGTCAGCATGGGTTTTAACACACATTATATTTGGGCTATGTTACAATACAACAAAACTACCGAAGCGGATTTGACTAAATTTGGTGTTGTGCTTTTCTTATTATCATTGTCAACAGGTCTTATTATCTAGGAATATTCTGTTTTTTCTGGGAAAAAATAATTGTTTTGGGCTATAATTACATGCTAAATGTAGTGTTATTTTAACATATTCTACTTGATTGTTCACAAGAAAACTCGAATAATGTTTTGGAATATAACTACAATAATATATGGATAATAGACTTAAATAATATATGGATTTGTACACATTTTAAGTGAAGTGGCTTATTAATTCAGTCTGAGACAAAGTCGCTGACAACAGGCTAGCCATTAAAAACAATTTCGTTTATATCCAATGACATTTTTGGACGTAAAGAAACCACTATCCATATTTAATTAAATTGGGATTTACATAAAGATCAGTCTCGCGAAAAAAACAGCTTGCTATTTTTAAAAAATACGAAATAAGTGACACACATCACAGGCTTCTTGGTTCAATGCGCCATTTTCATTTAGGTATATTTTTTAAAAGGCCTTATTCATATATACATACATTACAATATAAGTAAATTTAAAATTTAACGAAACATTGTAAGCGTCACGCAAAATGTTCAAAACTTAAAATGATAATATTGTCAAAAATGTTCGAGTCGCAACCTTTTTGGTGAAGTAAATTTTAGTTTTTAAAGCATTTAACGTATTGATTAATCTACTTTCACAAATTAACAGAAGTTAGACGTCCTACTTTTTAAACATTCTTTGTTGACGGTTCTCATGGAACTCTTAGAAATTCCATCCCTAAAAAGGGTGAAGAGATATCGTTAAATATGAAAAATCATCGAATTTTCAAAGCTGGTGATTTTTAAAATTCATGCTATATAAAATACAGCTCGTGAATATTGTTGTTCTATGTTATTTTTCAATGACATAACACAAATAGAGTTATAGGTACTCTATGTATAATACATTGAAAAATATTGTATGTATATAAATTGAAAAAATATAACTGTAATTATAATTGTCACACATATCCCTAACAATCTCACCGGAAGTGACGAGCTGCTGTAGCCTCGAGGGTAAATCAGCGGTGGTGACCTCCGCACCCTGGGGGTGGAGGATGTCCGGCATCGCGTTCCTTCTCCCCGTCCTTCCAGTTTCCAGGAACTCCCGCGGAACCTCCGAGCTATTTCTGTCCTGCATTATTGCCATCATTCTTACCACTGCAACACCATACAGGACTTATTGTTTTCTTTTATTAATCTGTGCTGGAGATTACAATGAGGTGTGTTATGAAGATTATATACATTATTTTGTTAATTCTTTAAATTGTGGTTTGTGAAGACATCTTTAAAACCAGTATATACTGTAGAAGTCTTTTAATTAAGCTCATTAAACTGTCATTAGTTTTACTGAGTTATTCCTACTAATTATTTCATTGAATTTAAAAAAAAAAAAATGGTGGGTAATCTAACTAAAATAAATCTAAATCATTTATAATAAATCTCATTGTAAAATGAATTAATAAAAAGCTATATTATTGCTTGTAGAAAGAAAGTCCTACTAATGTAGATTATAAAACATTGTGGCGTTATTTAAGTTCAGTTATAAAGTCAACACTAGCAGCACTTGGATGATTGTAGGAGTAATTACTGAATGCTCCTAATCAATCAATAACTCTCGATATATACTTCACCAAAAAAATAACACTAAATTTTCTAAATCAGTTAATATGTCTGAGTTAATAATTTGGGTGATTAGTTGATTGAAAATAACAATAACTTATAATAAATATCCAATTTCTGGGTCAAGATCTCCTTCAAGAATAGAAAGTGTGTGGAACTAAATATGATTTACGATGTTTATGATTGTTTTCCATCACCAACAATACCCAAGAATTGTTTTTTTACAAAACGACCAAAAACAATCAACAGACCCAAAAGGCTGAACAGAGTTTAAGTATTACTGCCATTTTAAACATCGTTCATATAAATAAAATGAAGAGACATATTAGTTGAACAAAATATAGAATAGCTCACGTTTAAAAGCCAATGTATAATAATTGTTATGCTAATAGAAGCCTGAAATAATAAAATGTTGCCTTTCTCATCTTACATTGACACCAAGTAGGTTTGAAGGTAATGCAAATGTATTATTGGAATTGTTTACACTTCAACCACAAGAATGCATATACAATATGGAAGTCAGGTCTGGAATTTATATTCATAATAAATATTTATTAACACCTAATGTGCATGCATGTCTTAAAGTCATCTTTGAAATATATATTTTAATTTAACTAACATAATTAACACTTGGTTTCAAATCAATCATCAATCCAAGGTTTCGAAGAATTTAAAGTAGTAGTAATTCAGTTAAGTCATATTCCCCAAAAGATAAAAACACTCACAAGGATGGATTAAAAGTTGTTAACTCTCGTATCAAATTTAGAATCAAACATTATAAGGTTTTATCGCTAAACTTTTAAAGTCTTTATACCATTTGAAATGTTTAAAAGCATTTCAATAATTGCAGTTTATGCTAACTATATTTCCTTTCTAGATTTAAATCTAGATTATAAACAGGAATAAGAGACATATTTGTACATGCTTTGCTCAAGAAAACCATGCCATGGTGCAAAATGAAAAATATCTTACATGTAAGAAAAAAATATAACATATATTGTTTATGAATATATATGTATTATATTCACAATAAATTACATAGCTACTCTGCATAATTGAAACAAGCAAAATCAACTTATAGTATGCAAGTATATTCATAAAGTATCTTAAATAAATTTAAAATAAATATAAGAGATGCATGTATATGTGTGAAAGTAACATTTATTTATTTATATTAAAATACCTATAAAATATGTATATTAAGTGATAGTACTTATGTATAGACATAAAGTATATAACCATTATCAACAACTGTACTATCTGAACCCAAAAAAGTTAGTTTAACAATAAAAATAATATTAGTTTATGGGAATTCTATTGACTTGAAAAAAACATCATTTTTATATATACAAATGTTACAAAATGAAGTCCTCATTGAATGGAAGTTGGATACATCTCTGCAATCAATTGCCAGTCAAAGTTCAACCGAGGACAACATACAATATAGTAGCCATGTCAAAGCTAATTCAAATAGTAGGGTTGGTGAGAATGGAATGAAAAGGATCAAATTAAAATGTTGGTTAAGTACCATTTCATTCCAGATATCTTCGGCTGTGTAACCTTGATGCTTCAGGATTATGTGATCATCTCTAATCTCATGCACCTCAAAGTCCTGAATCAATGTATTCTTGTTAGTACAAATCCAAATTCTTCGCCACAAGTGAAAGCACTGATTAAAATGATGGTTCCTTATTATGTATTATTTGCTGCTACAAATTAGGTTTTTTTTCTACATATTATATGAAATTAGAGAAATATCATTACAAATTATATTACAAAGATATTGAGGTCACAGTAAAGAGTAAATAATGTTTAATGGATCAAAATGTAAAATGTTGAAGACCTGTTGTGTTAACTATTATGATCCTGTTCATCATTGATATTGTAACGTACTATTAGATGTCTCACTATCTGTAACAAGGTCACCGGTTATGAAAACATCTCTAAAAGAGTTATTGTCGAAAGTCGAAACTAATAATGAATTCTCTTTTGTTCATGAAATTTGTTAATTAGCAGCAAATAATATTGAATGATACAACCGATTAATGATATTTCATTCAAGCGCTACACTAGATAGTTCTTAAAGCAAAAACCATATCCGCGGAGACAACGGCGGTGAAGCACCAGCATGCAGGCCTTCTTTACCTGACCGACTTTTGACGCGATGCCCTCTCCGGCGCTTCAAAACACGACCGACACGAACTCCGGTCATTTTAAATTATGCAATGATGCTCTAAACAATTACCATTTAAAGAAAACAATTGACTTTTTCTTCTGCGCTTTCACTTAAAATCTTGATAATTGAAAACACTTTTTTGAACTAATAAATATACTGTAATATTTTAAAAGTATTGACTAATTACTAAATATTATTTTTAAAAACAGTTCACAGAATTGTTATTAACGAGCACGGTTTTATAGCAAAGACAAAGACTATGCGGAAAGAAATGAAAGAACTGTGAAGGAATTAGGAAGCTTGACATATCCTTCAGCCGTGAGCCGATAGCGGAACAATGCACAGACAACAAAACGCCAACTTGAATATAAATATAATTAACAGGGGGAACATAAACGTATATTATTTATGATATCGAAGATAGAAAAAATATTGATTTATCATATCTTGACACTTAAAAGTAATCAAAAAATATAAATAATTATCATCATATATTTTTATATATGTAAAAATCAACTAAATAATTAAAACTCAATATTGTTTACTTTTAGAAAGAGGTAATATATAAAATCTATTTATTTATACATGTAAATCAAAGTTAATATAAGTATTCAATTTTATTACGTAATGTCATGCGTAATGTCATAATTTGTCATTCGAACAGCTGATTTAGATTGTAGGGGTCAGCAGAAATAAAAAAGTTGTTACTTGTTATTTATGTAATTAATTTGTTTACCAATAAAATATCTCATTAGAAATAATGATTTGTATTTATTTTTAGGTTTCAAACAAAAACTTTAGTTTGTAATAATATATTTTGTGTTTAGATGCTGCGAAAAGTTATAATTGGTTCTGGATTGGTGGCACTGGTGCCGACTATAGGCGCCGCTACACCTGTGCAAGAGCCCTTTGAACCAAATCGACCTCCACCAATGAAACCATCAGACTTGCCTATTTACGAAGCTCCGCACGCAGAATACGGAGAGTAGGAAGTTTACGTAAATTAACAAACACAGTCTTCTCATATTTTCTAGCACTCATTACAATAACATTTCAGACAGGTTTCTGCAAAAGTTAAGGAAGGACAAAGTAGTTATATAAGGTCAGCACTACTTACCCCAGTCCGAGCTGTACGAGAACAAGTGCAAACTGTCTGCGAACACACAGACTCAGTGAAAAATACAGTACAGGATAATTATTCAGAATTGATAGATAGGAGCGAGTGTTAGTATATTTTTAATATTAATAGTTTAATTCATTATCTTATAATTCAATTAGCAGTTTTCAAGACCTGCTCAGACCTTGACAGTTGCTGATTTTCAATGTTGCTTATAAACAACATTAATTACTTTAGTAATTATTACTCTTATTAGATAAAATGAATCAATGTTATTACCCTTTAAATATATTATATAATAAAAGTAATAACACAATTTTAGGGATCAGGCAGTACTTAAGAGAGGAGGAAAATAAAGAAATACGATATGGAGCTGTAGTAATGAGTGGTCTCACTGGCTTTGTATTTGGTCTAAGAGGAGGCTTTATTAGGGTAATTCAAAGTATTAATTAGCTATTAGGGTCACTGCTCCACATACTTTAATATTATTTGACCTTTGCCAATCTACTGTTGTATTTATTCATCAGCATATAGACTGATATACTGAATCAAAAAGTAAAATAATTTCTTACAGAGATTATTTTATGCTGGCCTGGGAACAACAGGAATGGGCTACATCTGCTTCCCAGATGAAACCAAACAAATATACAAGGATAATGGTGCTGTGGCCAAGCAGTATATAAATATTGCTTATAACTTCTTGTATGGAGGTGAGATTTTGTTTACTATTGTGAGGTTCAATTGTCTAGTTAAAAAAAAACTGCATTTCACAGAAGAAAAGAGTAATTCTGTATTTTTTACCTTAATTAGTCAAACCTGGAGATCCTCAACTAGAGGTTAAATTCCCTGAGTTATCTTTACCAAAAGATTTCTCAGAGTTTGTTGACCTCACACTTTCTCTGGCGTGCTCCATCAAACAGGCAGTAATGCCTCCATCCTCAAAGGAAGCCATTGACAATAAACCTGAGTAAACTAGGTATTTGAAGTACTATAAGCATGCCATTATTGCTTTCCGTGGTGGGGCTATTGCTCATAAGCTTGCTTAAGTTTCTGCATGAACAAACATTTTTATATGTAAGCATAACTAATTAGTATGCTTTACTGAAAGTCTTTTGAGAATATTAACTTTAGAATCAGCTGTCCAGTTTATTCAACTTGTTTGTTGTGAAAGCGTTATATGTGTAGAGTTATGTGTGTAGCCTGTACCTATACCAGCACCCACCGTCCTACCTTAGTAGTCAAAAGACAAGTTCTTGGTGTTCTCAAAAACTGTCAATGTCTTGTCCCTTTTGTCTAACCATGTTCATAGTCTTGTGAAATGCTTTATGCATAGAATATATTTCCTCATTTGTTAGTTATCCAAATCTTGATCTCATGACTATACAATGCTTTTTATGATGTCACTACTACTTTTAAGCTTGACTGCATGGTTGTCCCGTGCGTGCTATTATAATTAATAATCGACATTTATTACAAAACAAAGTATCTATTTTTTAAATTAATTTCCACATGATAAAATGATAAAATTTTAAAAATATTGATACTTTACAGATAGACTGCCGAACGTTGTGAGCCATGTGAGTATAAGCTTCCGCTATATAGACTCCCTTTACTTATTTTTCTAAACTTTACGTACAAAGAGTAGTTAACTAAAAAAATATCACAAGTATAATTTTTGGTAATGTTTTCCTAGTAGCTCTGATTATCCAAATATTTTAGGTGTATTTTTAACTGCATAAATTTGGTAAACTTATACATAAGTGAAATATGTAATTATAATGAAATAAAATGCATTGTATTTTGAAAACGATTAACTTAACTTTTTATTTTCAGAACCTAGAAAACAGAACACGGAATGACATGGAAGAAATTTAGGACTTACTGTTTATTGTATCTTTAGTAAAATTATACTAAAAATGAAATAATGAATTGTGTTTTACTTTTATTATTATTTGTAAAATCTATATTACATTGTTGAAAATTAAGCAAATATCATTTCTTCTCTTCTTTTCTTGGTTACCACTGTACCAGGTTTATGCTGTGCTTCGGGGTGATTCATTAACTCCGGCGGGCATGTGGATACTGAGCTGGCTAGTAGCACTTGCTTCAGGTCGTAATATATAGCAGAGTCCTCTTTAGTGACAAATGATACTGCCTTACCAGTTTTGCCAGCACGACCCGTACGACCAATACGATGTGTGTAGTCTTCAATGCTCTTTGCCATGTCGTAATTTATTACCACACTAACATCTTTAATATCAATACCACGACCAGCTACATCTGTGGCAACCAATATATCTTTTGAACCATTTTTAAGAGAAGCTAAAGCGAAGTCTCGCTGTTCCTGGCCTTTTCCACCGTGCAATGTACAGGCATTGAAACCAAGTTTTTCCAAACCTTTTGCAAGAACGTCTGCACCTTTCTTTTGGTTGACGAATATGATGATTGGTGGCTCGACGCCACGTTGCAATATTTCAGTAAGCTTTCTACGTTTTTCGTTCTCTCCAATCATGAATACAACTTGTTCAGTTCTATCAACTGGTTTACCAACGGATCCAATATACACAATTGCGGGCCTACGTAAATAAGTCCGAGCTAATCTTTCCACCGCAGGCGGCATAGTAGCCGTAAACATCACAGTTTGTCGGAATTTCTTTTTAGTATTGTAATTAGCAAGAAGTACCGACGCATCCTCAGCTGCATCTGTGTCTGGCTTTATATTTGAAACAGGCATATATTCAAGAATTTTTTGTACATCAGGTTCAAAACCCATATCTATCATGCGATCAGCTTCGTCGAGGACAACATATGTGCAGCGATTAAGAACCAGATATCTGTTTTCTAATACGTCAATTAGACGACCAGGTGTAGCAATGACAATTTCACATCCCAGTCGCAGTTTAAAACCTTGTTCTTCTCTCGATAAACCTCCCACAACTACAACAGATGTTATGCCTAGTGGGATACCAAACTTATTTGTTTCCTCTTCTATCTGTTGGGCCAATTCACGGGTAGGCGCCAAAATTATAGCATATGGACCTTGATCGGCATCTTCCATGCGTTCACTTTTAGGTAAAGACTGTATCCATGTAAGCAAAGGTATTAGGAAAGCTAACGTTTTACCAGAACCAGTTTCAGCGACACCTATAATATCCCGATTTTGAAGACCGATAGGAATAGCTTGACGCTGAATAGGAGTGGGACTTTTGTACCCGACTTTGTTAATAATATCCATGATATCATTATGAAAACTTGCTTCCTTCCATGATCGTATTGGATTAGGTATTCTACCACCTTTTATAGTAATATTGTAATCTTCTCTGAAAATTCTCCAATCTCTTTCAGTCATCTCATCTTGATCTTTTTCAGACCAGTGACGATCATCCCATTTTTGTTTATCTTCCTTCTTTTTCACTTTCTTAAGACGTGACTTCTCTTGTTCTTTTTCCAATTCAGTTCTCCTTTTCTCTAGCAAATTTCCATAAAACTTACAGTAATCTTTTTTCTGGGATTTAATATCAATACCAGCAATGTGACCACGGCCAAAGAATTGTACTTGATGTCTTTCTTTGTATAATGTGTTGTAATCATTAGAAGTGTCCTCTGATGCATCCCAATCAAATACAAATTTTCTATCATTTAATCTTCTCACTCTACGCTTTTTCTTAACAATACCTAAATACCTAGCTTTGATAGCTTCTTCTTCTCGTTCCTTATCTTTAGTCTTACTATATTCTTCATTCTTTTCTTTCTTATCCTCTCTATTACGATCTCCACCAGATTTCCTTTCATCATATCTTCTTTCCCTCTCTTTTTCCCTGTCTCGGTCCCTATCTCTTTCCCTTTCTCTATCTTTTTCATGTTCACGTTCTTTCTCTCTATCTCTCTCTTCTCGGTATTTTTTGTCATCCTCCTTTTTAGAAGTCCCTGTAAGATCTATAGTAGCAACAGCAGCTGGTCTTTCGGCATTAGCTCTAAGTGCGTCAACTTGTTCCTTGCGTCTTTCTAATGCTAATGCTGCTCTTTGTTCCTTTGTTAAGAATACTGGTTTACTCCGAGCTTCTTCCTCAGCTTTTTTTTTAGCAAGTAACTCTTCTAAAGATAATGGCTCACGTTTGACAGCCTTTGGTTCTTCTTCTATTTTAGTTTCTTCTTCTTGTTTCTCTTCCTCTCTCTTGTTTCTACTTTTGTCCCTTTCATCTTGACGCCGCTCTTTTTCTTTCCCATCGCGCTTTCTGGGACTTCTTGACCGGGCGCGTTCCTTGCGAATAGGACTTCTCGAGCGCTCTCTCTCTCTCCTCGGACTACGGGAACGCAGATCTCCATCCTTTTTATTAGGGCTTCTAGATTTCTCAGGCTCTTTTCTTGGACTTCTGGATCGATCGCGTCGTTTCAGTTTGTCTTTATACGTATCTCGATCATCGTGACGATCCCGGTCGCGTCTCTCACGAGAGCGAGATCTTCGACGTTCTGGGCTTCTGTCCCTACCCATTGGATAATGTATTAAGAATTCTATTTCACGATATCAAGACGAAGTTTTAACTATACAAAATTATTCAGAGTGCGTTTTTATTTTGACAACTCTCTTGACATACATTGTCAGTTGTCAAACTTGCCAGTAATAATACTCTTTGGTCAGTATACACTTATTATTTCGTATCATATGACTATAACTACGTGAAATGCGCTTATTTCATTATTTACACTACTCGATTCCCAAAAATAACGATGAATGTCACAACCAGTCAGATGAAAACACTAACTGACTAATAGACTTTTTATAATGTTATTCCTATTCTATTTATTTTATTCTAAATAATTTCATTAAATCACTTACGTTACTATTAATGATTGTACCTAAATTTAAAACAAGAAAAAAAAAATAATGAAAAAGATGCTGAATTTGTTATAACTCTTAGTTATCATAGACTTGGTACTAGATGAGAGTGATTAGGATTATGAGACCGAAATATAGCATTGATTTATAACTTGTTATTATTGTTTGTCAAATACAAAGTTTAGTTTGTTATGTAACGTTATTTTGATTTTGTAGTGTTTTATAATATAATCTTGAGACAGAATCTCCTTCATTTTGAATGCTAGTAAAATGGCTACAAAAGTGAGCAGAATATGAAGTTTACTTTTTCTAATAAGTACGCCTAATAGAGATCAAACTTAATGAGTAAACAAAAGGATGTATGTCGACAGAGAATGCTCATTTTACATCTAATACAATAGAATGTAAAATGATGGAACATTCCTTTCTCTGTGATCAGTATCCTTATTTCATGTTTTGGGATACATAAAATAGTAGACAGAGAATTTCTCTGACTACGCAATAAGATGTGATCGTAGACAGATAATTTTGTTTATATGCTAAGAGCATATAAACAAAATTATCTGTTACTGTTATCAAATACATATAATGTCTATTGATCTGTAAACAATTTAAACCACACAGCACAGAAAACCATTTATAGTACTGTGTGCTGAGTTCTATAAAGTTTTAATTCAAATCACAGAGTGTTGTAAAACTTTAATGTTAAGACCATAAAGAACTGTGAATTGTAGTAAACACAGAAACAAAAAGACGGCAGTAACTACTAATTTACAGTACTCTGTGACTATAACTAGTATAATACCCACAGAATACTATGCCAGATGGCAGATACTTATTGTAAAATATATAATTGACTGTCAATAACGTGTAAATAATAATTGATAATCAATTTAAATAACGGTAAGAATATTTCTCTAAATAAAATAGTAAAAACATGTCAAAATTAAAAGTAGGTATCACATCAGCGATAGCTGTGGGTTTTGTTAGTATATCATATTGGATTTTAAAATATTATAAATTTGGTACACGAAAAGCTGCGGATGTCCTTAAATACCTGGACATAAAAATTGTAACCACGCAGGACGAGTGCGACAAAGTTATAGAGGAGCTACGCAAGTAAGACTCTCGCAACATTATTATTATAAAATTCTAATATTCCTTAATTTCTGTGTGGACAATATTTTGAAATTTGGTTTATGCTTATATAAAGATGATAAATGTCTAACCACCATAGCTGTATTTAAATTATTTCTTCATAATTTCATATGGTTTTCCTGATTAGTCAAGAGTTTAATATATAATTACATATAGTTGTATTGTTTTCATGGGTTAGTGGAAGTGTAATAATATTTGTAGACGGAGCTCTATCCACCAAGCTGTAGGTTTTGATTGTGAGTGGGTGACCGAGAATGGAAAACGACAACCAGTGGCACTTGTACAGCTCTCTACATTTGATGGCTACTGTGGATTGTTTAGATTAAACCTCATTCAAGATGCTCCTAAGTCGCTGAAAGTAAGTGTTTTATCTTATCTTTTAGGTATGCTATTATTTATTTATTTATTTATTTATTTCATGTACCACAATAAGTTACACAAAAATGAAAATTAACAAAGACGTATACATTGGACAAGCTTATCTCTACAGAGAGATCTCTTCCAGCTACCCACGGGTGTTGGATAGGTTTTGATGGCAGATATAGGTACATAGATAAAGGTCTAAACTATGAAAAGTAATATAGGCAGCATTTAAAAGTAATAGCGTCAATGTTTTCAATTATCAAATATAGTATCATACAGTAATTATAATGATATTATCTATAATATTAATCTAATATAATTAAAAATGAATAATGATGATTTATGTTTAAATTCATAATATACTAAGTTCATTTGTAGGATCTGTTAGAGGATGAGAATGTTTACAAAGTAGGTGTGGCACCAGTTGATGATGCAAAGTATTTATTTCAAGATTATTCAATACATATCAGTTCCACTTTGGATGTCAGGCACATAGTGGAACTATGTGGTTACAGTACTGGTGGACTGGCAATACTAGCTAAATCACTTTTAGGAATAATGCTAGATAAAAGTTGGAGGGTAAGTGTTACAATAACAATATTGCATGAATGTAATAATTCCTTAACGGACATTGATAACAACTAATAAATGAGGCTACAAAAATATAATTTCTCAGATCCGATGTAGTAATTGGGCTGCTGAAGAATTATCAGAACGGCAAATACATTATGCAGCTGCAGATGCTCATGTTGCAATCAAGATATTTGTCAATCTTATAAACTCCTACCATAGTAAAACATTACATTGGCTGTGGCAGAGAAATAATAAGAATCATTGGAAAAGTTTAAATAATTTATGTTCACAATATGCCGATGTTTGTTTTAAAACTAAAAATGTTAAGAGAACTGATAATGAGTAAGTTACCATATTAACAAATGTCTATCCATAACCACTTCACCTGATAAGTGGTTACTGTTACCAACTGCTTGTTTGTTACCTTGTAGTATTAAAGGTTTTTTTATATTTAAAACAATATAAGGAATGTTATTTTAGAAATAAAAAGACTAAAGAACCAAAAATAAAGAAAACGTACCCTCATTCAACTCGCGCAAGGCCTTTGTATCACAACTGTTTCCTGGAGGCCCCCGATGGAGAGTTACTTTGCACCTGTGATACTAAAAAAGCACATTGGTAGGTTCATATCCTTATTTCTAAAATATGCACATAACTTATTTTGAAAGAATAAATGAAACATTTATATTTAATAAATATATAGAATGTAAAATTAATCAATACTGGCAGGACTCAAACCTGTTGAGATATGGCCCGTTTCAATAAGCTAAGTCTATATTTATTTCAAACAATAATTATTATTTCCAAAATCAGGATGTATGTTTTGACTTAAGAAATATTTTATATACAATTTTACCTTTAGGTATGTGAACAACAATCTTGCAAGCTTGGTGAAAGAGGAACCCCTCACAGTTCGGTTGGTGTTTGAGCCGGCGGGTCGCAGTGTGGGCGAGGTCGGTCGGTACTACCAGCTGATTAAGGAGAACAAATG
Source organism: Dircenna loreta (assembly GCA_963555665.1). Taxonomy (NCBI): domain Eukaryota; kingdom Metazoa; phylum Arthropoda; class Insecta; order Lepidoptera; family Nymphalidae; genus Dircenna; species Dircenna loreta. The sequence goes on along the minus strand of OY743093.1, from coordinate 8,952,076 downwards.
TGTAGTCTGCGGTGCTAAGGACTCATATATACGCAAGAATGTGGTGCCTAGAGAGTATAGAAAATTCTTTCCAGGTAAAGTGGTATTTTATTACTACATATTACGATTTATAAATGCAAGCATGAATTTTTATTGAAAATAAACAATTATTAAAATATTGCAAGATTGAATTTATTTTGTCAGATGTTATGAAAGATCATTCGTCTCACGACGTGGTGCTGCTGTGCGGCGCGTGTCACCAGCGCAGCAACATCTTGGACCAGCAAGTGCGGGCGCGCCTCGCACAGCGCTGCGGGGCGCCCGTCGTACAGAACAAGGAGCGCTACGAGGAGGACCCGACCAGCAAGTACGTGTGTGTGTGTGTGTGTGTGTGTCTAGAATGTTGACATGTATGCAATAATTCCAATAATTCCACCAATGTCTATATCGTGGAATAGACTGCGTGCAGTTAGAATAAGGGGCTTGATTTTTCTTTCTACTACAAGAAATGACTTTTGCTTTCCTTTTCAGACAATAATTAACACAAAAAAATCATAAAAAATAATAAGTGAAATAGATAATTTTATAAAACATAACAGCAGGGATGTTTATAATAGATAGTATAATCAAAACTAACTTCATATTTTGAAAGAAATTCTAATCACAAGGTGTTTGACACATTACTATAATTTCAGAAAACTTCGATCGGCAGCTCGGGCCCTACTCCACCAGAGTAAAAAACACACGCTACCGGAGCACCGCCGCAGGGAGCTGGAGGAGGTAGTACGTGGACACTACTTACAAGATGATAACATAACAGAGAAGGTTTTACAAGAAGCAGCTAATATTACCATTAAGTAAGTATGCATACATAAGTGGGAGTGGATGCTTAAGTATGCATATGCAAGCTAAATATCTTGTCGTTTTGATAAAAATCTTTCATGAAAAAAAACTACTTGCTTATGGTTGAAAGTTTCAATCTATTTATATTTATAATATTGTAGATAGAGGTAGAGTAATAAGTGTTTATGACACTCTATTGAGTGCTTGTAATTTGTATTATAATAATAATTTTGCCATTTTCTATAAAAAAAATATTTAAGATATGAGAACACAGACTATGAGTCTCACGGTTCAAAAGTGGTAAATTACTACATGGAACACGAGAGCCTGCTGCGACTAGAAGAAATATGGAGAGAACACTTCTTGAAGTCCATGTCTCCAAAGTACATGCCTGAACTGTGGTCTGTCAAGCACAGTGAGGAGAGGTTAGTTATTAAATTTAACTTAACTATAATATTTTTAAATTTTGTATTTAAGTATGTATACTATTTAAATTTACTTTAATATACCTTTCAAGTATACTAGAGAGTAAAGTAGTAAAATCTTATAAAAAGTTGTGTTACTTTTAAAAAATATGTGGTTACATAGAAAAATATTTTATTTCAGGTATATAAGTATTAATATAATAGATAAGAGGCTGCTAATAAATAATATAAAAATTTGAGATATAAATGACGACGAGAATTTGGCTTATTTTAATTTGATGTGTACAGGCTACATTTAAGTCGATACTCCAGTATTTCCACATAACCACCCTGACCATCTTTTGGTTGGGTATGTCCATGTAGGATTTAGTAGCGCTAAAACACGCTTCAACATAGAAACTCAGATCCTAGTTTGTGCTTGGCTTTTAATTTCCTACAATACAATAAATTTATTTGAATACTGTTCTATTAATCTTTTATCAATCTCTTTATTAACATTGTAAAAGGCAAGGTAAATTTAAGTTAACTTCTTGCTTTTGGTTGCAGATTGCGAGTTCGTCTCAACGAAGGTCGCTTAACGGATAAAGATGTAATATTGACTGGACTCTAGTTTGTCGATACAGTAGCTACTATTTCAGGGTCACGAGAGAAAATGTTCCTCGAAATAAATATATATTAAAATTATTTTATTAAATTGATGTTTATAGAATTATATTTTATTTTTAATAACAAACCGTACCCTATTATATCCTTATTTATATTCGATTTAAAAAGCTTAAATGGTAGTCTTTTGCATAGTCTGTTAAAAAAAAACTGAGTCAATCAGGCTGTTTGTTTCTGAACCTTTGGCTACTTTTGTCAAACTTGACCAACAAAAGCAAAATGTCAAATTTAAATTAATACCGTTTTACTCGAGACAAATTTTAAAAAAGTTTTCCATTTGAATATTGATAGCTTTGTTTGTTTGTATAACAACTCAAAGAAATTAAATATTGTGTGTTTTAGTTTATAAATATATACGTAATAAGTAAAGTAATATACGTAATCCTGTCAAATGACTAATCCAAAAAAACAATTAAAAATAACTAAATTGTTCCGCAAAGGAGGTATGTTGTCAATTAACGTTAATAAATTAAGTACATAGCTGGTATTTACTGCTTATAGGCACAAGTAAGGCTACTGTACGAATGCTGTTCCTAATTCCTATACCTATACCTTATTAAATTATTTCTAATAGACACATTAAAAATATTACTGTTTGTTGTTTGACCGCATAAGCCAATTGTTTAACATTAAATATATATATATAAATATATATATTTATAATATAAACATAGATGGACTACATACACGATAAAATTATAGCTACAAAACTACCAGAGGCTTGTGATGAGTTGCAAGAGGAAATACGACAGTTAGAACGACAGTTGCAGGAAAAGCATAATGAGTTGTTTCAAATACAAAGAAACAGCTATAGAAAGAAAGGTTCTGCACTCAAAAAACGAGAAGAATCATTTGTCAGACCGCAGGTGAGTACTGGTTTATGAAATATAAAAGTACATCATCATTTCACACATTTTAAATATTATTATTACATTTATCTCTTACGTCTCCAGAAAATAGTCATAAACAACTCTGTAGAAAGTTTAAAACGGAGTTTACAGCTCATGTGGATGTTGACAGGGGTAGAGGTACAGTCTTATGTGCTTGATGACCATTGCTGTGTTGTGTACCACTTGCAACACAACTCTGATGTAATAGTGAAACATGGACTGAGGATAGAAATGACATCTGGTTAGTTAGACCAATATCTTGCTATATTCAAAATTTAAAATAAGATAGATTTGTTTTAATGTTCTTGATAAATACCTTCATAGATAAATTTGTTTCCAAAATAAAATGCTTCTTAGTATAAAAAAATACCAAAATAACTACTCTTATATTTGTATTCTACAGAAGGCAATGAAATTACCAAATCATCATTGCCAATCGGATTTAATCTAAAAGCAGTGATGGAAGATTTTGACAATGTGATGATGCCAGAGTGTCTTAGCGCAGTGCGAAGAGCTCTGGTTGCTTACTATAATAGACAGGGGCAGTTTGAGTCCTTAAAGGTATGTAAGAGCAGAGATTATATATTTAGCTTTTATTTAATTTTTAATTATATACCTCTTGTAGAAACTCTTGAATATAGAAGCGGAGTTATTTAAAATAATAGATGGATCTCATATAGAGATTACATTCTATGCTCAAAGTCATACAGATGAGGAAGATGAACAGATCAGTGTCACCCTCATATTGAACTACAGAGTATATGATATTCGTCCCAAGACTTATTGCTTTAAGGAGAAAGGTGAGTTTTTAAACAACTAGATAAAAAGTTGCTTTTGTTAGTAAAAGTGTAAATATTCTAAATGATACAGTAAATAGGAAAATTTTGTCTTTAAGTAAACTTAAAGTATTTTAATCCATAATAGATTTACCAGAAGGAGTATCAGATGTACTCAGACAGCAGTGTGCAGTGTTTAAAAAGAAATCCTTAAACAAGGCTTTTAAGGAGGCTTTTATTGATGGCGTTGGAATATACAAACTTGTGCAACAGGTAGCTTGAGAATAATCCTAATTTAACAAATCTCAAAACATTTAACACTTTATATTAAATTGTTATGTGCCAATTAATAAGATAATATTTTTAGCTCGGTTCACGGAAATCAGACCAACAAATGAAAAACAAGGCAAAGAAGTTCCGACCCAACAAGAACAACCACCATCATGATGACACCTTCCACCCCGAGGACTGCAGTGACCAGGGAGAGGATGATGCTGTTGAAGAATAGTGTACTATTAATCACCTGATACTTGATCAGTCCTGTCCAAATGTAGTACACATTGTTTTTCTGTTGTCAATTTAATGTTCTCCATTCTAAAGATGTAGAGATGTAAGATGTATGTTCTGGTTTTTATAAGAAGCCCTTAAATTATAATTTTAAATTTGAATAAAGAAACCATGTTAATACTTGTACCTGTAATGTTATGAGATAAAAGTGTTCAATAGGTTTTGTTATAATTTTTATTTAAATAAAAATGAATTTTTACAACTCCTCATTTCATTTACATAATATAACATTCTATCTAATTAATTACATAATGGTCTTATATTTTAATTCTCGATAATCTAATTAAAAAAATATACAAATATAATTTTGTGCGACTATAAAAAAATATATAAAAGAAATCATTAATGAAAAAGAAAACCTACCAGACGACCGAGATATTTTTCTTTTTGAGTGTATAAGAAGCAAAAAAGATAAATAAACGAGTGCCGAGAACGGTTAGTGTTTAGAAGTACGATAGGCGTCACCTGACCATCCAGAAGTCATGACTTTTGCAAATTATTGATTTATTTCGTATTTTTATATATATATTTTTTGTGGAATTTGTTTGTGAAGCGATAACAAAATATAAATATTATGCTTAGTTGTTAGTGGGCTACTGAACATATATTATTGTCTCCCCAAGTCGGTGAGCGTCGTTCCTACTTTTACTTGGATGTTTCGAAATGTGTTTTAGAAGTAATGAAAGTTACGTTGTCATGGTTACTACACATTCTGTACAAGAGCAATTTACATTACATCCTTTCATGATGGTATTTAATGATTCCCGTAGATGTGAGACAGCAGATTGGAGACACATTTTTTCTAATAACTGTTACTTATTTGTTAATAATTATGCGCTCGAAACATTTATTCCACATCACAAATAGAAACGTGTATCTGACAAGAGTCGGATGCCTAACCTTAATGTGAAAGGTACAATTACACCAAAATAAACACAGTCCTGTCGCCGCGCGTGTCGGTGGCTCCACCCCTCCGTGAGTTCATGGAGGGGAACGGCCTCGGGCGAGCGGCGCGGCTCAGAGCCCGCGGTTGGGCAGCGGCTTGACTTTATAGACGCGCACCAGCCAGTGCTCGGTGGTGTAGGCCTCCTCCAGCACGTCGAGGTTGAAGTCCTTGTTGCCTATCTCGGCGCCCCGCACGCGGTCGTAGCCGGGCGGGCGGCCGCCCTCCGTGTACACCAGCCCGAACTTGTAGTAGCTCATCTTGTACATGAGACAGTTGAGGAGCGCCGGCGCGCCGTGAGCGTCGACGCGGAACTCGCCGGCGCCCGTGTAGTAGTCGGCCTCCCGGATGTGCGCGCCGCGCTCCGTGCTGCCGCCGATGCGCACCATCCACAGGAACTTGTTGATGTCTGCGCCCACGCACGGTTCACACTGTCAGCCGGTCAGCTTTACGAATTTTAGAATATCTTTTCGGTTTATAACTTACCGTCGGAGGAATATCCCACGAGGCCTCCGAAGATCACGAGCACGTAGTCCACGTCGAGTTCCCTCATGATCTCGTAGGCGTGTTCCTCGCTGGACGCCATGGCCTGGCCGACGCGCGATATGTGCGTGTTGTTCCAGGTGTTGTTGTCGACTATGACCGTTCTATTCGCCATCGCCGTTATTTGGTACCCGTAGTCCCACCACGACATCACCTTCGCGTCCTGGATGTTGTAAAATAATGACACAACTGGGAGCTCGTAGTTCTCTCCGCCGCCGTACCGACCGCTACGACCGGGTCGCTAAGGACTATAACTATTTTATTAAATTATAAATTAAATCCTGAACCCTTTGAATATAATTCTGACACTACTAAAGCGCTATACCTCGGGCGTGTTCATCTTGAGCCAAGTATAGGCCTCTCGGAAGTCATCGAATATGATTCTGGCGCCGTCGTGAGCGCGCGCCGACAGCACGATGGAGGGGGAGGAGTAGGCCTCCGACGTCACCCACGTGCAGTGGAACACGTATGACACCAGCAGGCCTCCCAGCACCAACACGAAAAGCGCGCCAACCTGTTGGCGTCAACACATTACCACCAGTTCTATAGTCCAGGGTCACTATTAATGTTAGAGTTACCTCAGACCGAAACACCAGGTTGTTCTCGTGCTTCTTCTTCTTGTCGTGCTTTTCAACTCTAGGTTCAATATCTTTAACGTGCAGACTTAGTAGGCTGGAAGTGGCAACGCCCGACACTATGCACATAACGGGGGCGAGCACCAACATCAGTCTCACCATCACACCCTGGAATGAGATTGTGCTGATAAGACTGTTCTGGAAGATTCATGATGCCACGAGGGAGATTAGAATTCAGCGATCAAAGTGTGAAAGTCATGGCGCGGAAGTGAGAGGGTACCTCGACCACCTCGACGCGCTCCCGGCTCGGGGGTCATCATTATTTGGAGTTATTAAATAGAAAAGTGAATTGAGGTGCAAGGTGAAGTATGAATTGACTTTAGTTTTTTCATAATTAGCTAACTGAACATTAAATAGCTACTGCTAAAGTGATACGTGATTACAACTTAGACATACCGCAAAATAAATACTGAGCACTCCATAGAGTATAATGAAGATGTTGGCGTCCGTCAGCTTGGTGAAGCAGAAGTAGAGCCCGGCGGGGAACAGGAACACGAGCACTTGTAGATCGAAGTAGAACGACGACCAGGATGTGGGCTGGTGCTCCGAGACGGACGCTACAAGGAACATTTTGTATCTTGAAAACCTTTCACTATTGAATTGTGATTTATTTTGAATGAACACAACACAACACAACAAACACACATACCGATAATGGGGATATGATTCTTGGCATACGATGGGTCCAGGAGTGAGTAGAATCTGCCGGTCCAAGGTGAAATTTTGCCTGTAAAGTGAGACTTATTAAAAGTCATCTCCTCAGTGAGACACTAGTATGCGAAAAAGTTATTACCAGTGACGGAAAGTATAACCAGAGCAGTTCCAAGAGTGGTCAGTAGAGCAGTAAGTAATGCTTTGAAGAGTAGTTCAAAGTTGGCGGGCGACAGGCGCTCGCGCAGGTACTGAGTGAACGCATACAGCTGACACAGACCAAAGGTTCCCAATGCCTGGATGGTTAACATTTTTAATAAATAATTATTTATATATGACTAACCGTTGCAGAAACTGTATTAGATTAAATCTACCTAGCAGTTGAGCAACGATGAACAAGTAAATTCTAGAAAAAATGAAATTTATCTATTTATATTTGCAGATATATAAAAATAATTATTTCTGAAAACATTAAATGGTTTACAAAAAACATCATGATATGGATGTGTATTTCATGTAATCATATAATAATAATAAATTTATTTATTTGCCAGAATATTGTTATAAATGTATAAATATAGTTTTGTCCCTACAAAATCTACCCCTTAAGGGTTGTGCAAATATAATTAAAAACAATTTAGTAAAGCAGCTAGTACTATTAAAATTAATACAAAATATAATTATATGTTGTAAAAAAAAAGACAGAAAAGTATGAAATTATAATTAAATATAATGAATCCAGAAGTAACATCAATAATAAAATAAATTATAAATGTACTACAAATGGTGTAATAATAAGTTTGAAAATAATTATTTTAATTGTAAAAATTTAACTTTGAAGACCGTTTATAAAGCAATTCTTTTTTACATGCATTTGTAGCAATGATTTCATTAGTGTTAAACAATTTAAAGTGCATTTTAATAAAGAGGCACATTTTGTGGATATATATACAATGAAAAGTAAATCTTTTAAGGACTTAGATAACGGCTTACAACTCTATAAGGATACAGATCAAAAGCATTTTTTTGTACCTTAAATAGTATTTCTGATTCAACTGAATTTCCCCATCATGTATAACCATGGTAATCAAACTTAGAAGCTTCTTGTGTGGTTACATCTCCCAAGTGCTTCAAAACATAATTTACAAAACTGTCTTATTTGGTAGAAAACTCTAAGCCTACCAATTACAGAAATATCTACAGATAAGTTACCTAAAACAACCGTAGCTTTAACAGTTTCAATATATACCGTATTCTTAACTAAATGTAAATTGGAAAATGCACTTTGAGGATTCTGAAAGTGTATTATTTTAATTGGTTTTAAGATTTAAATAATTGAGTTTCAAGCCAGTTTACTACAAATGTCAGCGCAGACTTAGATTCTCTTTAATAATTTTAAGGATTGTCTAATTTTAAAGTCATTTCCTAATAAAATACAAACATAGAAATAATAAAAAAATAGTATACAAAAATTATTCTTACCTAAAAAAATTGCTAACAGTCACGCATTTTCAGTGTTTATTAAACATGTAAGTTTTAGTACTTTTTCATATTATCATATGATAAAATAAATTGATAACATAATGTTTAAAAGAAAAGAGAAAAAAAAATAAGAGGCATTAATTTTACTAACATAAAACCTCACAATAAACTAACTAAACAATAAAAATAAAGAAAATATATTTATATATATATTATATTAGTGAAAAAAATATATAAAAATTTACTCACAAGCATATGCTCTGAGCTTTGAACAGGCTGGAATCCAACAAAGCTGATCTGCATGGATAGCACGGTGCCCACACAGTACAGTGTGCTGTAAGCTACATATACACGTGACGAGAAGCGACCCAGCAGCATCAGAGCCAGTACATGCAGCGGGATCAGGTTGATTAGGAACACATAGCCACCCCATGACGATACCTGAATGTTTGTGGGCATTACTAACAGCATTTTTACAACTTTGATTTAGTTATAATTTGAAGAAATATTTGTAATGTATGAAAGTGCAAAAACAAATTAACTATTTAAATTAATTTGGGTGAAACTTTCATCTGATTGATCTATGATTGAGTATAGTGTTGTAAAATGTATAGATGTACAACTGTACTGTACTGTATAAATATATACAATATTGTGTACATTTACATAATATGTCAATCAAATAATGTATGACAACAAAGTAATAATATATAATAAAAAATATAACATTACATGGATTATAAAAAACTTCTTCTTTACAGTATTATTCACTTGATTACTGACCTCTATATATATATATTAGAAACCAGAATGAGGTAATTTATTGTACTAGTTATAAACTTACCATGTAGAAGTAAGCCAGTGCTGTCATAGTCGCCCAGAGGATAGTCCCCGTATTAACAGCTTTGATCCAGAAATAGTATGTAAGAAGCATGCAAAAGATGGCAATGCCCTCATTATCATAACTTCCAGCCACTGAACGACTGATGTAGCCAGGTACAATAGCTATCATTGCAGCTGCTACTAACCCTGCACCTTCATCCTGTATGAATGACATATGTAATATGCAGGATTAATGAAAATATAAGATGTGATATGCAGGATGAATTAAAATATAGTAATTTAATATGCAGGATGAATGCATATGTAATAACCTGGTGAAATATAGAATATGGTCTATGTTAAAAAAAATGGGTTGGAACAATTATTTTCAAGTCAATAGCCATTTTGGTTAGCAACTTTTGGTCAGTCTTTATTTATCTACTTTATATTTAAATATCATCTCTTTGATCTTAATATATAAAAAAGATTTTTTTTTTATAACTTTAAGTAAAAGGTTTACCTTTAGTTCCTTAGTCAGCAGGTAAGTGACAATAGTGGTGAGGGATGAGAAGAATGGAGCCAGGAACACACAAACGTTTCTTATGTCTATGGTAATATTTAGGAACTGCATTATATTGTACAGAGTGGCAGAAGTCACCATCAGGCCAGGGTAAATAGTACCTTAAAACATATTTTATTACATGTTGGAATCACTTCATAAGGTTTGTATATAATATATAAGACAACAATAAATGGCTAAAAGAAAACATATTAGATTTGAAATAATTAATAAGCATTATAGCATATATTATAATTTCAAAGATATCTAAAAGAATTTATATAATATAAAGTTGTTTATTAATAAAAATAGTGTATAAGATAAAGAACTGTCACTTACCACCAATGATACGACCAAGAGGGTACCATGCTCTATCATCAAACCAATTGTGGAATTTATAGAAGCCTTCCTCAGTGAGAAAGCGTGTGGTTCTATAATTAAAGTAAGGGTCGAACTCGTGGATTACGCTTTCGAAACGTAAAACTGAGAATAATCGTGTCCCAAATGCTGTAAGTACACAAAAATATAAAATCTTACAATAGATAGCTTTACTTACTGCACGACTTCTATGTAATGAACTTTAATAAAAATGCCAATGTCAGCATGTTTGCCGACACTCGTTATCACAAATGAAGACCACGTAAGACAAACAGTAGTGACCAAAACAACATGTTTAGGAACTAACTTTAAGGAACAGTTGCATTAGAATGCTGTAATAATTCGATAAAAATGTATATTTTACTTACATAAAATTGCTGCCATTGATAAAACAGCTAGTTTTATAAAGGTAAGTTGTTTATCCGACGAAAGATGAGGCATCTTCACCTTACTTTGCACGTCCGCAGTCATCCTGTATATTTCTTAAATAAGAAGCTGTATTTAAAACACATACATAAAAGTACAATAAATATAAATGTAAAAATATTTTTTATTTTTCGCCGGCAACCTAATACAATCACGCCAGCGACGCAAGCAGTTGGAGTTCTTTGACAGTTTTGCTATCAACTCTTGACAGTTCATTAGCGGCGTGGCAGGATCAGCATGATAGGTGCGCTATAGTACTACAAATAAAAAATAAATTAGTATAAATAAACATAAAATATTTAAAATATACCTATTTTTTATAAACCTTAATGGGGTTAAACGTTGAATGTAGAAATACATACATATAATTTCAACCCTTCAGAGACCCAAGTCACGGTGACGGTGGTCATTTATCTGGTTGCAAAATGTCGGTTATATTCCAGCGATCAGTTTTCAAGTTTTCAGCTTATGGGACTTCTGGAAAGTTTAAATTTGAATGTCAGAGATGACTACTGATGTTACACGATGAGGAACCTTACAGGATATAACAGGGTTCTACACGTTCTGCGCCTCTTGAGATCCCAGCCCTTATATACTGTATGGAAGTACGTTAGGAAATGAGCATGAATAGTGGGGCTCGGGGGGGTCATGCAGCTAATACCTTATCCAATTTACTAGGTGGCTATCATACATCAAACATCATGTTAATATCGTATTGTTAAAAGGCTATTAGTGAACCAGTGCTCCCATCTGATTGATGAAGATTCTTTTGAAGAAGATTTTGGGGTCAAATAATTTTGATAATGAAGTGGCTCTTTAGTTCAGTGTTATTGATCGATCCTAAAACAACATACAATTTTAATCAGTTGTCGATTTACAATTGTGACTATGTTAACGGTTATAAATAAATAATAGTAAATAAATAATGTAAAATTAACTTTACAATGACGACTGCTACTTCTAAATGTGGAGTAATTACTATTAAATGTTATCAAATTTTGAACGCTGCAGTATTTTAAGTAAACCGTGAACATAGGTATACATATAGGTACATAAATAGATCGATCAGATATAAAACCTGTGTATTGTTCCAAAGCCTTCATTTCATTTACATCTATATTTCAATTAGTATAGTTAATTAATATAATATTCGGTATGTATATGATTTCCCGTTTTAGATTTATGTTTTATAAGGGTGGGTCTTTATTACATTAAATATTGTTTTGATAACTTTATTTGTGTGCCGAACATTGCTTGCCCCGAAAGTGAGTATCTTAAACTAAGTTCCTATAGAATGCTACAGGTACTTAGTACTAATGTAGATGGCTAAACTTAAGTCACTTAATCTCTAAGCTATTATTATACGCAGATCTGCTGTTATAAAATAAATAAACTGAAGTTACAACACTTCATTCACAAAATATTTCTTAAATAGATCTACATTAAACATCTGGTACTATTTTAGAAATAGTACTTACTTAAATGCTATTCTAGTGTCTTTTTTCACTAACACATAAAATACAGAAGTCTTTGTTCCAAGATTATGTTATAAAACTGCTGCTCTAATTCAAAACTGACTATAACATCAAACCATTCATCTTTGCACTTAGTAGTGTTTGACAAACATTATAAACCGGCTACGGCAAAGGTGACAGACAATAATTAAACTAATTAACCTCTTTTTTCTTTTTTAACGCTTATAAATAACGACTTTTGCTCTACCCCACCTATCTTAATCCCTCACATGCATTTTTCTGTCTTTTTATAGGTAGTCTAAGCGATTTCCTTGTTTTAGATAGATAGATATAATCTTTATTGCTCACACTAAAACAAGACAATATACAGAACAGTGAAATAAAAGAAAGATACACAAAAGGGGTGCAAAGGCGGTCTTATTGCTAAAGCAATCTCTTACAGACAACGTTTTGGAGAAAGGAATTGTTTATGAGAACGCGGTAAAGTGCAAGAAAAACAAATAAATAATTAGAATAACTAATACTATAATGAATGCACAATACATAATAATAAAATTAATAAACATTATTAAATATTAGTAATTGATAGGTAATGAGTATACAAACGACTTTTAAATATTGAGAGTGATCTTGAATGTTGGATTTCAGCGGGGAGATCATTCCACAATGCCACTGACTTACAACTTACAAGTAAACGAATTACTATAATAACCTGATAGCCTAGTAGGGTTGTGCAAACAATTGTCTTTACACGACATCAGATTTTGTCTTTTATTATCCGAATCAAGGTAGGAGAAACGCTGTTTTAAGTAAGAGGGAGTATGAGGATTATAAAGAATTGAGTAAAAAAGAGTTAGCATGTGTAGGTGTCTCCTAAACCTGATTGGAAGCCATTTCAGACGAGCCCTAAACTCGGACACTTAGTTTAATTTAGTGATAAAATTTACTTAATCCAAAGATAAACTTAATACAAATGTTTTGGAGGCGCTCAAGCACATCGAGTTGTCCCTCACAAAGATAAGGATAGACAGAGTCAGCATATTCTTAAATAGGTAAGAGGAGAGAATGAACTAAGGAAATTTTTGTTTTAATCATTTTTTTATAATTTCGGCTAACCTCAGTGATTTGAGTGACCCAGGATAAGGATGTATCAATAAAAATACCCAGATTTTTGATGGATGGGCTAATATATTTTATTTTCAGTTTCACGTGGTTAGATTTTTTTTACATCAGATAATGTTGTTGCTTGTCTGTGGCTCTTTGTACAGCAGATAATTAAAATTAAATTCATTTTACACTTGACAGTTGACAGTTGATTGAATCGTGAAGTGACACCATCTCCAATCTAGAACTTCTCGTCCTAATTCGGTTTTAAGGTTTTCTCGAAAGTCTTTCTAGTCCTCGTTGTATAAAATTCAAGACTGAATTTTTATTTTTGTAAAAATCACGTTGATTGTAGTTTCATTGATTAATCATCGCATATGTGGATTGAGTTGCTTTGAGCCATAAAATAGAATTACTGGCAATGAACTGTCGCTTTTCCATTGCTAGTGACTAATCATCTGAAAGAATAGTATTATCGGTGAAAAGAAATACATATTTTAGTCTCGTTCAGTAAAAAGTGTCGGCTATTGTTTGGTGATTTGTGATGTCTGACGGGGACCCTTCTCTCGAAGAAGATATCCCAAAGCCGTTACTGGAGAGTGTTGAAGAGAATGTGTTTACTCCAAAGATAACCACTCCAATATTTACTGGAAGTGTGAAATTGCATCACAAACCATCAGACGTAGAAGAAACAGAGTCCTTTCTGTCCGACACTCAGCGTAATGACCTCGCCTTCCAGCAGCTATTCGGCGATGAGGATGGAGAATTTCATGAAGTAAGGGAATTTTAAGTATTTAAAAAAAATTGATTTTGATAAGCAAACAAGGACAAATAAATAACCCATATTTAACCGAAGCTACTCATTACATATCACATTCATTAATGAATTTATTGTGTAGAGTAAAGTTGACACATGTTAACAACAAAACTCAAGATTTTATTTGTTCAGATTGTGGGAACAAAACAAATTGGTTATGAATTGAAATGTCAATCAGTTTTATTAATAGCACTGTAGCACATGATAGAACTGGCTGGTATAGGCTTCTTTGTTTTTTGTGAATTTCCTGATGGGATAACAGTTTTAATGGTTTAATGATCTTAGGATTTGAAGTTCAAGCTAATAGAAAAAAGTGTTAATTTATGTGAGATTATATTTATGTCATCTTTATCATTATGAATTATTATATACTACAAAATTTCTTCAACCAACTTAAACACAAATGAACTTTGAATAAACATTTTTTTGTGTATCTAAAATAAATAAATTAATAATAAATAAAATAACTGTTTATGTCTGGGTGTAAACTTAAATTTGGATGATTAACACTTGATTTTCTAATGTGTTTAAGTAACAACTATAATCTTACCTTTTAAAAAACTGCAATCTTTTTAAATTTGCCTGATTTATTAGTATCTGAGATATATATTAATGAAATCACCTACATTGATCAGGATTCTATGGTTAGTTGGTTTATGTCAATATTAAATCACAAAAAATTTACTAACAACAAAACAAAATGAAGGTCTATATTCATTTATCATTCTTTAAACCTTGAGATTAAGAGAATAAAAAGTGAGATGATCTCAATGTTTATTACCCAAGTAAAACCTCTTATATCCAGCCACAATAAAGACTCATCGGTCTAATAAAAATGGATTAACGTAAGTAAACAAACCTTATTTTATCACAAATAATAAACTATTTAAATCACAAAATATATTAATTAATTAAAGAAATTAACACTATTTATTAATTGTTGAATATAAGGGTTATTTCAGAATTGACAAAAAACCCTTTATAACAACAGAAATATAAGTAATAATGGGAAGAAAAAAAAAGTCTTTTGCAATAAATTTACAAATACAGAAAAAATATTAAAATAACCAAAACAATGTAAACTTCACAAGTATTGAAAACATTGAAATAAATCAAAACTCAAACACCTTTAAGCCATTGCTGACATGATCACTAACTAATAATTAAAAATGTGTATAAAGATAAGTGCCATCCAATTACATTTGACACTCGGCGAATAAAACATTTTAGAATCTTTAGTTACTACAATTCTGTTTTCGGAATATGACGTATAATGTGTCTAACTTATTATTAAAATGTTGAAACAACGCGATCAATATTCTACAATGACAATCTTATAAACTTACATTAAAGATTTGATAAGAAATCTGTATGAAATGATAAATTGTACTTATGGCTTTGGCATTTTGTGACACCAGTGACTGATGAATCTAAAAATGAGACCGCTTATCATTATAACCATGCGAGTCAACGAAATTAAAGACAGTACGATCGCTTAACACGATGTGGATACTAATCAAACAGATGAATCACATTGAGGCTGTGTGAAACAACCAAGGTCGGCAGTTTCTTAGTTTTTATTCAGAATAGTAGTGTTTGTCAAGTAGTTCTGCAATGATTGCGAGGAGCATTGTGGA
This sequence comes from Dircenna loreta, assembly GCA_963555665.1. NCBI lineage: Eukaryota > Metazoa > Arthropoda > Insecta > Lepidoptera > Nymphalidae > Dircenna > Dircenna loreta. The sequence continues at coordinate 8,936,461 of OY743093.1, read as the reverse complement.
TATGATTTGTTACGTGATATACGACGCCGCCGGTCGGAGTAGGATACTAACAACTCGAAGAACTAGCAGGACCTTTAAAGTATCATTTACCTTCCTTTTATTGACTGTTATGACGTATTCGGTTTTATGTTTGCGAATAATATAACGATGTTGATTTAAAATTATTCACTGTTAAGATAATGTTAGATGTATATTTCTTAAGTATACCTGTTACATTTTCCAATGTTTATTCACGGTTGACTAGTTACATGTTACATGTTATAACAAGGTCGTTGCTTTTTGTCGCGAATAATGTCTTCTACAAAATGTTATCAAAACGTAATGTAAACTAATATGTGTTAAACATCATAGATAATTGGTAGGTTGAAATTGAAAAGAATAGTCTAAACTAAAACTATTCTTAGTATTTGCAAAGCATGCTCAATAACGGCAGTCGAGTCCCTTCAGGAAGTGTCACTGATGGTATGTGTTGTGTCAGACGGAGAAGACGTCGCAGGAGAGGATGGGTGACCTGCACGCCATGTCGGTGCTCAGCACGTACCAGGACAATCTATCTCACGACATGAACACTGACCGGTGAGTTTAGGACCGATGGCATTGACAACCCTGGATTACTTTGTATATAGTTTTTACTCAATAAGTAATTATGAATTAGGTTTATGGTCTTATTAACATTTGAGTCATTCAATAATTTTCCCACAATTAGATCTTTAAAAAAGTAACCTCTCAATATCATATAATCCTCTAACTAACTAACCTAAAAATATCTATAAAAAAAGATACAAACCCTGTAACTGTACTTTTATTGGCTATCTATCAATGAGAGTCAGTCTGGCTTTGAACATCCAAAAGAAAGGTGACTTACCAGCCAATGCCTTCCAGTATTGTTCTAATCTAAAGTATTGTATGGGAATGTGTGATGTCATTGTTCTTTGTATCTGTGTCGTTCGCACGCCTGTGTTGTGTTGTTATATTAAAAAGTAATGAGCTGATATCGATCAAATCGCATGCACTAATTAGGTGATAGCAGTTAACTGTTAAACTTATTATAAAAAGGTTATTGTATTTGTTAGTTTATTATTTTATAAATAGATGCGTGCACGCTTCGAACGTTAAAATATGTAAGTGAAATCATCTTTCAACGTTAAACTTCTAGGTAATAAAGTTTTAAATTTTTAACGATATACAAATATTGTATTTTTTTAATAAGTTACTTATTACATATTATATAAACAGTATTTGGTTTCAATAATAAAGTTTGGTTCATCATTACCTCCTCGATTGTATGACAATTGTTCGGATATACCTAGTTTTAGTTTAGACTTTAGTTGCGAATAACTGACATTGCGCTAAAATCAATGCCAAAGTGCATTCTCTGCGTCGTATTAAATTGTTCTACTTACTTTATGAATCTTATCTACCAGAAATGACTGACTTTAACTGACAACCTCAAACTGAACTAAGTTCACTTAGACAATCGGTAACATCCTTATATGACCTTTGGGGTCATTGTGCTTCGTGGAGACGATTGAACCGACACTTCCATTTTTAACGCCTTGTGTTGACAGTATTTTATATCTAATAGTAATTAATAAAACGCATAAAACAATTTTTCATACTTTATCTGATAGAAATAGATGGGCGATAATCAATGTTATAAAGTATAAACTTTATTTTTAAAGTTTAAAATAAAATGTGGGAAGGTAGTGAAGGCGACACAATGAATTCTTGTTTATTATGTAATAATAAGATCTTTTAGATATATTTGTCGAACAATAGATAATAAGCTACATCATGTGTAATTAAACTTAATAATAGCCTAGGCTATTTTTCGACATATAATATAATTATCATGACTTACTGACAGACCTATTAACACAATTATTATTGTACCGATTAACTTTGTATACATAATATATTAAAAGGAGCATCTTAATTATTTACTAAACAGTTTATTATTTTATATCCCACAAGCAATAAGCTTTAAAGGGATTTACACTGATGTCTTATGTACGATGAGTTATGAGTATGAATTCAATAGTAACTGTGGCCTCTACCAGGCTGGTTGAATTATCTAAATTGTATTTAAATACACCGCATTAGTCACTCTGTACAGGAAAATATATCTTGTCAACAACCACTTATAAAGTACATATATACCTACAATTCATTTGTTATAATCTAGGCACTTTAGGTGTTTTTTAATTTAGTCTGATTTCGAAACTTTAACATTTAATGTAATTATTCTTATAAAATGTTTTAAATGCATTTACACTATATGATGTAGTTCGCACCACCTTCTCATTTCACGATATCCTTTTTTTTTTACTTGAATAAGGTTCTCTGGAAGAAACCGCTACTTAGCGATGAGGCCGCGTTACTGTACGTCGTGTCAATTGTATTCTGTGTTGTTTAGCTGTATTATGGTGTACAACAAAAGTATAGATAAAATTATGTTCGAGTATTTGGATCAATTAGGGTTTTAAAATAATAATGAAGGGGTTCAAGACGTGTAAGCAGCTGGTCAACCTCGTATACATTTTAACACTGTTATAAGCGACGAGACCTGGTATAACCTTCCTATTTCTATATACCGCCCACGACTTGTCGTGGGAGACATTATTAGTAAACGCGATCAAATTAATTAATTGACTTCCCCAGACACATATTTTAATTAAAATCGTGCATTCAATATAATAAAAAATATATTTAAAGTTTCAAATAGTAATAAGTACCGTTGGATATAAAGAACCTTTACACCACTCCACATTACGACACTCATACTGTAAGAAGTCTATGTTATCATAAATACGCCTATCATTTAGGTTTTAAAGGCGCTTTTTTATGTGAGGTCATTAACTTCGTTTTAAGAATATAAAGCAATCGTCATAAATTTGCGATATTATGTTTTTTGTTCGCTAAACGATGAATACTTACTTAGATGCCTACTAATTACAAGTTCACGTGAATTATTAAAGTAAATTTGCGCTTCCTAAAGCAGCTACATTATTATCCAATTACCGAGCGCTAGGTCAGCTCGGTAACAATATCGGCTTGTGGAACCGTGCCCCCATCTGATTGGTGTGCACTTTAAGTCGCGATTTTTTGGGGTTAAATAATGCGCATGAATGCAGTTCGTTGACATGTAAATTTCATGTGAACTAAATGAATAATGTTCTCAAGTAAATAAAATACTTGTAGTAAGTTTGTATATTTAGATGACATGCACAGCACGCTCGGTCCGTCGTCGCAGTCGACTCTCTATACATACACGAGCACACTACATCTCCTACACACTTACTAATTACATAGTTAGGATATAACTTGTTAAAATTCCATTCGAGTGTCAATAACTAATATTTCAGGGATAATGACAGCGAGGCGTCCACGAGAGCCGCTGAAGAGGGCGCCTGTGGTGAACTCGCCTCGCCAAAAGATGTGGCCAACAATAATGGCAAACCCTTGGCCAACCATTGCTCGTAAGTAGTGGCGGTTCCAAACGCCACTTACAAATTTAAATGATGTTTGTTTGAAGGATATTTGTCATAAAAGAACACCTAACCTTTTAGCCAAATGGTAAGCGTTCGTTATGGATTCTATCTATACTAATATTATAAAGAGGTAAACTTTGTATTTTTGTATTTTTGTATGTTTGTATTGAATAGGCTCAAAAACTACTGGATTTCAAAATTTCTTTTACCCTTACTTAGAGGGATTCTTCCGAATCCGTATAGGCTATATTTTATCCCGGAAAATAGATAGGATTTTTCGTGGTAGTGAAAATTGTGCAGTAAGTCGACGAAAAAACTGTCGTACGTTAACGATTCTTGCGAACGCTGCCTAAATGGTTAGAGATGTATGGTTGACTTCTATAGAAAAGTTGTAGAACTCAATAATGCCTTCAATAAAGTCCGCGATAGTATAAACCAAACATTTATATTTAAGCCATTATAACCACTTTTTCATAGAATTAAAGTAATTAAAATTATTAGTCTATGTTATCGTCAAATACTAATCCTTATCCAAATAAACTTTATCCAAAAAAAAAATATTGGGCAAGATTGTTTCAAGAGCTATAAATTACTTTTTTATTTTATTCCAATCGGACAATCCATTCAAACGATAATACGAATTTAAAATTGTACCGGCTCTCTACGCAGCGGACGCGGCCAAATCGAGTAAATTTACTGAATTAATGCACTTATTAAAATTGATTTCGGAACTATTTAGATACTCATTATCAAAAGTTCTTTTTAAAAATACTTACAAATAATTTCATTCAATATTTCTTAAATATATTTGCTTTATAGTCTTCTCAAATATTAAAGAAAAAATAATTCGAATTATTTTCGAAAAACTGGTATTTATTTTCGACTGACGATAGGTAGGGTTTAGTGTATAGTGAAGCATTAAGGTCGTTAAAATTAAAAATTAAAAACACAAATAAAAGAGTTAAGCAGCTACGAAACAAAGAAATGTAACACTAATAAAAAACCTATAAAAACATACATACAAAACATTTTTTTCTTTCAGAGACCTTCGAAAAAAATATGTCCACCCGTGCGAAGCCGGGGCGGGTCGCTAGTTTAAATATATGGACGTACACGATAGAACAGCGTTGTCTTATGTCAAATCCATACATTTATCATTCTATTCGACTAGCGTCAATGCCGTTTGTCTAAGCCCTCAGAAACACTGATTGTACTTTTTTAACGACTTTTTATTTTAGTACTTAAAGATATTAGAATTTTCTTTGTCAAACAAACAAACAAACAAACTCTTCTGCTTTATATATTAGTATAGATTTAACGAATCCTACCGTGACAGTAGTTGTAATAGTGGCAGCAGCAATAGTAGGCTTTAAGGTACTCCAATCAACAATTAAAATTTTAAAGATTATTGGATTTGTGGTTTATTTTTTTTTGTAGCTCTCAATAGTAGATTGAAGCAAATGGTTGTAGTACGAGTACGTAGCGGACACCGACGACAGGGCACGCGCGTCGCGCACCTTAGTACCATACAGACACGACGGCTGCTGGATAGTTTACTATAACTAACTCTACAGCGATCGTATTGAACGAACTCTTCATTATTTATAATGAGGACCTTCCGCCACTTTACACGAATGCCTTACAATCTACAGTTTAATATGAAAACACTATTTAAATTGATACATTCTAAGCCTATATTGCCTTCAGATTGCTTTATATATTTAATCTGTAAGAAACGTCAATGACATTATATATATATTATATAGTTAAGGCGTTTGTTGAATAATGACTGCAATTATAAGAAAAAGAAGTCATTATCATACTTGGCCTTTGACTAACCCAAGTGTATAAATAAAACTATTTATAAAACACGTTGTCAAATCGTGAGATAAATGTGACTGAATTCATCATAAAATAGACTGTCGTATTATAGAAGCTTATAAAGTATTAATTATAAAAATAAAGTAATTAAATTATTATTTAATTACTAATCTCGTCTGTACTTCGTATGAAAGCAACCGGTGCTGCGCCATCTCTGTTCGAATGCTCCCGTCCACGTGTAGCGCGTGTCGCATCTTTGTTTTTAGTTTTATTATTCATGGGAAACTAAAGAAAACTAAGCAGAGTTGAATCCCTAATACCTACTTTTTTTTATATATAAATGTTATCTTTTTTTTTAAATGTTTCTTATTCTATTTTAGTTAATCATATGTTATGGTTTGGTATTTCTATTATATTTCCATTAAAACTTAAACCCATAATTTGTAAGAATATACTTAAAAATGATATTTTTTCACTTTTGTTACTGTTTACTTAGCTAACAATATATTTAGTAATGTCTTCTTAGTTTAAAATAGTAAATTTGTTTAACTTGTAAGTGTATTTAAAACATGTATTGATTCCAGGATAGTCATGGGGGGCATCCTGAACAACCCCTCCTTAACATTTAAGGATGGAGTCCGGTCCGTGGACTTTGTACTGGTTTGGGAAGGGCACAAGGAAGAGGCAATCACAGAAGAAGCGTATGAACGTAGGAGACTCTTCGAACACAATCTCGAGAAAGACGGCTTACAGCTGGAAATGGAGGCCCCCGAGGAACTGTTTGGATTACATTTTGTTAAGGTGGCCTTTATATAAGTTAGTTAGTTGACTATGTCGTCTTGTTCTGTTTTTCATGTTATGTATTCTGTCTATCAGATACACGCTCCCATATCAGTGCTAAAGAACTACAGTGAGATTCTTAAACTCAGGATGCCAATGAAGGTACGTTATATTATAATATGAGATTTTTCAGTGACCCGTCTGTCCTCATGGCCGTGAGCACAGCCGGGTACATACGTATGTCTCATAGGTTTTTATTAAAGATTTAGAAGAGCTTAATGAATTATATTCAAAATGAGAGCTGAAAGTAAATTAGACGAACTTACATCTAGAAAGTATTTTGTTATACTTCTGTTCATTCCTCAATGTTGTTACGTACAAAGTACAGCTCTGTACACCTAATACGAGTTTTGCAGTTACTAAACGTTGATAGTTTTCGAGCGGTCACGAAACGAGTTCTTGGTTATGATTGACTTACTATCTTTCGCAACCAAATAACAACCAAATACATCCATGAACTCATTTCGTAACTGCTCGAAAACTATCATCGTTTCGTACTATCAAAACTAATACTAGGGGTACTGATTGATCGTTTCAATATAAATCTAGTTCTGTTTCCGTCTTGTCTTGTCTTGTTTTTATGTATTAATATAGACAAAAGGTAGTATTTGTCTCAGTGCGGTGTTTAGTTTACTTAGATTGGCTTCATCTATTTACTTTATTGCTTATAATTTAGATATTGTTATAACCCAAGCTGAACTTTGGTCCTCAATGCATTTTATTATTGTCATATTACTACTAATATATAATGAAATTAAAATCGATATTATAACGTTGATAATTATGATATATTTAAACAAAGACATGGCTGATATTTACAACAAGTGTGTAGTTCATGAACTACTCACCCAGTTGGAGTTTAGTTTTGTACCAACTCTGTGTGTGCTAATGGCATTCATTACACACAGTGTGTGTTCTTGTATATTATCAACGATTATTTTAATTTGTAAACTCTTTTGATGAAAAGCTAACTGAAACTGTCACCCACTGGACAGACTTGAAGGTAATTGTTACAAAAAGAAGTTTAGAAAGTTTCAAATTATAAGTTAAAAGATATAAAAGAGATTGAATCCAAACCTAAATGAGCTATCATGATATGTGCTTTGAGCTATCACAGAGTGTAGAGTGACGATGTATGTTATAGGACTGCAGTAAGATACAGAAGGGTGGGCGAACGAATGCCTTACTGAATGCTGCCATGTATTTGTCTAAGGTATGCAGCTCGTAGCTACGGTGATGTGCTTTGCCATCTAACCTGCTTGGTGGCTGACGTCTGACATATGGCTTGTGTAGATAAAAATAACTCCAGCGTTTACTTTCATACTTATTGCCGGTTTAAACATTTGATGTCATGGTTGATTGTGATTGGTTGTTTCGATATTTGACGTCATTGTCTATTTTGACATTTGATATTATTGTCAACATCAACTCTGATTGGCCGACACGAACAACCAATCAGAGAGGTTAACATGGGACCTGACCGCAAATAAGTTAAACTGTCATCAATAAGCCGGATGTTTTGTATTCCAAAAAAATAACTACATACTATGTAATGCTTAAGCAGGGTGTATTTATTCTTGTTAATAAAGTGGCGGAAATTCAAAGTACTTATACCTCACCTATTTTAATCTTTAATTTAATAAGTTGTAACCATTGTTTATTTTATATTCCCGTATAAATGCTTTCTAGGTTATGGTTAACTACATTCGTATATTCATATCTAGGAGTAGTTTTACTGTTTTTAATAACCCATTGTATAATTATTATTGGTTTTTAACTAGCCTCAAGCTCTCATTTCATTATACAACTGTTTGACTTAGAATGTTCCACCAATCAGTGCGAAGAACTAACTCACTAACAGACGTTATTAATAATCCGTGTAATAATTTCATTGCTAGACGTTGTATCTCGAATGTTAATATTATTGGTTTCGGTGTCTTTATGAATTTAGATCATCCTCAATATGGCCATTGTGACAAACGTATAACATACGAAATGGTATTTTTGCAACAGTTTTATAATATAGTTTCCAGTGACGACGATCTAGACTCTAGAATGTGTCGTTATTACTGAGGGTCTAGACAGATGTGAAGCGTTCGTTGTTGATTTTATAAATGTACGGACATAACGGATAGTGTAGCGTCATCTTATATCAAACTCATACATTTATCATTCTATTCGACTAGCTTTAGTGCCATTTGTCTAGATTCTCTGTAATTGCTGCTTAGTTACTGTTATTATAACGATAATATTACAAGAAATCACGAAAAACCATTATATTTAATTAATGTATATATGAATTCTGTTTCAATTTAAAATTAAATATTGTAATTAAATATTTTTAAAATAGCTAAATTTAATTTATTTGAATATTAACTACATTAAAATCGTACATAGTCATTTTAAACATTAAATAATAACAATAATCTTAACAGTACGTATATTCATACACACATAAATATATATTCATACACTCATTTAAACAAATGTATTCCTTAGAAACTAAGCTTAGAGATGAGTTTTGCAGTTTTCAGCTCTAAAGAACGTCCACAACCAGACTAACAGTCTCTTAGACAATGTCGCAGGCTGCTGGGACAAGTTTATGTCTAAAATAAGAGTGGACCCTGTCTTGTTTCCCGAGCGCAGACACAGACTCACGGCCATATACTCCAAGGACAAGGAATATCTGTGAGTGAAACTTCCTCCCCTCTCTGTCTGTCTATTCTTCATCGACGGTAGTATATTTGTAAGGGTAAATTCCCGCAGCCATTACCTACTTTTAGTCTTCTCACAAATAATAAAAATAACTGTTGAACCTGTCTAATTCTGGACGCAATAAGTGCTTGTTCATTCGCTTTATATCTTATTAAAAATTTATATAGTCTCAATTTTCTTATATTATTCCAGATTTGACACAACTTCCCCATGCTTCTGGTCGCCCTCCATCCGCTCCAGGATAGTACAGTTCCTATTGGACCGGAAGAAGTTCTCCGAGTCCGACGACTGCTTCGCTCTCGGTATTACTAGGCTTATCAACGAGAGCACTTACAGCGCCGCTTACCCTCTGCATGATGTGAGTATATTGACGAAGGTTCCTGGTGAACTTGTCTTCGGTGGAAGATGTTCCCGAAATGTCGTCGATGTAATAAATCAATCTGCACTGAAGTACAAATTGACAAATAGATTTTTTTTTATTTGTTTATTTTAGCAAATGGAAGGTTGAGAACTAATATTGTTTATTCACAGGGTGATCTCAAAACTCCAGGCTCAATGCGACATCTGTTGTATACGGAGTGGGCCAGCGTGTCCAAGTGCATTAAGTACCAGCCTCTGGATTACGTCAAAGATTACTTTGGCGTTAAAATTGGTACGTTTCATTAAAAAATCTCTTTCAACCTTCTCTCCGCCTCTCTCCTAATACCTTACTGACCCCTTCCACTCTCTCTCTCTCTCTCTCTCTCTCTCACTCTCATCCCCTCCCTGGGCCTTATTATCCCCTAAAAATGTAGTATTTGTTTATGCCAGATTCTAAGTATACGAAACAATTTATCTGAGATTGTTCCCTTCAATTCTTATACAAAATGGAGGCTCAAGAAGTGATATGAGTCCTTGGTCCAGGTCTGTACTTCGCATGGCTGGGCTTCTACACTCACATGCTGATCCCGGCCGCGCTGGTCGGTCTGGTCTGCGTCATCTACTCCGCCGCCACGGTCTACTCCAATATACCGAGGTGCATAACGTTTACGGTTTCATAAACACATTCATTATACTTTATTTATTTAGTATTTTTAAGTTTTTTTTCAATTTGATATACGTAGATATTAATAAACTAAATATTTGTTAGTACTTTCTTTTAATATTTTCGTGTTATATTGCTTTGTTTTTCTATTTTTCCTTCCCGTCACTTCGCTACGTCGTCCGTCGTGACGTGCGTTGGTTGCAGTGAGGACGTGTGCAACTACAACTCCAGCATCAGGATGTGTCCGCAGTGCGACTACTTCTGCGAGTACTGGGAGCTGCGCGCCACGTGCCTGCAGTCGCGGATCACCTACCTCTTCGACAACCCCACCACCGTGTTCTTCGCCATCTTCATGAGCTTCTGGGGTGAATGGCCTTTTTCACTTACCAATGTTTTGAGTTCTATATTTTACTGCAGACTTCAGGTGGTCGTTCTGTAATGAACTGTGTCTTTAGTAGCAGTAGTAACTGTCGGTAGTATATATATATATACATAGAGTGGTGTTAGTATAACTATTTACAACTCAAGAACGGCAGAACCGATTTGGCAAAAATTGGTGGGGAGGCAGCTAAGAGCCAGGAGACGGACAGTGGATACTTTTTATCATGTTCGATCACATTTATTTATTTATTTTGATGCGAATTATTTAATTAAAATCTGACATCTGACAATTACTATACTATCTGACATAGCGATGGGCAATTACTACTAAAAATAATCGAATTAGTCGATTGTTGAAAGTACTAACGACTGTTAGTAGTCGATAACTATTCGAGTCAGTCGATTGTTACACTACTAATTAGTAAAAGAAGAGCGCGCGCTGCGGTCGCGGGAACGAGTGACGACTAGTACTGTTCAAGTAACTACTTACTACTAGTTGTTAGCGCGTGTACTAAATAGTAATTACTAATTGATATTACTAAAAGATAGCGAGCGTGCGTTCGGTGCGCTGTGATACTAATTAGTAGTTACTAGTCAATAGTTAAATAAAATGCGGTCTGACTGCGTCTGATACTATTATTTACAACTGCAGTTACATTTGGTATTAAAGGAGTTTCTTACTAATTGTTACTAGGTGGGTACTCGAAACATTCTAATTACGGTTTTCCTAGTATATAAAATCAGTGAAAAGATTAAAAGAGATCTAATATTACATTTAAGTTTTTAAATATTTTCTTCGCGAATTTTTACATAGAAATCCCACACTAATATTTTTATAGGCATTTTGTAAAACAATTACACGTTGAGTAAACAAAGAAATTGAGTTCTAAACAATCGACGCACACCGCCGCACGCACACCAGCAACACCACTCACGCACACTGACGCGCCACGTGTCGTGTCGTGTGTAGTCGTGTAAGTACACCCAGCGCTATTCACCGCACGCATGTATAGGCCAAAATGAGTGATAAAAATAGTAGTTCGTCGATTGTTATTCATATAGTCATGGCGGTGAACTACTTAATCGACAATCGAATACGCAGTAGAAAAATCGATTCATTCGATTGTTTTTTGCGCTACAATCGCCCATCGCTAATCTGACAGTCAAAATTATATGTCAGTTCTATACTATTCTAATAGATGGCGGTATAAGCGTATTCGTTGACTACATTGAGTAAGTACCCATATCCAGCAGATGGCGCTTTGATAAGCTACAAATGTTTCATATAAGCTAAAACTTAATAGGATCACCGGCCACGTGTTGCTGAGGCTAACTATAAGTTAATATATTATAGTAAATACAATACTGTGAAATTCAATATGTATAATATTTTTGATTCCATTGCGCCAGGTGACAATCTACGACTATTTAGCCTTGAAATATTAGTAGGGCTTTTCGTACAGAATAATGTTGACCAAAAACAGTTTATTGTGAGCCCTGTTTTCTGAAGTTCTCGCGGACGGAGTCGCGGGCAACTGCTAGTTTTGAATAAAATCAATGAAACATGAACACGAGCAGCTCTCGAACCCGTGACCTTTTTTTTTTTTTTTTTTTAAAAACCTGCCTGCCAACTTAAATTACGATACAAACCGTCCCATGATTTATTGTATATTTATTTTAAATTTAAATAACCTTAATATAGCGCATATTTTTAAACATTATTTAAAATACCGAGAGCCGCCATTAAAGTCTGATACGGTATGTCCAGCTGCGTGCTTCCTGGAGTTGTGGAAGCGCTACTCGGCCGAGATGACGCACCGCTGGGACCTCACGGGCTTCGACGTGTACGAGGAGCACCCGCGGCCGCAGTACCTCGCCAGGCTCGAGCACGTCAAGAACGTGAGGGTGAGGGTCCGGACTTATTGTGGGGGAGATCTGATAAAACATTAAATCTACATTTCTATTACATTTTACCTTTGTACCTTCCCCGAGTAGGTAAGATAGTTTTTTATTTTCCATTTCTAAGGTTCACGAGTTATACAATTTGTACGAAACGAGCATTATTTGTGTTGTATTGACGTTTGTTCGTTTCTGACACTGCAATAAGATTCTTGTTCATTGGCGAGATAAATGGAACCTCATCCTGTCTCGTCTCGTCAGCCACGAGGAGCTCACTAATGATGCATTGATGTCCAGCTGAACGTGGTGACGGGCGTGGAGGAGCCGGAGGTCCCGTTCTGGCGCATGCGGCTGCCGGCGGCGCTGATGTCGTTCAGCGTGGTGGCGTCGCTGGTGCTGGTGGCCATCGCCACGGTGCTGGCCGTGGTGCTGTACCGCATGTCGCTGTTGGGCGCCAACATACTGCGCAAGCAGGATAACGGCCTCATAGCCTACAGCCCCATCATGTTCACCACGGCCACTGCCGCCTGCATCAACTTGTGTTTCATCTGCATTTTTAATTATGTCCGTTATATGCCTTATTTTGTTAGAATTGGACTCTTTCTTTCACGTTTAATTAAATCAGATTTGCCGTCCTCGGCACTGAGTCGATGACTTTTTATTGTGCTCAGTTATTGCTCGAGTATATGTAAAAGAGCTTTAACCACGTGTACGTGTACGTGTTCGTGTTCGTGTACGTGTACGTGTACGAGAGCCGACCACCGGACAAACCGGCCAATGAGTTAATAAGTCCTGCTAATTGTTCGCAGGTCTATCAGTACTTGGCTGAATGGTTAACAGAGAAGGAGCTGCTTCGTACTCAAACAGAGTTTGACGACTCCCTGACGTTGAAGATCTACCTGCTACAGTTCGTGAACTACTACGCCTCGATATTCTATATAGCTTTCTTCAAGGGCAAGTTCGTGGGCCGGCCCGGGGACTACGTGCGCATCTTCGGACATCGCCAGGAAGAGGTGACTGCTGCCTCCGCTCGGACCCTCGTCTGTGGCACGCGTGCCGTAGTAACACTTACATCTAATAATGAGGACCTACAAAAAGATACATTTAAATTCTTCCAACAGTGTTCACCCGGTGGCTGTCTTCTGGAACTGTCCATCCAGCTCGCCATCATCATGATAGGAAAGCAGTTCATCAACACCATCGTGGAGATGCTGATGCCGTATTTACTGAAGTGGTGGGCCGTCATACGCACTATTGGCAGGAAGAAAAAGTCATTTTTTGCTCTTATAAATCGTTTTGGATTTTTTACTTTTTAAATTATTTTTTTATAATGAAGTTTTTTTTTTTAGAATAAAAAGTCCATTGCAATGGGTGAAAGATTTCAAATTAGTTGATTTCGGCAATATGGGTTTATTTCCGGAGTATTTAGAAATGGGTGAGTTGAATCACATCGCTTCATTAATCATTATCAAAATTGTACAAAACTTGTCTGTGTGTACATTTATTTACTTTAACTCTAGTAACAGCAATGAGCACAAAAGTAATTGTATACTAATATAGACACACGGCTCACCGGGTACAGGAACATATGTTACTCTGTCGGTAACTGTGAACAATTTTTGTATCGGGACGAATATTAAGAAATATAAATAAAAAATATAGCCTTTGTTTTAAATTAGTCGTCGTTGGCCCGCAGTCCTGCAGTACGGCTTCGTGACGATCTTCGTGGCGGCGTTCCCGCTGGCGCCTCTGTTCGCTCTCCTCAACAACGTGCTGGAGATGCGGCTGGACGCCCGCAAGTTCCTGTCGTGCTACCGGCGCCCCGTGCCGCAGAGGGTCACCGACATCGGCGTGTGGTTCCGCATCCTGGACTCCATCGGGAAGCTCAGCATCATCACCAATGTTCGAAAACCTTTGTATATATTATGAAATATGTAACTCATAAAATAAGTAAATTATGAAGAACGATAACGTTCTGATTCCACTTCCACGGTTGCAAGGACCCGTAGAGCGACCTCGGAAATATGACGCTCGAAACAGTCATTTCATTATTATATGAACGATTTTTGTTAGGGCTTCATAATAGCGTTCACGTCGGAGTTCATCCCGCGCCTGGTGTACCAGTTCACGTACGGCACCATGGAGCAGTACGTCAACCACACCCTCACTGACTTCAACGTGTCCGTGCTCGAGAGCCCGCCCAGGAATTCCTCCTACACGGAGCAAACGTGCAGGTGAATGTCAACCTTGCCCCTTCGTCATAAGGTTGTTATTATGTTACACTCGCGACTGGAAGGAATTCGAATCACAATGAAACCGGCAAGCGAACATCGACCTTAGCAACAAGGCAGTAAGTGTTAGTTTGATTAATCTATTTTGTATTCCAGCTATCCTGGCTATTGGTACTACAAGGAAGGCGACGACTACTCTCACACGAATTGGTACTGGCATGTAATGGGAGCGAGGCTGGCGTTCATAGTCGTCTTTGAGGTCAGAGTATGTTACGATTACTTCATATTTCTTATTGCTCAATGGAGAAACCAGAAAACGGTAACCCAATGACAATAGGAGCGCACTCATCTCTGTCGACCGGTAACGCTCGGTCACCGGTCGCTCATAACTATTTCTTACTAGCTGTTGCCGGCGACTTCGTCCGCGAGGACTTTAGAACACAGAGCTCGTAAGAGACTCCTTCGCTCGCGTTTATTTTAAAATTGCTCTCCACAAGAAGGCCTATATGTGGAAACATACAAAACACAAATAAATGTCACCTTTTTATAATATTAGTATAGCTTGTATTAGCAGTATTTTTTGTTTTAACCGACAAATTCAGCCCCGAGCACGAGCTCAAACATTTTTTATTTACGAGTAATGCTTAGCTGATATTATTTACTAGTACGATCTACTTTAACATCGGCCGATGTTTCATAATACACTCTTAAAATTGAATATCGATTCAGACTATTCAATATTAAACCAGACCTGGAAAATCCATACGGTCTTGTCTATTAGATATTTGTATCAGTTTCATCGTACGTTGTAAGGATCAGAGCTATACGGCCCTGTCTTACCTGAAGTATTACTTTTAATGAACACGTCATAACGTAAACAGAGTATGGTTTAAAGAAGAAGTGGTTTCAGAACGTGGTGGCGCTCGTGATGATTGTCGTCCGCTGGGCCATCCCGGACATGTCGGGCGAGCTGCGCGACCGCATCCGCCGCGAGGCCTACGTCATCAACACCATCCTCATGGAGCAGACCCGCGCGCGCTCGCCGTCCCGCTCCGCCCCGGCCGGACAGAGCGGGACAGCCACGGCCGCCACAGCCGCAGGTGCCAAACACGCCTCGCCGTGTAGTCGGTAACGGTACGCACCGGCTTGACGCTTCCTGTACTAACCGCGGCGAGTGTGACGGTCTCCTTTTCAATTTTATTACATTTACACCTTTTTTTTTTTTTAACTATTTTCCGCATATCGTCTTTGTAAATAAAACAAAACAACTGTTTTAAAAAGTGTATATTTGCAAGACAATATGCTGAAGTGATATCGATGAGTCTTACTCCTTCACGAGGACCGACGAGTACCGACGAGTACCGACGAGTACCGACACACTGGCCGCGTGCGGACTGCATTGTGTGTGTGGTGTGTCTTGATACACTGTCACTTCATCAGTGATCGAATCGACTGTGGATTTTGAGTGTTTCTACTAATATTTGAATTCATACAAATTATGACTTATTGCTAAATTGAAGTGTGATGAAATGTAACAATACCTCAGTATTACAATTGTGTTCATTATAAAAAAATATAACGCTTTTTCAAAAACGTTATATTGTGCTTTTTCAAGAGAGCTTCCTCAACCGCAAATATATATATATATATAATAGGCGAAAAGTAACAGAACATTATATAAATGAAAATGTCGGAGTTCTGTCAGTAGCCCCACTGTATGGTCACAGTGTGTCACTCTACTGCAGTGCAGTCTCATGCAGGATGTTGGAATTAAACAAGTAGAGGTTTGAGAGCTTCCGCGACGTGAGTGACTTGTTAACCGAAATAATAACCGCATGTTGGGTGACGTCCATGTCGTCTCCTCTGCATCTCAACTTCACGCTCTGTAACTCTCACTGTTCTTGATAACACTCTAGCTGTGAATGCAGTGCGAGGAGCGCTCCTTCTCTCCTTCTCTCCTTCTCATTAACTTTCTTAAACATTACACTAAAACTATAGTTTTAAACACAAACATACACACACTACACACTTTTATCGTAGTTGGTAAATATTTTGATTTATTTTTTTATAAATTTAAAGAGTATATTCGCCTACCGGTAGTTAGGCCGACGCTTGAAGCTTTAGAACTTACCTCGCTTTGATCGTAAAGGAGAGTCACCGAATACAACAGATTGAACAACCAACATCGATCGTCCATCATCACCGGCACTCCGCTGACACGAGCTCTGCTTACAGCCGAGGAACCGGACTCCAACTGGAACCACATAGCGTCCCTCTCGGGGTCGGACTTCGACCTCGCGGCGCACGGTGACCTCGCCGGGAGGGACCTCGCGCACGAGCACTGACTGACCTCCAATGGCGCGCTGGCGGCTCGGCGTGTACTCCGACAATGACGTGCGCACAATAACCTATTTTACGATTTACTAGACTAGATTCGCTGGCGGGCTCGGTGACGGGCTCGGTGACGGGCTCGGTGACGGGCTCGGTGGCGGGCTCGGTCAATACGTTAGTACTTAATGAAACATATCTCTTAGTCGCGGTGTGAGTCCACTGCGCCTGGAGCTGGAGCGGCCTGGATTTTATATAAACACTATCTAGTTCTATTTTACTTATATATTAAGATTTCATCGAATCTCATTAAATGTCGCAGATATGTTTTTTAAAAGCTTGGCTAAAAAAATATACTTTTAAAAGAAATATATAAATAAAATTAATAGATTTAATGACTCTTGTTAAAACAATTTATAAATTTACGAGGAATTCAAAGAAAAAGGTTAACTATTTTTAAGTAATGGCTTCCGCGATATTTATTTATTAACTCCGATGGGATGCGAGTGCGGTCTGAAGATGAAGAGCACCTCGGTCCGACCGTGACTGGTCTCCACCTCATCATCAGCTCGAGTAGTGTAGTGTGTGTTTTACGATGCCATCAGATGTGGATGGGTCGTCTATAGATATTAAACTTTTATATCAGCATTTGAATATGAAGTTGTTACGACAGGAGAGGACGGGCGCGACGTTGGCGAGAGTTGTGTTTTCGTCGCAAACTTTATAAAGGGAAAAGACTCGTCCATATTTTTTTAAAAATATTTTATCGACATCTCGATTGTTAGTTACAGTTATGAAGTACCGTTCACCGAACAAAAAATCTTGAAGAATATTATATTTATACACATATATATGTAGGAGCAGGGGCAGATATTTACTAAAAAAAATAACACTTTTTTCTTGAACAATCAATTTATTATTTCTTTATAATTTAGCTAGATCACTTGAAAATTGCAATCCATTTTTATAATTACTTTTACAGTTACTTAATGAAAGTTATTATTATTGAATAACCTTTTATACGATTCATCGGGGGGGGGGGGGGGGGGGGGAGGTCGCCTGATGCACGTGTTGTTTTCATAAAATGAGGGCAGCACCGTTATAATATATAAACAGAATTAGCCTGACTAGTCTCGAACCCATCTGTCTCTCGCGTGAACTCAGTTATCGTGAACACAGCCTGAAGTGGTTCACGGCAGATTTATTTCTATCGTTCAAATATCATAATGTTGGTTGTGCTGTTACAGTTATTTGTATGATACATAGCGACTGTCATTAATATGTTTAAAATCCTACGTCCTGATGTAAAACATGGTGTGCTATCTTTCAATCAGATGTGTTTAGTTTTAAGTAAAAAGTGATTTAAAAACATTTATTGATTGTTAGCTTTTTAATATTTTGTGATCTGTTAACGATGCCAATGAAAGAATATTATAAAGTGACTATGACATTATTGTTTTTATATATTGTATTTATATATTGTTTTTTTTGGCTGTGTGATTAAAATAATAATAATTAAATTAACATTTTAAAAGTTAATTTATTTTAATATATATATTTTTGGCAGTTTTAAGTTTACTCTTTGTTTTTATTTATTGTCATATTTTTTGTAATACGTATGTCTCAAATCAGAAGTATATGACATTCGTAAAAACCCAGCAAAAACATTTTATAATTAGAATTTTTATGTTAAATTTCTGTGCTCAGTGTTTTATTACATTATATTAATTTTAATACACTTGCCTTCGAACTTACTATCAGAATTATAAAGTGCGTTTTTAGAAGGTATGTGCTTTTAAAAATAAGATAGTGTTGCCAGTTAGTTAGCTTTGGATGTCTGTTATAAAGGGTCACTTTAGACCTTCGTAAAACGCTTGTATTTATAAAATTTATACGATTATATCGAAGTTTACTTAATTACTTGTTTTATTTATAACCCTTATTTAAATTGGTTTGTCAGAGCGCGTCCTGGGCAATAACCTCTAACCAAATTTCTTTAAAATCGATCCTGTAGTTTTCGCGTTAAAAGCAGTAAATTATAACCGTAACTGGATGATTATAGAAGTAAAAATATTTATAGTTAATTATTTCGATATTATAGTTTTTTTTTATGGTATAACGAGACCAACGAGAAAACTGGTAACCCAAGTGACTGCCGTCGCCCACTGCCCATAGACACCTACAACTCTGGAGCTACATGTGCGTTGCCTTTTAGAAGGGAATACGCTCTTTACTACACAAAACAATAGAGTAAAGGCCCTCAAATGACATTGAGAAAGATGATCTAACTAGCTTACTAGGTGCAATTAACTGGGAGGTTGTATGTGAAATAGAAAATATAAATTACACGGTATACAGTTACACTCGACACTTGTTGGGGTAATCGACGACGTAACTCTTACAAAAATTACGTATTAAAGAGACCGACTACCCCTGGATTAGTTATAATGTCGTAACTAATGAGGCGTAGGGATGAAGCTCACGCTAGAGCAAAACTATCTGCCATGAATAATGGTTTATGTTTTTATAAGGATTTAAATATTAACGTAGACATGCTATATATAAAGAGAAAGCTGTTTTTGTAAATCTACATATTAATGCAAATATAAAGAAATCAAAAACGCTCTGGCATCTTTTAAAAAATATGTCAATATAAAATCACATCGTCACCTTTTTATACCTGAAAACTTAAATAACCCTAATATAATAAATACCCATTTCCTCAATATTCCGTGCACTAACTTTGTCTCGCTTCCGATAATTTTTCATTATGATACTCACAAATATGGTTCAGTAGTATTCAAGACTTCACCCACAAACGTATGTGAAGTTTAAAAAATACTGAGATCTTTAAAATGTAACGCCATTGGTTTGGATGGAATTTCGTAAGATATGATTTTATTGACTAATACTTCACAACTCATTACAAAATTAATAAATATGTCAATTAAAACTGTCATCTCTCATTTACGGAGTTATTACTAGTGAAGTGTATATATATAGTGTGTGTAGTCATCATTGTATATCGCAAGACTAATGCCAAAAATAGATAATATTTGTGAATATAAAGACCTGCGTCCAATTAGCATATTGACTTGCTTGTCTAATATACTAGAAAAAATGTATGTAACCAATTAAATAACTTCATAGAAATTCATAACATTTTACCAAATTTGCAATCAGGATTTCGTAAACACCACTGTACCACTACAGCCTTACTAGATTTAGTAGACAACGTGTTGTGTGCTCAAGATTTTCTAGGCGAGAGCACCATATTTGTAATATTAGACTTTTCAAGTGCTTTCGAAAATAGATGTGTTCTATTATCTAAAACTAATATATTATGGTTTTAGTCCTGATGCAATTGAATGGTTTTCTAGTTATCTAGGTGACCGTAAACTTATTGTTGAAATTATTAATGAAAAAGTTTCCAGGGATCTCTCTGAATAAAACTGTTGATGGAGACGTTCCTCAAGGATCAATACTGGGGCTAATTATATTTGCTCTGTATTGTGCTGATACAGTTCATTGTATTAATTATTGCAAGTATCACATATACGCTGACGATATCCAAATTTATATTTCATTTAAGTCTACGTATGTCAATAAGACAATTGAAAATATAAATGACGTTCTTAACCGCGTTGTAAAATGGTCAGAGTCTCATAGCCTTAATTTAAAGCCCAATAAAACTAAATACCTTATTTTAGGAACAAAAAAACAAATTGTCCAAGTCAGTAAACGAAATCCCTTAATGCATATAAAAGGTGAAAATCTCCAACGAGTATCTACGAGTATCTGTGAAACACTGGTACTATCTAAGTTCAATTATGTAGACACTGTTATACGGCCAAGTCTACTTTGACGCTCAAAAAACCTCATAACGTGTACAAAACGCATGTATTAGATACTGTTATAAGGTACCACCTCACATACATGTAACCCCATATTTTATTAAAGCACTCATGCTTAGGATGGAACAGCGGAGACAATTACATCTTGAAAACCTACTGTTTGGCGTTATACGAAGCAAAGTTCCGAAATATATATATATATATATATATATATAATAAACAGAGTGGGACTAGAGAAATTAATAAAAAATACATTACGAGAGCTTCATCTTTGCTAATACCTCTTCATCATTCAGCGGCCTTTCGTGGCAGTTTCCGTTACGCAGCAACGAAGTGTTGGAATAACCTGCCGCCTCCACTTCGGATCCTGAAAAGAATACATTCATTTCGTATAAAACATAAACTTCATATTTGGAATTTACAATTTGGATAGTTTCACAGTAACCTCATATATATGTGGGTATATTATAAACTTGAACATAGGTGATAGGTGTATTTATAAATATGATTATATGCTGTATTCCTCTAAGAGTTGAGTTTGTATATATTCACTTATTTTTAAAGAAGCGTGTATTTGTGTCTATTGATTCTGATTTTGAATCAGCACCGCATTGGAATGGCTCCGTTACGTGCGTCAGATTGGTCCAATTGGCTCGTTGGTCTGCTACGAAAATGGTCTGCTAGGGATCGAGTCTCAAACTACTTATCATATAGTTATAGTATATCGTTTATAGATTCATCTGCAAGAAAAAAAATATAAATTCAATGGGTAGGAATCAACTTCAGTTCCATTTACAGAATGTTAAGCATTTAGTATATATACTTAGTCTGGCCATAAATACTGTTACACTTAAAAATAGAAAAAATATTACATTTGAATTTCGAATCTGTCATTTTTATACGATTCTTCATTGTGTTTTCTCATTTTGGCACCAATACATTGAACAATATTTTGTGATATTAATATGGATTGGGTTGATAAACAGAACTAAATCGCTGTGATTGGATTACACAAAGTAGGTATGGAGCCAAATGCAATTTTTAAAACTCTCAATGGTATTAGTAAAATATTTATGTACCGGGTTATTATTAGGTACAATAAGACTTCCTCTGTTTGAGACAGAAAAAGATCTGGCCGTCCACGTAGTGTTCGGACGAAAAGGTGGCCAAAGCAGTAAGGGAAAGAATTCTGAAATCCTGTTCGAAAGCAAAAGATTTTATCTCGGGAAATGAAGATAGCACCTAGAACCATGTTGGGTATTTTAAAAGATCACCTAGGACTTGCAGCCTATAAGAGACGCACTGGTCATTTCTTAACTCATAATTTAAAGAACACTAGGTTGGTAAAATCGAAACAACTATTGGAGCGGTACGGAAAGGAAGGTCACAGAAAAATTTTGTTTACGGATGAGAAAATTTTTCAACTGAGCAACATTTTAACAAACTAAATGACGGTATTTATGACTGTATTACATGTATTGCAGCCAATGGAGACCACTTTGAATAAGCTTTATATATTATTAATTGTTTTATATTTATGTTCTAAACTAACATACTGTAAAAGTAATAAATGTTACTTGCTGTTACAAAAAATATTTTTAATAAGATAATTGACTAACAAGTTACCTTCTGTTCTTCTTATTTTTCCTTTCTTGAAGGTTTGAATATTGTATTTTGTTGATTTGTTGTGCGAGGCACAAAGCTTGTAGAGAAGCGCACACTGGAGGAGCGCCAGCTGTTGACTTGGTAATGGTGAGGGTTGTAAATATTTTTTAGCTTTTGGACAAAAGCGACACGTCGAGCAAAGTAAGTAATAAAAAAACTGCCATGTGTGGGTACTACTTATTTGAAAAATAGCACTTATTGACAAAAAACTAGATTTGATATCAAACAGTAGGTATCCGTGTAAAGTAGAAACTATCTTGCAAGTTTATTAACTGTTTTTATTCGCTTGTTTAAATTTTTGACAGATTTATGTCTGTTTAAAAAAAGTTCAATATTTGGGTAATATGTAAGCCTAACAACTAAGAACATTATGAATTTGTTTTTCTCTGTTTAATTTATATGTATATTTCTCAAATTGCTCATCTGAATGAGCATTTCAATTGGCCATAGGGTCATTGATTTACCGCATTGTTTTATAGATGTCTGTTTAAAAGAAAAATGGTTTTCGACAGAATTAACAAAGTTTTCTCTCCTGGAAATATCGTAATGTTCCAAGATAGGTACGAGAAAGACCCACATGAATATCACTCAGGTATTGAAAGGTATTTTTTTAATTACGCATTATGGTAATTGTAATGTTCCAATGTGCGGGCTACTTCGTTGTTTAATCCAGATAATAACATATAAGTGCGGATAAAGATATTATATATTATAAGGAATAAGTGGTGAACCGACGTTCGAGGTATTTTAATTTTACCTTAAATTACTTAACTGATTGCACTTTTAACGAAATCCATATTTTTTGGACTTTAAAAGTACGACTAATTAAAGTAAAAGCTAAAAGTAAGTAATATTTTATTCCAATGTAACAATACATTTAAAGATAGAGTTGGAAACGTTCGAAAAGACACGTTATTGACATTATTTAATTCATTAAAACCGATTCACAGCCGTCTAGCTTGTTAGGTTTCTAATACATCTTAAAACAAACCAGATAACGAACTTAAATTGTCTGGACGTTATGACATGACAAATATTTAGTATAGGTAGAGTCAGTGTCGTGTCCGCGTCGGTAGAGCACGCATGTGTGTTCTGCTAACGGTAAGGCTGGAACACACGCTGTTTACCTTCTTCAGTGGACTCATTTCAGCTCGGTAGTGACATCTTAAGTGTAGTGGAAGTTATAGTACTTTGACCTTCACAAAATATATATGTAGGTACATAGATTTTTAGTTGCATTAAAGTAAATGGAGTGTGTCTCAAATGTACAGCGGGGGCTAAAGGTAAGGAAATAGTTATTATTTAATGTAATAATAATATATTTTAATTGTCTTGTACTGTTTGAGACGAATGGGAACGATTTAATAAGTTCAATAACGAGGCATACAGCTACTTCTGAAGGATACATTTTAGTTTGAACAACACCCACATTTTCCTACAATTTTTGGCTTTTCCCTTTTTGTTAAAAATCTTTTAAATCATTACTTAAAGTAAAGGAAAATGCTAATATATAAAATAAGTTATTTTGTATGTCATTTTAATTGTTTCAATAAATAGGCATTTCCTAGATTTAAGTTATCAAATAAACATATGTTCCTATATTGCATGTTTGCATATTGTTTACTTCAAAACACACTTCTGTTCAAATATGAATCATTCATTGTTACTGCTAAATAAATCAAATATTCAAATATCAAAGTGTAAATCAAACACACTAGTTAATGGTTAAAGTCATTAATATATTTAATTGCCATCAGATCTTAAGTGGTCGTGTTGAAGACAGGAACAATGATGACAGATGAACATGAAAACAGATCCTTATAAATTAATAAAAGTGTGATCTAAATGTCAGCTTGTAAAAGACTAAAAAACTTATTTTTAGCCAATTCAATCTTAATATTTACGATGATTACTAAAAACGGCAGGAAAATGTTTATTATTTTATATTAATATTTAATTTTAACTTAATTTGACGCGTTATGTGAATTGACTGAGTATTAAATGACATTAATAAGCTATATGCAGTGAGTTTTCCATACTTAAAACATTTAAGACATTTGAATTAATCAATAATAGCCTACATATGTTCGAACAACGTTCGAGTTATAGGAAAAAAATAAATTATAGAGATACAGGAAAAATTAATATATAAATGCCACAACTGTAAGTAATGTTTTAGGAACCTGTGTGATATTTGATTAATAACTTTGAATTACATTTCCTTATTCTATTGACGATTGTTAAAGCATCTAGTTGCTGGCGTCAAATAGTCGAGCAATAGCAGTCTTTGAATTCACTTGTCCCGGGTTTGACACCGGTCTGACAAAAATATTTGTATCATGAATGATTATTTTCGTCCGGGTCCAACCGTTAAGGAACAACATTGTAAAGAAACTTATATATCGTAAAATAAATTTAATGATATTATACCCACCGTCCGCCATGGAGCAGTGTGGTGTGCCAAGCTCCGTAACCTGCATGATAATTTACCGGCCGTAATTAAGAGGTTCTGGGTTGGATTTTCATGTTGGTTGGTCACCAATTATGCCCGGTATGGTGATAAGATCACTTCTTATCACATCATGGGACGTCGATGAATAATGGGTGCATAAAGTGCAGCTCAGCTCCGCCACCACTGTGGTGGTAAATAAAGCTGTGGCTACATTCGATACAAACAATATTCGTACGTATTTTTGTCAAACTATCATCTCAATCTCTCAGCATTAAAAAACAAATAGATTTATCGAATCTGTTTTAGTATCAATTCATAATCTCAACACCATTACACTTGTTATAATATTACTAGAACATATTTATATTCATTCCTTCACAAACACCTTTCAAATGTTTCGATAAAGGAAAAAATATGTTCAGTGTTATTTATAAATAAATAATAAATATGACCCTAGTTCAATCTGACAGAAGGTAGGCCTCAATAATATAATATCTTGTTATAGAAGAGGTACCTACTACACCTAATGAAATATATAACTCAGATTTCCAACAAGTATATAATTCCTAAAAGTTTTTTCAGTATGTACATAAGTTTAAGTACGAAATAAATAGTTGCTACAAGTAAGTCCGTGATAACAGTAAGCTTTCAAATGGTCTGCGTGTTATCTGTAGATAAGGCAGACATGTAGATAAAAACATTGATGTATGTAGCTTTTGCTGTTTCAGGCTTTATATGAACAAAGTTATGTTATTTTATAAAATATACACTATTTTCCGCAAAGAAATACTTATAATTGTGTATATTTCAAAATAAATAAAACTATTATAGACACATAATTAGATAAAAACGGAATATTTGATAGATTTGTTATATAATAAACATTTAAAAAAACAAAATTTTTCGTATTTCATTTATTTCAAAAAAAAATATGATTATTATAATAATGTTGAAATTATTCTAAGTAAACTAAAATAAACTTCTGTTTGTAGTAGGTAACTTACTAAATATCTATAAGTACCTACATTAAAGTCTTGTCTCGTCTCAGTTCCGTCCTATTGACTGCTCTATGTACGTAATAATTAAATAACCGTCAGATTAAGTAATTTAATATCAGATTTATCATTCTCCATTATGGCGACATAATAAGTTATTTGAAACGTTGCATCAGTGACCGTGCATATATCGTTCGTCATATGCACATTCGTTGGAATTCTATTCTAATGTTTATGTTGGTAAAATGACGTCATCAAATATACAATATAGTATAAAAGTATCATAATATTATATATATAATTTATCGAAACATAAAACAGTTATTTCTTTCCTGAAACAAGTGACTTGTGGTTCTTGTACCAACTTTAATAATCACTTAAATATTACACAATATTTGTTAAACAATGTACATACATTTATCAAACAATGGTCTCTTTTATTTCAACTCTGACGGAATAAATCCTGATAAACGTTTCATATACTAAATAAATAACTTTACCCGAAATATGGCAAATTTAAGAAAATGTAAAAGCGTTGAAAGTAAAATCGTTGAAGTTAAGCAATAATTCTGAGAAGTTTGACTCGTTTACTTTTATTTTAGTTGTTTCTTTTCCTTATCGGGTCATAAAATGTTAACTTATTTCTGTTTGGCGACAACGATGTTCTTATTGAGAGCGACCTGTACGCTCGTAGATTTATTACTTCAATTAATTGAAGCCCCGCAAATTTATAGTCTTTAATTATAAGGGATGATGCTTACTGATTATTAACAAACGTGTATTATACACATAAAGTATGGGTTCAAACCATTACATATTTCTTTGATTTCCCAGTTAGAATATTTATTACATTTTGAAGAAGAAATTTTAATATTTTATTAAATTTACTTGGATTCGTTCGTAAAATTCAAGTGACGTGAATTTTATCCACAATACAAAAAACTTTGTTTTAAGTTAGGACCAAAATTATCTGTATTTTTATCTTGTTGAGTTTTTGCACTACATACGAGGTGTGTTCGAAAAGTATCGCGAATTTTGAATTTTCGCGGGTTACGTATACTCGAATTTGTGGTTTTTTTATGCTGACAAGTTCGGCCGTTTTGAATGTTCAGTTAATTTTTGACAGTTGATTTGCTTGCACGTGTTTTGGTTCGTCTTCGATTTTTTCAAAAAATGGAACAAAGAACCTGTATCAAATATTGTATGAAAAACGAAATTAAGTGCAAGTGCATAATGCATTCCGAATGTTGACTGTGGCATACGGAGAAGCTACTTTGGACAAAAGCAACGTTTATCGGTGGTACAAAATGTTTTCAGACGGTCGAGAAGATGTGAACGACGACGAGCGTGCCGGACGCCCGAGCTCTTCAACAACAGACGAAAAAATTGATGAAGTGAAGAAAATGGTATTGACCAATCGTCGAATCACCGTTAGAGAAGTTGTCGAGGATCTAGGCATATCGATTGGCTCGTGCCATTCCATTTTAATCGATAATTTGAGCATGAGACGGGTCGCCGCAAAATTCTTACCAAAATTGCTCAATTTCGACCAAAAACAACGTCGCAAGAACATTGCTAATGAGGTGTTGGAATCTGTCTACCACAGTCAACATTCGAAATACATCCGCGCACTTAATTTTGTTTTTCACACAAAATTTGATACAGGTTTCTTGTTTCATTTTTTGAATAGGTAAAAATCAAAGACGAACCAAAACACATGTAAGCAAACCAGCTATCAACAATTGACTGAACATTCAAAATGGTCGAACTTGTCAGAATAAAGCGGCGTTCCCACGAGGCGTTAATCACGACAGTTAACCATGCTAGTCAAATTTCGTTCGTGACACTCACGAAAGTGTGTATTTATAAAACGTTCACACGGTTGGGGGGTTCGTGCCGTTCACGCTTCTCGTTTCGACTAATCACCATCGAAACATCGATCATGAATGATCTAGTTGTTGAAAGTTGTGCTGTTCTAAGTTCGTTTTTTGCTACTATTTTAGCAAAAAAACGAAATAGCCACGTTGCTGTGACGACATCTTGGCTTCACGAACGGTATATCATGACTGAAAATCAAACAGGTTTGATCTATCCACGCTTGAGTCGTGCGCCGTTCCTCACGAAAGCAAGTTTAAAGACTATGCGTTCACACAGAAGTGTATTTCACGAAAGCTATATGGTTAACTGTCGTGAGTAACGCCTCGTGGGAACGCCGCTTAAGTGAGAGACATATGTACCAACATAAAGCTACAAAAAATCGAAATTCGAATTTAAGCACGCAACCCGCGAAAATTCAAAATTCGTGATACTTTTTGAACACACTATGTACATATAATATCAATAAGATTGGGAAAATATGTGTTAATATTGACCTCTTTATTAATGGAGCATATTCCAATATATAGTTTATATAAACCGCCAAACCATCAGTACAGATACGCAAAATGGCGTAGCGAAGTGGATGCGGTGGCCGTCCATTACGAGACTCATTTATGTGTAATTACTTGAGCCCGGCCGGGACGTCTTTCATTATATTTAGTTTACTTTAGAGTACTTTTAAGAAACTTTAAGTATATATATGTATATGTTATGATTCTTTCGTTGGTCACAACATCGTCTCTAGTTTTATCAACTGTATTTTTCATAAAAAAAAGGTTATGTAAAACCAAACCTTATTTATTTCTCAAATAGTCGGTGTAGCCTTGGTTACATAATATAGTTATCTCTATTACAATACATCGTGTAGGAACGTACTCAGACACGTAGCACCTGGTGTATGTGTCTTTAAATAACTATCAATTCAAGAACAGGAATACAATAAGGTTTTGTATCAGTTGATTCGAGGTAGTGCTATATTAATTATATTTGAGAAATAAATAAGGTTTGGTTTTACATAACGTTTGTTTTTTAGTACATGTTGGAAGATCTTTATTATCCTCGAATCACGACGACCATGACAAAATACTGAAAATACTGCGACTCACCGGTTTTTATACAAAAATAACATTTCCTGAAAATCTCGGCTTGACCTTTAAGACGAAATTTAGAGAAAATTACTTTACCTGTGCCCAAATTGTCTTTATTTCTTACGTCTTCAAATAAACTCGGCTTATTACAGATTAGGTTGGGAATGGGACGTAAATTGTATCTTCTATATATATTCTTGTCAGCTTCACTTAAACAAATACCCATCACTTAGCTCGTTCTATTATTTGTGTGCATATATTTTATATAAGAATTGTATTAAAGCTCATTCAGGCTATTCCGAATGCAATCATATTTGTTTTATTTGTGTACAAACTTTTTACATGAGAATTGACTTTATGCTTGAGTCGGCAATATTCTGACACAAAAAAGATAATTTTACACATCATGGAAGTAAATTACACGAGCTTCTTCATAGAAAATTAAGAACCGATAAATGTTTTGATGACCTAACATTTCGTCAAACTGTCATAGACTGGTACGGAAAGCTATTATCGAAATAAGATACGTTTTAATCTGATAAAAGGGGGCAGGTCTACTCACATTATATTACATTGTCCATAACGTTGGGGTCAAATGATTTTTGGTATTATTATAACCACTTACTTATTAAATTCTTAAAATAGAATAATATTAAGATATATTCGTACAAAGACAAAATACATTGAAATTAACTTTTATACATAAACAGTAAAGGTCTCATATAAAGCAAAGAAAATTGTTCCAAATTATCGTAAGAAAGTATAACAACATGGGTTGTCACTCACTGCGGGCTAGTTGAGTTGAGTTGAGTTGAGTTGAGTTTAGTTGAGAGACCAAACCCAGACAAATATGAACACAAATTACAATAAGTTACGATCGAAATCGAACTCTCAAGCAACTGCTGTCAGTATCTAACTACTTGGTATTCATGGTTCTCGTGTAAACCTCGTCTTAACTATTACACTCAGTTTACACAATGAGTAGTTATCGATGTAACCTATGGTTCTGTTCATTAGTGAAACCTAAGGAACTCGATATAATATTTCAAATATAGGTTTGGATCTCTCTTTAGTAGTAAATCTCTTTAGTAGATACTAATGGTTTTATTTAAGTTTATCTCGACAACACTTTACTTTAGATAGTTTTTATCAAGTAAACCTAACAACTCAGTCTGATGTTACTTAAAGTATCAACTCTTCGGTTTCTTCAGCTCTTCTTTTTCATAATGTAAGTAGGGCGGAGCTTCACCTAAAATATGACAGAACGCATTCTAAGAAATGTAAATATTCTAAATATTTTGAACGGCCTGAAATGGAACTTAAGACCTTTAAATTGAAATGTGAATTATGATTGTACTATACACTCATATTAATATAGTTATACCCTAAAGGAAACATGTAAGCCAATTCATTAAAGCATAAAAGCTCTTACGTGAGTACTCTATACAGAAAGCCGTTACGTATAACCTCAGAAACTTTTAATAAAGTAGTCAGTTAGTGCGGAATTAGTTTCTGCTAAACACTTAACAAGTTGTTCATTGAGTTATAACAGTTGTAACCCCGTTATAAGTTGGTAGGCGCTATACCTTCACAGAATTTCTTTAATCAGCTTTTGGGCCAACGGCTCTCTCCGTGTATATATATTTACATAAATTGCCACCTTTGGAAGAGGTCAAAGGTTCGAGTTCTGACCGTATTGATTTTCATTATATTTTACTTAACATTTAAATAAGCTTAACATCACCAGACATTTTTACACTCAAATTCAAATTTTAAGACATATTTTATAATTACGTTTTGTACATTTATTTAAAACTTTTATTGGATTGGGAAATATATATTTTTTTGAGTTGTGTATTTTTGTTATGGATTTTGGAGACACTATTATTTGCTAAAGTATCTTGGAATGAGTAGTAATATAATAATAACATTGTTGTGATTAAATCGATGTACATGTATATATACCGGAAATTAATATTATCATAATATTTATAAGCGACATACTGAATTCGATGGTAAAGTTATATTGAGGTAATTTATATATATTTAAATTTAAATAACGTGCTTATTGCACGGCTTGCAAATTGCATGAAGTTTCTTGAGCGCCTGCTGTCGCACGCATACAAAGTGGCCACTTTCCAACTAATGTTCCATACATTCATGTTATAACAGACCGAAACATTGTTTACCCAAAGATTACATATCTTATAAGTCATAACCCAATCTACTGTTAAACGAATTGACCTCTCTGATTGGTTGATGACGTGTCACGTGATGGACAACCAATCAAAACTCTCGATAGTGCTGGATACCATCCAAATTAATAAATACGACACCTAATGAATATAATTAAGCGTAATTAATATATTTTAGTACAATTGAAATTATTAAATAACCTTAAAGAATATTAGGTAACTTTAAGATTTCGTCGTTACCTTCAATAAAGCGAACTTATAACTGGAAAAGTAATAACGTGGAAATAATTTATTGACTTGTTCATTCAATTCATTGCGTTTGAATTAAACTTTATTGCAATGTCACCGGATGATCTAGGCGTTTTCCATTATATTGTGATAAATAACTTTTATAAGTTGGACTAAATAATCCCTGCGCCATTTTACAAACAGTGTTAAGAATTTGTAATTTTACATCCGAGTATATTATACAATTTTTTTTTAAACTGAACTTCAGTAAAACTTCAGTTTTCAGATAAAACTACAAGCTAAATAAATAATAATAATTATAATAATAAAGTAAATTGTTCAGTAAATAATAATAATAAAGTAAATTGTTCAGTAATGATTTAGTCATTTAGTAGTTATTTCGAATCTACTTTAATTGACAAAAGAACATCGTATATAGTTATTGTCATTAGTGTTTTAATGTAGTAGTACATTTTATAAATGAATACGTTCAATAATCCTTTAATCATCTCTTACACTTACGCCTGTTTCAAGAAGTACCTATCTATGTAAATATATAGTGTAGGTCCGATCTCACTAACATCTAATAAGTCTTACTCGAGCATAAATTCGTTAATTTACTCGAGGTCCTTAACCCCTTGTTAAAGTGAGAGCATCATACAACTAGAAGTGGCGTGGTTGGTTATTCTTATTTTATTTCCATAGTTTACTGAATTCTAATATGAAATGTGACTCAATAATACTTAGTAATAGTTAATAAAAATGTATATGTATGTACTTAAATAACTTTCGTGCAGTTTCTTACCGGTTCTTCTACACGAACCTACAATTTGGAACCGTGCAACGGGGACTCTAACGTTTCATACGCGCAAAGTAAGCCTATTTTGAAAAATAACATAAAATAGAAGGTTACAGTTTTTAATAGGTTATGAATATTCGTATAATACGTTATTTAGAATAGTTATTCCCTAAAACAAAAACAGTACAGTATGGGGAAATCGCCTTGTCTGTATTTTAACTGAGTGTAAAAAAGGCAATGTAGCGATTACTATAATATTACAGGCTAGCGACCCTCCGGCATCACCATTCGACCAGCTCAGGGATGACAAAAGTGTCTTTAGCGTTTAGTCATATTTTATGTTGATGAGGTTGAACTTTGTTTTTTCAAGTTGAGATATGTTTAAATGAATAATGGTGTAAACAGAATTTCTACCCTAATTTGAGGTGAATAAAAGATATGTTTAATTGAATAAGAATACATACATGTCTGTCAAAAAAGGAAGTCGGTAATTTGAATTAAAAATGATTCGACAGCACTCTCAAGTTGTTTTTTGGGGCAAACGAATAGACGGTCCATCTAATGGGAAGTGATTTTAAATGCGCTGCCATCCCTGAAGAAGGGGGGGGGAGGGTGAAGTAATCTTGGACAAGGAGTGGAAGAGGTGTTTGAATTTCCAGCTCTCCTAAGAAATGGAGCTACTTCACTACTGTTACGTAGAAATTTCAACTCTTTTATAATTTAAATATTTTAAGTGTCATATTTTTAAAACTAAAGACATTGGGTTTATTAATATCTATTGATATCTAATTAAAATAACATAAATAGTCTGTGACGTTTGGTAATGTCTTAGGAATTGAATGTTGCCAGCTTGAGGCATCTACAAGTTTGTTAAATATATAAATAAAATTATATATTCTTTTGTTCAATAATCTTATTTAAAAGGCGTCATTGAAACTCCAATTTGTTTAGTTTCCTCAAAGTGTCCTGTTATTAAACGGCACACTAATACTATCACGTACTCATAACTTTAAGGTAAAATAAATAAATACGGTTTGTCATATTTAAGATACATATCCTTTTTTCTATAAAATATCTTTATATTAAAATATATAGATACAAATAGACCAATATTTAACATAATATGAACATAATAGAAGAAATAGCTCACAGTGGTCTTCCCCTTAAGTAACGCAACGCGTACTTAAAATATGTTCCAAGTCACTACTCACTCCATTCAACCTACACTCTACCACTATGTATGGTTTTACATCAAATGTATCTTCATGTAGTGACTCATTTTGTTTATTCGTATCATGAAATTCTTTAGATTATTACGTGACAGAATGCTGTAAACAATTTACACTTACGAACGACAAATTCGAATAAATTGTAATTTTAATTGCATGTGTTGAACAACTTTTAACAAATACACGATTAAAAGTGTCAAATAATATGTTTATAATTAATAAAATATATAACATAATAAGTATACAGTTATTTGCAAATACTTCCCTTGGACTGTAAAAACAAAATATTGTCTAAGAATTGTAACATTTTTAATTGTCGGTGTTAGTTTTACTTGTTCTAGAAAAATTTATAAATGAAATGACTTGTGTTCAAAATCATATATATATATATGTATTTAGAACCTGCGTACTGTATATACTGTACATATATATATATATATATATATATATATATATATATATATGAACTTCTTTTTTTATTTTTTTTTATGTAATAAGAGGGCAAACGAGAGAGCGTGCGGATCACAGGTGTAAAGTGATCACCGCCACCCACTAACTCTTACAACGTCCGAGGACTCACAAGAGCGTTGCCGGCCTTGGAGGTGGGTATTAACGCCTTTTTTGAAGGTACCCATGTCGTGCCGATCTGGAAACACCGCCAAAGGAAGTCTATTCGACATCTTTATGGTACGTGGAAAAAATGTTTATGAAAACCGCACAGTAGAGGATCGCCACGCATCCAGGTGGTAAGGATGGCATTGCAGGCGATGTCGTGCTGTGCGGTGGTGAAATTCGGTGGCAGCATCTGGGTCCCCGACAATCCAAACGGTTCTCCGTTGTACGCGGTCAAGGTAGAAGCTGATATTGGGGTGAACCAGTGAGAAAGCTGGTAATTCACTTGCACAAACTCTCGGGAAGCCCATAGGAAGGAAGCTTCTAGAGAAGCCCCTTGTGCCATACACGATCGAAGGCTTTCGCTATATCCAGACTAACTGCTAGACCCTCTCCCTTGCTCTCAACAACCGCAGCCCAACGATGAGTAAGATATAAAAGAAGATCACCAGCCGATCGGCCATGGCGGAAGCCATATTGCCGGTCATTGATCAACTTGTGATCCTCGAGGTACGCCAGGAGCTGTCGGTTGATGATGTTCTCCATGACTTTGGAGAAAAGAGAGGTGATGGCGATAGGTCTGTAGTTAGCTGGGTTTAAACTATCTCCTTTTTTTGGGATCGGATGGACAAAGGCGCTCTTCCATGAGACCGGGACTACGCCTCTTATATAGGAGTACCGAAATAGACGCGTTAGCACAGGAGTCAACTCAGGAGCACATGTTCGTAGCACCAATGGGGAAATCCCATCCGGCCTACTACTTTAGAATCTGCGTTCTGTATATACTGTATATGTAAATGTATTTAGAATCTGGGTACGTAATCGTACGTAAACTGCGGATTTGGTTCATTATTTTTCTACATCTCATAATAATAATGTTTAATCGAAAATTCGTTTTGGGGAGATAAGTAGATCAATGTATCTATATTTCCAAGTGTTTGTGTCTGTCTGTCTGTCTCTTTCAAGGTTTTAGTGACCCATGCGTAAACCATTTTGTGTACCTACTATAGCTTGAATCTTATTTCATACTTATTGAAATTATTAATATACTTACACCATACTTTGTAATGCAGTAAGATAGTAGCTTATAATAAGTACACACCATCAATGAAAAAATGGAAGGATTTAAAACTATAAGCATTTAATAAAATGTAAAAAAGTGATTCTTATAAAGTTCAAAACTATTGTTTTACTACAGTCGTAACAATAATTCAATCCCGCGTCTCGCCGGAGCGGAACCACATTCAACGCGAGTCCCTGACGAGGCTGACTTCCATTGCAACATTTCATGAGATTCTTTATAATAAAATATAATTATAACTTGTCATATGTTTTTAAACAATAATAAAATGATTATTATAATAACTACAACGGCAACTGGTTAGTTTTAAATAATCATATTTTTGTAATGTTATCGATATATTTGCTGAGTGTCTGTCGCCATTCTTTTCGGGTCAGATGAAATAGACTTTTCGAGCTCGTGGTAGCTTTGACAATGAAAAATGTTTTGTATAAAACTCATTTCAATTAAAACTTTGATTATTTTGATTATGAAATGTTTAAAGAGTACAGTGCCTCCATCTTAGGCACAGAGGGCGACACTAAAAGTGAAGGACCTTGCCTGTCCAGTCTCGATAATAAACATTTACTGCACTGCGCTTTGTCACGGCATGTTATCTACCTGTTTGTAGCACAACACTACTGTCTTATGTCTCAATTTCTTATAAAACCAATTCGAATGCAGACGATTAATACTTTTAGTACAAAAGAATACTCTCTCTATGTACATATTCGATTGTTTTACTATTTCGCTTAAATTTTGACGTGATCTTGTCCGATTATTCTGTGTATTCTTTATGAAGAAACAAGTGGAATATTAATTTGAGAGCTTAACGAATGCTGTATATAATAATAAATAAATATATCTAAACGGTACAAATAGTTCATTCTTATTTCTTAATGACTGAACGAAATTACGACGTGAAAACTCTGATGAGTTTCCTTTTATTAAAGACCGTTGATTGTGATTGTAGGAGATGTAAACGTCGTGACCCACTTGTACTCGGCATTTGAGCATCACACTTAGACGACTCGATATTTAACTTGAAGTTTCAGTCGTTAATAAGGGGTCTCGTCGAAGCCAATACATATACAGTCGCGTGCAAGTAAATCGACTCAAGCCTCAAGTGCGCATAAAAAGTGATATAACTAAAAAATTACTTATTTTACCTCTATATAATGTTTTACATAATTAAAGCCTAGTAATTAGGCTTTCAAATGGTAGCATAATATCAGTAATTTAAATAAACACTTGTACTTAGAATGCAACTGAACGCAACCTCCCGTAAACTGCTCTGCGCTCTATACACAACTTGCGCGACACAACCCCCTATAAAAACCCTCTGTAATCGTTTTTTCTTATCAGTCGCTCATTAGACGTTGACCTGAACATATCTCTGCAAATTAAAGCCGTCATTTGAAGAAAATTATGGATACAACACCTGAGGAAGCCGCTCAAGTCGTTGCCCTATTGCAAGAAGGGTTGAACCAGCGAGAAGTCGCTCGTCGTTTGAATATGAGTCAGTCCGCTGTCTCGAGAGTATACAGAAAGTTTCAAGAGACTGGTGCCTTCACTCGGAGACCTAATACCAGCCGACGCCGGTGCACCTCAGAGCGTGACGACCGGTTTTTGGTCTCGACCTCTCTCCGAAATCGACACCTTACCGGCGTAGATGTGCAGCAGGAGCTACGTCAAGTTCGCGGGGTGACTGTCAGTCAGTGGACAGTTAGAAGAAGGTTGAAAGAAGCTAACCTTTCTCCGAAAAGACCCGCTACAGGCCCGAAGTTGACCACAGCTCATCGTCAAGCACGGCTTCACTTTGCTCGAGAGCATTTGGATTGGAGCATAGAGCAATGGCAGTCAGTCCTGTTCACAGATGAGACGAGGATGTGTCTCCATGGCAGCGACAGGAGAGGTCGGGTATACCGTCGTCCCGGTGAACGGTTTTCACAGTGCTGCTTTGTGGAAACCGTTGCATATGGTGGCGGATCTTGCATGATGTGGGCCGGAATTTCCTTAGAAGGCAAAACGGAGCTTGTTTTCGTTCCTGGGGGAGGCCGGGGAGGAGGTCTGACCAGTGATCGTTACATTGAAAATGTTCTACTGGATCAAGTTGTCCCTTATCAAGGCTTTATTGGAGAAAATTTCATCTTGATGCATGACAATGCCCGATGTCACACTGCTCGGGCCACACGTGATTTCCTGAACGAAGTTGGAATTCACACTATGCATTGGCCACCGCTCAGCCCCGATTTAAATCCCATTGAGCACATATGGGACGAGCTCAAAAGGAAAGTTAGAGCGAGGAAATCAGCTCCGACAAACATCAATGAGCTCAAGACTGCGTTGGTAGAAGAGTGGGGTCGAATACCACAATCATCCATTAAAAAGTTGATAAGGTCGATGAAGAATCGCATGAGAACAGTGATCAGAGCTAGAGGAGGAAATACCAAATATTGACACGAATAAATTTTTTATCTTACGCGCATTTTGTTTCATTTAAACACAATAGCCCCATACTGTGAAATTGTATGAATTTTCAACATTTTTTACATTATCATTGGCATTAACCTTTTTTACTAAACTACTGAATCGATTTTCATGCAACTTGCACCATTTTAAAGCTCAATTACTAGGCTTTAATTATGTAAAACATTATATAGAGGTATATTAAGGCATTTTTAAGTTATATCACTTTTTATGCGCACTTGAGGCTTGAGTCGATTTACTTGCACGCGACTGTATATAAAACTTTTCTTCCCTTATGTTATTTTATTTTTCTTTATAATTTACTGGACAATATACACTTCCTAATTCATTAATATACTAACTAGCAACAGAAAAAATACATTTAAACCTATAATTCAAATAATCCTGCAAAGATTATGCAACAACCAGACAGAATATTTCTTTATATAAAACCTGGCGTCTAATGTAGTAAACAGCTATTTAGAGCTCGGGAGTCAGTATTCTCATATTTCACGAACCTTTCAATCAACGCTTGATACGATTCACCTTCAAGAGTTAGCGTCGATCTCACACTCGTCGCACATGCCGTCGAACTTTGAAACAAACTGCGATAACACATTCATAATGAGTTTGACAAAGGACGGTGATGAAGATAGTTGCATATGTGATCGCGGATACAACTGCCTTCTGTGATAATATTAGTCCGACGATAATTACTCTTTCTCATTACACGAAACAATATGACGGTCCCCTAAACCACGGTCCATACGAGTCCCATCGACGGTGCCACCACCGCACGGGCTTCTCTCTAATACTCTGCCTTGCTGTGAGCCGTAAGACATGTTTATAAAACCATCACCGCCATTTGAGATGACAGGTCAGATTAATATTTTCTATCAATACGGATTCCCAGCCCTCAAGTGGGACGTTATAATGTATCAATATGTATAGGAATGTACACATTTTCTGTGAGTAGTAATGATGACATTGCTTTTTTTCGTATCGTAAGTACGTCATTAGAAAATATTAATTCATAATAAATAGTGCTAATACTTTGAGCCGCCAAAGGAGAAAATATTGGGTAAAGGATTACACGTCTGCCTTACGGAGACACACCACTCTTATCAAAATAACAGGATACTAAAATCATTCATTTATATCAATAATTAACAACTTGATATTTTGGTTTATTCTGTAATTACATATGTTTTAAAAAGGTTAAGAGTAACTAATTAGTTTTATTTTCACTCTAAGCACACTGCTTTCATAAATTATTTTGTTTCTTAAGTTATGTACATTTTAATAATTTGAATGGAAAGGAGAACGTCTTAAAATATAAGTTCCTTTTATCAAATTCCTCATAAGAGAAAGAAAAACACAAAACCTATATACATATTATAATTAAACAGAATGTTATAATTCACACCAAAAGAAAGTAATTTGAAAAGAAAAATAACACGATGTGCTTTGGATGTGGTATGAAATTGAAGTTACCTAATACATATATATATATATATACATTAATACGTATATTGTTGAGTTCTTTTTTTTCAGTTATTTTAATCATTAACATTAGATACATTTAACAAACCTGAAATAATTCTACTAATTTTCATCAAACTCTATACCGTCGAGACTTGTTTGATAATTATTTTATTTATTTTAAACATTAGGGAACTTTGAGTCATTAAAATTAAAAGCACTATATACTACACTTACATAGAATGCTTAATTCATAAATACACTCAGAAATCTTATAACATTTAATCATTAAATATTTTTTAACTTTAATTGAAATGAATTTATATTTCTTTAATGAAATTATATTATATGAATGACTAAGCTCAAAATGTTTAAAGCAATGGTCGTCGTCGGCGAAAACAAGATTCAGAAAATCTCTCTGTAAGCATTTCACACAGACAAACAATGTATGTGATTCTAAAATCTCAGCTTCATTGGTATTCATTACAATTTTACTATTATTAAACTTTCTAAAATATGTTTTTTTAGTTGTTACTTATTCATTTAAATTATTAAGTTTGGGTTTGAATTTACTTCCGGCCTACCTAAAGTCACTTAAAATTTGGAACCATGCAACTAGTCTGGCGTTTAATAGCGCAATGTATGCCTATTTGGATTGAAATACAATTGAGGAAATAGCACTGCCTGTGAACGAGACTGAATTCAAGAAGTTTTATTCAATATATTTTTATTACTATTTCATTATTTATTTATTTTGATCAACTTTATATATATACCAAGGCTAGGTACATAATTAGTTTTTAAATTATTTTCTCAATAAATATAGAGATGTTAGTATTTATATAAATGTTGAATCTCTCACGTATTCAATGAGTAATCAAATAAAGCAACGTTTCTTGTTTCTCTCGTACATCTACCATTTTAAATGTTTGAGTATACGAGTGAGTGCAGCGATGTTTCATATTTGTATTCGTTACTCGAAATCATTTAAATGTTATTTAATTTTGGTATTCGAAGTAAAAAACATATTAAAGAAATACACATCCTATATTTTTTAAATTTAATTCTTTATTACAATATCTTTAGTTTTATATAGGTAAGTATTTTAAGTAGGTACTCAAGTAAATTAAAATTTATAGTTAATATTGCTTATTAACATTTGATAATTGTTGTCGGACACCAAAAATGAACTGAGCTAAACTGTCAGTCTGTTACATCATTGCCATGACATTAGCTGACGTGGCAAGTCAGGCGTCACCTTTAGTGGTTAATAATTGCAATATACTTTGGTTAATTATGGTATAAATATTGTTATTATAAGTTCTAAATAACAATAATATATTTTTTAACAAACGAAATATGACATAAATGCTTTTGCTACAACTTCAAAGTTTCGTTGTAGTGTTAATTCAAGTCAATGCAGAGCTTGAATATATTAAAGATAGCGTCACATGTTTGCATGTTGTCGCCATTGGGTATGGGTTGTTTTAATTCTGTTCGACGTCCCGCGATGTCTGTCTTTCTTGAACGAGTTTTTTTATATAACTGAATCCACACGTATTTATAATGTAGGTCATAAAAGATCATTAGTTTAAGGCCATTAAAAATAAGACCTTATGTTTTTTTAAGGTATGTACAGAACATTTAAAAATATTTTTTATTTATGCTCCATAATTCGTTAAAAAAGTTTCATCAGCATCGTTATACAAGTCACTGCTAAAGTCTCGTACCCACGTGACGGCTCTCGATTAATAGCCATATCGTACATAGATGCTCGATATAATGGCGTGTGTACGATATCGTCAGATCGCAGTCCATCCGTGGCAGATTATATGAGTCAGAGATGTAGCTCTTCAGATGACGTAAACATCTATGTGGAATTCATACGGATCATTCATTATACAATTTTTTGTAAACTTTTAGGTATTTGATCCAAACGCTTCCTCATGTCCTTATTGATTATATCTGTTATATTTATTAAATTTCGGTTAAAGAATATAAAAATAATAATAAGAATATAAGTTAAAAGCGGCTAAGTCCTGATAAATCTGCAAAACAAACGGACCTTATAATACATTGGTATATAATCTGGTAAAACATTCTAGAGGAGTTACAATCGAACCCATAAAGTCCACGCGAAAGATATCTATTTTGATACCGGATTGATATTTATTGCATTTATAAGATATTCGGTATTATAGAATATAATTTATTTATATTGTTTCTCAATAACATATTCAAATAAAACACTATAGAAATTTTGTACGCTCGGATTGAACGAGCTTTTATCTTATATTTCATAAGTGTGTTTTGTTTACTTATACTTTGCAGCAATCTCAGCGCTGCTATTCTGTAGTTGTAGCTTACTATAAATGAAGTTAAAAAGGTGATTTTTATATTCAGTACATTACTCATATACATTTAAAAGTTCAAGCATGCTTAAGTATAATTGGCGTAGATAAGAGTTGACAAGTAGGTGGTATGAAAATTAAACATTCAGTTACATCACCCTTAATGTTATTAATGCCAGGGTACAACTCTATTGTAACACGTCGATGTATGTGCCAAGTAGTTTATGAATGGTTCGGGTCGAGAGGTCGTCAGTGTTCCGCCAATGTTCGTGAAGCGCGGACGCGGCAGTCGGTGCAAGTTCCGCATTTCAAACTTGAAGCATTGTTTTACAATTTCTGTGTAGTGATAAAACATTCTGATATTACATTATTGTTGACATCTTTTCAGGCTTTATTTGGTGAGTTATTATTAGAGATATATATTTGATATAAATTATTGTTTGACCTGATTTTAGATAGAGATTGTTCTTCTCTTCAATAGATCCGAATATTGTCGATAAATAATAAATAATTTTATGTAGTATAAATTTTTAGATAGATAAATATGTTTTATATAGTAGTAGTCTGTTGAGACTTTTCTGTAGAAATAAAATAATTCCAAAATATTTAGTGTAGTAATCGTAGTTAGAATCGACAGTTTGGTCGAAGCCATCTCTGTGTTACAAGAAACATTAAATATACTCGTATAGAATGTTTAAGAGACATTTGAACTACAAAATTGAACTTTCAGGAATCGCCTTATCGCTTTCAAAATCACGTAAAAAAAACTAACACGCATATAAAGATAGGGAAGGT
Source organism: Dircenna loreta (assembly GCA_963555665.1). Classification (NCBI taxonomy): domain Eukaryota; kingdom Metazoa; phylum Arthropoda; class Insecta; order Lepidoptera; family Nymphalidae; genus Dircenna; species Dircenna loreta. Next base: position 8,894,579 of record OY743093.1, on the reverse strand, counting down.
GAAGTTCCCGTACATTTCTTCAAATAATTTTACAGTAATTTTCACAATACCATTATTGTATTATACTCGTACCTAAAATCACTGAGGAAAAGTTTATTGTTATTACATTATATTTCCCTACATGTATTGATGATTATTTAAATATTATTATAAAGTATTTTGGTTTTTGTGGTAAAATGTATATTTTTGTAATATATTTGTTAAATCTTATTCTTCCTTTAGGTTTATTTGTAAATTATGAAACGTTATCATATTAAATTAACACTTGAGATTATTATTATTTCCATTGGGAATAAATATTTTACGTTTTCTTAAAGTTTCTACAGGAAATACTAAAGGTTTATGAAGAGGATCCTAACAAGTGGCTTGACTTGGATCCTGGACTCGAACTTGAACTCTCCCTCTCAAACAGTGCCATTAAACTAATAAGCTAACATTTACATAAGAGTCAAATTGATAAAATTGAAATGATAAAGATTACATACTAGCTTTTGTCAGCAGCTTGTCTCGTGTAAGAGAAAATAATACTTAACTAAAACTAATAACTAACCTAACCTTTGCTATTTACTTTCTTCTGTTTTGTTTATATATAGTTATCATACACAATGGGTTACGAGTAATTCAATATTTTGAGAAGCAGAAACTAAAATATAGCCGATGTGTTCACTTCAAATAAAATCAAAGTATGTTTAAGTATTTGGTAGCTCTTCTTTAAACCGCTGCTGTAATTTGAACGCCGAACTAAAAGCTTCGACACCGCGGTCTCATGTTTTGTCTTTTAAGTGAACATTGTTTTCATATAAGGTATTTGTTTTTTCTAACGACACTACAAACATATTACTCATGAATGTCCAATATCGGAAAACTTTATAATGACATATTGTGCATATTAAAGCAATTTAAACACTATACACGTTACTCCGCCATCATTTGTATCGTGAAACGAGCATTTGAGAACGTAATTTCATTTACATACATATATAGTCGTGGATGTGTTATTGTGCGGATTGAATTTGTTACTATGTATTACTTGGTTTGATGAAATATTCTCTAATATGTAGTTATAGTTATAGCTGTGGTACTTGTATGAGGCTACCAAGTATTAGTATTCTGTTTAAAGAAATAATTCTTAAGACTGTTTACGAAGTAGTCATAAAAACTTAGATCCAATAAAATTTAAGACTTACTATACTATACTACACTACTACGAAAACTATACTATGCTTTGTAGCACTGTAGCACTTTCTACAACGTATGCTACGAAAGACGTAGCATAGAATGCTTCAAAGTAAGCATACTTATCTCATTTTATTTGTACAAATATTTTAAATGATTCGTTGATATTTGAACAGATTGGATACAAAAATAACTTTTCACTAAAAGTATGAAATAAGTAAATGTTAAGTATTATCATGTACATGTACATGTATCGTTGAATATAGCTTGGGTCAGATGTGGACGGCTGTCACGACCGGGGGTTGGCCTTGAGATAACAGAAAAAAAGTTGTAGTGTTTTTGTTTCAATATTACTATACATCCAACAAGGTTTGTATTTGCCAATTATTAGCTACTCTTTGAAATGTTTCTTTTTTGTAAAACATTGCAAAAAAAAACATTCATTTTATTCTTTCACTTTGGGAGGAAATTCAAGAGGCTATCAGTTAAATGTAACAAAATTCATTTTGTGCTTCCGAAGTTAAATTAAACTTCGTTGGAAGTTACTTGAATCTGGATATTAAATAGTAACATGCATTCATGGCTCTCCATTAACTTTGAAACTATTGATAGTTTTTATTAAAATCAATTTTAAATTATTATTATATCCTTATCTAAAATGTAATCAATATATATAAGATATTATCAAAGTATTAGTCGCCATTGCTTCTTCTCTAACACAAATTTAAATGTACAAAGAACACTTTTTGCTTACCTAATACTAATAAATGTTAGACTCCAACATTACATGCCTAACATAGGCGTATTATTAAAACTAAGATATTATCATAAATGTCAAAGTGTAGAAACTATTTTAGTGTTACCTTAAAGTTTTAAAATGTGAATTAACTTATTAACGGTTGCCTTCACTGGCTACGCTCCTCTCCCTACCTAACCAGATTTGAAATTAACCTACTATATGCCAATGTCACTTTTGAAGTACGTTCTAGAAATGAACTGATGATAGTTCTAGAGACGCCAAGATCTTTGAGTAGGTTATAGAGAGATTTCGCTGTTATACCTCTTGCTCCCACTTTTACCGCGTACAAATTAACTATATACCTATACCTGGTCAGTTCGTAATGCTTGTTTACTTAAAATGTGATGTTTGAGTATGTTTGTTTTCCATGGAACAGTAAGCTCCACAAGTATCACGCGCTTTAACTGTCTAGAGTACAGGAATATATCTGGTCTGGATGACGGAACAACAATATCCTTAGGAATTCTATACTGTTTGTCATACGTATCCATCATTATAGTCCAATCGCGAGCTACCTCCAAGATAGAGTGAGGCTTTTGTTTTGTTTTTTAAGACGAGCCTTCTGTAATGAACTCTATTACTCTTTTGGTGGTTTTTATACCATTTTGCGCTCTAGCTACTGAAAGACTAACCACTTCACGTATGATTTATTATATGTTTAGCCGTTCCTACTGCTTCTTCACAGATATTGCAAGACTTTTCGGTGGCTTTACCCCATCTTACTAGATTTCTTCGTTCTGCGAAAATAATTTGGAATGCATTTAAATCTATTTTAATAACATTGGAGACCGATCATGAGGTGGGGTACGCCACCTCAAAGCTAATGGAATAAAAAAGCCGCATATGGCCCCCCACTTATTTTGCATTTCTGGACTCATCGTTTTCATGTTGCCGAATAAAGGATGTTGTTAAGTCTATATCCCGCACTGTCCCGTTAGATCCTAAACCTGCTTCATTTGTTTGAGCACCTATCATGAATTGTTTGTGGAATTGAAGTCGTGACTCGAGCTTTGATGCATTTCTATCTTTTGGGTGAGATGTTACTATGTCATTATGAGATTATCGGACGGCATATCTTTTGAAAACTCTGAGGCGTTTATAGAGCTCCAATGGTTTCTTTCATTTCATTCCAAAAATTGTTTTGGTCTCTGAATAAAGTGGAAGAGTCCGCTGAACGCACCAAACTAAACCGCGACTTCAATGTCTTTATGACGCTTGCATTTAACTTTGACAAAAGGGTTTTATTAAGATCGTAAACTAGAAAAGACCAATTTAGACGTGTCGTTAGATAGTTGTCATATTTACAAGCATTTTTGATGTCACTAATTGGTTGATCGTCTATTTTATTAAGATCATTTAAGAAGCTATCGACTATTACATCTATTACATGAAGTGCGACCTTTGTTATTTTTTATTATTGCTAAAAAATGTTATGGGGGCAACACTTTGATCGCCAACTAAACGACCCGGATTCTCGTCTACCGTCGTGACGTGTCTCGTCTACCCAAACACAGACAGTGGCATTTTCTGTGTTTTGTCCTCAGTTCGTCAAGCTACGTACAGAAATCTTTTATTTAATTAATAACATTATATGAAACACAAATTTCATACACATTTAACTTTGAAAGACACATATTTTATTGCATAAGAATAAACATTATGTTGGTGAAAATGGCTGCACAAAGAAACTTTTGTTTTTTATTTCTACATATATAAAGGAAGATGTTTTGACTGCCTTAGAGACAACGCACGGCCTGAACTGCCGGGTGTTATGAACTTGGAATTCGGAGAGCAAGAGTGTCTCAGTTTGGAGGAGTGTACTAAGAAAGGATTTCTTGAAATACAACCCCTAAAAGGGTAAAAGGGGATAAAACTAATGTATGATACTTCTCTGTTTTTAAAGCTATTGTCATGAAAATCTACATACATTAGGTACCATTTTAAATTAAAAACTCTATAGAAACTATTTATTTATGGGGATTGTTTGAGAGGGTTAAATAAGGGTATAAACGAGTATGAGAAACTTATTTATTAGGGGGAGTGGGGGGTAGAGGGTTTAACGAAAATGGAAGCGAACATATGAAACTTCATAATTTATGGAGCTTTATTCACAAAAATCGATAACAAAGTAGGTTTTGACAAGCCAGTTAGTTTGGTGGTCCGTAGTCCGTACCTTCTGCTACGAAGTCAAAGACATCCCCAAGACGAAGTCATCCCCAAGGCAAACATTTGTCTAAAAATACTCAAATATTTGTTCTGTGTCTGGGTGTTTAGTGTCTAAGTATTATGTTAGTTTCTTATATATGTACGTTTATCAGCTGGCTGATTTCTATAACACTAGCCCTGCTTAGGTTGAGATCTAAATGGCCGTGTTTAATATATTCTACAATATTTGTTTACTCATTATTATTAATTTACTTTTTAAATAAAATATATTGTTCAACTATTTTTAGTAAAGGTATAGATAAAAAATATATTTCTATAGAACTCTATAGATGAAAATATAGTTTTAATCGTCGGCTAACATTTTTTTGAAGATCGAAATATCAGATTTAAATTGTTATCTGTCTGTCAAAGTACAATATAACAAATGCCTCTTTGACAGATTGGATGGATTAGTATGAATTGTATGACATGTTATGTGAGTCTCTGGGTCTCTCTGTCTGAGCTGACGAGGTCGCTAGTAACAGCTAGTAAACTTCTAAAATGATTTTTATGTCAATATTAAGATCTACATTCTATTTGTATTATTTTGACGCCAAGCTGAAGCTTTAACTATGTCAAAGCTTGAAAAGCCTGAACAAACTTTTAAAAAGGGTGTTTTTATTTATACACGAACCTTCGGAAAGATATTTCCTAAATTATAGTAAAAATCGCAGCAAAATCTGTTGAATAATTTTGTGTAATGAAGAGATTAAACAGACACATGTATAAAATCAAAATCTACAAGTAACTAAGGTCTTTTAACGACTGACCGATTTCAAATACATACAAATATAATTGCTTATATTAACAAAAAAGAACATATAAAACGTGAATTTATTTTGTTGTAACTAACTTTAACAGAGGGTTATCTTAGACTAATAAGGAAAAAAGAAAAGAAAGGCTACTATTATTCTAAATGATTAAAATTATAAATCTACAATGAACCAATTAAAATTTTGTAGTACCGTATTTTAACTAAACCTTTGACTTTCAAGCTCTCATTACGGATCCCTTTGAATATTGTTTGAATTTACTTTTCAACATTTATCTTGATTAATTGTGTCCTAATACCCATTTTGTTTCTCAATTTTACAATTATTAGAGTTTGGTATATTTTAATTAACTAACATAAAACACACACCTACCGGTAACATCTTCTAAGAAGCCATTGTTGTTTTATTAAGATCTGCAGGCCTACTGTAAACTCTGAAAAACGATCATACTTTTTATATTTAAACTTTCGTGAACCATGACTATTATATATATATTTACCTGGCTGTATTCACGTTGAATGAAATCGGAAAGTGCCCGACTAGTTTCGAACCCATTCGGGGTTCTTACTCGTCATTCAGCTCTAAGTGTGGCGGGTTTGCGGGGTAACCAGCGTGCAGTCACTCTCTGAGCGCGACGCGAAGATGGCGCCGTTGATTTAATTCTACGTGAATACAGCCGGGTAAATATAAATATAATAGTTTTTAGCAATATTACAATAATATTACATTGATTCGTACCATGAGCTCTATTAAACTATATTGTTTTATTCCTGCTTAGTGACGTATAAGAATGAATGATTCTTATATTCCTGCAATAGGACGGAATGAGAGAAAGCTTCATTTCGTAAAGCAGCACCCCTTTTACAACACGTTATCAATTGTATTTTTAAACACGTACTTAATAAAATAAATTGTGACATTGATATCTGAAACGGAATGGTAAATCTGTCTTGAAATAATAACTTTCTTTAAATGCCAAAATTTGACATAAAAACAATATTACATTAATATTTTAAATGTCATGGTACGAGTTAATAATGTGTCCTATAGTATAAGAATGAATTACTTAGGATGACGTTCTAAGTAAGATTATTGTAATGTTGCTATAAGAGTTCATAGAAACTGATAAATTATTTAGAAAACATACTCTTTTAACAATAACTGTATGACATACACAAATTAAGGTCCGTTTGAAAAAAAATGATGAGAAACTCTAGAGCTGTTGAAAGAACTATTCGAGTATCTTAAAATATGGAATTAACAGTACAATTATAATTTTTCTTTTTTAGAATCTAGAGTCTTTGCAACTGGATATTGTGCTGTGAAAACTTATTGTCTTTTCAGTGGAATTGTATTGTATTATTTGTAACTCTGCTGTGTTCCAAATTATTATATTTAATTAAAAAGCTTTATTGCAACATATTATAAAAGAAAATATCAAAAATTTACATAAATACAGTTAGAAATTTCGTGCAAAGGCGTGTATTACAAAATATAACTTCTTAGAAGAGATTCCATTTCCATTCATTATATTTTTTTTAAATTAAGTTACAATTATAAAGGGGTAACGACTTGCTTTTTTCAGATTTTATTTTATAAATTGAAAAGGTAGCTGACGCTTACATACATGTTATTACACCCATTTCAGTTATTTTAGATTTAATCGAAAATACTTTCATGTACAAACGTATTTAAAAGCTGCTTTCAATAGCTTATATATATAAATAATTATATATAATAACTGAGAGAATTTTTTTTCAAATTTGCAATTTACTTTTTGTTTCATTATTTAAATTAATTAGAATTTCCTTTATTGTTTCAGATAGCGATGAAATGACCACAACAAAGGATAACTTTGGTAATATTTGTAATTGAAAGTCAAAGTCAATTTAAATTGTTTCAACAAATCAAATATAAAATACTATATGATTTATAAGTAACAAAAAAAAACATAAGTTCTTCTCTGTCTATATTGTTTATTTTTAATTTCAAATAACATTGAGACACGCCGAATTATCGGAATGTTTCAAACCCATTCGGGGTTCTTATTCATGAGCTCTAAACGTGGCGGACTCGCGGCGTGAACTGCGTTCGTATATACGTCCGAGCGTGCGTTAATTCTAAATATAAATATAATAGTCATGGTTCAAGAAAGTTTAATTATACAAATATTTAGAAAGATAAAAAATCACCAAGCACCAGAAAGACTCGAACCTGTGACGTCTGAGAAGTCATTCCATCGCTAGCTAACAGTAGCTCAATTGCTAGCTCTTAGCATTGATAATTCTAACCTTCACAGAATAAAAGAAACGTTTTTAAATTGTAAATGTTATGCTTTGTAAGTTTGTTTGTTCCGAGGAATCATTCTTATATTTATTAAACTCAACAGTCTCTCCCAGGAGAATTAATGTTTTTTGTTAGAAAGTGTTTGAAGTTAATGAGCTGTTGAAAGTTCGTGTAATTCTGTATTTTAGAGATAAGTTTATTTTGTTGTCTGTCTCCATAGATCTTGGCGACGAAAGTTCGCCTTAAAGCTCCATAACAAAGTCTTTCTTGTTAGATGAATATACCTAATAGTAGACAACATATTTTTGTGTGTAATATATTCAGAATTTTACCCACTTCAAGTTGGGGTTTATGTCGCGTCGTAACCAAAGTACTGAGAAATAACTTCGGAATATTAAAGTTTAAAACACGTTGTAGTTGTGGTTTTCATAGCATCCGAGAAGAGTCCCGAAACTTAATTGAATGAAAAACAGCAAAGGTTAATAATGATTAGTTTCTTTATTATCTTATCAGTGTTATAGATATTGTAATGGTTTTAAAATGAAATCAACTAAACAAATAACATTATTTTAAATTTAAACGTTGAAGTTAAATATTATTTAAAGAAAGAAAAATAAGATTATCAATTACCTTTAATATATATATTTATATATTGTTCATATATATATATATATATATAAAAGCGAGTCTAGTTTCTGACATTTCACCGGAGATATATCTTATTCTCCGAAACTATAAATCCTACCGACCTTGCGTTTCTCTTCTTAGTCAAAAAAACAGGTACTTTATAATTTAATACGACGACTTAATACGACTGGCTTTCGAACAAGGCTAACTTTTGAGATTTATATTATTATTCTATTATAAGAATATTACAACAAGAAAAGTATATAACATTTTATCAAAATTATTAATTTATAATGACTATATCGATCTATACACTTATTTTATATTAAAATTAAAAAAGTGCTCTATATAAAATTGTGCAATCTATCAAAAGTTTTCTCACTACAAGAGATTAAAATATGTAACAGTAGAATGATTTAGGTCCAGCCAACAAAATGTTATGTAACACTTGAGTATTGTACGAAAAGGTATATAACTCGTCAAGTGAATCACACTTTGTGATCTGTTTCTTATTAAACACTAGCGAAGCGATTTTAACTTCGAGAATATTACCGGTAAATTGGAATAAATAAAGAATAAGAGATATTAAGTGAAGGATGCTCCCGGGCAGTACTCGTAGAGCGGCCGCCGACGTCCCGTCGATCGCGGAGCTATTTGTATTAATTATATCTAATGTACTGTTATTGATGTGTTCAGTAAATATACTCAATAATAATCACTTCGTCACTATTCATTATATTAACGACCGATTCCATAATACTCTGACAACTCTTGTCTACGGAATAACTTTTATATTTCGAATATAATAGAAACTGTCAGTATAAAATTTATAATGCCTAAGTATTGAGGAATCGACCCACAAAGTATTTAAATTACTCAATTAATATTAATACTATAAGGTCTTATCATACCTAGATTCAGGGAGGTGAGCTCAAGTTATCCCTCTAGTAGCTCAATTGAATTCATTGAAGAAGTAAAATACGTGAGCAAATCTATCTGCAAACATCTAATGCCTGTTCTCCTAATATGAGTTTTGACTTTACGAAAAGTTGATTGTTTTCGAGCATTTACGAAACGGATTTTAATGACAATCAAATAACCAATCACAACCGAGAACTCGACAACAATTATAGAAACCATGATGGAATAGATTCAGACAACAGATCTACGACAAAATTAAAAGAAAAAAATATTAAATAAGTTAATTAAGTTACAAAAGTAAAACTTATAAATTCCAATTCTAATACATAATAAGACTCCATTCGATTCGGTAGATAATAAAATATAATACGTAGCCTTTAAGTGCCGTTTGCTTGGAATAAATTAGATTGAAGGAAGGTACGAGGATCAGCGCCGTGAACTCGAGGTCGCTATCAAAACGACTCACTCGCGTGGAAAACAGACCCAACAAGTTGGGGGGTATACTGCGAATACAGAAATTACTTCAGTAAGAGTGTATTTGTAACGGACTTAAAAAATGACTTGTGTGTGTGTCACGCCGATACCTTTAGCGAATGTAAACATATTTTTATGCCGTATTTGTTACAAAAGGAGGGGAAAATATTCTTCAATTATTTAATATTGCTTAATATTTTTAATTGGAGAATAAAGTAGAAACACGAAAGAAGATTTGTAGAAATTATTAATATATTTTTGTATATTGGTTTATTAACTATTAATAAATAAATATGCTCCATTATCTAACATACGAATGCACGATATATTGACTTTCAGACTTCAGTCAATGCAATGATTACACACAGTCCGCGTAATGTTTGTCTTTTATCTTTATAAATTAAACGAACCTGACAAGTGAAGGTCAACGCTCCTTCATATATACTGGCAAATACAGCACATGATGCCATAACGAGCGTCACTTTTTATCGTCAGAAAAAATATTAACGACGTCTAGATTAATTGATGTTCAAGCAATGTAACTTATATAAATATATTTTAAATATTTTATTTCATACCTACATTTAGTTCGCTATTTGGGTGATTTTAATTTCGTCGAAAGTTCCTTTATATCAATAGTTAGACCTTTTTTTTAGTAGTAAATTGATATCGTAAAATAATTAACAAAACAAAAATTACCTAAATTCATTACAAAACGGAATTTCATAAACTAAATTCCGTTTTGTAATGAATTACAGATAATGTAATACAATTAATTGTTAATGTAATAATAGCTAATGAGGTATTAATGTAATAGGGCATGTAGTGACATATTTACCCTTATTTTATGGGCAATAAAAAGCGTCATTTCCAGTAAGTCACTTGATGTTATAGCAGCTACGACAAAGAATCTTTGTATGCCCATCCCAATACTAAAGTTAATGGATACTTACATATAAAGCATCGTCGTAATTGTTAGTGAGTATTCAAGTAAAGTGAACTTTACATTCGTCTGTTTAAAAATAAGCATACCTTCTCTTGTTAGAAAGGGACTGTAAAAATACTGACGCGATATGTGGAACAATTTAATTTGTCAAATGTATGCGAAAAGTTATAATCAATCATGAATATGCTAACGAGGGCTTCACCTGCTGACTTAGACGCCATCTTGGATAGTTCTGTCTAAATGGAATTGTGACTCCATTTTAATTTGAATTATTTACCAAATACGTTTGCTGCGAAATGTATTTGAAAATAAGCAAATAAAAATTAATAAAAATAAATATCGATATTTTAAGGATAACCAAAAGATTTTAAAATATGTAATAGGTCTAGCTAAACCTTTTTTATGAACATTGACGTACACAGTTTGAGAAGAATATATTTAATTTCAAGATGTTTTATTATTTATACACTGACATTCAGCCAAGTTCATTCAATAATATTAATTTAGTTGCTGAGCTCCAAACTTACATTACTAAAAGCAATCGACTGAAAGCCTGGAATGCTCGCGACCACGGGACATCTGTTATCATTCCCCGGGTGGCCTTTATCGATGTTAATATACACACTAGGGTGATAATATACTATTTAAAAGTTTACTACAACTCCTCTTTAATTTAAACCCACCATAGTTAATGCTTATAATTGTATTCCCGGTATGAACCGGGTCAGATGCACTATGTTTTCACGATCTCATAAAACTCAACTTGTTTACATATATCGTAATAAATCATTCAGTAAAAATAACCCCTGACGCAACACGTGATAATAACGACTCGAGGCATCTCGACTCAAACTCAATTCTATTTAATACTTTTCTATTATTTATAACCAAGAATTTTAACTACTTGTTACCGATGTTTATTTTACGATCCTTAAAGTACTTTGTTATACAATTTAGTTTTATATGTTCCCTCATTAGTCGGAAATTCAATTATTAATCTTTTTTTATAAATTTAATAAAATACCGTATTTCAGACACATAGTTAAAGTTCAGCGCTAGTAAAACGTAAAAACTAAGTAAATAAACATTTCCAATAAAGGAAGTTTAACTACTTACTTACTACCTCGTACGAACTAATGCTAAACAGTTCTGAATGAAAACGAGTTTTAATGGAATTTATAACAAAGCTATACATATTATTATAGAAAATACGTGTGTGAGTAGTGAATGAACAACTGCTGGGACTTGACTCTCGCTACCCTTGAACTATTTATTATAAGCACATGTCTCATCTACTCACATAGAAACAATGCTATTAAGTTGTCTTATACTGACAAGGGTAATAAAATGCTTTAAAAACATGATATTTCAATAAACACGTCAGACATCTTAAGAGAGCTCTTGATGTAATGAGAGCTCTTGATTTCATCTCAAAGGCTTAAATTTATTAATTATATGTTTATAATTATTACTAAATAGAATTATTTCTCCACATATTTGTGTCTATTTTAACATGTTATTGTAATGTATTAAGAAAGCAAGCTTTTCTTTTTCTAGATATATATTTCCAAATATGTATCTGATAAGTCTCTAAAAAACATCAGCAAGACCAATCTGGGAAACAATTAATTATGAGAAAAAGTGATCCAATATCTTAGGAATGTAATTTCCATCATTTTCAACCGTACTCGTATATAATTGCAATTCTTTTACTTCGCATGCAATTTATGCAATTTGAAAACTTCGTTGAATTATCATGCAATGCAACTAAAACGCAACAGAAGCCTAAAAGCATTATTAAAGTAAAGTGTCAAAGCATGCATTCGCAATTATATCCCTGATATCGATATTCATAGAATTTGTAATCGGTGCAAAATAACTGAAAGCCGACCGTCGTTTCACGCCTGAATAAGCAGGAGGTTCTATATAGAGGATATTACACAGACACACACTTACTACTAACACACACACACACACACACACACACACACACACACACACACACACTTACCCATCGATGTAGACCTGAAGATATGCGTTCTATTGAAAATGATATTGAAAATGTACGAATATACATGATTTATCACAAGAAACAAATGAGAAACCAAAAAATTCTATAGAATATGTATATAATATTTTCTTTATCTATAGAATATGTATATAATATGTATATTATATCTATATAATATTTTCTTTAATATTGAAATCGTATTTCTTTATTAATATATCTGTTAAAAAATTTGTATACATCATAGACTGGGTTTGAAAACGACGTTTGAATTTGAACAAGATTTGAATGAGGCCTAGCATTCGGAAGACAATTTTGAAAGTTGAGCCTAAAAAGTATATTCAAGAAATTCAAATTAAAAAGGATATTAAAGCTTTCATTCATTATTCATAACATATAAAATAAATAAAGGAGTAATCCTGAAAATAACTGAAAGAATACATTTTTGTCACATGTCGTTACAACCGCGTTTGCAATAAGTAAGCTGATAATCAATATTTATGTCAAATATATCTATTACCAATAATGTGTTTGTTTCAGATTAATTACGAGAAGAATGGAGGAAGTACATCATGATGGAAGCTGCAGCGGTCTAGAAACGGTAAGTTATCAATAAACAGTAAGTAGTAGTCGTAAATAGAATACACTAATCTAACACACGAATTGAATACATATTACCACGAAAAGGTATAATATGTTTAAGAACTTACTGTTTTGTAGACCTTGTTTCTACTCGTCAAATATTACGATGATTTTGACGTAACCGTCATTTTGTTAATATGTATTTTATTCTACATAATATATGTATGTACTCTATCGGTATTATTATACTGATAAATTCAATATTAAGATGCCAAGTTCAAGGTTGGCTGTAAAGACAGGAATTGTATTAAAAATGTATTGATCTTGAAGTGTCGGAATTTGGTGTCACAAGATGTATGCTTGGCAATATTTTAACTTATAAATTTCTTAGAAATAAGTGTTGGTAGTGTAAAGGCAATGCAAATTGTAAGGAACATTAAAGAAAAATCGAGGAAACAAAGATCCCGCAATACAATAAAAGCATTTACTAAATGTTTGCTCCTGGTAAGAGGTGTGCCTCCGTTCACTCCGCTGCACCCTGATCCGTCAACTTTAATAGATGAAGGGCTGTGGTTTACTGGTAGTTGTAGCAAGTCTTCTTATAGATATTTAGGAACGTCAAACAAGATTTAGGGAAGTGATTAGGATTTCAATAGTTTTTCATGACGATTTTAGTGTATTAGATCCCGTCCTGGGCAGCTGGTGGATGTATGGGTTCCGGGATCAACTCCAACCGGATCTGTATATCTTACATTTTATAACATGCTAGTTACCCGCCAGCGCGTACTATATCTTATGAACATTGTGGTGGGCTAAGCTCCTCATCCTTTTCATAGTTGGTCGATGATAATCTTTTTTTTTAAATATCGTAAATAAAATATTGTATTTAAAATTAAATTCACAAACGAACGCCAATTAATATACTCGTACGGGAAAATGGTGAGTAAAAAATAATGACAGCGATAATTCATAATCAAGTTAACAGAAATCATAGATCACAGTTGTAGGAATCTTTTACATACATATTAAAAATATATAAAAAGATAAAAGACATCGAAGTGTTTCATCATAATATTAATAATTATATTTTATTGAAAATTAATAAATATATGTGTTTGTTTTAGGCAGTTTAATTTATAATCTTTTTATATTAATTGACAGCTGGGTCATAAGTCCGAGCCAAGCTAACAAGATTAGCTTCACTCGATCTAGAACAAAGACGTGTTTTGTCCTCAAGCTGTCATTTGAAGTAATCCGCATCGTGGTTAAGTGCAGAAAGAACCTTATTGCATCAGTTCAACATTCCTTGGAGATTTTAACTTCTATAATATTTATCTACAATAATAAAACTAATAATCAATTATAAACAATATGTACTCTCTATATATGTATCTGCAAATATTTCCTCGTTAAAACAAAACTTTGAAATATATATTTTTATTCAAGCACGTCAGAAAAGTTTGGGACATCGACTGTTTTCGAATTGTCTCTCAGTCTATTCCAGTTTTATGATATTTGGGTGATATTTTATCATCGAGTTGTATAAGTTACCAATCACAGTTAATTTGTTTGATTTTCATTGAAACTCATTTAGAAAACATCAAAACAGCACCCTAGTTCTGTTCATTTCTAAACGCTATATTTCCGGAGAATAAATGGCAATGGCACATACATTTATTCGCGGTTGAAATGAATTTTGGACTGTTTGAGATTTATGAGACGTTCTATATGTCACTGAGCGGTTTGTTTAATTACTAGAACGGGCGGCTCTTTGTAAATATATCAGGTTAAGGAACGTTGGGTTATATTTTAACAGTTCATTTATTTCTTTTAATAGTCACGGTTTCAATTGATTCATTGGCGTAAATATTTCATTCTTTTTATTCCTTTTATTGCTAATGATCGAGTATCTTGGTATTTTACTTTTTTACAAACTGGGTTTATTGATTTACTAGTAGTTGGCGAGGTAGTAGGAGTACGTGATTTAAAATCGTTTTATTTCATACAATGTACAATATAGACATACACACTGTACACACACACTATACACACACACTATACACACACACTATACACAGACGTAGAACACGTCTTGTTTCTGATTTGTTATAAAATATAAAACCAATCACCATATTGTGTCTTCAGCAGGGAAGGCACTTCAAGCAGTTCAGTACCTACTGAAAGGAGAGAACTCTGTGCTGATACAGCTAAGAGACTAACATAAATAAGTGACGGAGTACGGTAAATGAAATTACATTTAATTTTCAAGTCATTCAACAAAGTTTAAGCCTTCATAATATGCGGTCAGTTGTGTCATATCACCGTGTAGGTGTCTATTGTGCTACAACGAACAGTTGAAATGGTTAATTAAAAGCTTTAAATGGGCGAGGCTGACTGTCTGTCCTACGTCTGATATTATTGACAGCCCATTAACCTGAAATGTAAAAGCCGATTTAGTCCGAGAAGTGGACATTGTGTGAACGAACGTTTTGTATAGGTTTAAAAACCCAAATCACTGTATCTGGCTGTTTAATGATATACAATCATTTTGTAATCTTAATAAACCGTACCTTACCTACAGTTTTCGTTGATGGTGGCTTATGTTGATAATTGCTGCCGATTGCTGATTAAGTCATAATAACTTAACATGTATAATTAATTTCATTAAATCTAAACCCAATAATTTTAATTCAAACACACAAAATTCGATAAGTTAAAATTAAATATTAAAGCGTAACGCTTTTCTTTTAAACTTAACTTTACTACATAAAACTTACTTACTTTAAAAATGATTACCTAACACTCGAACACCAGAAAAGAAAGCCTATGTACGTGTCGCGAGCCCTACAGACCCTTCAACACTTCAGTCTCCAGCCGTCAGCTGCTTTAACAATATTATCGTCCTTATTTTAGGTGTTTTGATATAAGATTCTATTTTATGGCCTTATCTGACAATATTAATACACTCCGATTTCATTTATATGATGCTTTAATGGGCTGGTTTAATTATTTTGGTTAATTGCAAAACCTGAATGAAAAAGCAATGGCAACATTTATTTAGTGAAGTTAAAGGCTACGTCCTTAGGCAAAGTAGCAAAGTCAACATCGCGCCCAGTTCTACATCAGCCGACCGTCAAACAATTTCATTTATAGCCGACTACCTCCGCCTCTTCGCTGTTACTTTGTGTCCTATCATTGATTCACTTGACTTTAGTTGTGAGGGATAAGATAATAAATGTATTTATTTACCTTTTACCTAATTTAGGTATTGATTTGAGAAAAGCTCTTTAAATAGATATTAATGAAGATACTAAATAATTAAGTTTAGTTTTTTTTAAATAATTATTCTATTGATTAAAGTTAACGTATGTGAAGTAACAACGACTAAATAATTTGTTAGCTTTCATTGTTTTCCTACTCTTATTCGTCGTAATGTTGCCGCTAATTCTCTCAGGTACGCTTACTAGTAGAGTCTGTGTGAATATATTGGAGTATAAGTTTGTTTGGTCCTTACTAAGTAGCTTGAGCTTGTAGCTTGTGTGAAGAAATAAAAAAACTTATGTCTTCCACCGGCTTTCCTTAATAAAATATAACTTTATATCAAATTTTTATGCAATATTATTATTATTATTTACAAAGTTTAGTGAAAATCTATTTTATTATAATATTGATAAAATATATCAATAAAAATGTATCCATATACAATTTTATTAGCTAGTATAATAATAATATCAGGATTATATTAGATCTTGTAATAATATAATACAAAACAGATCTCCTTTAGAGACGGATCTATAATTTTGGGATAAGTAAAATAACCATAATTCTTCATGATGAATGATACCTCACGGCTCTATCAGCTCGACTGCGAATAGAGTTTATTAAGTCATTAACTTCCTTCATGATTATTGATTGGTAACACTGCAACTAGTTATAAACATTTAAGAAATATAACCATTATGCTATTAAAATGCTTTATAAATATAATATAAAAAAGCATCGATCGATCGATCGATGCTTTTTTAAAGCGATGTAAAAATATTGAATAATGTACATTATATAGCTTGTGAAATATTTTAATAGTTTTAATCGTATTTACCGTTATCTTAATATAATCTGTAGTGATGAGATCGCAGCAGGCAACATATCACGGATGTCTCTCCTCTCTATGATAGATAGACTCCTCGTCACATTAATCGTTATAATAATATTTTTTTGAACACGTAAAATGTTGTTACAATAATATATTTTTAAACACAGTGTAGTTAGTTATTACTATGGCGAGCAACAATACGAAGTTAGAATAAAGTAGAATTTCCCAAAGAGTGATTAACCTTACAATTAATATAAATAATTAACGTAAAATTAATATAGAAAAGAAAACCATTTAAATGTCCATATTTTATATTGTCCATATTAATAGTAAATAATAATAATAATAACCAAAGTGCTATAATATACAAAAAAGTCACATTTAAAATTATTTATTATACTGTAGACATTGAAAATTCTTTTATAGAATAGAAGCATTTTCCTAAAAGCCATTTATGTAGGTATTTTTTTTTAAAAGTAGTGACATTATTTCAACATGCGCCGGAAGACGGTTGTATTTTTTATGGCCATGCAAAAACAATTGCTTTTAAATGAAGTAACTTATATTCATTTAAATACAATTAAAACGTTAGTCAGTATTCACCTTTCTTTATGTCTACTCACTTTATCGAGAACATCTCCATGTTTGGTGAAGTCCAGATTTCTTTTTAACAAGTTCACACAATTTTTTTTATATAAATACAGGGAAAAGGAAGAATGTTAAAGGCTTATAGCTTTCCAAGTAATGAGCGCCATAATTAAGTACCGGTGATTCATAACCATCATATGTATACAAACCACATCCCGAGTTTTTATTTTCTTTTGTTACGATAAATTGATCACAAATTTATTAATTTCTACGATCAGTCTTAAATTATTAATATGAAGCCAGCCAACGAGCTATTGTTAAATTGATGTCAATATTGAATGCTTTTTCATTATTACTCTTCATGAGGACAGTGTTGTGTATCATCTGCAAATAGTGTATACATTAAAAATAATATTGGACCCAAAACACCGCCTTGAGGAACATCGCAATTATTGACCAGAAATGTAGATTGAACTTAATTGTAATATTAATTATAAAAGGGCTATATATATATGAGAAATATCAGGTAGGTATTTCTTTATTATTCGAATTATAATCAGCAACGTAAATTTCAAATTATTATTTAGATTATTCTGTGTGTTTTCATGAGTCTACATTTGATATTACTTTAATAATGAAGTGAACGAACTTCTATTTTATACAATATTCTTAGTCTGGCCATAAATACTGTTACACTTAAAAATTAAAATGTTTAACTGCAAATAACATTTATTACTTTTACAGTATGTTAGTTTAGTATATAAATATAAAACAATTAAAAATATATAAAGCTTAATCGAAGTGGTCTCCATTGCCTGCAATACAGTCCTTTTAACGTTGAGGTCAGTTATCAATAGAAGCACGCACTCTTTCCATGGGAAAATTCTTCACTGTCAATCGTATAGATTGTTTTCGGGACTCCAAATTATCATGGCGTTTAGAGCAAGCTGCACTCTCTAAAATTTACCATAAATCATAATCCCAGCGGATTAAGATCGGGACTAGACGACGGCCAGTCTTCAGCTCTGATGAAGTCAGAAACGTTCGCTTCCAACCAAGACTGCGTGGAACGAGTTTATGACCCGGCGCCGAGGCTTGCGACCATACTTGGTTATTGAACATGGTGATGTTAAGGGGCTTAACTACCTTCTCAAGAATGGTATCTTGATATACTTGTGCCAATGTTATGACACCTTTTTCACAAAAATATGGCTCAGTCACTCCTTCATAGCTAACAAACCTATCAAATTATCACTGAAGTCGAATAATGTCCACGTTGCACTCTGTCGACTAATTGGAAAGCTTCCTTAGAGCTTTGAGCATAAATACGGTCATTTTATTTGTTAAAATGTTGCTCAATTATAAAAATGTTCTCATCCGTAACCAAAATTTTTCTGTGACCTACTTTTCCGTACCGCTCCAATAGTTGTTTCGATTTTATCACCCTAGTCTTCTTTAAATTATCAGTAAAGAAATGACCAGTGCATCTCTTATAGGCTGCAAGTCCTAGGTGATCTTTTCCAATACGCGACATGGTTCTATGTGCTATCCTTATTTCCCGAGATAGAATCTTTTGCTTGCGAACAGGATTTCTTCTGTTTTGGCCACCTTTTTCGTACGAACACTAATTGGACGGCCGGTTTTTTTCTGTCACAAACAGAGGAAGTCTTATTGTACTTATTAATAGCCCGGTATACAAACATTTTACTAATACCAAGTGTATGGAGAGTTTTAAAAATTGCATTTGCCTCCATACCTACTTTGTGTAATGCAATCACAGCGATGCGGTTCTCTTTATCACCCCACTCCATTTTAATATCGCAAAATATTGTACAAATGAGAAAATACAATGAACAATCGTATAAAGAGCATTAGCATTCCATGGATTCACCGTGCGGGTGCCGGGCCCATCGCGTTGCAGGGAGAGGAGTGCAAACAGCTCCTGGGACTTGCGACCCAAGTGTAGGTTTAAGGGGCCCCTTTAAAATGCGCCAAAATTAATAAAAAAATACAGATTCGAAATTCAAATGTAGCATTTTTTTATTTTTAAGTGTAAAAGTATTTATGGCCAGACTATGTATATTGTGTATTCCTTAATGCTGCCCGGACTGTGTTTGTAAGCGATTAAACAGCCTTTTTGTTTTTATCTCTATTGGATTTTCTATAATTTGATATTATTATTGTACATTATGTAAAAGTTTCCCAGTTTTATTGAATCCATGTTGTTAGGAACTTCTACAATTCTATTAGTACTTTCAATTAACTTTCACTTAGCTAAGTTCACGTTACGACTTACCTAACTTAATAAATGTATCAGTTGTTATTTTATTATTATATCAGTTGTTATTTTATTATTATAACAGTTGTTAAAGAGGAACTCTCTACAATATATTTCGTTAACTCTATTAGTGTTACTTATATTTTCCTTCGATTTGTGTATTCATTTATTAAGTCTTACAGATCTCAGGAACTTCCGCAGTCCCTTTGAGTTCTTATATAACTGTAACAGCTTTAGTCAAGTTTACTTTCAGACAAGTATTCCTAATTGTCCTTTCATCAAAATGTTTTTTTTAATGATACATTTTGTAACAATTATAATAATCTGTGTGATTATGTTAAAATGTGTATTATATGTATAAAATGCCTTCTTATATAATTCTGTTTTTTTAAGAGAAATAGACAACATTTATTTATTTATTTATTTAAATCTTTCTAAGGTGTCAGGATGGCCCTCCTGACACCTTAGAAATCTCCATCCTCCATTTTGATACGATACTTATCGAAATAAGCTCTTCTGCAAGAACACCTCTGAACTTAAAGTTAAAATTACGAGGGTTCAAAACGCGCCCTGGTCTGAGAAGAATCACACAACAAACTCAGCCAGGTGTTTCTTTATTGTGATCACTGTTCTACAAATGTCAATATAAGTAATATAAGCAATTTACGAACAACTAGAACCATCGCAATCAATTTGCGTGGAAGGCCTAATAATATAATAAACAATAAAATACAAAAAACCGTTGCCAGCAAACGACCAGTCACCGCAAGCAGCACCCGTTCACGAGCATAACGCAAGGGTCAGCCATCACCCCTTTCGCCATATTTGAGGGAGGGAGGGTGACCCGACCCCCAACGTTACCGCAAGTAATGACTTCTAAGGAAATGGTTTGATGCGTCCAGTTGATCGAACAATAGTAACTAACAACGTCAAACAAATAGCGCAGGTTTCTAGTTAATCGCTACAATACAATTTATTCCCAGGCCATACCGTCGTTAATATATTCCTTTACACTATAATAGGATTTTTTTATGAAATTTCTTTTAATGTATACTTTAAATTTATTTAATGACAATTTTAAGGCTTCATTTGGGAGTTTATTATAAAAACGTATACAATTAATCCTGAAGGAATTTCCTATCATGGATCCTAGTGGTGGGCATAGTCAATTTATTTTTGTTTCGGGTATTAATTTTGTGTAAATCACAATTTTTCTTGAAGTTATTAATATTCTTATGTACATACATTAAGTTCTCATAAATATATTGATTAATGATTAAATACAGTCGTAATTTTGAATTCATTGAAATTATTTCTTAAAGATTCTCTAGGCCTCATCTCATAGACCTCATAACAGTATGCGATATGACATGATACTTTGAAAATAACTATAGTAATAATCTAGCCCAAATATATTCAGCAATGACTCAACACCAGCATCTGATGTGGAGCGACTGGGATTGAAACCAAACTGTTGTTTATGTAAAATGTTATTTTTTTTAAAGTGTGCTACTAGTTGAGTAAGGATAATTTTTTCAAAGATCTTATTTAATGATGGTAGTACTGAAATTGGTTTATAGTTAGTTGGATCTAATGTACTGCCAGATTTAAATATTGGTGTTATTTTACTATGTTTCATTAGATCAGGAAATATACCGCAATCTATACAGTTATTGAATATTACTGCTAAGTATGGCGCAACAATAGGCATTAGGGGCTGAAGTACGTTAACGGATACTCCCCAAAGATCATTTGTCTTTTTGACACTAATCAATTTAAAAGTTTTTACTATTTCCCGGACACTAACCTTCTCGAAATTGAAATTAATACAAAAATTATCAACATTGTCCGTAAGTAATTCCAGAGCGGCAGCAGTTGAAGAGTTTAAAGATTTACTTGTGGTAACTGGAGTATTAGTAAAGAAAGTTTCAAAAGCAGTTGCAACCTCAAGGTCAGAAGTAATATATTTGTTGTCTATATTTAATTTAAAATCAATCCTTTGAGATTTAGCTCTTCCAGTTTCCTCGTTAATTATTTTCCAAGTTGTTTTTATTTTATTACTGCTATTTTGTATTTTGCTATTTATATATAATGATTTAGCTAACTTACATTCATTTTTAAAAGATTTGTAAAAATAATTTAACATCTTTTTTAAACTCCTCACTAGTATTAAATTACTTTTCTGCGTACATATTATATAATTTCTCTTTGTTTTTATTAATTTCTGCTGATGCTCACTCACTAAATATTAATGCATCAGTAACAAAGACCGTTTTATTAGTAAATACCGAGTTAAATAATTGAATAAATGTATTTAAAAATTTATTATGCATGATATTGGGATTGGTTATTTTAAAAATGGTAAATAACATACTAAGTCATTTTTTATTTAACTAATACGGTTTGCAGCTACTGACACAAAAGTTATTTTCTTTTTTAAATTTGCTTTCTTGTTACTTTTGAATTTAATAAATTAACCGACCTGACCATTGGGTCAGAATCTAGTGTATTGATTAATCATTTGAAATAAAATTTGTAAATATATTATCCATACAGGTCGGGCTAGTGGCGGTGATTCTCTATAAAAATGTGTGATAAATTATGTGAAGTAAACAAATTTAAAAACTTTACACGTATTATATTTTGGTCTAAGATATTAATATTAAAATCTCCACAAATAATTAATTGTATACTCAAGTTGGTCAGTTTAGTTAAAACCTCATCCATAATTCTCTCAAATTGCTCAAAGTGAGAAACCGGTGGCCTATAAACACTTACATTTAATTCTCTAATTTGCTCTAATTCTACTGAGGCTAGTTCAATTGTCCGTTGAACAGAAAGACTCACTATGTCTTTACGTTCTTTATTAAGAACCCACCATGTATGGAATTAATTCTGATGAAGGAACTACCAACCTGGTGATTATTGAAATTAAACATTAATTCTTCATTTTTTAACCAGTGTTTAGTAACACAAAAAATATTTTTTATTCTAATATAAAATAACAGAATAACGTTAAAAGTAATGAAACGTAGCGGTTATCAAGAAAGCCGTCAGATAAGCGACACGTTTTTAATGCGTTTACACAGCGATACGCGTAACGACAAACAAACAGGCTATACTATAAGTGGATACCGAACAGAACAGAATGACAGAGCAGAATGAGAATGTTCGAGAATCGAGAATACATTATATTTTATATTATACTTACATGTATGATGTATCCAATTCTTCAATTCTGTGCCTTTGGTTTACTTTATGAGAAGTGATATATAATTTTATAATTATATATATATTGGATTAGACTTATTTGTCCAGGAAATATTTTGAATTTATAAATTTAGTTAAAATATTATCCATTTAACGTGTACATTTAAACATTAATCACAATTAATGAAGAATTGTGAGAATATAACACAATGTTAACAAGTAATATTATATTATTAATTATTTTAATTTCCTATAACTAAAAATAGTGTTGTATATAAAACGATAAAAAACAAGAATACACGCCTCGGCAGTTTGTTATATTTAACATCGCACGAGGCTGTCACATTTATAGCGAATACTACGCGGGTTATTGTGTTTAAAATATCACTAAGCAATGACTACGAATAATACGTTTTATCTAAAAGCTATCATTACAAAACATTTATAATTATACAAGCTTTTGTTTTTACCTGCAATCAAAATAAATATAAAACATTTAACAAACATAAAAGACTAATTTACGTACATCTCTCCTTGTCTGAATACTTAAATTCGTACACAATACATTCAGATAACAAAGAGGCTACACTGCTACGATTGCTACGAGGCTACGACGCATAAGAAAGGCTCGCTCTAGTATATCTAGTTATTTTAAAAATGCATTAATGTCATAATCTTTTAATAATAAATAATACTTTCATTTTGAACTAGTTATTTCCAGCGACTTTAAACGTCCTTACACAAAGTAAAAAGCCATATACATAAGCAAAACAAACAACTTAAGAAATATTGTTTAAGGGTAGAGATATTTTTGTTGATTATAGTGGGTCCAATTTTGGCTTCAGTACTCCTTTATTCTCATATGTAGATAAAAAAATGTTATTTGTTAGGATATATTTTTGTTAGTCACGTAATGAAACATCGACCGTAACATACATATAGACACTCAATCTCAAGAATTGACTTGTATTTAACAAATTAGTTACGATATTAAAACAAATATTAAGAAATCTATCATGTTTTAAGATCATATTTAAACAAACTATTTACGTTTTAAAAGCATGTGTTGTTTTATTTTGATAGTGTACATGTGTGTCGCTAAATCTTTTATCTGTTACATTCAAAAGTGTTGATAAAGTCATTAGCTTTATATCTGCGGGAGTGTTCACAAACAACGACCTAATTAAAAGCGACTGGACGGATAGACGGACGTGTGACTGCATTAATTAAATTACTTTTTTATATATTTTTTAAGGAAATTGAATATATAAAACCTATTTTGTACATTTGTATTTATTCTAGAATGTTCTATTTTAAATTAAAATTGTTCAGACGAGTTTTATTATATAAATATGAAGCACAATGAAGTGTTTAAAAAAATATGTATAACTTTTCTTATAAGCACCAAGAGTCCAGAAAAGATTTCAGTTTCAGGAAAAGACAAACATATTTTTGCTGTTGTTTATTTTAGCATCTCGTAGTAATACGCTACTGGATTACGAAGGCGTATTGTTAGTTTTATGGTTATTCGATCTGTTTTTAATATGAGATGCGTTACATTGAATTTGATTACTAGTAGAGTTCAGCATTTTATAGTATTTTTTTATTTCAGACAACTGGGCCAAATAATAAATAAACCTAAATGTTTTTCTATTTAAAACATATTTTTACTAACCTATATTCTGTTTGCATCGCAGTGCCCCTGTTGTATAAAAGTGAGAGGACTTCGTCTCGATGACTCGAGCCTGGAGGGTGAGCGTCTTCCCGGAGACGGTGCCAGCACTACCATCCCGGAAGACCAGGTACAAAACTATAAGACCTAAAACTAACCATTATTTATAAAATATCGTCAATTGTGCACCATTTGTTATAAGTAAACTAAATTTGAAAAAACTTTTGGCAAACAATTATATTATAATATTTTATTTTCTTGTTCAGTTTTCTAAAAACTCTTAACATTTTTCAATTTCCATTCTGTAAATATTTTTATCCATACTTTTTAAAGAAATATGAAGCTTAGTTTAGTTTTAACGTAAATCTGTAGCATGCAGTCTCTGGCAAGCCGCCAACCAGTCGATTTATTGTGAAAGTGAGAACTTTTAGACTTTACTGTCTATAGCTGCCAGCTGCTTCTTTATATTCTCTTTGATTTATACTATCGTAACTATATAACGTATGTTGTTAAAGAGTCCTTAAATATAACGACCAATGTCAATCACGCGTGTCGTTTGTTACGCCCGGTATAATACATATGTAAATACATATTTTTGATGTATACGACATTTGTTTGGGAATTTGATCTTTACATCAATTATCGTATTTAGATCGTGAAAACCAAATTTTTAATTTATTTACGACTTTTAGTTCACAAAAATAGGTATAACGTGTAAGTATGGGAACCAGCGCTGACTCGTCGGGATTGACTGAACGTGGTTGACAGCGGTTAAAAAATATACTCGTAACATTATAATGAAATCAAAACAGTTGTTTTTCAATTGGATGACGACTCTGCAAGTATATGAGCTGCCAAAGAACTTCTGGAAGAATGGAACACTCTCTGCAAACATATAGTCTATATAAAAAGCAATCATTGTATTTAGCACACAAGATAAAAGAATTAGACATTTCTTTAACATCATTGAAGATTATCGAAGAAGTAGATAATAAAGTTTCTGACACAGAAGGTCCCGTTGCTGAACTGACCAAACAAAATAATAAGAATCAAAAATTGGATTTCTCAAATGATACTTCTTGAAGAATGCTGCAGTACTATTAAGATCATAACGTAGGGTGGTCATGTAACCAGTAGTACAACGCTATATTTAGGCCAAACCGTCAGAGTTTTCATTTTGAAAATTTTAAAAAGCACGTAATAGTTAGTGTATTGTAGCCAATTAAATAAAAATAACCTATCTTTTGGAAATTGAATTGTTTCATTTTTTAATAATTTTTATTTGTATCTTATCTTTTTGTTTTTTTTTAATTAAACTAAACTACAATAATTGTTTTTCTCTGTAAATATTTTTTAAAAGGACACAAACGTATTGTTATTTTATTACTCCATAATATTATTTCCATGTCTAGATATTTGTCCGAGCCCTAATTATTATTAAAGATATGTAAAATATCAATATTGTTCTAGTTGCGGGTCAGCGATGACGACGGATCAACAAACAGCCCTCGTAACAGTATAAATCCCGTCCGTACTGAAAGCGCGCAGGGTATGGCCGACTTTTTTCTTACATACATAGATGGATTTATATATATACTCAAAGCACACATATTAATATAATTTAAAGACGGATCCTCTATCGGTCTATTCGATCTATTCTCAGAACGGGCTGAAGTTTTTTTTACAGAACTCTTATTGACAGATTCATTGAAGTTCGCAAAGTATTTACCTTAGAATTGTTTAGGGACCAAAACAGTATTTTATATGAGACAAAAGAACATTTTCAACAGTTGACACTGACGGGATGCTCAGAGCAGGCCGGTCCTACAAGGGCATATTGTGGCCTTCCATTACTAACAGCTTCAAGGTAGGATACGGAACAACATAATTTAAACATGTTTTTTTAAATTTTATGGAATACAAAATGAGTAAATGTTTCAATGTTCTTTCAGGATGAAACAATGGAATTATCGTATCAAAGATATTCTCGAAGACAAAGACAAAGATCCCTCATCATGGTTAATGTGGTAGATTTCGCAATAAAGGTGAAAAAGGCGCACTCAACATAATATTACAAAAATATAGCCATCCAAGGATACAATAACATCTGTACTTTTGTTGTTTCAGATCTCTTTATCACTCGTCTATTCTTTAACTAATAAAAATAATGGTAAGTACATACACCTTATTACTTAAAACCGTAAGAAGTATTGCTGTCTTCTCTTTCTCCTACACGTTTGACTTCGTATATAATATTGTATAATTATTATATATAAGTCAGAATCCTTACCGATTATCCAAATTAATTTAAGCACAATTATTCTGAGATTTACGAATAACCTTTTAACTATCTAATATGAATTAAAGGTATTTTTTATGCAGATCGTGTCATAAAATGTATTAGATGTCGTAACATAAGAAATACATGTATATTATAACATTTATTCTGAAATATCATATCGTTCTGAAATAAGTAAAAGTTAGAAAATGTTTAGAAATAGAGACTAAAATTAAAGATTCCATCTTCGGCTATTGTATTACTTATCAATATGTAACTTGATCGCTGATAGACGAGATCCTATTGGACGGGTACCAGATCGCCCTGACGGCTGTGTTCTCGGCGCTGAACATAGCGGTGTGTCTGCTGGGCTGCTGGCGGTGTTTCGCGAACAACTATCTGCACTGGGCTTCAGCCGCTACGTGGATACTACTCATAGCGCAAGGTAGCACTTCTCTGTCCCTCTTTTTTGTATTTTGAAGAGACTTCAAAAAAGAGGATGTTCACAGTTCAAATGATATTCTGATGTGGTTAATGTTATTTTTTTTTTTTAATCTATAATAAACCGTACGAAATCGAGAAACAACGAATCCTTATTATTCAATTAATTTTTCGTCGGTGAGAAGTTCAGTGTTGGTTATTAAAATAACTTTTAATTTTTTAGGTCTGAGCGGCCAGGGCATAGGTTTTAAAGCCCCTGAGAACCAAGTGTGGTACATGCTCTTCATAATATTTGTACCCTACGCGATGTTACCCTTAACTCTTGGGTGGTGCATTGTAATTGGTATGCTCTCTTCTCTCTCCCACGTGTTGACGACCGCTGTCAATATAAATGACATCATGGAAAATAATCCTGGTGCAGTAAGTATGCATTATAAACTTAGTGCCACTTTAATTCGGACAATCATTTATTACAATGTAAATAAATAATTGCACGAAACGCGTAATCTATCAGCTTTCAGAGATAATTTTGATATGATATAAATTCCAGTCAAAATCTTGCGGCCTGCGAATGTTAATAAGTAATGCGTTGCTGTACGCGGCGGTGAACTTCTCCGGCATGTACGCCAAGTATCTCGCGGACTGGGGACAGCGGAAGGCTTTCTTGGAGACGCATCGTTCGATGGTCACACGACAAAGGACCAAACGAGAAAGTGATCGACAGTGGAAATTATTTGAAAGCGGTATGCTGTGATTTTATTTTTTTGCCTTTTTTGCTACTATTTTTCAATAGTTATTTATAAGGTTTTCAATTTTAATTATGCTAAGCTATCTATCTAATATTAAGCGGTTCAAAAGAAAAGGTAAAAAAGAAACTTCTTCTTCCAGTGATACCGGTTTTTTTGGCAAAAGAGATTTCTAGTTACGTGTCCAGAGTGAAGGGTGAGTTTCAAGAGCAGCAGTTCAATAACTTATACATTCAGAGGCACGAAGGTGTCTCTATTTTGTACGCGGATATCAAGGGATTTACGGGTTGGTACTCCTTTTAATGACGGTTTAGACTTTAGAATAAATGCAATAAGACATTATTTCAATATTTATTATTTTGTTATTTTTTTAGAATTATCCAGTAAATGCAGTGCACAAGACTTGGTAAAGCTATTGAACGAGCTTTTTGGTCGATTCGATAGATTGGCTTCTGTAAGTTGGTTTAATTTTAGGTCTATATCTTAAAATATGCAAGAATCGATAAATCAAAATACTACACGAAAGTGTATAAGAATGAATGTATGAGTGTATTAATGAGTGTACGTATTCGTCATCGGTAACGGGACCTTTTTCAAAAAATCAATCAAAAAATCAATCTTTATTCAAGTAGGCATTTACATGCACTATTGAATCGTCAATTACATTACATTACATAAAAAAAAATGTCAGTATGTCAGTCCATGAGTAAGCTACCACCAGCTCGGAATGCGGCTCTGCTGAGAAGAGCTGGCCAAAAACTCAACAGTTGCTCTTTTTAAAAACAATTTAACAATGTTTGATGTATACATTAGAATATCCCGCAAATGAGTCAACAAGCAAAGCTCCACAACCTAACCTTTTAGTTGACCGAAATACGATCAACCAAAAACTCCTGTATGCTATAAAAAGCTTTTTTTAACAGTATACTTTTAATTTTACATTTAAAAGCAAGAAAAGGAAGGTCTAAGATATCTTGTGGAACCTTATTATATATGCGTACACTCAAACCCATAAAGGATTTTTTAACTTTTTGAAGACGATATTTCCGCGTTGAGAGTTTATTTTTATTTCTTGTATTTATAGGGTGTCTGTCACTATTTTTTACATATGTATCCAAATTGTGACGTACAAACAAGATGTTATTAAATATGTACTGAGAAACGACCGTAAGAATGCCTATTTCCTTAAAAACATCTCAGGGAATCTCTAGCTTTTAAATTTAAAATACCCCGCACAGCTCTTTTTTGTAAAATAAATACAGAATTTATTTCAGCAGCACTGCCCCACAATAAAATGCCGTAAGATAAAATACTATGGAAATAACTAAAATAAACTAATCGAGCCGTATTAACATCCGTTAATTGTCTTACTTTTTCAATTGCATAGACGGCGGAGCTGAGTTTGCCTGAGAGTGTTGAGAGATGGGGGTTCCACTGAAGCTTTTTATCTAAAGTTATACCTAGGAAAACTGTTGAGTTAGTTAGTTCCAACACTTCATTGTTAAGGAGCAGGCTACAATTTTGACTTTTTACATTAGGAAGTGTAAACTCCATGCATTTAGTTTTTTTAGTGTATAAGACCAAATTATTAATTTCAAACCAATGAAGAACACGTGACAGAGTACTGTTAACTTCGTCATAATTAGTCCTATTATTCTCGAATTTAAAAATAAGTGAGGTATCATCAGCAAAAAGTACAATGTCACATAGACCTTTTACGAAAAAGGGCAGATCATTAATATATGAAAAGAATAAAAAGGGGCCAAGAATAGATCCTTGTGGAACACCCATCTTTAGATAAGAACCAGCCGATTTAGAATTATTTACATCGACAGTCTGGGCTCTTTGATCAAGGTAGGAGGCAGTAAGATCAAGCGCAACACTACGCACACCATAGTGGTTAAGTTTGCATAGCAATGTTTGATGGTAAACACAATCAAAAGCCTTGGATAAATCGCAAAACACCCCGATGGCATTCTGCGACTCTTCCCATGCGTTGTAAATGTGCTTAAGAAGTGTGGTACCCGCATCAGTTGTTGATTTGCCTTTGGTTGGTTGCCATTTGGTTTAAAATAATCTTTTCAAAGATCTTACTTAAGCTCGGTAAAACGGAGATAGGCCTATAATTTCCCGGTTCAAGTTTATCGCCACCTTTAAACAAAGGAACTACTTTACTATTTTTCATTCAATCTGGAAAAATACCGGTTTCAATGCATTTGTTGAAAATTAAGCAAAGATATAGGGCAATATCACAAGGTTCTCAACGTTTTAACAATTTCATCAGAAGAAACAGGCTTAAAAACAAAACATTTATTACTGACTTAAACGTTATTGCTCAATTCAGTGATTGCATCAGATGATGAAGAATTTAAATAACGCGTGACCGTTAATGGAATTTCAGTAAAATAAGATTCAAAAATAGTGGAGTAGACATTTATATCAGTACTTACTTCTTTATTATTAATTTTTAACTTTATGGGTTCATTGGTAGCCCTAGTTTTCCCAGTAATACTAGATAAAACATCCCAGGTTGCTTTTATTTTATCTTCTGAATTTACGATTTTATTTCTTATATATATTGACTTGGCTTATAAGCAAACGTTCTTAAATATTTTAGAGAAATTCCTAACTCTATTCAAAAACAATTATTTACATCGAGGTATCATGATTCCATTGCCCCTCACCATATAAATCATATAACTTGTCTCTACTTCTATGAATTCCCACGGTCGCCTAGTCACTAAATTTAAGATTTAAGTATTTTATCCTTGTTGTTGACTTAAAAGTATTATTATATTCATGTAATAACAAATTGAATACTTTATTACACTTTATTTATTACGTTATTAAACTTTATTTACTTAGAGTCTTTATAATTTACATGTGCAACCCGTACTTATGGTTTGCAGGAGAACCACTGCCTCCGCATTAAATTATTGGGCGACTGTTACTTTTGCGTGTCTGGTCTGCCCTCGCCCCGCTGCGACCACGCGCAGTGTGCCGTCGACATGGGACTGCAGATGATACGCGTCATCAGGGACGTGCGATACAATAAGCAGGTACGCGCGTCGCGTGCTACTCACTGTTTATGTCTCTTCTGGCTCACCTGTTTTCCATCGCATCAAATTTTAACAAAGGTCTTGGAAAATCTACGCAGGTAGATCTCGATATGCGCATCGGCATCCATAGCGGCACTGTGCTGTGCGGCGTACTGGGGCTACTCAAGTGGCAGTTCGACCTTTGGTCCCATGACGTAACCCTCGCCAACTACTTAGAAAGCAGTGGCTTGCCAGGGTATGTCAACTATAAAATGTTGTTAAAATGAGAAAAGACAAAAGAGTCCCAAATTTGATGTGCTTTTGTATAAGTATAAGTCCTCAAAAAATCAACTTTGTTATTACCCACAGTCGCGTGCATATATCAGCGGCAACGATGAAGTGTCTCCAGGGTGCATTCGAGGTGGAACCGGGTGAGGGACACCTAAGGGAACCCATCATCAGGGAATTGAACATCGCCACCTACCTGATCAAAGCCACGGAGCAGCCCAGACGAGCGAGACACAAATCCAATAACAAGTGAGTTAATACTACTAGAAATAATATGAATAATGTACAGTTAGTAAACTGTAAGGTTCTAGATATAAGGCAATAATGACGATAATATGAGTATATGAATATTTTATCTAACTGCTTCTTAAATTAGTTGTATAGAGACTCAACAAACGAGCGAGACACCGCGCCGTACGAGCAGCATCGCCGATGAGGAGACCACCGCGGACTGGACCCCGGAAATGCCTTTCCAAAATGTACACGTTATTATACACGTTATGTAATAAAAGAAAAAGCATCACACTATCTTATAGAATTGATTATATATCATTATAATTACTTATTTTACAACTCCTTTAACGATATTATTACATCGTGTATCATGGTATCTTTCAGTACTTTAATAGTAGCGCTCACGGATTGCTACGACTTCCACGACAGAACGCTTGCGATGATGTCGAAAACGGTCAAGACATAGAACTCAGCACGATTTCTGAGGTATCGTCAAGTCACCAATTACAATCTAACTTATATGATACATAACATTTACCGCCAAAAAAATGTTTTAACCCCTGCAGGAAGAAGACATTATCAATCATTCGATAGAGGTGAGCAGCAACCGGCGCATGCGAGCGCGTCACATGCGGCCAGGCTCCTTGCGTTTCCGACGCGCCTCGCTGGACGCGAGCTTCGCGCAGCTCGAAGAGAAAACCTTCAAGAGCAACGTCATGTGCTGTCTCGTTGTCTGGCTGTTCATCGTCGCCATCCAGAATATCATACATTTTAAGTACGTTTACATTCTCGACTAATGTTCGATCCGTTTAAAAGTTCTGATGTGAACTTCGCCGGTTACAGTTGCCGGTTGCTTGTTATAATTTTAATGGTGATGACAATCCCCCTATTGCTGTCGTTCGTGGTGGTGATGGCGGAGGAGTTCCCACGAGCACTGCCTCTCTTGGAGCGCTTTTCTACCTCGCTGAGCGGTGACAGATTCAGACGCAATCTACACATCTGCTGCTTTGTTACTATCATGTCTATATCCAGGTAATTTATATATCATTATACGAGTATTATATACGAGTTTGTTTAATAAGGTGTTTAACTTATTTATACTACAACCGTTTTTTGTTATTTCAGTACTACCAAATTATACATATGCCAGAATTCATTTCCTAAAAAATCAAACAACACACTTTTAGAAAATAAAAACTCGTCTACCAACTGTACTGAATCGTGTGGTGATGCAATATTCGAGGAATGCTACAAACCAGAATATGTCGTGTTTACGTGGATCCTATGTTTGGTTGCTTTGACATCCATTTTGAAATTATACTACTTGATTAAGACTCTGTTGGCTATCCTCAACGTAGCTATGTTCTCTTTTCTATTACTTCAGCACTATAAAGAAGATGATTACAGCCCTGGACTGCAATCGTCGTAAGTTATTAGTTTGAAGAAGGTTCATTTGGTGTATCCATTGGGTATTAATTATTGAAAATGGATTGATTTCAGCCAGCTTCCATTTTATGTGCAAATGCTGATTTTGATGATAATGTTCTTGGTGATAGTTGTGTATCACGCAAGACTGTTGGAAGTGACTTCGCGTCTCGATTTTTTGTGGAATCTTCAAGCTGAGACAGACCTGAAAGAAATGAAGGAAACCCAGCGAACCAACAGACATCTCTTAAAACATATTCTTCCTGACCACGTGGTCAAACATTTTTTGTCTAACGAAAGACGTCCTGATGTACGTTTAAATATTCTTAGCTTTTACAGACGTGAGTATCCTTTGTTATATTAATTTAAAAATCATTTCAGGAATTATATTCTCAATGGAGAGATGAGGTCGGCGTGATGTTTGCAGGAATACCAAACTTCCATGAGTTTTACTCGGAGCAGAAAGCCGTCGATTGCATGAGACTCCTTAACGAGATCATTTGTAATGAACCAAAAAAAAAAAGTTTTAATTTAATTTTACCTCTTATCTATTTTTAATCACAATATAATTACGATAGTAGAGTACGTAGTTTAAATTACTTATTTATTACAGTTGATTTTGACAAGTTACTCATGCAGCCACGTTTTAAAAGCATCGAAAAAATTAAAACTATTGGTGCAATCTATATGGCAGCATCTGGTTTGAATCCTAATCACAAGGTAGGAATGAAACAAAATGCGCATTGAAATACTATTGTAATGGGTTTGAAATAATGAAGTAATTTTCATTTTATTTGAAAGTTAGCAGACAATGACTGCGAGCATCTCTGTGCGCTAGTAGATTATGCATTCGCAATACGAGAGGCATTGGAAGATATCAACAAACACAGCTTTAATAAGTTTCGTTTAAGAGTTGGTAAGCTTACTTTAAAAAATGACTTACTAATATCAGTTTTAGGTTATCATTTTATCAGTAATCACCGTTCACAGTAGCTTAACGGTTAGCTTAAACATGTTTTATATTATTAAAATTGAAATTAGGAATAAGCTGTGGTCCACTTGTCGGAGGTGTGATTGGAGCCCGTAAACCGGTTTACGATATCTGGGGCAACACTGTCAACGAGGCATCGCGCATGGAGTCCACCGGCGCTATGGACCGCATACAAATTACCAAATACACGAAACAAGTGGGTATAAATGGTGAAATAAAAAAAATATAAATCACATTATATCTTCAAATCATGTTATTAAAATTTCTTTTGTTGTACTCAGAGACAGACAAAATCGTGTTTAGATGAGCAATGGGCGATTACTACTAAAAACAATCGAATTAGTCGATTGTTGAAACTAGTTGTTAGTAGTCGATAACTATTTGAGTCAATCGATTGTTATACTACTAATTAGTAAATGAAGAGCGCGCGCTGCGCTGCCAGGACTAATAAATAACAGGAAAAACACTTATTATGTTATATGTTACAATCATTCTATTGGCACCTATCTATAAGAGGGTAGTTACGAACAGTAGTGAAATGCACTCCACGCTTTTTACTCTCAATTGAATTATTCTGTTAATAACTTACATTTTCTCATAATTTAATTTCAATTATGATCGATTGTTTAACCTTCTACTACTGTAATGCAAACTATTTATAATAGATTTTCAGATTTTCCCAGCACTCTTTTTCAATATAAACTTTAACTATGAGAGATCTCCTAATTTTATCTTAAATTATGCTAATATTATAAAGAGGTAAAGTTTGTATCTTTATACTTTATAAGTACTACTAAATCGACAATCGAATACGCAGTAGAAAAATTATCGATTCATTCGATTGTTTTTTAACGCAATAACCGCAGTTGTGTCAGTATAGATCTCCTGTCGGGCTCACATTAATATCGATCCCCGTCGGGGCCAGGTGCTGGAGCGGCGTGGCTACTCGCTGGAGCGGCGCGGTCTGGTGGAGGTGAAGGGCAAGGGGCGGATGGAGACGTGGTGGGTGGAGAGCGGGCGGCGGCGCGCGGGCCCGCTGCCGGCGCCGGCGCCCCCGCGCTCTCTGGCCGCGCTCGTCTACACCATGTTGCAGGCGCGGAAACGAATCTACA
The DNA here is from genome assembly GCA_963555665.1 of Dircenna loreta. Classification (NCBI taxonomy): domain Eukaryota; kingdom Metazoa; phylum Arthropoda; class Insecta; order Lepidoptera; family Nymphalidae; genus Dircenna; species Dircenna loreta. Next base: position 8,859,388 of record OY743093.1, on the reverse strand, counting down.
CCCACCCACTGGACGGGCCCCAGCCGCCAATAAGTATGTTTCTAAGTTGCGATTAGACTTCAAATCAAACCAGCTTTCATTCCATACCCTATCTTATTATTCCGGTACGTCATCTGTTTCGCACAGTGCCACGGCATCTGCCACAACCCTCATCTTGTACACATTGTCAAAATAAATATAACGTATTAAGGGTAAACTGACTTCTCGTCAGCAACGCTACATATATAATAATAAAACTGTAGTAAATAGTTTTATTATATTAACTAGATTTTTTTTGCCCGTAGCGGCGGCGGGAGACAGCAGCAGCGTGCGCAGACGGACTTTGCGCGCCACCGGCACTGCGAGGCATTCGACAGACTGGAGACGCGGGCGATCACGGAATAAGTCAGGGTGGGTTTACACTAATACAGACATACAGTCTTTTTATTCAGCGAACAGACTCACAGTCATCAATATTTTAAAGTGAACTAATGAAAGTTTGTATAATTTTAAAGTTTTATTGACAGTGACGGAGACAAGCTCGAGAAAATCAGACCATACTCGAACAGTGTGATGGCGCGTAAGCCGGACATGGCTCCGCCGGTGGTGGGCAGCATGTCGGCTCCGCACACGCCCACGACCTCTCACGTGTCCCCCGAGCGCGTGTTCTCGGGACCTACGAAGCTCGGCCTCAGTGCGAGACTCAAGGCAGCGAGCTTCTCGTACCGCTCCAGACCTAGCCGAGAACGATCCCCGAAAATTCGGGAAGAAAACGATGGCTGTGGAACCACGACGACGAACGGAGCTCCAGGTTCATTTAGATTAAGATCAGTGACAACTGCGTCGTTCTTCAGAAGCAAGAATAAAGATAGAAGAAGAGATCAGGAGGTGATGAAAGAGAACGGGGACACTGTTACTACTCGAATGTAGCTTTATAGTTAGTGGCGGTAGATGGCAGTTTATTATTCTAGAGCACACTTTTTAATTTTTAATTTATTATTTAGCGTAAGTGGCATAAACATTATGCATTTTCATTGACATACTAAGCTATTTATAATTGTTTTATATGAATAATTAACTAAGTAGGTCATTAATTAAAATCAATGTTTCTAGTAGATAAATTATCTGAGTGAGTGAATGAGTTGTTCAGAAAGACTGTCTAGCAATTCATGTGTATTTTATAATTCCTAAATAAAAAATGCCAAAGAATTACGTAAACAAAAGTTTTACATTTTTGAAGACTTTCTTAATTTCTAGTAAATCTTGCAATTACTCGTTTTGAATTTAAATGTTATCAAGGGGAGGCAAAACGCTAACGAATTGTTTCAAAACTTTTAGGATTAAAAATAGGACCTATTTAGGAAAATCTCTCATCCTTAGGGACCAAAGTTAAATATATAAATAACATATTTGTTCAAATTTAAAAAGATAATGAACTAAGTGTTAAACTATCTAAACATTATCGCATCACGCTGCACTATGAAATAAATTATTGCACAAAAGATGAAATGAATACTGGGTTCTCAATTTATTTCTTGAGGGAATCTATAACATCAATGTATAGTTCCTTGAATTGTCTGTATTCGCACATTCGTTATGAATATAACAGTAGGATTTATCTAGAATAAGAACAGCGCAGAAACCGATTTCATTACTACAATGATGTACGTAAGGGATTGTCCAGTAATGATGCCACCAGTCACGGGACGGGGATCAACAGAGGGCTACTCGAGACAACGGGGAACAAGTCATAAGCTTGATGACGTCAAATGTTTAATTTTTAAATATTAAAATTCCATTTCTAATAATGTTATCTGTAAATATTAAATTAGAAAAACGACATCCTACGGAGGAGCATAATTGTAAGTTGTCACTAACTATGTCAGGAGACGGCCGCAAAAAGAAACTAATTTTATTATGGAGAACATGTGTTTTTATTGAAAAAGGGAAAGTTTTTTTTTTATCTTTTACTTATTGAAGCATTATCGTCGAAAACAATACTATAGTGAACGATAAATAAATTGAAACAATCTAATTAATATTTCTATCAAAGCCACTTGTCGTTGTTAGTCTACCTCCATACTTGTTCTTATTCTTGTAATAATTAAATGATTATAAACATCGGTGTCATACTCTTATAACAATCCTACTATGGTATTTTTATAAGCAGTTGGTACTATAACTTAAATATTTTTTTACTTATATTACAATGCCAAAGAATATTGATCTCGCATTATTTTTAAGTAGCGACGCGGGTAGTTGTAAACATGGCCGGGGCACGGGCGTTAGTTATTGTAAATAATATTAAACCTATTTATTGAAAATATATATGTATATATTATCAATATTTATGTTATTATTAATAGAAAAAGTAATTAAACCAAGCCAAATTATTTATTCTAAGTAGACTTATATGTAAGCAAATGTATGTAACTTGGTAAAAATACAACAACTATGGTTGTTTTTATTAAAAAACAATGATATATATAAATAAAAACATGAATTTTGTGAAAAATAAAACCAATTTATTTGAATTAAATCCATTTTTATTTATTAAAATGTAACCTCGTGATGTTAAATAACTAATATGTATTTCTGTGTACATGTGACGCCATGTTCGTTCTTTCTTCAAATATATATATATATATATATATAAAGATATTCTATTCTCCACAAGTCAGATTAAATTTATTATATAATCTAACTTTTTGATAGATTAATAAATAAATCGTTACGGTTGATCAATTCATGGCAGGCGGAGTCGGTCACATTCTATCAGTTCAGTGATGGCTCTGACACACTCTGAAGTTACATTCTCAAATGCTTTGGTTCATTATATTATACTTTAATACACAATCAAATTCAATCAATTTAATATTAGAGTTCAGTTATATAACTAACTCCGTCGCTCCACACTAAGGCAGAATAGTCATTTAGTACAGCTATCGTTCATCCTCAGTTTAATACTTCTTTGATTACTTCATAAAAACATAAATATATCAAATAAATTAAAACATTCTTACTAAATTCATATTTATATTAATCTTGTAATCGTGGAATGCTATTCTATACATTATTCTATGTTTAATTGTACTCTCGAAGCAGTTCTTTGACACTCACTCGTAACAACGAGCCGACGATGACGTCATCACGTGACGACAGTGTCACTCATCTTCATGTGTGTGTGACTCTCGCACACGCACACATCGCTAACCTCAATATCAACACGACGCAGAGAGAAATCAATTTCACTTAAATAATTGTTTAACAATATGATGAAAGTAATTTATATTTTTATGGCGCATATTTGTATACAAATTAAGGATATTACAATAATTTCTGAAAACGTAGCTCACGCATCATTTGTATTTATTATATGTCAAAAACGATCGCACCCAGACTGCCGTCGTTGGACACGGTACAGATAAATAAAGCGCAGAGCTTATTAAAAACAATAATGTTAAATTAAATAGAAGAAGGGAGCAACTGTATCTTTTTACATATTTGGAATAGGCCCAAAGCGATGGAGGGGGCGCGGTGGAGGGGCGTCACCTGTACGGACTCTACTCCAACTTATTAACGTGTTGTGAACATCTTCAACATTCCACTTTATGCGAATTTAAGTCAATATCGAATGAGACATCGGCGTTTGAAGAACTTCGATCCATCTGCAAATACAGTTTCAAATATTAATTAAGTCTGCCCGTGGCGCGCTCGTGGCGTGCTCGTGGCGCGCTCGTGGCGTGCCCGTGGCGTGCTCGTGGCGCGCTCGTGGCCGTGTGTAGTGATACTTGTTGTAGAATGTAGTTTGTGGATACACGAGTAACCCATACCTGTGGTAAGTGTAGCGGCTGTCGGCTCTGAAGAAGTACACGTGATTTTTGAACTGCAGCTTGAAAACAAATTCTTTGTCAATGCCGTCTCCCGGCGCCGGCGCGCCCACGCTGTAGCTGTACGGAGCAATGGGCGGGTCACGACTAGTTTTAAAAACTACTTTTTGTAATAACACTTCAAATATAATATTCCGTTCGTTTATAACACTCATTTGGCTCCGTCAAAGTGTGGGTCAAACATTTGTTATTCCTATTAAGTACACATCTAAAGAATCTGATCGGATCGAGGAGAGGAGCCGGCGAGATACTCTTTTAACTTATTCGTTAATTCAAATCAATTATATATTACTAGCTGTTGCCCGCGACTTCGTCCGCGAGGACTTTAGAACACAGAGCTCGTAAAAAACTTCGTCCCTCGAGCTTTATTTGGTCACCTTTATTTTAAACATTACTCTCCACGAAAAGCCCTTTTATTATTTAAATGGTATAATAATATTTATATAATATAGCTTAAATCGAACGTGAAAGTTATTTTTAAATATTGATCTAGATCTTTGTAGATTCAGATAAGTTACTATGAAGATGCCCTCCAACAAAAAACTTACAAAGTACATTCTTTTATTTGGATGTCATTTTTAAATCCCTTATATCATTTTTTGAATAGAATGTCCGATTTTAATAATTTAAAAAGTATTTTACAGGTCTTGAAACGTTATTTATAAAATATCATTCAACGAGATAAAGATTAATACAGAGAGGAATTAATAATGTGGTAAGTTTGATTATAGTTGACAGTTTTATAAAGTTTGAAAATGTAAAAACCTAGTAACAGTGTCATAGCGCTAGTTGTAGACACGGCGGGTGTGGTCGTGTATGGTCGTGTGTGGTCGTGTGTGGTCGTGTGTGGTCGTGTGTGGTCGTGCAGTCGTACATTGCTACGTCTTATGATAGCGTAGAAGACATTAGTTAGTTCTGTCGTCAATAGTTTCCGCACACGCGACGAACATTTTTTTATAAATATTTTTTTCACACAAGGTGTGGTCACTTCACTGAACTCTTACCCACCATCCCTACTTGTTTAATGTAATATAGCCTATGAAGAAAACAATACAAACAAACAAAGACATAAATTAAAATGTTACCTCTTTATAATATTAGTAGAAGTAGAATAGTGAATCTCTTCAGTGGTGTCAGTTGAGAGGTAAGATATTAAAACACAAGTAAAGCGCGGAACCAAAACGAGACTAGAATAAGAAACTACGGCGTTACTAGTTTCTATGTCCGTCTGATATTTAGCTATAAAGGATTCTAAAATTCACAATATATTTTTAATATGACCGAATGGGTGTGTGCGCATGTGCGTATTTGTGTTTGTGTGTGAGTGAGTATGTATGAGCGGGTGTGTGTGAGTGGTTGTTTTTTTTTTTTTTTTGCTCAGAGCTTTGCTGAAAAAATACTTTTACGTATCTTTGTACATCCTACGTCATGTTCTAATGAACACAGCGTAGATTGCACGGAGCATTCCTTCACTAGAGGGAGGTTTTAGTTCATGCTCTTCCTTCTATGTTTGGAATCAGTTCTTCCTATCATCTATTTTTATTTTTATTTCGTGCTCGGGTTCTTTCTATGCTACGTAGCTCTTGTAAGACCTGAGTTGCAAATGTGCTTATAGCTTCCCAGGCTTCCTCCGTAGACAGCAACTGTTTTACTAAGGTCTCTGGTAGTATATGGTGTTTGAGGGTAGTTTCTAGTGCGTCACGTTGCACGTTATATCTGGGACACGCAAAAAATACGTGTTCTGCATCTTCAGTAACTCCAGCGCAGGACGGGCACTCCGGTGAAGCATCGTGTTTGAAGAGATTTAGGTAAGCCCGGAAGCAACCTTGTCCTGAGAGCATTTGTGTGAGATAATAGTTAACCTCGCCATGTTCTGGTCTTACTCATTGTTCCAATTTTGGTATAAGGCGATATGTCCATCTGCCTTTCGTCGAGACATCCCAAGTTACTTGCCATCGTCGAATACTATTTTGACGCTCTTCCATTCGCAGCTGTTCCGAACTCAACGGTGTGGATTCTTTCTGGCGATAAAGGGCTTGCCGCTCTCTAGCTAGTAAGTCTAGGGCCAGCATCATTACACACACAGCATCCTCTGACACTGAGCGGAGCGCGCTGGTGACTCTCAAGGCACTCCTACGATACGTAGGTAAAATTGTTCTTCGTGACACCTGCAGTCTCAGTGTATCAGCCCGTATCTCATCACAGATGTAATGACTGATGCTAGTAATATCCTTATCTTTTGTTTTGGGCCTCCTGTGTGTCATCAGGCGTGAGAGAGCCGCTCCCACTGCAGCTGCTTTAGCCCTCACATGCTCGGTCTGTTGCTTTAATGAAAGCCGGGCGTCGATCATTACTCCTAGATATCGGAGGAAGGGTTGAGTTGTGAGCTCGTGCTCTCCCGTCCTAAGGGTGATATGTTCGACGTTTTTTCGACTGGTGATAAGAACTGCTGCGTGTTTGAGTGGGTGTGTGTGAGTGGGTCTGTGTGAGTGGGTGTGTGAGTGGGTCTGTGTGAGTGGGTGTGTGAGTGGGTCTGTGTGAGTGGGTGTGTGAGTGGGTCTGTGTGAGTGGGTGTGTGAGTGGGTCTGTGTGAGTGGGTGTGTGAGTGGGTCTGTGTGAGTGGGTGTGTGAGTGGGTCTGTGTGAGTGGGTGTGTGAGTGGGTCTGTGTGAGTGGGTGTGTGAGTGGGTCTGTGTGAGTGGGTGTGTGAGTGGGTCTGTGTGAGTGGGTGTGTGAGTGGGTCTGTGTGAGTGGGTGTGTGAGTGGGTCTGTGTGAGTGGGTGTGTGAGTGGGTCTGTGTGAGTGGGTGTGTGAGTGGGTCTGTGTGAGTGGGTGTGTGAGTGGGTCTGTGTGAGTGGGTGTGTGAGTGGGTCTGTGTGAGTGGGTGTGTGAGTGGGTCTGTGTGAGTGGGTGTGTGAGTGGGTCTGTGTGAGTGGGTGTGTGAGTGGGTCTGTGTGAGTGGGTGTGTGAGTGGGTCTGTGTGAGTGGGTGTGTGAGTGGGTCTGTGTGAGTGGGTGTGTGAGTGGGTCTGTGTGAGTGGGTGTGTGAGTGGGTCTGTGTGAGTGGGTGTGTGAGTGGGTCTGTGTGAGTGGGTGTGTGAGTGGGTCTGTGTGAGTGGGTGTGTGAGTGGGTCTGTGTGAGTGGGTGTGTGAGTGGGTCTGTGTGAGTGGGTGTGTGTGAGTGGGCATATGTGAGTGGGTGTGTATGAGTCGTATGAGCCGTATACCCCAGCAGTGGCAGCGAGGCGAGCGGTGCGCTGTCCCGCCCCGTCTTGTAGAAGAACAGCGTACAGAGCGCGAACACAACCCACAGCTTCTGCCAGCCGTGAGAATTCTTAAACTTGCGCAACAGGTACCCGGATAGCTGGCTCTGTAAACGACTCAGATGAGACTAGACAAATCTGTCAAATAAATGATTCTTAGTCTTGAGTGTATATAAAATAAACACTTTGATGGTTTGGAAGAATCATAACAAAACTAAGTATATATTATAGGATTAATATATATATACTATATCCAAGTCGCGAGTGTCTCACCCGCATGGCTAAATGCAGCTGTTCCCGTGAGAGCGAGGTGGCGCGATGCCAGCACACGTGAGCCAGCGCGCTGCCCGCGCCCGCACCGCCCGCGCCCGCACCGCCCGCGCCCTCGCCACCCGCGCTGTCGGCCGGCTCCGTACTCTCTGGAGAGGTTAAGATACAGATATATATTACATTGTATGGTCTAATTGGATTCCTATGTCTTGAATAATATAATTGAACTCAGTCTATCTTACTGTTACATTGTTTATTACATGTTATAGGATATAACGCTAACTAAATGAAAATGACAATTATTGTATAATTTCTAAATTGTGACAAGATAAATAAATACAGGTATTGCTCATTTCACAACGGGACGGTTTAACAGAGGTCGCCGTTTCGAATGCCTGCCGTAAGTCTTTACTTTTAATATGCAATTATTATTGAATTAAATAGATATATACATATTTATTATTTAAATAAGCTTAACATGGTTAAAGAGGAGACGAAACTTTTTAGCATTCCATGGATTCACCGTGCGGGTGCCGGGCCCATCGCCTTGCAGGGAGAGAAGTGCAAACAGCTCCTTGGACTTGCGACCCAGGTGTAGGTTTAAGGGACCCCTTTAAAATGCGCATTCACGCTCACCTCAACTGGTTGCGCTCCTCTCCCTACCTAACCAAATTTGGAATGAACCTACCAATGGCGCCTTTGAAGTACGTTCTAGAAATGAACTGATGATAGTTCTAGAGAGGCCAAGATCTTTAAGTAGATTAAAGAGAGATATCACTGTTATACTTCTCGCTCCCACTTCTACCTCGTACAAATTAACTATATACCTATTCCTGGTCAGTTCGTAATACTAGTTTACCTTATTTTTAGTTTATTGTTCTCTTTGGGGATGTTAGTTTCCTACGGAACAGTAAGCTCTACAAGTATCACGCGCTTTAACTGTCTAGAGTACAGGAATATGTCCGGTCTGGATGACGAGACAACAATATCCTTAGGTATTCTATACTGTTTCTCATACGTATCCATCATTATAGTCCAATCGCGAGCCGCCTCCAAGATAGAGTGAGGCTTTTGTTTTGTTTTTTAGACGAGCCTTCTTTAATGAACTCTATGACTCTTTTGGTGGTTGTTATACCCTTTTGCGCTCTAGCTACTGAAAGACTAACCGCTTCACGTATGATTTCCAATACATTATCATGGCGCCGCGAGTATTGACCTTTTTCCAATAGCACCCTACACCCTACCAACAAGTGTTTAGTCGTTCCTACTGCCTCCCCACAGATATTGCAAGACTTCGGTAGCTTTACCCCATCTTACTAGATTACTTTGATCTGGGAGAGTCATTTGGAATGCATTTAGATATTTTAGTAAGGCTGGAGACCAATCATGAAGTAAGGTGCGCCACCTCAATGCTAATGGAACAAGAGTCGCAGAGGTGACCATAGGGTCACCCACTCATTTTGTATTTCTAGACTCTCGCGTGCACTCGATACTTATCGTTTTCATCTTGTCGAATAAAGCATGTTGTTAAGTCTATGTCCCGCACTGTCCCGCTAGATCCTAACCCTACTTCATTTGTTTGAGCACCTATCATGAATTGTTTATGGAATTGAAGTCGTGACTCCAGCTCTGATGTATTTTTATCTTACAAGAGATGATGAAGAGATGACATTACAATATCATCATGAGATTTTTCGATGATATGTCTTTTGGTAACTCTTAGGTGTTTATAGAGCTCCGATGGTTTCTTTAATTTCATCCCAAAATTGTTTCGGTCTCTGAATAAAGTTAAAGAGTCTGCAGAACGCGGCAGCCTAAGCCACGACTTTAATATCTTTATGACGCTTGCATCTAACTTTGACAAAAGGGTTTTATTAAGATCGTAAACTAGAAAAGGTCAGTTCAGACGTGACGTTAGATGGTTGTCATATATGTAAGCTTTTTTGATATTGCTAATTGGTTGATAGTCTACCTTTTTAAGATCATTTAAAAAGCTATCGACTATAAGACTATCGACTATCTAGAGATTGAGTACGACTTTTCACAAAAATAGTCTCGTAACCGTTGAAACAGCTTCGAAAGCTAACCTTGTGTTATTTATAGATAGTAAAATGTATGAGTAAATGTCACCATAGTCGGGCAGGCAGGGTGTGAGCTCGGTGTCGACGTGCGCGGGGTGCTGTTTCGCAGCTTCAATGGCCGCAGTGAGCGCGCCGAGCCAGCCGGCGTACTCCGCCTCGTTGCTGGTGCTCAGCGTGATGGTTGTGTCCTCCCCTAGGACACAGTATTGGTTATCACACATGAGTAGTCGACGAGGTAAGCCGGTGGCGGCATGTGGAGCGCTCACCCGCCAGGCTGAAGGAATGCGGCAGGTCGGCGCGCCGCACGGCCAGGCGGGCCAGCGGGCAGGCGCAGTGCGCGCGGAACACGCCCGACGACCACTTCGACGACACCACCAACAGGTCACTGAACTGGGGGGGGATTTTGTATTGATCTGTTTTTGCAAAATATATGGCAGTTGTTAACAGTATTTCTCACCAAGAAGAGCATTCTCTGCTGTAACCCTTTCGAAGAGTGTTTGTATACGCAGCCCATTCTGACGAATTCACGATCGGCTACTAGAAGCTTGTCATAGCCTGCATGAGAAAGGATTATTACGATACGGAAGGACGGCACACGATAATGCCTCATAAGCCGGCAGCAGGCGAGGTCGCAACCGCTCCCGAACCGTCGCGATTCATACCCAGAAGGTCTCTCTGCAGCTGGCACAGCGCGGCGTGGTTCTCGACGTGCCGCAGCTGGTTGTGGGCCGCGCGCGCCGCCTCGTCCGCCAGCGACAGCGCCCGCTCCGCCGCCGCGCCGCCCGACCGCCGACACAGCTCTGCAAGCAGCCACGCGCGTGAGACTACAGGCGGTCCCGCACGAGAGCCGCGCGGGCGGGGCCTCGGTACCGTGCGCGAGGTGGCGGTAGTGGTGCAGGCGGTGCAGGGGCCGCAGCAGCAGGCAGGCCAGCGGCAGCGGCGAGGCGCAGTCGAAGGCGGCGGCGTGGCGCGCGCCCGCCCCGCCCCGCCGCCGCGCGCTCTCCACCAGCGCCACCAGCGCGCCCGCGCCCGCAGTGTACGACTTGTACGCCTGGACATTTTATGTTTTATTACATTCAATTTACTCACACATTTATATTTTTATTCTATCTACCCGTGTATTTACTGATTTTGCTTTAAAAAATCACTAAAAATAAAAGAAACGGAACGGAATTTCTTTGTGATTTTATTTTTGTGGATTGTAGTTATTTTTTTTCTGTTTTTTGAAGATTCACTGGCGACTACCGACGGCATACTTACTTCGAAGGTGCTAGATAGATAGTCGTCAAGCAACTCGCCAATCTTCTTATATTCCGGTTCTTCGTTTCCTGTTATTAATTTCTAATTATCATTTCAGATATTCAAAGAATTCAAATATACAAAACAAAAAGACCTCTGGTAATTCAGTTCTCGGCTACAACGAGGCAGTGATATATTATCAGGTAATTTAATTTACTTTACTCTTACCAACTATAATGTATTTATTTTTGAATACTCAGGGAGTGACTTATATTATTTATACAGAATTTATTTTGGGCTTAAGTTCTTTGGGAGTACTTTAAAAGTAGTAATAGTCTATTGTTAGTTTTAATCGCCAAATATCATTTGTTATCTCTAATTATAAAGATGAATGAAAAAATATTTTCCACTTTAATTCTGATCTTAGTAGAAAAGTCAAAATGGTAATTCAGTTATCAACGTCACTTAGGGTTTAATGATGAGATATAGACTTAGGGTTTAGTGATGGGAAATAGACGTATGCCTTCATTGATTTCGGAAAATCTATTCTGTATCTAGCATCGTATTAAAAAAAATGTTATCGCAGAAAATGTTTATATAACAACACCACGGGCTGCGATCACTACTCGCGATCAAAATGTCCTTTTATGAAAGTACTTCATCTCTCAATCAGATAAATGACAGCGGATTTATGTTTTAGCGAAGGACTACAAGATGGCGACGTCTACGGCGTACTCGTTCAGTTTACCATTGTCTATGGTCGGTAACTCTATGGAGGATAAGACGCGCTCGAGATACTCGAGTAAGGGTCCGGTCGGTAACGATAGAAGAGATTCCAGATCCTCGTCTGCAAAATTTCTGGCAGTTATATATCTGCTATCACTATAAATATGTTACGTCCATTTTATTTTTCTATTTATGAACTAATGTCTAATATATCCTAAAAACTGTCGTGATGTTTATTCTATAAACCATATACGAGTATATAAACTTCATGCGGGTCCGATATTAGAGCTAGCTTTCGATGATCTCGTGTAGTGTTTTAAAAAATTATAACAACAATGGTCAACGAAACCTTTTTCAAGGCTTAGCTATATATATTAAAAACGATTAACTCAACAGACGCCGTACCCACCGTGGGCCGCGGGCGCCAGCGCGCGGTCGAGGCGGGCCAGCAGCGCGCCGGCCGGCAGCGCCAGCGGCTCCAGCGCGAGGCACGCGCGGGCCAGCGCGCCCGCCTCCGCGCCGCCCGACCCCGCGCGCCCCACCGACCCCACGCGCCGCGACCACGTCTGCGGACAGAGCGGATGAGTACCGTGCACCTCGCCTGCGTCACGGCTCCATTGCTTACAGTGACACGGCACTCACGACGGTGACGAGCTCCAGGTCCCTCTTGTAGGTGCGCTCCGTCATGAGCAGCTCCTTGGCGACGTAGTACGTGACGTCCGCGCCGTGACGCTTGCACGACTCCGCCGAGAACACCGCGCCCGACGACGTACTGCAATCATTCCTTTCTTTTATAAATTTAATAACATTAAAACAATATTATTTTTATTGATGAAATTAGTTAACCGATTGTACATAGCTTTGTCAACTAGTGCTAGTATATAATATGGTCATTAAAGTGATGGGTCTATAGTTGGACATTCAGTTTTATTCTCGATATTTTGAAATTTTGTGTAAATTGACCATTTTCAAAAGATAAATTGATTAAATAATTTAACGGATGACACATGTATAGCGCTATTTCATTCAGAATATCAGCCCTGATGTCATCGTGACCGACGGATTTAGTTTTTAAATGATTTAATGAAGCTGTAAATATCCGACGGGTCACTCGGCGATACAAAATAGCTTCTACTATTGTATTGTATTAGATGGTGTTGTGTGTTCTTTGAATTATTTGTTGAGTTTTATTAATAATATTGATAAAATATTTATAGAATTCTTCAGCCATTTGCTGTATGTTAAAAATTACTATTTCACATTGTCTTTTTTTATTAATTGCATTGTATGTAGGCTTTTCGATGCTAGTTACAGTAGTATTTTTAATGACTTGCCATGTCTCTGAACATCATTTATTATGTCCCCGTATGATGGTATCTGGGTTTTTGAGAACTATTTATACATTTCCTAAGAAGTTTATTGTATCTGTAGTAGTGTTGTTTATGTTTTACTTTACCTGCTGACGATTTTATCTAATGCAAATATAATTGCCTCTTTGTTACACTGAACTTCTTTTACCTTTTAGTCCACCAAGGAAACTTTGACTTTTAACTGGAATGTTTAATCTGTAGTAGGGGAAAACATAAATCATAGTATAGTTTTTTTATATCCAAGAATGTATTTAATGCCATGTCTGGCTGACTTTCGGAAAATACCTTTATGAAGGAAATTTATTTATTTTTTATTTATTTATTTAAAAAAAATATTTAAAAACTGAAATGGCATTTACGAATTTACGTTTGTTAATATTCCAATCCGGTGATTAGACTACTTTATATAAGACTACTTTATACTCTCTTCTTAAAGTAATATTTTCAAGTAGCATGTTTAGTTTGTTAAAGAAGTCAGCAATGTTATCAGTAGGTACTCTATAAATGCAGCAGACTATGACTCTAGGAGACGACAATTGAATAGCGCATGTTTTGTATGAATCGGTTTATTATTAGCACAGGCGTGTGTTTGTTTGTCTGTAGCCCTATTGTCAATCCATTCTTCCCTCAGCCGTCACACGCGTCGCACGTTCTTCTCCAAATATAACTATATCTATATACCATTCAAATATCAAGAAGATACAACAAATGGTGTAGTTTGAATCCTCTTTAGATGTTCCAATTTTGATTTGATTCATGAATTAATAATAACTGTTTATTTGTTGAACAGTTAGGTTACCTGTTATTATTGCGGGTGGAGAGCGTGTCCCCCGCGTCACTCTCTCCTCCGCTCAGCACGTCCATGTTGCTGGTGGAAGCCGACACTGCCTTCACTGTCGATCAACATTGCGTGTGTTACAGACAACGACCACAGGCATGGCTTTGTATCGGAACAAGCAATAACGTTATTTCATTCAACCGTTTCCGAACATCATTTATAATAAGACATCCATACCCACAGCTAAATAGCTATCATTTTCCAAACATACAAGGTGGAGTTTAGTCTATGATAGGAGTATAAGTAAACTAACGTCTCACTAACCGTGTACGTTTCCGTTAATGGTATCGCTGTTCCCGTGCTCGTCTCCGTCTCTGTATCCGTTTCTCTCGGGAGACATGCAGAGCGACGTCGAGGACTCCGTGTGCTCGCCGGGGGACGCATCTGAGAGATAACGGACCGGTTTACATTCAAACTCAAATTGAAATTGTAAATAATGTTTATAAAAAAATTAATGTATTGAAAATAATTGTTTCATATAATTCTTTAAAGAAAACAATTTAATAAACCAAAACATAAAAAAGTAAAAAAAAAACCTGAAAAGATAAAATGTTATAAAAAAACAAACAATTATAATATAACAGAGTAAACATAATATCATGAAATAATTGAAGTCAAATAAAATCTGTAAAGTAATAAAAATGTACCGACATGCCAAAATCTAAATAAACTTACATATGATCCAGGCAGCGTATATTAAATGTAGGGTTAAACTCAAAAAAATAATAATAGAAAGCCCGATATCATTTATATTATTTATTGTTGACTATCCCGACGAGGGTTAGTGTATTTCAGGGATTTCGTACACTTAGAATTACATATAAATTCAAAAAGGAAGTAACAATCGAAATTCTAAAATCAATACGTCAATAAAATGATATTATAACTATGAAATGGTAACATTACAGTCTAGTCTAGCTGATTGTACAATCTCAATCGAAAATTCCAAATCTTAAGCTACATGTTAGTGGCAGATGGTATTGCACTCAGGTCGATGACCGCTTACATCTAAACGTGCGCTTATTACGTAAATACACTTTTAATTGAACATTACAATCAGTGGTGGTCATAAAGACTTACTGTGGAATGATAACTTCAAAATTAACATTCAAATTGAAATTCCATATTTAACATTGCACCTTTGTTTTGAAGTTCAACAATCCAAATCAAAACAACCCACTTTCTTTTATAGCCTCTCACTAAAATTATTCAACTATCAAAATATATAAGAAATAATTGTACAACAAAACTTTTAACAATAATATAACAGAATTCGAATTATTATAAATTGCACTTTCAGTCATTTGGCTTTAAGGCAAGAGTTTCTAACATATTATTTTCGTCTAAATATTCGTTTTAGGATTTACAACTACCCTTCCATCAACATCACCAGACTACTACAATGACAGTGAGACATTGGCACTCCTACGTACCTACGTCGCTACCTTCAACGGGTCACTAACATTCACTTTATAAGCCGGGTGTATAATTCTATCTACTTTTTGGGTAACACGTTACACAATTACTATTTGGATCGCACGTCTATTTCAGTACTTATTTATTGTATACCTATCTAGCTGATAGAAGCGCAGTCACACAACTAGCACCTAGGTCAAACTTAGGTCACTAAACATATAACAGAAAACAGTAACTGATAAATCAACAATATCTAAACACAATTTAACAACGACTACATTCAATGCGTAGAGATAATCTCAGTTTTGGCCTTGACTTGAACCTAGCCTCCCGATTTCGATGCTTTAAAACGTAGTTCTATAACACACAACTTCGTCCATTACATATCTTATAGCGACACCATTATTCAAAAAATGTATTACAAACCATTATAATAAAGTGTGAAAAAAATTGAGCAGATTTGGCACGAATGCTAATATATTTAAGTCTTATTGTGTATGGAGTAATGAGACTAAGTACTGTATAATGTGTTCTGTGCGACAAATAATAGTCTAAGGCCCTCTGCACATGGAGCTACTAAAAAGTAACTAGTTACAAACCCAAATCACTAACGAGTACTTGAGCGTCACCGCCCTTATTCTCATATAAGATTCGCACACGACGCGACTAGTCACTAACCAGTGAGCAACGCGTTTGTAACTGAGCGACAACACGGTCGCCGCGCTACTGGTTACTAATTTGTTTTGGAAAAATGAACGAGCAAACGTTAAACATTAAATTCGTGCAGGAGGTGGAAAAATATCCATATCTTTAATTACAAACAGCAAAGGATGTTACGGAAAGAGCTTGGAGTGAAGTGGGAAAAATCTTTAAACATTTCACCATTTGTCATGAATACAAATAGTGTTCTGTTACGAATAACGCAGAACAGAAATAAAAATGCATTAATGAATAAAAGACTAGTTGTGATTGTGAGACGACTCTTTGATTACTATGGTATTTTATAATCAAACACCGGATTGTATGCAACATAATTAAAAAGCAGTGTGAATAAATATATTATGAGCGATCAGACTCTGTAGTAGTTGTTTTCGTCACTCCGACCTGTGTCTATATGCTGTCCCGTCCACAGATATTGTAAATATAATAACAATATACATCGTCACCAGATCTTAGATTTAAAAGTGCAGACACATAATATCTCTCTCTCTATAATTACTAATAAATAAAGAAGAACTTATCTTAACGTTAACATTCTTTCTTTTGCGCTCACGCACTCCTCTTTTAGGAATTCCTCTTAGGAATAGATATTAACTGAACTAAATTTAAATAACTATCTATTGACATTCTATAGAATCCTATAGATTTATAATCTGTTCCACGCAGCTCTCGTGCTGCAACTGACAAGCAGCAGTTCACATTATTTGGAATGTACAGGTGCAGCCAAAGAATGCGAATATTCTTTCGGCGTGTATTAAGATAATAGTATAATACGATGTCGTCGTCATCCTAGCTTGATCTACTTGACATGTTTACTGTGTACTTTGTAAATAAAAGTGACTGAAGTGTCTCAACTTGAGTGCGTCGTGTACGAGATATAATTGCTAACTAGTTTGTAATTGTAATTACTGATTAGTTCCGTCTTTTTTGAGTGGCTCCGTGTGCGGAGGGCCGAAATATAGTAGTTGAGCAAAAATACTAATTGAAATGAAAGATCTTGGATCCAAACATATAAATAAAATCACAGCCTTTATACATAATGTGATTAAAATAGTGAGAGATATCATATATAAATAAAACAAAGGCAGAAAATAGCTAAAAAACAGTTTGGCACTGCTTGTTTACAATCAATAAATTGTACTTTGGAAGCTTTAAGAAAAAAAAAATATAAATCGAATCCATTATCAAATGTGATTATTATTTAGATCAGTACACATAAACTACTTCTAAATCTTAATAAGCTAGAATATATACCTTAGTATATTTGCTCTACAATGACACAATAGTCAAGTAGTCAGAAAGTCAGATCAGGGATTGGCACACTATATATTTACTAGACTAGTTATTAAATAGAAAATGTAAATATTAATTTAATAGGAATATTAACGCCCAATACAATTATCATAATTATATACGAATTATAATTAAGATTTCGAAATACTAATTAAAGTAACACGTTCAAGTCGGTCTTTCAACAACCATAAAACAACAGGGAAGTTGGGATTCCAATTGTGTCTAAGTCATGTATTATTATATGTTGGATGAAAGACATCTAGTCATTGTCATCGTCCGAACAAAGAGGTGGAGGTAGTGTTGAGACGTCAAACTTTTGTTCAGGACTATCGCTGGAAGCCTGAGAATCAACGTAATGGCTAGAATAAAACCGTTCGACATTATTCAAACTGAACCGCTGATCGAGATCTCTAGAGAACCGATCGTCGCTTTCCTCCCTATTTTCAATATTATATTGCGGATAAAATTCTTGAGTGCGGAACATTTCCTCCTCATAATGTTCTGGGTAGGGGCTGCCTCTATATTCTTCGTATTCATCCTTATCCTGTGGCAAATCTGTATCAGAGTATGCAATCGAATGTCCTCGTTCAAATAAGAAACCACCTGGCTTTTTAGGAGCTCTCTTAATAGTATCGACGGGGTAAGCATAGTCATCTGAATCATCTTTGTCGCTAGCTTCATTATAGTATACAGATCTTGGCTGATGTTGACTGGATGCTTCTCCAAGTGATTTATCGTATCCTGATTTAGTTCGCTTAAGAGAGGACTGGCGGCTGCTTTTATTAGAATAAGATGTTCTTGGAGGACTACCTTCTGGTACAAAAGGAGGCTCTTGCGAATCAAGATACGGATGCCGCAAACGACCTAGTCTGTCAAATCTGGGGAAACCCATTTCATCTTCATCAGCAGAAGATCCAAAGCCTTGGAACTGTACGGGATTTATATTAACAGGAAAACTTTGAGATTCATAAGCAGCACTCTTATATTGGGCATATCCACCTTCATCTTCAGAACAACTAACCGCTTCTGGTATATCATCATTTTTAGAATCACCTTTTGACATTTCTGATGAACAAGATTCTACTTCTGGAACGTAGCTATCAGAACATTCTGAACTTTCCATACGTCGAAGCGAATCATCAACAGCTAAGTATTTAGCGTCTTTGTATTTATCGCTCTCCGAGGAACACTGACTCTTAGTAGAATCTTCTTCTAAAACATCGTGTATTTTATCCTGCTTCTTACGGGTATTTGTTACCTGCTTCTTACGCCTGAATGTTCTCATTCTCTCACGTGGATCTCTAATTACATCTAGAGAACTGTCAGTGTCGTTACCACTAGGTGGACTTTTTAAAGATATATTTCTTACAAGAAGAGATTTCTTGACCGGTGCTTTATGAGGCTGTATAGGGGGTGATTCAGAACTTAAACTACTAGAATAGTATGGAGAGCATCTGGATAAAGGTGTTTTTCCAGATCTTTCTGCTGATCTTTTTTCTTGAAATTCTCTATGAACTGACGGTATTTCTGGTACAGTAATTACGGGTAAATCTGACGATGATAGAAAATGTTCGTGGAAAGACCAACTTTTTGGCTTACTCCGGTATTGTTGAGATGTTTTGTATTCTTTTATTTGGTTTTTTGAAAGAGTTTTATCATCATAACTGGCGTGCTTTGCCAAAGGTTTGTATTCCGACCTTACGAACTGACTATTACCCTCCTCTCTTAAAATATTCGAGAATTCTTGGCTTTGGTAACGCTCACTATGTTTTTCTTCCTGGCTATAAAGTTGCGATGGTATATCAATATCAATTTCTGACTGCGGTCCGAAAAAGTAAGGTTTATAACCGCTGTCTTCACTTTGACATCGAGTTGTAGGTCTTACACACTTATGAGATTCTTCTTCGTAACTGTAACTTTTAGGCGGAGCCTTCAAATATTTCTCTTGTGATAAGTCGTGCGAAGCTGGAAAACTTTTAAGCCTTTGATCAAATCTAAGAACACCGTTAGTGTGTTTCTGAAGGCTACTTAATGAACTAGAACTTGATTTATCAGACTTATCACTATAACTTATAGATGAAGATTTTTCCGCCTTTGGCATATATGCAGCCGTTAACCTAAGTACGGGTTCTTTAGACTCAGCTTTATCATTGATCGGTACAAAGGAAGTTACCGTAGTTCTATCAGAATCATAGTTTTCATCAGTCAGTAATATTTCTTTAACGATTGTTTTGTCCGATCTTGAATTTTCCTGTTCCAGCTGATCTTCACGAGCTGTGGCAATTAGAGTATGACTTGTACTGGCGGACCAATCGGATATAGATTGAGCAAGTGTTAGAGTGCTATCGCTTTTGGTACCTGAACTACTGTGGCCCTTTCTAGACACTGTTGTTTCAGAGCTACATAGCTTGTCGTATTTAATATTTTCAGAACTTTTTTCAAGACTGCTACTTTTTGAACTTGCTTCCGCTTGTGAATTCATGTTTAGTATAGGTTCTGATTTTTTGCTAGAATGCGAAGCTGAATATTTTTTAGCCGATGCTTTTTCAGATTTATCACTTTTTGGAATGGACACAGCTGAAATACTTTCTGATGCAGAAAGGTTTCCATATTGCCTAACTGTGTTGGTCCCTGTTGACCATTCAGAAATACTTAAGCAAATCGAGGTATCTTCTGAATGTGAGCTGTGAGTACATTTCTTTTGAGGTAGACCGATTTTAACTGTACCGTCCAAGTCAGTTCCGAAAGAACTTGTTTCTTCTTCAGAATGACTGCTATGACTACATTTTTTGCAAGTTGCAGAACTTCCAACACTAAGTTTAGACGCAGCTTTAACTGTATCCTCAGCATTTGTTTGCGAAAGCATATCATCAATTGATGTATCAGAATTGTTAGACCCAAAAGAAAACTTTTGAGCTCCAACTTGTGATACGCCTTTATCAAAATCAGGCGAGAGAGACTTACTATCTGCACCGAATACATCATCTGCATATAAATGGTCATCGTCATATACCGGACTATGATTAGATGGAGATTTTTGAGGTTGGTTTATAATAACTTTATCTTCTAAATTATTTTGTGTGCTGAATGATTTATTTTCAGCCCTAGAACAGCAAGTATCCACATCACCTATTAGACATGATGCCTTGCTAATTGTTCCACTTAAACAAGACTTATCATAGTTAGGTACGACGCCATTGTTTAAACAAGTAAAGTCATCTTGATTATCTAGTGGTTCGACCATGTAACTGGATTCATCATAAGGTATAACTTTAGAAATTTTCTTTGAAATATCTAGACTTTGTTCTAGGGATTTTTCTGATTTGAACTCTGGAACATCTTTTTCTAGTTCATCGTCATTATTCAATGTATCACTATCATCATCAGACCCTAGATGATCCTTAGAGCTTTCCGACTGAATTGTAACTTTCATGGCCTGCTCTGGTTCATTGCTCATGTAATATATATGAACTTTTTCAACAATAGGCGTATCTATAGTTACAGAATTTAAAGAATGAATTTCGTCAATGTCACTAGATCTTTGTCTTACTATTTCGGGTTGCAATGTTTTACCTTGAGGTGGCAAATCTGGTAACGGCCAATCTTCGGAATCTTGACTTTCACTAGCAGACGATTGTCTGAGAGGGACCAAAAATTTATCATCTTTCGGTTTAACCGATATTCCTTCGAGTCTTTTTATTTCTGAGGTGTCATTAGCTTTCTTACTGCTAAATCTATCAACTTCTTTTCTAGATTCTGAATACATTTCACTGATTTTTGTTTGATCTATGGGGATATCAGGCATTTCAGCCGATGTTCTTCGATCTGCATCAGATATATAAGCTACATTCGCATTGCTTGGGGGATCTGAACTAAGACTTGCTTGGTGGTCACTTGAATTTAAAGACTCTTCATTTATACTCTCTGATCGAGAGCAAGCTTTGGTAGAGTCTTCATCGCCACTAGTCTTTTCCGATGCCGTGCTACGCTCTGATATACGAGACAATGTACGACCAAAGTTTTGTCCATAACCAATAACAACATCTGAAGTTGTTGAAGATGTTGCTGGATACAAAAAATTCACAGGGAAGTCATTAAGATCATCTGTGAAATCGGCTTCGGTAGAATCTTTAGAAGTATTTGACGATAAAGGAGGATTTTTAGAAAATGATTGAAAATCATCAAGCATTCTTTGGTTATTATATTCAAAAGCATCTTTGTTTACTGTTAAACTTTCGTAGCCTTCGTGATCCTGGGGTATCCAAGCTTCTTCTATGCTTGTGCTATTTTCACTACCTGAAGCCCCGAAGAAAGGCCGCCAAGTCGGTTTTAACTCTTCTCCTCTTCTGTAAGCTTCTCCCAAGGATCCTGATGTAGACTCAGTTGTTTCAAAAGATCCTCTTGACTCCACGCTAAGAGATCCTCTAGAATCCATACTAGACTTAGACGAACTTTTCTGTTCATCAAGCCGTGCTTTTCTTCTCGAAGACGAATCGTCAACACTAAGTGAACCTTTTGATGGGGTAGTCGTAGTTGTAGTATCCATACTAGATTTAGAAGAACTTTTTTGATCCGTGTCTTTTAAAGATCTCTTTTTAAGTCTCAACTCTTTTTCTAATGAAGAAGTAATTACATTGCCATCATCGTCGAAATCAACTGTCATGTTTTGGTCCTCTTGAGATATTGTAATAGCAATTTTAGTTTTTTTGACAGTCTTTTGCAATTCTTTTTTCGCTTCAGAAGCTTTAGAAGCAGCTGATTGGCTAGATTCCGACTCTTCTACGACACACTTTCCGATTTTATCTAAGGCCATCTTTCTTTGATTTGGTTTAGATAATTGTTCAACAGTCTTATCAATACTTTCAGAACTAGAATCAGAATCTGTAGGGGCTTTCTGGGAGTCTACTTGGCCCTGCTTTTCTAAGGTTGGTGTAGGCGATTTCCTTGTACCAAATTTAGAAGGACTTCGTGGACTTTCAATACGACCTATTTCATTAATCGGTGACGGAGATTTAGAATTCGACTTTGAATGTTCGCTTGACAAGTTATGATGGGAAAGTAAATGTTCTTCTCCATATTCCATAGCTTGTTTCAGTTCTTCAAGACATTCCCTGTCTTTTTTATTTAATTTCTCAATGTCTTGAGATATACCTAAGGGTCTAGCAATAGAACAACTAACACTTGACTCATCGTCAATTGAGCTACCTTTAATATTAGTACTTGATGGACTAACATCTTTTTCTATGCTAGTCCAAGAAGTAGATTCTGAACTTCGCGACCGCTCCGCACTTAACTTTAATAGTTCTCCCCGCCGTGATTTGGCTGACAACAGTGTCTTTTGTTCGTTTTTCTGTTCAGTGGGTGATATGTCATTCGCACTACCAGAGCTAGCAGTGTGTTCTCCAGATTCTGATTTATGAACAGATCTTGAAATACTTGAATCAATAAATGGTATATTTTCTACTGTAGGGCTGTTGTCTTGTGGAGGAGTTACGATTATTTTATTCTTATTTTTAAACTTCAATCCAAGATCCACTGACTTAGAAAAATCTTGAATTTTTACATTTTTATCAGTTTCGGGATCTAAACCTAATTGTGATATAGATTCATTCTTCAAGAATTCAGCCAAACTTGCAGAGGATTCTTCAAACGTACTTTGTGCTTCTATGCCCTTTTTGCTCCTATATGTATCTGACAGTTGTAAGTCTGTATCCATCGTAGATTCGTCGTAATCAGCTGTCATGCCAGATCCAGTATCTTCACTCTGTCCTCTTTGTAACTTAGTTAATTTATCTTTTTTGGATGTCTGATCTTGGTCTGACGAACTATCGGCATCTATGTAGGGAAGCGACAAACCCAACATATTACTATCATCTGACATTTTTAAATCACTTACTTCCGTAATGGATTCCTCTTCACTCGTTAGTCGTGTTACTTCTAGTTTCTTAGCCTTGTCTACATTTCGATGTTCTTGATTACTTTTGAGTTCATGAAGTTCTGATTGTTTTTGTTTGTTATAGATTTCTATTTTTCTTCTTTCCATTATGACAGTTTGGGTGTCGTTTTCAATAACTGTATGTTGAGAACTAGTTTTCCATTCTATCGAAGAATCGTCCTCGGTCTTTTCTTTATAGCTATGCGTAGGAGACACATCCTTTGTTTCTGAATGCTGTACCTCAATGTCTTTTTCTTCTTTTACAGTTGGATGAACATCAACAGTTACAACTTCTTGCTTAAAATGTTTATCTGTGGTAGGTTCTTGTAAGATTGACGCAGGGGTTACATAGTTTCTATCCAAACTCTTTGATTTTAATTTAGCTTCTAAGTGCGTATCAACTTTTCTATCGAGGCTCTTCGATTTAACGCTTGGATGAACTTTCTGGTAAACAACTTTACCTTCTATTTGTTGTTTCATTTCTTGTTTCTTTGACAAAGTCTTTGGTGACTTCTGCAAATTAGCTGAATCGTCAAATTTATCTTCTAATGACTGGCTTGTCTTGTCATCCATACTTTTATTTATTTTGGTAGTAGCTTTAGTAGACTTCGTATCTTCAAAACTCCTGCTGATCTTCCCTGCAAGCGTATTATCAAGTTTCTTTGGTGATTTTGCAATAAAAACATGATCTTCAGCTTTACTGTTTATTTTAGTATCTATGATAATTTTATCGCCTTCTGTTTTAACCACAATCTTATCTTCAGGTGGTGGGAATGGTGGTAATGTATCCTTAACGGGACTAGCAAGAGATTTAGTCTGCTTTAACGCCGCTTCGAAAAGCATTTGTTGTTTCTCCTTACGTTTAGCAATTTCAGTATCACTGTCTTCTTGAGATTTGGTTCTTTCTTTTGTGCTACCTCGCCTCACATCCATTTTTTCTAATGATTTAGATTTTTCTTTAGAGGTCCTCTTAATCCCTTGATCTAACTCTTGACTTTTTGCTCTAACTATATCTAAAGGTGGCACGGTTAAGAAATCTGGCCTTTCTTTGAGCGAAGATGGAAGAGACTTCTGAGTTTGAAGGGATCTTACTTTAGTAGCGTTGGTATCGAGGGATCCTCCTTTATTCAATTTGCTGTTGGCTTTTTGTTTGTCATCTAATTTCGGTTTTAACGTTAACTTTTTCTTTTCCTTTCGTTTTATTCTTTCTATATCAGGTACTATTTGATCTTCACTCAAATCAGATAATTTTCGAATACTTCCTCTCGGTGAATTAAGCGACGATGTTGGAGATCGTGACGGTGACTTAGACAGCGGTGAGCGAGATATAGGCGACCTGTTCAATGGAGATCTAGATGGCGATTTTGCTTTTGACAATATTTTAGTAACGTCATATTGACGTTTAAATGAACGAGGTCTTCGTTGTTCTACCAGTTCCTCTAAAAGTTTCATTTCTTCATTGTCGATTAAAGCAGACTTCGAAGGCACAGCTTCATTAACATGTTCCTCGTCAACTTCATCGATCTTGTCTATATCATTTTTGGCGTTATAACTTTTAGAAGGTTTTTCATCAACAATCGACTTTTCTTCTAAAATGTCACCCTCTTCATTAATATCCTCCACGGTATCATCTTTGGATGAAAATGCATTCATTGGCGGTAACCTGTGTAGTTGTATGACGGGCGTGTCTAAACTTTTTGCTCTGCGGCTAGCGGTAGGCGATTCTAAAGTAGCTTTTTGTCTTTGTAAAGAAAATACAGATCCTTCGGAAAGATTTAATCTAGCATGAGCAAATAGAATTGGCGTACCACCAGCTTTTCGAAGCATAGGTGATATTAATTCGTCACGTAAACTTTTTTTTACATCAAGCTTTGTAAAATCTTTTTTTTCGAATTGATCACTTTGTTCGTCAGATTGAGTACGGAATCCAGTGACCTTTTGAATCTCCATATCAACGAGATGTTCATCAACAGATTTAAGAAATTCAGTACTCTCTAAGATAGGTGAAGGAATGTTTTCATTATATTCCCAAGTTGAACTCTCTTTGCTTGTTTGATTGATTTCAAGAGGTTTTGGAATAATATCGTCTTCCGAACTCGGTATAGAAATTGATCTTTCAGAGATTCGTCTTAGCTCTGTGGCAGTTCCGGTGACATTATCCAGTACTTGAGGATTATATTTAGCTTCTAGTTCCGCTAACTTCCGACATTGCGGAGGAGAGCCCTCTATTTCTGTCGAGCTCATGGTTTGTCCTCTGTGCCATGCTCCTGAAGTTATTTTATCATACTCTAGCTGTAAAATTGGTTCCAAATCCTTTCTTGACTGCGGTGGAGAGAATTCTAACTTAGGTGCAGCTTCTGTAGTTCCAAATACATCATCGGAATCTACGCTCTCGTCATCAGATGAAAATGAAGTTATTCGAATTTTATTATTGTTTTTAGTTTTAACTTTACCACCAACACCCTTTTTTCCAGTCCCACGTCCTTTAGGCATACGTTTAGGAGGCAATTTTTCAGACTTTGATTTAATATCGGCACGCAACTTTTCAGCAGCCGTAAGTGGCTTCGGATCTTTGCAGATAGGAGGTTGTTGTATATTTCGTCCGTTTATGGCGAATTTTATATCATGTGGGCATGTATATTGATTTTCCTGTAACATACTGTCTGTTTTCGAACTAGTAGCCGAGTCACTTTCTATCTGACTTAATTTTGAATTCAGTGTTTCGAGTAATGCAGAATCCAACGTTTTAGTAATATCCCTTTTTGGGCTTGGCAGGTGTTGTAATTGTCCGCTTTTATCTATTTCTAAAGTAACAGGATCGACTTTTGAAAGGTCAATATTTTGGGTAAATAAGAAATCTCTATTTTCGACCTCTAAGAACTTCGACATGTGATCCGTTTGAATGCTGTTTCTAGGCGACTTGGGAGATTTGGGTGATTTGGGCGATTTAGGTGATTTAGGCGATTTGGGTGACTTTGGAGATTTGGGCGATTTAGGTGACTTCGGAGATCTAGGCGATTTTGGATGGTCATGATATTTACATCGCGGGTGTGCATTTACCACATGACGACCATTTTGAGGAGGCATAGTTATAATATCAGGAGGCAGTCTCTTATCGTCCATAGGGGACGGAGCCGTGCCATTCATAACATGCCTCTTATGTAACACGTAAGGAATGTCGTAGCTATCTTCTATAACAGCTTTACTGTCATTAAAACCTGCTTTAAATGCATCAAATTCCTTAAAATAGTTTTGAGGTAAATCGAATAACGGTCTGATAATTTCCGAATGCCTTGCTGGTAGCTCAAAATGTGACCGTTTGGTAGCTATGGGTGGAGCGCTAGGGATTTGGCGGAACATATAGTCTTCGTCACTGGATTCAGCTGGAGTTAGATCAATTGACTTTTGATGCATGAGGACATGTCGTCTCGAATTTACACTGCTAAAGCGTGGTCTATTAGCTAAACTATTAGGGTCACTTTTTGTTCTTTCCACAGTAGGGTGAATATATGGAACCGCGGTGTCAGCAAGACGGCTACTGGAACTCGTATCGAGTATAAGTTTTGGATTATATTCGTCAAAGTGTGTCTTAGCCATTAATTCTTCCTTTAAATTTTCTTTTCGCACCATGTGAGTATGAACCTTTCCACGCATAGACTTATCAAATTCAGATTGAAGAATCGACGATGTTCCAGATTGCACAGTGGCTGCTTTAGCTCTATTTTTAGCGTACTCGATGCTATCCATTGCTGGCAAGACACGGACATTAATATCCGATTCATTAGATGATTCTTTAACGAGTTGTGAAGGTGGATTTTCTTTACTGGTCGATCTCGTTAAAGATTCGATTTTGTCCTTGTCGAAACTAAAGACCGTTTCTGAAGAACGACGCCTCTGATAGTTAAGGACTTTGGTTGTTCTGTTATTATCAATTTCTGTATCTAAACCGGCAATTTTTTCTGGCCAAATGTGTGTCGTACGTGGGTGCATATCTTCTTCTTCAGTTGATAATTCATCCGATTTTTTAATAGGACTAGTATCCGAATATTGGCCATACTGTTCGAGTTCTACGTTTTGTAAGCTCGCTGAGTGTATAGGAAATGATTCTTTGTGTTTATTATTACTGGGGAACGTGGAATAAGGTGTCGGTATACGGTAATAATTAGGGGAAGTAATCAAATTTGCTATCAAATCCTCGTGAGATTTATCAAATAATGTTTTCTCTCTGTATTCCGGTTTTTCCATTCCGATGAATGTCGGTTGAGTGTCATAATAATCTTTACCAGAATCAGGACTCGACGACGGAGATATCGGTTCAAAAGGATCTATAAAAGCATTTTGTATGCTTGTTACACTACGTCGTCGGAATCTTACGTCATCGGGTTCGTAGAGATTCTTTTTACAGTCATAGTAATCAGATTTAGAATCCTGACTAGAAGTTCGTGAACCGGACCTATCGGAACTCTTACTTTTCAACGTTTCACGGGATTTTTTACTATCGGTGTGATAAACGCTATCTCGAGATTTTTTACTAGATTCGGCGCTACTCTTGGATAATTTCGAGTCATAAATGTCACTTTTTGACTCTTGACTTGAGGTGCGCGAGCCAAGAGCACGCTTGATTTCTTTATAGAAATTGCCATCCGAACGCACGGATAATTTTTCACGTGGTAGTATTCGCGGATCGTCGATAAGAAACGGATCTAACGGTAAATCATTATCGCTCTTATACTTAAGACATGAAATGTTAAGATCCGCATCGCCGTCGTCGGGCTCCGAGAGATGCGATAAAGAGCGGTCGTCGTCCGAGGGCAGGTCGTTGCCCGAGTCGAGCGAGCACGAGCGCGTGCGCGCCGCCGAGTGAGAGCGAGACCGCACGCGCACGTAACGCCGCCGTTCCGAGCAATCGTCGTCCGAGCGCTCCACCAGCTCGTAGCTGTCGTGCGACAGATCGTCCTGCGAGTGTCCGCGAGCGAACGGCGGCGCATCGAGACGAGGCTCTCCCGCCGCGCCGGGGAAGCTGGAGGAGTAGGCGCGCCCGAGCGTGTCGCGTCGAGAGTCCGCGGAGCCGGCCGTGCCGAGCACGAAGGCCAGCGTGCGCGCATCGTCGTAGCGCGTGATCGGGGAGTCTATACGTCGCGAGGCGGGGTAGTAGGAGTCCAGATCGGCCAGCATGCTGCGCGTGTCGGGCGCGCGGCGCTTGGCGCGACCAGCCTCGTCGAAGCTGTGGTCGCGCAGGTTGCGGCACGAGGCGCTGCGTCGCCACAGGATGCGGCGCGGCGGCGGCGGCTCGTCCGCCTCCAGCAACAGGGACGCGGCCGATCGCGACGAACGCGTGGAGGGGCACGACGGACACGCCGAGTAGATGTTCGTCTGCGACAGCTCGAACTCGAGCCGCTCCGAAGACTCGTTGAAGCCGGACGAGCGCTGGCCCGGCGCAAAGTCCGAGTAGACGCTAGGGGGCGGGGAGACGTCGGCGCGGCGCGTGGCAGTGTGTGTGAGGGTGTGGGTGAGGGTGTGCGTGTGGGTGTGCGTGCGCGTGCGCACAGCGGGGGTCTGACCTGGCGACGGGCGCGGCCCACGAGGCGGCGGAGTGGGTGCGCGCGCGCGACCACTGCCCTCCGCATCCATTGTCCAAGTACTCTCCGGAGTCTGCGAAAACCGAGCAGCATTCATTACATTTATAATATATGGAATTACAGAGGCTATATTATATCGACATGAACGGATTAGAAGTAGTTTGACATCTACTGCTGCCATGTTCTATTAAGACTCTTTTAAGATTTTCTAATAAATAGAGAAATTGAATGTCTTACCAACGGCGTCGTCGTCTGATGAGGCGGAAGCGAATCCTCCATAGGAAGATGATTGACCTCGGCATGGGTCACTACTTCTGGACCCGCCTGTTATACATAAGTACAATGACAAAATTGTATTAAATGTTTTCTATGTTATGTTCACTAATGAAGTGAGTTAAAAGTGCAAACAGAATAATAAAGACTCGAATAATGTACTTTTAATAATCTAATGTTACTGGTTTTTCATGGCTACATTAACATTCAGATATTAATACTGGAAACCCGTTGTTAGCTTTACAGTTATAATATGTTAGTGATGATAACAAAAATATTAAAGCCGTAAAGTAAACATATAATAAAATGCGAGAAAAGCCCTTACGATTTGATTGCAGTACAGTTTTGTTAGCTGAAAAGAAACAGAAATATTCTCTAAGTGCTAACATACTATACTAACTACAAAATGTATATAATAAGCACTAACAATGAGGTGTCTTATACTTTTTGAATAGTTTATAATAATACAAGTGAACGCTATGTAACTAATATTGTCGCGGAAATCCTAATAGAAGTTATATTTGATCTTAATATAATTTAAAGTAAGTAATCTGATTCCTACGAACGGACGGATGTTTACATAACATGCATTACAATATATAATGCAACAAGTGTATCAAATATTCTAGGTATTAGTCTACATTGGGGGAAAATGTACTTTATTCGTAACAAGGACGTGGAGTGTCAGCTACCAAAGGGCGGACATGAGTACCTTGTCCCTCGTGGACGCGAAGGCGGTAGCTGGTGGGGGTGGGCGAACGCTGGCGCGGCGCGCCGCCACACGCGCCTCCTCCACCGAGTATCCCTTCATCATCAGAGAGGCCTCCAGGTAATGAGGTTGTTTGTCCCACTCCAGGGAAATCGCTACAACATGGTCATAGTCAACGAAGGAATCAATCTTACATGGTAACCCCTCTCACAACCTCCACTGCAAGCCCATAACGATCACCGTTCGCAAAACACAAAAGCAAGCGTATATATTGTATATAGGTATGGTCGTATCGCAGTCGGCGCAGTGTGCGTACGTACCGTCGGAGCCGGGCGGCAGCGGCAGTAGCGGGTGCGCGGACAGCGCGGCGCCGAGCGGGCCGGGCGCGGGGTGCGCGAGATGCCCGGGAGGGGGCGCGGCGGGCGTCGCGCCGGCCGAGCGCGCTCGGAACGACCCCGACCT
The DNA here is from genome assembly GCA_963555665.1 of Dircenna loreta. Classification (NCBI taxonomy): domain Eukaryota; kingdom Metazoa; phylum Arthropoda; class Insecta; order Lepidoptera; family Nymphalidae; genus Dircenna; species Dircenna loreta. The sequence continues at coordinate 8,829,347 of OY743093.1, read as the reverse complement.
GCCCGGACAGAGGATGGTCACCACGCCAGCTTTTGTTCGCGGTGTGACTCGATATTACCAATTTTTTACTTCAGACCGAGTCAGGACGGCGACCAAGCGGATAGTGCGAGTGTCAATACTGTGGCACGTGATCGGAAAATTCTAATGGACGTTGACGAATCTACCGATCGATCCATGACACGAGAGGGAGGGGATGCGACGGAGATGTGCACGGGTTGGAGAGAATAAAAAACCTACATATCGAAAGCGTCACGATGGATTAACACGAGCGTGGCGCTGTATTAAGAGACCGATACGTAAATCCGAGTGATATATTTTTTATTAATACTGAAGCAACCCGAATAATATCGAACGAGTACCATCCTCCGACCGATACAATGTCGTACGACGACTACACTTCATCAAGTTTTGGAAGAAGCGAAAGTCTCAACGTATACAGCGCATGCTCGAGAATGCTAATCACCATTTATAATACAAAACCATTCGAAGCTTCCCGCTAACCCGTCTTAACATGCAATATCCGATATTCGAATATCTGAGGGATGATATCGCCTCTCACAACCCATGCTGACGACGACACCGTTCATTGCTAAAGGCCTAAGTTTACTCCAATATAGTGACCTAAACTAAAGGCCTAAGTTTACTCCAATAAAGTGACCTAAACTAAAGGCCTAAGTTTACTCCAATATATTGACCTAAACTAAAGGCCTAAGTTTACTCCAATATATTGACCTAAACTAAAGGCCTAAGTTTACTCCAATATAGTGACCTAAACTAAAGGCCTAAGTTTACTCCAATATATTGACCTAAACTAAAGGCCTAAGTTTACTCCAATATATTGAACTAAACTAAAGGCCTAAGTTTACTCCAATATATTGACCTAAACTAAAGGCCTAAGTTTACTCCAATATAGTGACCTAAACTAAAGGCCTAAGTTTACATCAATATAGTGACCTAAACTAAAGGCCTAAGTTTACATCAATATAGTGACCTAAACTAAAGGCCTAAGTTTACATCAATATAGTGACCTAAACTAAAGGCCTAAGTTTACATCAATATAGTGACCTAAACTAAAGGCCTAAGTTTACATCAATATAGTGACCTAAACTAAAGTCCCAAGTTTACATCAATGTAGCGCTCTAAGCTAAAGCGCATTTAATTACTAAAGGGTAGGTCACAAGGGTGCTCTAATGTTCTGATGTACACACGGTGCGGCGAGGGCGTGAGACGACATGCACGACACAGATTTCATTTATAAATTCCAAATTCGATTGTTCTAAATATAAATTTAAATAATCATTATGGTAAATTCATCGTGAGATTACATGAAACGATAACAAATATTTGTATTTGATTTTATTTTATTATAGAAGATGAAAAAATACAACCAGATTAATTACAAAACATTTAATCTGACCGTGAATATCGTGAATAGCTCAACAAAATGTACCCTTAGAACAAAGTACCCTTAAATTCTATTTCACTACACATAAGTGTACTAAAAAGCGTATTTATATCAACAATACTTTAAGCCTACTGTTGCATGCAATAACTAAAGAACATTACAAGAGTACTCCAAATACCTTTGGAATGTCTGTCGCTTCACGTAGTTGTCCCTGACGAACTCCACTATTTGTTTCTGCGTTTTACCGCTGTACCTGTCAATGTAACAGAACTCGTTGAGCTTCCATTAGGAGCGTTATATACACTCAGCTAAAAAATACAAACAACGTACCTCAATACCACACATTTCTGTTATGTCAGATGTACATCTGTACATTTTTATCGTAGTCTGCTCTAGTAGACTACTAGGAAATAAATAGAAGCATATTCGTAGAAGAACACTTGTCTAACGCGTTGTTATTTATGAATGAAGTACAAAAGTTAAGCGCGAGCTCGTCGGGAGGCAACTGTTAGCATGTCATCGTTTCTCGGGAATTTTCAGTTAGGATAGAAGAAACAACTAAACCAGTTACGAAGCTTAAGTTGATATTTACTTTGGTTACGAGTTCTTTTTAAGTATCTTTATCACCGCAACAGCTGTATAGCTTACATCGTTCACATAACAATGAACGTTAGGGATATCAAACATGCAGCGCTATGGACCGGTGATGGGGATAGCGCAGACTTGGACGCGCCGGTCACCGGCTTGGAGTTCGAGTAAAAGCCAACGAGAAAAACTTTAATGTTACACCCAGTTGTTTATGAGCCTTCTGCACGGAGCTGCTACGGAGCGCGAACTAAAATCGCGCGGGATTCTTCGGACACATTGCACGGTTGTCTACCAGCGGCTATGAGACGCAGTGGCACTTGGTCACCGCTTCACGCCCTTCCTCTACGTGCGGTACGTGGTCATACACCGCCGCCAACATTCCACCAGATTACACCTTTAGTCGCCTTTCACGACAAGTACCAAGTAGTACAAGCCAGGAGAGCTCATATTCTTACTCAGAACAGGAGCACAATTCACAAAAATATTACGATTCTCTACGAAAGGAGAACTGATAACACAATAACATATTGACTCTTTGAGGCCGTTCATAAAATACGTGACGATAAAATAATATTGTCCGCTGTGTTACAGAAAGTGTAACCCTTCTAAAAATATTATGTCACAAAAGCTAAAAATATTATTAATGGTGTATTTTTTTTTCTAAATAAATTATTAAATGAGTATATTAATAATTTCAAAAAATTATAAAATAAATAATTAATTGGTATTTTTTTTTCTAATATATATCTCAAGTATCAAATCCAAAAGTAAAATGTTCACATATTAAAGTATTAAACTGAAAAATGTGAAAAGCGTCTGTAACAGTTTCGTGCTAAATGACGAATGAAAGAATAATATACTAACAGTACATTCGTCAGTGAGTCGAGAGCGCGGGTACGCGGGGCCGTTACTCTCTTCAGTATTCGAAAAACATGGAAACCAATTCTGAAGGATCGCACCGCCGCTAGAGCTGCAGAGCCACACAGAACGACATAGCGACAGAACCACAGAGCCACAGAGCGACAGAGCGACAGAGCAGCAGAGCCACAGAGCGACAGAGCCACAGAGCCACAGAGCCACACGGCCACAGAGCGACAGAGCCACAGAGCAGCAGAGCCACAGAGCGACAGAGCCACAGAGCCACACGGCCACAGAGCGACAGAGCCACAGAGCCACACGGCCACAGAGCGACAGAGCGACAGAGCAGCAGAGCCACAGAGCGACAGAGCCACAGAGCCACAGAGCCACACGGCCACAGAGCGACAGAGCCACACGGCCACAGAGCGACAGAGCCAGACGGCCACAGAGCGACAGAGCCATAGAGCCACACGGCCACAGAGCGACAGAGCCACAGAGCCAGCGCTCATATTGGAAATAAACATAAGTAAACATATCAAGTTACAATTTATTGTAATAAAACTAAAAACGTTGAAAACTCTATGTATTTTATTTTACTAACGGCCCCTTTCTACGTATTACCCACAAAAAAATATTCTAAATTGTGTAATTGTGGAGCATTTACAGCTGAAGGCTGTTTTAGAGATTTACCTAAAAAGAGTAAAAGTAGTCGAAACAGATAAACATGCTAAAATAGGTTTTTCACTTTAATCTAGAGCAGTCGAAAGAATTGTTTGATATCGTCAAGGTACCATTTTTACTTGTCATGATATATATCTAGAACAGGTCCGTACCTGAACGAGGAGCCCCTGGACATCACCTTGGTCTTCTGTCGCGGCAGTCGCGGCACGCTCGTACATCGGAAGAAGCCGTGGTTCTCGACGCACTTCTTCCAGAAATTTTTACACTCATTGCGGCTCTCGAAGAAGAACTCCACCACGTCTCGGAAGTAACCCTGGGGGAAGATATAGTCCTGTTCTGGATTAAGCGGTTAAGGTTTCCTCTGCGGTCATGATTTATTATTATTTGTTAGACTAATCACTAATACGATGCAACGACTCGACACATACATATCCCTCGGGATGAAGCTTGATAAGGAACCGTTTCCTCTTGAATGATATCTTCCGTATCTTGGCCCAGCTGAAGGTGTTAATCCTGGTGCAGTGCTGGAACACCGCTATGCCCATGTGCGCCACCGCCAGGTTCAAAGGCACGCCCTCGTGGTCTTTGGCCGCATGCATCTTTATGCCTGCGATATTGGACAACGGAATCCCGTTAATTCCTTTTGGTTTAATAAAAAAAATAAGGTTTTACAGGACACTATATAAAGCGATACAGTACGGTTAAACAGAATATTTTTTCTTCTGGAAGCAGCAAGAGAATGCAGAAACAGAAACAGTAGGAAATATAGATATTAAAATAGGTACAGTAAGTATAGACGGTAAAACAAACAACGTACCGTACAGCTCACACCTGCGCGCCGTCTCTAGCAAGTTGAAATCAGCCTCCGCCGGGCTCTGGCCGCTGGAACAACGGGCACACTACTTCACCGTTCTACGACGACTCTACCTCGACTTTATCACATTTAAAGCTTCAATAAGTTATTTACATATTTTTTCAAACTTGTGAGAATATATTTGACTATGACGTTGTGTGATGAAACACACAAAAATATCTTTGAACACATATAAATATGAAAAACGAACTTATCAATATATTTTGATGCTCACATATGTTTCTTATGGTTCTCCATGATCCGTCTCTCGGAGTCGGCGTCCTGCGCCGGGAAGAACTTGTACCCGCTGAGGTAGCTGTGGTCGGGGTAGTCCTCCGGCACGAAGTCGCCGCACTCCGCTGAAACATAACTCTCATTCATTGGACCACTGCTCAAACTCAGGAAAGGTATCAGGGTTATCGATATATGTCAAGAGAACAAACCAGTGTGCGGGTCGGCGCCGCCTACGGTCTTTTATGACATCAGAAACGCAACGAAAGACTCACTTGCGACCAAAGAAACTTGTCATTATGTCAGATTTACTATTTTATTGTTGACACTGCGAAACGCTGTACTAAAGGTTTTACGACGACGTACAATAAAATGCATTAATTACTTTGAAGAACATATAAAAGATAGATCGTTAACTCAACTTCTATAAATATCGAGGACAAATGTAAACCCATGACTATTAATATTTAGAATATGAGTACAAAGAAAGGTTCCCTCGCGTTGTTTCGTGTGAAACTCCGTCATCGAATCTATCCCTCTGAATGCAAGTCGAGTGCTTCTCCCGCGGCCGTGTCGTTGTTAGTTAGTAATTATATGTGTAATGAGTGACCGCTTATCGTTCGTCGCAGTTCACAGACAGTTACTCTAAACTTTTAACAGAGTGCCTGTCTGTTAATCATAACAGACGTATCACATAATATAATTACTTGATAATTGTTTGAGTCGTCTCATTATACATTCTAGTTTGGCTTGCGGAGAGGTAAATCAAAGTCTTTGATATAAAACACCTAACATCCAAAGCTGATCAAGCTTTTCCTTTTAATCCGTCAAATATTAACAAAAAGAGAATCGACATCACCAATCAGATACTCACCTTGGACAATATAGCTAGCCATGAGCGCAGCGGTGTTTTCATTGCACTGTATGCAGCCCAGCACCAGATCTCTCTTCACTTGGAGGCAGAAGAGGTACCTCGTAAACTCCTCCTCCAGTCGCGCGGGATCCGGAGTGTAGAACTTTACACAAAACCGCAACGTCGGCTCCAACATCGACAGACCCACCTGACGACACATCGGCTTCTCCACGTCCAGCCAGTACTGTGGGACACGACAATCACGACAATGTACCAAAAAATTGAACGCTTTTAAAACAGAATTGAATTCCATTAAAGTTTTTTTTAAAAACTCTTCCATTTTCCATTGTCGCCGACAATGTCTCGTAGCAGCACGGAATGGTTTTTTTAATTGTTTATTGTGACAAACATAGTCATGAAAAGAAATGCGAGACATAAAGCGTACGGAATTTAATATCCTATGTTTTGTCCGTGCATAACATATTGTATACAGTCTCTTATATATAAATTATAACATTTACTATGTACCTATAACTTAATCGTTTTAGTGTAAAGAATGAAGTGTTGAAATCCAAGCAAATAGTTAACTCCACCCGCCATTTAAAATGTCATTCAGTTACATATAATATATGAATATATTTACTTTAGTTCCGTTGGCATCTTGATATTCAAGTCCGAAGTAGTCAGCTTCCAAGAGGTGCAGCTGTCTACAGACTTGATCAAAGAGTACTCGTCCATGTGCCTTCGACTGCAACAAACAAATATTATATATATTTATATACTAATATTATAAAGCGACGATAGTTTCTTTATAATCTCTAATTCTACTATGAGTCTAACAACCAGGGTTAGAAACAAAAAACGCCCTTATACAAAACATAACTAATGCAGAACATGTATCTCTTGTGGCTTAGATCAGCAGCGGCAGTTCTGAACGTGTTTGAAATTTGAATAACATTTCATAAAATGGAAATTGTGTCTTATACCAGTGTCTAGTACCCAAAAGTATGACCTATGACTTATCGATTTTTACTTCAGAGTTTTTAGCCAAGCGTTGCTGTTGATTCTATTGAAATGTACGGACGTATGCGATAGTACAGCGATATTCGTCTAGGCCCTCAGCTCAGTTTCAGTGACACGACTTCGAAAACATCAGGACGAACTAAACATCGACGCGTTGTCTGTGCCGCTGTAGACACTCACCTGACTCTTACGGAGCATGTTAGTAGCCTGAACGTTGTTCTCTCTACTTTAGAACAATACAAACTTGCCACATACTACATCTATCACTTTATATTTTTTAATTTAATCATTTATTTACTTTTGTTGCCGTACTAATTAAATATCAAACAGTAAAACTCAATAATATAATAAATGATATTGTTCGGTCACCATCCGACTCTAATTTTATTAATGTTACGATCCGCTGATATCAGGTTATCGGCAATTAATAAATGACTAATTAATATTCCAAATTGCATTCAGACCATACTACCACATATTATAGTACGTATAGTATATATATATGTAAAAACGTTTTAAATCTCATTGTCTCTATTGAACCATGCTTTAGAAGTAATTGTGAGCCCGTGGAGCGCGAGGCGACACCGACGTCAGCAGGCTCAGGAATGTAGTTATTAAATACTTTCGACAAAGGATACAGTGAGTACATCTAGGTACTTACGACCATCCTACATGTTTGAAGAATGTCTGTAAACATGTGTTGCCATGACGCTTATTTATAATTAAAATAGAATGATTGATAAATCCATACCGAAACCGTCATGTAGGATACGGTAGCGCAATTGGTAAAGCTAAGGGTCGACTTCCCGAAGGCCGCAGGTTCGAATCCCCGCCCGTATCGATTTATTTTACATTCTATATTTATATCAAATCATATAACATTCTATAGAATAAACCAGATAAAGTATTATGATTGGCCAGTTGAACAACAATGGATGTCATCATTATTAAAAAATAATTAGTATTATAAATTAAAGTACCACTGAAAATGACGTCGACATCGACAATCCTAAACAAATATATATTTTTTAAATTCATTGCGGTTACTAACGTTTTAATTACATTTCCAATTTTCAAATACAGATAAATATATATTAACACAAAATATTACAGGAGCACGTGGCTTTGCCTGTGATTAATCAAAATAAAAATCTTTTTTTAAAAACCAGAGCTAAGAAGAGCTGGCTACAGAATTTTTAAAACATACTTAAAATCTTAATTATGGATAAAAGCTGCTGAACTTGCTTTGCTGAACGAAAGAAAGACTAAATGTATTAAATTTACTTTATCAAACGTGAAGACCGTCAAAACCAATGTTCAGCTAAAAAATGAGGAATTGGAATTGGTTAATGCTGCTACTTTTTTGGGCATAACCTTGGATGCAAGATTGCAATGGGGCCCTCATATTTCAGATTTATCGAACAGACTTAGTTCTGCTGCTTACGCGGTTCAAAAAATACGCCGCTTGACTAACGTTGAAACGGCTAGATTAGTTTACTTTAGTTATTTTCACAGTGTCATGTCATATGGTATACTGTTATGGGGTAATGCATCAGATATTGATGCTATATTTGTGCTGCAGAAAAGGGCTGTTCGTGCGATCTATAAGATGAGGCCCCGAGAATCGTTAAGAAATAAATTCAAAGAATTCAAAATTATGACTGTACATAATCAATATATTTATGAGAACCTAATGTATGTACATAAGAATATTAATAACTTCAAGAAAAATTGTGATTTACACAAAATTAATACCAGAAACAAAAATAAACTTGCTATGCCCACCACTAGGCTCCAAAAAATAGGAAATTCCTTCAAAATTAATTGTATACGTTTTTATAATAAACTCCCAAATGAAGCCTTAAAATTGTCATTAAATAAATTTAAATTATACATTAAAAGAAATCTGATAAAAAAATCCTATTATAGTGTAAAGGATTATATTAACGACGGTATGGCCTGGGAATAAATTGTATTGTAGCGATAAACTAGTAACCTGCGCTATTTGTTTGACGTTTGTTAGTTACTTTTGTTCGATCAACTGGCCGCATCACACCGTTCCCTTAGAAGTCATTACTTGCGGTAGCGTTGGGGATCGGGTCACCCTCCCTCCCTCAAATATGGCGAAGGGGGTGATGGCTGACCCTTGCGTTATGCTCGTGAACGGGTGCTGCTTGCGGGACTGGTCGTGTTGCTGGCAATGGTTCTTGTGTTTTCATTTTTATTTCTTAAATTATTAAGCCTTCTACGTGAATTGATTGCCATGGTTCTAGTTGTTCGTAAATTGCTCATTTTACTTATATTGACATTTGTGAAACAGTGATCACAATAAAAAAAAACACCCGGCTGAGTTTGTTGTGTGGTTCTTTTCAGACCAGGGCGCGTTTGGAACTCTCGTAATTTTAACTTTAAGTTCAGAGGTGTTTTTGCAGAAGGGCTTATTTCGATAAGTATGGTATCAAAATAGGCCCTCCTGACACCTCTATTTGACGTACACAAGTGATCACTGAGAATGATTCAAAGTGGAAAAGATTTAAATAAATAAATAAAATAAATAAATAAATAAAAAAGGAACTGATAATTCATTTCTTAGAGTGACGAAAAAAATACTAAAAAAAAAATCAAACAGGTAGTTTAGATATCAGATACTTTAGTTAGTTTTGAGATGATTAAATACCGATTCAATGAAAATATTCATCACGCTATTAGTACGTACGACACAAATCGTCTCGGCAAGCCAGAGTCGAATGTAATCGAATGTTATGCTAGATCTAACCGCCGCATTAATGCGCCCATTTCATTATACAATCTAAGCGACGCTATCTCCACCTGCTTCTCTCTGATTGGTGTTGTTGTATTGTCGGTTGTATTTTTCAAGGTGAAATAGTGTCACTAAGGCACAAGTGCAATCACATCTAAATAACCGACGGAGCGTACAGGAGGAGGGGACGAGTTTATTAATACAATAGTTGAAGGTAATTTGGTAGACGTCGAACATCCGTTGATGTAATAGGTATATTGTTTTACGATTCGGGTACACATTTTACTTCTACATTTTCATATAAAGTACAAATATAAAGCTACAGAAAGATTTTTTAGGACGTTTATTTTGACTAATAATAAAAAAAAAACAAAAATGTAATATTTTTTTTGCCAGTATCCAATACCTCTGCAGTACCAAGTGAGGTAAATCAATGACGTAATAAAACACTTATACCATTAGATGCTGACTGTACAATGAATATAATTAAAGGTGAACACACTACACTACAGACATGATTCTGACTGTAGTTAAAGCTGCTCTGATAGCCGTCATTATTTCCTAAAGATGCTACTTTGTCGTATATAATAAACCGGTGGAATATAAAAGATCTTAAAAAAAGAGTTTTTACTCTTAAATTGTACGGTAAATTTTTAATGTTTTTGGAAAATGTAAAATATCCGACATCTTTTCCTTAATTAGGTCAAAGTAAGAAAACAATTTCCGAACGGTACAGCCGGCTACAGACGTAGAACCACTACTTTTAATTTACTAATAAACATAATAAAAATGGGATTCGAATTATTTTATTTATTTTACTAATAAACATAAATGGTCTGATTTCACATATGTATTAGTTGAATTACTAGCGAAAAGACAGCTCCTCGTATATCATCACTGGTCAATAAAGCTGAATTAACTTAATGTTTAGAATGAAACAAACACAAATACTTAAAATAGCTGATTAAAGATTGGATTTTTACCGAATATACTTAGTCTGGCTATAAATACTGTTACATTTAATAATAAAAAAAATATTACATTTGAATTTCGAATCTGTCATTTTTATACGATTCTTCATTGTGTTTTCTCATTTTGGTGCCAATAAGTTGTACAATATTTTGCGATATTAAAACGGAGTGGGGTGATAAACAGAACTGAATCGCTGTGATTGGATTACACAAAGTAGGTATGGAGCCAAATGCAATTTTTAAAACTCTCCATATACTTAGTATTAGTAAAATGTTTGTGTACCGGGCTATTGATAGGTACAATAAGACTTCCTCTGTTTGTGACAGACAAAGATCTGGCCGTCCACGTAGTGTTCGGACGAAAAAATTGGTCAAAGCAGTAAGGGAAAGAATTCTAAGAAATCCTGTTCGAAAGCAAATGATTCTATCTCGGCAAATGAAGATAGCACCTAGAACCATGTCACGTATTTTAAAAGATGACTTAGGACTTGCAGCCTATAAGAGATGCACTGGTCATTTCTTAACTGATAATTTAAAGAAGAATAGGGTGGTAAAATCGAGACAACTACTGAAGGAGTAGTTGTTTCGATGCGGGATGCGACGCGGAAGGTCACAGAAAAATTTTGTTTACGAAAGAGAAAACTCTTACAATTGAAAAACATTTTAACAAACGAAATGACCGTATTTATGCTCAAAGCTCTAAGGAAGCTTCTCAATTAGTCGATAGAGTGCAACTTTTTTTTTTTTTTATGTTATAAGAGGGCAAACGAGCGTGCGGATCACAGGTGTAAAGTGATCACCGCCGCCCACGAACTCTTGGAACGTCCGAGGATTCACAAGACCGTTGCCGGCCTTGGAGGTGGGTATAAACGCCTTTTTTGAAGATACCCATTTCGTATCGATCTGGAAACACCGCCGAAGGAAGTCCATTCCACATCTTTGTGTTATGTGGAAAAAATGTTCTCGAAAACCGCACAGTAGAGGATCGCCACGCATCCAGGTGGTAAGGATGGTATTTCAGGCGATGTCGTGCTGTGCGGTGGTGAAATTCGGCGGCGAGCATCAGATCAAAAAGCTCTTCGGAGCACTCCCCTTTGTAAATGCGATAGAAAACGCACAAAGAAGCCACGTCTCTACGCAATGCCAAAGAGTCCAGCCGTTCACAGAGCACTGGGTCCCCAACAATACGAACGGCTCTCCGCTGTACGCGGTCAAAAGGTTGAAGCTGATATTGGGGAGAACCGGACCAGAGATGAGAGCAGTATTCCATATGTGGTCGGACCTGCGCCTTATAGAGCGCAAGTCTTTGGCCAGGATTGAAATACTGCCTCGCTCTATTGATTACACCCAATTTCATCGAGGCAAGTTTGGCCTTGCTCTCCAGATGACCACGAAACTGACAGTCACTCGAAATGTCGAGGCCCAGTATACTGATACTTGGCGAGGCGTTGAGGGGTGTGCTTTCGAAGAGCGGCGATACGACAATTGGGGTTATCTTAGTGGTAAACGCGCAAACCTGTCTTTTGGGGATTAAACTGAACGAGGTTCAGTTCACCCCACTCTGAAACCATCCCCAAGGATGTCTCCACAGAAGACACATGTTTCTTTCGGCACTCGTTGACGTTTTCCCGAGAGAGACCTGCACGGCCGGAATATACCGCATCCCCAGTGCTGTCATCCGCAAAGCAATGTAACTTGGAAATATCCAACATATCATTGATATGCAAGAGGAACAGGGTTGGGGATAGCACGCAGCCTTGGGGTACACCGGCGTTCGCGGACTTGGGGTCCAAGCAAAAACCGTCGAGAACGACCTGTATGCTCCGCCCAGTGAGAAAGCTGGTGTGAAATCCACTTGCACAAACTCTCGGGAAGCCCATAGGAAGGAAGCTTCGAAAGAAGCCCCTTGTGCCATACACGATCGAAGGCTTTCGCTATATCCAGACTAACTGCCAGACCCTCTCCCTTGCTTTCAACAACCGCAGCCCAACGATGCGTAAGATATAAAAGAAGATCACCAGCCGATCGGCCATGGCGGAAGCCATATTGCCGGTCATTGATCAACTTGTGATCCTCGAGGTACGCCCGGTGCTGTCGGTTGATGATGCTCTCCATGGAGAGTAGAGAGGTGATGGCGATAGGTCTGTAGTTAGCTGGGTCCGAGCTATCCCCTTTTTTAGGGATCGGATGGACAAAGGCGCTCTTCCATGAGACCGGGACTACGCCTCTTATATAGGAGTACCGAAATAGACGCGTTAGCACTGGAGTCAACTCAGGAGCATATATTCTCTCACTCACCGACGGAACATAACCAAAGGAATTTGGTTACTGCACATCGGTCTTCTGTAAGAGGGTGGTCCTTCCCCGGTCGAGCCATCCCAATACGAACTGCAGTGAGAGGACTGCAGCTAGGCTCTACCACCTATTATAACGTGAACATTATCTGACTTCAGTGATGGTTTGGTGGGGTGTTAGCTATGAAGGAGAGACTGAAATCATTTCATATATTTACAAGTTAACCGGACATTCAAAATCTATTGTATAAGCGTATATAGTTTTTAGCTATTCAAATATAATGACATTAGTATATGTTTAATTTAATAGATTAATTGTAGTCTAAATGATAATATTATTTTGTGTAGAATGTTTGTGCTAAGTTAGGATTAAATAAGGCAATACTAACAAAGACCGCTTCAAAGTATCTGATTAAAGTTTTTCATAATATAATGTTTTCACATTTTTCACTTTTTGTTAAATCTTCAACTAACCTGAGCCTTTCAAGCCAAGGAAGTAACATCGGTCTTATTAAATTCAGCAAAGACCGAATTTAAACAAAACTTAGGTACACTATACAAGTGAATGAATAAATATTTCGCATTCATACATTCACTCGTTCAACTAAATGGAGAATTTAAACAATTTTAACCCATTTACGGGAGACATGAAAAATTATTCACGAAATGTGTCTTTAAAAATGGTGATTCATTTATCACGTTCACGTCTCTTCGCTGGTACGGACTTGGAAGTGGATTCGTCTTATAACATAAGACCTATACAAATAATTGATATTAATATAAACACACATACACACACATAGACACCCACCCATACATCTAATAATTAATTATTATGAATTTCTATTAACTCGACTTAACACATAGAGTCTTGTCAATGAATAAATGTAGCACGTTTATAAGTTATGTTAGGGCGTCAAAGCTAACGTCACAGCAAGTAAAGTTAGCAATTAGGGCAAGCCGTTTTTATTTTAGCTCCCGGTTATTTATGGACCTGAGGCTTCTCTTTGACGTCGAAAAGGTGAGACCGAGGCATAACTTTTAAATAGATTTTATCACAAACCCTGCCGTAAAAAAAATAATGAGATAACAGCTTATTCATTTTAAATTATAATAACTTGCCTCTGGGTAGATTTACTAAGCGAAAGGTAATTAATGCGCGTATCAAATATGCAAGGGAATATAATTGAAAGTACCTAAAAAAAACATTTAAATAATAATATTTAGTTTTGTTTGTAATTGTTATAATTGTAAAGTTATAATTTATCTACAGACATCTTACAATGTATGTATATTCACTCCCTGTTATAACATAAAAGATTCCTTAGAGAACAGATGCAGTGAATTGTCTTAGAATCCACAAAGTTGACCGGATAATGTAGCGGGTGGGTGACACGATGGAGCCAGTGGGGCAATCAAGACTGTCGGCTAAGCCTTTTCCTGATAAGTTCTGGCGAGCCGCCAGCTGGATGGAGGTAAGGTCTGGCGCACATTCACTCACTTTGTAATACGCTAGTAGGATTGTACTTTGGATTTGTGTTACGTTGTAAATATAATGAATGAGTTAATGTAGAACACTGGTCTTTAACATGATTTGGTAGGTACATGAGTAATTTTAAGTAAGTTTTCATTCTAACAAAATAATATTATTTTAAGTAAATTATCTATTATAATAATCCTATATAGTACCTAATTCATTTAACTTAAAAACATTTGTTTCATATTTGGCCAAGAAATATGTCCCATAGTAAAATAGGCTCCGATTTTATGAACATTATAAATGATACAATATGTATTATACAATAATTATTTTATGAACATTATAAATGATACAATATGTATTTTATGAACAATATATATGATACAATATTGTTACTCATAAATAAAACATGATTTATAAAACAGGCTCAACATGTCAAAGACGATTTCGTCACGAGAAAATTGATTCTAAGTAAGGTTAATATTTTAAAGTTTAAATCATAAGTCATTCAAACATTATTTAAATTAAAAGTGGGATAGTCTTTATTTAAAAACAAAGAGTGAATATTAAAAGCTGAACGTGAAGTCGGCCCTAAAATCGTAATCCAATCTATCTGCTGGAGCGCTGTGGGAGAATGTTAGTCGAGATTTATACATTTTCGTTATAACACTTAACGTTATACAATATGGGTATTAGATTAATATTTCGTATATATATCTTGTACACGTGACCCGACACGAGCACCTCGGTCATCTATCATGAGCGCTATTAATCAGACCCCACAAGACGTTTCATATTAATATCCTGTAAAAGCCGCATTCATTAGCGCTTTACAAATATTTTTTCCTCAATTTCAGGTCCACATTGCCAGCGATGTCGCGACCCAGATAAAACACTCGGCTGCACTGCGGAGGTTCCTATTTGGTAACGTAAAATACATTTTGCCAAATATTTGTACAAAAATTCAGTTACAGGAAAAACTTATGGTATATCTTATTAATTCGCTCTACATCTCGCTAAGTGCTAACTGACCGTATATATTCGATCGGAAGTCCGAAAAACTAACTTAAAACGTTGAACGTTCATCCAACTTGGCATTGTTAATACAATTACTTTGTGCTGACCAATGCTACTTTTGAAATTAAACTTTTTGAACGATTTAGGATCTTGTTATGTTTTTTAGTTATATATTCGATTAATAAATGGTGTAAGAGAGATTTTCTAAATTCATTTCATTCCATGTTCAGTTTATTTAAGCAGGTAATGTTCCGACAGCAATGACGTCACTCACGTGATTACAAACCCACTTCTTAAGATACGATAAGGCTCTGTGTACACATGACCCCGTGTCGCCATTAAACAAATTAATGAATCAAGAGCTATACAAATATTAATGAATGAGACGTAGGGGATGGAGTCCTCTATTATGAATTGTATTATCTGTGAAGAGGGTCTCTTGAGGATGTTTGTTTGTATTCGAGACGTCAATTTCCTTTTCAGTTTAATATTAGGTCGCCGTATACAGAAAGTACATACTACGAGAACTCTATCCGACTCTTAAACTGGTGAGACTTGCTTTCATTACTATTAATTGTATATTTTCTTAAAAAATGTTGATTGCTACTTATATTGATAATCAATATTTCGAGTCAATCAAATGCACAGCACTAAGTAAAGCGTGACTGATCAGCGAGCCACTCGCCTTCTAGGCTTGAAAGCTTCACTCAGCCTCTTCACGTACCTACTTTGGCAAGTGTATTGTATTTTTCGGAATGATCGCTTATGGAGAATACCTTCCTCGCTACTTGGTGATCTTCACAAATAAACCATCAATTCTATAGTATCTTTCCTATACATCGTTGGCCCCAAAATATTCTCGATATGGATAGCTCCGTCTATGATTTTGAAATTGTAACTTAAGTAACTTTAATAAAGTAATACTGTTAGAAAGGTTATATATAGTATGTTTTTCAAGATGCTTTCAGGGCGCGTCAGTTAACATCTACTTTCATATTTCTAATGGACTCCGAGACTCTCGACGCGACCTGAGGGAAGCTATTTTTACTTAAAATAGTACCGTATTTCAATGAATACAATCTATCCTGTCGTATTGACGCTCCAAGCTATAAAAGAGTTGACAACATTTTACATTTTGAATTTAAAGACGTTTTATTACGACTATCCTTGTACATACATACTTATAAAATGGTCTTTTAAGAATAATAATAAAATAAAACAAGTTGAATTATAAAATAAATTAAGTCTATTTACTTTACTAAGGATAGAATTTAATAATACACTCATTACTTTCAATATTTAACGTGACAAGTATGTTTCAACTTAAAGTAAAAGTTTCATAATTAATTTGAATTGTTATAATAATTAAAAACATTCAATCTAAATTACTATAAGACAGAGAGAGAATGGCAAGATATAATGTTATTGTATAAAAAATACTATAGAGACAAAAGTGCTCATAAAATACGAACGAGGACTAAAATACACGTTATCAAGCTGGAACTGAATGTCGTTGCAGAAAACTTGGAAAAACTTGTTCAATTAACCTTTTATACTTTCTTATTACAACATTTTAATCTGCAATGACGTACTGCACTACATACGTACTACTATCCCGCGACATCGTCCGTCTCACCTCAAGAAATAATGTTATACAAGTATTGTAGGTTTGTTAATTTTCACTGTGAATAACTTATTTAACAAAGAAACTTTCAAAGAAAGTTTCTAATAATATAATTGACATTTCTATTAGAGCAACGATATCGTTTCTCTAATAGAAATGTCAATTATAAGTTGCCAGTTTCATCGACAACGGTACGCTCGTGAAAATGTACTCATTTAGTTACATTATAATATATTTGAATTTGTAACCAACTTCTATCTTGTGTTAGACAAATTTGCACGGATGGTTCTCTAGTTAGCTGGCTTAGTCAGCTAAGGTAGGATGAGTCCATTATTATATACATCAAAATCAAAAATATCTTTATTCAAGTAGGCATTTACATGCACTTTTGAATCGTCAATTACATTACATTAAAAAAAAATGTCAGTATGTCAGTCTGTGAGTAAGCTACCACCAGCTCGGGATGCTGCTCTGCTGAGAAGAGCTGGACAAAAACTCAACAGTTGCTCTTTTAAAAACAATTTAACAATGTTTGATATATATATTAGAATATCCTACAATTGAGTCAACAAGCAAAGCTCCACAACCTAACCTTTTAGTTGATCGAAATACGATCAACCAAAAACTCCTGTATGCTATAAAAAGCTTTTTTAACAGTATTCTTTTAATTTTACATTTAAAATCAAGAAGAGGAAGGTCTAAGATATCTTGTGGAACCTTATTATATATGCGTACACTCAAACCCATAAAGAATTTCTTAACTTTTTGAAGACGATATTTCCGCGTTGAGAGTTGATTTTTATTTCTTGTATTTATAATGTGTCTGTCACTATTTTTTACAAATAAGATGTTATTACATATGTATTGAGAAACGAACGTAAGAGTCCCTATTTCTTTAAAAACATATCTCAAGGAATCTCTAGCTTTTAAGTTAAAAAAGGAGCCGTGGCACGGCTCTTTTTTGTAAAATAAATACAGATTTTATTTCAGAGGCACTGCCCCACAAATATATATAAGTTACGAACTCCAAGACGCGTCGATTCAAGTGGCATCTGGATGTCATTTCAAACTAACGACTGACCCTTGCTCGTTTTATGACGCATCTAAAATTGTATTGTATTTTCAATATATAGCAGAGAAGATTCGGAAAGCGGACTCTTGTTTATTTAATCTAACGAATACGATAAATAAAATGTATATACATTTTGGATGATCATGACGACTGGCGGGAGTACGAATACGGGAAATAAGAATGATGAAGGAAATAGAACGGCAATAATAAAGATGCACCAAGCTCATATAACTGATGACAGTGCAGCGCTACAGTGTTGACACTTCTGGGTGTCTTCTCAACGAACACTTTGTTTATAATACCGGTGCTTTGACGGAATCTAACTTAAATCTCCGACTATACATAATGCTTGTGAACACAAAAGGGAAACGTCAGCTGCAGTATGGTGGGTAAAGTTAACCTTTCAATCGAATCTTTTTGCAATCGAAAGTTAATAAAGAATTTCTTGGTAAATATCCTTTGATTCATTAAAATTCTTAAATCATGACAGATTCGAAAAGTCTACTGTCTTGTGTTACTAACGAACAGTGCTGTAACATACGACACCTCAGCTGGTGTTCTACGCTTCCTTATAACTTCTTACACTATATCTTAATAATAATATCTACTTACACTATATATCATAAGTTCATTTGATTTTTTTGTACTAAAATAACACTTTATTGTAGAAAAATTGGCAAATATATAGGTTTATTGTACTTCATTGAATAAGTCTCAAATAGGTAGATTAATACGTTATTTACATTTCAATATAATGTTAAATATATAAAAAATATACATTTTGTAGAATATTGAGAGAGATACATTTATTTTCATATTAAGGAACATGACATGTTTTTTAATTGTTTCAAAGATGTATTTTTAAATTAGGTACACGTTTATAATTTCTCAAACCGTTTTATTATAAAGTGGGTAAAGTTTAATAATTTACGTACATCATATATTTCTGTACAACTTAAACTAGGACACTTTTATAAAAATACAATAAGATACACATAGATATCGGTTTTCAAATAATGTACAAAATAAATAGAATATATCAATTGCTAAATAATTCTATATACTTCATTAGGGAATAGGTAGGTAGATAGGAAATCAAGAAGAGAGAGAGAGAGAGTTTTAAATGTTAATCTGACCTGTATCTGGAACATGGATATGGAATCGTCCAACATTTGCACGCGCACGGCGAGCATCTTACCGCCCTTTTTGGGCGTGGCGGGCGGCGTGCGGGCTCCACCGTCCACGCCCGCCGGCGTGCTCGCCGAGTGGTGCATGCGACCTGAACAAACACCATACACATTCACCGCGGAATATTCAACGCGTTTTATCCCAAGAAGAGGGACTAGACGGAATATACAGACATAATATTATTATGAACAATCTCTACCAGTCAGCAGCAGTCAGGTCGTAAGTGACTTATATTATTAGGTAAGGTAAGGTAAAGGTAAGTAGGTACAGTATTTCTGTCAGTCTCTTACGTAACGATCATTTTGTCGATGACACTTATAGCACACATATAATAAAAAATAGTACATATATAATAAAATGTACGTTGGTAATAAATAAAGCGTGTTTGAAATCAGCGAGCTTAGTAAACATCTTGTCGGTATAAATATAATTTTCAGAGAATTAGGTTACGACTAATTCATTGTTATAAAATAAAACGGAAGTTTATTGGCCTGTTAAATAAACAGTGTTGTACCGGTAATTCTAAATAAACAAAAACTTTCGCGTAATTCATTTTTTAGAGATGCCTTGACGTATTCCAACTAATATGTTGAAGTTTGTAGGCCGTCCTTCTTTGTCTTTATCACTCAAGAAAGGTGAGTTTGTGAACCGGCACATAACAGAGTCTATTAATCACAGCGTAATCTTTATTTTTTTAGTTCTTGCTAGTAATATACAAGGAAACTACTGCAAATATTAGTCCTTTATATATTTTTATATACCATTTGCATGACATATTATTAATCAAAATAGAATATACCTGCGCTGACTAATGACATGTGTCATCTTAAATAGGAATTACAAGTTCAACAACGGACCACTATCAATGACTGATACAACAACGGAAGATATTCGCTTATTCATTTCCGCCGAGCCATCACTGTAACGACTGCTCAGTCCAACTAACACAATCATTTTCATTATAATTTATAAACAGAAGGACACAGCAATTATTTGAGCGTTCAACTATTTTTTTAAAATATTATTAACTTTAATTAGTAAATCATGTATATTAAAACATTTAACAAAACTCACTTACAATAGTTAGTATATTATATAATAAAATTAATATATAGGATATCCATATATTATTTTTTTTTCACCTCATGTGTCAATTGTATGATTAAATAGAATATATGGGAAGATCCATCTCAAATGAGTCAGAATAATTAATGTTCTTTGATCTTTGACAAAGAAGAGCTATGAATACTAAATACAACCATAAAAACTCATACTAGTCATTCAAATTGTAGTAATATTAAGTTGATATAATATCATACTTTACCTGGCATATGCCATCCAATAGTAGACAGATGTCCGGTCGAGTTACAGCTGCCCGGGGGTAGTTCAGTTTCCATCATAGTGCCTTTGTCTCACATCCACTGTATTCTACTAAACTGTTCCCCATTTTCACTACACTAATCTCTATAATTCTTCACTATTATGAGACACTGCAACAAGTATAATTTTATAATTGATTAAAAAAGAAAAAAAACTGTATGCTTTTTAAATTATATTTTAAGTTTAACTGATGATACTTAAACTTAAAATATAATTTAAAAAGCTAATCCTAATTCAAAACCAAGTATAACATCAATTAATTTTGTAAGTACTGCTTTAGTCATTATTATTTTAAAATGGAATAATATATTTATTATTATAATGTGGAATAATATAAGAGTACAAAAACTGCAGTAAAGTATATCACTTAATACTTTAAGTCCCTAATAATTCACTAAATTTCACTATAAAATTCACTAATAATTTAAAGTTGACTAACTTACTGGATTAATTTCATTAAAAAATAACATTTCTTTTTACATTTAATAGATATGTATCTATATCTTTTCTCAACAAGATTTAGATGCATTTATAATAACAACATAATCTTTCTAAATATTAATGAATACAATATCACTGTCACTTATTTCATACCATATTTTCAATATAAACTAAATATTATGAGTCGAATAAACCTATAAATCAAATAAGTAAATCTAGTCACTGCATTTAAGGTGCAAGACCGGCGCCCTACTTCACACCCCCAGACATAAATAGTAGCCTCAATGCAACAGCCAGAAAATAGGTCACACGGAGGTATCCGCCTGCCCGGGCGCCCGACAGAGACAACACGGCGCGACCTCAAACGTACCGAATGCCGAACAATCTAATAAGCATCCCTTGTAAATTTTATTATCGCACACTACAGTCAAATAGCAAGAATTAACTTACAAACATTCAACTTATTATTGAAATTGAAAAATAATTGTATATACTGTAAAAAATAAGTATTATCTTACTTTGAACACTTGCAGATAAAAGAGAGGGTGAAGCGATGAAATCCCGACTTGTCAACCACCACTAGAGTCATTGATCTGATTTGTCAAGTGATACATTATTTTGTGGACACATATACACTTTTATTCACGCTTAAAACTGTCAAAGATTTGAAGAAAGAGAGAAAAACATTTAAGTAATCTTTTAGATTCAATACATCGATAATAAAATAATATCTAACACACCCAGTGCCACTTTTACGCCATATTTATTTACTTTGATATTTTTACAATGTTACTACACTTTATAGCTGTATATTCAAAATTGTAACCAAATTATTACCAGAACTTAAAATAGTTATTTTATTTGTATTGTACAACGCTATTCTTAGACAATAAGACAAAATAGTAATACATATCTTACAAAATTATTTAGATTAAACATTTGTAGTTAGGCTGTGGGCATTATATGATTACATAGGTCTAAAATTCAAGTTCTGTCAATGCTTTTGACTTTTAATTCTATATCTACAGCAAAAATTTAAACTTGAAACAATTTTTGTAAAAAACACAAAAAAATTGTTTTGAAAAGATGATGAAGATTCATGAGTCTCTAGGATTGCTACTGTTACATATTGTATAAATGGTAAATGCTCATCGTTAACAATAAAGCGATAATTCAAAAAAGTGCTAGAAAATTTTGAGACACAATTTATAAATAATAAAAGAACAAACCAAAATAGTTTAATTACTTACAAATATTATAGTCTAAATATGGCATAATAATAAAAATGGCAATAATTGGAATTAATAGGTTAATAGTTGGTTGTTGTTAATAGTTGGAATTAATTGGTTAATAGTACTCTGTGGTCGTTATGATGTCAACGGACTCGAATGAGATTACAAGATCCTTCAAACTTGATACTTTGACTGCGTCAATCAACCAATAAAATGTACGTATGTGACATGTGTATTGTGTTTATTATTATTTTGTGTGTTTAAAAAATAGTGTATTATGTAAATTTTAAAACATTAGTAATATTTTAAATGACAAAATGGAAACCACACCACTATTAACGCGACCCAAAAAGAAATCACTTTGGTCAAGGTATAAACCATTTGTCCAAAAAGAAAATAATCCTGCAAATGTCTTTGTTAATCAAAGTTTCATTTAAGGTTTAAACTATCGTGGTTTAGTCAACGCGAGCTGTGTTCAAGAGTGATCATTTTGGGGCAACTCCCAGAAGAGGAATATCCGTCCAACTATGTCTGCAATCAGGTGGGCCTGACCTCATTAATTAGTTTGTATGGATGAAATAAACTAAACACTTTTGTTGCTTTTGTGACTGGCAAGCTTATAATCTAAACCATAATGATACTACATCTGCACATGAAAGAACATCTTGTTATTGTTATTATAATTAGATAATTTATTTGAAACACATTTGAATTTTAAGAGATAATACATATATGCAAAAATATAAATTGTTCATGTAAAAAATATTAAAATATTCTTCCAGAGAATAATCCAAAGTTTATTAGTTTGATTCTCACATATAAACAATTTTTTATGAACTGTGCTTAAAAATGTAAACCTGATACTTCCTCAAACATCTTTGTAACTTAATTAATCAGTTAAGATATTTATATTGTATTGTATTAATAGATTTCTAATAATGTATTTCTTTCTTGATTATCATATTTCTTGTTGACAAAATAATTTAAAATAATAAGTCAAAATATTTTTTATAGCAACATCACATATTTCTCAGGACTCATGATTCTTTAACAAATTTGTTTTAGAAATACAACATCATTACATTCCTGCCGCTGGTACTGTTTGAGCAGTTTAGGTTTTTCCTCAATCTTTATTTTCTGGTGATGTCCTTGAGCCAGTTCATTCCAAGTATCAGAATTGGTTACTTATACACATATTGGGGGCCGCTGTGCTTCATAGTTTCAATAACACTGTTTAGGGAAGCTGTAGATGATTTTAGACGATATAGGTAAGGCTAATCAAAAGTGATATATAATTTTAAAATAGTATTTATAAAATTCTACTATGTTTGAAGTGAGTAATATTTAATCGAACTTTAAATTTTTACTTTTCAATATCCAAAATTTAGTTGCAATGATACATTTTTTCTATCATAGGAGAGACAAAGAAGTTAATAGGCAGCTTTATGAACGCATAGTTCTAGATTCGTCCATCAATGGATACCGTCCATTCATGACAGAGCATGTCTCAGCATCATCACTCAGAGTAGGAGATATAGTTATGCTGCATAAAGGACAAAGAGTTCCGGCTGATATGATTTTACTCAGGACTAATGAGACTATGGGCACTGTGTTTATACGAACGGATCAGTTGGACGGAGAAATTGATTGGAAATTAAGGTATGTGTTCTTTAAGACTGTTCTGTAAGACCTGTAAGTTTCTTTTTTGTTAGTCAAACAAACACAGTTTGATACTCTGGCGATATAAATAAACTACTACTACACAAATACTACTACTATACAAATGTCCTACCAAATAAATATTTAATAGTAGGTATGATAAGAAATAAAGTCGAATGTTGTTCAATAGCTAGGAAGCGTCTTTATCAAGTATATAAAGATAGATTAGAAATAAAACAACAAGAAACATTACTGTTATCATTTAAAGATAATTTAATTAATCGACTAAAACATACAACTCAATAATTACGCGTCATTACACTATCCTACAAGAGATGTTGTTGACCTTTGATATTTGCACAGAATTTAAAATAATATTTAAAAATAGATTATCTTAAAATTCTACAATGATTGATTAATTTGATATTTGAATTTTGAACATTTATCAATTAATAGTGGTTCCTATGAAAATATGAATACCTATTATTACACTCGTGGACATATTTAGAGGATCACAGAAAAATTTAGAATATTACATAAAATATTTTGATTAGAATTCAACTTACGACTTTTATATATTTTTTTGGCTATTTGAATTGGTTAAATTGATTACGAGTGTCCATGGCTGTGATACCGGCAGACTGGACGCTACACAGGACGTGAAGGACAAGGTCGTAAAAGGGTTACAGTAGAGAGAGACGACAGATTTATTATCAGTAGTGTACTCGGAAACCGTACTTCTACTTCTTCTGAGTACGAAACAAGCTACAGGAAGTTCGACAAGTCACAGTTAGCAGCGACACAATTAGAAGAACATACACTTAAGGCTGCTGGTACAGGAGCGTTCTTGTCTGCCAGAGGCTTTTTACTCACCGCAGGTCATTGAGTAGCTTGATCCAGCTTTGCCTCGCTCGCACAGTGATATGGATGGTGAGGCTTGGGGAAAAGTACTCTTTACTGATGAATCCAAATTTAAAAAAAAACAATATTAAATGTTTATAATGTGAGGTCACAACTCCTTACAGTTAACGTACTAAGTACTTACAACCTTTACTTTATTATTATTTTTTTATTAAGTATTTTTTTTATATTCATAAATTTCAATTAAATTTATTAAAGGCATACTTAACACTGGTATATACTACATACGTCATCTAGTAGTTGTTAAACCAGTTTATATAATTACTACTTTTATTAATGTTCGGTGCAGAATTGAACTTTTTGTAATATTTCCAATTAAAAAACACCGAATTAATGTGAAATAATGTTTCCCTTTATGAAATGATAACATGACAAATGGGAAATTGTATGCCATTGCCAATCCATGCCATTATATCTGTTTTTAATTACATTTGTTATAAACATACTCTTTTAATTATTTCTCAAACAACAAAAGTCTACAATCAACCAAAATGTTTGTAAGTGTGATGTAATTAAATGAATTCCTCCATATGTTAATGCAGGAAGTCGAGTGGTCTAATATTAGATCGGGGGAAACCCCTAAAGATAAATGTTAGATATTAAAAATGTGTTATTAATTAATGATTCATTATATTGCCTTTAAATTAAAATAATAGAGATTGTTAATGCAAATAAAATGCGAAGTGAACATAATGCCTATGTCTGCAGCTCGGGAGTTGACCTTCTCTCTCTCCTCTGATTTCATTTGATTAATATTCAGCATTTTGAGCGTCTTTGTTAATTATGGTGAAACTAGGTTGAAGAACCTTGCAATAATATATAAAAGTTTGATTTAAAATAACAAACGCGAACTTTAACTAACCTAGCCTAACCTAAAAGTAAAGTATTTGAATTTGAAAGGCAGAAGTAAAGTGTCTGAATTTGAAGGGAAAAGTCTTTTCAGTTACAGAAAAAATGTATTCAAAATATTATTATATTCAATTAAGCATTTACATGCACTTATGAATCGTCAATTATTACATTATAAAAATGTCAGTGTAGTCCGTACCGCCAGCTCGGAATGCTGCTCTGTTGATTTATACGTTAGAATATCCTACAAATGAGTCAATACCCAAAGCTCCGCAACCTAAGCTTCTAGATGACCATATACATATATTTAATTTTAGATTAAAAAGTATGAAAAGGAAAGTTTAAGATATCTTGGAGAACTTTATTATATATGCTTAGTCTATATACTATTTCTGGTTGACAGATTTAAAAACCAATTATATAAAAATAATTTATATACCTGTCTAGTATGTACTGATTGATGTCTTGTACAAATACTTTTAGGATACCTCTACCGTCCACACAAAAACTACCGACAGACGCGCATCTCTTAGACATAAACGCGAAGCTGTTCATAGATAAACCGGAGAAGGACATACATTCGTTCATAGGCACTTGTACCAGGATAGATGAAGAGGAGTGTGA
Source organism: Dircenna loreta (assembly GCA_963555665.1). Classification (NCBI taxonomy): domain Eukaryota; kingdom Metazoa; phylum Arthropoda; class Insecta; order Lepidoptera; family Nymphalidae; genus Dircenna; species Dircenna loreta. Next base: position 8,803,342 of record OY743093.1, on the reverse strand, counting down.
TTCTTTGGACATAGAGAATACTTTATGGAGCGGGTGCGTGGTCGCCTCTGGGCAAGCTACTGGCTTGATTATTTATACGGGTAAGATTACTTCGAATTGTGTGAATACTTTCATGACTCTTGCTAATTCAAAAAAATATGTCCAGGATGTGAAACTCGTAGTGTGATGAATAACGCCACCCCACGCTCCAAAGTTGGACGTCTGGATTTACGCGTCAACGACTTCACCAAAGTTTTATTTTTAGCTACATTATTTACCTCTTTACTTCTTATTATACTAAAAGGCTTTGAGGGACCATGGTACGCGTTTTTATTCCGATTTGTTCTGCTGTTCTCGTACATAGTACCTATCAGGTAGGTTAAAGGAAACCAAATCCCTAATTGTGTAAATCTGAGTATAAAAAAGGAAAAAACTTTACCTTAAACAACTTTCAAATCTTTCACTAAAAGACAAAACACCCTTTCTTCCAGCCTTCGGGTGAACTTGGATATGGGTAAGGCTTTCTATTCTTGGACTATACAGCGCGACAAGCAGATGCCAGGTACTGTGATGCGCTCCACCACAATTCCAGAAGAATTAGGCCGTGTCCAGTACCTGCTGGCGGATAAAACCGGAACACTCACCAAGAATGAGATGTTCTTTCAGAAGCTGCATCTCGGAAACGCTCTGTTCGATAAAAATAACTTTTATGAGGTTTGTTATGAGCTGATTATTGGTCATTAAAATGTTAATGATTAATATAAAGGATGTTTCACTTCTTGGAAAAGATTTTTTTAAACTTTTTTCTTTTTAACTCCTAGTTGTTTATTAATCTTCTCTGGTTATTTCCAAAAAATTTCATTCAAATGTTACAGGTTGAAGGCCTTCTTACCCAATACATTACAAATGATGCCCCCTCTATACCAACGTCACCTGTCACAGAGGGCGAAGTCCTAGCGCCCACGCCGAGACAGGTGTGGGATGCGGTGTTGGCCCTGGCCCTGTGTCATAATGTGACCCCTGTGTACGATATTGATGACCAGCGAGCTGATGAGATGCATTCTGGTAAGCAGTGGTGGTCTTATAATCAGCTTGATGTAAACATGAATTTTCGGAATTCAAACCTATAACTGCTTATGTCTCGTTCAGACATGGGCAGCTCTGTGATGTCGGAGAGTTGCGGAGGGGCGGTTCCTCAGCAGCAGATGTGCGACTACCAGGCGGCCAGCCCCGACGAGGTGGCGCTCGTCAAGTGGACCGACATGGTAGGTCACCCCCCTCTCCGCCGCCAATGAAAAATAAAACCACTCGATATAACACTATAAAAAAAATGTGGAAGTTGAGCCAACTGCCCAAAACTGTACTCATTTTTTTTACACAATATTAAATCATTTTTTTTATACTTTACCATGGAAGATAAAAATATGTCAGAAGAGATGTTACAACTATTTGAAATGATGAAAATAGAATTACAAAAACAAACTGGAACAATTACACAAAATATTAGTGACACTTCAATACTGACGCGTACTGTTGATGATAAAATACAGCCAATAATAGAATAAAATAAATACCTTAAATCCGAAGTGGAAATATTGAACAAAAAGATTAAGTACTTAGAAGATGGAAATAGAAAAAATAACATAATACTACATGGTGTAAAGGAGACTGAAGAGAGTTACGAAGGACTATACAAGGTAATAAAAGATAATTTACAATTCCTAAATCTGAAAATAGACAAATTTGAAATAAATAAATATCATAGACTGCGGAAGAAACATGATGTAAACCAAATCAGACCCATATTGATCTTCTTCACATCTTACCATAGAAAAGCAGAAATTATGAAAAATAAAATGAAAATGCCACCAAATACTTATCTTACAGAGGATTTTTCAAAAGAAACGCTTGAAATTCGAAGGAATTTGTAACAACAACTAAAACAAGAGCGAGAAAAAGGAAACGATGCTTTCATTAGGAACAACAAACTTAAAACTGATGCATTTGCATACATGAGAGCCAGGTCTTTCTCCCTGACTGATAAACACTCGAAGCAGGAGAAAGCATAGGAATTATCAGACACCGGAATCGAGAATAAATTAAACAGAATAGGAACAACAAAAACTATAAACAAACAAATCCCCAATACGGTTGGTCACCGCGGGGACTTAGACCACACCCCCCAAGAATTTGCAATAAATGGAAACCACAAACCAAAATATATGAAAGAAAATACTGAAAAATTAAAGTACAAGAATAGATTTAGATTTAACATAGCTACTCTTAATGCTAGAACATTAAAATCCCAGGAATCTCTATTAGAATTAAACAATGCACTGGAAACTGTGAATTGGGACATTATAGGCCTGTGTGAAGTGCGTAGAGCGGACGAGAAAATTGAAGAACATGATAATTTTATATTTTACTACAAGAATGTGACAGCTGGTCGTTATGGTGTAGGATTTTTAGTAAAAAAATATCTGAAAACCGAAATATTACAGTTTCGAGGAATATCAGACAGGATAGCAATTTTGAATATTACAATACCTGGCCATAAAGAACCTACTTCGATCATTCAAATCTATGCTCCAACTGATGTCGCAAAAGAAGAGATAAAAAATGAATTCTATAACAAATTCAAGGAAGTCATGCCAAGCTTGCACAAAACAATAATTATAATGAGTGACTTTAATGGACAACTGGGAAAAAGGAGTTTAAGTGAAGATCAAATACTTGGCCAATATATATCAGGTAAAAGAAATGACAATGGACAAAGACTGATATACTTGGCTTTGGAAAACAACCTGAACATAATGAATAGTTATTACAACAAAAAACCTAATAGGAAGTGGACTTGGGTGTCACCAAATGGAAGGGTAAGGAATGAAATTGACTACATTTTAACTAACAAAGCAAGAATGTTTTCAAGTATAGATGTCATCAACCATTTTAACTACAATACAGATCACAGACTACGTCGTGGACATCTATACTCAAGGGAACTGAAAAAATCAAGAAAGAACATACAGTGTACACATAAACCAATATCCTTACCACTTCCAGAAAATCTATTGGAATCTTTACAGGCAAACATAAAAATAACAAATTGCTGCAGTGTCATTCAAGAAAAATACGATGTCCTAGAGAAGTAACTAAAAGAAATCGAAAAAAGGTATAGATTAACAAAATCAAGAAAAGGTAAACTAGGAGTAGAGGCAAGAAAGTTAATTATGCAAAGAAAAATTTTGTTTACGGACCGGAAACAAAATAAACATGAGATAATAAGATTGAGCAAAGAAATTAAACTTCAAATACGAAAGTACAGAGAAAAAACAAGAACAGACACAATAAGCCACTACAGAGAAACAACAGGCGGGGTCAAGAAAGCACTGTTTGAACTAAGTGAGAACCTACAATGGATTAATGGTATGAAACACCTCAGAAACAAGAAAAATAAAACAAGTAAAATTGAAATATTAGATGTAGCAACAGACTACTACCGAGAATTATACAGTGACAATGAAATAAGAAAAGGACTTAAGAAAACTTTCAGTGAAGAGATCCCACATATATTAAAACAAGAAGTTATTAAAGCTATAAAATCACAAAAGAAAGGAAAAACACCAGGAGAGGATAATATCAAATGATCTGCTTATAGGAGCATCTGAGGTGATAGCGGACAGTATCACTATCATATTTAAAGAAATCTTGCAGACTGAAAATATACCTCATCAGTCCACGTCCAGGACCACGTCAGCTATAATACTTCTGCATAAGAAAGGAAAAAAGATGACATAAGCAACTACAGACCTATCAGCCTTATGTCCAACATATACAAAATATTTTTAAAAATAGTTCTAGAACGGCTGACAAAGATTCTGGATGATAACCAACCCAAGGAACAAGCAGGATTTCGAAGTGACTTCTCAACAATAGACCACATCCATATAAAACAGGTTATTCAAAAATGCAAAGAATACAATATTACTTTTTATCTTGCATAAGTGGCTTACAACAAGGAGTTTGACTCGTTGAAACATGTAAAGATTTGGGAGGTCTTAGAAGTACAGGGAGTAGAGGGAAAATATTGCCCAAGTATACAAGAACATGAAAGCAAAAAAAAAAACAGAAAGGGTCGGAGAATATTTTCCTATAAAAAGAGGAGTAAGGCAAGAGGACCCCTTATCACCCAAACTTTTCTCAGCAGTACTCGAACATGTGTTTAGATGCCTTGATTGGGGTCATTACGGGTTAAAAGTTAATGGAGTGAAATTAAACCACTTAAGATTTGCAGATGACCTAATACTAATATCTGACAATCCAAAAAGCTTACAAGAGATGTTAGAGCAGCTTGTATATGAAAGTGATAAGGTTGGTCTCTCAATGAACACTGCAAAGACAAAAGTGATGACAAACATTGAGAAAATACCAATAACAGTTAACGACATTACAATAGAATATGTAGAAAAATACACTTATCTCGGACAAATAATTTCTCCAACGGACCTCACAAACCAAGAAATAGATAACAGAATCAATTTGGCTTGGAACAGATTCTGGTCTTTAAAGGAAATTATGAAAAACCCACAAGTACCATAAAAAGCTAAAAGTAGAATTTTTAACCAACGCATCTTACCAGTAATGAAATATGGCCTTGATATATGTCAGACATAGAGCCTTACTAACTATAATATACACAAATTAAAAATTTGCCAACACAGTATGGAACGAAGTACACTAAACATAAAACTTAAAGATAAAATAAAATTAAGAACTCTAAGAAGTCAAACTAAAATCACTGATATTACATACTGTATTAAAAAACTTAAATGGAAGTGACCAGGCCATATGATTAGGAGTAACAAAGATAAATGGTCAAGGGTTATAACAGAACGGTGTCCAAGAGAAAATAGAAGAAAGAAAGGGAGACAACGCCGAAGATGGAAGGACGACATTATAAAAATCGTGTTCATTGCTTGGTCAAGACAAGTACAGAACCGTAGTTGGTGGCAAACTCTGGGGGAGGCCTGTGCTAGACAGCAAGACAATCTCCACGTACCGGTGTCAGATACATAATATAATATGTTTGATATTTATTTATAAAAATGAGATAAGGATGTAATAGGTTGTTAGATATTTGTGAGATTGTTAAATAAAGGCTATTATTATTATTATATACAGATGGGTGTATCGTTATACCGCCGTGACCTACATAATATTTCCCTGAAGCTACGGGCCGCTAACGAGATCGTGCAGTTTAATATTCTGCAGCTGTTCCCCTTCACCAGCGAGACCAAGATGATGGGCATCATAGTTCAGGTACGGTTCCACCACTATTACTAATGACTTCGTTGAATTAGTTAGTCGTTCATATAACAGGCTAAGTTTTATTTGTATATACTCAAAATGTTGAAATTCCAAATAACGGTACAAACGCGTGGGCGGCGGCGCAGGAGGAGAGCACGCAGTCCATCGTGTACTACGTGAAGGGCGCCGACGTGTGCCTGGCGCGGCTGGTGCGCTCGGGCTGGCTGGCGGCCGAGTGCTCGGCGCTGGCGGCGGGCGGCCTGCGCACGCTCGTGGTGGCCAGCAGGACGCTGTCCAAGAACGAGTATCTGGAGTTCGAGGTGCGGCCACTCGTATTCACTATAGGCATCCTTTTCTTATTTATTTTTTCACCAAAATATATATTGTGTAAAATCTCTGAATAATTATTTTTAGATTATGCCGTTTCTTCCTCCGTTTATAATAAATGTTTTGATGAAGGCGGCCGAGTTAATTAATTTTAAAGCGAGGAGAGGCGAGCTATTCAGAACGGCATAATTGTACGTTTGCAGAGCGAGTACAAGGAGGCCCGGCTCAGCGTGGCGGCGCGGACGGAGCGCACGGCGGCGTGCGTGGCGCGGCTGCAGCGCGGGCTGGCGCTGCTGGCGCTCACCGGCGTCGAGGACCGCCTCGCCGACCGCGTGCCCGCCACGCTCGGCCTGCTGCGGGTCGCCGGGGTCAAGGTTACACTTTTGTATTGCTCAATCGTACCTTGAACCGAGAAGGTGACGTCGGTGACGTCTGTGACGTGAGATTTCCTTTGAGGCTATATACCGATATTCCTAGGTCACCTTCACCGCCACGGTGGGTCGGCACTCGAACCTCAACGTTGTATTGTCCCCCAGATCTGGATGTTGACGGGGGACAAGTTGGAGACGGCGCTGTGCATCGCGCGGTCGCTGCAGCTGGGCGGCGGGGCGTGGCGAGCGGCCCCGCCCTGCGCCTCGCGCCGCGACGCCTACGCGCTGCTGCGGGCGCTCGGGGACGAGCGGGCCGACCTCATCGTGGAGGGAGACACGCTGGAGGTGGGCACGACTCCAACGGTTCAATGGACCGCGATATATGACAGGAAGGTTTTGAAGTATGAAACTGTGACTTATGCATTTGTTTGACTGTAGCCGTGTGAAGAAGTGAGTCACTTGGTTGGGTCGGTGGCGGTCAACTATAAATAACCAATGCACTTGACCTGCACTGCCGACACTGCCACTTGACCATGCAAATCTTTATTCATGGTGAATGGTAAATGTCAAGGGTGAAAAGGGTTCGTTGACATGAGGAGGGCCGGACGGAGAGCGGCGGAACTTTAATTGAGAATGCATTTCTGGTCTTGCGGGGGGTAGAGTCACTGCGACAAATGTCAACCAAGAGTGGTTGAAATAGGTTCATTGTATTATTAATTATAAGATCTGTGGTCAATATATTAATTACGGTATGTTACAACGTACACTCGCCAGTATTCTTAATGTGCCACGTCGTAGGTCTGTCTGGGCGCGTACGAGGAGGAGACAGTGGAGCTGTTGCAGCAGTGCACCGGCGTGGTAGTGGCGCGCTGCTCGCCCACGCAGAAGGCGAGAGTGGTGCGCCTGTTGCGAGAAAGGGACCTCGTAGTCGCCGCCGTGGGGGACGGCGGCAATGATATAGCTATGATACAAGAAGCGGATGTAGGTGAGTTGATGACGTGTCGAGCTTATTTTATTTTTTTTGTCATGAAAATCATTTGCATTTCATAAAAATTAACCCACCACCTTCTCCTCTCCAGGCATAGGCATCGAGGGTCTGGAGGGGCGAGCGGCGTCCCTGGCGGGTGATGTCAGCGTACGGGAGTTCAGCCACGTGGCGCGGCTGCTGCTGCTGCACGGCCGTCGGTCGCTCATGCGCTCCGCCGCGCTGTGCCTCTTCATAGTGCACCGGGGACTGATCGTCTCTACCATGCAGGTCGGTGCCGCCACCCGCCAGAGATATTGTGTGTTCTTTATAGGAACAAGAGAGCCAACGTGCCTGATCGTCAGTATATCACCCTGATGTAAGAGGATTCACAAAACCGTTTGCTGAACTTTGCAGGGAGTTGGGGCTCTTTGTGAGGGCATGTCTTAATCGAATTGAAAACTAGAGAAATCGGAAGGGAAGAGTGTAAATAGCATTGTTTAATAAGTTCCTTTCATATCTTTGTGGTTCGTTGTAGAACACCCTGCGTCCAGGTAGTGTGGCAGGCTTGCGTGTATGTGATGTGATGGATAAACGCACCGCCCTCATGGGTTCAACACAATACGAACGGCGGACTGAACAAGTCGCCTCGGGGAGGGAGTCTTCGACTTTGCAGAGCTAGTACCCTTCTGGCGTAGATTCTTTTGAAGGACCGCAATCATAGTCGGGGTGGGGCGGGGTGGGGCGGGGTGGGGCGGGGTGGGGTGGGGTGCCAGTGCTCGACACTCACTTATGCTAAACACAGTGGCACTGCTTCGAATCAGCCCCGTCATGGTGCAGTCAGGAAACGGCGAGTGATATTATCCCATATTTCATGATCATTCCGCCATGCAGGTCCTTGGTGCCACCCACCGGAGACCACTATGCGTGTGTGTGTGTGTGTGTGTTTGTAGTACGGTACCTTGACAACGGTCGGGTGTAAAGGTTTTAATATAAACGGGATTATACTATCAAGTCCAAAGTATAAGACTCTTGTTATATTTGTTTGTTTCAGGCAGTTTTCTCGGTTGTATTCTACTTCTCTTCCGTGTCTCTGTATCCTGGGTTCCTGATGGTTGGTTATGGAACTTTGTTCACAATGCTACCTGTATTTTCTCTGGTAAGTTATGAGTGTTCACTTTTCTATATTAAACGAAGTCAGAGTACTCTAGACTGAAATTAAAACATTATTGATAAGGGCCCGTCCATAAATGACGTCACACGTTAAGGGGGGGAGGGGGTCGACGCAGTGTGTCATTGTGTGACAAGGGGGTAGGACGGGTGCTAAGTTTCGCGACGTCGCGTTTTAAAATCCATTACAATGTACGTGTTAATTCAATACTCTATATATTAAAATAAGGTATTGACAAAGTACAGTTTGTAGAATAAGTGGCTACGTGAGAAAAATGTTGTTTATTTAAGAATAATTTATATTTTTATTTATTTATTTTTATATATCTTTTCCACTTTGAATCATTACCGGTGATCACTTGTGTACGTCAAATGGAGGTGTCGAAGGCGAGGACTCCTCTCGACTTAAAATGACTCGTGTTCCAAGCGCGCCTGCTCTGAGGAGAACCACACGACTAACTCAGCGCTGTTTCTTTATAGTAGAATAGAGATCACTGTTTCACAGACGTCGATATAGAATGAGCAATGTACGAGCAACTAGAACCGTCGCAATCTATTAGATGGGAAGGTCTAATAATGAATAAATCATGTTATAAAAATAAATAAAACAAATTAAACTAAACCGTTGCTACCAACATGACCAGTCAACGCAAGCTGGACCCGATAATATTATATTATATTATTAATATTATATTATTAATATTATATTATTATAATAGGATTTTGTCATCAAATTTTTTGTAATTTATAATTTAAATTTATTAAATGATATGTTTGTTTGTTGTGCTGGCTAATATTTGGACTCAATTGGCCATTGGTGTTTTTCCTGCAGTTGACGAATACATTGGACCAAAATATACCAGACTGATTATTAAACAGGCTAAGGAATTAAAAAGAAAATGCGACTTGATACGCAAATGACGAGCGTGAATCACAATATTTATTACAAATATTAACATGCGAGGTTATCTCTTGACGTGGAGTGCGACGACCTCGCCTACAGCGACAGAACAATGAGACATCCAGCAGTATGCTACCGTAGAAGAAAATACTCCGAGGGTAAATTCGCTTTGCTGTTACCTCAGCTATATTTTTTATCTCAGAGCGTCGTCGCATACAAAGCAGGTTCCGTATGATTGCTATTGCTCCAGAGTAAGTCTACTCGTTTGAACGACCGCGGGGCACAGTACTTTATATTTTGCATCACACAAGGCCACTAATCATCATATTAAGCAATTATATAAGGTTACAATTTTTCTCATCGCGAAGATTCGTTATCAACGAAATGCTGCTAGACGTGCCAGAGAAATTCTTTGTTTGGATGATGACGATGATGTGGTATGGTTGGATGAAAAAGATGTTGACACCTCGAATGTTCCTGACATCATCAACGCCAACAACGCCAACATCAGCTGGCTGCTGACAGTTATTAATCATTTAAAGAAGTGGATTAAAATTTATAGACTCAGGATGATTAAGTTTGATCTTTAATTAATATAATAAATCATTTTTATTTAATTTCTTCAAATGTTTGATTTAATGTCAATTTTATTAAAAAATATTTAAATAATAATTGAAGTAAAAGAAATTTCGGAATTTCTGTTTTTATTAAACAATTATTTTTAACTATCAAATTGCTGAACAGAAAATCATGAAACTCGTGTGACGTAATTTATGGATGGCCCCTAATTGAAATATTTTCCCAGGTTTTGGACAAGGACATACCGAGTAGTACAGTGCTCGGACACCCTCAGCTCTACAAGCAACTCACTACGGGACGGCAACTGTCTTATAAAACCTTCTACATATGGATAGGCATATCTATTTATCAAGGTTATCATTTTTAAGATACATTTAAGTAATTTTTACTCATATTAGTTTAGATCTCTACGCTTCATTTCTTTTCGGACGGCAGTGACTCTTTTTCTTTTTATTCTGAGAAATCCGCTATGGATAGTTCTCGACTGAGACGTTCGGTCAGATGGTGGGAGTGTCTGTGTCAAACCAAGCAGGTACATAGAGAACGCCGCATTGTGTTAGCGCTCTTCCGCCTTGATTGTTGCAAATATAAAACAATGTCTAGTCGCAAAACATTTACTCATATCGAACGAATGTCTATTTCTTGTTTATAATTACTAAATTATTTTTGACTACGCCAATAATTGAAGTTGAGTTCGTATGTTTTTTTTTTAATATTTTAACTCTGTCACTCAGAGTTCAACAGTTAACTTCATATCTTAGTTTTCGTACGCCAGCGCTATCTGTTCGCGAGCCGTGACGTCAGACAGACTCACAAACGGTCCGCTTCTCCAGGTGCCGTGATAATGTACGGCGCGCTGGTGCTGTTCGAGGAGCAGCTCATCCACATAGTGGAGATCAGCTACACGGCGCTCATCCTCACGGAGCTGCTGATGGTAGCGCTGACCGTGGACACGTGGCACCGCCTCATGGTGGTGGCGGAGCTGCTCAGTTTGCTCATGTACACCGCCACGCTGCTTGTATTCACCTCTTACTTCGGTGAGAATGACTTCCCGAGTTTGATTTGTTCTTTATATTGTGAACTAATAGCCGGCTACTTATTATATGTTTATGTGAAGTTCGCGACATTGTAATAAATTGAATATTGCCGTATTTATGTACGTAAATTCTCGACAGATGCTGACTTCATACGCCATTGGGATTTCTGGTGGAAAGTGACCACAATCACGCTGCTGTCCTGTCTGCCGCTGTACATCGTCAAATACATGCACAGGAAGTGGAGCAACCGACAGTACAAACATATACTCAAATAACTTGTGTTTATGTATTTAATGCTGCATTATGTAACTTCTTCAGTACCAGTAACACTTGGTTCATCGAATATGTTACAGATTGAGAGGTTGAGGTCAAGATCAAACTATCGACACCTACCGTAGACTAAACACTCCCTCATACAAACAAACTGACGGACGGACCGCGACCGATCACTCATAATTGTACAATACACATACAGATACATAATAGCATCGCATCAGCTAAACGACATTTATTATAAAAGTTTAGGCATTGCTCATGAGTCTATTAAAACAACTGTATTTATTAACCGTTTTAGTATTTTCAGTGGAATTTCGCAAACAGTATAAAATAAAAAATGAACAAACAAAAAAATACACTTGTTAAAAATATAACAGATGCATGATAAAAAGTGTAAGAATGGACACTTGATGTGTGAAGCGAGTCTGACAGCTGTCATGTATGACGTCATCTGTAGCGAGCTGTCGCCATGACGGAGTATCATTTAATATGTGACGTGGTTGGTTTACTCTAAATATATATTGTATCCACGCTCGAGCAAATATTTTACACAAAGCATTCGAGTGCCTTTGTTTGATGGTAAATCTTACAAACATTTTATATAAACATTTTGGTTCTTGTAAATTATTTTATATAAATAAAAGAATTTTAAAAGATTTTTCATGTAAAACCATTAATCTTTTTATTTTTTGGACTAAGATATATTATTTATAAGTGTGTAGCGGCTAGTTTAGTTGACAAGACACTGTCTGTGTGTCACAAGTGTTTTTTGAAAGTGACTCCTCACCTGTAGTTGTTTGTCTTCACTCCTAGACGTAGGTATTCGGTAAGCGTTTCAATTTATTGCGATAGCAATATGTAGACATTCAATTAAAATACACTGTGATTTCAAGTTATTCAAAGTTATGTTAGTTATGTAAGATACATTTATTCCATAGTTATTCTAGAGTAAAGTTCATTTATAAAGGTACAAAACATGTTACTTGTGATATGTATATTTATTTGATAGTTTATAATGCGTTGGAGATTTTTATTAAGTTAATTTTTATATAATATTCAATGTTCCACTATTTTATGTTCAAGATAACGAAATTGTGTATGAAAATGTACCTAATAAAATATCGTTTAAATTTATTTTTTTTATAATTCAAATTGTATAACCCCTACCATAATTTAAACCAGTGTTTGAACGCATCTTTGCACTCGTGAACTTACTATAAATTTTCTAAGAAAAAACCTTTTTTAGACGGGTTTGTTAAAAAAATATATTTAGAAACCCACAGGTTTACTTGACATTATTTTTTCGCAGTTTCAGTATCAATAAAAGTTTATAATATTAGTACATTAGACAATTAGTACAAATAACATCAGACATTATTAATAATTTATTTCTCTATAAACCTTTTGGTTTTGTCACGTTGAAAAACCAAATAAACATTCATCTTACAAATTTTAAATGCGTCTTAAATAAAAACATTTCTTAGTCAATATACAATAACCTAAAAATGAAAATTCCTACAAATAAAATGACGTACAAGAAAGCTTTTGTTACCGATGCGACTTCGGGGTCGTGTAAGAGGTGATATCTTGTTCTGTACCAGATGTCGTTTTTTGTAGTGAGTGCTTGGAGGCAACGCGGCGGGCCCAGGCCAGGTCGCGGGAACTCCTCGACCTGCGACATCTAGACTTAGAACTAATGGAGCTCGTTGTCCTTGCTGAAGTAGAACTAGCTATCCCAGATAACGAGTCGGTCACTTGCGCCCCGTGGTATGTTACCTCAGAGTTAGTCACAGTACTAGTTGAGTACAAGGGTGCGTGAGATTGCTTTTTAGGCCTTTTCTTTTCTATTTTAATTTGACTGATAGGTGTTTCTATTTTAGGTGGACTTTTAAGCTTTTCGGTAAGGCTCATTATAATATTTTCTTTTGAGCGATGACTGCTTTGAGAAGGGGTTAAGGATCCGTCGCTCGTAATTTCGTTATCACTCATTATAACTGCCATTAATTTTTCTGTATTTTCATGCAAATCGTAAACTTTCTGTGTTTTTATTGAACCCAGTGAGGAAGTTTTTGTTTTTGAAGTCGACATTATCTTTGCTCTCCTGTGGTCTGAGTAATATACTGCACTTTGCTGAGATGGTAACATAGCGGGAATATTAGAATCTACATTTGCATACGCCATAACCTTAGTTTCGGTGGAAGAACTTGGTCCTTTACAATTACAAACGTCGTCATCGCCTAAGATATAAGTATAACATATTTGTAAAAGACAAATAGCAACTCCTATCAGCAGCACAATAGCTACATACAAGTGTGGGGTCCAGTCTGTATTAATATAAACATATGATTCTTTAAGTGCCTTCCATGGATGCCATTTCGATACACCTGCATCTTGATACTCGAATAAATTTCTGCGTGACAAGCCCTGGCCGTAGCGCTGCACTGCAGCAGCAACTCTTAACACACCTCCGTAAGCAGCATATAACCTCTCGTCCACCAGACGTGGAGCAACATCACGTTTCATCCAGTGCCAAAGTTCGTTGTTGAAAGTAACAAAATCGGAATGGCGGCATGTGTCCGGTGAATTGTTCAAAATGCATCGAGAGGCTGTGGTGTAATATTTTAATAGTACATTTTCTGATAGCGGTGATACCAAATTTACTAAACCGCCAAATTTTAAAGGTAACGCTATTGCGGACGGCCGAAAATTATCATCCGATTTAGGTGCTGGTATGTGAATACAAGACTTGGAATCGCGTTTAGTTATTAATCTTGTGCATGGATCAATTATTTTGTTACCAGTCCCTATTCGAATCTTTTCAACGGTAAAGTTAGTAGATTGCAAAACGCTTCTAGATCTTTTCCACCCTATACCCTGAGTATTTAGATATATCTTTATTTTATCGAAAAAATCATGTAATTCTCTTACATTCCTGTATGGTATATATCCTGCATAATAGGCTAATCTAGCAGATGGTAGTATTTGACTTTTTAAGTGGGCTCCAAAAGCGTCCGCCAAAACGTTTTTTAAAAGTACTCCTGTTTTCTTATCCACGTCTTTTTCTACTGTTTTAAGAGTGTTTTTAAAATACTTTAATGTTTCTTTTACATATTCTGTGTTTACTTTATCGGAAGTAATAGGAGGTGGTATTACATTTTCGAATATTTTGCGAGCACGTAATTTAGCTATGTCTTCTTCACTCCAACATTCTCTGGGTCCAATTCTTTTGTAAAATATAGTGCTCCCTACGTTTGAACAAGTTACTATGTTTTTAAAAAAAAGCAGATATATAATAAATAGCATTGCATTTTATTCGATGACTATTAATGAATGTCATTGTGACATTCATATGTAGATGAAAGATATAAAACGTAGACAAGGTAAAATTATTTATTAAGTTTAGTCAACTATTTTGGGGTTCATTCATACTGACATGTTTCTGTGGTTGAGTTGTTATTGTAGCTTGCACGGTACTTAATAGAAATGTTGATGATATATCACAAAAACGCCAGGAGTCCCCTAAAACTTCTTAACCTATATATAAATCTATAATAAACCTTATGAATTGAAGTATGTCAGAATTTGAATACTCAACCCTGGGAGTAACGGATTTGGCTTTGTGAATTAATGAGACATCAAATCAAAATCAAATCTTTTTTTTTATCTTTCGTTGTCAAAGTTACCACCAGCTCGGAAAATTAATTGCCACTGACCTGAGTAGTGCTGGCGAAAGAAACTCAGCGGGCTTGTCATATGATTTTTATTTATTTTTTAATCATCGTCAATTATATAATTACATTATATAAAAATACTCTAAATAAATCTTGGAACAGTCTACACGGTGCTTCATCCTCTAAATATTCGGAAACATTGTAATATCCATTAGCACACAAACGTTCCTAAGTTACTTTCTTAAATTTATTGAATGGTATTACCTGAACGTTTGCTGGGAGTTTGTTGAAGATTTGTATACATTGCCCCATAAAAGATTTACTCACATTTTTCAGTCGGGTAAGAGGTAACGCGAGCTTGTGTTTGTTCCTCGTATTTAGATTGTGTATATCACAATGCTTAGTAAAAAAATCAGTATTCTTATGTACATATTTAAGAATGTCGTAAATATTCTAACCGGCGACCGTGAGTACATTAATTTTCTTAAACTTATCTCGTAAAGAATCTCTAGGGCCCAGATTGTAAATTGCACGGATAGCTCTCTTTTGTAGAACGAAAATAGTATTAATATCAGCAGCACCACCCCAAAGTAGAATACCATATGACATTATGCTATGAAAATAACTGTAATAAACTAACTCACTAACTAGTCTCATCAGACAGGGATCTAATTTTTTCTAGACAATACAGCCATATGAGGGCCCCATTGTAATTTAGCATTAACGGTGATTCCTAGAAATACTGTGGATTCAACCACTTCCATCGCTTCCTCATTTAAAAGTACGTTAGTTTGAACCTGTTTTGCATTTAATGTCGAAAATCTTATAAGTTTATCTTAACTTTTACAAGTTGATACCGTAGCATAATTTCCAGGGTGGGTCCCAGTAACCACCCGCTCTTCCGGTGACGCTGTAACAGCCAAAAGGGCTAACAGCAGAGACATTACAAAAAAAAAAAAAAACGTAGCATAATATTTGACTTTTAGGCGTCCTTTTTGAAAGTACCCACCTAGTATTGATTCAAACACCGACGAAGGAAAGTTTATTTCACGTTTCGATGGTTTAGGCGGTGACGGCGGTTTGTTAATGAATATAATATTAGTTTATTATGCATTACAGAACATTGGATGTCAAAGGACAACAATATTATAAATATTGAAAATTACAAATTGTCAAGTTCGTTCTTTAGAGAGAAAGCTATTCGCGGTGGTTCACTTATTTTAGCTCGTAACGATATAGTTTTAAAGTCTCGATCAGACATAGTGGCGCTCTCTGTCGAGCGAATTATTGAACTTTCCTGCGTTGAGCTCAATGATTATATTATTTTATGCGTGTACCGACCCCCCTCTGGTGACTTTGAGGAATTTGAAAATAAAATGGAGGATATTTTAACAAAACTTTGTCATAAAAACAAGTCGGTGATAGTGTGCGATGATTTTAATGTAGATATATTACATGTAACTTCGTCTAGTGTACGTTTATTAAATTTGTTTAAATCTTTTAACTTGTTCAACGTCTTTTCGGAACCTACTGGCATTACTAATATTTCTGCAACTTGTATTGATAATGTGTTCTGTAACATTTATGAAGAGATGGTGATGACGAATTTAAGTTCAGATCACTGTGGGCAAAAATTTTCTCTCTTCATTAATCATGAAATTGAGAGGCCCCAAAAATTTACTTGCAGGCCGATAACAAAAAATAAAATTCTTACTTTTAAAAATAATATTGCACAAAAAGTCGTTAAAGTAAAATTGAGAGACGATAATCCAAATAATTTATATAATAACGTATTCAATTTGTAATTAAATGAATTTAATAATACTTTTAAGTCAAAAACAAGGATAAAATACTTAAATCTTAAATTTAGTGACTGGGCGACCGTGGGAATTCATAGAAGTAGAGAAAAGTTATATGATTTATATGGTGAGAGGCAATGGAATCATGATACCTTGTTTTTGAATAGAGTTAGGAGTTTCTCTAAAATATTTAAGAACGTTTGCTTACAAGCTAAGTCGATATATATAAGAAATAAAATTGTAAATTCAGAAGATAAAATAAAAGCAACCTGGGATGTTTTATCTAGTATTACTGGGAAAACTAGGGCTACCAATGAACCCATAAAGTTAAAAATTAGTAATAAAGAAGTAAGTACTGATATAAATGTCGCCACTATTTTTGAATCATATTTTACAGAAATTCCATTAACGGTAACGCGTTATTTAAATTCTTCATCATCTGATGCAATCACTGAATTGAGCAATAACGTTAAAGTCAGTAATAAATGTTTTGTTTTTAAGCCTGTTTCTTCGGATGAAATTGTTAAAACGTTTAGAACCTTACATCTGAAAAAAACCGGTGATCTTTGGGGTATGTCAGTTATTTTACTTAGCAATATTATAAGTGATATTGCCCTACATCTTTGCTTAATTTTCAACAAAGGCATTGAAACCGGTATTTTTCCAGATTTAATGAAAAATAGTAAAGTAGTTCCTTTGTTTAAAAGTGGCGATAAACTAGAACCGGAAAATTATAGGCCTATATCCGTTTTACCGAGCTTAAGTAAGATCTTTGAAAAGATTATTTTAAACCAATTAACAGAATTTGTTTATAACAATAAAATCACGCATAGCGAACAATATGGTTTCACCAAAGGCAAATTTCAACAACTGATGCGGGTGCGACGCTTCTAAAGCACATTTACAACGCATGGGAAGAGTCGCAGAATGCCATCGGGGTTGCGATTTATCCAAGGCTTTTGATTGTGTTGACCATCAAACATTGCTATGCAAACTTAACCACTATGGTGTGCGTAGTGTTGCGCTTGAACTTATTGCCTCCTACCTTGATCAAAGAGTCCAGACGGTTGATGTAAATAATTCTAAATCGGCTGGTTCTTACCTAAAAATGGGTGTTCCACAAAGATCTATTCTTGGCCCCTTTTTATTCTTATTATATCTTAATGATCTGCCCTTTTTTGTAAAAGGTCTATGTGACATTGTACTTTTTGCTGATGATACCTCACTTATTTTTAAAGTCGAGCGTAATAGGACTAATTATGACGAAGTTAACAGTGCTCTGTCATGTGTTCTTCATTGGTTTGAAATTAATAATTTGGTCTTAAATACTTAGAAAACTAAATGCATGGAGTTTACAGTTCTTATTTTAAAAAGTCAAAATTGTAGCCTGCTCCTTAACAATGAAGTGTTGGAACTAACTAACTCAACAGTTTTCCTAGGTATAACTCTAGATAAAAAGCTCCAGTGGAACCCCCATCTCTCAACACTCTGAGAGATTTTTTTAAAGAAATAGGCATTCTTACGGTCGTTGACACCCTATAAATACAAGAAATAAAAATAAACTCTCAACGCGGAAATATCGTCTTCAAAAAGTTAAAAAATCCTTTATGGGTTTGAGTGTACGCATATATAATAAGGTATTTTTTTTTATGTTATAAGAGGGCAAACGAGCGTGCAGATCACAGGTGTGAAGTGATCACCGCCGCCCACGAACTCTTGTAACGTCCGAGGACTCACAAGAGCGTTGCCGGCTTTGGAGGTGGGTATAAACGCCTTTTTTGAAGGTACCCATGTCGTATCGATCTGGAAACACCGCCGAAGGAAGTCTATTCGACATCTTTGTGGTACGTGGAAAAAATGTTCTTGAAAATCGCACAGTAGAGGATCGCCACGCATCCAAGTGGTAAGGATGGCATTGCAGGCGATGTCGTGCTGTGCGGTGGTGAAATTCGGTGACAGTATCAGATCAAAAAGCTTTTCGGAGCACTCACCGTTGTAAATGCGATAGAAAACGCACAAAGAAGCCACGTCTCTACGCAATGCCAAAGAGTCCAGCCGTTCACAGAGCACTGGGTCCCCGACAATACGAACGGCTCTCCGCTGTACGCGGTCAAAAGGTTGAAGCTGATATTGGGGAGAACCGGACCAGAGATGAGAGCAGTATTCCATATGTGGTCGGACCTGCGCCTTATAGAGCGCAAGTCTTTGGCCAGGATTGAAATACTGCCTTGCTCTATTGATTACACCCAATTTCATCGAGGCAAGTTTGGCCTTGCTCTCCAGATGACCACGAAACTGACAGTCACTCGAAATGTCGAGGCCCAGTATACGGATACTTGGCGAGGCGTTGAGGGGTGTGCTTTCGAAGAGCGGCGATACGACAAATGGGGTTTTCTTAGTGGTAAACGCGCAAACCTGTGTCTTTTGGGGATTAAACTGAACGAGGTTCAGTTCACCCCACTCTGAGACCGTCCCCAAGGATGTCTCTACAGAAGACACATGATTCTTTCGGCACTCGTTGACGTTTTCCCGAGAGAGACCTGCACGGCCGGAATATACCGCATCCCCAGTGCTGTCATTCGCATAACAATGTAAGTTGGAAATATCCAACATATCATTGATATGCAAGAGAAACAGGGTTGGGGATAGCACGCAGCCTTAGGGTACACCTGCGTTCACAGGCTTGGGGTCCGAGCAAAAACCGTCGAGAACGAGCTGTTGCTCCGCCCAGTGAGAAAGCTGGTAATCCACTTGCACAAACTCTCGGGAAGCCTATAGAAAGGAAGCTTCGAAAGAAGCCCCTTGTGCCATACACGATCGAAGGCTTTCGCTATATCCAGACTAACTGACAGACTAACTGCCAGACTGCTAGACTAACTGCCAGATCTCTAGAGTTCGGATCCTTGGTGACTAACGCATTAGCCCAAGCACGATACGCCTGCCGTTTGCCGGCTGCTGCAGCCCTGACAGACGCATCAAACCAAGGCCGCGATCTGCCACCGAGTGGTACCACAGAGCTTGGCACAAAAAGTTCCATGCCCTGTAGTATCACTTCAGCTACAGCCGCAGCGCAGTCACTGGGATCATTGGAAGGGAAACAAATCGGTCCCCATGGGTAGGACGCAAAAAAGGACCGCAGTCCATCCCAATCCGCTGACTTGTAGTGCCAGACGCGTCGGGTCGCGGGTCTTGTGCGAGCCGGACGTTGGATTGGCACCACACTCCGTACCAGGCAATGATCAGAGGACCCTAGAGGGGCCTCGACAATGACCTGGTACTTTCCGGGATGTGTAGTCAGCAGAAGATCCAACAAAGAGGGCATGTGGCTGTCCACGTCTGGTAGACGAATGTGCGTCTGAACCAATTGGGACAGACCATTTGCCAGAGCAAAGTTAAAAACAGATCTCCCCGCGTAGTCAGTGGCACGTGACCCTAGCCAGTCGTCATTGTGCGCGTTGAAGTCCCCAAGGACTATGACTTCAGCGGAGGGAACCTGTGAAAGCAGGTCGTCAATCTTCGCCTGGCCCAAGAGTTGCTCCGTTTCTGCATTACCACTATGGGACCTGTAGAGGCACGCGTAGACTCTGACACGATCGTCCATGTCGACGCGCAGCCAAAGTAAAGACAGGTCCCGACCTTCAAAAAACTGAAGGCGACGGTAGCAGATATCCTCCCTTACGAACACAGATACCCCGGCATGTGGTATAAAATGATGTTCAAGTTTATACCCAGGGTATGATAGGTACGCTGTGTCGCTAGGTTGAGATATCTGCGTCTCCGTCAAAAACAACAAGGCCGGCTGCGCCGTCTCAAGATGATAGTGGACGGCGTTTAAGTTGGAGTGAAGTCCCCGGATGTTGCAAAAGTCCACATTCAGGGTGGAACGGGGTGCCGCTGTGTTTGCTCGTCGTTTGCCCTCGGTGAACACGGTGGTAGGCCATAACATCAGGTCGCCGGCAAGGTTACCAACCATCGGGCAAAGCCGTACCGCAAAGTGACTCTGTCGTGTTCCGTTACGTTGCTCGATGAAGCCGTATATAGGAAATGGGTCTGAACAGCTGCGTTGCGTTGGTGAACCGTTTTGTCGTCGAGTTAGTGTTTGTTGTATCGGGTGCCTAGTCGAGGAGGGTAGCGGGATCCGAAGCGACGGCTTTCCGCTGGCCGCCCGCAGATAGTTGGGGGCCCAAGTAGTGGGTTAGCTCCCCATGAAAGGCTGCCCCGCCAGCTGCGAAAAATCCCAGGGTGGCTCCATCGTGCTGGTTGGCGACTAGATGAGGAGGCCCGATGGCGATCCCTGGGGGGGTTCGGGCGTCCCCGCAGTCTCCAGACTAGCCTGCCGTTGGCACAGCAACATCAATTTCGACGTCGGGTTCGATACGTAGCGCCTCGTTCAACTGCCATTTCCTATCCTATTCACTCCATTTAAATTTTTTATGAAAAGTAAGAAAAATAAAAAGTAAGGTTACTCAGCGGTTGCACTCGTGCACTCGTGCACCTAGTGCACCTCGCTAATATTCGAGGATTGCACTCAAATCTCGAAGCTGTCCATCACCATCTAGAGACAGAGCAGCCGCACTTACTCTTTCTGACGGAGACGCAGATACAATGTCCTTTGAGCACTGCGTACCTTGCTTACCCTGGGTACACGTTAGAGCACAATTTCCGCTCACGTGCCGGGATTTGTGTGTACATGCGGAACGACCTCTGTATCCAGCGCCTTTGTCACCTTGAAGACCCCACTTTTTCTTCCCTATGGGTTTTGGTAGACACAGGAAACGAAAAAATCCTGTATTCCTGTGTTTACCGTTCGCACAGCGGTTATCAGGAGAAAACCAGATTATTTGAGTATCTCAGTGAGGCAGCTGATATGGCTCTGCATCGGTACCCTTCTGCGCAGCTCGTCTTTCTGGGGGACTTTAATGCCTGTCATCAGGACTGGCTGTTCCCGTACCAGAGGACAGACCACGCTGGAAGAGAGGCGCGGAACTTTGCGTTGTCCTTGGACCTCTTTCAGCTGGTGAGGCAAGCGACAAGGGTGCCTGATGTGGAGTCACATACAGCCAACTGCCTGGACCTTCTGCTGACAACTGATCCAGACAGGTATCGTGTAGAGGTTTCCTCCCCCTTGGGAACCTCCGATCACTGTCTGGTGAAATCTGTATTAACTTATTCCCAGCCGGACTTGGACTTCCATGGTGCTAGGCGAATTTGGAAATACAAGTCAGCAGATTGGGATGAGATGCGGCACTTCTTGGCATCTTATCCTTGGCAGCAGGTTTGCTTCTCTTCTGAGGATCCGTTGAGTTGCATGGATGCTATAACTGATGTGGTACATCAGGCAATGGAGTATTTCATTCCTTTTGCTGATGTACCTATCGGTGGCAAAGCTCGCCCATGGTTCAATGCCGAATGTGGACGTGCTGAAAAGCAAAAACATTTGGCATATGTTACTTGGGTTGATGCTCGAAACCGCAAAGCTCCGGATGTGAGTTCCAAGAAGAGAGCCTTTAACCAAACTGCTAAGTTCTATAAAAAGGCATTACGTAGGGTTCGTCTCGGTCGTATCGCTAAGCTGGCGTTGGCGAAAAGCTTTCAATCCTGCCATCAGGCAGTAGAGCTTTCTGGTCCCTTGCCAAAGCGATCGAGTCGAATTTCTGCCGAACCTCACTGCCACCTCTGCTGAAACCAGATGGATCTCTGGCTCATGGAGCGAAAGAGAAAGCAAATTTATTTGCCTCTCTTTTCGCTAATAATTCTCATCTAGACACTGGCAATGCTACCCTAGCACATCTTCCTCACTGCGGAATTTCTATGCCTGAAATCCGCATCACTAACAAAGAGGTATGGAAAGCATTGTGTCGTCTAGATGTGAATAAAGCCAGTGGTCCGGATGGTATACCAGCCATTCTGCTCAAAACATGTGCAGCTGAGTTGTCTCCTGTATTAACACGTCTATATCGCCTCTCTTTCAGGACTGGAATAGTACCGAAATCCTGGAAGCTTGCTAACGTGCAGCCAGTGCCCAAAAAAGGTAGCCGTGCCGATCCTGCCAATTACAGACCGATTTCAATCACCTCCATACTCTGCAAGATTATGGAGCGTGTATTGAACTCGCGCCTCTTAACATACCTAGAAGGTAACGATCTCCTCAGTGACCGACAGTACGGGTTTCGCCGAAATAGGTCCACTGGGGACCTTCTAGTTTATGCTACACACATTTTAGGCGAGGCCTTGGAGAAGAATGGAGAAGCGGTCGCCGTCTCTCTAGACGTCTCGAAGGCATTTGACAGGGTCTGGCATGCGGGCCTTTTAAGCAAGCTTTCAGCGTACGGTATATCTCCTGGTCTGATCGGCTGGGTAACGGACTTCCTGAATCTAAGAACTATCCGAGTGGTTGTTGACGGGTGTTCATCGGAGCCCTTAACAATAAATGCCGGAGTTCCTCAGGGGTCTGTTCTTTCTGCAACTCTCTTCCTGCTGCATATTAACGATCTGCTCAAACCCGGTATCTATGGGTATGCAGACGACAGCACAGTGGTGGAAAGATACCTGCCGAGTACTCGGGCCAGTAGAGATCAAGTACAGGCCGAAAGAGAAGCCATGGTGCAGCGTTTGAATGACAAGCTAGAGGCAGTCTCCCTATGGGGCAATGCCAACCTTGTTAAATTCAACGCCACCAAAACGCAGACGTGTTTATTCACTGCTAAAAGGAGCCCTTTCACCTTGGCTCCTACTTTCCGGAATGTATGTTTGGAATACAGTGACCGACTTCAGTTGCTAGGGATAGAGATTTCCTCGAACCTCAACTTTGGTCGGTTCATTGAGTCTAGAGCAAGAGCAGCCGCCAGCAAGCTTGGCATCCTTGCAAAGGTCCGGCAGTACTTCACACCGGGACAACTTCTTACATTATATAAAGCACAGATCCGGTCGTGTGTGGAGTACTGTGGCCATTTAATGGCTGGTGCCGTAAAATGTCATCTTGCTGCTCTGGACACAATTGAGCTAATGAGCGTGCAAAAAGGCTAATTGGCGACCCTGAATTGGTGGAAGCAAATCGTCATAGCCTCGAACATAGACGTAGAGTTGCTAGCCTCTCAGTATTCTATAGGATACATTTTGGTGAGTGTGCGAAGGAATCACATGAACTAATTCCCCCATCCCCCTTCCATCACCGGACGTTCCGACGCACGGCGAGCATCCATCTTTTTGTAGTAGACGCGCCGCATATCCGAACGAAGCCCTACGCTTCATCTTTTTTAAATCGGACAGCGAAGGAGTGGAACAGCTTGCCTGCGTCGGTATTTCCGTCCAAGTACAATGTGAGTGTCTTCAAGGCAAGAGTGAATAGGTTTTTACTAAGTTGATGCGTCTTACCACCTACGACTACATTTCCACTTCCCATCAGGTGTATCGTTTTGTACTCGTTGACTCGATTCTATTATGCGAGTCTCACTTACTCGAGATTCACTAGGTTGACTCGTTCATACTCGATCACTGTTTACTTAAGCAATGAAGTAACACACTATTATTCTAGTTTAAACCTGCAACTTTTTGGTTTAATTTCTTTATTTTTTACCAGTAAGCTGTAACTGTAAGTTAATTTATTTGTTTGTTAGTACTAGTAGTGAAGTGATTTTATTTTAATTAAATTTATAACAAAATTTCACCGAAAAAAGCTTCAGACTAGCGAGAATTTATGGCAGCACCTAGATAAAAGGGTATTAGAATTTTCTTGCCTGGAAGATCCCTCAACATTAAGGTTATTAAGGTCAGAAGTGAATAAGTTGCCTTATTCACTTCTGACCTTAATAAAATAATAAACCAAAATAATACAAATTTTTGGTATTATTAAATTTAAAATTAAACCGTTGTGTATATTCTGAGTAATTACCTATATCGATAATTATGATGGTTTGTACTTTAGAGCTCCGAGCCAGGTGGTTCTTATTTCGAGGGGTTGAGTGGATGTTGAGTACCTATATAATAACTAATTTCCAAATTATGCGTAATTCTATATTTTTTATGGTTTCATTCCGAATTGTGCATGGAATATATTGTAATCAATGATAAGTTATTACGATTATGTACTCTATGGATTTATTCTGATTATGAATTGACAGTTGACACTTGACAGTGTTTGACTATTTAATCACAGCCTTCGCCGTTCAGCATTTAACCGCTTTGTAATTATTCGTAACTGTTAACTTTTCTTGGAAAATTAAAAAATCTGACTATCTGTTAGACTCTTGTAACAAACCTTAAATTGCAATCAAGCTTACAATAACCATTTTAATCTTAAAGAAACAAATAAATAAAATTTGTATATACTCATTTACAGTTTTAATTATTGTAAATTTTTATAAAACTGATATTAGTAAGATCGTTATAAGTATTTGCTCGATGCTTTGAGACTTTTTCAAAATGTCTAGGGTGAGAAATATATACATATTTTTTTCAAAACATAGTTTTATTACATTTTATACATAATATTACCTAAATTACAATACAACCAAGGTGGTAATACAATTTGTTTCTATTACAGGATATTAGATCTTTTTTTACTCTAAAAAAAGAAAAATCAAAGAAGGATGAAGAAGAAGATGTTATACCAGGTTCACCCGATGTACAAATTACAAATAAGGTACATTTAATATCTGTTTTTAAAAACTGACAAAAAATTTAAAAAATGTACCATCAGTGTCATAAATTTTATATAAGTGTTATAACAGAGATTTCACTTATTTTATTTATTTTAATGGATAGGGTAGCAAAAAATCACTTATAAAATGTGCCCTTATAAAATAATACAAAACACCGAGTGACAGAGGCATTAGGACTTTTGGCTCCCTCATAATATGTAACATAGGATAGATTATGAGGTGCAGCCCATAATCTCTCCTATGTCACTAAGTCTATGTGCTTCTGTAAGAGGGTTGTATGACCCCAGTTGATTCAGACCATATTCAAGCTGCAGCCAAATCATTGCACATTGGGTCTTCCATAAACATTAAAATCAAGTCCAGTATAGATTGTTTAAGCTGAAATGAGTGCATCATTATTTATTTAAATAAGATGTGTGAGTACAATATTAATAGAGATCTGCTAACTATGCATGCAGATATCTTTGTGGACTTGTAGCATGATAAATCCAATCATGCTCAATGTTCGGAGCCTTGCTAGTGTATCGTATGAAACAAGACATCGACTTCGCATGCTTAGACTATTTATGATGTACATTTATTTACAACCAAGGTGGTAATACAATTATATGAAGTAGAGGATTTCTGTACGTAGACTGAAGGACTGAGGACAAAACCCAGTAAATGCCACTGTCTGTGTCTGGGTAGACGAGACACCAAATATACCTCTCGTAATCCGGGTCTTTGAATAGGCGGTCAAAGTGTTGCTACAATTACTGAAGCAGCCCCATTCAAATTTTTAGGTAAAAAAATGGATTACAAAGGTCGCACTCCATCTCTAGATATTATAGTTGATAGCTTTTTAGATGATCTTAAGAAGGTAAACGATCAACCAATCAGTAATATCAAAAAAGCTTGGATATATGACAACTATCTAACGTCACATTTAAATTGGCCTTTTTTAGTTTACGACCTTAATAAAACCCTTTTGTCTAAGTTAGATGCAAACGTCATAAAGATATTGAAGTCGTGGTTTGGGCTCGCGCATTCAGCGGACTCTTCAACTTTATTCAGAGACCGAAACAATTTTGGGATGAAATTAAAGAAACCATCGGAGCTCTATAAACACCTAAGAGCTACCAAAAGACATATCATCGAAAAATCTCATGATGATATTGTAACATCTCTTCCAAAAGATAAAAATGCATCAGAGCTGGAGTCACGACTTCAATTCCATAAACAATTCATGATAGGTGCTCAAACAAATAAAGCAGGGTTAGGATCTAGCGGGAAAGATCGAGATATAGACTTAACAAAATCCTTTATTCGGCAAGATGAAAACGATCAGTATCGAGTGCACGCGATGAATCTAGAAATTCAAAATGAGTGGGTGACCATAGGCGACTTTTGTATTCCATTAGCATTGAGGTGGCGCACCTTACTTCATGAGTGGTCTCCAGCCTTATTAAAATTTTATCTAAATGCATTCCAAATGACTCTCCCAGATCAAAGTAATTTAGTAAGGGGTAAAGCTACCGAAAAGTCTTGCAATATCTGTGGGGAGGCAGTAGGAACGGCTAAACACTTGTTGGTAGGGTGTAGGGTGCTATTGGAAAAAGGTCAATACTCGCGGCGCCATGATAAAGTATTGGAAATCATACATGAAGTGGTTAGTCTTTCAGTAGCTAGAGCGCAAAAGGGTATAACAACCACCAAAAGATTCATAGAGTTCATTAAAGAAGGCTCGTCTAAAAAAACAAAACAAAAGCCTCACTCTATCTTGGAGGCGGCTCGCGATTGGACTATAATGATGGATACGTATGAGAAACAGTATAGAATTCCTGAGGATATTGTGGTCTCGTCATCCAGACCGGACATATTCCTGTACTCTAGACAGTTAAAGCGCGTGATACTTGTGGAGCTTACTGTTTCGTGGGAAACTAACATCCCCAAAGATCACACAATTAAATTAAAAAAGTATTACGAACTGACCAACGAACTGACCAGGAATAGGTATATGGTTAATTTGTACGCGGTAGAAGTGGGAGCGAGAGGTATAACAGCGAAATCTCTCTATAACGTACTTAAAGATCTCGGCCTCTCTAGAACTATCATCAGTACATTTCTAGAACGTACTTCAAAGGCGGCATTGGTAGGTTCATTCCAAATTTGGTTAGGTAGGGAGAGGAGCTCAACCAGTTGATGGTGAGCGTGAATGCGCATTTTAAAGGGGCCCCTTAAACCTACACTTGGGTCGCAAGTCCCAGGGGCTGTTTGCACTCCTCTCCCTGCAACGCGATGGGCCCGGCACCCGCACGGTGAATCCATGGAATGCTAAGAAGCTTCGTCTCAGTTGATATTAGTTTTTGAATTACATTATATTTATATTAATTTAGTTTTATATAACATTTAACTATAGTTTTATTTATTAATTAATTATGAAGCCAAAAAAGTGAGTTTGATTAAATGGTGTAAGTAATCACTATTCAGTCATGTCAATGTAGTCCAAATTGTTGAACCAGAGTTGTTAACGTGAATAATTTATTATCCATATCAATATATATATAAATTTTGCATATGAAGATGCTTTTTAGTTGACATGCTGACAGTAGTTTTCCGATCACACAATGCATCCTCCTCGCTTTGTGACTAATTAATGACCGAATGATCAATCAGTTTTAATATTGTATGTATTGCATTCATATTTACAATTTCCTTGTGTGCGTAAAGGCAGTAGTGGGGCGCGTCATTTCAGTTTAGAGGATCTATAAAATTTCAATGTCATTTATGTTAATTTATAATAAGTAAAAGAATATTTGGTTAAAATGTTTAGACAGCCATACAAAATAATTATTTCAGAAAAAACTATTACGAAAAAAGAGGCAAATTCAAGAGGACTCCGAAGAGGAAATCATTTCTCTTCCAAAAAAGAAAAAAAGTTTACCAAAAGCAAATCTGAAAGAGGTTAAAGCTGTTGATTTATTTGGCATGGCACCAATCAAAAGATCTGAGCCAATTGTAAAGAAAGTAAAAAAAGAAACAGAAATTACAATACATTCAGATGAAGAATTTGAACAGAGCTTGTTACAAATAGATGAAGAAATTAATTTGAGAGTCCAATCCACTAAGAAACCTGAAATTAAAATTGAAACTTCGGCATTAAATAGACAAAATTTAAGAAAAAGTCCAAAACTTTCAAAGGACACAATAAAGTTAGAGGATAATACAAATAAAAAGAGGAAACTTAATAAAAGTGTAAATGAAGAAAATGTTGGTAGCACTGAAGTTGTAAATAAGAAAACAAAAAAAGATTTCAGTGAGTTTGTAGAGACACAAGGCAACAAAGATAATATTAAAGATGATGAATCTAAACCTAGGGATGATGAATCTGAACCAAAACAGAAAAAACGAAAGTTAGAAATTAGTCTTAATGAGTCAGGTTTGTCTTAATATATTAATGAACCAGTATTCTGATATATATATATATATAGTTCAAAGTAATACCTACACAGACACTGATTTCAGATAAAGATATCAGTGAATTTTCTAAAATACTTCAAACATTAAAGATTAACTGAATAGTTAGTTCTCTCAATTAATGCTATAAGTTGGTATGTCATGTATGTTTATGGCATTTGCATACATACATATTATAAATTTGTTTGTGTTTTAATGAATCATTTCTTCCAGTTTTAACCGATGAAGAGAGGTATGAAAGAAAAAGGCAATCTGCTGCTTTATATCAGAAGTACTTGAATAGATCTGGACCGAAGCATTTGGGAACTAAGGAAATACCTGAGGTGACTTAAAACTAAAAGTGTGTTTTTTAACTGGGATAGTAAAAGTAATTAGGAAAATTTTAATGTATAGGAGATACAGGGAAACTGTTTTGAATATATATATTTAAGAACATATACAATTCGTTAATAATAACTTTTTTTGTATGAAATGTTTAAGAAACCAAAAGTTTGATTATCCAGATTCACTGTATAGGTATTATTGTATATAGGAACATGGACTAAATATAATTTGAATTAATATCAGACACAATTTATGCCAATAATAGATTTAG
Organism: Dircenna loreta; assembly: GCA_963555665.1. Lineage (NCBI taxonomy): Eukaryota > Metazoa > Arthropoda > Insecta > Lepidoptera > Nymphalidae > Dircenna > Dircenna loreta. Next base: position 8,774,250 of record OY743093.1, on the reverse strand, counting down.
AGTTTATAACATCTTATAATTAACCGTAGTTTACATAATTGTGTTGATGTTTGTAGTGTAAATAAGACTTATAAATATTACAAAATACATACGGCATTATAAAAGAACGTCATTATTCTTTACAGGGAACCCCAAATTGTCTTAAAGACTGTTCATTCTTGTTAACTGGTGTCTTGGACTCTTTTGAACGAGACGAAGTCATTGCAGCAGTCACCAAGTATGGAGGAAGTATCAAGAATGCCATTAGTAAGAAGGTAATACTATTTAATATTTTCATGGTTAAAAAATATTAAAAATAAAAATAATAAGATGATTTATGCTGAAGGTGACGCATGTCATAGCGGGCGACGACGCCGGTCCAGCTAAATTAGCTAAGGCCCAGGAACTTGGCTTAAAAATCATGAATGAAGATGAATTTTTACAATTCATCAAAGACTCTTCAAATAAAAAGACACCTCCCAAAGAAATAAAAAAAGAGAATGATAACAAAAAACATAAATCCAGTGACAAGAAAAGGGAAACAAAACCAATAAGAAAATCCCCACCAAATAATAACTTAAATGAAGACAGCATTAAAAAAGAAAAACCTCAAAATCCTTTCAAAGAGTCTGAAAATAATACAAAGGAGAACACAGCAGAAATGATAAAAAAAACAAATGAAGAAAAACAGAATGTATCTTCAAAACCAGAAACTAATCACGGTAAGTCTCATAACTTGTGAGTATGTATACCGTCTGAAACTATTTTTGGTAAATAATTGGTGTTTTTTGACTCAAGGATATATGAAGAGAGCACATGGCGTCGAGGACACGAGCTGCCTCATGTGGGTGGATAAGTATAAACCCAAGAATGTCAAGCAGATAATCGGCCAGCAGGGAGAGGCCAGCAATGTTGCCAAGTATGATTTAATTGTCTAATATTTTTTAGATACAATTTAAATTGTGTTGGAAATTTTTACTACATCATCTTATATTTACTAAATTTATGCTATGCTAAGAGATATTATCTTTAATTATAATATCACAGGTTATCAAACTGGTTGAAGAAATGGTATTTAAACAGAAAAGCGAAATTGTCAAAGCCAAGTCCGTGGGCCAAGAACGATGAGGGGGGCTACTACAGGGCGGCGCTGCTGTCGGGGCCGCCTGGAGTGGGTGAGGAATAACGTTTGTTTATTTCTATATACATCAACCGACTCAACCCACAGTTATGTATATTCTAATTTGTTTGAAAATAGTAATATATATTTGAAGAGATTCTTGAAAATATTTTTAATTAATGTGAAAGTGTAATAAAAATAATGATTTCAGGTAAGACGACAACAGCGTTCCTGGTGTGTAAGGAGCTGGGCTTCGACACGGTGGAGCTGAACGCGTCAGACACACGCAGTAAGACACTCATCAGAGCTCACATCGGGGAACTGATCTCCAGCACCTCGCTCGTGGGGTATGCCACAGGTAGCTATTGTGAGCTGTGGATGGGTACTTTATTGGGAATAACAATAATAATACATTCAAATCTTAATCTAAACAAGATACAGATAAATGGTACATAGATATAAGTTGCATTAAATGCAATCTTTCCACTATCAGAATTTAATAAAAATGTCAGCTTTATATAGAGCTGCTTATAGACGACAATGACGTATACTATATTTTGATATATTATTTTAGTTTGTGTATTACTGTTTTATACCTCATTGCACTAGATGTTGAAGAAATTATTTATATAATGAGTAATGAACTCTGTGTTCTAAATACCTCAAGTAAAAAAAGATTTCCACTATAGGCTTTATCGTAACTATATTTTAAAGACGTACAGTATTTAATAAAGTAAATGATTCACTTTTAATATTAGATTCATTGAACATATCCTAAATTCAGGATCTACCGGCAAAGGCGCAGTATCCAAGAAACACGCGTTGGTAATGGACGAAGTAGACGGCATGGCAGGGAATGAAGATCGAGGTGATGAAAGCTAAAAATATTGATCTATAATTGAGGTTAAGCTAACATTCATATTTATTTTACTTCGGCACAATGTTTTCTTTCATCCACCATATCAAGAAAATTTGTTTTTAAGGTAATCAAAACTATCTATTTTAAAGCGAACATTGGCAACAAACTTCTGCCCCACAACACAACACAACACTTCATGACTACAAGAATGTATCTACAAAGAATGTTCCCACAGGCGGCCTCCAGGAGCTGATAGCGTTGATCAAGTCCACTTCAGTACCAATAATTTGCATGTGCAATGACAGAAACAGCGAGAAGATGAGGACACTCCTCAACTACTGCTACGATTTGCGCTTCAGTAGACCCAGAGTGGAACAGATTAAGGTATTTGAATGAATATACTTAATGCAAATATATTTTGTATGCATATTAAATTACAATTATGGTGTAGCGCAGAGAGTGCTTGCAGCGAACCATTCATCGGGTAAAGATAGTTACAGAAGTAAACGGAAACTAGAATAAAATTATTATTTCCAGTCGGCATTAATGTCGATATGCTTCAAAGAGGGCATCAAGCTCCCTCCGGAGGTGTTGTCGCAGCTGGTGGTGTCGTCGGGGCAGGACGTGCGTCAGGCGCTGCACGCACTGTGCGTGCGCGCCGCCCTCCCCGCCCCCCCCGCCCCCCCCGACGCACGCGCCCCACACGTCACCAAGGACGTCAAGATGGTGCGTTGCTAAAGCTAAATTCAATAACCTGTTCAATTATTTAATAGAGATAACTCAAATGGCCCACAATCTAATCCAGGGTCCCTGGGAAGCAATCCGCAAGGTATTCAGCGCGGAGGAGCATAAGAATATGAGCATCAACGATAAAAGTGATCTATTCTTCAGTGATTACTCCATAATGCCACTGTTCGTGCAGGAGAACTTCCTCAATGTATCACCACACTGTCCAAAGCAAGTATCACCTCTGAATGAATCACAAAAGATGCATCTATATACAATATTATAATTAGAGTATTATAACTTGTGAAAGGCCTAGCTTGGACTGTAGAGAGTATTTTATTATAACTTGTGAAAGGCCTAGCTTTGACTGTAGAGAGTATTTTATTATAACTTGTGAAAGGCCTAGCTTTGACTGTAGAGAGTATTTTATTATAACTTGTGAAAGGCCTAGCTTTGACTGTAGAGAGTATTTTATTATAACTTGTGAAAGGCCTAGCTTTGACTGTAGAGAGTATTTTATTATAACTTGTGAAAGGCCTAGCTTTGACTGTAGAGAGTATTTTATTATAACTTGTGAAAGGCCTAGCTTTGACTGTAGAGTGTATTTTATTATAACTTGTGAAAGGCCTAGCTTTGACTGTAGAGAGTATTTTATTATAACTTGTGAAAGGCCTAGCTTTGACTGTAGAGAGTATTTTATTATAACTTGTGAAAGGCCTAGCTTTGACTGTAGAGTGTATTTTATTATAACTTGTGAAAGGCCTAGCTTTGACTGTAGAGTGTATTTTATTATAACTTGTGAAAGGCCTAGCTTTGACTGTAGAGAGTATTTTATTATAACTTGTGAAAGGCCTAGCTTTGACTGTAGAGAGTATTTTATTATAACTTGTGAAAGGCCTAGCTTTGACTGTAGAGTGTATTTTATTATAACTTGTGAAAGGCCTAGCTTTGACTGTAGAGTGTATTTTATTATAACTTGTGAAAGGCCTAGCTTTGACTGTAGAGTGTATTTTATTATAACTTGTGAAAGGCCTAGCTTTGACTGTAGAGAGTATTTTATTCCCAGAAAAGAAATTCTAGATCGACTCAGCCAGGCGGCAGAGAGCCTGAGCCACGGAGACGTAGTGGAGGCGAGGATACGACGCAGCCAGGCGTGGAACTTATTGCCAATACAGGTGTAGTACCTTCCTAGCATCTTTTAATTAGTTTAGATGACATTATACATCAATAATATAAAGAGGATATCAAGTTCTTAAAAAATATATTGTAATAAAAATGACAATTTTATGTAGTTTGATAATAAATGTTAGATATTAATAAAATAAATGTATATATATTATTTTGTTTGGTTAGGCTATATTCAGCAGTGTGATCCCCGGTGAGGTACTCTCGGGCCATGTGGCGGGTCAGATCCAGTTCCCGTCGTGGTTGGGTAAGAACTCACGCACAAACAAGATGCATCGCCTCTGCCAGGAAATACACGCGCATACTAGGCTCAGGTATATTTTATTTGACGATTAAATTAATATGATATGTATGAAAAGTAAAATGCACAATAGGAACACAAAACTTTCAATTTGACTATAAATCAACAAGAAATTTAAAATTATTAATTTATATTGTCTTAAAATATTTATCAAATCTATGAATAGGTTTTACAAGTTTTAACCGGCACCTAATATTCCCCCTTCAATGCAGTTCCCTCAGCTCCGCCCCAATAAGCCTTTAATATTTAGTCTGTTATTCCTCGCAGTACATCTGGTTCTAAATGTTCAATATTCCTCGACTACTCGACCCACCTGAGGTATGCCGTCACCAACCCCCTCATACAACACAAAACGGATGGAATTGAAGAGTCCCTCAAAGTACTGGAGTCCTACCACTTATTGCGTGAGGACTTAGATTCACTTGTGGAGCTTTCGATGTGGCCCGGACAAAGGAATCCCACAGCTTTAATTGATGCTAAGGTTGGTTCTTTTTGGATAAGATTATTATTTATCTGTATTTATACCAAGGATGAACCCTTTAATTAGAGATAGACACTATAACAGTAAAAGATACAATGTTCACTGACTTTTTTAAAACTCTTGGGAGTCGTTACATCGCGGGTGGAGACTGCACTTCGAAGCACATGTACTGCGGGTCTAGAGTCGCGACTACCAGTCGTAGACAATTGAAGTCAGCACTGGATCATCGTCATAGCTTTGCAAAACAACATATTAGCCAAGGCATTCTAACAGACTTCCAGATTTGATGCACTTCTTTGTTGCTAGGGAACTCGCTAAGGAATATCTTAAGACCGAATCATGCCACGAAAGTCCCTTTGATGATACACCAAGTTATACTCACGGTAATCTCAGGTTTGATAGAGACGACGGATCCTACTACTCTTTATAACAAAAATACCGACTGGGGCTCCTTTGAACGACACGTAACAGACAATATACAAATGAAGGTCGCTATGAAGACTGCTAAGGGCATAGACGAAGCGACAGAATACATTACGAGACTAATTCAAGAATCCTGTTGGTTGAACATTTCTTGGTTGACTTCGAAATCGCAAGCTACTGACTATCGTGCAAAGATCAAAATGACAGTACTGGAAAGGAGAAAGCTTCGATGAGTCTGACATTCAACTAAATTAGATTGAGACAAGCAGAACTTAAATATTAAAAGTAAACTTAACTGAGTGGCATAATAATAGGATCGCTGCGAATTTTAAATCCCTAACAACCAACCCCATAAACACACTACCCCACGGCAAACAAACTACTCTTGAGTAGTTTGTTTGCTGTGAAAGTTTCACAATTCCTCCTCTGAGGTATAATCATGGTTAGGTAAGAACCCCACAAGAAAAAGCAGATTCTTTTGTCGATCATCTATCAAAGGCCCTAGCCCTAATCCTAGAATTGACAGTAAGACTGAACAGATTGTAGACTCAGTTCAGCATCAGGATTATCAGATGTCGTGACCTCACGTCCTGTAACAGTACATGATACTTGGCGAACGATCAGAAGTTTAAAAGATAATAGGGCACCTGGCTCTGACCTCATTACTGAAGAAATGTTGAGCCAGCTACCAATGAATAGCAGTGGTTGTTCTAGCCACACTGTTCAATTCCATTTTGAGAATTCAACACTTAACGGCTATGGAAAATATTGCAGATTCTCATGATACACAAAACGTAAAAATCACTACACGAAGCCTCCTCGTATAGACCCATTAGCTCGTTCCAACCATTACTTGATGAAGATAATACAATACCGTCACATCAGTTTGGGTTTCGGCACTCTACCGCGGAACAGGTCCACCGAGTGTGCGACAAGATAAGACAAAGCTTAGAAGAAAAAGTGTACTGCTCAGGGTGTGGCACAGAGGCCTACTTTACAATACAAAGACCTACCTTCCCCACAGCTACGTGGAATTGATGAAGTCCTATCTATTAGATCGATTGTTTCAAGTCCAATTTACTGATAATACATCTGAGATCTTAGAAATTAAAACCAGAGTTCCCCTGGAACAGGATCAGTGTTGGGCCTAGTATTGTACACCATCTACACAGCAGTAACAGTAACAGATGGCGTAACTATTGCCACATACGCCGATGACATTGTTATCTTGGCTAACAGCGCAGATCCTGTGGTGGCTTCTGAGATGCTACAAAATCTGTACACTTCACCTTTACCCTGAGAAAGGGCGACTGTCCTCCCATACAATTAAACCAAACTATTATGCCACACAGATAGAGTAAAATACCTGGGCATGCACTTGCATAGGCGCTTGACATGGAAGAAATGAACTCAACATTTGATACAAGAATCTTAAATGGCTGATTGGACGAAACACTATATTATCCATTGATAATAAATGTTTAATATATAAAACAATCCTTAGGCCAGTATGGACTCACAGCATACAATTGTGGAGCAGTTGTAGTAATTCTAACATCTTAATACAAAGAATGCAAAGATTGCAAAATGTAACACTAAGATTTATATGTAAAGTACCATGGCTGGTTACCAATGGGGAAATACATAGGGAAGTACACATGAACACCATGAAGGAAGTTATAATTTATAGGCTACAGATAAATGTAAAGGGAGGCTGGAGGCCCATCCTAATGAACTGGCTGCCAAGCTAATAACACATACTTATCAACAAAAAAGGAACAACAACTTTAAAGGAAAGGCATACTAAGTTCCTAAGGAAAGAGATGGTCACACTGGAGGACACACACACTCGAGAAGCAATTTTAAAACCCTCATCACCATCAAACCTCATCTGTTAATTGTGAAGGTCAAATTGGAGATACAAATAAATAACACCAAAAAAATAACAATTAGAGATTAGATTGCTATTTATTTATAATTGTTTTAATTTAGTAACTAAGTTAGCTATAAATAATTATTTATTGTTATATAGAATTATATAGACATATTTTTTTTTCAACAAGGTAAAAGCAGCAATGACTCGTACATACAACAAGAAAGCCAGTGCATTACCATATGCAGCTGCTACTATTAAGAAGGGACGAGCCACTGAAGATGATGAATTGTCCCATGAAGAAGAGAGCAGTGATGTGGAGCTTGATACTATGATTAAAGTAACTTTTTAAAATTTACTGATATTTGAGAATATAGATATCTATAATTCAATTCACAAGTTTCAATGTCAAATGTACATGTTAATTTGTTCAATACTAGAAACCTCCTTTAATTTAATATATGATGAATTTATGTTTGTCTGTTCTAATTATTTATAATTTATTAGAAAAAGAAAAAAGAACCAGCCAAACCCTCTGCAAGCAAAGGGAAAGGAAAACAAGATGAATCTGCAAGCACAATCAAAGGAGCTGGGAAAAGAAAGACAGTTCCAAAGCAAAAGAAGAAACAAGTTGCACACTAATCCCTTATCAATATTTAAAATGTGATCATGTTAACTAGAACAGCTTTAAAAATAAAATTGTTTCTTATTAAGTATAAAATAAAAGTATTATTTGTGGTGTTATATTACATATAACTTTGTATTGTCTTAAAGGTGAATAAAAAGTTATTAACTGACCTGCAAGTTTATAAAACAGTGATTTTATAATAATGATATAAGATAAGTTTAACAAGAAATTTATGAGGCAGTCCTTGATATTTATATATTTTTCAAAAAAAATCCAAAGGTAAATAAAACACCAACATATAAATAACAGCACTGTATATTACATAATTGCAACTACATTTTCACTTAACTTTAATATCAGAGTAACTTAGTTTTTACGGATCTTTTCTACTCGAGGATCATCTGGCCTCATTACAATGTAGACCTGTTTGTATTTTCGATTGTCTCCGTCTCTTTTGTAGTAGTTGTAACAGCCGACAGACCCCATCACAATGCCAGCAACTGCTAAGCCTGTGGAAGCCAAAACTTCTGGAATTTCATTCCAACCTTGCTTGAGCAGTTGACCAATAGTTCTTCTAGTTGCGGTGGCCGCCATTTATTCGAATTTAGTATAAAATAACTTTTAAATTTTAGCCTTTCTAAAATAAGAATATGTAACAATTTCCATTTGTTGAAACTCGTACACTATGTCAACGTCAAATGTCAACTTAGTAGTACTCTGTGATATAAACTATCAAGATTGTTTATTCTGTGCAATTCTGAATATCACAAAGTACTATTTTTTTATAACTAATTTGACGCTTAACGACATTCCACCAGATGGGAAGTGGAAATGTAGGAAGCCAGACGCAACAACTTAACTTTTGCCTTGAAGACGCCCATATTATACCGACGCAAGTAAGCTGTTCCACTTAGCTTTCCGATTTAAAAAAGATGAAGCATAGAGCTTCGTTCGGACATGCAACGTGGATGGAAGGGGTGAAAAGGATGGATGCTCGCCGTGCCTCGGATTTCGGAACGTCCGGTGATGGAAGGGGGATGGAGGATGGATGCGGCACTGGCCAATAAATTATGCTTTACATAATGTTAACGGTTGTCCCGGTGTGAAGTACTGTCGGATCTTTGCAAGGACGCCATGCTTGCTTGCGCCTGCTCTTGCTCTAGACTGAATGAACCGATCAAAGTTTAGGTTCGGGAAAATATCTATTCGTAGCAAGTGAAGTCGGTTACTGTATTCCAAAGATACATTTTGGAAAGTAGGAGGTAAGGTGAAAGGGCTCCTTTGGTGATAAATAATCAAATATGTGTTTTGGTGGCGTTGAATTTGACAAGACTGGCGTTGCCCTTTACAGAGACTGCCTCCAGCTTGTCATTCAAACGCTGCACCATGGCTTCTCTTTCAGCCTTTACTTGACTTAACGCTGATCTCTACTGGCCCGACTACTCGCTGATATCTATACAATTTCGATACGCGAAAAGAGAAGCAAATAGGTTAACTTTCGGAGCCGGAGATTCATTTGGCATCGGAAGACGTGGCAATGATGTTCTTCAGAAATTCGACGCGATCGCTTTGGGGAAGGAGCAAAAAGCCCGACTGCCTGACGGCTTGTCTGAAAGCTTTTCGCCAACCTTAGCGATACGACCGAGACGAACCATACGTAATGCCTTTTTATAGGACTTATCAGCTTCTTTAAAGGCTCTTGGAATTTACATCCGGAGCTTTGCGGTTTCGTGCATCAACCCAAGTAACATATGCCGAATGTTTTTGCTTTTCAGCATTGAATCATGGGCGAGCTTTGCTACCGATATATCCGCCGTTATATCAGCGAAAGGAATAAAATACTCCTTAGCCTGATGCAACATACATTTTAAAAACCAGAAAAAAGAAATTGTATGTACTGAAACTATTATATAAAATAAACAACTATTTAAAAATATTTATCACAATCTAGTTTTTGTGGAAATAAGTGTTAAAGTGTAATATTTTACCACTTTTATCTGAGAGACAATATATTTTTAGGAAAATATAAATTATAATATTTATTGATTACGTTCGAAAGTGCTTTAGAGAAACTTATTTTTTACCATTTGGTAAATTATGCTACTGATATTACATATCTATACTAGTATTATGAAGAGGTAACGTTTTAAGTTGTGTTTTGTATGTTTCTATTGTTTTCATGCAAAAACTACTGGACCGGATTCAAAAATTCTTTCACCATTTTAAAGCTGCATTTTCTCTGAGTGACATTAAAAATAGGAATTCTTAATAAAAATGAAATATGTGTATTTGTACTTTTTAAAATTCAAAAATATGTTTTTGCAATACATATACTATATTATACAATACTTTTGAATCGTCAATTACATTACATAAAAAATGTCAGTATGTCAGTCCGTTAATAAGCTACCACCAGCACGGAATGTGGCTCTGCTGAGCAGAGTTGGCCAGAAACTCAACAGTTGCTCTTTTAAAAACAATTTTATAATGTTTTATGTATACATAAGAATATCCCGCAAATGAGTCAACGTGCAAAGCTCCACAACCGAACCGTTTAGTTGATCGAAATACGATTAATTAAAAATAAGTTTATTTGTTGAAGGTATACTGCCGAAATACTGCCTCAATTTATTCACCACGTCCAACTTCTTTGGGGCCAACTTGGCCTCACCCCCAATATGACCGCGGAACTGTACTACGCTCGATATTTCGACGCCAAGGAATCTAATACTGGCTGTGGCAGTAAGGGGAGTACTCTCAAACTAAGTTGGATTAAGTTAAGTCCACCCAAGTTTATTTCAAATTCAAACACAAGTTTGTTTCGGCTCTCATTGACGTCTTCCCGTGAAATATTGGTGCGGCCAGTATAGAAGACATCACCCGTATTATCATCTCCATAGCAATGAATGCCGCTACTTTGCAGCATATCATTAACAGGCAGAAGAAACATTGTAGGTGATAGCATACGGCCCTGAGGGACACCAGCTCTGACCCCCTTAGAGTGGAAGCATACATCGTCGACAATGTCTTTCATGCTTCTGACCTGAAGCTGGTGGTCCAGATCCAGAAGCGAGCTTCGAGAGAAGCGCTTTATGCCAAAGCCAATCGAAGGCCTTCGCATTTTCAAAGCTAACTGCTGAAGCCTCTCACCCTTGATCTCAATCACCTGTGCCCAACGGTAACTTAGATATACCAGAAGTTCACAGCCTGATTGACCCCTACTGAAATCGTATTGTTGGTCCTTAAGCAACTGGTGATCTTCTAAGTACAAAAGGAGCTGGCAGTTGACAAAGGATTCCATTGCCTTTGAGATCAAGGAAGTGATGGCAATGAGTCTGTTATTGGACGGATCCGGATCCTTTTTTTGGATTGGTTGTTCGGGACGACGCCTGAGGAGTAGGTAAGCCGAAAAAGGCGCGTTAAATCCGGTGCCAACCCTGGAGCACACATCTTTAGCATAATGGAAGGGATTTCATCGGGGCTCCCACGGCTTGTGAATATCCAGACTCTTTAACTTTAACAACGATGATTTAAAAATCTTTAGAAGTCATCCTTATCTCATTGTGATGACTTATTAAGTGATCTAACCATATTTACTAGTAACAAAGTGACTTTCTTAGTCTTTCGTAGTCCAAAACCAATTATGTTTGAGTATAAATTTGACAATGCCCTAATCGATCGCGTTGATGTCATAAAGGGTCTTGGTTTACTGTTAGATAGTAAAATAACTTTTAATCATCATGTTAACTACAATACTTCTAAAGTTTATCGTATGCTTGATGATTAATCATCATCATCATGATAATGTTTCCGTTTTATGAATAAGCAAAGATTTTAAGTCTGGTTCTTGAACTTTTGTTTAAGGCCTTTGAGATTTTTTTTCTGAATATGGTTCTATCGTTGGTAATCCATCTTATAATGTCCAAATAGAAAAACTGGACAGAATATCAACTAATCATATAATATATCCTAACTTTTCTCAATACATTTGAAGATGTTTATTTTTTTTTTACACTTAAACTATGTTGACGCTTGACTACATTCCACCTGATGGGAAGTGGAAATGTAGTCGTAGGTGGTAAAGCGCATCAACTTAGTAAAAGCCTATTCACTCTTGCCTTGAAGACACCCACATTGTACTCGGACGGAAATACCGACGCAGGCAAGCTGTTCAACTCCTTCGCTGTCACTGTCGATTCAAAAAAGATGAAGCGTAGCGCTTCGTTCGGACATGCGGCGCGTCTACTACAAAAGGAGGGATGCTCGCCGTGCGTCGGAACGTCCAGTGATGGAAGGGGGATGGGGGAATTAGTTCATGTAATTCCTTCGAACACTCACCAAAATGTATCCTATAGAATACTGAGAGGCTAGCAACTCTACGTCTATGTTCGAGGCTATGAAGATTGGCTTCCACCAGTTCAGGATCACCAATTAGCCTTTTTGCACGCCTCTCAATTGTGTCCAGAGCAGCAAGATGACATTTTGCGGCACCAGCCATTAAATGGCCACAGTACTTCACACACGACCGGATCTGTGCTTTATATAATGTAAGAAGTTGTCCCGGTGTGAAGTACTGCCGGACCTTTGCAAGGACGCCAAGCTTGCTGGCGGCTGCTCTTGCTCTAGACTCAATGAACCGACTAAAGTTGAGGTTCGAGGAAATCTCTATCCCTAGCAACTGAAGTCGGTCACTGTATTCCAAAGATACATTCCGGAAAATAGGAGCCAAGGTGAAAGGGCTCCTTTTAGCGGTGAATAAACACGTCTACGTTTTGGTGGCGTTGAATTTAACAAGGTTGGCATTGCCCCATACGGAGACTGCCTCTAGCTTGTCATTCAAACGTTGCACCATGGCTTCTCTTTCGGCCTGTACTTGATCTCTACTGGCCCGAGTACTCGGCAGGTATCTTTCCACCACTGTGCTGTCGTCTGCATACCCATAGATACCGGGTTTGAGCAGATCGTTAATATGCAGCAGGAAGAGAGTTGCAGAAAGAACGGACCCCTGAGGAACTCCGGCATTTATTGTTAAGGGCTCCGATGAGCACCCGTCAACAACCACTCGGATAGTTCTTAGATTCAGGAAGTCCGTTACCCAGCCGATCAGACCAGGAGATATACCGTACGCTGAAAGCTTGCTTAAAAGGCCCGCATGCCAGACCCTGTCAAATGCCTTCGAGACGTCTAGAGACACGGCGACCGCTTCTTCATTCCTCTCTAAGGCCTCGCCTAAAATGTGTGTAGCATAAACTAGAAGGTCCCCAGTGGACCTATTTCGGCGAAACCCGTACTGTCGGTCACTGAGAAGATCGTTACCTTCTAGGTATGCTAAAAGGCGCGAGTTCAATACACGCTCCATAATCTTGCAGAGTATGGAGGTGATTGAAATCGGTCTGTAATTGGCAGGATCGGCACGGCTACCTTTTTTGGGCACTGGCTGCACGTTAGCAAGCTTCCAGGATTTCGGCACTATTCCAGTCCTGAAAGAGAGGCGATATAGACGTGTTAATACAGGAGACAACTCAGCTGCACATGTTTTGAGCAGAATGGCTGGTATACCATCCGGACCACTGGCTTTATTCACATCTAGACGACACAATGCTTTCCATACCTCTTTGTTAGTGATACGGATTTCAGGCATAGAAATTCCGCAGTGAGGAAGATGTGCTAGGGTAGCATTGTCAGTGTCTAGATGAGAAGTATTAGTGAAAAAAGAAACAAATAAATTTGCTTTCTCTTTCGCTCCATGAGCCAGAGATCCATCTGGTTTCAGCAGAGGTGGCAGTGAGGTTCGGCAGAAATTCAACTCGATCGCTTTGGCAAGGGACCAGAAAGCTCTACTGCCTGATGGCAGGACTGAAAGCTTTTCGTCAACCTTAGCGATACGACCGAGACGAACCCTACGTAATGCCTTTTTATAGGACTTAGCAGCTTGGTTAAAGGCTTGGTTCTTAGAACTCACATCCGGAGCTTTGCGGTTTCGAGCATCAACCCAAGTAACATATGCCAAATGTTTTTGCTTTTCAGCATGTCCACATTCGGCATTGAACCATGGGCGAGCTTTGCCACCGATAGGTACATTAGCAAAAGGAATAAAATACTCCATTGCCTGATGTACCACATCAGTTATAGCATCCGCGCAACTCAACGGATCCTCAGAAGAGAAGCAAACCTGCCGCCAAGGATAAGATGCAAAGAAGTGCCGCATCTCATCCCAATCTGCTGACTTGTATTTCCAAATTCGCCTAACACCATGGAAGTCCAAGTCCGGCTGGGAATAAGTTAATACAGATTTCACCAGACAGTGATTGAAGGTTTCCAAGGGGGAGGAAACCTCTACACGATACCTGTCTGGATCAGTTGTCAGCAGAAGGTCCAGGCAGTTGGCTGTATGTGACTCCACATCAGGCACCCTTGTCGCTTGCCTCACCAGCTGAAAGAGGTCCAAGGACAACGCAAAGTTCCGCGCCTCTCTTCCAGCGTGGTCTGTCCTCTGGTATGGGAACAGCCAGTCCTGATGACAGGCATTAAAGTCCCCCAGAAAGACGAGCTGCGCTGAAGGGTACCGATGCAGAGCCATATCAGCTGCCTCACTGAGATACTCAAATAATCTGGTTGTCTCCTGATAACCGCTGTGCGAACGTTAAACACAGGAATACAGGATTTTTTCGTTTCCTGTGTCTACCAAAACCCATAGGGAAGAAAAAGTGGGGTCTTCAAGGTGACGAAGGCGCTGGATACAGAGGTCGTTCCGCATGTACACATAAATCCCGGCACGTGAGCGAAAATTGTGCTCTAACGTGTACCCAGGGTAAGCAAGGTACGCAGTGCTCAAAGGACATTGTATCTGCGTTTCCGTCAGAAAGAGTAAGTGCGGCTGCTCTGTCTCTAGATGGTGATGGACAGCTTCGAGATTTGAGTGCAATCCTCGAATATTAGCGAGGTGCACTAGGTGCACGAGTGCACGAGTGCAACCGCTGAGTAACCTTACTTTTCTTTTTCTTACTTTTCATAAAAAAAAATTAAACGGAGTGAATAGAATAGGAAATGGCAGTTGAACGAGGCGCCACGTATCGAACCCGGCGTCGAAATTGATGTTGCTGTGCCAATAGGAGGCTAGTCTGGAGACTGCGGGGACGCCCGAACCCCCCCAGGGATCGCCATCGGGCCTCCTCATCTGGTCGCCAACCAGCACGATGGAGCCACCCTGGGGTTTTTCACAGCTGGTGGGGCAGCCTTTCATGGGGAGCTAACCCACTACTTGGGCCCCCAACTATCTGCGGGCGGCCAGCGGAAAGCCGTCGCTTCGGATCCCGCTACCCTCCTCGACTAGGCACCCGACACAACAAACACTAACTCGACGACAAAACGGTTCACCAACGCAACGCAACTGTTCAAACCCATTTCCCATATACGGCTTCATCAAGCAACGTAACGGAACACGACAGAGTCGCTTTGCGGTACGGCTTTGCCCGATGGGTGATAACCTTGCCGGCGACCTGATGTTATGGCCTACCACCGAGAAGTATCCGAATGATACTAGGAGCTCTATACCGAGAGTATAGAGTTCCTAGTATCATCTATATTTATATATTGAATTATTATATTCAGAAGGAAAAAGGTTTTACAACTTATTTACCTTAAAATATTTTAAAATAAAATTACACCTAATCGTCATTGTGATATTGAAAGAGATTCGTGATTGTTTAAATGTTGTCAAAGTTTGCTTATAATTATTAAATTTTTCAAACTTTATTCCATAGTAGTATAATATATATTATAAACGTTCAAAATGAAAGAACCGGAAGTTATAGGTCATCCAGTTAAATTTAGTAATACAATCATAGGACTTATAAAAAAAGGATGGTGGGAAATTCCAGAAGTCATGGGTGCCTCCTGCATTGCTATTCTTGGAATTGTAATAGGAGGTATAGGTGCTTATAACTATATAAAGAGAGATGGAGATAATAGAGAATTCAGAAAAGTATTTATGATCATGCGTCCTAATGACGAGAGAGCGAGTCGTCTTAAAAATCCTGTTTTTACACAGTATTGAGACAATTAATATTAAATAATTGATTAAATAATATACATTTTTATTATGAAGAAATTATTAGTGACTTCATATTTTCCCTTTCCCCCATTATTTGTTAAGTTATACATATATTTTTTTAATTTTAATGAAATGAGTTTAACAAATTTAATATATTTTCGTGACTTGTGTAGTTAATAAATATGCACTATTTAAAATTTCAACTGCTTGCTTAGTCAAACGTGGTTAAGTAAATATAACCTGTAAAGCTGATGAGAGAACGTCTATAGTGATTTGATTGTGACAAACTCTTGTATATTTATTTTTGTTGTTAATGCAAAGATATAAAATATATAAAGAATGTAAAAGCTTTCTTCAGTGAAAAGTTTAAAATTTAGTATCTTACTCTAATAAATTGTAGCGCTATTTTTTAAATCTTTCCTCTTGCTACTATAGTGCTACCTTAATTTGTTCCCTTTCGACGGACAATTCTTAATACACAGAGATGGCCCTCCTTACTTCAAACCTCTATAGCATTTTCAGCTGATATTATTTGTCATAGATTAAAAGTTTTGACATTAACGTTTTGAAGTATCAAACTTTGACATTTGACAAATGACAATGATAGTGACATATTCGACATTGAAAAGGTCGTCAAGTATTCCTAGATAAAAGTTTTACATAATTGGAAGCAGACGTGTTTTTGCCGGTTTATTATTAAGTATTTTTTTAACGCAATTGTCTTTTATTCTTAATTTCTTGACCATGGGTTCTCGATTTCAAGTTGTGGAACAAGGCCCTCCTATTGAAGTTTTTCAACTGAACAAGGCCTTTATTGAAGATTCTTATAAAAATAAAGTTAATCTTAGCGTTGGAGGTAAGAACTATTGTTTTATTTACAATTATTATGTAACAGACACGTTACAGTCGACAAGAGCCGGCTCTGTAAAATTTTTCAGATTTATTTAATTCCTTAGTGCACAATATATAAAATAGTGCACAAAAGGCCCTAATGATTCTCTACCAGACAAATTTTGGATATGCTGATATTAAGGATTCATATAATATATAAAATTTATAGAAATATAAACAAAATACTTATTTTGTTTAATAAAGCATAAAAACACATTTAGCATCACATTGCTGTTTTGCAAAATTAAGTCAATTATTCTCTTATGCATCAAACTAACGTTAGCAATTTATATTCCCATTTATTATGTCTAACAATGTTATCAAAATCAACATCAAACTTTGTATTTCAAATGAACTTTTTTGAGCTTTTGAAACATCAGACTCTAGTCGCTCAGTTGTTTTTCCATTTTTTTCGTATGGAAAAAGAAATCAAAAATCAACAAGAAACTTTATGGATACTCTTTCATCTTAGTTATTTATAATTTTATTGTATTGACTTTGAGTCACAGTCATAATAGATGTGTGAGAACAAATTAGAAACAAAGTAAAAAGTGCTATTAAAACATTAATATAACTAACCAATTCACTTCTAGTTGTATACTTCCACATTAGCAAAGAGCTTAAAGTATACTAGCTTTAATTTATACCATGCCTAAAAATGTATCATTTTTGTTTTATGTTTAGTGACATGTTATATATGTTATGTTCTTGTTATTGATCTTCATTAACACCTTCTATTTGTTTTGAAATATACTGTACATATAATTAATTTAAGCATTATTTTTAGCTTATAGAGATGAAAATGGCAAACCCTGGGTGCTACCCGTTGTAAGAAAAATGGAGAAACAAATGGCAGCTGATGAATCCTTACTTCATGAGTATCTTCCTGTTCTTGGTGAGTGCCTGTGAGATCCTTATGATTTATGTAACATTGATATTGCTCTTATTGCAATGATTCAGAGCAATGATAATAAATATAAACTGTTTTTTTCTTTGCTAAGCTAAAAAATAAATTGTTCTGACAATTCACTCATGTGCCGTCAACCGTCACTGTCACCCACATATCATTGAGTTAGAGTTTATTTTTAGTTGTATCATAAATGTGATACCGGTTGTTCCTCATTACATTTAATTTGTAGATTGATGTTGGGGATATGAGTTTATCAAAATATAGATATTTTTATGAACAATTTTAATTTTTAAAAATTAATGTTTAGCACTCTCCAAACTTAAAAGGAAATATCAAATAGTGATAATAAAATCTAAAGAAATTTTATGTTGCTAATTTGTCTCACAATATATTTATTCAAAACTTATAAAGTTGGTACAAAGTTTATTTACTTAGAAGTGCAATTAAGAATTATATTTTGTGTCTCATCATAATATACCATCAACATCACATTTCAAAAATGAGCTTTAATACACTGAAAAAATATTTTAAATCAGGGTCAACTTATATTGGTAGTCGTTTAAGTTATTTAAATTAAAATATTTATTACATATATACATCAGATTTCACGATCTCCGAGCAATCAGTTATCGTGATATCATGACGTAACCTTATATAATATGGATTGTAAATTATGGAATAAGAAATATAGATGAACTATTATCATTTAAAGAAATATAAGTAGATAGCTGTTGCCCGCGACTCCGTCCGCAAGAACTTCAGAACACAAGGCTCGTAAGAAACTCCTTCGCTCGAGTTTTTTTTTTGGGCAAATCAAATGGTTCGGGCTAATTCCGATATGGTATTATATTTTGTTACTCATTAGCGGTATTTCTTTGGGTGTAAAGCACATTCAACTAAATACCTCTAAACGGAACATTCGAATTCTCTAATATTTTGTAATTGGTCGAGAGGAACAACTTTTTTAAACTTTCTAACTATTAGATAAGTTCACTTATTATTATACATACGGTGATACGATATGATGTCCGCAGGTCTTGATCAATTCACTCAAGCATCTGTGTCCATGTTACTTGGAAAAGATAACCCTGTGATCGCTGACGGCCGTGTAAGTACTCGTACATAGGTAGTAGACTTGTTTAAATCATATTGTGCAGCAAAACAAATAACCACCCTCATGATAAATAGGTGACCATCCGGCGAAGAGTTTTTTTTAATTTGAATTTGGCAGACCCAGGTTCGATCTCCGACCCTGACGTAATATTTGTATGATTCAGCTATTAGTACTTA
Source organism: Dircenna loreta (assembly GCA_963555665.1). Classification (NCBI taxonomy): domain Eukaryota; kingdom Metazoa; phylum Arthropoda; class Insecta; order Lepidoptera; family Nymphalidae; genus Dircenna; species Dircenna loreta. The sequence goes on along the minus strand of OY743093.1, from coordinate 8,755,531 downwards.
TAGGATCGAGCCTCGCAGCGTAATGCTTTTAACGTTTAGCTACTTATCCTTTCACCTATTAGAGAGGATGGTTTTGCTCAATGTTTGACTTGGAAGTGGCTGACGTATTTTTTAATATATAGGCATTCGGAGTACAAACCCTATCAGGCACGGGTGGACTTCGCATTGGCGCGGAGCTACTGAACAAATTCCTCAAGTACGACACCTTCTACTACTCCAGCCCTACCTGGGGTGAGTGATACTTTAATATAATACAAGGTGTAATAGTATATTCATAAAATATTATTAGTACAAGTCAGTATATAAGTAGCCAGTTTGTATCATTTAACCTAGTAAATAATTTATCAGTTATTTATTTGGTTATAAACGGATTTCAATATCGAAAATGTTATGTCATCTCATTTATGACAATCAAACTGACGGTCGTCATAACAACAAATGTATTATATTTTTTATCTATTTATTTGTAATAATAATATTAGGTACTCGTATTCGATATTTCTTATCAAAGCGTAAATAAAAGTGCTGATATGAAATAGATTACTGCGTCGGTTTCAATCTCAATAATAATTTAATTAATAATGATTAAAGCAGATTGTTCTTTAAGATAAATAAAGTATTGTGTACAGTCTTACGAGTTTGTTAAATCAATGTTTGTTTGGTTTAATATTTCGTCTACTCATAAACAGTATGTCATTAACTATAAGCAAGTCACCATAAGGTTGGTATCTACTTACTTTTCTACTGTTTGGAAAATTGAGATAAAATATATTCGTCATGATATGAAAACAACCAGGCATTTTGATATTTATCTTCATTAATTCAAGTGCTTGTCATTTTAAAGCAAGAACCTTACTTCGAGTGGTTGATATGTACTTATACCAAGTCAAGGACATTCCTTCCTTTATTTATAACTCGTTCATATAAAAACCAAGAAAAGTACACGTACAAACACATTTAAACAGCCATTTCATTAACTAATTTACTGGCTGGGTCAACTAGGATAGATACCAATACAACCTTGTGAAATGGCAGTTAGTGAGCTAGTGCTCTCATTTAATATTTTGGGTTCCAGTACTGGTCTGTGGATTGGACATTGAAATGAGATTATTAATATTGTGCAAGAAGTTAATGTAATCACTGGCCGTTGAATTTATAATTCTTTCATTGTATAGAAAATCATCATCTTGTATTCGTTAACTCCGGCTTCACTCAACCGAGGACGTACCGCTACTGGGACGAGAAGAACCGCTCGATAGACTTCGACGGTCTGATCGAAGACCTGAAGAGCGCTCCCGAGAACGCAGTTATATTGCTACATGCGTGTGCGCATAATCCTACCGGCATCGATCCCTCCCAGGAACAATGGGAGAAAATCGCTGATGTTATGGAGGTATTTTTTATTATTTGTGATATTTTGATTGGTTGGTACTTAGTAAGTTAGTAAGTTGATCCTCGTTACAAACATACGGTTTCTAAGTAACAAATTGGGTTTCTTATTAAATTATAAAATTGGAGTGTCTGTTTGTAAAATGAAAATAACCGCTTTCTCCTACACTCTATGGTAGTATAACCGGTCTATATAACAGAATAACAATAACAAACAACAAACCGACGACGACGAACTAATAATGACCAATGAAGAAGAACTATAGACGGAAGAAACACAACGGGGGTACAGTTATGATGAACAAATAAATAATTGTGGTGCGTCTGAGACAGGCCTGTGAATGAATGTACCAACTAGTGGAAACCTTTAAGGGCTAAGATGAGTCAAAGAAAGAGGAATCCCAGACTTGCTTTTGTTTTAGTTCAAAGATCGTACACCAAATATTGTATATAACTGAAAATAAAAAATAGTTAAAATAAATAAAATTACTTTTTTGTTAAAATCAGCTATTTCATTATAAATTTAGAATGTTTGTCTAGAATTAAAATGGAGAAGTAGTGCCAATGCTGAAATAAATGATTTACAAATAGATATTCAGTGCTTCGTTTACATCGTTTAAATAAACATGTGAGTGGGCAAAACATTCGAACTTACAGAATACAAGCTGCTAATATATTAAAATATATTATACCCTTTTTGTTAGTGAAAAACTATTAAAATTGATCTACACGGCCACCTATAGGTCTGTGGACTAATCATTAAACCAAAGTTATTCTGTGAAGTTTTATTGAGTGACGGATCTGGTAACTATGTTAGGAGCGCAAGTTGTTCCCGTTCTTCGACAGCGCCTACCAGGGCTTCGCGTCGGGCGACCTTGACAAGGACGCCTGGGCCGTAAGGTACTTCGTGAATAGAGGCTTCGAGCTCGTATGTGCCCAATCTTACGCCAAGAACTTTGGACTGTACAGTAAGTATTGGGTTACGATGTCTATCTTAGTTTCCTTGTTTAGTTGCAGCTTTTAAAAGCATTACGATAGTGTCATTGACTTTTATGTTCTTTTCTCCTCTTAAAATCTTGTCCAATCAGCTTCCTCAGTCTTCCAACATCTATAACTATTCCAATTAGATGTTCATTACTACCTAACTATTTGACATCAAAAAACAGCCAACTTTACTATTTAAAACTAAAAAAGAAAACACTTTAGTTATGACGATTTGAAGTCTTAAAATAAAGTCTGTTATTAGAACCTACCATGTACCAGTATAATGTACCTCCTTCAGACGAGCGCGTGGGAAACTTAACGGTGGTGTTATCTACGGCGGCGCACGCGGCGGCGCTGCGCTCGCAGCTGACGTGGGCGGTGCGCGGGATGTACTCCAACCCGCCCGCGCACGGCGCGCGCCTCGTGGCCGCCGTGCTCACCGACCAGACACTGTTCGACGAGTGGTGAGTCACGGACCACCCTGGTGGTATAGTTGGGGGGCGGTGCGCGGGATGTACTCCAACCCGCCCGCGCACGGCGCGCGCCTCGTGGCCGCCGTGCTCACCGACCAGACACTGTTCGACGAGTGGTGAGTCACGGACCACCCTGGTGGTATAGTTGGGGGGCGGTGCGCGGGATGTACTCCAACCCGCCCGCGCACGGCGCGCGCCTCGTGGCCGCCGTGCTCACCGACCAGACACTGTTCGACGAGTGGTGAGTCACGGACCACCCTGGTGGTATAGTTGGGGGGCGGTGCGCGGGATGTACTCCAACCCGCCCGCGCACGGCGCGCGCCTCGTGGCCGCCGTGCTCACCGACCAGACACTGTTCGACGAGTGGTGAGTCACGGACCACCCTGGTGGTATAGTTGGGGGGCGGTGCGCGGGATGTACTCCAACCCGCCCGCGCACGGCGCGCGCCTCGTGGCCGCCGTGCTCACCGACCAGACACTGTTCGACGAGTGGTGAGTCACGGACCACCCTGGTGGTATAGTTGGGGGGCGGTGCGCGGGATGTACTCCAACCCGCCCGCGCACGGCGCGCGCCTCGTGGCCGCCGTGCTCACCGACCAGACACTGTTCGACGAGTGGTGAGTCACGGACCACCCTGGTGGTATAGTTGGGGGGTGGTGCGCGGGATGTACTCCAACCCGCCCGCGCACGGCGCGCGCCTCGTGGCCGCCGTGCTCACCGACCAGACACTGTTCGACGAGTGGTGAGTCACGGACCACCCTGGTGGTATAGTTGGGGGGCGGTGCGCGGGATGTACTCCAACCCGCCCGCGCACGGCGCGCGCCTCGTGGCCGCCGTGCTCACCGACCAGACACTGTTCGACGAGTGGTGAGTCACGGACCACCCTGGTGGTATAGTTGGGGGGCGGTGCGCGGGATGTACTCCAACCCGCCCGCGCACGGCGCGCGCCTCGTGGCCGCCGTGCTCACCGACCAGACACTGTTCGACGAGTGGTGAGTCACGGACCACCCTGGTGGTATAGTTGGGGGGCGGTGCGCGGGATGTACTCCAACCCGCCCGCGCACGGCGCGCGCCTCGTGGCCGCCGTGCTCACCGACCAGACACTGTTCGACGAGTGGTGAGTCACGGACCACCCTGGTGGTATAGTTGGGGGGCGGTGCGCGGGATGTACTCCAACCCGCCCGCGCACGGCGCGCGCCTCGTGGCCGCCGTGCTCACCGACCAGACACTGTTCGACGAGTGGTGAGTCACGGACCACCCTGGTGGTATAGTTGGGGGGCGGTGCGCGGGATGTACTCCAACCCGCCCGCGCACGGCGCGCGCCTCGTGGCCGCCGTGCTCACCGACCAGACACTGTTCGACGAGTGGTGAGTCACGGACCACCCTGGTGGTATAGTTGGGGGGCGGTGCGCGGGATGTACTCCAACCCGCCCGCGCACGGCGCGCGCCTCGTGGCCGCCGTGCTCACCGACCAGACACTGTTCGACGAGTGGTGAGTCACGGACCACCCTGGTGGTATAGTTGGGGGGTGGTGCGCGGGATGTACTCCAACCCGCCCGCGCACGGCGCGCGCCTCGTGGCCGCCGTGCTCACCGACCAGACACTGTTCGACGAGTGGTGAGTCACGGACCACCCTGGTGGTATAGTTGGGGGGCGGTGCGCGGGATGTACTCCAACCCGCCCGCGCACGGCGCGCGCCTCGTGGCCGCCGTGCTCACCGACCAGACACTGTTCGACGAGTGGTGAGTCACGGACCACCCTGGTGGTATAGTTGGGGGGCGGTGCGCGGGATGTACTCCAACCCGCCCGCGCACGGCGCGCGCCTCGTGGCCGCCGTGCTCACCGACCAGACACTGTTCGACGAGTGGTGAGTCACGGACCACCCTGGTGGTATAGTTGGGGGGCGGTGCGCGGGATGTACTCCAACCCGCCCGCGCACGGCGCGCGCCTCGTGGCCGCCGTGCTCACCGACCAGACACTGTTCGACGAGTGGTGAGTCACGGACCACCCTGGTGGTATAGTTGGGGGGCGGTGCGCGGGATGTACTCCAACCCGCCCGCGCACGGCGCGCGCCTCGTGGCCGCCGTGCTCACCGACCAGACACTGTTCGACGAGTGGTGAGTCACGGACCACCCTGGTGGTATAGTTGGGGGGCGGTGCGCGGGATGTACTCCAACCCGCCCGCGCACGGCGCGCGCCTCGTGGCCGCCGTGCTCACCGACCAGACACTGTTCGACGAGTGGTGAGTCACGGACCACCCTGGTGGTATAGTTGGGGGGCGGTGCGCGGGATGTACTCCAACCCGCCCGCGCACGGCGCGCGCCTCGTGGCCGCCGTGCTCACCGACCAGACACTGTTCGACGAGTGGTGAGTCACGGACCACCCTGGTGGTATAGTTGGGGGGCGGTGCGCGGGATGTACTCCAACCCGCCCGCGCACGGCGCGCGCCTCGTGGCCGCCGTGCTCACCGACCAGACACTGTTCGACGAGTGGTGAGTCACGGACCACCCTGGTGGTATAGTTGGGGGGCGGTGCGCGGGATGTACTCCAACCCGCCCGCGCACGGCGCGCGCCTCGTGGCCGCCGTGCTCACCGATCGGACACTGTTCGACGAGTGGTGAGTCACGGACCACCCTGGTGGTATAGTTGGGGGGCGGTGCGCGGGATGTACTCCAACCCGCCCGCGCACGGCGCGCGGGATGTACTCCAACCCGCCCGCGCACGGCGCGCGCCTCGTGGCCGCCGTGCTCACCGACCGGACACTGTTCGACGAGTGGTGAGTCACGGACCACCCTGGTGGTATAGTTGGGGGGCGGTGCGCGGGATGTACTCCAACCCGCCCGCGCACGGCGCGCGCCTCGTGGCCGCCGTGCTCACCGACCTGACACTGTTCGACGAGTGGTGAGTCACGGACCACCCTGGTGGTATAGTTGGGGGGCGGTGCGCGGGATGTACTCCAACCCGCCCGCGCACGGCGCGCGCCTCGTGGCCGCCGTGCTCACCGACCTGACACTGTTCGACGAGTGGTGAGTCACGGACCACCCTGGTGGTATAGTTGGGGGGCGGTGCGCGGGATGTACTCCAACCCGCCCGCGCACGGCGCGCGCCTCGTGGCCGCCGTGCTCACCGACCGGACACTGTTCGACGAGTGGTGAGTCACGGACCACCCTGGTGGTATAGTTGGGGGGCGATCAGTGAGCGCCTCTCGTTGTAGTAGTAGATAGCATTCGATGTATGAAAACTAGAGCGTAGATGATTTATAAATTATTATTCGTTTCATGAAGCGTTCGTGTGAAGCGACTGCGGTTGTAAAACTTGTATTTGTTTGTTTACAGGAGGGGTCATATCAAGGACATGTCTTCAAGAGTTATGCAAATGAGAGAAGCTTTACGGGCGGAATTAATAAAGTAAGTTGAACTGTTAATTTTTATCAAACACTTGATAAATTAAATATATAAAACTAAAGTCCTCATTCCAGGTTAGGCACGCCCGGGACCTGGGACCACATTGTCAAACAGATTGGTCTGTTTTCATACACGGGTCTCAACCGTCGTCAGTCTGAGCATCTCATTCAGGAACACCATATATACTTGTTGAGGTCCGGTCGTATCAACATCTGCGGTCTGAACCCTAACAACGTGCAGTACGTGGCCAGGGCCATCCACGACGCGGTCACGAAGTTCCCAGCTGACCAGTAATTGTTTTCATTCATTGGGCGTTTTTTTCAAGGAGGCTTTATAAAGAGGTCGTGTGGTGCGAGTCGGGACGCACCGACCGGGACATGGCTCACACTCGTGCTTATTGTAACTGTCTACAGCATTTTTTATTATAGATCATTCAATAGTTTTAGAGGTTCCACAGTATTTTAATAATCTTGTTTCATTCTATATACATTTTAAAATGACCACTTTTGTAAAGATTTACCTTTTTAGATATTTTAAAGTACTCGTTTTATACTTGCAATACCATTTTTTTGAAACGTAGCAGTAGTAAGTAATATTAAAATGTCATTAACGGTGAATATTAGATTATTTTCAAACAAAACTTGAGATTATTTTACATTGGCAACACTGCCACATACAAAGTTTATATAAAGTGGCTTTGATTCTGTATGTTTTATTGCTTTTCTAATACCAACTCAACTCAGTATTAACTCATATACTGTATGAAACCAAGAGATAAAATCAAAACACAAAAAAATGCATTAAGTATATTTTTATAGTATTGTAGGAAATATATTTATTTGTAAAATATTTTAATTATAACTCTGTACTTTCCTCCTCTTGATCCAAAACCATTTTATTCTTTTAAAAATCTGCGTTTGAAATAAATAGCTTGTATATTTTATGTTAATTTATTTATATATTGTGAATTGTGCAAATATATGAATATCAGTTACAATAATGTATTCTCATTTATTTAACTTTCCAAATAATAATCTGTTTCTTTTAATATTTTAATAAAAGCAATGCTTTATGTTGAGGTAAATACACGTATTTTTATTTGCAGCGACGTTCTGGCAAAATTATAACCGGCTGCTGGTTACTGGCAACACTAGGTATGTGATTGGTGACGGTTTATTGACTACAGGTAGATGACCATATTTAGTATCTTATCATAGATAGAAAATAACTTCTTCATGAATTAGAGATAGATCGACCTATCCGTGAACTGTTTCAGTGTTTCAAATTGAATGTCTAACTTTTGTTATTATTAGAAATGTATACGGGGTTAGCGTTTGTAATTTATTTAGAGTGTACAGATAAGATATTGAAAAGGCATAAGTATTACATGAAATGTATCTTATTTTATTCAATACGAAATAAAATAAAAGAGACGGTGAAATATAAAATATATATATTTTACAAATGAACATATCTTTTTTAATTAAGTGTCCATCGCTTCAGTGTTAGATCCTTCCACACGCGGCCCGAATCTGCTCATAACTGTTGAACAAGAGTATCAATATTGAACACTACATTTTGATAATTAATATAATAAACATGAGGACTTTAAAATATCGAGCTCCGGATATTATATTATTACTTATCGGAGTCCACATAGCCCGATAAGCCGATACTGAACCAAGTGGTGTCCGGAGCGGCGTACCTTCGTCGCTCCCGGCGAGGTCGAGCAGCTCGATGAAGCACTCCTTGTTGTCTCCGCCCACCGCCACGGCCCAGGGCGCGTCGGGGCACTGCGCCGCGCACAGCGCCCCGCCCACTCGGAGCGCCCGCTCGCTCACTTGTACCGGCGATGCACTGACATATGTATAATTAGTTACTTATTATAGTTTATCATTTAACTGGATGCGGTATAAACCAGAACGGTATTAACTCAGTTATATTACCCTGATATATCCCAAGTTTTTAATTTCTCGTCCAAACCGACCGTTATCATCAGTCCCGGAATCTGTTCACTTAAAATGAGACCTGAAAGAGACGCGATTCGGTGAAACGATCATAACAAAATAAATTGAATGAACTTTATTGGTAATATACAAATATATTACCAGTGACTTCTTTCTGATGAGCGTCCACAGTCCACAGGGCTTCATCTCGTCTCACATCGACGTACGCCACTTTGCCGACGTTGTTGCTCATCTGTCACATTTCACAATAAGTCTGTAGTCTTGATAACATTCATGTTAAAGTCTAGAACGGGTTCTTTCAGTGCTATACTAGTTAGTATTGCACTGAAAACGTTTCTCGAGAACTACAACTGTATAGATTCGGAAGAAAACTAAAATTAGTTTGTTATTTAGTTGTTACATAATATTAACATTTTGAATATTTTAAGTATAAATTTATTTTATTTAAAATTTTCACCGCCATTACGAATACGCTTAGATTATCAAATTTGATAAAAACGTCGGTGAACGGGACGGGTAATTTAAATACACGGAGGGCACGATAATGGGTGCAATGACAAATAGAATGACTCGACACAGAGTATATTGCCATATCAAATATCCATACCGCGAAACAGAACGGCCGGGTGCGGTCCCACAGCACCCTCTCTATCTCGGCGGGCAGGCTCCAGGAGCGGCGCGCCTGCTCGTCGCGGCAGTCCGACACGCGCGCTCGCCCGTCGCAGCAACCCGACAGCAGCGTCTGCGCCTCCAGCGGGTGGAACGACAGCGCCTGCACCTGGACGTGGCACTGCACACTACACTCCGAGAACGGCTTGGGTCGGTACGACATGAGCTGACGATGTTCGCGTTGAGATGGTATAACTTTCCTACTTTAGTTGTCGACATGATTGCATCATACTATTCAAAATATTTTTTTTTATACCTTCTAGTGGGAACCATTCCCAACCGCTAAGCTATAATATAGGTTTATTTCAAGGTTCTTGCATTTCTCCGATAATATTTAATACATCAACCAATTAGCAATATCAAAAAAGCTTGGATATGACAACTATGTAACGTCACGTCACGTAAAAACCCTTTTGTCAAAGTTAAAGATATCGAAGTCGTGGCTTGGGCTGGCGCGTTCTGCAGACTCTTCAACTTTCTTCAGAGACCGAAACCATATTGGGATGAAATTAAAGAAACCATCGGAGCTCTATAAACACCTAAGAGCTACCAAAAGACGTATCATCGAAAAATCTCATGATGATATTGTAATGCCATCTCTTCATCATTTCTTGTAAGATAAAAATACATCAGAGCTGGAGTCACGACTTCAATTCCATAAACAATTCATGATAGGTGCTCAAACAAATGAAGTAGGGTTAAGATCTAGCGGGACAGTGCGGGACATAGACTTAACAACATGAAAACTATAAGTATCGAGTGCACGCGAGAGTTTAGAAATACAAAATGAGTGGGTGACCCTATGGTCATCTCTTCGACTCTTGTTCCATTAGCATTGAGGTGGCGCACCTTACTTCATGATTGGTCTCCAGCCTTACTAAAATATCTAAATGCATTCCAAATGACTCTCCCAGATCAAAGTAATCTAGTAAGATGGGGTAAAGCTACCGAAAAGTCTTGCAATATCTGAGGGGAGGCAGTAAGAACGGCTAAACACTTGTTGGTAGGGTGTAGGGTGCTATTGGAAAAAGGTCAATACTATTATTTTATAAATAATCTTATCTTATTATTTAATAATGTGTGTGTGTGTGTGTGTGTGTGTGTGTGTGTGTCTATCAACTACCAATAAGCGGAGGATATATATTGATAATTTTATGTAATTTATTGTAGATGGAAGAGAACATACTATAAAAAGTTTTAACAATATATTTTTATATATTTTATTATTATTATTTTTACCAATAATGGGAAAACACTCACTTTGTCTTCAAAGTAGGTTAATTTTGTGTGTGGTAAACCTTGATCAAGATCCCACAGTAAAACTGTGTTGTCTGCCGACCCACTCGCTAAAACATGGCTGAAATTAATTATTACCTATAAATATTTAGGAATGCATTGATAGTTGATTACAATATATAATAGATATTGATACCAATTAATTAATTTTATTTTTATATAACTCACCTAAAATTCGTATTCCATGATAGATCCAGTACTGCGTCCTTGTGACCGATTCTTTTCGTCTTTTTCTTTTTATTAGGTTTTTTTCCGAGTTTAAAAGCAGGTTCCAAACAGTTCTCAATATCTAAATCCCACACTTGAATAACTGGGTCCATACCACCAAGTGCACACAGATTACCTACAAATCAATCAAATTTGTTTAATATTTGTTATTTAATGTTAGCTTTTGCTTGCGCTTACTTGTACTTTATCTGTATAGAAAGTATCCAAAGGTCTTTTACCAGGTCATAATATATGTGTGAAATGTATAAAAACCGATCCAGTTCCGATTTGTGATAGACGGACAAATAGTAATATAATATAAAATTCACATTTCAAAATTGTGTAACATTTGTAACAAAGACAATATTTTTTTAAGGATCTTGATTTTATGTAATATAAAAAATGTAGTCTTTTTATACAAATCTAAAATGAAATTAATTTCAAATTAAAATGAAATGAAATTCATTAATTCATTGACCTCTGGGGATCACTTTGTTGAGTTGTCTTACCTGGTTGCGGGTCTGAGGGGTCGTGACTGAGCCACTCAATACACAATGGAAACCACGGCAAGATGATGTCATGATGGACATAGAATGAATCCTCCTCTTTGTTGAAAACTAAGAAAATAAATTTTGATAGTACTTTTTTGCAGATTTCAATAAGTTATACAATTTTTTTATGTCAATTTCACAGCCATAATAAGGGATGATATTGTCGAAGAGATTAGTTTTTAGAAACTGACATAAAATATTCTCTTATCATATACAATGTTAAGTGCATAAATAATAAAAGGAGTAAATTAGCAAAAAATCAAAGAATAGTTGTACTAGTTGTCCCTCTGCTAACTTACTGTAAACCTCCAACACACTGGCATCTGTCTCAACGTGTCCTACAAGGAGCAGGTTGTCATCAGGCTTGATTATTTCGTCTTCTTCATCACTATCCGGACCTTCCGTCTGCAAATAGGTAGTTAAGTATGTAGGTAATGATATAACCATATTCAGAGTTCAGAGATAAAGACATTTCTGGATAACTCATTGTTCTGCACTTAACTATGATTGAAATGAATTGATGAATTTATACATTGGCTGTTGTAATCTATCTAAAGCATTTAAAGCACATTTCATTCTTTTAATTTTGATCTCCTGAAGACTGGATAATATAAAAGTGGATAAAATGCAGTCAAAAACAATGTTACCCTTTCTAAATGGTTGATGTTGTGATAAATAGCCTATCACAAGGTTGTGAAATCATTTTTACATGCATCATTCTCCGAGAAACCCTCTATGAATCAGTATGCTATGGTTCTTACCCTGATTTGAATATTCTCACTGAGATCACCCAAGTTTGGTAAGGTTGCTATGGTACCTATGCCTACAGGATTTCCTGAAATTATAAAAGTTTACAGTGTTGGTGGTATATTGTAAAACGTCAACTATTAAAGCTCTGATATGAATGAATGCAGCTAGGTAAGTAAATATAATAGTCATCATGTATCACAGTTTATATTTGCTTAAGTTTATTTTAATCATTATAACTAACAAGTTAAACCTCTGTGGTTTTTATAATGCTATGTAAAAGTTTTATATATTTAAGCTATTGAAATGTGAAATAAAATAAAAAAAAAAAAAAAAAATTAAGGAATATTGAAGACATTTTTGCTCATATGTATGCACTGTCGATATACCTGACAGATTTTATACATAACATAAAATTCATTTTCAAAAGTTTTATTTACGAGCCACACTTACAGTATACTATGTATACAGTATAAGTATATGACAACTGCAAAAGATACCTAAATAATAACAAAAATTAACTTAAATCAAAATAAACAAAATAGGTAGAGGTCAAAATAAAAATTAAAAAAAAACAATGTACGATTAATATGCAAAACATGAAATAATTAATAACAAATAAAAATACACAAGAATTGCCCAAAAATATGCCGCGTAAAATGATCACCACTCAGCTATTGTTGGAAATAACAATTCCCAAACCTTGGTTTTGTAGTGGAGGCCGGGATTTATTTATTTTTTCATCCGAGAGTTGACAAGACGCACATACACATAACTTACATTCATGTTAATAACAACACTATTCAAAATATTACAATAACACGCTGTGTATATATTGACATATGATAAATAAGGAATATATTAATAGAATGAGAAGTCAATCAAAGTTATTTATTATAGCAACAGAAAAGTATATACATATTTGGGAGATAATATTAAATCGGTTTGTTACGCCAATCTATCACTATTAGTCAGATACTGGTTAGTTAGAGTTGTATTGTCTTATTAATAATATTAGGATGTGAATTAAACGTTCAGATGACACACAATTGTACTGTAGGTGTGTCAACACCAACCAACCAACCAACAATGCTATGAAGGACGACTATACAAGTATGTCGGATGAATGTACTCAGTGCCGGTTTTAGCACTACTAGCGCCCTGGGCGAGAATTCTTCGGCGCCCCCTAACTGCAATTCAATTACATACGAAAAAAGGCAATGTGTACAATGAAATAACTATCTATTTAAAAAAAACATTTATTTAAAAAACTAATAAAATTTCACTTTTCTAGCCTTTACATCGGCGAACTCTTTTATTAGACATTCAAAGTCCATGTTTTCTGCAATTTCGTTTTCGATTGATAAAGTTGCTAAGTTTGTTAATCTAGATTGAGAGATTGTCGATCGTAGATATGTTTTAATCAGCTTTAGCTTGGAAAAACTTCTTTCGCCACTAGCAACCGTTACAGGTATAGTCAGTAATATTCGAAATGCTATCCATACATTTGGATACAGTTCCTGTAAGTTGCGATCTTTAATAAAATTTAAAACATAAGCAGGGGTAGCCACATTCTGATCAGGCAAAAAAGATTTCAGGCTTATGAGTTCATCACACAACATACAACCATCTATATCTGATTTAGAATTCACAGTTAATTTCAATTGGAGATCACTACAGAGTTTGACAAGGTCGGGTTTTTCAGGAATCTGTTTTATGTATTGTATGTATGTATTGTACAAAAAAGACCAGCAATCCGAGTACTCATTGAACTGTTCAAATCTTTCATTAACTGAAATTAATGTAGCGTCCAAGAGAGAGTTGAAAAATTCTACCTCAAATTTCTTTTCAGGAGAAACAATAGGCTCGTCGCGGGCAGTTTCATCAGCTGGACGCTTAACAAATCGAATTCTTTTTGTGGCCTTAAACACAGGTTCAACTTCCAGTTCTTCAGCCAATTCTTTTGCAGTTGAAATGGCGCTTTTAAAGCCTGTATTTCTATATTCTTCCAAGAAAGTGCAGCATTTTTTCAACATTTCTGTGCATTTACTGAGATCTATATCTGGTGATTGTAGAGATTTACTAACGACGTTAATTTGAAAAAGTATGTCATACCAAACAACCAATGAAACTATGAAACTGAAATCTTTTAACTGTTCAGCTAGAGTAGTAGCCTCATGAGAGACTTGAACATCAGTTTTCTGAGTTTCAATTGCCAAAGTAATTAAAGCGTCATGGATGGCACTAATTTGATAACGAACTGCTTTGACACTGCTTATTCTTGCTTCCCAACGTGTGTCACTGAGCTTTTTTAGAGTATATAATCCCAGGCTATCGGTTAGAATTTTCCATCGATGAACAGAAGCTGAAAACAATGTGAACAACCTCTGAAGTACCCCAAACAAAGTCACTGATTTTACGGAAGACTTAGCGGCATCGCATAGTACGAGATTGTAGCTATGACAGCCACAAGGTACATAAACAGCTAAGGGATTTATGTCTAGAATTCTCCTTTGAACACCAACATTTTTCCCTTTCATATTCGCCCCGTTGTCATAACCCTGACCCCTGCAGTCGTTCAATTCAAGTCCGTGTTTATTTAAAATATCAATAATAACTTCAGTTAGTTTTTCACCAGTCGACTGATTTACAGGCAAAAATTCTACAAAATGCTCTTTTACTGATATTTTATCGTCATTTGATGATATATCAACAAATCGTATTGTCAGTGAAAGTTGTTCTACGTGACTAATGTCCGGTGTACAGTCAGCTATAATAGAATAATATTTTGATTTCTTTGCGCGTGATATGATTTCTGACTTCACTTTTTTACCCATCAGCTCTATTAATTCATTTTGAATGTCTTTTCCGCAGTAGTGGTCTGCAATATCACCCTTCATAGCTAATCGCAAGTGCTCCTGCATAACTGGATCAAATTTAGCTAGTAATTGTACTAAGCCCAAAAACTTTCCGTTATTTGGCGTATATAATTTGTCAGAATTACCTCTGAACGCCATATTGTTTTCAGCTAAATAAAGTGTAATATGCATCAATCTAGATAAAACATTATTCCATCTTGTAGTTTCCTTTTTAATCAAATATTGCTCTTGGCAATCTATTGTTTTGCCTATTTTTAAACGTAGTTCAGTTTCAATCCATGAAAGGTAAAACTTCTTATGTGAAGTGCTATTCTCGTGAGTTTTTAACATTTCAGACAAGTGTTTCCAGTCGTTATATCCTTCAGATACTAAACTCGACGTTGAGCTACTATCAAACAGCCGGCAACAAAAACAATAAACTCGATCCTTGGAAATGGAGTATACTAACCAACGACGCTGAATTGTCTCACTGTTTGCTAGTTTTTTTATGAAATGAGAATTAGAAAAATGTCGCCCTGTATCATTTTTCGGATAATCATCACAGTGAGTTTGCAGTGGGCCGGTATTTATAATATAATCAATTATTTTGCTATTTCGAATAGGTGGCCAAGTAGCTGGATCCGCTATATTCGGGACAACAGTATCAACATCATCTAATACATGTATTTGTTGTACATCAATAACAGATTCTTGAGCAGCATCTGTAATCGTAGCACAACTTGCTCCCTCACTTCGGGATTTTTCATCCACAATCTCTTGAGTAGCTATTCCATCGGACTTGCCAGACAGAGGCTCCACTGCCGATGCATTCGTTTGTATTGCAGATGTAGATGCCACATTCAACTCTTGATTTTTTGTTCTGATATATTTATCTATATTCATAAACTTCTTTGTTTTTTGAAATTCCTTTTCTTTTTCCGCTTTCCGTTTCCTATATTCTGACCCAGATGGTTTTCTTTTGATAAAATCACCCTGTTCAGACATTTTGTACCTTCTAGTTGTAATAAATAAAATCTGCAACAAATTAAATCTGTATCAATCGAAACATTTATAAAAATAAATTGATTGCAATAAAACTTCGTTACAACGCTATTGACGTTCCAGAGATTATGCTGCCCAAACGTATAAACATATAAACAAATTTTATAAATAATAATAGATAGCAGAGACCGAAAAACATAGTATTTATTTATTTATATTGCACGTCTCAAAGTTACAACAATTACACAAAGTTATATAAAACAATTATGTGACACCCTGTTAGGGTGTTACAAAGATAGAGAGCCTGGAGCCAATTTCAATAATTAACCTGTTATTTTAACATCTTATATACTTTAAGTATTAGGGCGTGTGTAGTATAGATAGTTAAAATAAATTTGTACTTACTTATTGATGTGATCCGTCAAAAATTAAACACCTACTTATACACTATTTATTTGTCTACTTTTTAAATAGGCAAAACTAATGTCACTCTGTAGTTGGAACAAGAGCATCGTAACGTAGCGTTAAACGTTTGATTACTGTGTTTGTTTGTTTTAAAACAATCGAATAATTATTTTAAGAGCGTCCACTTATGTCAAGCAAGAAGATGATTGTGTTCTGTTTCGTCAAAAATTAAAAACAGATAGATCCCGGGGAATCCCCGACCATAGAAAAACACATTGTTTCTGTATGTTTGGGAAGTCGGGGATTCCCGAGAAATTAAACCGATTGAACACAACGTTCTAGTGCTGCCAACTTACAATTTTTACCTAAATTTTGGGAAAATTACAAGTAAGTAGGTTGGGTCGGCGAAAAAAGACAAGAAACTATATAATATTTTTTTGTCGTTAAGTTAAATGACTGTTACCATGTATTAAAAAAAAATAACTCTAATAGTAAACCTCTGCTTTAATATGGGAAATTATCGATAGGTGTAGTTAAATACGGAAAAACTCGAATTATTGTTATGCTATAAAATAATATGCTGTTCTGTTTTACCATAATATTTTTCATGTTGAGTTTCCTTTCAATTCATGCTGACAGTGAGGCAACTTGAAAACAAAAAAAATCCCTCACGGTTCTTGTCTTTTTTTTACCTAGTGGGCCTTGCTCAATGAGCGAGGGAACAATAAGGGGGTGCCTGTGGAAAATTATAAAGAATCAGATAGAGGCGCCGGACGAAAATGGGCGCCGCGGCCTGCGGCCTGCGGCGCCCCTTTTGATCCGGCGCCCCTGGGCGGTCGCCCAACCGCGCCCTACCCTAACGCCGGTACTGAATGTACTGTTTTAAAATTCATAATGTCATAGAGTTCGTTAAATAAGGGTCATCTAAAAAATCAAAACAAAAACCTCACTCTATCTTGGAGGCGGCTCGCGAATGGACTATAATGATGGATACGTATTAGAACCAGTATAGAATTCCTCAGGATATTGTGGTCTCGTCATCCAGACCGGACATATTCCTGTACTCTAGACAGTTAAAGCGCGTGATACTTGTAGAGCTTACTGTTCCGTGGGAAACTAACATCCCCAAAGATCACACAATTAAGGTAAACAAGTACATATTACAAACTGAACAGGAATAGGTATATAGTTAATTTGTACGCGGTAGAAGTGGGAGCGAGAGGTATAACAGTGATATCTCTCTTTAATCTACTTAAAGATCTTGGCCTCTCTAGAACTATCATTGGTTCTTTTCTAGACTGTACTTCAAAGGTGGCATTGGTAGATTAATTCCAAATTTCATTAGATAGGGAGAGGAGCACAACCGGTGAGCGTTAATGCGCATCTTAAAAGGGCTCCATAAACCTACACCTGGGTTACTAGTCCCAGGAGCAGTTTGCACTCCTCTCCCTGCAATGCGATGGGCCTGGCACCCGCACAGTGAATCCATATAAGCTTATTCTCGTCTTAACGGAAGCTTCTTAGCATCAGTGTGTTAAGGAATACATTATAGTATTAAAAAATATAGATATGGTTAGTAGTTTATGTAATAATGATATTTGATTTTATGTTAATTACTAATACTAATGTAATGGATAATATATATTATATATTTTTTTTATTTTATTTTATTAGAGGTTTTACGAGTACTGCCTATACACAGCACAAACAACTTATTAAGCTAAATTATTTTAATTGCTGGAGGTGCTGATACCTTCACTTGCCGCATGGGTTAAAACTCTAGGTAATTTACAAAATTGGTATCTAAATTTATTGCTGGGTATTTAGTAACAACTTCTTGAAACTTTTTTAAAGGGATATAATGCATGTTCCTACCAGAATCCTCTTGGTCATAATGTGCAAAGTCAAATTCATCATTAGGGTCTGCTGGGGGCTCTCTGACTGTCTCTGTTGCTTGACCTTCTTCATCACTCTGGTCATCTCCTTGTTCTGTTAAACTAAAATATAACTTTGTAAATACATAATTTATATGTGTTTTTCCAACATAAATTAACTTCATATTTCTATTTATGACCATGGATTCTTACCGGAGCTCTTCCGCAGTTTGTTTAATAATTTTCTCTAATTCCTTTTCAGTTAACTCGATCTAAAAATAATTAAACATTACAAGATTAAATTTAAAAAAAATAAATAAATGAAATCAGATTTTTGTAACCTATAATATAATCAAATGTTAATTTTAAATTTAAAAGGCTTTTTTGATGTATGTTAAGTTGCTGTATGGTTAGTACACAGGCACCGTTTTATTCTAAGGTTAACAGATATTTTATTATACTGTATTATAAGCCTTTGACTATCCTTTATAATTCAATTATGATATACACTTTTCTGTCACCTTTTCTGGCACCGACTTAGCGATTCCTCGTCGAACAAAGTGCATACATGATACTAAGCTTACAGTAGGGGTACCTTGTTCTTCCATTTCCTTAATAACAAGATAAACCAAATTTTTATTAAATGAACAACATGAACAACTAAAATCACTATCTTATCACAATAGTTCACAATATCTCTTCAAGGTTAGGAATTTAGTGTCGACATTTCCAATTCCTATCACATTTTTTTGACAGCTGACCTATCATTCATATCACAGGTAATATTAAATATTTAAATTGAAATCGCTACTCATCCCTGTCTGCATCGGTTTATTTTTCAATCTATTTTTATTTAAATTTCTACTTTTAAATATTAAAGTTTTACATGGCTATACATACCTCTTTTTAAATTTTTCAAACATATTAAATATTACCATAGATGATCATTTTATATCGATCATCACTTTAATAATTTTTAATCTTAAAGAAAAAAAGAATAAAGTTGAATGTTATCTATAGTTACATGTGAAAGATTAAAGGCCACTTTTGTTGTAGTTTAAATATAATATACTTGCCTAATGCTTATTTTTCAAATTATTGTTTATTACTCGGTCATATCACTTTTTGGTAAACGAGTGGAAAACCTTTTTTTGTTTTCGAACTTTTAAAAGTGAGACAGAAATAAATTTGAATGATTCTGTAAACTTGCATAAAAAACCTACACACATGTTGTCTATAGTTTTGTAAAAGTTAGTTTTTTTGTTACGATATAGTTCTGAATATGTAAATAAATGTATTTCAGATTGTTTAAAAAAAAAGTTGACTTTACTGGCAGCACTGTAATTGCAATCCATTGTTTCATGTTTGTCAAACAGGGACTTAGCAGATATTGTTTCGTGTGACAAACAAACTGTTGTGTTCGATGTTTCATTCGAGTTTTTCCGCTATTTTTAGTGTTTTATAAAACCTTGCAACAAATTTTCCTTAATTTTGAATGTGAGTGCAATGGTGGGATGTAGTGTTTTAGGCTGCAAAAGCCGCAGTGAGCGAAATATAAGCGGAATTACATTTCATAAGTAAGTACCTTCAACAGAGAAGTTTGATGTGAATGTAGTTTTATTTTAATCTATTTTAAATTATTTAGTTCTTGTAGTTTTATTATTTCAGATTATTACTGTCATAAAAGCATGTTTTAATATAATATAGGTTATGTGATGCCAGGATACTCTTTTTTTCCTAACTTCTATCTCTATTAGCCATAATGATTTATTGTTTTAGATTTCCGACTGAAGTGGATGTCAAATTAAAATGGGTGTTAGCTACTGGAAGGAAAAAGTGGAAACCTACTAAATACACTAAAATGTGTTCACTTCATTTTAGTGGTGATGCCTTTGACTTTATTAATCAAAGAGTACAAATCAAAAAATCTTCAGTGCCAGTAAGACACATACATGTAAGTTTAGTATTTTTTTTTAATCTACCAACAAGGCAAAGTAATAATCTCAGTTTGAACATTGACTATTTTTTATAAAAATATTACAATTCAATATTGTTCATTCTTAAAAGATATTGTATAAGTAGTAGACATGTGTTTATAATCAACCAGGGGTCACCAATGACTCTTTAGGCTATAAAAGTATTTGTGAGTCAAATACTCTAAAAGTAATGTGCTGTACCAATTTTGATATTAAATTAATACAACAACAACAAAACTGTGTATGAAGATGTATAAAAAATTAAATCATTTAGAGTAGAACATAAAAATGGTATAGGTCCAGATGTATGTTCCATTCTAAAACTGGACTTTTTGAGCTTTGACTAACCAACAAAAGACAATGAATTGTCGAAATTTATTTATTACCTGAAAAGTTAAAAGCTAGTCAACAAATTGAGGGATTGCATTTAGAAAGACACTTGTTAACTTTGAAAAACAAATTATAAAGGCTTGTATACAAATTGTCTGGCTCATACATTAAGTTCATTGCCGTAGCTGTTCTAATTTGTAAAGATGATATGTGCTTTAAATGATTGTCTACACAGTTTATAGATTATCGTAATAATGTTTTCTAAATCTTATTATCGAAAAAAATCATTTTTCTAAATATTTTTATATATTTAGAAAAATGGTTTTATATCAATGATACTAAATTAGCCCAATTTGAAAAGTATGTTTTATTTAATTTTCCCAATGGTGACATTAGTTTTTTCAGGAATAAATATTGTTTATTAGAATTAGTAATTTGTGTACATGCAAATTTGATTAATATCATAAATGTCAAATGCCAGTACACCGCCGAGACAAATTAGAGTTTGTTTAAGTGGTTTCTGACCAAAAGGAGGCTTTTATAATAATCCCAATTCACTGCAGTACAATTCGGCTTTTGTTAATTTTTGGGGGCACTACACAACATTGCAGCTTCCAAACCTTTAACAACAATTTATATTTTAAAGTACAATATTAACTGACTATTATGCATCAATTAAAAGAATATATATATGTGATTTAATGCTCATACAAATACAAATGTTTCCAATATACTCATAAATTAATTGCTTTCTATATTTTGAAAGTAGGTTACACTTTATTATTAAATCATTGTTAAAAAAAGGAGATAGAATTTTAAATCTTGCTCTCCAAATTGCATCACTTAAAGTAAAGTATATTATTAAGGAAAAACAAGCATTTTTTGTTGTATTTTACTTTATCCAAGTCACAGAAGTACTATTACACTGCTAAATATGTGTTAGTTAAGTTTTTTGCAGTTGACACTGACTCCAGGGATAACTGAGTGTAAAATTAAAACCTAAAGATATATATTTGCATTTTCCAATATCATATTGGTGAATTTGTATTTATAATGATAAACGATATATAGAAATAATAATAAGTGTTTTTGAATTCTCAACACATATATGGATACATGGCAACTCAAACAAGGAGGAGGAGTCATAAGCACAGAGTACTATAAATAGAGTGCCAACTCCATAGTAAAAAAGTACTACTAGCGCCTCCTAGACTTAGGCCGATGAACCTAGTTAGGAATGTCCAGTATGAGCGGATATTACGCATTCTATATGAATTCCTTAGTAACACTTTTGAATTTCAAAGTTACTTATTATAAACGAAAAATGGGAAAAAACATATTTTACCATTTTTCATGAATAATATATATAATAGCGTTATTGAAAATGTTCATATTAAAATAACAGTAAATAAGAGACAAAATTAAAAATTACAAACTTTATTAGTTAATATACAATATTGCAATAAAAATATAATGAAACAAAATAACAGTTAATTTAAGAAAACTTTTATGTGTGGAATTATTAAATGAATTCAAACTAAATAAGTGTTTATAGCAATATGATCTATGTTTATAAAATTATCAATTACATAGAGAATAAACAAGTTGTACATATCTTAAGTGTTTTATTTAGGATTATAACATTATTATTTTTATAATTACTATAAGATATACCATAATAAATAGGAAGAAATGCAACTAAGATTAAGTTTTAAATAACATTTGTTCTGTAAGAGAACAAATGCTATTTACAAATCTAAATATAAAGATGTTTTAATTTGATCTCAGAGAAATTATATTAACATTTGAAATTGTCTTTAAGCATGTCAGCCATCTTACATTTTGTATAGTCATTAATCAATTTATACAAAAATAAATGTACAAACTAAATGAACAAAATCTATAGCTTTAATTTTAAATTGCTAATTTGAATGTAATATAATACATTAGTAATAAAATGTTATGTACATATCAATATAGGCAAGGAACTGTTTATCCAGCTCCACGAGGGAGTCTTCTAAATCTGGTGTTCCACCTCCTTGATGAATGGGCAGGAATATTCTGTAATTTTAATAGAAATCAATTTATTGTTGGAATATTTACATAAAATATACCTGTTATGTATAAAAAAAATATATAAATTTAAACTCTACATATAATGCAGTTTTATCACAAGTTGGTATAAATCTTGTGACTATAATGTACATTTATTTAACAATTAGGTGGATGTTTTAGTGATATAAATACTAATATAATCTTTTAATAAGTTTTTTATTATTTGGTTTTGATAATTTAAGAACAAACATAAGATAAAACATAATGACTTAGGTATATATATATGTTATATATATAGATTCCATACCTACCATTTCATTTATGATTTAATTAAATACTTTAATATATTAATTGCTGTCTACTGTTTTACAAAAAAATACAAAACTTTTTTACTGTATAAGGTAACAAAAGCAAATCTTGTATAACGAAACGAAATTGAATCGCTATTGCAGTGGGTTTTGCTTCCATAATGGAATTCATGTTCCAGTAACAGATAACAAATTCCATTGTTATTGTAAATAATTTTGTTTTCTAAAGACAAAAAAATAGGCTTCCTTTGATGGAATAAAACCATGTGAGACACTTTTCGAGGTTTTAAGTCAGGTTTAGGAACATAATTATTATCTAGAAAATTATATATCATCAGATAGGTACCAATATTTAATAATATCTAAGAATTTAAGAATCAACATATATCTCTGTAGAGCTTAAACTTATATAATAAAATGAAGAATAAAGTATGTCATAAATTTTCTATACCCCTTGGAATTGAATTTCAGCAGGTAAATACAGGGTGGGCCAAGAATTCGTTAACATTTGAATCTAACGCCCCACTCAAACAACAACCGCGCGGGGCGCGAAGAGGGGTCTGGCCACTAGCTCAGTTCTCGGAAATTTAGTCGCAATGGATCGCTTCACGGGGCCACAGCGCGCTTACTGTGTAAAACAATTTTATTTAAACAACAATTCGCTCATTATTGTGAGGTGCTTATTTTGCGTACGTACGATTTACACGACTTAAATCAGTGTCCGAGTGCTCCTTTAATAAACAAATGGGTAAAGAGGTTCGAAGAGACGGGATCTACACTAAATGTGAAGCAAACTGGCGGCCCACGGACTTCTAGGACCGAAGAGAACGTGCAGCAAGTTTCCGCTTCTGTTCGACGTGATCCAGACTAATCAACGCGCAAGCGTTTAGCTGAATTAGGATTATCCCGCACATCATTACGCCGTATTTTGAAATTAGACTTGAAATTACATCCGTATAAGATCCAGATAGTGCAAGAACTAAAACCTAATGACTTAAATTTGCGCAATTCTTATGTTGTAACAATGTTAGATCGATTCAGTAATTTTGATAACATCTTATTTTCTTACGAAGCCCATTTCCACCTCAACGGTCATGTAAGCAAACAGAATTGCAGTTATTGGAGCAGCAAAAATCTCAAAGCTAAACATGAGAGGCCACTGTATTCTCCCAAGGTAACTGCTATATGGGCTGCAATTTCGGCAAAAGGAGTCATGGACCCTACTTTTTCGAAGATTTTTGCGGCCGTACAGTTACTGTCAATTCTGCTGAATATGCCAAGATGTTACGGGAGTTCTTGGCACCGATGCTACTGGAATTTTCTGGGTACAATTGTTATACTTGGTTTCAACAACGAGTCCCTGCCGGTGGTTAAAGAAATGTTCCCAGAAAAGCTGATTTTCAGACGAGGCGACATCCCATGGCCATCCAGGAGTCCAGATCTATCTCCAGCAGACTTCTTTTTATGGGGTTATTTAAAGAGACGTGTCTACATGAATAAACCAAAAACACTACGTGAACAAGAAATCGTCAAAGAGATGTCGACGATGTCGCGGTCTCTTTGCCGACGAGTATTCGAAAATTTTAGAACTCGCTTAGAAGAGTGCAAAAGACGTAACGGTGGTCATTTAGATGATGTAATTTTTAAAAAATAAATTCCTACTAATAAGCTTCCTTGTAAACATACGACGATACGATACTTCGAACCTAAAGTTCAGCAATAACACTAATAACACTAATACGGCGGTTTCTCGATAATCACTGAATTTGAAAACACAAAATGGTGGAAAAGTAAACAAATTTCCTAGGTAAAACATACGGTTCTTTTAAAGCGGTACTTCATAATAAAACTAACTGTATTATATTGAGATATATACCTTTAAATCTTCAAAATTTATCTTGAAGGTCAGATTTTTTTTTTTAAATTATAAAAAAATAATAAGAATCAAAATAAACTGATATTTAATATTATATACATATATTAATTTTATGTTTTAAAAATTACTAGTTCACCGTACTGCATCAAATGGAACGACAGAAACAATAATCGCCACCTGCTCACTTTGTGCTCCTTCCTGCTTCCACACCTAAGCCGATTCAGGAATGCGAGGAATGTTTGTACTGAGTTAACATACCTTGATCATAAGATCGGTTGCGTCAGGTGTATAGGTCAGTGTTGCCTTACTTAACGACTAACGACTTAAAACTTAGCGACTTAACGATTAATAAAATGTTTTGATTACAAAACCGATTTAGTGACTTTTTTGACGGACTTTGAAGTTTAATTCAAAACTGCTATATGCAATGAATATGGATTTAATCAGTTTAAACCGTGAAATTAGTTTAAAAGATATGTGGAATCGCAAACATTAAAAAGGGCATGGAATAAATTATTAACTCCACCTAATTATTCTACCAAACCAAGTCTTTAATTGAAAAGCATGACGATTTTAAAGAAACAACGGAAGCAATGTGAATTCTTAGCATAGGTGAAGGGTGTGATGAAGAGAATATTATGGAGTGGCTAAACTGCGAAAGTCAAGGTCCTGGATTCCAAATATTAACTAATGAAAAAAATATTGACCATTTGAACAGTAACGAGAGAGAAGAGACTAAAACTGGGGGTGTATGCCAAATACCATCTCACGCAGAAGGTTTTGAAGCTTGCTTTTCAGTGGTTTGAAAGACAGGACGAATCATTACACTATTCCATACAGTTCTTACAACTGGAGTTCATCAGATACTTGGCCGCAATGAAAAGATGAGATTCATTACGTCAAAGATCTATAAAAAGCTAATTCCAATGATTATCTTAAATTACATAGTTATTATGTAATTAACTATTGTATATATATACTAGCTGTTGCGCGCGACTTCGTCCGCGAAGACTTATGAACACAGAGCTCATAAGAAACTTCTTTATCCGTTCTCCAGAATTTTTACATAAGAAATATTCACTGTAAATTTCAAGTGTGTGGGAGTTTCGAGGCGGAATTTCTTAAAATTCGTTCTTATCTGACCTCTACGTGGTTAAATAAAGATGCCTACCAAATTTGAAATCTTTAGGAATGAAGAGTGTGAATTTTTTATTGTTACACCCCACCAAGCCGCTTTTTGGGTGGAATTTCGTAAAATACCTTCTTAGCTGACATCTACACCACGTGAGGAATATTCCTACCAAATTTCAAGTAAATCGGAGATATCGTAATAAAATTTAAATACAAAATGATGAAATGGAGATCCTTATAATCGGGATTCTACTGTATTACAATGCCGTCTTTTTTTTATTACCCTTGTTTTTAAGTGATATTCTTACCATTTAAATTGGACCTCCTCCAATTTTCGGTATTTAGCAACTTTCTAACGAATTGAGTCTAGTGACTCGAATTTATTGAAGTTGGCAACATTGATATGAGGCGCTTGTAGACGGGCTAGTTTTGTGAGGACTTCTAACTTTAAGTGAAAAGCTATAGTTTTTATCTTTATAATACTAATATGTAGAATTTCATAGTATAACCTGATAATATTGATTATAGTTTCACAACAAAAGAGATGTTATTCGGACTATAGATATTGCAAGTGGTTACATCAGTTTTGAAAATTAATACAACAATATTTGTGCTACTGCTCTATTGTATATCCTTCTCTTTTTTTATAGTGCACTTTATAACATACATATGCATATATTATTTTTAAACTCACAGAACAAAACATAATTTCACTACATTTTCACAATAGTTCTTTTTAGTTCAGCAAAAGAGTAACTTATTTAATTATATTAGTAATTTTGTTTTCCCAACATGGACGGATCCATATTCTTTTGCTGTATCTATGTATTATTTTTAGTATTAAAACGCATACATGCTGTAGTAGCATTAATAGTTTCAGTGTGTGTCTCAGTTTTTAATCATCTTGTCTAGACAAGGTTATAGAATTACCAGCATACAAACGGTAAACTGTTGTCTAGTAAAACGCAACACATTCCTTTAATCATTTCATCTTTATAATGTTCTATGTGACTTAGTCTAAGCCCAATAGTCTGCTCTGGGTCTAATTTTCCACAGACAAAACAACAGTAGAGGTTTTTTTTTATCAATAATTCAACAAGCATAGACTACATAAACACTTTTTCACAAATTGAGTTTTGTTACTGATTTATGTCCGTGATATATTTGTTAATTTTAATTGAGAGTGAAATATTTATAAAATATTTTGGCTATTTAGTACCTCAAAATTATTCAGAAAGTGTATAAAATTTTAACTGGTATGTGCGCATAGTATTGTGCAGTTCATGACAGCGATCTAGAGCTAACTTTATAATTGTAATTATTTGTGTTCTTTGTTTGGGTAGTTATGAAGAAAACTCACCATTTAATATTTTTTTAAGTATCTATCTTAATTCTGAATTAGTATTTAACAAAGTGTTTAAGTAATTTAGATATATTTAGTTGGCTTATTTGTCTATGCGGCTGTCAAATTTAGTCAATACATATATCAAAGTTCGTATTTCTTGACATTGCTTTGTTTTTAATATTTTGTAATCACAATTTATAAATAAATAAAAATGATTAATTAACATATAGCTAATATCTTAATTCTAGTGTGATATAATGAGTGATCAAGATTATAATGATAACACTACGGAAGATATTTACCCGGTCGCAGAATGCCGCGCTTGCTTACAAATCCTTTACTCTGACTCTAATTTGTGGAATATATTCGAGCCTTGGACGCCCCCTTGGGATGGAATGGAGATTACTATAGCTGAAGACCTAGTCAAGCTTGCTAATATACAGGTTA
The DNA here is from genome assembly GCA_963555665.1 of Dircenna loreta. Lineage (NCBI taxonomy): Eukaryota > Metazoa > Arthropoda > Insecta > Lepidoptera > Nymphalidae > Dircenna > Dircenna loreta. Next base: position 8,728,238 of record OY743093.1, on the reverse strand, counting down.
ATTATATTTTACTTATTTTGTAACATAATTGTTTTGCCTTGTCTTCTACCAAAACATTAAGACAATCTTTATTTTTCAAACAGATATCAGAAACTGATAAACATTCCAAAGTGATATGTGAAACATGCTACCAGGTACTGCTTGGTGCTTGCCATTTTACAGCCTGTGTGAGAAAAAATGATCAAATATTACTGGAACGTTATCCCTGTGACTCTCAGCATAATTTAGATAATAAAGTCTGGCCCAAGCCGATACAGGTGGATAAAACTATACACAGTTCAATGTTCCAAAACCCCATGGATATAGAAGTTAAACAGGAGGTGCTGTCTGATGAGGAATATGGCACTATTAATGGTAATTTTGATGATAACAAGGATGATATACCAAACTTGGACATTAAAATTGAACCAGAAGAGATACAACAGTCTATTCAAGTGAATGTTAATGGTGAGAAATTAATAATAGAATATATGTTGCTTTTTACCCATATTACATTGTATTTTATTTTAGTTGATAGATTCGTTTAAAAATATATTTTTAAATAAGTATAGAATTTAAACCTGCATCATCTGAAATTACTGAATTTCAACATATTATTTAATTATGTACATCTTGTAACTTCTGTAAAACTAGCAATATTAGATATTTATCGTATAAGCCAAATTTATTTTGTTTGTTAAAAAAAAAAGAAAAGTTTGCTTGTATGCTAAATATCTAATCTGTACACTTCAGGTTCCATATCACCTGTAATGGCTCCTGAAGAGCAAGAGGCTCATGAAGAACATGTGACTAATGGAAATGCAACTAGTGACTTCAATGTGAGTTATTGTATAATAAGGACATAATAAATATAATTTTATATTTTTTATAGAAATGGAAATTACTACTTCATTATATTTTTATATATTTTTTTTGTTTAAATGTCATCTTTTTATGGAAAGAAAAAAGTGCAATTTTTTTAAATCTATCTATGTATAATATCTGTCATATATACATATATCTTAGAATATTAATATATAAATTTATCCCTTGTAGCATTTGAGAGTTGATGTCAAAGAGGAACCTCTATCTGATGAAGACAATGATCCGCTGTCCTCTGATTTGCCACTAGAGTGCCTGCTGTGTGCCAAAGCATTTAACAGTGTTACTGGTCTCAAGGTTGATATCAGTTTATTTAAGAAGATATCAAGTTAATTAGTTGTCAATTATTGTTGATAAAGTGATTCATATTTTAAAAACATAATAAAAATTCTTAAATACCTATAAAATTGTAGAAAGAAATATTTATTAAATGTTTATATAATAAAGTATGTTTTAAGGCCCATGTGATTGCACAACATTCCTACAAGTCTGTAAAACGAAAGACGAACAACAGTATGTCGCCACAGAAGAATAAATGTAATTATATCTGTGCTATATGTAGAAGACGTAAGTGTTGTAGTGCATGGTTTATTACGCTGGGTTTGAATATTCTTGATTTGATGTAGTTGGATTCAATTTTAAATTATTGTGTCTGATAATGGTGTGAAATAAATGTGCATAATTGATGTAGTATCCAAAACTGAATGTCGTCTGTTGCATGTGAGCATAGTGAAAGATATTATTTATTATTTTAATATATTGAAAATGGCTTCAATTCATTTCAATAAAAATAAATGACGATAAATATATAATTTGTTAATTACTTTCAGGTTTCTCCACGTCAACAGACTTAATGGTACATGAAACATGTCACAACAAGAGTGTCTGTTACGGCTGTAACCAGAGCTTTGATACATTTTCCCAACTGACAAAACACCGACGGACCTGCAAGGCAGTCGCTAGTCAGATGAAGCATAAAACTTTGGATGATGTATTAAGGTGAAAATAAATAATTTCGTTTAAGTATATTTTTATTAAATGTTTCGACTGATTTTATTGTATCGGCATACCATTTTATTCATGAATACATATTTTTATCAAAAATATATATTTTATTTGCAGGCCCCAAACCCTAAGGGAGTCAAATGAATCCAAGGAATTACAGTGCATACAATGTAAAGAAACATTTAGTGATATATATTACTTAAAGATTCATCAAGAAATACATCACTGTATATCCAGTGAAGATAGTAACAAGGTTCAAAGTATGGAGTTTGACTCGCCCAAGAGAATATGCACAAGAAATAAGAAATCATAGAGAATAGAACAAAATTAGAGACTTGGATCATTTGCTGAAGCAATTTACATATTTTTTGAATCTGATAAACTTTTAGTATATGTAATGATAAATCAACAATTATTTTTCACTGTTGATTGTGAATGATTTAATCTAATTTTTCTATTAATGGAAGTAAAAGATTCGAATATTTAAAGAAATTTTACATTAATATGTGCTTTTAAGTGGAAGTGATTATATTTTCTGTCCGACGGGCTGACTGGAAATATTGCTTTGGATTTAATTTATAAATAATAAATTTAGATAATTTTCATCACCATTTGTAATATGTCCATATTACCATTTCATGTATAATATGTTGTATTGTGGTTTATGTACTGTAGTAAAGTTGTTTTGCTACTTAAGTTTGTTTTATTATTTATCTTAAATATAGTAAAGTTGTTTCAACATCTCTATAATTGGCCACACCTGCATACAAGTTTACTGTTAAATAAAAAACAACCAACACATAAATAAAATTTATTAAACTAAATAATATGTAATCATGAAAATAGATTTTATTTTACATTTCATGGTTGGGAACATTCATGATACCAATTTGATTATTCTTCACAGCCTTTAAATCTACATGTGCCATGGGCTGCAATATACAATGATAATATATTTAATACTGCTTTTCAATACAAGATTATATCCTGTAAATGCAAATAAAATTATCAGTTATTGATTTTATTTTCACTACAACTCAATGGAATGTGGAAAATTTAACAAAATAAAGTTTGAAGTCTAAAATATACATATATAATACATTGACATTAATTCCTGTTGAGCTCTGAAAGGATTCTCAAGATGTATAGGAACAGATTCAATATGTCCATGTACAAATTGATGGTAGCCAAAATGTATTCTTCGGGAGAGAGAACAGTCATCATTTGTGATGTGTCAAAGATTAAAAACAGGCTGAAGAAAATAGCACCAGTGAATGAGAGTGCAATCTCAAACAAAGAGCTTTGCAGGAAAATCTGGATGATTCCTCCAATGATGAGCACACTGAGGCCGGCCACGAGACTGAAATTAAAATAACTATGGTTCTGATACAATAAAAAACTTAATGTTTAAATTATCAAGGCAAGAAACAACATTGGTGACACAGGTATTCTGGGTTCTACATATTAAAGTATTTTATTTTGATAATTATTTTATCAATATGACAAGCTTTAAAAATATTGTAGAACATGTTTTGGACAACTAATATGTTACACATAATACAGTTTAATTTTAAAAACATAGATAATAAAAAAAAAACTTGGGAAAAAAATTGATATAATTGCTAGATAGGTATTTGTTTAGAAATTGGTCTTGACACAATATATACAAATTGTAATTCCTAGTATTTTATTATTAGTCTATGCATTTTTTAATAAATTGTTTGCTATTCAACTTACCCATATCCAATGAAAGAGAAATCACGTTTTGTGTTGAGGGTGAATAGAGTCAAAGAGAATACCACAGTGAATGTTAATGCCAGAGCTTGGAGCACCACAAACGTCTCATAAAAGGAGACCACAACACCAACAGTATATGCTTGTATCACTGTCTAAATGTTGCAAAACAATCATAATTAAACATCAAAAGCAAGCAATCATATTTTATTGTCATTTATTTAAATGTTGCTTAAATTTTACTTACAAATGCAGCTAAAAGGTACAGGTTGGCCGGATAGTCCTTCCTTTTTGCAATCAGAGCAAATATTGTCACCAAGCTCAAAATAAAGGCAATGAATACCATCCACTCACTAAAAGAATAATATTTTTAATGTTTTATATTAAATATCTCACTGTAATACCTACAAAACAAAATAAGACTTCATATTCCTTTTAGTTATAAGACAATAACACTTACTTCTGATGTATGAACAATTGTACAGGCTTCACAAGGAGGAACACAGCAGCAATAGCCACTGTAGTCATAAGTTGCACAGTCAACAATCCGTAAACCTTACGGATGAAGCCAAGCCTGATCTCCTTGTCAGCATTCATCACATTATTACGATAACCAAAATCATCCTGAAACATAATTTATAGCAAATAAGTATATGGCATGGTTTTTTTAAATAACCCAACTTTTGCCAGTTATTTCATCTCTGCATTACTGTATAAGGTAAATTAATATTATTAACACCCTATAATTGATACTATCACATGTTCTTATGATATAACAATTCTTTTCTAGTTCTAGAATGGTCTGGATGGCTAGACCATGATTACAAAAAATCTGAAGTTTTAGTCAGCGAATCATAGAGACAATATCACAAAATTGTAAAGATTACAAAGTTAAGTATAATGATAACTCTGTCTGTTTTTTCTGACCTATCAAAATTACCAATTTGATGCTGATTAAAATATTTTAGGCATAGCTGTAAGTTTTAGTGGACTATCTAATTCAAGATTAATATTGATCATCAATTATACCTTGAAAGATCTTTCTTAGAGATACCTTAGTAATGTATTGGTAAGGACCATTCACTTTTGATACTAATGACATATATGTATGTTCATATAAATGCCAAATACTACTACAATTTTGGTATTAGTGGTGCTCTGTCAGAAAGTTGTACAATATATATTTGGATAATTCCTTTTTATTTATACACAATATTATTAATTATTAGAATTCATTTAATTATAACTCATTTTGTGTACACAGAAAAAAATATTTTTTTACATCTGAGGAATAAAAATATTCAAATAAATAAAAAGAAGGGTTATTTTTGAAATTGTAACACAAGTCACAATTCAGGAAACATATTTAGTTTATCTTTCAGAAAACGTAAACAATTTATTAGGAGAATAATGTTTCTTTATTACAGTCAATACTATACTATATTTCTAATTAACCCCATTAGCATGAAGTATTTTAAAATTCTTGATCTGTGTTTATTTTACAAGGATTACGTCAAGAAATATCTATTGAACCAATAACAATATACAATCAGAAAACATTTACGAAGGCGCCATAACTAATAACATAACAATCTATTGAGTTTGTATAGCATTTTTTAGCTAGAATTCTTATTCATTGTTTAAAGGACATTAATTGATTTTCACTTAACAATACACAAAAACAAACCCATAAAGTAAATAATGAATGAAGGTCGTGAGTCGTGACGAATATTGCACCACTTACAACTTTCGGATGCGAAAACTTACCTCAATACTATCCTTTCCTCCCAGCTCACAATCTTCTTGAGCATACATTAACGGTATGCCAGCCATTTTAGGTTTATGTATTTGTTTTTTAATATAGTATTTTATGAGTAGTCCTAAGAAAATCGTACACTTCTAAAGAAAAAGTCCGAGGTCGTAATGTAATACTAATTTCTTTAATGATTTATGTCCAGATAAGACATCTGCCACATTGACAAAAGGCGAAGTATTATTACCAGTGCTAAATATTCTAATCCATTGGGATTCATAAGGAAATAGCAATAAGTGTTTTATTATATAGACGACTATTAAAAAGTGGGAAAGCCAAACTATGTATTATAACGTTATGCAAAATAGACGTGTTATTTAAATATGAAAGGCATTACAGATGTTATTATTGTTCGGACAAAAAAATAGCTTAAATGGCCTATCAAAATAAAAATATCGATTATTTCGCGAACATATAACTTTAACTGTAAACGCTAAAACCATTAACAAGTATATTTAAAAAATACAAAATATAATAAACTTGGCATGGCAGTCTTCACTATATTCTGTAAGACTGAACTATTTGGATTCTGTGCACATAGTTTATTAAGTCCTTAGAACAGATAAGTCTCTACCATAAATATCGGCGTTCCTTATTTAGTATTATAATTCCATAATTCTCGGTATTACAATGATAGACTTTGGCTTGGATATTCTTTAAAATGTTTTAGAGTTACAGAGTGATGTCTACGTTAATTTGATTTCGATTTATTTCGGTTGATACTTCTTAAGTTTTTCCTTTTATATGTACCTACTTTAAAGAAAACTTTGCCGTTTTACGAGAGAGCATTGTGCGAAAGGAATACATAGCAACTCATCTAAATTTGGAGATAACCTTAATATGTATTTTAATAAAACAAAAAATGCAACGGGGATCTTCAAAAAAGCTGCATTCATAGGCTCAGGGACTTTGCATATCACCCAGGATAATCTGTAGGCTTCCCAATGAATAAGCTGCTAAACAGGTGATCGGTTAGCAATTAATCCAAAGGAAAGTTTTGAAATAAGCTCCTTGTTCTCTCGATATCTATTGAAGATTTCTTAAAGTAAGGAAGGTGTCCTTACTTTCAAAGGTAACTAGATCACTCGCTGAGTAATCATTGCCACAGCCCACAGCCACAGGATCAGAACGAGGAGAAGCGGGAGAAAGAACGCCAAAAGCGGGCTGTTGATAATGATCTCTATAAGTGTAAAAACGATTTCAGATAGCCGAATCTAAGATTCAAGAATTTTAGGGAAAACGCAGATAAAACATACGTAACATTAAAATACGTATATTATAATCTACATTACCTATTACGTAAAATAAAACATTTCTACTTTTAGAAAGTTAAATATATAATCTACGTTACATTTATATTAATATGTATATCGTGCCAAGACGAGCGCGAAGCAAACATTGCCGTACCATCCTTTACTGGAACTATATCATCCCTAGCGAATGAACATTCTTTAAACGTTAGTGGGTACAAGGCAACGGTCAAGTCACACAACATTAAATGTAATAATAAAGAAATCGCAGTAAGGAACCTTAGACTTGGTACGACTTTATCTAGATTTAATTACTTTTTAAAGGTAATAAGGCACAGATATGTTAGCACCGAAGTCAACTCCGATATCTGAGAAGACTCCGATTTCTGAGAAGTGTTATCGTGGCACAGTTAGAAAAATGCCACCCATCTTGACTGATATCCTCTCAACTTGTCCTGGAAAAACAGAGACTACGGATTTTATTGAAACAGTAGCCCTGGTATTGATTTCTGACATTATTGAGTAAAAGGCAGTGGCCTTCCATTCAACTATGGCCGCCTGATCTGGTGCCTACAAAACATCTATAATTAATGGTGGAATCACAGATTTTTACAAAAGTAAATTATTAAGGACAGGATTTTATATGAAAAATAATTCTATGCAATGTAACATAACATCTTATATATTTCTTGATATCTTTATTATTTATCTTCTCTGTGAAGATAATATTATAATACACTTACGACAAGATAACAAGATTTAACTAAATAGTGTAGCTATACTTCAACTGTAAAGTAGATGTACGATGAAATATTGTTTCTATTAAAAAACCTGATACCGGTAAATTAAAAGGTGAGCTTTTTATTATTTGATTATTGTTTAAACTTTACAGCAAAGTATTGGAAAGTATATAAGTATTGGAAACACGGTAAGTCATGTGTCTAGAAACGGCCAATATGTAAATATATGTGGATTTGTATGATGGAAAACAGAGTTTAAATGATATAACAACGAAATAACTATTGTATAAAAATTCATCGGTGTATTAAATTTACAGTTAGTTATAAAACAAAGCGCTTTTATTATTGTTGAGAGTTCCGTTGTGAGGAAATTAACTTCTTATATTTATAATTTCATTTGTTTTATTGTTATGTAGGTGAATTTGAACAATTTCATTCGAGGTTTATTTTATTGAAATTTATGTACCGGTAAAAATATTGCAATCACCATGACGATATAGGTAGGTAGGTATATATACGTAGGTTTGTCACTCAGAAAGTTTTTCTTCCAAATTTAAATTTCCTTCTAAATTTGTTTGCCAGCATTATAAACGTAGACTGAGAATGCCATCTCTATGTACGATTATAAAAGTAGCTACCCCGTTTCATAGAAAAATGGAATCCGCTTTAGGAACTTTTTCATTCCATGATTTTTTAAGACTCAGTCCAGTTTGATACCTCATGAATCGATTAATTGACACTCTCAACTATGAAGACTGATTGAGGAGAAGTCCTGTTTGTCGACGACCGGTCGCGAGCTTCAGATCTTGTCTTATAATACTCGGCGGAGTTCTAATGAGTATCTTCATTTCTTGACATCATATTTTTTATTCTAACAGCACGCAACCGCCCCCAAGTTTTAATATCTTCGACAAATTATATGTTGATATATTTGTCGCTAGTTCGATCTAAACCTATGTGAACTTGGCACCAGACTTTGAAAAAAAAAATGTTTTTTTTGTGTTTATATCATAGATTTTGATAAGTAGTTGTTAGAAGTGAAAGTTATTTCGTTTGTAGTAAACTATAAATATATATATATATATATATATATATAAAATTCATTCCTTGAAATTAAAATAAATATATTTTTAAAAGGATTTCCGTAGCGAAAGGTTGGTAGTTGATTGTAGTTATTTTTTTTTTGTTTGTAGTTAACAAAATATAATATCTAGGAAAAAATACTTTGAAATTTTAATTATTTTTGTAAAACGTTATTTATATTAATTGGAAAGCCTACACTAATACTACAAACGTTTAAAATAACTGAGGTTTGTAGTTAAAGAATATTTGACTGAAGTAGAACGAAAGTTGAAAACGAAAATCGGTCAGATTGAACAAAAATCTTATTTTACTATGTTGGAGGAAATGACTTTCCATCGAAGGCTACTACGAATACTACAAACTCATAAAATTAGAGAGAAACCTTCCTAGAGGTTTGTAGTGAAAGAATATTTGATTTTAGTAGAATGGAGTTGGTAAAAATCGGTCAGATTGTTATGTTTTTATTATTCGAATTTATATCTGAGAAGCATGACACAAATACATTAACATATTGAATCCGAGAGTGGTTACGTTGTGGCGGGTTGTGGTTGTGGCGGGTTACGTTGTGGCGGGTTTTGTCCAAAACAAGTAGTTACAGATTATTCTCTGGTTCTCCTTAACGCTACTTCTCTCGCATTTAATAATACCGATTTAAAAAAATTCATTGACACATGTCCATTATGTGTTATCCCTAATCTATTTTTTAAAACGCATTATCTTCATCGATATAAACTGATACAACAGTGTCGTTATATAGATTGATATCGATTTATTGAAATACAATAATATCACTAGTATCAGGAGTGACCTTTCAAAGAAAAATATAAATATAATACAAAAAAAAGTATTTATATAATGATAATCATCGATGGTGGCCCAACCCTTCTTGAGAGTTATTATTGTGATTATTAAATGTTTCAAAAGCAGTTATAACAACAAGTAGTAACAGAAACAGAAACCTATTTTTGTCTCTTTTATACTACCAAAGTTTCTATTGAGTTTATTGCGAAAAAGACTTTATACGACTTTCGTTTCTAATTTAAATAATAGTCATTAAGACAAGTTACGTAACTCTTATATCTCTGAGATGAGGATTAATTTACTTTAACTCTCACAGGGAATTTAAAAATATTTGCGAAGATGGGATGGGATGATTTTTATTGTTGTAATAAGTAAAGTGTTGGTGATTTGTTTATGTTTCTATCACAGGATATAATATGATACATTGTCTTTAAGTTTTAGTAAGAGCGGCCTAGGGATTCCTGGCCTGGATCTTTATTTGCAAAATATTGCAGTTCGATACTTTACGTAAAATTTTATCACAAAAATTAAAAAGAGCCATTGTTTTGTAGTTGACGAGATAAGTTTTATAATAAGTAGGTATTCCGAATGATAGGAAACAAACGAGTCTACGTTTTCAACCTCTAGGCCTAGAAAATAGTTTTTTTAAGAGTTTGTCTTTTATCGTAGACTTTTGACCGTAAAAGGAAGCGACACACCGTGTTTCAGCTTCCTACCTATTCTGCTAGTACGCGTAGAATTCATATTAGCTACCGATGACTATTTTCAATGAAAGTAGTGCGTTTCGAAAGTAATGTTGTATATAATTTTTATTGTAATTGATCAGACGAATCGATTGGTATGTAACATGAAGCGAATTTCACAGGTTTTTAATATTCTAAATATGTAAGTAATTTTTTAAATTTTCGATTTTTCCTGGGGGTTTGAACATATAAGGAACCCGCCCACCAAGTTTCAGCTTCCTACCATATCTGGAAGTAAGAATTTATTTACATCCCTTATGAATAAGAACGCGAAATAAGGCATTTTTGGCCTATTTTTTACTCCGTTTTGCGTAAAGATTTTTTTATTTGGGATACAAAACGGTAAACGTAGCTCGTAAAAAATATTTGGTAACTCTAGCTCAAAGGAGAGCTTGACTGTGAGAGTGTGAAAACACCGTTTTTGGCTTAAACTATCATTTGAGATATACCTACTATCGCGGCAGCCATGCGGTCGGTCAAACACGGGAACTGGGTCGCGCGCTGCCGCGCCCGTTAATCGCGGGTCTCGAAAGAAGGATTTTTAAAGTAATTTTTAAATCATTGTTATTTGATAATTCTTCGAGAAACATCTTGTCTTCAAAAAAGAAAAATTGATTAGATTGGACAAGCTTATTGTTATCCACACAAGAAGCCTAGCAGGCACTACAATTTTGTTAAATGCCGACACAAATAAAAATAAAAAAACGCAGCCCAAAGTAATACATTCGACACCTCGAATAGTTAACGCGACGTGTCTCGTACCAGATACGTTTAAACAAAATCGAGCATTTTTATAATTTAATAATTTACGATTCATAAGTGCATGTAAATGTTTGCTTGAATAGAGATATTTTGAATTTGATTTTAAAAGATGACCGATTTTTATAAATTTCTGTTTATTACAATCAAATATTCTTTAACTACAAACCTCAGTTATTTTAAACGTTTGTAGTATTAGTGTAGGCTTTCAAATTAATATACTTCAGTAAATAACGTTTTACAAAAATAATTAAAATTTCAAAGTATTTTTTCCTTTTATATTTTGTTAACTACAAACAAAAATATTTTTAACTACAATCAACTACTAACCTTTCGGTTAACCTACGGAAATCCGTTTAAAAATATATTTTTTTTAATTTCAGGGGATGAATTTTTTATATATATATATATATTTATAGTTTACTACAAACGAAACAACTTTCACTTCTAACAACTACTTATCAAAATCTATTATAAAAACACAAAAAAAAACTATTTTGTCTAAAGTCGGGTGCCAAGTTCACGCAGGTTCGAACTAGGAACACCCGGCTGATAATCACCGGCCTTCAAAATTACCGTTACATTTTTTTTATTAAAATTAATTATAAAACATATATATACCTACCACACACATTGAATCTTATTTCAATCTTTCAAACTTAATTCAAATAATTACTTCACCGTATGGATTTAAATAAGAAATTAAAATTCATATTACCTACTACAACTACTACTACTAGGGGTTGATAAGAATACAAGGACGCGTTTACAGTTTTGCCGAAAATCATCAACTTTTCGGTAGATATGCTACAAATTCCAACTTAACGTAATAAAACCTATACTAACGGCAAATATCTTTCTTTATCTTTAATTCCTTGGTAAAAATAATTCAAATATTATAGTTTATAATATTAGTAACACGATTTTCCATCACTTCTTCTTCACACATATTCCACGATTTCAGACGTAGTATTAGTTACCATATATTTCAGAACAAAAAATACATAGTTTGGGTAAGAAAACATACTCAACTACAATCCTATGTAAACGTACTGCAATAAGGTTTAATTTACTTGCGTTTTTTATTCATTCTTAATAATAATTAACAAATATTTCTAAAATTCAACACCACCTCAGTGATCAGTCTGTCTAAGACCGTTGTCGTGAGTGGTCCTGTATCTCTTTTGGATGGCAATATTTCTGTTGATAAAGATCACTGTACAAATACAAAATATTTTATAAAACCTTACTTGATATTTTGCAGTTTACACAATATTCTGTATTGTCGACTAGATAAGTTATGAAACATTTTTAAACATTTTTTTTAGTAATTATATCGTTTTGTTACAAGTTCAAAAGGATTATTATCAATTAGTATTGACATCATGGCGTGACCTGAAGGTATACTGATGGATGGATGCTACAGGATCTCCTAGACGAATAGGACTAGGTGCTCCGAGTTTAGGCTTGTTTTATTAATTGTGATAAGATCTTACCGTCGGACTTGATTGAATGACCTTGAGGTATACTGATGAGTGGATGCTATTGGATATCTTAGACGAATAGAGCTAAGTGTTACAAATTTAGGCTTCTTTTGTTAGTTGTGATAAGATCTTACCGTCGGACTTGATGGAGTGACCTGATGGTATTCTGGTGGATGGATGCTATTGGATCTCCTAGACGAATAGAGCTAGCTGCTTCGAGTTTAGGTTTGTTTTGTTAGTTTTTATAAGTTGAGTCATGTACGGAGTTATAAAATATCCAAACCAAAACATTCCTTGTTGTAAAGTTTAACCAAGTTCCCTGGGCCGTCCATGTGGTGATAACAGGGAAGTCTCAACTTCGTCCAGTCAATTAAAGTTATGATATCAGGATGGGCCAAGTTCATCCAGCCCAATTTAAGTCGTGATATCGGAGTGGCCCAAGTTCCAAGTTTTTTTTATACAGAACTTGGTAATCAAAATTTTAATTTACACGCGTGACCTCCTAGTACCCTTTGCAGAAACTAATGGCTGGCGACGAAACACTAAAATTGATCTCCCTTTTAGTCACACCAAAGAGGACAAATATTTGTGTAAAAATTGTTTAACACCAGGCTACTCACTCACTACAAATTTTCTCTCTAGTGTATACAGATAAGGTTGATTTTTAATAAAACAAGAACGCAAATTGATCTAATCAATGGACATATTTCCCAGTATTTTATGAGTTAATAACCCCTTCGATTTCATCCACCAATAGATCGACCTAAGGAAATAACAACGCCATGTAGTTGCCATTTATGAATTAATTATTGTTAACTGACTTAATTATTGTATTGCCAGACCTTGTCATATGCCTTCGCTATATCGAGGAAGAGCTCTCCTGTCCTATGTTTCTTGGCAGTAACATCCCCTGACAAAATGTGCGATGCGTTGCACCTGGTGGGTACTTGAATGATTGCCTCTACTATCATATTATATATCATACTTTCCCTAAGGAACTGAGAAGGCTAAAGGGACGGTAACTACTGAGAAGAATTGGGGGTTTGCCCGGATTGCGAATCCCTATCACTATGGCCTCTTTCCACTGGGCCGGAAAAGAGCATCCGGCCAGTAGGACGTTAAAAATGTTGACCAGTAGAGTAGTAGAGAGAGAGAGTAGTAGAGTAGGGGTAGAAGTAGCTTGATCACTTTGTTGGTGATCTTATCTGGCAATTTTTTGGAATGAAATGCCCTAACTATGGACGTCACCTCTTCGAGATTCATTTTCTTAATCTAAGCACTAGCTTGTGGTTAAGAGAGTGGTTGAGAGCACATAATTTGGACGGATTTGTCAACGATTTCATGTTCGCAGTCTACCGGTTTTTTTTTATATAACACCCGCCATCGCAGGGTTCACGTTCACGTTCGTTATCTAGCAATCCAGCATGTGCTTTGATCCAGAACAAGACAACAGTTTTGCTCTGGGGCAGGGTTTGGCTAGGATTGCTCTTAGCTTTGACTGCGAATGGTTGTGGGTTGTCCTGGTTGCCGTTGCTGGCTTTAATTTTTTGAGGTCGAAAGTTTATTTCAGTGGTCATCCATTGAAAAAAAACTATCGACCCCAAAAAAAGTTTCATGCAAGAGACCACCTTGACAATATGATATTGCGGCTCTTGCAAAAGCATCCAGCTTCCTCCTAATTGGGCACTCTGGACTATACACAGAACATACCGGCGCACATCTAAGTTTTTCCCTTTAGAGCAGTTTTTACAAGATGGTGTTTCTCCTGTCGCTAGTGTTGGCCACTCTGCTTTAAGGTGCGGGCCACCACAGTGGTTGCAGAGATCCGCATCCTCAGTGCACAGTCCACGCCCGTGCCCGTAGGCAAGGCATCTCGTATACTGAATCAGCGGGGTTTGGTCAGAAACTCTTACATGTTGCAGGTCTATGAAAACATTCCCCACTGAAGTCAGCCTTTGCCACATCCTCGGCGAGACCCGGAGAATAACGTGATTCTTTAGGGGACTTCTAGCTCATCGTCGATATTTATCGGTCACCGTGGCGTCTTCATCCGTTAGGTCCCCTAACAGGCGGGAGTTCTGAGTTTTGAGCGCCGTCCGGGTATCGTCGTCTGTGTTGTAAGCCATAATGTTTTTGAGTACCACTAAGGGACTTTTGTTTTGTATCGGCTCTACGTTGAGGTTATTATTTTCTTTTAACTTTTGTCTCGCCTTTTCTAGTTCTTCTCTGCTGCCATAACTTAGAGGTTAGATCTTTAGATGGTCCAGGTTGTGGGGAGACGAGGCCTGGCAGGTGTTCGTGGCTTATATTTGGCTGTTATTTGGATGTTTCCTCTGGGGCTTCTTGCACCTTTTTAGCAGGGGTGTGAAAACCAAACATTATGTCAGGGTTGCTTTAGTCAATTTAAAAAAAAAAGAGGTATGTATAGGTAGCTCGTCAATACTCTAAATAATACACACCTTATGAAACTTTGATAGTAGGTAGTTGTAAATTTTCTACATTAAAGTATGATTGACAAAGCTTAAAACTAATGTAGACTGAAAGCAAATTATAAATTTTATTTTATTTACTGTTTCAGGTGTTTCCCGTATCGTCGTATAGCAGTTGGTTCCAGGTAAGTCGATAGGTATCGGTTGTGTGCTAAGACTACACTCTAGACTATCAGCTAAACATTCAACTTTTTCGAAGTCGTCGAACGCGGATGCCGAGTCGGGTCTGTCAGGTCTAACCAACGGGGGCATTGACGAAAGAGATTCGTTCAGCAGCGTTCTCTCCAGCGCCACTTAGCGCCTATTTTTTTTACAATTTTTTACATATGTATCTAAATTGTGACGTACAAATAATATGTTATTAAAAAAGAAAATACTCTGCAACTGTAACGAAAATATTAAATTCGGAGCATTTTATAGTACTATGCTGTATAACTATACAGCATAGTACTATAAAATGCTCATAAAAAAAAAAATGCTGTATAACATAACCTAACTAGGTTATGTTATACATTAAATAATATTATTCTTTATTTTGGCATTTTCCAAATAAGTTAAATAAAATGACTGTATAATAATATTTTTTATACTTAATAGTTTTGGTATGAGAGACGCCATGCCGGCGGTAGTGACCACTGTTGTGGAAGATGCGGGGCCACGCCGCGGCACGATCCTTTGTCCTTTATAGTCTGACCGACGTGGTGAGATAAAGATATGTAGAATACCGTCAACAATAAATTTTGCATTTGTTGCTTAGTTCAATTTATAACTCGTCATTTATTTATTTATGTATTATTATTATTTTTGAAAAGATCTTTATACTCTATTAAAATTATTAGTATGAATGCACTAATATTATGTTATTATGACTTTTATAACATTCCATTATCTGCTATAATCTATTTTAAACAACACACTGGCAGACGGCGGACCTGAGTTTGCCTGTGAGTGTTGAGAGATGGGGGTTCCACTGGAGCTTTTTATTTAAAGTTATACCTAGGAAAACTGTTGAGTCAGTTAGTTTCAACACTTTATTGTTAAGGAGCAGGCTACAATTTTGACTTTTTACATTAGGAAGTGTAAACTCCATGCATTTAGTTTTCCTAGTATTTAAGACCAAGTTATTAATTTCGAGCACGTGACAGAGCACTTCACTTCACTTCGTCATAATTAGTCATGTTACGCTTAATCTTAAAAATAAGCGTTTTTAAAAGTAATCAGCAAAAAGTACAATGTCACATAGACCTTTTTCGAGAAAGAACAGATCATTAATATAAAGTGAAAATAAAAAGGGTCCAAGAATAGATCCTTGTGGAAAACCCATCTTTTAGTAAGAACCAGCATATTTAGAATTATTTATATCAACCGTCTGGACTCTTTGATCAAGGTAAGAAGAAATAAGATTAAGCGCAACACTTCGCACACCATAGTGGTAAAGTTTGCATAGCAATGTTTGATAGTTAGCGCAATCAAAGGCCTTGGATAAATCGCAAAACACCCCGATCATCAGTTGTTGATTTACCTTTCGTGAAACCATATTGTTCATTAGGCATGATTTTATTGGTATAAACAAATTTTGTAATTTGGTTTAAAATAATCTTTTCTAAGATCTTACTTAAGGTCAATAAAACAGAGATAGGCCTATAATTTCCCGGGTCTAGTATTATTATTATTATATATTATAAGTATTTTTCATAAAATCTGGAAAAAGACAAATTTCAATACATTTGTTGAACATTAAGCAAAGTTGAGGAGCAATATCATTTATAATATTGCGAAGTAATTTAACTGACATACCTCAAAGATCACCGGTTTTTTCAGATTGAAGGTTCTAAACGTTTTAATAATTTCTTCAGATGATACACAGGCTTAAAAACAAAATATTTATTACTGACTCTAACGTTATTAGTAAATTGGGTGATTGCATCAGATGATGAAGAATTTAAATTACGCGTGACTGTTAAAGGAACTTCAGCAAAAAAATATTCAAAAATAGTCACCACATTTATATCTGTATTTACTTTTTTAATATAAATTTTTAACTTTATAAGTTTATTAACAGACCATATAGACAGTCCTAGTTTAAGGTAGCAACACTAGATAATACATTCAAATTGCCATTATTTCGATCTTCTGAATTTTACGATTTAATTTAAAAATATATCGACTTGGCTTGTAAGCAAACGTTCTTAAATATTTTTAAGAAATTCTTAACTTTGTTCAAGAACAACGGATCATGATTCCATTGTCTCTCACATATATGGTAAAAGACAGGATATACGTTACATGGAGAAACGTTATATGTGTAACGTTTCTCTATTATTTGGATTATCGTCTCTTAAATTTACTTTAAAGACTTTTGGTGATTTATTATTTTTAGAATACATTATCCGCACAAGTTGCAGAAATTTTAGTATTTCGAGTAGGTTCTTTAAATACGTTCAACAAGTTAAAGATTTAAACAAATTTAATAAATGTACACTAGACGAAGTTACACGTAATATATCTAACAATAAAATAATCGCAAAATATCACCGTGTTTTTTATGACAAAGTTTTGGTACAATATCCTCCATTTTATTTTAAAATTCCTCAAAGTTCCCAGAGGGGGGTCGGTATACGCATAAAATAATATAATCATTGAGGTCGACTGAGAGCGCCACTATGTCTGATCGAGTCTCGTCGAGATCGACTGACTTTAAGACTACATCATAACGAGCTAAGATAAGTGAGTCATCGAGAATAACTTTCACTCTGAAGAACAAACTTGACAATTTATAATTTTCAATATTTATAATATTGTTGTTCTTTGACAACCAATTCTCTGTAATGCACAATAAACTAATGTTATATTCATTAAAAAACAGTTCCATTTCCAATTCCTTGCCACCTATGCCTTGTATATTTTGATGGACAGTATTAAACAACTTATTCTTTGTCTTATTTTTTAGTTTATAGTAGACTGATTATTATTTGTCCATATTTTATTTTTATTTATACCCATTTTCAATGGAAGTGGCCCTTTTCTATATATTTTTGACTTCACGAATAACTAACTAAAACATATTAAAATTATAATTTTCATGATATTCAAATCCTGCCCACTGAGTTTCAGCTTCCCACCATATCTGACAGTTCGCAATAATTTACATTACTTATGAATAAGAACGCAAAATGGGGCCTTTTTGGCCTATTTTTTTTTCTGGTTTCGTAAAGATAGACTGGTGGTTTTTTCATTTGGGTTAGAAAACGATAAACGATAAATAAAAAAATATTATATCGTGGTCAAAGAGGGGCCTGACTGTGAGGGTGTGAAAAGGCTGTTTTTGGCGTAAACTAGCGGTTGAGAAATGGAACTTGGTTGCGCACGTTTATTTTGGTATTAGTTCTGAATAAATACTGTTTTACAACTGCCCGCTGGTAAAAATCTAAATAATCTATACAAAATTACATATTTGTTTATTTATTTTCGCAGGGAGCTCTGAATAAGATATGCTTTGGATCGATTGATGGACGGACATTATTTTTACTGTCAATCAAAGTTTACAGTCATCGAGTGCCGCAGAAAGGTCGGGGTGTTATTACCATTTATATAGCAACTGCTTCTGGACTTCCAGTGCATTAGCAGTTCAGGCAAAACCATATTTTTTTTAATATATATTTAAGGTTGTTCTGTCATTGGTGTATTATTACTTATATTTATAATCCTTGTGTTAATGAATTAATCCTATTATAATGTTGGAACAACAGCTATAACTATCATATAACTTTTCAGTTGATAAACTGAAAACTTAAGAGCTCTTGATAAATTTGTGCAAAGCAGCCAGTATTATTTATTTATACCTTATTTGTTAAAAATGGTTCAAATAGACATTATATTGTATTTCCTGTTCCTACTTTGCAATAGATTTTTTTATACATTCAGTTAAAAAAATAAATCATATTTTAGTACTAGCGTTCTACGGTACTTCTAAATAAAAATAATGCAACAGATTTATGAAAGCAGAAAGTATTATTACAATATAGAACTCAGATCAACAGCTGAGACTATTCCTTAATATTAGAAACCTAAGGTAACCTCTATTAAAGGTTGTTACTTTAAACAAAATCAAATGTTAGCTATAATACGATTCTTTTTTTACACCAACCGAAACTTTTTTTAAATTATTATCCCTGTAAAAGAAAGGCCTGCACTATAATATTACTGAAAAATGACGCTGTTCTGCGCGTTCCAACGAAACAAACAAACCCAACAGAGTTTCAAACAGTGAGAACTTAGCACGGTTTGCAATTCATACTGCACGGTTAGCAAGGCGTACTCGTATGTCATTCGGGGTTTCTTCTTATTAGACGGGTGAAAGCTCAAGTGCTTTACCTCTTATCTGACAAATCCCTTCAAGCTTGCTTAGTTATCCATGGAAATGTATTAATGTTAAAACATAACTACTCAAATCCGGAAGCGGAACATCCTTCAACACATTGCTATCGTTCAAAAAACTCAAGGTCTCTAAAAACAGTCAGGTCAGGGGGCATTGGGAACCCTCATAGCTTTAATTTTAACTTGAGGGAGTGTCTTTTACAGATTTTGATAACATACTTATCGAAATAAGCTCCTTTTTTCGATAAGTATGGTGTCAAAATAGGCTCCTGACACCTCTATTTGACGTAAAAAAGTTATCATTGGTCAATACCAATAATAACTTTTGTACGAACTTTTTGAATCAATATTCAAAGTGGATAAATTATATATAATTATAAATAAATATATAAGACTTTTATCAAACCTTATATAACCAAAAATATCAGAATGTAGGTACGTGTTGTTTCAAGCTACCTATGTGTTAGTGATGTAGCTATTCATTCGTTGTGTGTTTGTGTGTGTTATTACTATGAAGGGCTGGAAAACCGCTAAATACGTCGTCGTCGCACTGAGAAGCCTTATTTGAGTTAAACTTCGATTCTGAGTATGGAATAAAATTTTACGTCATAAAAAAATAAAGAACCGTAACTGAAAAATAATTAGACATCGTTAATTTTCATATCATGAATAGATTGATGAACATCTTTATGTATTGGTTTCTATCGCTTCAGTAAATATCATGATGTAATTTAATATTTTAATCCTGAAAATATTATAACGCTTTTATAATTGGCATATCAAATAATGACAAACATTACCTGTTGTTTTCCCTTATTCAATATTAAATCCTATCTTTCTAAACTAATTCACTGCACCGTGCTGTTAATGTATAACGAAAGTCTACAAATGGTACGATATGATATACTTGCAATGTTTTTTATTCATTAGGAAACTTTATTTGATAAATTTTATAGACTAAATTATTGAAGGAACTACTTCGTTTAAACGAACTAATCCACTGTAGCGAAGGTCTCATCAAGCAATTACTCAAAATTCTATTTACTTAAAATAGACCTTTATGAATTGTGATAAGGTTAGATTTTAATTGTTTCAACATGCTGGAGTCTAGCCTTTCGTGACGAGAGCCGTAAGGAGGCTATCATGGCAGTCGAGTTCTATTGTCGCGGACTCCACGCCGTCTCGAGAAATTTAATTAGAATTCTTACGAAAATAAAGATGTATGAGATATAAAAATGTTCTCATTTCGATGGTAATATTACTGTTCGATAATTCGATATGCTTTGTTTTATTATTTATATGTAACTTTATATACAGACATATGTTTTAGTTACCAGTTCTATTTTTATTAGTATTTTCTTTTTTTTCTGTATTTATTTATAACTTATTTTTTAATTCAGGTACACTTTATTTTTCTTTTAAATCTCAAGCTATATTATAAGACATTGCTTAAATATAATCAAAAACGAATGACATGTGTAATTATATATAGTTATATAATTTGAATTATTTTTTCGTCATTTCAATTATTTTTTAGTGAAACTTTTAGTGTGATTGACGGAGAATGAACTAGATTGATGTTTATCGAATAATATCATATCGAAAACATACGAGTCGCTGGACTCGTACATAAATAAAATAATAATGGTTTATTGTTTTCATTTTTCTTTCCATTACATTCAATTCTCATTTAAATGTTTATTTACAAACCGACTTCGTGTTGATCAGGATATTATTATTTTTACTATAAAGATGGATACATTTTTAATTATTATTTTAAATTTAATTTAAATAATTTTTGATTACTTTATTTATCAAACACTAAAACTAAAAATACGGTTTTTATTAATACGTATGTTTTTATTATTCAAGGGGTACTTAAGTTTCAAATTATGGCTGTAATGACAACTAAACAAAGGAACGCGTAATTAAATGTAATACAAAACAATACATAGTATGTATGTATATATATATTTATATATATATGTGTATATGTATGTATGTGTATGTATATATGTGTGTATGTATGAATATGTATGTATATATATGTTTCATAATATTTTATTTTACTATATTATATCATATTATCCTGTACTGTACCTAAATACCCACTTTCATATTTCGTGTCCTCTACCCAAAGGTTGCCTGGAAGAGATTGCTCTTTAGCAATAAGGACGCCTTTTGTACTTGCTTATCTTTTATGTGTTATTGTTTTTTATATATTTCATTTGTTTGTTGTGGTACAATAAAGCATATCGTATCGTATCGTATATTTATAATTGTTTTTAATATGTTAATATATAAATGGTTTATCATAATACGTAAGGCTGCATTGTACGTTGCCGCAATGCGCTCGGAGGCATCCGCCCTGCGCAAATTAAATGCTGATAATTATTTGTTATTTATTGTTAAGTGGCTAGTTCACGCGGCTTTGTTCGTTTTAATTTGTATAACTTCAAATATATTTGAAAATTAATTATGTTGCCAAAGTTCCAATATACTCACGGTTACTTGAGACGATAAATAAAGAAGTACTCGTATACTTATATATTTAAATTTATTTGGATATAACGAACGAAGGTAAAATGTTTTTTGTAAAACATTCGGAGTTTAAAAAGGGGTTTTAAAAAATTGTTTAAATTAAAGAAGGAAAATTAATTTATCATCAACAAAATTAAAGTTTCCATTTCAGTTCTTAACTTTAAATGAAGTAACACCAACAATTTGACACTCAAATAATTACGAATCATAAAGAGAACTTGTTAAAGAAAATTTGCTCTATTTTCGGAACATGAATCTAAAAAAGCTACCGGATTTGTAAAAACTACAATATTCGTATCTTTGAAGTAGTTTTTAGTTGAACATCACTAGAATATCTTTTGAATACTCCAGAAATGTCAGAAGGTTAAGCTGAGAATGGTATAATTTGGAAATGAAAAAATATCGACTAATACGATTTAGCCAATGGCAATCTCTGAAGCTACCGTCCAAAATATGTTGACCTTTCATGAAGTTTACATAAAGCAATGTTTAGACGAACGTGCAAAAGGTAATGAAATACCTGAGCTCTTTGTAACTGGCGTCGCAACTCACGTGGAAACCGGACGATTCAATTTAATTTCAGAATAGTTTGCTATTGTTTCAGATACGTTGGAATTCTGAACGCGACTGTTTATTGTATTTGGAATTATTTGTTAATTAATCGGACCAGTATAAATTATTTTTATGTGAAATAATAACCTCAATTAGTGCCACGTTGGTGTAATACCACCACGCGTTATACAACCATACCATCAAAGCAACGACGAATAACAAGCGTTCAACACGAGAGATTACAAGTGCAAAAAATAAAAATTACGAAAATTGGCTGAAGTATTTTTGATTAAGCTGCATAATATTAAAATATATATAAATATAGCTACCTAACAAAAAAATACTAATTTTTCAATATAATCAAACAAAATACATTACTTTTATTAAGCTCATATCAAAACTATTAAATTGTTACAAAGGACGTAATAGAAAACAGTTCTTCGCTTTTAATATTCAGTTTACATTTAGAGATAATATAAGTTGCTCTAGATTAAGAGTTCCTAAAAACCGTGATAGATAAACAAAAAAAAAATGTATTTTTAGCTCATAGCTTTTACGATAGAAATATAATTCTTGTGCAACTTAAATAGTATAGAGACATCTATTGAAGCAATTGTTATTTTAATGTGACAGACGGATAATTAGACTCCTTATCTTTTTTCACTCGTATCAATTCAGTCATTTCAGACGCTGTATTGCTCATTATATTGTTCTTTTTATATCGACGTTTGTGAAACTGAGATCCATATACTACTATAAAGAAACACCGGCTGAGTTAGTTGTGTGGTTCATCTCAGAGCAGGCCCGCTTGGAACACGAGTCATTTTAAGTCGAGAGGTGTTCTTCCAGAAGGGTTTATTTCGATAAGTATGGTATCGAAATAGACTCCTGAGACTTCTATTTGACGTACACAAGTGATCACTGGTAATGATTCAAAGTGGATAAGATTTATATAAATAAAAAAATATATAATTTTTTTATAAATAAAATAATTAGTGCCTTTTACTATCCTTTTAAAACACATATTTTGAATATGTGTAAATATTTTCAGTGTGTGCTTTGTAAACATGCTGGCATCTACATTATATTATATTATATTGTTTGTTCAACACAATATAGTTATTATAAATTTTGTCACATCTACATATAGTCTCTACGACATTAATTTATGAGCTTTTTGAAATTAAACACCAAGAAATAAATTACTTTGAGTAAATAAAAAAACGACAAAATGGACGTATTATTTTGGACGTGTTGGTCCGAAATACTCAATGTAGATCTGTTCATAATAAAAGGTCACATGTATACGAATAGAATAATAGCAGAAATACAGATGAATAAAATATGAATTTAACGTTTATCTCCAAGGTATCAGAGCTATTATGTTGGAATTTGGCCAAACCACCCCTAGAAGTGATAAGTGGTTTTATTTATCCAATTATAACGAATGTTCCGGAAATAACCAGATTTAAATATGATTAATTTTGCTAAATGATTAATTGTCCTACTGCACTTTGAATAGTTGCGTGTGGCTGGATGGATGTTTCAAATAGATCTTAACGGAACATTACTTCGGAAGTGTGGGGAGTTTAAAAACTCTACCGACAACTAGTGTTCAATGTTTTGTTCAAAAAAGGAACTTTGAAAGGGAAATTCACGTGCACAGTTTCTAGTTTTATGATAAAGTAATAGATAGACATATTTATATTTGTTTGGTTATATATATAGAACAATTTGTACGGATTTAGATCGAGTATATTTAAATCTTTTATTTGTATAGTCCTTACAGAAGATGTTACAGTATATGTGTGTAAACGATTCACTAATTATCACATATATTATTAAAAAACCTACCAGTTTTAAGAGTAGTTTATAACATTTATAATTCATCTTTTCTGAAATAAAATGTTAGTTTTCTCTGTACTAAAAATGCAAATAATAATAATTTTAAAAAGTACCGCGTGTAAATAGAATAGAAAATACTAGTAAGATGAGACGAATAAGTTAATTTCACTTCGATACATTGAAAAAATAATTTAAAAAATACATTGAATTACAACTTTTTGCAATAATTTAAATACTGAATTCATTCACCATTTTTAAAATGAGGTAAATAAAGAAATGTTTATTAAATTCGCTTATTTTTTGTTAATAATATTATTCTAAATCGTGTCTTTATTATCTTATTTTTTTTCCTTAGAATATTTTCAAAAATCGAAAGTTATGGTATACGTTTCATATAAAATGATAAATTCATTAACGTCCCTAGCAATTAAGAGATTCATCAAAGTTATTAGCGCTCGGTAGAAAGTTGTGCTCACCGGCGTTACTCCAGAGTTTAGTACGATCCGGTAAGGTGGCCAGTCTGTCAGTCTTTCAGCGTGCACAGCTTGATTCCCTTTCCATCGCTGAAGTATCAGAAGCTCATCAGGAAGACACTGCTTGTTTTCTGAAATTTGTGTTTGTTTGTTTTCTGAAATTGTTAGTCTTTTGTTCGTATTTAAAAACCTAAATAGATTTTAATAGAACCTTCATTTTTTTACTTACAGCGCGTTCAAAACCGAATCATATCATTAGTTATTGTGTCAGACAAAAAACATGTTCACAAACAAAATATTGTTTAACATTAAAATTAACGTTTATTACCTTTTGCGTTACGCGTATTGTCTCAGGGAGATGACAACTTCAACTAAAAGGATAGGCACTTGGACCTATAAGGTTCTAAATAGCTACGTAATCTGAAGGTCACACTTCAATTGAAGTGGTCGGGTAACTCGTGATAATGTTGGTAAGACCTTGAACCTTTTGGCCACACATCATGGCACGGTTATGGTATTATCACCTTTCTTATGCACGCTGCCTATCGAAACTTCTTGAGATCAAAGAATCTCCTGGGTTTTGATATTAATGTGATCAGAATTTTAATAATATTGAAAATAAATGTCTATGCACTTTTTAAATAAATATATGTTTCTAATATTACAATGTTTGTACATTATAAAACAGTTTTAAATTCCCCCAAGGTCACTAAAGTCTTTCACTAAACATCTCAACTATCTTTAGTTTCAAGCCAAGGAAGGATTTCTTTACTTATGTTTGTTTTATTTTTAATACCAGCATATTCCTTTCTTGGTTTCAGTTTCGGTCTTTTATTTAGGGAAATGTGGCTGTGCAAACAACTTTTGATTCATTTAATGCTGAAAATTTATTTGTATAAAATATTTAATAGATAAGATTTCTGCAATTATATTAAGAACATTTTTTTAAATTACTTTTCCATAAATCTGTTGAACTAAATAATAAACTAGTAAGTACATCCCTTATACAAATATCATGTACGTAAATTTCGGACTCAAGACCCGAGGACTCTTGTGGACGGCAATGACAGACTTTCAAAAATCTTTTTGCGCACGGCTGAGATCGAATTTTGTGGGATTCCTAATAACCCAAAACCAACATTATCATATACCGGATTTGTAACATATTTGTGTTTGAATCCAAAATCTATAAAGCTAGTCTATCTGGGTAACAAAGTTTATAGACTCTTATGATACCGCTACAATCGTTTATAAAATGTTATGCATTCATTGCCGTATTTACATCCATCGTGTGCCAGAAACATAGACCCCAAAAGTCGATGGATGCGTGGGTGTGGGAGCCGTATCGTTGGAGGTGTGTACGTTTGTACTCCGCAGAGTAGGTCTACAGATCGGGCCTACAATGCACGTTGTTTATCCGCTAGGGTGCGGGGGCGGGGCGCGGGGTGCGCGGGCAGAGGCTCCTGGCCGGGCCCAGAGTAGTCAGTCTGTAGCCACCCTCCGCCGCAGTTGCACGTGACCGCGAGTGCACCAGTGCCCCATCTAATCAGATCCGACCTTCAATCCGAAAGAACGAGACGACTATACACAGGTGAGTCCGGATCTATTTTTTTTATTATTTTAAGGACAAAACTTTTTTTGAAACAATAAATTAGGACTAACTGCCATATAATTATGTATATATTTATATATAGAAATACACATATAAATACATATATATGTATTTATATATATAAATGAGTAACGATTTATAGAAAAATGCGTGCTACGGCGCTACGAAATGTGTAGCCGCGTAGATGCGGTAACAAAGTGAGTAAGTACAAATCTTCCGAAACTTATAAAATCTTGAGTGTCTTTCGGTTAGTGTTTTGAGGGTCAAGACAAGGACTCTGGAGTCCCCTAAGGGACAAAGGTCATGGTGATAATTTGTTATATTAAATCGAGGAACGATATCATTGATGTTCCACGCCCGCGATGTCTTTTGCAATAAATGGTCCCATAAGCCGCGACCTTGTTCGGAGGCGCACCATGGCCTCTTTGTCTCGGACTGCTATGATTGAACGATTAGTCTGTAAACAACTTACCCTCCATTTGTTTACCCAGTGGGGAACTTTATATAATTATATTATACAGCATGGGTGAAAAAAAAACAATATGTAGTTATATAGGGAGCTTTTCTGATGTATCGAAACGAATTTTAATGAAGTAGAGTGCACGTTTTTGTTTAAAGTTTTGTAGCGCAATATTTTATACAATTTTATTTATTTCGGGAACATCAAGCAAATACACAAGTAGAAGTAATACAATTTGTAATTGACTATTAATTGAATTGTAAGATTTATTGTGTTAATTAGGTACTTACGTAGAGACGTAACGTCCGGTAGAGAGCTACTGGACGTTACAATTTCTGTTATAGGTGTTTTATTTTTAATTCTGTTATGATGTTTAAAGATTTATGTTGTAAGTTATTCTTCTAGATTCAGTACAAAATACAGCCGAATTGAGTTGATAACTATATAACGTTACGCGGCCCATCCCACCCTTCTGATGGAAATATAAACAAATTATAATAGATAAGACTTGGTACAACTATACTAGCTTTTTAGAACGAAGTAACGGAAAATTACTATTATGTAAAGAAATATATCTTACTTTTGAATTTAATGAAAATTATTTACATTTTAAAATAAATACAAAGACGTTAATGTGTTAATAAGCTCATGATTCGTCACGTTACAGAAAGTTACGAAGTATACGACGTAAGTGATTGATGTGCTTATAGTAAAACTATTTATATAGCTATCAAAGTTACAGTGACAACAAAATTAAAAAAACAACACTAGTTAAAATTTACTAAAATAGGTACAATATATTAGTAGCCCGTAGTAGACTAAAAAACCCTGGGCCTATTGGAAATCTAGGTAACATTTGCGCGTATATGTTTCCGCATAATGCAAGTATTTTATATGAAATGGAAAAAAATATACGTTCTATGGAGAATATTTTATCCGGAAGAAGTTAAGCGCTCTCCTAATAAAATGACCACGTGCTCACAAACGCGTGGGTCGCGCCAAAATAAACGGAAAGTGTGGGCGAGTCGACGTGTCATTAGCGCTGAATAAGATTTGATATTAGAAATATTATAAACATAATATAATTATAACAGAGTCTAGATTATGGTATTTTTATATTTGTTAAGTAAAAAGAGAAATTGGAACGTTTGATAATTAAATGTTTCATTTTAATGTTATTTCAGTATAAACATTTTATTTGACCTGTAATAGATGTTAGGTTATAAAGTCAAACAAGTGATATCATTTACGTGTTGAACCATTCCCTGTCTTGGCCGATGACCAGCGTCGAGTGAGTTCATATTAAGATACCTACATCAGTACTGTAATCGAGATACAGCTGACCCCCGGCCGCGAGTCATCACGTAACAACAAAAGTAACATTTAACATAACTAAAGCTAAATATATTTTGAGATCATCTTAAATATTTTAGATAAAATTATTATGCTAGATAGGTTTTTTTTTTAAATAAAAATGTCTATTTTATTTTTTGTGTATTGATCCAAGTTAAAATTTTCTTGAAAAATAAGAAACGTGAGAATTGTTAGGAAAACAACTGTCACGATACGACATAGACGACTGTCACGATACGACATTGAAAGGTTTAATTTCTTTTAACTTAAATTACTAAACCTCGTATAATAAATGATTTTATTCTGCTGTTAGACATGATTTTGATACAAAAGTAAAATATAAATATATGTAATTTATTTATTTGTAAAAATATATAAATACAGCAAGTATGATAGGTTATGTAATATATATAAGTTATGTAATAGTAATATTTTTATAACATAACAATAACGCTCATTGGATTAAGGGAATTACGGCCTGTTAGAGTATGAGAGTGAATAACAAATTGAAACGTCGCTTTCAATTGCTCACGTCACTCAAATAGCGGTAATTTCTGACATTATGTATGAGAATAACAATCTAGTTTTAGTGTGTTTGATTCATTTACAGACAAATAATTTATATTTAGGTTGTCTTTAACATTAATAATAACTATAGTAAACATAATTAATGTTTATATAGATTAATTGAAATCATTACTTTATCAACCAGCTGCTTCATTTTTTTTACCACGAAATAAAGAAATCCAAACACATTTTCAGAATAAATTGTGAGAAATAATATAGAACATGAAATTTTTGGAACAATTGTCAACGTTACTGTAAAATATTAATGTTGTCAATGAGTTTGCAAGAATTGTACAAAAAGGTATAATCAAAAAAGGTAACAGTACCCATTTAGTAGTCTTAACTGAAAAGGGTGATTACTTACATTCTGTGTTGAAGTTTGTGGTCACACTCTCGGATCTCAAGCTACTGTTGGAGAATTCTATGTGCATTTTGAATTTCCGGATCCTATAACATCGATAGAAAGATGGCAAATCATTAATACCCAGGGATAACACAAAATGTTTTTTTTACTTATTTTTTACGAAAAAAAAAAATTCTTTATATTTCATGAATTGAAAATATTGTATATAAAAAGAATAGTAAATATTTTTATCTTGTATTTTCGACGATTTATTGAATACCAGAGCAATATGTAATTGACATAAATAACGTATTTCGCTTCTCAACATTTTTTCAAAGAACTTGACCTTTCAGCTTTCGTGAGGCGTTACAATATTTCATTCGGCCACCGAGCGCAGATAGCGAATTTACAGCCAACTATAGTTAACTTAGTTTTTCTATTGTATTGTAGATATAAGTTTTCTTGAAGGTTACTTTTAAGCGTTGCTTGGAATCGATTTCTATGATTGTTACCTATCTTATCGGGGTCAAGGGTGACAGTTTGTTGAATCATTTCATTGTCTTTTATATTTTATGTTTATTATCTATAAAGAGATGAGAATTATTGAAACTAGTACTATTTGAGTATTTGAACAATCATCTTGAATACAACCAATATGGGTCGAACTTGAAATCATATCATACAGAGTATACATTCTATTTTATTTGTATTAAGAGCCGGTATTACCAGTACAATACGTTACATATGAAATTCAAAACCGCGCTTCTTTTGAGCACGTTAAAGAATACAGTAGACACTAATTTTCGGGCGGTGTAAGTCCCGGCGCATACCGCAGCACGCCGCACTGCGGTACACGTACGACCAGCCGACCACTCGCCTACACCGGCCATTAATCGACCTTCAACATTTCTCTCCATCACTGTACTCTTTTAAAGGCTCTGTTAACGATCTATGCAGCACGGTACAGTTGCAAACCCGAATGATTTATTGAGATTGTACTTTCATCTCGATCAGTATCCTGAAGTAGGTTTTTCGAATGTTATACGACTTA
Source organism: Dircenna loreta (assembly GCA_963555665.1). NCBI lineage: Eukaryota > Metazoa > Arthropoda > Insecta > Lepidoptera > Nymphalidae > Dircenna > Dircenna loreta. Next base: position 8,698,302 of record OY743093.1, on the reverse strand, counting down.
CACTTGTCATTAATCGTCCTCAAACACATTTGTAAAACATTGTATAATATTTAAACCTTCATTTCACAGTAAATTTGTGAATTTAAATGAGATATTGAGCTTTTATTTTCCTGTTTGCTATCGCCAATGTCTGGGTGAGACGTACTCTGTACTCGTATTCTACCTTTAATGACCGCTCTGCTCAAATCAATTATCGGATGATATTTACATAATGATTTATTTTTTATAAGTATTTAAAGGTTTGTCTGTCTCATTAAATATTTCTCGAACATAACGTACAACCCCGTAGTGAGTCCTTGAGCCAAGCCCTACTATTTGTAATATTACTTGTATGAAATATTATCTACTGTAACAATAAAGTATAAGTATGTTCAAAGCCTATGTTAATGATAGCTCGTTACAGCTAATCGGTCATAAATCAACATTAATTAACACTTGCGTGCTTCATTTTACAGTTCGTTAGATTTGATGCATATTTTGTACAATCAAAATAAACATTATTGCATATATTTATAAAGTAACATATTTGTTCGTTTTTTGAACTGCTACTATTTAACTTTTATAAAAGTTTGTTATCTTGATAGCTCCAATCAGTTACAATTCAGAAAATGTTTAATCAACATTACTCGTATATCACTATGCTTACAACCAATATTAGTGAGTATCTTTAAAAGAACTAAACCATTAGAAATGCTTTCCTCAAGAATATGTCAAATGCAGCTAAGTGTATCTCCTAAGATTAAAATTCCGAATCTGTAACGCCTCTCTGAAGTCCATGTTAAAGAAATCTCGGCCAGCAAAGAGTAAGTGAAACAAATAATATAGTTTTTTTTTTTAATTTTCAAACTAATATGTTATTGTTGCCATTAAAAAACTAGCATGTGAGTATAAGAGCGTGTCGTGTGAGACGCTTGTCAACGCGAACAAAACTTGACAAATGAGTTACATTACGTACGTACGAGTACGCGCGGGTGAGAGAGTGACGCCGACTATTACGTTATATCTATGATACCTAATAATTGTGGAGAATTGAAAATAAATATTTGCAGTTTAAATTATTTTTATAAATATAATTAATGTATGGCAAAAAACAGCTGTTTGATGAAAATTGTGAGACAATTTGAGTAGTATTTGTGCAAGTTCTCAACTCCACGGAAAGATAAACAATATGCCAAGCGGCTCCATCTAAAACCCTAACTTCCATATCACGTTATGTGATTTCCTCCAATCATAAAGATGTCAATCATAAACGGATGCACGTCCCCCCCCTCCCCCCCTTCCCCCCCTTCATTACTACGAATTCAATTCGGTCGCATACAAATCCGGGTTATAATCTAATAGAGCGAATGTGTCGGTCTGTGTGTGTCTGTTGCTTGGTGTTCCATAGAGTGCTTGATAGGAGAAGTTTCAGCTAACACACTCCCGGTAAAATCAATTCAAATGTTGTATACATTTATTATCTTGCGTAAGTTCAATTATCATATTCATATTCGTATTTCTACTTGTATGACGTCACGTCGTTCACAAATAAATGTTTTAGTTTTTTGCATTTGATGAAGAAACAATTATTGGCGTAAGTACACTTTCAATATTTTTTTCATAAATCTAGCAATTTTTAATAATATACTAAATGTTCAATTATTTTAAATGTTCAATGTAATTTTAAAAAGTTTTCATTTAAAGACGATATGGTAGTTCTAGTTGGTTTAGTAGGATTTAAATAAAGCTTACTTACTTGAAATATGTAATTAAACATTTACAGCACAGAATAAACCTACTGTCAGATAAAATATCATAACACGTTCGAACTAGTTCAACCCGGTCCACTGCGGCTCAGGTGTTGCAGTCACGTGGCTACAGTACTGGCATATCGCCAAATTGTTCCAAATTGCATTGCAGTTGTATTCCCTATTTTCCATACGTACAATGGAACTGTAACGAACTTATGTACCAAATATTAATTAGGTACTTTCATCTCTGCTATTTTTTATCAACGAATAGTCAATAAAAACTTTGACCACACTAAAATGCCATTTCAAATATCAAGTACCTCTCAAAAGTCATACTAAATTGTTATTTGAACTAAACAATCCACTCGACTACATTGGCATCGGGTACAAGTACTAAGACAATCGAGTTGAGTGCAAGCCTAGTGGAAATTGGCCCCTCTTGTACTAGAAATGCATTGGAGATGTAGTATGACAAACGCATTACATCTCTAGGACAATATTTCATTTATATTCCGGTTTTTTCAAAGCATATTGTACCATACCATGTGTGTACCATATTGTAAACAAACAGCACTAAAAATTAATAAAAGTCAAAACAAAACACGATTAAAGGTGTGTAATATTTTTTTATTTTAGAATGTCACTTTTAAATAGAATTTTATTTAAATAAAATGTGTTTCCATTCGAGTTATTTAAAAAAGTCCTATAAGAGTTTTAAAATTCTCTTTGACACAGCGAGGAGCTTACAAATGATATAGTTGCATTGCAACTTTGACGTAATGTGTTCGGTTTAGATTCATGTTTATCTTTAGAACAAACACAGCTAAGTATTATAAAGTTTGTAAAGGCTGCTTCAGCATCAGGCATTTCTGACACCTCCAAGATGTACACAAGCGAGAACTGGTAATAATTCAAAGTGGAAAAGATTTAAGTAAATAAAAAAGATAATTTCAATATGTTACTAATATTGAAAATGTGAAAGTTTTTACAAAAGTAGATTATGACCTGGAAAATAAACATTTTGAAACCTGTTGGGTCGATTATAATATAGATCGCGTATATGATGTGTTCGGGACAGTAGGTCAGTGCTACGAGTTGGTAGCACTGGAGAAGAAAATACTTTTATCTGCATTATAGCCATATATTAGATGAATTCACCTCTAATACATTGCTATATATTTTTTAAAAGGCACTTTATATTATGGATTGTAAAAGATGTAGTGTGACGTTTTATAGCTTAAACCCTTTTTCTAAGCGATAAAAATTAATTAAGGTGAAATACCTTTTTATTTCCCGACGTTTCGGCCGAATTTCACCAGCCGTGGTCACAGGATGACTAATGTCAGCTCAGCGTCGTCTTCGTGAGGCGCGAGTCTCGGTAACTACCCTCGCTTGTTCCTCATCATTTGTGTTGTTGATATTGTTAGTATCGGAAGTGAGGGTACTTAAACAAACAACACTAACGGTGTCTACACGCTGTCTTTTTAAGTCGCGGCGAGTATGGCACTTGTTAAAAACTGGATTCCATGCTGGTGATAGTTGATATCCATCTTCTCGATTGAAATTTTTATGTTTCTTAATTTCAATCGCTTCACGTACTATTCGAGGATAGTAGTGACGGTCTTTGGAGAGGACTTGTGGCTGGTGCAACTCAATCCAGTGGTTGTGACCTGATTCTATCAAGTGCTCAGCTATTGCAGACTTTTTAACTTGTAGGTTTTTTACAGCTGCAATATGTTCCTTGACCCTACTGAACATACTGTTTTATTAAAAACTTGTCTAGAGGGTAATTAATTCCTCCATCGTGGACAACATTACCTACAAATTAATGGTGAGTGAAAATGGTACTTTGGGACGCACGGTATATAGGAAACCTACACACACACGGACAGGTATTTAAATGCCTTTTCACACCATCATCCGCGACATTTGCAATCCGTGGTGACATCGCTGACAAACAGAGCATACGACTTATGTGACCCTGAACACTTAGATAGTGAGCTCGCACATGTTCAGGAGGTACTACAGAAAAAGGGATATAAAATAAACTCTCGATGTCCGAAGAGGAGGGAACGCATACCTTCGGTCAGCAGAGCACCACCATACCTGCCTTACTTAAAGGGAGGTACGGACAAAATTTTATCAGTACTACAGAAATACTCCATTAAGGCAGTATATACTCCGCCCTCTAAGATAGCGCAACACTTACGCACCCCGAAGGATGTAGTTCCTCTTCAAACACCTAGTGTATACAAGGTGGACTGCAGCTGTGGTAGTACCTACATCGGACAGACCAAAAGAACCATCGCAGAAAGGGTCAAGGAACATATTGCAGCTGTAAAAATCCTACAAGTTAAAAAGTCTGCAATAGCTGAGCACATGATAGAATCAGGTCACAACCACTGGATTGAGTTGCACCAGCCACAAGTCCTCTCCAAAGACCGTCACTACTATCCTCGAATAGTACGTGAGGCGATTGAAATTAAGAAACATAAAAATTTCAATCGAGAAGATGGATATCGACTATCACCAGCATGGAATCCAGTTTTTAACAAGTGCCATACTCGCCGCGACTTAAAAAGCCAGTGTGTAGACACCGTTAGTGTCGTTTGTTTAAATACCCTCACTTCCGATAGTAACAATATCAACAACACAAATGATGAGGAACAAGCGAGGGTAGTTACCGAGACTCGCGCCTCACGAAGACGACGCTGAACTGACATTAGTCATCCCGTGACCACGGCTGGTGAAATTCGGCCGAAACGTCGGGAAATAAAAAGGTATTTCACCTTAATTAATTTTTATCGCGTAGTAGACCCGATATTAGTTTAAAATGTGTACCCTTTTTCTAAGAGTGTATAATAGATGTAGTTCCAGAGTTAGCTATTCACTTTATAATACAATTGGTACATTTATACGTATTTGTATAGCACTAACCAGACGTACTAAGGGAATGGATCTAGTACTCATTTTTGTTCAATCTAACGTTATGTTTCAAAAAGTTTAATCCCTACATTACTTTGTAATTACGTGGTTTAATATTACCTGCTTTACTCGGGTTGAAGTTAGTCTCAAACTTTCACCGCCGGATAATCCTTCATTAAGTTTCAAAGCAGCTGTTTCGTGTAAAATTTTCTCAGAGTTCGGAATACGGTTAAGAGAACGAGAAGTGTTAAGGTAGTCTTTATTTCGATATTGGTTCATTAAAAATTGATATTATAAGTTTTTTTGCATCCTGCATCTGCTTCAGAATCTGCATCCTTCCGATTAGTGGGAGGGTGATGAGCTTAAAGTACCACACTGCTCCATTGTGGTTTGGGTTGTTTTTAGATCGAAGGAATATTTAAAACATTGGATCGTATGTCATACCCTATCTACTCGTTACCCAGCAACATACAGGTCGGTAACATTGACACAATACTAGATCAGAGAAGTTGAACTGTAGTTAGGTAAAAGCATTCAAGTCTGTGTGATTGTACCTATGTATTCTGATTTTAACAAATCTCAAGTTTTTATTTTAAGTAGTATTACTTAAAATAAAAAAATACTCTCGTCGAAAATATTATGCAATTTAGTAGAATATTTTTCAAAAATTACATCTTTGCACGTACCACACACGTACGTAGGGTGACTCAAAAGAGATGAGTGGCTCTTCTCTTAGTTCTGTACTAAATGAGTCACATTACTTACAAGTGTTCCGAAATATGGGTTAAGCGTATCGAAGATATCGTGAGGGAATCAAGTTGAGCCAGAAGAAATATAGTTGCATTTATCAAATCAACAAAAAGTTACTTATATGTGGTTATCTTGACAATTTTCCCCTGAAGGAACCGTGGCTTAGTATTTTTTATTAGTTAATTTATCTTATAAGTACCTGGACGGCCAATAGAGGTGACTACTGCTACGAGACGGCTACTTGTTACTGGGGTAAAACGAAGGTTCATCATTTTGAGCTTGAACATAAGCTAGACTCCATCTGATGGTACGAGAAGGGTACAGTACCTCCGAATAAGTTAAGGGTGTTGCAGTCGACTGAAAAGTTAAAGTCAAAATCAAAGTAAAGTCAAAAAAAAATTTTTTAGGGATTAAAATGTAAACCTGTTGGCGGACTATATATATAGAGCATAGTTTATAAGTATGCTCGAAATTTTAATATATTTATGAGATGTTGTTCAAAAAAACTAAAGAAAGAAGAAGAACGAAGAAAGGAAGGAAAACTTGACCAAAGAATTGTTGCTTATGCACGATGATGCAAGTTTGTAAATGTAATCCTAAATAATGTAAACAGTGATTCGAGGGAAGACATTTTCCAACGAAGATGAAATCAAGACTGCAGTGTTTGCAGTGTGACTTCACTCAGGTGACATTTACATTTTTGTCGATTTATTTAATCAACCGTTCTGAAAAATTAATGAGCATTGAAGGAGAATACTAGTGTGTTAAAAAATATATATATTTAAAGTTTAATTTTATATTTTATAGGTCTCTTTCCGTGGATTATTCCGCGAAATTATATTTTAATGCAGTTTTTCAAATAATATATGTAAATATTATAATCTAATATGATTCTCGCAAAGGTTCCTCGTTAATTAAGTAGCAAATAAATAAAAATATCTTTCGTCTAGTACAGAAAAGTATTTTTAAAGGAGACATTTGGTTAAAAAATCTTTTGCACCTAATTAGTAGCATGAGCTAGATATTTTCTTTCCTCTTAATATTAGTTATTTAGGAGTTACTCATTAAACATATAACAAAATGTATATGATATAGAAATAAATGTAACATATACGAGTAATAAACGCAGTATCAAAAGACTTAACATTTAATGGGGCTTTTGCTGATATTGACGTATAGTCTCTTACTATACGTCAATATCAGCAAAAGTGAATAGATTTAAGAATTGAAATCTAATTCAAAATCTTCATCCTTTTTTTCCAAATCTGTCTGTTAACATGCCATTTATCCAGATTATTGTTTTGTTTCTTTGTGTGGTATCGTCACAGAAGGTCATGGTTGTGTTATATTTAAGCCTATTAGATTAGTCTTCTTCGTGTATATTATTTTAAACAAAATCAATACTAGAAGCTTAGGAAAATTATAGAAAAGGTATTAAGTTCAAGAAAATAAAGATCGACCACAAATTCAATGAAATAATAACTTTTGTATTATAATAAGACTGTTCTCGTTAATTTGAACCTAGTAGTAAATTGGTATGATATTTTTGGTAGAAGTTATAGGCAATATGAACGATAGAAACAATTCATTGAGAACGGAAAAAGGAGACGTTTTTTACCTTTACTTCGCCCTACAATTCCACAACCAGCGGATATTGCTCCATCCCGCGGGTTCCTCTTTTTAATGAAGACCACGGTGAAGAAACCTATTTTAAATTAGCTTCGAACGCTTCTGGTGATTGCCGGAAATCTAGAATAATCAAGAATAATATAATTACTTTCACAATTAAATGTTTCAAAATTTAGTTTACAGGTTTGTGATTTTTAATTAAAAATATTTTATTTTAAATTATATATAGTTCTTTTATTTTCAAAAAGACATTTGTATTTGGACAACAGTTCAAATTCTTCTTTTCATAATATTTTAATTACAGAAAACTTGTGCCGTCACAGGTATTTCGTTTTGCCATATTTATTAAGAAAATTAAGTTGCGAAGTTCAAAATCCTTTGAATTCAATTATGTCTGCTAGCTTGGACAGATTTTCGGGTTCAGAAGATAAACTACACTATTCATTGCTTTCCGATGCATTGTCAAGGGTTGTTGGCCTAGTGACATATTAGGCTAATAAAATAGCTATCATTTAGAAGGTAGACGGTATGTATACCTATCCGGTTGTATGAATCTATTGAAAAATGACATAATATTATCTATTCTCTATCTCTACTTACGATGGTCAACTAACTGACGATGGTTTTTCTAGATCTAGACTTTCAAATATTTTGATAAGGAAAATATTAAATTTTGGATCTTATGCTTATGTGAAAAATCGTGCTATTAGCTATTTCTGGAATGTTCAGTATTATCAGAGATATTTTAGGACCCACGCTATTTTTGGAATAATTAAATCATGTTTGCTCACCAATGGCGGTACTACAATACGAAAAACGAACACAACACAGATATTGAGTTTGTTTCGCTTTATATGAGTGTGCAACCCTGCGTCACGGCACGTGGCCGCAGCTAGCTTTGCTTAGCATATTTGTGCTTATCATATTGGTGCTGTCCCATCTCACCATGGCCTAGCGCCATGGTGAGATGGGACAGCACCTTCAACGCAACATTTTTGTGCATGTGCCATTATGGAGTTTTGCATGCTTAGTTTGAAATATGGCAATGAATACCCTCTCATATCTGAGAGTAATCGATATTCGCTTCTTTTTAACAATATGTAAAATCTGAATGTGTTGGTGATGAATATTTTAAACTTTTTAAAATGTGTTAATTATTATACTACTAGACTATAAAATGACGGCATTAGTCATAAGTCCTATTTTGATTATGATACATGATACAGTAAGATATATTTTTTAGATATTATGTTATAGTCAGAAGTTCTCTTTACTAAATGGGTATCGTCATTTTCAAAATTTTATATATTATACGTAAAAAAAAGAAACTTAAAGTAATTTATAGTTGTGATTAAATGCGGTTGAGAAGACAATGACAAGACCCTCAGGGCTCACCAAAATTCAACGTGGCATGCCTCTTGTTAAATCGAGAACAAAAGTTTTTCATTTCAAATGAGTGGAAAGAATAAAAATGTTAGATACTTGGTTACACGTTTTCTCTTCCAGATGGCACTGAATTATTAATTTGCGCATTCAAACATTTTATGTTCTATAGTGACATTACATAAATTGTCAGCGTAATTTACTGCTTCTATCTTATCTAGTTTCAGTGCAATGTTCGAATTTATTTATTGTTATCATAAATAAATTACAGATAAATGAAACAAATAATTGACTCATTAAATGCATAGGTAAAAGAAAAATCTATATTCTATTTTCCATATGTAATATGTTTTAGCCTGATTTAGGTGGAAATGATCCGTATTGTGGGCGTGGTAAAATCAATACAGGTTGTCATTTCTAACAAAGGTGCCAAGTGCGAATATATCAAAAAATGTACTCCAGCTGGGAGTAATATACTAAGCTCAATATTGTAGTAAGAATTTAGTAAAAAAATCTGATTAAAAATATTTCTTAAACATTATTTAGTTTTAAACCTTCCACAATATTTTTCATTTTTTTTTTATAAAAATGAAGGCAATTCGTAACTCACATACACACGGTAATAACGTAACTTAATGGTGATATTTTTCTGGAAAGTAGGTTTTATTAAAAGAGGTTAGAGATCATAAAGCATTTTTCCAAGGTTTCTCGTCCGACGACGGATACGGTTCTCAAAAGAAGAAAGAAATCCTTCTTTGAATTATTACAACATCTACAATATTTCTTTGTCAGTTTAAAATATATTCTTGCAGTTAGTACATTCAGAAGGAATCAATGTTTTAAAATAAAATCCCATGTAATTTGAATTAAATTGTCTTTTTTATTGAAGGTTAAAGGTCATACCTAATATGCAGGTGGCATGTCTCGTTGAATAATGAAATATGTACATCTGTGTTATTATTATCAAGAAGGCCACATTCGCTTGTCGTAAAATATCAATATTTTAGTTACTACTGATGTGAATGTGGAATTGATTTGTTCTTGTTATCTTCATTATCTTATAGACTCAATAGTAGGTATAGAGCGATTATAGAAATGTTATTAACGCTACCGTTTTTATACTCCCATAGGTTTGTATCCAGCACACAGGATTGTATCTAATTATAGAAGGCGCTAAACCCTCCACGCTCTTCTTTTCACTCATACTGCTCAATAACTTGCTACTTGTTTGTTCAATCATATACCACGAACACCTAACCTTCAGTTTTTTTATGACGATGAGTTTGACCTGTGTTGCTGATACCGCTAAACAAAGACCGACTTATCAAACTTTTATCATTTATATTATCTCTCAATTCAAGATTATACATTTTTATTATCACATTATTCTTTTTTCTCATCAGTTATATGAAATACGCACGTCACGTTATTGGCAATAACAAGAAATGTAACCATCCTCTGTTGTTTATCTTGAACTGACGACGAGCACGTTAGTAGTTAGCAGTTAACATTTAAGTACAGGGAGTTTGTGTACTCAATTATTTTTATAGCTCAATATTGCATAATCGTTTTCAGTTATCTTGCATTTCATAAAGGTATGCCTTTACATGATTGAAATTACTTTTCTTCAAGTGAATTCTCATTTTTAAGCTATAGATACATATATAGCGATAGATACATATGTAGTATACATATTTTTTTAATAGATATTTATCTAAGAGGTCTATAATATGTACTCTTTTATTTAACTCGTCTATTTGTATAATGATTTTGGCCTTGAAATAGTGAAGATTTTTAAGTAACATTGACATGAAAAAGCATTTAGTTGTAGTGACCTTTTTTTTGAAGTATGTTTTTCTATTTGATGAAATATTCAGTATAAATTAATCCCGAATGAACTTTCAAAAGGCGAAAAATATCTACGCTTCTAAGTATTTGAGTATACTTATAAATGAATGAACTAGCTAGTACTTGATATAAAACTGATAACTTGCTTTAATGGTTTCTCTTCCCCTGTGAATACATAGTCTTAAAATAATTTTCTTCAAGAAAAATTGTGATTAACACAAAATTAATACCAGAAACAAAAATTAACTTTGCTATACCCACCACTAGGCTCCAAAAAATAGAAAATTCCTTCAAAATTAATTGTATACGTTTTTATAATAAACTTAAAATTATCATTAAATAAATTTAAAGTAAACATAAAAAGAAATTTGATAAAAAAATCCTATTATAGTGTAAAGAATTATATTAACGACGGTATGGCCTGGGAATAAATTGTATTGTAGCGTAACCTGCGCAATTTGTTTGACGTTGCTAGTTACTTTTGTTTGATCAACTGTGTAAAATAAACTCTCGATGTCAAAGAGGAGGCAACGCATACCTTCGGTCAGCAGAGCACCACCATACCTGCCTTACTTAAAGGGAGTTACGGACAAAATTGGATCAGTACTACAGAAATACTCCATTAAGGCAGTATATACTCCGCCCTCTAAGATAGCGCAACACTTACGCACCCCGAAGGATGTAGTTCCTCTTCAAACACCTAGTGTATACAAGGTGGACTGCAGCTGTGGTAGTACCTACATCAGACAGACCAAAAGAACCATCGCAGAAAGGGTCAAGGAACATATTGCAGCTGTAAAAAACCTACAAGTTAAAAAGTCTGCAATAGCTGAGCACTTGATAGAATCACAACCACTGGATTGAGTTGCACCAGCCACAAGTCCTCTCCAAAGACCGTCACTACTATCCTCGAATAGTACTTGAGGCGATTGAAATTAAGAAACATAAAAAATTCAATCGAGAAGATGGATATCAACTATCACCAGCATGGAATCCAGTTTTTAACAAGTGCCATACTCGCCGCGACTTAAAAAGCCAGTGTGTAGACATCGTTAGTGTCGTTTGTTTAAATACCCTCACTTCCGACGGTAACAATATCAACAACACAAATGATGAGGAACAAGCGAGGGTAGTTACCGAGACTCGCGCCTCACGAAGACGACGCTGAGCTGACATTAGTCATCCCGTGACCACGGCTGGTGAAATTCAGCCGAAACGTCGGGAAATAAAAAGGTATTTCACCTTAATTAATTTTTATCGCGTAGTAGACCCGATATTAGTTTAAAATGTGTACAAGTCGCGATAATTTAAAAAAAATAATTTGTCATTGATATTTGAGTTAAGATTAGAAAGGTGAAGTTGAGTGGTTTAGCTTAAAATATGCTTTCCTTCGTCCAATGAGTTATGGGAATAGTGAGGTCCCATAAATCTTATTATGAAGACTTTAATTTTTTTTTGGTGTGGATCAGGTAAAAGATCTTGCGCTTTAGTGAGAAGTACCAACACGTGAAAACATTTCTACCTTTATTTAGTTTAACAATGATAGATTTTTTTACGATAGCGTCCAACAACAGAAAATGATAATTTATTTTTATCAAAATCAAAATTTTTGTCATGTTCGGGTAAGGTTCCTCGTGCTTCATCTATTTTAGGGTTGCTATAATCATTCCATCGAGAGAGCTATTTGCAGTGTGGTGGATAAGTCTACTGCTTCAGTAAACGCTGAACCAACACCCGTGCGATGAAGAACAGAAGTTCTATCAAAAACGGTGTCGATGTCCGTGAAAGTGCCTGAAAGAATCCGAGGCAATCAATTTAGTGTCGATCACAAGAACTCGGCGTTTCATAGATTATAATTTCGCGAATTTCGTGTCGTACCTTAGCCGTGTCCTCGTTCAAAATTCAACTGCCCTCAAAGCGCCGCAACTGAAAGTAAACGCCGATTGACAACGACGTATGTTCGCTGAATAGGCCCTATAACAATTGTAAACTGATCCTAACTTTCATGATAAATTATCTTCAGCGATGTGAATTTCATCATTTTGGATATTTGAATATCCTTCATGAGAATTTTGAGGACAAGATCATCTCACGGGGCGTTGATGGGCGATACTAAGGCGGTAATGTGAACTGGTCACCGAGATCGTGGATCCCGTTAGACGTTTTCTTGTGGGCTTTTCTTAAATCCCAGAGCTGCGAAAAATCCACAAACTAGAGCGGAGACATAGCCAACATATAACATCGGTCAAATTTAACCTGACTTTCGGATATTTGAACGATATAATATTACATGCATACGCATAGATGGTCTATTAGATTTAAAACGCATAACAAATTTTGATGATATCTCATACCTACTTCGTTTTGTTTCAATTGATCTTTAAATTGTTTTTATATCAGAAACCTTAATCCATAACTGCCATTTAACTTTGATGTCCTGTCATAATACTGAATGCAATAGTACTCGTAAGTAAAACATACCCAATTCGAGAAATAGTTTCCCAAATGCTATCGAGCAAGTTCCTTCACAAAGAAGAAGTTTGCAAAAACCTCGAAACCCTAACAAAACTACTAGTTTAGTTTCCTCCGCTGAGGGCTCTCGACGATGCTGCTCGGACAAATTGCACTCCAGTGAGTTAAAATACACGGGACGGTATTGCGGTAAAGTGCGCCGCTTGTAAATTCATCAAATTAACAGCTAAATGGCCCGCCCGAATTTGCATACATAAAGATGAATTTTGTAATGTACAGAATTTATAATAGTGGTGCTTGAATTTGAGGCTCCTTACAAATTAGCAGCAAGGGTTTTGCTGTTATGAATAACATGAATGTATTATTTTCAATTATAATTTTGACCTAAATATCTTAAATTGAATTAATATTAAAATTATATTTAGATGCACTTAATTATAAATTACTTCTAATAACTATTAATAGGAAACACTATCGAAAGTTTTATACTTACGCTTATTTTGGTATTTCTGCTTAAATTTAGTTTGTAACTTATAACATAAAAAGAAATACGTAATATACAACAATTATAATCTGTTACGAATGATTAAACATACTACGCAGCTTTAAGGCCAAAATTAATCTAATTTCATGTATTTATTCCACCCTATATTTTCATTCGCCGATGTCTAATAATCGAAATCAAACTTTGAATTCAGAGTTTACTTTTTTTTCAGTCGATTAATACAATAAAGAATAATAAAATAAGCAAGAATATAAATAAAATAAGACGTCGTTTTTGGACTGAATTCGTTTACATTGTTGGCTGTTCATTAGCCTTAAGTGTTCTAGCTTGCCCTTGTTTCAGCGATATAAGATAACATCGAGACTTTGATATGTAGGTTAAATAAAAGTCACACATATAACATACTACATACACGTAATACTCTTATTTACTCCACTCAGTATTATGTACGGCATATAACATTGTGACCTGAATTTGTATACTCTTGTTAGAATATATATTTCCAACGTTTAGACCGTAATTTTTTTTTGTATCCCAGTGTTATGTTAAGAAATAGTTTTCAAACAGCTTTTGAACTATTTATGTCAAAGACAAATAACGCTTTTCTTTAGAATATTTTAAAAATAAAAGCTTTATTTATATGTGAACTCTTGGCTCGTTGCGGTTTCTATGTTTAGCTTCGCTCGGCTGAAGAGCCTCTTTACACATCTCAAAAGGTAACCAGTAAATAGGCTAGTAAAGCCACAAATCAGGAAAAAACTGGGGTTCTGGTCGCTTGTAATTAATCCGTAGCGTAAGAGTGAGTGTTTAATGATTGGTCTGGTTTTAGTTAATGCACTGCGAGATGCATGACTATGAATAGGAAGATTACAATTGAAGCTAATAAATTAAAACGATACATATGGGTTTTAATTTCCGGTATGTGTGTAAGTGTATATATATATTTATATATTTCAGTTTCATTTATAAAACTGAAGGTACTTGAAAAGACGCAAGGAATCGCTTCTTTATTTATAAAAACAAAAAAATTAGAGACGCTGGGTTGTTTTGTAAGCATTCATTTTTAGTGTCAAGTATCTCTCAGCTGTCGTTTGAGATGCCCCATGGGATACTGAACACGCAAGTTTTGTTAAACATTTCTCTAAGTTAAACCTTGGGGCTTAGTTTTAAATTAAAAGCGTTTCCTGTTTATGAATCGAGAAATGTAAATAGTTGTTGGAAAATTTGATGAGCAACTAAATCATAGAATGTCTGAATTACCTAAAACCTTTGAAAACTTTATATTAAAAGGTATTGTTTTAAAAAATCTTAATAGAAATATCAAAATTGTCACAGGTTTTCATAGCAAAGATTTCAGAAACGGATTTAAAGGATTTCAAAAACGGAGGTATTTATATTAATACTATTTGGGTGTTTATCTAAGAGTTTAACTAACTAAGTTTAAGTTTAACTAAGAGGAGTAAGTGACTAAATGTGTTATGAATCCTAGCCGTACAGGAACCTTTCACAAAAATCTATGTAGGCTACGTTCATCGTTAACTGCTTGCTGTCCAATCAATTAAATGAACGCTTTTAAATTGAGTTAAATACTAGCTACGAAAGGTACAGATGAAAGGCAAGTACATGGATAAAGTAAGAAATCAGTATGTAAAATATAGTCTGTAAAATTAGCACCGATGAATGAAAAGATGAGAATTAACGTTATTGGTGGTATTACCACATAATGCGGAACAAAGGGCGACCAAACATTGATGGCGACAGTGAAAAGTTATATGGCCAAGAAGCAAGAAGTTATGAAATAACATCGTGGAAGAATTTGAATAATTGCACCTATACTAAATAAAAAACACCCTGTACGTAATGGGTAATAAGAATATTCTTTGTATATATTTTATAGTCAAGATGTCATCGTAAAACTGAGATACATAAAGAAATGAAATAGCACAGCAAATGTTATGTTGAAATCTATTCATCTTTTTGTTGTATTATAATTATAGATCAAATAGTTTTTTTTGGTTTTCCCGTGAAAATGAGAGATCTTTTTGGAGAAAAAAGTAGGGAGTAGTAAGTAGTTGAAAGTAGCCTAAAATCATACCAAATTTCATATAAATCCGTCGAGTAGATTTAGCGCGCGAGAAATCTTGCAAATTAAATATATTTTTGGTTAATTATTATTTTTATTATAGGTACGTCACGTTTTGACCTTCATACTATTATATTATTAGTACGTAAAGCTTAATGTGAGATAGGTAAGCTGATAAAAAGAGTTTTTTTTTTCGCAGGTGGTACATCGGATGTGAAGCACAGTCCACTCCAGTCCACTCCAGTCCACTCCAGTCCACTCTCGCCGCACACGCAAGCAACGGACATGCCGTCCCATAGATAGTGTCAGGTGATCAATCGATAATTAGTTCTTTATATTAAAAGCAATATTTATAGATAAAAATCGATACTTGTCTATTTAGTTTGAAATTGTCAATAAACATGTTTAGCGTTGTTAAGTTTGTTTAAATTAAAAAAGAAAAAAGTTGTATTATCTGGAATACAGTACTGTTTTGTATGTACTATTAACTAACGGGTTTTCAAAAGCCAAATAAAGTTTTCAATGTGGAAAAAAAAACACTATAGGTATTTATTTGTCGTGAGATCATTTAAAAAACAGACAACTTTAACTAAAACATTTATATAAATATCCCCAAGACACTTATACTATTCTAATATTAATAAAATCAAGATCCATCGCTCACTAGCGATTACTACTTATAGACTTGTAGAAATACATTTGAAAAATTCCCTGTTATCTCCTTTCTTATCTCACATATCTCCTTTTGTGTCTTTTTAATGTGTAGTCCAACTTTATAAAAATGTTTTTAAAGAAAATAGTTGCAACATTAAAGAATACAGCTATAAGTTGTCTTGAAACCCTATATAATATTGCGCCAAGCACATTGAGGGTGAAGAATATAATAACGTCGTTTGTATGTGCCGGCACGGCCCCTAGACTTCACGGAGCAGGGTGGAACTTGTGCATTGAAGATTTTTGTTAAAAGGGTTATTATTTATACCATTTTATATTTTGGGGTTTCTGTCAGTGGACTTTTTTGAAAATATTTTCTTTATGTTTAAAGTTACAATAATGTTCATAGAAATTTTAAGGTTTGATATCAATATAAATAATAAAATATAAAGATATCTTACCAAATGAATCTTATAAAATACGTATCCTCATTTAAATATGCTTACCCCATGACGAATATTAAATGGTTAAAAAAGCCTTTAGCTAGATAGCTTACATTTTTACTTTATAAAACATTTTTTTAATTAATATACATATGTACCATTAATTTTTCAATCATTTCATTAATTACTACACGTTGATGGTTGCATCAAAACATCGAAGCATTTAAACTTTCAAATAATAATATACGGATAGAGTATGAGCTCTACTTAATGTTGGTAAATATAACATATGCACATATTTTGTGTATATAGTGTGTGATTAGATAAAGTGTGAATCAATTTTGTCCACCAGTGTTTATTTATTAATATTTTAATAAATATTAAAGTAATGATCTTACTGACCGAAAGAGTAAGATAAAAAAGATCATATATGAATGTTAAAAGAAGAGTTGGACCTAGCACTCTGCCTTGCGGTACAGAACATTACAGTTTCTGGCCTGTAAAAGATTGGTAAAACTATCACCAATCTTAACATTTTGAGTGCTGTCATAATTAAAATTGATGTAGGAACTGGGTCAAACGCATTTGAAAAGGCAAAAAAGATAAATAAACATTTATTTGCCATTGTAAAGACTACATGCTTACGTTACATGCTTATTAAGCTTGAAAACTACTCCTCTTGTCGAGTGCCCCAGCGAAAGCCATATTGATTGACAGATAAGAGTTTATTCTCATTTAAGTATATATTAAAATATGTATTGATATTTTTTCAAAACATGTTCGAGATCGCCGGAAGCTCTAAAATTGGACGATAGTTATTTGGGTTGTTGCGGTCACTGGCTTTATTGAGTGAGTAAATTAGTGCATTTTGAAATAAGTTACGTTAAAGTTATCATTGGCAGATATGTCAAAGGGCAAATCTTATTTTTTATAGGTTTTTAGAAACATGGAAGATATCGCTGCAACTTTCTATCGCAGATATAATCAGATTTTCCTAATAATGAAGGGCATCTGAAAATGTTGTTGTATTGTCTGGACTAGGTATTTTTTTGGTTCGTTTTTTTTTGCCACATTTAGGAAAATACTCATTTATTGACAGGGAAAAAAATAGAGTGAAGATTTGTATTTACGTGACTTCCAAAGCATGCATGTGTAATATTTTGACCAAATTTTTAAAATTAAATTTTATCTATTGTCGTTTAGTATTTTTAATATGACGGCAATAACTTTTATATTTTATATAAGTTTATTCTAATATTTCATTGTTACAGTATTTTTTAAATTGCTGTAAAGATTATCTCTTTTCCTATGACATCTGAGAAGATCTGACGTCATTTAAGAGTTTTTTAAAATATATATAATCGAATTTTATTTGACGAAACAAGAATTTTATATAGCAGCAATTATTTAGTTTAGTATTTACTCACCTAACAGCGAAGTTAGGACCACACGCGTGTCGTTTGAGCGAGTTTTCGTTACTGAAAAGATAAATAACGCCATTTTTGATTTTTTGTTTGAAATTGTCTAAGAAAATTTTAGCAAGGCTATGCTTTTTTAATAATTCGGGATAGATTTCCAAAGGTCAAGGTTTCTTATCCTTGCGTAGCTATGAATTGTACACTATATACTAATTTAAAGAATTAAAGTAAAAACTACATTCGGTTCGGACAGGAGTAATGTCCGCGAAATTACTAGCGAAAAGAGAAGCAAAAAAATTTGGTTTCTGTTTCGCTTCATGAGGCAGAAATTCGATTCGCTTTGGCAAGTAACCAAAAAGCTCAACTGTCTGATGGCTTGTCTGAATGCTTTTCGGCAACCTTAGCGATACGATAGTCTCCTGACAGTTCCAGCATATGAGTATTATATATATTATACTACAGGTCGCGCCTTGCTAAACAGTGTGGCAAAAATACTGTTAGTACTTAAGAGGTCTTCATCAAAGCAGCATCGCGACCGAGGGAGTTATCGACCCGCACTTCAGTACATATGCTTGATATCCCACAAAACAGCGGCAGCCACAAAATCCTCCTGCTGCTCCCATAGGCTGCTCGTGTAAAATATCTGGCAATGAGTTCTGAATAGAGTAAGTTAGGAATCTGTAGTAAGCCGCCCAAACATACGAGTAGGCAAATTGACTGACGGTCACCACCCTGCGCTCTATATTTGGTTATGTTTTGGTTGACGGTTTGGTAAAAAAAGCGCTTAACAATATATACAGTACCCTAGTACTGTATGTATTGTTAAGCGCTTTAAATAATATTATTTTTGCTCTTGTTGGCATTATACCTAAAGGAACGATACTCCGCATATTTCCCACAGACAGTCATACTGAGCAGAACCATGTCTATGTTGCTAATATTGTTATTCTTTATATTTCCAAATCCATTAGAATTATTTTTCCATCAATCGATCATCCAAAAATGGTACTTGAATGTTCATTAATTAGTTTATCAGCACTTGAACTTTCTCTACACACCAAAAAATAAGTTACCGATTAAGCATCTCCACAAAAGAACTTTGTCAGTTGTTTATCTGACATAGTTATTTTGGTTCGAATACCGCTTTTTAAATAAATTTATGATTTACGAGAAGGTAGGTTAGCCTGAAACGACTACTTGTACCACAATATATCATGAAACACTAGGTCGAACGCTTTTGACAAAGAACTTTATACTATGACGTCTTCCTATTCTTATATTATTGTACAGTCTAATCAAGGCACAATAGTCAGACCACACTTTAGCATTCAGACTAGTTCTAACAGTGCTCTGCATTTAATTTAACTGTTTTTCAGATCAATCTTTTGCAATGATTGTTGCAAGTCTCATAACTATATTTTTCGAATAAGGCTTTTTTTAATAAATAAAATAACCTACAATAAATAAAATAACATAACCTACCTAGTTCAAAAGTAGTTATTGCTCATTAAGAACTTTGCGTTACTAACAATATAATCAAACAAAACTTTTAAAATAATTGCTTTTAGATTCCTTCTGCAATTATAAATCGTTCTGAGTGAAAAAAACGTTTTGATCTTTTCACTACTCTGTAATTTTCTCGGCAGAATATTTTAAGAACGAGGAGCGTGACCAATTAACGTTGATCTGTCGCGCGGTGACTTGCTGAAATCCTTTTGCATGAAATAAAATTTATGTTGGACGCGTTTTTACTTTTTATGGATGAATTGAGTTTGGCTTTGAACGTTAAATGTAGTATTAATAACCTTTAGCAACTGTTAAGTTTCTTTTTAGGCCACGTTTTAATTTAGTAATGCATTGAGTTTAGTATGCCAATAGTTTTGTATTATAAAATATAAAATTTTTCATAAGAACAATAAAAAAAATGTAAAAAAAAGATGTATAAGTAAGCTGATTGAAATACTTTATTCAACGCGTTTATATTGCGTCTTATGATTTCCTCAAATATTAGTCGCTTTGTAATAAGTTCCCTAAGGATATAGAACGGCCATAAATTCCATTTTGAGACCACCGCCGTGAGGCCGCGGTGTCAATGTAAAATGGGGAATTATATAAAAGATTTATGCTTTTTTGATGATATAGTGTAGAGAAATATAAAATATTTTGAAGAAAAATATTTATATATTTTATATTGTGCTATTCATAATCATCATAAAACCTTCTTCGAAGAATATTAAAGTAATGACAAGTTGAAAAGTTATTTGTGTTTCCATTAGTTCTCTCCAGAAATCTATTATGTTTGCATAAAAAATATGATGTATTCATAAATAATCATATTTCTGATGTGCTAACTAGTGTACAATAATCATTATCAAGAGGTATTCTTTATTATGTTTTTTTTTTATTTACTCTACTAACGACAATTTTTTCGTTGAAGACTTCGCTATTATTATATGTTTGTATAGGCAAACCAATGCTGCCTCTTCTGCTACGATATATAATTCTAATATTAAAATGCGTAGGATTATTATTATATTTTAAATTATTCTCGACCTTGGCAAAAAAAATGTATTTTCTGATTTGTTGGTCTGAATTAGTGCGACGACAGTCGTAGGTCCACAAATATAATATTTTTTTTGTTTGATTCATTTTTCTAGTATGTTTAGAATCTGGTATTGTGAAAAAAAAAATAATATCTATGAATTAATTTTATTTTTATTTATTTAAATCTTTTCCGCTTTGAATCATTATCACTGATCACTTGTGTACGTCAAAGAGAGGTGTCAGGAGCCTATTTTGATACCATACCTATCGAAATAAGCCCTTCTGCAAGAACACCTCTAAACTTAAAGTTAAAATTACGAGGGTTCCAAAAGCGCCCTGGTCTGAGAAGAACCACACAACCTAAGGCCTAAAATTAAAAATTAAAATACAAAAACCGTTACCTGCAACACGACCAGTCACCCCAAGCAGCACCCGTTCACGAGCATAACGCAAGGGTCAACCATCACCCCCTTCGCCATATTTGAGGGAGGGAGGGCGACCCGACCCCCAATGCTACCGCAAATAATGACTTCTAAGGGAACGGTGTGATGCGGCCAGTTGATCGAACAAAAGTAACTAACAAACGTCAAACAAATAGCGCAGGTTACTAGTAGGTTACAGTTTATCGTTAAAATACAATTTATTCCCAGGCCATACCGTCGATACCGTAATCCTTTACACTATAATAGGGTTTTTTTAAATTCTCAATCAAATTTCTTTTAATGTATAAAATTTATTTAATGACAAATTCAAGGCGTCATTAGGGAGTTTATTATAAAAACGTATACAATTAATCTTAAAGGAATTTCCTATTTTTCGAAGACTAATGGTGGAGCCTAGTGGTGGGAGCAAGCTTATTTTTGTTTTGAGTGTTAATTTTGTGTAAATCACAATTTTTCTTTAAGTTATTAATATTCTTATGTACATACATTAAGTTCTCATAAATATATTGATTAATGATCAAATACAGTCATAAATTTGAATTCTTTGAATTTATTTCTTAAAGATTCTCGAGGCCTCATCTCATAGATCTTACGAACAGCCCTCTTCTGCAGCAAAAATATATCATCAATATCTGATGCATACCCCATAACATTACCCCATTTGAATATAATTATGAATTATTGTCTTATTATATTGGGTCTAAGAAAAAGAATTGATAAAACAGTTGAAACCAACGATGTATTACCACTAATCACGCATTTCCACAATTGGTCCAATTAAACTTCAAGGCCGGTATACATGACATAGACTGTCGCAATGGGCTTAGGTCTGCTTGAATTGCAAATGGCTACCGTATCTATAGTCTTTGACCTTCTGGCACGTGACCCCGCGATATCGCGAGCTTCACCGTCATTTTGAATTTAGAATTCAATTCTTTTTTATTTCAAATTGCGGCTTAGTTTCAATTTGTATACAATTTTAGAGAATCTAGACTGTACCAGAAATTTAAATGAATAAAAACAATGGAAACGGTTAGATAACATTTTAAAATTATCTTTTGTTGCACTTATTGGAAAATTTTTAATTTTTGATCTCAAATCTTATTAATAACAAATTTTAATTATTTATATGAGAATTTTTCGTTTGTAACCAAACATGAACGAGAATGTTATTTCTATTAATGTTATTCCTTACTAAGTATTATTATAATAAGGATATGTATTTTTAAACGTTGCTTATGGTTTTAGATATAAAAAAACCTTTTGTCATTTATGGCAATGTTGTTTCTGACTATTTTCGTGATGCGCGTACCTTCCTGCTAACTACGCAACTATATAATGGACGTTTTTTTCGTTGTAATTTCATAATTTAATTTGTCGGCAGGACCTTTCGCCAGGTGAGAGGAGCACACAAACTGGTGCAGCATTGTTATCTCTCTTTCGTTTTTGAATTACTTATAACATTAAAAGTATATAGTAAAACCCAGAGATAATATATTTACAATAATTATATCAATAAATGCATACAAACTGGTTTAGTTTTTCAATAATATATAAAAATACAAGAACCGCTAAATCGGATATGATAGATTCCATTATATGTATAACAATATCATGGCAATATCTGTCTGTTTGTTTTGAAATGTAAATACAAACAAAGAAGCGTCGACGCCGTTCTTAACCGAATATTTGTGTACAGGTTGTGAACGAATTAAGTTTCGTTATTAGAATTATAAAATTCTATTGAAAATAATAATAATAATTGTTTCCATAATAAAATTATACATTCTACAATTTAAATAAAGTTGACTCCTCGTGCTCGAGCCACTTCGATCATACAAACTTTACTTAAAACTGTGAAAACACAATTGAAATGTCTGTCTGTCTGTTAGGTTATCGGAAGTCACAATTCTTGATGGCTTTATAGTATGAAAATAATGAACTGCGAATAATAAAATATTTTCGGGTAATCAGTAGTCACTTTTCGTGTTTTGCTTGTTTTTTGGGTAAGATGTTTATCTTTTTCAAACAAAAATTTCATACTATATGACGTGAACAAGGGTTTACGGAATATCCTTTGAATTATTCAGCAGAAGTATTGATTTTTCCAGTATAAAAGGTTATTCAAAAAATTTGCTATTGTTGTTTGTAATTGTTTATTTGTTTAGTTATGTCAAATTTCTTAAATTTTAAATATAAAATGAAAACTTCAACACGGACAGGACGGGAGCCTGGACTGGAATAATTGGGATACCGTGGCTTGCGGCTCAACAGACACTATCAAGCGCGTAGTGCAACGTTAGCTCAGTTGGCAGTGCGACAGTACGTAATTCCAGATGTCGCAGGTTGGAGCCCTGTCCGTGTTGATGCATTTTTGAATCTAAGCTTACCATGTACTATATTTTAAACCCTTTTTTGGTTATTATTACTTCTATTCTTCTTCACTGCTATGTATATGTTTTTATATACCTAGCAATAAAAATATGTAGTTATAACTAAGTATTATTGGGGTGTGACACAACATGGACTAAGTCTGATAGTAAGAATACATTAATTTTAGTGTTATCTAGGCCGAATCTTTTGTGTCTTGATTAATTGTTGTAAAAGATGGATAGTTCGGATATGTCTTAGTATTTAAATACGGTGCTGTTGCAAATCACGATGCTTTTTTTAAATTGTTAGAGTATTTTTACAGTAACATTATATTTAGAACGAATATTTATGGAATTTTATAAAATGACACTAAATAAAACATATATTGGAGGCGCATTCATAACTTTATTTTAAATTATATGTAGTTAAATATAAAATTTATTTTTAACTACACATATGATGTTTTCTTAGTCAAGAAATTTGTTTATAATATAAAAAAAGATGCATATATTTAAATAAAATTTAAAAGATATTAACAGACAGTCCGAGAAAGGGGGGGGGGGGGTAGAAGAACTGTTCACTGATTGATAATAACAAATGAAAACGGCGTGAAAACGGATCTGAAGCAGGAAAACTTACAAAACACGAGCCTGGTTTCTTAAACATCCTGAACATCCTAAAGCACACAATGTTGCTGAAGTGCGGCAACCGTTGGTAATATCTTCACTTTTCACTGCGGATAGGTTTTACCCTCAGATATCTCAAGGTGAGCCATTGAGTAAAAATAATCAGGACTCCATTGCCATCAGGACGCGTCTTAGGATTCCCAATTTAAAACATTCGGCCCTGTTAGAGCAGCCGAGCTTGAATGAGGAACACTATACACGACTACTCTAATAAGCACTATCCACCTCCAAACCGTTATGCTCACAAAAAATAAGAAAACGCGTTTAAATTAAGAATAAGAAGGAAAAAAAGAGAGACTTCATACGGAAACTTCGTAAAGCCAAAGCCATGGGCGATAATCAATTTAATCACCAACTGTCTAGGTTAATTCTTATATTTAATTCAAGGTAATTGATGATAACAAATTACAAAAAAATCTTGTGAGTGTTGATAAGGCAAAACATGAAGTAGACTTCGATAAAAATCAAAGTCCTTAAATCAAGTACTCAAAAAACATTTTCAAAGAAGAAAAAGGTAAACTTCTCTTGACCAACGAGCAAATTAATAATCACTACAAAAGCACATATGAAGTACCAAAAACTCACCCATATAAGGATCCAAACGTACAATGACCTGAGAGTCCTTTTGTTAATTTTCAATCCAATCTGGTTGGTTGGATGAAAGGAATTGAAGGGGATTAATAAAATAATTAAAAATAAATCATCTAAATCAGCACCAGGTCCTGATGTTTGATGATGTAACATAGTATATAAATAATGTACTTAGTATTATATATTATTATTTTTATATAGTATTATATTGTAACTTAGTAAAAAATATGAATTATCACAAAATGAAATTAAAGAACATATAAAAGCAGGTAATTTAGTGGACTTGTGTAGCTACAACCTAGAGCGATTTGAGTCGTTAACAAATAATTATTCAAATTATATTTGCTTAAATGAAAAATTAAATGTGGTTACATAAATAAACTCTGGGGTGTTGGGTGATTCGGCTATACATACTAAAGATACTACTAAAAATGTAGATAGGATCACAAAAAGTAAAAAAAAGTCCTCCATTGTGCTCAAAAATGATCACTTTGTTTTTTCTGACCAATTAGGTCAAGGTTTTGGTTCTCTTTTAAGCCATGAATTGAATAATGTATATAATATATGCTCGCCTGGGGCCAGTTACCAGCACAATATAGAGAAAATAATTAATTTTAATTATAATGAGAATAGTACTATTGTGCTATTACATGGAGATGGTTTGTCCGTTAAGAAAGGTGACATTATTAAAAATATAGATAAATTATCAAGTTTGCATAACAAAAAAAAGTGTAAATTTATGATTTGCACATTCCCATATTCTACTTCTTATTCGGACAAACAAAATCAATATATTTATAAACTCAATATGACATTGTATAACGTGACATAGAGTCATAGCGACGCATTATTTTATTTTGACATCAATAAATTTATTTATAATAGTTTTAAGATGACAAAAGGAACAATGTATCTGCCTCTATATTATAGGAAGCAAATTGCTACTTTAATAGCATTTAATTTAAAAAACTTCGTTATACAAGTTATATCGAAAAATAAGTTTAATGAGAAAAATAATAATCAGTCCACTTTAAACTAAAAGATAAGACAAAGCCTAAGTTGTTAAATATTGTCCATCAAAATATACAAGGCATAGGTGGCAAGGAAATGGAAGTGGAACTGTTTGTTAATGAATATAATATTAGTTTATTATGCATTACAGAACATTGGATGTCAAAGGACAACAATATTATAAATATTGAAAATTACAAATTGTCAAGTTCGTTCTTTAGAGAGAAAGCTATTCGCGGTGGTTCACTTATTTTAGCTCGTAACGATGTAGTTTTAAAGTCTCGATCAGACATAGTGGCGCTCTCTGTCGAGCGAATTATTGAACTATCCTGCGTTGAGCTCAATGATTATATTATTTTATGCGTGTACCGACCCCCCTCTGGTGACTTTGAGGAATTTGAAAATAAAATGGAGGATATTTTAACAAAACTTTGTAATAAAAACAAGTCGGTGATAGTGTGCGGTGATTTTAATTTAGATATATTACATGTAACTTCGTCTAGTGTACGTTTATTAAATTTGTTTAAATCTTTTAACTTGTTCAACGTCTTTTCGGAACCTACTGGCATTACTAATATTTCTGCAACTTGTATTGATAATGTGTTCTGTAACATTTATGAAGAGATGATGATGACGAATTTAAGTTCAGATCACTGTGGGTAAAAATTTTCTCTCTTCATTAATCATGAAATTGAGAGGCCCCAAAAATTTACTTGCAGGCCGATAACAAAAAATAAAATTCTTACTTTTAAAAATAATATTGCACAAAAAGTCGTTAAAGTAAATTTGAGAGACGATAATCCAAATAATTTATATAATAACGTATTCAATTTGTAATTAAATGAATTTAATAATACTTTTAAGTCAAAAACAAGGATAAAATACTTAAATCTTAAATTTAGTGACTGGGCGACCGTGGGAATTCATAGAAGTAGAGAAAAGTTATATGATTTATATGGTGAGAGGCAATGGAATCATGATACCTTGTTTTTGAATAGAGTTAGGAATTTCTCTAAAATATTTAAGAACGTTTGCTTACAAGCCAAGGCGATATATATAAGAAATAAAATTGTAAATTCAGAAGATAAAATAAAAGCAACCTGGGATGTTTTATCTAGTATTACTGGGAAAATTTGGGCTACCAATGAACCCATAAAGTTAAAAATTAATAATAAAGAAGTAAGTACTGATATAAATGTCGCCACTATTTTTGAATTATATTTTACAGAAATTCGAAAACAAACTTAGTCGGGTATTTCTTTAATTCAAACGTTAATATGAAGTGAGTAATTTACAAACAACTGGAACCATCGTAATCAAATTGGGAAGGTAGTAATGTATTAAAAACAAATAATTTACCAAAAAAAAATATATTAATAAAAAACTATATATAAAAAAACCGTAGCCAGTAACACAATCAGTCACCGCAAGCAGCATCCATTCACGATCCTAACGCAAGGGTCAGCTATCATCCCCCAACCGTTTCAGTAACACAATCAGTCACCGCAAGCAGCATCCATTCACGAGCCTAACGCAAGGGTCAGCTATCATCCCCCAAGCTATTTTTGAAGAGGGGAGGGCAATCCGACCTTCAACGCTACCTTAAGTCATGACGTCTAAGGGAACGGTGTAATGCAGTCAGTTGATCAAACAACAGTAAACAAAAATCAAAAAGCAAAACATGAAACAAATTATACTTGGTCTCATTTTATAGATCGAACAGACAGTCCTCTAAAAATATAGTAATATCAATACCTAATGCATTACCATACATTAGTAGGCCCTGTAACGTCATACTGTGCAAATAACTAAATGAAACTGTCACTATACAACATCTGAGAGAGCATTGTTTACATCGTTAATTACTGATAACCGCCTATTAATTTTAAAAATAAGAGAAGCAACAACAACAAACCATATGTCTATGTCATAAATGTAAATGAGGAACAAGAATGGTCCTAATATAGAGCCTAGTGGCACACCTATTTTGGCAATTGATCCAGAAGAACGCTTACTACACGTTTACTTTCTGAATTCACGTTTACTTTCTGAATGATTTCCTATAGATATGAACCAATCCAATCAAGGGTTTGGAACTAATTTTATAATGCTGTAATTTTCGAATGAGAGTTTCACGCTGCACGCAGTTGAATACTTTGATTAATCACAGAAAGTGCCCAAGGCATCTCGTGATTCTTCCCAGGTTTCAAAAATATTCAGTAATAACTCAATACCAGCATTTGTCGTTGAGCGAGTAGGTGTGAACCAACCCGTTTTCGATGTAAGGTTATTTTTTTTAAATAAGCTTATACGTAAAAAACGTAAAACATGTAACCACCGTCTCAATAAAGACGAATATGCATAGAGTACAAAGTTGACTGAGGCGGGTAGCGATATGGTTGCTCAAGTGGCAGAGCGACGGGATGGTTTCCGAGAGGTCGCGAGTTTGAAATCTTGCCGTATCGGAATAATAATCATTCTATAATAATTTGAAATTTCAGCTTAACATGGTTATACTACATGGTTGTGGAAAATATAAAACAATACAGACAGTCGTTTATTATTTTCGGGCACATCAACGGTAACCTCTCATAGAGCTGACATTTAAATAGAGTGTTCTTTGAAGTCGGATATCGCATATAATCTTTTAAAGTATAAATTGTTAAATATTATAAATGATAAATTACCAAAAGTAAGGTCACTTTTCATTTATTATTTTTACCGTTATGGATACTACAACAATTACATCACGAAATGTTGTTGTTACAGAGTGTTTGAAGTGTGACTGATTGAAATATTGAAATTCTTAATCCTCATACAAATATACAAATCTACCTCAAATTTTTATAGGACAATAATTTACCAATAAATGTCAACTAAAATGTAACCACACACTCTCGTCCTGAACTTAAATGCGAGTCAATTTGTGCCATGTTCTCAATAAGCAATTAACGATCGTACATTTGTCTGGTGCACAAAAGCCTTCCGCCGGTAATGGACACACGGATGGTGGTCGGGGAATATCTGTGAATATACAGCTGTAGAATCTCCGGAGAACAATCCGTAGCATATATAACGATACTGTATTACTAATTGTGTTGGAACCAATATGGAAATAAGTCTTACAGAGTAAAGTTAGTTTCATTTCTTCTATTATATGGCTTTTATTTTGAAAACATTTTTTTTTGTAATTTGTCTTACTGTGGTGATGAATTTTATTTATTTTAATTATATTTTTCCTTTTATTTGATCGTACGATTCCCCTAAAATTTTTATTTTTGTCAATACTAGTTTTTTTACAATTGTTAACAATCCCGCAGTTACGTGCAAAGATCAAGCTATTTTTTTATCATCTTTCATATTTATGATATGTTTATTTATAATATATATAGGTTTATCTATACTACCTTTATCTATAATATATATAGGTTTATCTATACTACTTTTATCTATAATTCTATCATGATGTGAACATTTATATTAATAGAAATGAATTAAAAAGATTTTATTATTCTCGTTTGTATTTATTTTTTTTTGTTATATTTTGTCGATAGAATTAATTTTATAACAAGATAACATAATGACATAATTAAAGTATAAATGTATTAAATGTTGGTATGTAACCATTCAATAATAAATGTATAGTTATCGGGTGAAGTTATGGCCCTGATTGTTTATCGCAACTATTACTGTTAGACAGTTAAATATAACTTAGGAACGATATTTTTATCATTTTCTTAAAAAAATACCATAAAATGAAAGCTAGTTTTTACCCAGCTTCCTTTTCATGGTACTATATCCATAAGCTAAGCAGATTAGTAAATTAGTACATAAAATATCATTATTATTTTTTTAAAACATAAAGATGTTTTATAGATATTGATATGTTCACTATAGCATGTCGTTATGTCAGCTGTTGTTGATGTCCTCCCAGACGTATCCGTCGACGGCGACACAGTGTTATATATTTATAGTAGTTCGACGTTCGTGAGCACGAATGTGACTCGCAAACCAGAATTTAGTTTGAAAGATTCGGTCACAGATAGCGCAGTGAAGCTGCCCGCTATCATTATATGTGTAGTTATAGAAGAGCTTGGGTCGAGTTTTCAAAAGCTGATGTTTGGCGTCAAGATGTTCAATGCGAGCGCGCTCAAAATTATTAATGCCGTTTTGAAAGCATTTCGCCACTCCGGGCTTAGAGTACCAAGCTCCTCCCAAGAATGGCAAGATATTCCACAGGATGTTAGGTGGCGTTTCAGAACATCTTTGTAGCGTAGATTGTCCTCCGGGTTTGCGCTTTCCGGAGCTAAGTTCTGAATAAAAGACTGACTTTGGCGACCTTGTGGAGTCCATACGCACCAGGTGTCCAGACCAGCTTAGTTGACACTTCATTAGCAGACTCTCCATACCAGTCATTTTAGTTCGATGAAGAACTTCAGAATTAGAGACACGATCTTGCCATTTCAAACGAAGGAAGGCACGGAGACATGTGAAAGACGTCAAGACTTCTGATATCACCCTTGTACAGACACCAGGTCTCCGATGCACACAGAAGCAGAGGTAGAATGATTGCTCAATAGACGGCAAGTTTTGTATGGAGCTTTAGCGGATTTGGTGATTTCCCCTTGCTGGCTGTTTTCAGTATCTGAGTTTTCGACGTGCTGATTATAAGGCCGAATTTTCAACAGGAGTCATCTAAACTGTCGACGTACCTTTGCAGATTCTCCATACTGTCAGCCATAAGGTAAACATCATATAGAGGTCTGCTTGACTTTATGTTTTGCTCTGAAACGGGTAAGGTCATATACACCCATGCGAACATTTAATGAAACACTATCATTGCATTCCTAAGGGCATCCTTCATAACCACAGACAAGTATATAGCAAATCGGGTTGGAGCCATTACACAGCCCTGTTTTACTCCGCTTGTTACATTAAACTGGTCTGTAAAATCGTTTTCGTGGCGTACATGGGTCATCATGCCTTCATGAAATTGACGCACTAAATTTACGAATTTCACCTGTACCCACCGACACCACACACCACACCCACCACACCACTTCGTTGAACGTTAATTTTTAGTGATGCAATTATGTTAAGTAGTAGTTTAGTGTTGAGTTTTATGTCAGAGTCACCATGTTCACTGATTAAAATTGTATTTGAGCGTTAGCAATTTTAATACACATTTATATTAACTGTTGATCACTTCTCGGAATATAATGTTGGTTTTTTAATATTTAACATATTAATAATATTTAATACCATTAGACTATAAGTGTTAGTGCACTTGCACGTCATACAACACTAATATATTTAAATGATATATTAAAATAATAATGCAATGAGCTTTCAGACCTATAAAGTGTTAGACAGAAATAAAAGAAGGAATATTTGTATTGTAATATTGAAACAATGAAATAAAAATACATACATTTTAAGTATAACAAATTATAGTATCCAGACCGATAAAGTATACGTAGACAGAAGCTTCAGTGAAAAATAAACAAATTGAAAATATTAAAATATCAATTCTAACTGAGAATAATTCAGACAAATAGAAAATTTCGCAGAAGTGGCTTTAGTACAGTAGAAATTGAAGCACTAAAATTGTTCTGAAAATAACTTTTCACCGAATCATGTTTTTAGAATTAAACGTTGATTTAAAATAAAAACGTTGATTTAAGATAAAACAACGTCGCGTATTTATTATTTTACATTTTATCCTAAATCACATAACCAAATAACATATTTTAACATATTCTTATTTCTTCATAAAATTATCTTGTTGACTATAAATGATTTGCATTTATTTTGTTAAAAAAACATGTTTTGTTTGCGAAAAAGACATTTTAACTTAATATAATATAAAATTATTTATTTCATTTAACATTTTTTTAAATTTAAATTTTGATTTTGAATTAATATAAACACCTTTATTTTGAAATATTTTTTTAATTTAATCATAACAATTTACAGCCTATATCACTCTTGAATAGTGTAGCTTTTTGTTAGTGCTAGGTTTTCTAAGATCGGATCAGTACTTACTAAGATCACCCCCTACAACTATACAAACATACAAAGTTACAATCTTTCCTCTTTTTATATTAGTAGAGATAGATAAAAAATATTTATGAAGATAGCACACAACTATGTAATTAAATCTATATCAATAAATCGTTCCACGTCTGGCTTATTATGATTGATTATTTTTTAATTTGTTGTAATTATGGTTCATTCCGGCAATAAAATAATTAAAAATCTTCTTTTTACAAAATAAGTATTACGTTCTAAAATATTGTAATACAATTTTTAATTTTTTGTGTTGTTTGTTTGTTTTTTAAATAACAGATTAGTTCAGTGTATTGTGTTATAGTGTATTATCAAAATATTGATTTGTCTTAACATGTCTATTTGTTATATTTTCAGGTGGAGACTGTGGAACCGAGTAGCAGCGGCATGCGCGTGCTGGTAGCAACGTTCGCTGCGCTGCTGGCGCGTGCGCTGGCCAGTCCCCACGAACATCGTGCACGGCACCACGCACCAGAACATGCCATCCATTTTCCTGTCCCTGCCCCACCTCAACCCTACCGTGGGCATGGAGAGGCCGTAAGATACAACCCTGAACTGGACACAATTCTTCCACGTCTTGATGAACACGAGACTTCCTCAAGACGAGCGAAATTCGAAGACACCGAATCCTCTTCCAAGCGAGCAAATGAAGAACGATTCTATTCCAACCACGAACGAATTGAAGAACTTATGGCGGATGAACCCCAACTTGGTCCTGAAGCTGACGATCCCTTAATTGTTCGCACTACAAAAGGTAGGGTAAAAGGGATAACGCTCACTGCCGCGACTGGTAAGAAAGTAGATGCATGGTTTGGTATTCCGTATGCTCAAAAACCAGTCGGAGATCTCAGATTCCGACATCCCAGACCTGTAGAGAAATGGGGTGATGAGATTCTTAATGCAACAGCACTGCCACACTCATGCGTCCAAATTATAGATACTGTGTTCGGAGACTTTCCTGGAGCAATGATGTGGAATCCAAATACTGATATGCAGGAAGATTGCCTCTATATCAATATTGTGTCACCACAGCCACGTCCAAAGAATGCAGCGGTAATGTTATGGGTGTTTGGAGGCGGATTTTATTCCGGAACGGCTACTTTAGATGTCTATGATCCAAAAATACTTGTGTCTGAAGAAAATGTTGTGTATGTCTCCATGCAATATAGAGTAGCATCATTGGGATTCTTATTTTTTGATACGCCAGATGTCCCTGGCAATGCTGGGTTATTTGATCAACTGATGGCTTTACAGTGGGTTAAAGATAATATAGGTTACTTTGGTGGAAATCCTCATAATATAACATTATTTGGAGAGTCTGCTGGTGCCGTATCAGTCTCTTTACATTTATTATCTCCTCTTTCTAGAAATTTATTTTCCCAAGCCATAATGCAGTCTGGGGCGGCTACAGCTCCTTGGGCTATAATATCAAGAGAAGAAAGTATATTACGTGGAATGCGTTTAGCTGAAGCTGTTCATTGCCCAAGTTCCAAATCAGATATGGGTCCCATGATTGATTGTTTACGGAAAAAGAGTGCAGATGAATTGGTAAATAATGAATGGGGCACATTAGGTATATGTGATTTTCCATTTGTACCAATTATAGATGGATCATTTTTAGATGAAATGCCTAGAAAATCATTAATTCATCAAAACTTTAAGAAAACAAATATTTTAATGGGCTCTAATACAGAAGAAGGATATTATTTTATTTTATATTATTTGACCGAGTTATTTCCAAAAGAAGAAAACGTTGCAATATCACGAGAGCAATATTTACAGGCTGTAAGAGAATTGAATCCCTATGTAAATGATGTATCTAGACAAGCTATAGTTTACGAGTATACCGATTGGCTAAATCCAGATGACCCAGTAAAGAATAGAAATGCATTAGATAAAATGGTCGGCGATTACCATTTTACATGCGGTGTTAATGAATTTGCACATCGCTATGCTGAAACTGGAAACAATGTGTATACTTATTATTACAAACACCGCAGTAAGAACAACCCTTGGCCTTCGTGGACTGGTGTGATGCACGCTGACGAGATCAACTACGTGTTTGGTGAGCCTCTAAACCCAGGAAAAAACTATTCTCCAGAAGAAACAGAATTTAGTAGACGTTTGATGAAATATTGGGCCAACTTCGCAAAAAGTGGGTATGTATCTTTTTAAATGGTTCAATCCTATTCAATTTTGTTTATTATTATTTTATATAAAGAATGTAGTATTTTTTATTTTTACCTACAAATCGAATACTATGAATGTGTAAATAAATTTACAATACTATTGATTTCAGGAATCCATCAATCGATGAAAAGGGCGATTTGACAAAAGTGCACTGGCCGGTACATTCGGCGTTTGGTCGTGAATATCTTTCACTAGCTGTGAACTCCAGCTCGGTAGGGCACGGCTTGAGAGTCAAGCAATGTGCTTTCTGGCAGAAGTACCTGCCTCAACTAATGGCAGCTACTAGTAAGTTGTTATTACATTAGTCAAGTACAAAATTTTTACATGAACGATTTCGTGAACTTTTTTTCTTTCGTTTGTTGCAGTTAAACCAGACACACCAAAAAACTGTACCAACACAGGTTTCACAAGGAAGCCGTCATTTGCAATCCTCTGTTTGAGTCTAATTTCTGTTATAGGCGTGAAAGCGACCTCATTTAAATACAACTGAATATCTAAGTTAGATGTATTGGTATTAGGCTTTATAATATTAGTTCGTTTGCTTTTAAATACTCCACTGGCTGTGGAGATCAGCTGTGACTGATACGTAATTTGGGAATGTCGGTCTAGGAGCTATATCTTAAAAGTTCTATGTCTTAGTATTTAAAGATATTTTTATTATCAATTTTAATTTGAATGAATAATACAATCTATACCGGATTTGTGGCCAGTGGATCTTACGTATGCATTTTTGTGTCCATACCCGGGTTTAATTTAAATTATTTTTATAATTTAAGTATAGTAAACTAATATTACGTATATTTTTATTATAAGCCACCTTAAGTGTTATATTGCTGTATGAGTCCATAAAGTAGGTATATATCAAGCTTTGTTTAAGCTTCTTGTTTTATTAAAAGCAAGGTATGGCTCTTAGTGTTAATGCTATGATGTATTTTAAAGGAGTGATGCCTCCATCAACATATCACTTGTTAATAACAAATTATAGAAGTACGTAGAGGTAATTTCGTCATAGTGAATAAGACTTTACATATCTTTCAAGAATAGGTTAAAACGGTTTTGGATAACCTCTCAAAGAACAAAGAAGTCTTACCGAGGATTAAACTCCTACATAATGCTGAAAGAGAAAAAATATAAATTAGAAGTATATTGTATTCGAACATAATATATTAATTGGAGTGTATGACAAAATGGACAAAGTAGTACTCTTAGCTTTAAAGCGCCTCTATTGCAATACATATCACGAAAGGCGTAGAAATGTTTAAGTTCATTCTAGCCTAGTGTAAGTTAAGTATAAGCTAGGGCACTTCACAACTCTGTAGCGGACCAATATTAGAAAGTTGTACGTGATATACGGTTCGATTCGAAAAAAAAGTAGGAAAAAATACAAAACCGTTAGTAACAAAAAATATTGAAAAGCATTGTTATTTTATTTTAAGAGTTTTTTATTATTACATAACACTAATCAATTATTGCTTGGACAAGAATTACTCTCAACAATATGACGAACAGGACGATTTGCGCATTCTTGTATGTTAAATAGCTTAAATAAATAACTTGAACTACTCGTTAAAAAGTTTTTTACAAATGTTCCATTATAGAGGACTGTACAGAGCGTACTGGACTCCGTAAGTTAGATCATACTGAATTACTACTGTATAGGATTGACACATCTAGCTTAGAGAATGTAGTGTTCAACGGTTCAGCTTTCGAATATTGGTATTATAAAATAGAAGAATTTTTACAATTCGTTCAAACATTCGAAATACAATTTACTAGTACAATACAGTAATTTTAAAGTCTTTTGGCGAGTATTTTAAAGTTAATTGAATATGGTTTTTCTTATGTAAATAACGTATGTATTAGTAAATATAGTAGAACTCGAATCTTAATTCTTATGTACTATCAGGGCAACATTGTCAATGTGTCAAAACAAAACTGTTGTGGAAGACGATACCTTATAAGATATAGTGAAGATTTAATTTTCATATATCGATTATTATTGGCTTTTGTTTATTTCTGAATAGATTAGTTAACTGCTGAGTTGAATAGCGATATGAAATAAAATATTGAAAGACGGCTTTTCGGTAGTTTGTACAATGGCCGATGTTAGATTGTAAGCTAGTATCAGAATTCATGTTATTTCTCGTTCGATGTTTCACGAAGTACGCTTATTTAAAGCTGCGTATATAAACCTATAGAGTGCCTCTTGTTCACTTTTATATATATATTGATAAACACTTAGTGGATACATGTAGTAGTAGAGGGTACATCTTACATATTTGCACTTTTTTTATTTAAGTTATTTGATTTTGTGGAAGGCTGTGGAATGAGGAGTAGTGCCAAAGAAAGTCCGATGACATAGTCAATAAACAAAACATATTTTTCCTATAAACTAAAAATCAAAATATTAAAAGTTTATAAACGACAATTATAACATCAAAAATTATAATATTTTTTATGATATCAAAATAAACATTTTAATAAAACCTTCACGGCAGTCCATAAGCCATAGTGAGTTTAAAATAAATAAGTGTATGGCAACTTATTGTATATTTTATTGTAAATAATCGATGCTTGTGGACACTATTAAGGCTTTATTATTTTATAGAAATATGTTTTCCCTTCACTGAATATTGTGCTTTAAATGTTATCGTAAAATTAATAGTCATAAAGCTATCTTTACTTGTTGAATATGAATTCAATAATATACTTGTTTTAAAAAAACTTTTGAAACAATTTGATTCGAAAAACTCACAAATAATTGATTTATAAATTATGTATATTGTATAGAAAAAATCAAAAATTTTCAAAAGGAAAGTTTTGCAACGGGACATGCTAGCTTTATTCGATTGAACCCTAGTTAGATCTTAATTTAATTCTTTAATAACTTATAATGTTATAGTGAAAAGCTTTGTCAGTTGCTTGTTAACTAAAACTGAGCGCGTACATTTTTATCATGATATCTATATATACCTAACAACACACTTGGTAAAGGTAACCTTATATATTCAAATATTTTTATTTTGTACTGCATTTATTAAGCCCAATAAATGCCACACACGTAAAATAAAGAAAATGGCTTTTTATTGCTTATATGTACTCAAACTAAGGATTGTATTAACACCTAGCTAATAAATATTTTTAAATTACTAAAAAATAATTCTAGCATGTTCATACAAAAGATGAAAGAATGATATCCAAGAAGGTTTCTGTGCAAATGAGATACAGTTTAATGCTTGAGACTTGAGACGCTTTTTAATAAAAATGGCCTAATTCTAAACATGAGATATGTGAGGCCTACGCATATTTATTTATTTCTGGTTATCTTTTAAATTCTAATAGTAAATTTCCAAGTAAGTTATTAATAATATTAGTGATATGATTGCATTATTGAATGTTTGTGTTTAATTATAAAATATATGCTTGTATATAAGAAGGTGTTTTATTTCAAAATATAATTCAACAACAAAAAAATAAAAATATAGTTATGTTAGAGTGGCCTGTGCTCAATTTAACTACACAGCTATCTATACAATCGACTACTCCTATTTTATTATGAACTGGTTCAAATATACTTTTTGATAATAATATATTTTGACTACTGTATAATCTTGTACTTATATTTTTCCTCGGCAACATTATTTCTAAATACACCATTGGAATGGGAGTGTTCTTCTTGCCAGCTTTTATTTAGCTTACATTTTTAGTATGTTTAAACTATGATGATATTTAAAGATGTTAAACTCAACCTGTTGAGGTGAAGTGCAAAACAGACGTTCTATTCTTCTAAGAATGCACGATCTATTAGGTACCGTCATGTGTAAACCAATGTGGCTTTACATATTAAACACATGAAGAGAACCAAATTCATGAAATTTAAAAAAATAAAATAAAAATGGACCACGTTTTTTAATCATGATCAATAATAATAATTTAATCTGGTACACGTCTGATATTAAAGATAAACAAACATAAACACAATAAATTTAGTTGATGGACAAGAAAAAATATTTTCAGAAACACTGAAATATATAAGATGGTGTAATATAAAAATGTAAATTCATTGGAAACTAACGAGAATGAAAGTTTGATCTTTTTGATTCTATTCGTCTTGTTATTAACAGTTTTACATAGCTTGCTATTATTAAAAGAGAAACGGTGATAGAATGAAGTCTCAAATGTTGTCTCAAATGTCTCAAAGTCGAAAATCTCAAATGTTGAAAAGTACGTGTGAGATCGAGTTTTATGACTTCATTTATACCATCTTTATAACTCCGCTAGGTTAATATAAATATATATTAAAAAAGCTTAAAAGTTATGTAAATATGTTTATTTATCTTCATTAATATAATATGTAAAATTAATTGGTATACTGATTAATATCAGATAGACAGATTTAGATCTGTTATCAAAACAGTAATTATTTGTCATTTCATATTTAGTATAAATAGCGCTGGACGATTAGTATTTCATATTATTTGCAAATACAAGCAGGTGAGTGAAACTCTTATATTATTTGAGTAACGGAACAACATCTATAGTAATAATAGTAATTGGTAATTTTAATACAACGTTATGTAAGTAATGTAGTCATCGACTGAATCAGCACATAGCTTACTTTATAAAGGAAAAATCGTCCACACCTAAGTTAATTAAAATATATATATTTTTAAATATAAGAAGTAGCTATTTATGCTTTTGCTTTTTTTTACACTTATATGAGATGGTTACTATTTTAAATAATGTTAATAAATGTATATTATCTAAGACACTAACCATTTTTTATGATTCGCTTAACGTAAATGTTTACTTTATAGTAATTAAAACTCAACATGAAGTTTCAACTCTTCGCTTTCGTCTTGTTGGTCGCAGGCGCATACGCCATGCCCCCGGCCAGCGATGTCGTAGTTGTTGGTAAATATATATTTATAAGCTGAAAAGAAGACTCCATTTCAACTCGTCGGTAGAGTAACACTGGACATTGATCTACTAATGTTGTGATTTGTTGATGTTTGAGTTATCGAGTAATGAGTGAACATCGGCACCATTGTATTAAGATATGACTCTTGAGAAGCTGGTTTAGTCTCTTCACAACACTGTGTTCCATAAGAATGAACCTTATAGCACGACTCGGAACCGAGCTATATAGCTCGATCCACCCAAACTTGGTTAGAAACTAACATTTCGGACTCCGTCGAATGTCATATAATTATCATATTATTATATTAATGCTATAATGACGTACTATTTATTTAGTTTCGTATTTAATAGATTCTCCAAATCAACCAGCTTCGAGGTTCATCGTAGTAAATCAAATTAGACAAGTCATTCAACAGCTTAGTAATGGAATCAGAGATGCTGGGCTTGACCCATTGGTAATCGAGAAGAAAGAGTTTGTATATAGGCCAATACCATTGTAAGTATTTTGACAAATTTTAAAAATGAATTGCTAGTTGTAAGTTTAGATGAGACTAAATTCAGAAGTTACTTTTTTCTCTTCACAGTTTCGTTGAAGTTAAGGCTTTCATCGAGAATCTTAAATTCGCTGGTGCGAGTGACATAAGAATACACTCCTTGAACTTCAATCTTCTTCTTAGAAGACTCCGGTTCGATATTTCTCTCCCACGGCTTAGTTTGACAGTCGGTCAGTATTAATTACATCTAGTCAATATTTGAAATTTAAAAAGAGGAGATTTTATACCTTTGTTCCAAATTCAATAAATAAGCTTTTTTGTTAACTTGAATTTAATATATTTTTTTGTCTTTTTATTATCAATGTTTCAAATACAATGTTTGTTAATGTCTAGAGGGTAAAGAAGACCAGGAGATCTACTCGTATATCATAAGGCTTACCTAGTTTGGACTCCTGTCCTTGCACTAATTATTTAAGTGTATTGTGAATTGTTGTATAATTTTGTAGTATTCTGTTTGGGAAAATTATTAAAAAATTAAAGTTAATATTTAGTTATATATATATACTAGTAATTTATTTTCATTTGAACATTTTTTTAGGTGACTCTGGTGTCCAGGGTTCATTTTTCAACAATAAAATCGGAGGTCAATTCAAAGGCAGGTAAATAATAACTTATTTTAAAACAATTACTATTATTTCAATGAAAAATTTCGTCAGCCACATATGAAACATTTGATGGATTTCTTTTGAATTTTGCACAAAAAATACAAAGTGTAGGATAAAACGAGTGAGCATAATACATTATTAGAGAACGTGAGCACTGTTATTGCTGCTTCGTAATTGTTCGTCCTTTCCGTCGTTGCGTTATTAGTCTTTGAAGAAGGTCCTCTGCTTTCTGCACGCAGATGCTACTAATAAATTAATAAATATATTTTTCTCTACGTGAACAAATTGCAACATATATGTTGATGTTAGCATTAATCTTTATTTGTCGCAAACCCACAACTTCATTGATCCATGCCACTTTTCTCGTTTTGCAATCTGTTTATAACAATTTTATTTTGTGTTTTCAGTTTGTTTATAAAATCAATTCGTCTCTCTGGAGAGGTCCGCGTTAATATAGGTCCTATCAGTGGCATTAGTCTTCAGAGTATCTCATTAGGCTTTCGTGTCCTCAGCATAAGGGTAAATTCTTATTATATATATTTTAATTACATATACAAAACACCATAGTTTAAATTTTGGCAATAAATTTTATAAACACAGTTTTCAACCTAAACGAAAACATATTTTTTTTTACAGATTTTCGTAAAATTATATCCAATAATCATATATGCTTAACCACATAGCTTGTAAATATTTATAATTATTATACAAATTACAGTCCAACCTTAGTCTGTCAGTTCAAGAACTCGACTTCTCTGATTTCCTCAATAATCTTCTTAACGAAAGCATTCCTAACGTTCTTGAAGAAAACAGGGTAAGTGACATGTGAGATAATTATTTTATTATTGTAATGATATTAAATGTCTTTTCCTAAACTACGTTACTAAATATTGATTATGTTTTGTTTTTCAGGATAACATCAACAGACTTCTGGAGAATATCGTCAAAGAAGTTTTTGATAGAATTTCTTAATTTACAAGAATTTTGACTTATAAATACTAAACTCTTTATTCACATTTTACGATGACTAATATTTCCATTAAATATATTAGATTATTAAAGAATTCTGTGTATTTATTGTCTTATTATTAAAAAAAAATCAAATATATGGATGTCATGTGATGTGATGTAAAACTAGCTGTTGCCCGCGACTACGTCCGCGAGAACTTCAGAACATTGGGCTCGTAAGAAACCCATTCGCTCGAGCTTTTTTTGGTTAACATTATTTCAAAACTGTTATCCTGAGATAAAAGCCCTACTAATATTTCAAGGGAATAAGATAGTATAACCAAAATCCAACTTCCAATCCTAAATATTTTTAAACTCGGATAACTTACTTTGAACTCTCGGCCAGCGCTCTCCCGCCTCACCGCTCCACACCCCGCACATTAATGCACACCGTGCGCGCATTAAATTTGACTATTATTATTTTAAAATCTATTGTAACACGTTATATATTGGTTGAAATCAAATACAGTCAACTTATTCATTTGGATAAAGATTGATATTATTTTTATTAAAACGACTTCGCAAATAATATTTTATTTTAGAACTATTTTGATAACCGTATAAATGGTTATAGTGGGTTAATCTTAAAAGCTAGACATATACTGTTGCGGGCTTTATTTTATAACTTTTAGAGGGAAACAATTTTGTAATACATGATTTTTTCGTAGCTTTCACCGTTAACTCAGCGCACTCAAGGAAAATTTTAATTTTTGCCGTTATTCGCTACATTTTTTAGTGCTGCTCCTCCCCTGTTTATGTTAGCGTAATGTTATATAGCCTATAGCACTCCTCGGTAATGGACTATCTTACACTGAGAGAATTTTTCAAATCGGACCAGTAGTTCCTGAGATTAGAGCGTTCAAACAAACAAACTAATTACTTTATACATTAGTATAGATTAAATAAATGCTTTTGTAAACACTTTTTAACAGCTAGTATTTGAATAGGTAGGTACTAACTACACTATGGTAATTACATACGATTAGTTAAATTCTAAAAGTTAGAATTTAACTAATCGTATGTAATGTATGTAATTTAAATATTTTTTTAAATTTACTTCGTAATATTATTTTATATTTTTAACTGTGGAATGTATCAAAAACAACAAAACAATGTTTACAATTGATACTAAAGGATTTCTTCAAAATAGAGAACTTTTATTTTTTAATTAAAACCCGTCGTTTCTTTAAAGACCGTTGAACATTTTATTTTACAACGTTTTTGTACAGCGGTTGCTGCAGAATCCTCATAACGATAATTTATTATCTTAAACGGTACACGGCAAATTGTCGAAAAATATTTCCATACACAGCAACAAGGTACTCAGTAAGCTTTGATTTTACATTTCATGATATTGGTTTTCATGATATTGCGATTCTTTGGTGTTACATATTTTTGGTCATGATATATTCGAACAAACTATAGAATAGGCGTTTAGAATGCGTTCTTAATATTTAAGTCGTATTATGTGCCACTTTCTACCTGCGTACGATAAAATTTATTTTGTACTTATAACACAAATGAATTTTGATTATTGTTCCACACATTTAACTTCTTGTGGAGTGCAAAATTATACAAAACTTGATTGAACTATGACCTGCAATGTATCTCGTTCGTGAAAAACCAAGACATTTCCAAAGTCAAGGATCTGTGGAAAGGTCAAATCAACATAATCAAGATTATCCATCTTTTTAAGATCATCAATTATGTTTATTGACACATAATTAATGACCTTAAAAGGATTATAGCTTTAAATTTATAGAAACGCGTTTATATTAGACGAAAAGCCTTACATTATATATTTACATTACATTATAGGTACTTACATTATAATGAATAAATGAATTGTTAAAGTAAAAGTATCACTAAACTGTAACCAATCCAGATAATTGACGGAAGACAAGGGTAAATAATGTTTTGGTAGATCTAGTGTATGATTAGAATAATTAACCTCAACGTCAGAATCTGTGTCCCGGATGCATGTGCTGCTTATAAGCTGTCAAGGAATAGCAACCAATCCCCTAGTACTGTTTTTCGAATTCCTCACGTACAGCACATTGCCTGCCGGCGTCGTCTGTCAAAGCTTCCAGGTTTATTTGTTCGTTTCGCCATAGAATTTGTATTCGTCAAGAAACGATGCTCCATTTCAATGACTCGAACAGCACTTTTCATACTTAACATAACTTTTCATAGGATTTAGCTATACTTAAATGCTTTGAATATTTTTTAAACTTAGCTTTGATTGACGCTCGTTTCCTGATAAGTTTCACTTTAGAGCGTTTTTTGGTAAGTTTGGTTTAGTGGTTGGTTTTCGCGTCACAGATATTAATCACAAGGGATCCAAGTTCAAAGTCAGGTATAAATAAGAAAATAATGAAATGTTTAAATATTTGAAGTTAGTGCCTTCGAGAAAGGTAAAATGAAGAGCAAATCAATTTATTGCTAATTCCGGGTGACAGGTACACATCATAAAAAATAATATATAATAACACTACATAAATAAAATAACATTACTCACCTTTAATACATTGCTTACATACAAAATTAGCCATTTAACATTAATTTGTAAACAGTAACTGCAGACCTTATAAGTATAATTAAACATGACTTAGTTTGCTATTTACCTTTTATAAAAATGTCCAACCCTAATATTGTGTATAATACCTTAACAAATTTAATAATATGTTTAAGAAGTAGAGGTAATGTGAAATATTTGGAGCTTAAACAGTGTTTTGAAAGTTTAAGTAAGGTAAAGTGAACTATACAATTTTATCTACAATTGTATGGTCACTTTACCTTATTATAAAAGTTTTTCACAGACTGAAAATGTAAGTAGATATAAGATTAATTTATAAATATATAACTTATGCTTATATAATTTGAAATTGCATGTCATTGACACTAACACACATATGTAAAACGACTCATGGTAGGTTTTACCTATCTTTATATATTAAGAGACAGGTAGCTGTATCGCTATCATATTTTTTTACTATGACAGCCAATAATTTGGCTACACAAACTGCTTCTATTGAGTAGTCCTTAGGTATAAGTAGGAAAAGTTTGGAAGTAATTCCAAACAATAATAGTTACTAGATTATAAGGCAGTAGAGATATCCTCTAGCCAAATTAATAATTATAAAGAAATTAATAATTATTTAAGAAAAGCTAGTA
Organism: Dircenna loreta; assembly: GCA_963555665.1. Classification (NCBI taxonomy): domain Eukaryota; kingdom Metazoa; phylum Arthropoda; class Insecta; order Lepidoptera; family Nymphalidae; genus Dircenna; species Dircenna loreta. Next base: position 8,654,294 of record OY743093.1, on the reverse strand, counting down.
TTGTTAAATTGACCAATAAGAATGATAATGTAAACTATATCAACCAGATGTACCAGACATCAGAATATTCAGTGCATGAGGAACAAAGAATTGGAAATATAATTATTCATGAATACTTTTAAGATAAATCTTTTTTGTGTTACTGAACACTGGTTAAAAAATGAAGAATTAATGTGTAATTTCAATAATCACTATCACAATACACTAGATTCTGACCACTGTGGTCAATTTATTAAATTCAAAAGTAACTAGAAAGCAAATTTAATAAAAAAAATAACTTTTGTGTCAGTAGCTGCAAACCGTATTAGTAAAATAAAAAATGACTTAGTATGCTATTTACCATTTTTAAAAATAACCAATCCCAATAGTGATTTTTTTATACTTTTATTCAATTATTTAACTCGGTAATCACCACTAAAAAGGTCTTTCTTACTGATGCACTAATATTTAGTGAGTGGGAATTTACATGCACTTTTGAATCGTCAGTTATTACATTATAAAAATGTCAGTATGTCAGTCCGTGAGTAAGTTACCACCAGCTCGGAACGCGGCTCTGCTGAGAAGAGCTGGCCAGAAACTAAACAGTTGCTCTTTTTAAAACAATTTAACAATGTAGGATGAATACATTAATATATTAGTTAATTAATGTATTCATCCTAGTTATCACTTGTTACAACTCTTTACGTCAAAACCGTTGTACGCTATCACTTGTTAAAACTCTTTGTAGTTTATAATAAATATTTTAGAGAAACTTTATAAAATCTTTCTTTTGAGAAACTTTATAAAAGAACAACGGATTATGATTCCATTGCCTTTCACCACATAAATCATATAACGTTTCTCTACTTCTATATATTCCCACGGTCGCCCAGTCACTTCATGTAATAACTTCATGTAATAAGAAATCGAATACTTTTCTATATAAATTATTTGGGTTTCCGTCTGTTAAATTTACTTTGACCACTTTTTGCACAATATTATTTTTAAAAGTTGGAGAAAACATTTTTGACCACAGTGGTCTGAACTTAAATTCTTCATTATTATCTCTACATAAATATTACAGTGATAGAACACATTATCAATACAAGGAGCATACAAATAAGTAATGCGACTACGTTCCGAAAAGTCGTTGAACAACTTAAAAGATTTAAACAATTGGAATAAACGAACACTAGACGAAGTTACATGTAATATATCTATATTAAAATCACGGCACACTATCACCGTGTTTTTTTATGACAATTTTGTTACAATATCCTCAGTTTTATTTTAAAATTTCTCAAGGTCACCAGAGGGGGATCGGTACACGCATAAAATACTCGTAATATAATCATTGAGGTCGATAGAGAGCGCCACTATGTCTGATCGAGACTTTAAGACTACATCACTACGAGTTAAGAAAAATGAGTGACCACGAATAGCTTTCTCTCTAAAGAACGAACTAGACAATCTATATTTATAGTATTGTTGTTCTTTGACAACTAATGCACAATAAACTAATGTTTTATTTATTGACAAACAGTTCACAAAATTAATACTCGAAACAAAAATAAATTTGCTCTGCCCATACGCTCCATAAAATTGGAAATTCTTGAAACTTCTAATGAAGCCTTAAATTTGTCATTGAATAAATTTAAATTATATGTTAAAATAAACATCATACCGTTTGTTGAGGAGGTCCCGCGGTCGTATGGCGGGAATAAATATATAATGGACTGTATTTAATATTGATCTATTTCTTTGAAACACTGTACAGATTAATATAATATAAGGTGATGTGAAAAATAAAGATGTGCGCGCGCGTGGTTGCGTCTTGTCACTCTCGTTCACTCTCGTTGAGTCCCGTGCAGAGAGGTACATGTCGCGTGCCCCCCCCCTCCGCAGAGGGTGAGGGTGCGCACCTTAGAGACATAGCCGCAACGCCAGCCTCTTGTCGGTGGCATGTTAAGTAATCTTAACATACTCCCCCCGTTGAAGAGTCTTCAACATTGTTGTTAGTGTCAACTGGAAGTGGAAAAATAGTATTGAAGGCCCGCCGAGTGATACCTTTGCGTGTACGAATGTCGGCTACTCTTGCAATGCCATTTCTTCCAGTTAGCACCCGCACTATTCGTCCTAAAAGCCACAGTAAGGGCGGTAGCCCCTTGTCTTTTATGACGACTAAAGTTCCCTCCTTCAGCATCCCCGACGAATTGCGCCATTTAGTCCTCTCCTGTAGCCATAGAATGTAATGTGCCATTGTCGGAAAAAACGTTATGTGGTTTGCCCCGGCGAGCAATAAACGTACTCATAGCAGCAAGAAAGGCTTCCTGCGTTAGGTCTGACACGAGTTCCAAGTGGATAGCTCTTGTTGCCAAGCACACAAACATGCAAATAAAACATTTGTTTACCCTACAACCTCTACTGGCCCAGCGTAATCAACACCTGTATTCAAAAATGGAAATTCTAAATGCAGTCTTTGCTCTGGTAGGTTGCCCATGAGGGGATGGACGGTGCTAGCCTTAATCCTACAGCATTTAACGCATTCATGTACCACCTTTTTTGCCAACTTTCTACCCCGAGAGGATAATAATGCTGTCGGATAGTGGTAAGTAAAAGCTGTGGTCCAGCATGCAAAAGACGAAGGTGAAACATTTTAAATATTAGTTTGCAAATAGAGTGTTTACTAGATAAGAGAATGGGGTGCTTTACGTTGTAGTCATAAAATGAATTGTTTAATCTACCACCTACACGTAGTAGATTATGAGAGCTATCTATAAATGGTGACAAACAAGTTTATTTTTAGATGGTAACTGTTTGCCTAGCACTAGTAGTTTATACTCTTCAGAAAATGACTCCTGCTGACTTACTCTTAATAAAAGGTTTAAGGAATTGGTTAATTCCATGTGTGTAAGTGAACTAGGCTCTAATGATTGCTTTCTGCAGTTGTTTAGAAATCGTATGACATATGCCATCACACGTTGCAGTTTATTAAAATTAGAGAACTTGTTGCATACCAAAGAAATAGGATTAATAGTAGATTTTAAAGTATCTACGTGAAAAGATGTTATTATTTCTTGTGAGTACGACTTATCTTGACAATGTGAGTTAGGAAATTATGGCCACAGGGACGAGTCTCGATGAAGAAATTGCGGTCCTCTCCACCACATGGACGAAGTAAGCAATTTGTCGGCACTAAGTCCACGCGAAGCGAGGTCCGCGGGGTTTCCTTGAGAAGGTACATAGCGCCAAGGCAATTCCCTTACAGAATCTTGGATCTCAGATACGCGATGACGAACAAAGACCTTTAGCTGCTAGATGGCATAGATAGCCAACCAAAAACCACAGTAGAGTCACACCAAAAGATTACTTGATCGAAGCGTAGTGTAAGTGACTGATGAATCTTAGAATATAGCCTTGTACTCAGTAGGGCTGCACAAAGTTCTAGTCGAGGGATGGTAGCTGGCTTGATGGGAGCAACTTTGCTCTTTGCAGTCAGAAGAAGCACGTGAACTTTTCCGTCCTGCGAAACAGTACATATACACAAGATCCATAGGCTTTCTCGGAAGCATCAGCAAATATGTGCAATTGTAAAGATTGGGGTGATTCACATATTACCCATCGTGGTATGTTAAATGCATTCAACATAGGAATTTGTCCAGGGACAAGTTGAATGTGTCCAGGGACTGGTTCATCCCAGGAGCATTTTGAAAACCAAAGCTTTTGCATGATGATTTTAGCCTCCACTACGCTACTATTGACAAAATTTGACGTTTAGTGGCTTTGTCAATTGGTATGTTAGGTAAGTTAATGATAAATGACAACGAATCGCTAGAACAACGCCAATTAAGCCCTAGCGTCTTGGAAGTCTCCTGAAGACTTAAATATACTATTTCGGAGTGCTTAGAGTCTGTACATAAAGCTTGCAACACCTCTGGAGAGTTGGACTTGACGACACTTTTGTAGCACTTCTGAAACAGACGAATCACCGGACAAATAGTCATCAACATAAAAATCATGTTCTATGGTAAAACGTAAAGTGGGGTTCAAGCATCCCCTCGCTAATTGGATCAAGCTTCTAGTTGCTAAAAACGGCGCCGATGCTGTACCGTAGGTCAACGTATTTAATGTATAGCTCTGCAAAGGCAAAGAGGGATTGGCTCTCCACAAAACTTTTGTAGACTTCGGTGATCACTTTTAACAATCGTTTGTCTATACATCTTCTCTATATCGGCGGTGACTGCTATTTTATGTTGCCGAAATCGAAGCAAAATTAATAATAAATCATTTTGCAGTGTTGGACCAGCCATTTGAATGTCGTTGAATGACTTGCCTGATGTTGTTTTGGCGGAAGCATCAAATACTACTCTAAGTTTGGTGGTGGAACTGGACTCTTTCAAAACTCCGTGATGTGGCAAAAAATATGAAGGGGTTCTTGGTTCATCGCGACAAATAGACATGTGCCCTAATTTAATATATTCATTCATGAACTCAACGTACATATATTTATAATTAGGGTCTCTAGAAAAGCGTCGTTCTAGAGACAGAAATCTTTGTTTAGCTATTTTAAATGAATCACCAAGAGCATTAGGAGACTCTTTAAGAGGGATGTTTACTACAAACCGACCATCTGAATTACGACTAGTAGTATCAACACAAAGTTGTTCACAAGCTCGCTCCTCAGCTGTTAATTTATGTTTGGAATCAATCGAATCCAGTTCCCAAAAACAAGTTAAGTCTGTATATAAATTATCATTGAGCATACACAATTGTGGGGCGGAATTTGATTGATGAAAAACTCCTGAAATAAGCCAACCTAACTTTGATTCGAACAAAGATGGCATGTTTTTACCTAGAGCAATGCGATTCGTGCCTATAATGCCCCAGAATACTTCCGCACCTACGAGTATGTCTATCGATGACGGAATGTAGAATTTGGGGTCGGCAAGACGAACGTTCTGAGGTTTACGTATTTTGCTAGGGCTAACAAAGGTACTTGGGACTGATGTTGATACCTTTGGCAAAACGAAACGGTCAATAGCTATTTTGTAATCACCATTAAGTGATTTTAATGAAATATGACATCCTAGTGAAGAAGTAGAAGATAATTGGTTAATACCTATAATCTTCGAGTTGGCATCGTAGGTAGGAATGTGAAGCTTACTCAAAAAACCCTCAGCGATAAAATTTGCTGTACTCCCGTTGTCCAATAAAACTCGTGCCGTGTGATGGTTACCCTTGCCGTCCACCACTCGCACCAGTGCCGTGGAAAGGAACACGACTTTGGGTGAGGCGGAGTGATTTGCTGATAATGCAATATTTTGTGTATTAGAGTCAGTGTCATGATCATGTAGTAAAGTGTTGTGTTTTTTAACACAATACTTACAATGTCCTAATTTACAATTTCTAACATTATGACCCGGTCTTAAACAATTTATACAAATATTATAACTAATAGCCTTTTTCATGCGATCTTGTACTGAAAGGCTTCGAAACTTATCACAAGCAAATATAAAGTGGTCCTGCTGACATAAATGGCAAGATATTTTGCGCGATTTGTCTTCAGTGTGAGCTAAGAAACTTTTATTTTTGCTACTAATATTATGACTAACATAATTAAACCTTGATGACTTTGACTCCTCAAGAGTTTCAAGCAAGTCTGCTCTATTACTTAGAAAGGTAACAAAAATACTTAACGTTGGAGAATCAGATAATCAGTTCCTGTGCTCCTCCCACTCTCGGTTTGTCAGCTGATCGAGTTTGTTGGTCATTTTGTATTTAACGAGAGTGTCCCAGTACTGGACAGGTTGACCAAGGGTTGACAACGCTCTGAGATTTTTATTCGTTGTATCGATAACATGGCGTAATGACTTACTGGATTTAAGTTTGATGGGCTGTAAATTGAAGACAGCTTGAAAATGGTTGTTGACAAGCAGTCTTTTATTGTCATACCTCTCACAGAGCAACCTCCAGGCAGCGTCATAATTGTCTGATCTGAAGTCAAGGTTGTCCACGACAACACATGGTTTTTTATCTCTCCCAATTTATATTGTTTAAAATTCAAGTATTATAAATAATTAGCATGGTTATGCTGTAAATATATCTTTTTACCTACCAGCTTTAAAATCCTATATAAAATCCACAGTGCTCTGCAAAATAATATAAAACTTAAAACAGCTTACATAATAACACAAACTTTTCTTTAAAATTTTTACTTGAAGAGTAAAATGGAATCTCTACAACACACTATTTTTGAATTAAGAGATCACTTTGAAGGAAAAATGGCAGAATTTCAAAAGAACCTTCAGTCTTCTTCAATCCCAGCAACAAGTCCGACATCCAACATTGCAGCCCAATTTGCCATTTTCAGAAACTTTGTATTGGGTGCTTTGGAAGGTCTTCAATCACAACTGAGCCTTTTAGCAGCTAAGTCTGAAGAATTAGAGATGAAGTCTCGAAGGAGAATTCCGCTCTTCCACAAATGTCTATGCTCAAAATTATCTCTGATCAACTAAAAATCCCAGACATAAAGGTTGAGAGTATCAGTCGCTGTCATCGCATAGGACAATCTAATTCTGAAAAACCTTGTGCTATTCTTGTTAAATTTCATGATCTGGTCCTCAGAAATAAAGTATGGTTTGCTAAAACTAATTTGAAGAACTTCGGTATCACAGTATCTGAGTTTCTCACAAAAGAACGGCATGATGTATTTGTGGCTGCACGACAGAGGTTTGGCATAACAAATTGCTGGACCAGGAATGGTTATGTGGTGGTTATTGGAGCTGATGGTTCACATAATCGTATCACAGATAGGGCTGGCTTGAATAATTTGCAATCATCATTTTCTGAGGCACCATTACCAAGCATTTCTGTAGCGGCCACTTCAACAGGACCTTGTAAACCGAAATAAAATAGGCCTAATGTAAGGCCTAAAAGGGTGGTATAGAAGTAGATGTAAGTAATTTATCATGTTCCTATTTTTCTTGTTAGCTTGTTTAACTTTGGATATTCCTCATTCTTATTATATCCTCTTTATTTTCCGGTGATATCTTAATTAATTTTATTTGTAAGTGCTTTACATAGTCGTATATACACGTTTTATTATTATCATTATTATCATTATTTGTTCACTATGTCCCACTATTTCACCCAAATTATAATAATAAAACGGGCTGTTAATATATTCACTTAATATTAATTAACAGTGGGTACTGTTACTATTTGTTTATTAAAACCACAGGGTACAACAGTGTCGTTTATTTTCCATTGTCAAACGTCAATAATATTCAAGTGTCAACGTGTGATGTTTGCCTTAACTGTCATATGTCACACTAGTTGTCACTTGACAAACTTGGCATTTAATTTTGTAATTCTTTATCAATATATTTCTTTATTTTATCTTGATTCTTTGTCGAGAACAAATATTTTTCTAGCTTTTAAAATCAAGTTAATATTTCTATAAGTTCATCACTAATATTAATGTTTAATGTACCACATATTTTAATTGGTTTGGTCGAATATTTAGTTTGTTCCTTGATACTGTGTTTGCATGTAGTTTTATTAGGTGATTTTAGCGTTAAAATTATATAATTAGGTTATTATTATCTTTAATTATTTTTATTACCATTATTTTTCTTTTATATAATTAAACGTTTTCTTTCTTTGTATTTAGAGTAAACAAATAACGCTATATTTGGATTATATTCGTTTGTCGTTGAAGCTGTCCTGATACTGGTGGGTGAAAGGATATACACTTTTAGTTTTTTAGATTTAAATTTTTATTTTATTATTATTATTATTATTTTAACTTTGTTACTGGTCTTATATATAAACATTTATACTTATTATTGATATTTATTATTATTGTTTTAAGGCTCATTTTTTATTTCAAATATTTCAAATACAATTATCATTTATTTGTTTAATTTAATATACATATATAATTATGAGTATCAACGATATTGAATACAATATTCATTCTGACGACAACACTGTGAATTATGTTACCTCTTCATCTTCCGATGACAGCTATCATAGTGCTTACCATCCTCTTTCTTCGCTACTTCAATCTACTTTCAAACCTTTTCCGAAAAATTTCAACGTAGTTCATATAAATGCACAGAGTATCCCAGCCCAATATCACGATCTTATATCCTCTTTTGACATCAATAACATCCACGCCATCTTAGTATCAGAAACTTTTCTTAAACCCTCTTTACCATCATCCTCATTTTCCTTGCCTGACTTTCATCTCACTCGTAATGATCGCTTGGGGAAGGGCGCTGGCGGCGTCGCAATTTATATACGCAGTAATATTCCCTTTACTATCCTTAGTAAATCTGATGCCCAGTATTCTGAATCTTCTGAACATATTCTCATTGAAGTATTATTTGGCAGACTTAAACTTTTACTAGGAGTTTTCTATAGCCCGTCACTCCACGTTGACTATTTTGATAACTTTGAGAATTTACTTGAGTTGTATTCACCTAACGTTGACCATACCGTTATAATGGGCGACTTCAACACTTGTGTCATTAAAAACGATGCCCGCACCAAGCGCTTGTCAAACATTATTAATTTCTCTAATCTCAATCTTATCCCGTCTAAAGCCACTCACTTTTTTCCTAATTGCATGCCATCCCTTTTTGATATTTGCATTGTTTCCTCCCTACAGCATGCTGAAAGCCATGGTCAACTACCAGCCGAAGCCTTTTCTTATCACGACCTGATATTCTTATCCTATAAAGTCCGTCCACCTAAAGTAAGGCCCACTGTAGTTATGCATCGTAGTTTCAAAAATTTCAACAATGATGCGTTCATGCACGATCTGAATGATATCGGTTGGGATGCGATTTTTAATTCCAAGACGGTCGATGAAAAGTTAGAAATATTCAATTCCTTCCTAACTGATCTTTTTGATAAGCATGCTCCGTTCCGTCCTATAAAGTTGAAGCATCTACCTGCACCGTGGCTGACTCAGGATATGAAAAATCTAATGGCAAAACGCAATAGGGCCAAGGCGAGATACAAATTAAAACCCACAACTGAAAATCTCAATAAATATAAACAGTTGCGTAACCGTTGCAATAAGGTATGCAGAGACGCTCAACGACAGTACTTACATAGTACTATCGAGAACAATAATTCTGCTAGAACATGGAGATTATTGAAATCAATTGGTATTGGTCGTCAATCATCTAATTCTTCACCTAATCTAGATCTCGAAGCTCTGGACAACTTTTTCACATCTGCAGTACCCCTAGATTGTAGGTCAAAGCAAAGCACCCTTTGTCTCCTTAACTCTTCATCCACCCCTAGTTTTCCTCCTTTTCAATTTACCCCGTTTTCTGCTGATGAAATTAGATCTCACGTGAAATCAATCAAATCTGATGCCACTGGGTGTGATGGAATCAATCGCACAATGGTTCTTTTGATTCTAGATTCTATTCTGCCATCGTTAACACATATTTTAAACTTCTCTCTTTCCTCTTGCGTATTCCCCCGTTGGCAACGCTATTGTCATTCCACTCCCTAAAATAAATAATCCCGTATCTTTATCTAATTTTCGACCTATTTCTATTTTACCCTTCTTGTCCAAAGTATTAGAACGCATCGTCCATTTTCAATTAAATACCTTTATCACCCAACGCAACATCCTTTCCCAATTTCAGTCCGGCTTTCGAAGGGGACACAGTACAGTTACAACATTGGTAAAAGTTTGCGATGACCTACGACACAACATGGACAACAAGCAACTGAGTATATTAGCTTTACTTGATTTCAGCAATGCGTTTAATATGGTTGATTACGACATACTTTTGGCTGTTCTGGACTCTATTAACATTTCTAATGATGCCATTAAGTGGTTCCGTAGTTTTTTATATGACCGACAGCAGTGTATTTGTGCCAATAATAAATTCTCTTCCTATAAACCACTTTCTACCGGTGTACCACAAGGTAGCGTCCTGTCACCTCTTCTATTCTCTATATTTATAAACACTGTTACTCAATTTCTTTCATATTCTTACCACCTTTACGCCGACGACTTACAGATATACGTTTCTGCTCCTGTGCATGACATAGACAGTGCTATTCAAGCACTTAATAATGATTTAGTACATATATGCACTTGGTGCAGGGCGTATGGGCTTAGGGTTAATCCAGAAAAGTCGCAATTAATAATGGTTGGCAGTCCTAAGTTGCTAACTAAAATTGATTACAAGTCCTTACCAGCCGTCAGATTTGGAAACTCTATCCTAGCTTTCCGTAAGTCTGTAAAAAACCTTGGTGTTTTTATCGATGATACTTTATCCTGGTCGGTGCAGATTGCGTAAGTAGGAAGATATTTGGCACTCTTGCGGCGTTGAGACGTTGGAAACATTTTCTGCCAAAAAAGACTAAAATTATTTTAGTTCAATCGCTTTTAACCCCTCTATTGGAGTACGCAGATTGTTGTTATCCTGACGTAACAGAGGAGCAGCTCAACAAACTCCAGCGGCTTCAAAATGTGTGCATCCGTTATATCTTTAACCTGCGTAAATTCGACCACATTTCAGATTTCCGTACGCAACTTAAATGGCTTACCATTAGACACCGTCGCGACCTACATATCCTGTCTCTTCTATACTTTATTCTTTACAATCCTCTAACTCCAAACTATTTAAAGGAACGATTTTATTTTTTTGGTAATGAATCTGGGTCCTGTCAACGGGGGCTTCGGTCAAGAAGCGATAACAAATTAATGCTGCCTACTGCACACACAACATTTTACAACAAATCTTTTTCGATGAAAGCAGTATTACTGTGGAATATGCTTCCTTCAGATATCCGTTGCCTACAATCCTTGCATTCTTTTAAAACTCGCTTATCTAATTATTTTCTCTCCATGCAGTAAATGTTGTTTATTATTGTCGTCGCGTATTATTTTGATTAATATATATATATTTATATTAGTGTTGTTTTGTATGTAATTGTTTATGTATATTATATATACATATATAACGTTTGATTTATGTATGATAAGTATATATATATATATATATATATATATATATATATGTAAATTTATATAAATTTGTATATTATATATATTATTTATTTATTATTTTTAAGTATTTTAAGTAATATTAATATGCCCTATGTGTAAATAGTTTATAAATAACCTGTTATATTTATAGTATTTTGTCTCAATCGCACGATCCCGTACTTTTTACTTTAGTCCTTTCACCTGAAGGTTGTCTGTCAGAGATTGCTCTTAGCAATAAGACCGCCTTTGCATATTTTATTTGTTTAAACTCCGCTTATATATGTTTTTTTTAATGTTTATTTCTGTGTGCAATAAAGTGCTTATCTATCTATCTATCTATCTATCTATCACTTCCCTTTAGAGAAGCACGTAGATAATGAAGTTTGTTAATATTATCAATACTATCGTTATTATGAATTATTCAAGTAAAGGTATCCCTAAACTGTAGCCAATCCTGATAACTGCCGGAAAATTTGGGTAAATCAATTTTTGGCAAACGTATGTTGCTTAGCTTGTGTGTATGATTAGAACTTTTAACGTCAACCTCAGATTCTGCGCGACGGCTGCGAGCACTGTTTATAAGCTGTCGAGCAGTAGCCACCAATTCGTAGTACTGCTTTTTGAAATCCTCGCGTTCAGCATATTGCTCTCCGGGGTTATCCATCAAAGCTTCCATGCTCATCTGTAACGCATCATATTTTTCGTATAAGCCTTCAAAAGTGTTAAGACGGTAATCGATTTCAATGACTTGAACATCACTTAACTTTTCACAGGACTTAGCTATATTTAAATAAGCTGAAAACTATGTAAGCTTGGCTTTGATGGAAGCGCGTTTTTTGGTTAAGCTTTTGGCATCAGACATATTAAGCGCAATTGATTGAAGTTCAAGTTTAGGTATAATAAAGCCAGAAATAATAAAATAATTGAGATCTTAAAGTAAGTGCCTTAGAGAAAGGTGAAAAAGGACAAAATAATTTATTGCTATTTAATAATGCCAGGCGCTGTATAATAAAAGGAATTCAAATAACACTACTTACCTTTAATAAATTGCTTAAATACAAAATTAGTAACATAAGCTTAATTGGGATGATTAAATAATGATAAATTTGCATTAACTAATGAACGAACGAATGAATAGATGAAATGTGTCTAATACAAAGTTAAAAGTCCGAAAACACAAGATTACCCGCAATTTTAATGGAAATTAAATTGTATGAATCACGTTATTATCGCGAAAAAAAATTAACGTCATTGCAGTGAATAAGTGAATTAAATGACAAAATGGATATGAAGTGAAGAAAGGAACAGGATCGATCTTACGGTTTTTCTGGAGCAAACCACTATGTTGATGTTCTCAATGCACGACCACAATCTGAACATATAAATCGTTTAAAATAAAGATGCTTCGTATCCGCAGGTCTGATAAAAGTACAGTAGCTTTTCGGCAACTCCTTTTCGGTTCAAATCTTGAAGGTAGAAGAACCAAATGTTGAGGAGGTCCCGCGGTCGTATGGCGGGAATAAATATATAATGGACTGTATTTAATATTGATCTATTTCTTCGAGACACTGTACAGATGAATATAATATAAGGCGATGTGAAAAATAAAGAAGTGCGCGCGCGTGGTTGCGTATCGTCACTCTCGTTCACTCGTTGAGTCCCGTGCAGAGAGGTACATGTCGCGTGCCTCCCCCTCCGCGAACCTTAGAGACATAGCCGCAGCGCCAGCCTCTTGTCGGTGGCATGTTAAGTAATCTTAACACCGTTAGACAGACCACTTAGAAGACATTACTTGCGGTAGCGTTGCAGTCAGGTCGCCCTCCCTCCCCTCTTAAATATGATAAAGCTAGTGATTGCTGCCCCTTGCGTCATGTTCGTGAACGGGTGCTTCTTGTGTGATCGTTTTTATTTGATTTTTATAACATCGAATTCATGGCGATGGTTCTAGTTGCTCGTAAATTGCTCATTTTGTATTGACATTTGTGAAACAGTGATCACAACACAATAATAACACAATAACGACACAATAATAACCTACCAAGCCGCCATTAGTTCCATGATACTCTCACAATTACAAGGTCTTAAAGGATTCTAACTTTATCACTCAAAACTGAAAATAGTAATTATATAGTGCCTTAACTTCAAACCAAGAACGCCAAGAGACAACACCCCGGAAGTAATGATATAGTAACATGTGTAGAATTATCAACAAGTTTGTAAATGCCAAACTTCCCTATCATCAGCATATTACTTAGTATATAATAAGCTTTAAACATTAGGACGCAACTAAAAAAAAACATTTTCGAATATTTCGTTTTTTTCTGGGGGGTTTGAACGTATGAGGAACCTGCCCACTGCGTTTCAGCTTTACACCACATTTGGAAGTAGGCAATCATTTTATTCACTTATGAATAAGAGCGCGAAATAAGGCCTTTTTGACTTATTTGTGTGTAAAGGTAGATAGTTGAATTTTGTTTTCTTTTTATGTGTGGTAGAAAACGGTACACATAGCTCGTATAAAAAATGTATTAGCTCTCGGTCAAAAGGGGGCTTAACTGTGAGGGTGTGAAAATGCTGTTTTTGGTGTAAACTATCATATAAGATATATTATTGCGGCAGCCATGCGGTCATGCATGCAAGTTCAGTTCAGTTTCTTTGATTTAAGAATAATTTTTGCCACAGCCACATGTGCCCGGTTAATCTCTCAAATTTTATCTTATATAAAATGTTTGTTCTTTAACAAAGCGCCGTATATTTTATACTACCCCAATCCAGTCAACAAATACCCAAATACTGCCATTGCCTAAGGTATTTCTGGACCGATACGACATTCAACCCTCCAAGTAAAGAGCGTATTTCCATCTCAAAGGCCAGCAACACACTTTTAGCTCTTGAGTTGCAGATGTCCATGGTCGACGGCAGTCGCTGAGGTGACCTGTCTGCTCGTTTGCCTCCCTATAACACAAAAACAAACAAAAAAAATACGGTGTGCAGTTTATTTTGATTACCTCACTCCATCCCACTGTCATATTTTTAAGACACTATATTCAATATTTCTTTTTACATGTTAAATCTTTATATTTGTTTTTGTTATAAAATTCGTATTTTTACAATATTTTTCTAATACAATATATTTTCTTCGCTGGACAAAATGCTTAAGTAATTTTAATGTATTTTTTTCGAATTGATATTTTTTTTTACCCAAGAAGAACATTATTTTTCTGACGGTAAGATCTTATCAAAGCTAACAAAAGAAGGTTAAGCTCGGAGTACCTAGCTCCATTTGTCTAGGATATTCATCCATCATTCATCCATCAGTATATTATTCATCCATCAGTATACCTTTAGGTCACTCCATCAAGTCAGATGGTAAGATCTTATCAAAACTAATAAAATATGTCTTAACTCGGAGCACCTAGGTCTATTCATCTAGGAGATCCAATGACATCCATCCATCAGTATACTTCAAGGTCACTCAATCAAGTCCGATGGTAAGATCTTATCAGAACTAACAAAACGAGCCTCAGCTCGGAGAACCTAGCTTTATTTATCTAGGAGATTCAGTAGCATTCATCCGCCAGTATACCTTCAGGTCACGCCACTTAAGTTAGAAATTAACTTAAGTTAGAAAAGTTAGAAACTTCCTGTTTAAAGGGAGATGCTAAAGTTTGGTTAAATGAGTGGGTTACCTCAGACAGGACGTGGTTTAACTTCAAACGCGAATTTAAAAATCTTTGCCCGAATAAATTAGATTACGCAAACATTCTTTACGAGGCTATGCGCACCACATCTGATAGGTACCCAACATTTGCGGAGTACGCTCGTCGTACACTATTACGTTTGCGAATTGTTTCAGGCTTAAGCGGGGAGTTAATGACTCTTATAGTGATACGAGGAATTGATAGTCCTCAGGTCCGAGCAGCGGCTGCGAATGCGAACCTTACTCCGGATAGTATCGTATCGTTTCTGTCGATTTATACGAACCCGATATTTAAGCGTGATAACGTTGATAAATGTTATAAAAAGCATATCCAGACTAATTCAAAACATAATACGAACGAAATACGAGCAATATCTTACTCATTCTGACACCTCTCCACTTACCAGTGTCCAGTTGGTACTGGAGCTGTGGGGAATGCTCACTTCCTAACTACCGCCAGTTCGCAAACCTGCCTTTGTTCGACAGTCGGGTGACTGGACACTGGTAAGTGGTAGTTGACCTTTCTTCAGTTCATTTTCTACAGCTCCGGAACTTTCCTGGAAAAGGTAGCAGGGATGTTCGTGATTGGCCTTGTGTATGACCGACAACCTTGGAGCTTGTTAAACTTTATAATGCTGATGTTGAATGATGGATGCTGTTGGAAGTAAGACCTGCTTAACGTATAGGTCACCAATCCTTAAGTTACAATCGCACCTAGCTTAGTAACTGCTAGCTAGATATTTCATCGTTATTGGGGTCACACGTAGCTACCAACGGACACGAGGCACATCGCTGACGCAGCAGGCTGTTGCACCACATCTAGTAGAGTCATCGATTGACCCCCGGCGTATTGCTTAATATGCATACCACCACCAGTGAACACCGGACATGACCGAGGTTTCTTTCGTAATTAAATAATTTAGTAAATCACTTTTCGTTCATTCTTGGAACAATTGTCATCTCTTAGTAATAGTTAGTATATTTTAATAATTTAATTAAATAGAATTAAAAGTAATCTTGGTTTTTTTTTGCATTCTTCGGCTGTGACTTTCATAATTCTCAAACAGCTTTTGTTTACTTTTGGAATACTTTTGGAATAGCAGTTTTACGTTATTTTAATACTTCATTAATATATGAAGGTTAAAATTAGAGTTGCGAACTTTCCTCTTACCAGATTCACAGTTTATGATATTCCAGGTCATTTTTATTTTGTTTAATGAATTATTAATAAGGTACTTAATATGTAAAGATCTGGCACGATAACAAACCTTATTAAATAATTTTGAATAATTTCGAAATGCTGAGTAAAAGATTCACTGCGATTTAGTTCCCTCTCACTGTAGAGGTCATACAGTGTTTGTCTACCATTGTGTCGCCCCTTCATTAAATGATAGGTGATTTCTCAAAGTGCAAGTTTTATTAGAGAATTAATATTCTATAATTTAAATTCAGTATTTATTAATTTGATTTGTTGAAGGTAATCTTCAAAGTACTTTTTACGAATCTAATAATTCGTTAAAAAATATTAAAAAATGACTTTTACGGTGAATCTAGGTTATATTATATTATTCCCTTGAAATAATAATAGACCTTTTCGTGGAGAGCAATTTCGGAAATAAAGTTGACCAAAAAAAGCTCGAGCGGAGCTTCTTACGAGCCCTGTATTTGAAATCTCTCGCTGACGGAGTAGCGGGCAACAGCTGGTATATATATATATATATATATATATATATATATATATATATATATATATATATATATATATATAAATGTAATATAATATAATGTAATAAATATATGATATAATGTTATATATATTATAATCTTATTAATACATCTACTTAGAATTAAATTTACATAATGAACGTTTATTGTTCGTTGTCGCACCACTTCCGAAGGTTTTCTTTAAAGGAGACTAAAGAGACTCACGAATGGAATTTGGTGGCCCATTCCATAACTTAACTGCATGTACAGTGAAAGATCAAACATAACAATGTGAGTTGGCAATCAGTAATGCAAGTTTCATATTAGCGCCGGCCGCCGGATCCCAAACGCTCTTTAATTAAAGTGGCCAAATATTGAAAACGCTCTTTTAAATGTACAGGTAATACCGTATTAAAAAGAATATTGTAAAGGAGTGAAAGAGAGAAGTGAAAAAAGAAAAGAAAGAGAAAGACAGAAAGTAGAAAGAAGTGAATATGCATATTCCTTTTTGAAATTCATAAACGTGATCAAACCTTCGCAAACCGAAAATAAATATTAATGCAACATTCTGGAGGCGTTCCAGCTTTAATAATAACTTATTCGCAGGATCTAGGAAAACAACGTCACAGTAATCAATAAGAGGTATTAATAAAGAATTAGCCAACATTATCTTAGTTTTAAAAGGAAAAAAAAAATTGTAAATGCTTAAGCGAGTGAAGAGAAAAAATAATTTACGACTAATATAATTTACATCTGGTGCCCAGGATAGAGTTTTGCCCATTCTGAAATAGAGACGAGGTCAAAATTTAGCTGTTTAATAGCATCGTCGATATTTGTGATCAAATCAAATCAAATAAAAAATATTTTTATTCAAGTAGGCACTTACATGTGCTTTTGAATCGTCAATTACATTAAATTACATTAAAAAAATGACAGTATGTCAGTCCGTGAGTAAGCTACCACCAGCTCGGAATGCGGCTCTGCTGAGAAGAGCTGACCAGAAACTCAACAGTTGCTCTTTTAAAAATAATTCAACAATGTTTTATGTATACATTAGAATATCCCGCAAATGAGTCAACAAGCAAAGAATGCCTATTTCTTTCGATCGATCGAAGCTGATGCGTAATTTTGCATACCATCAGCGTAGAGGTGGCATGAGCAAGTAAGAATCAAAGTAATATAATTAATAAATAAAGAAAATAAAATCGGCGAAAGCACACCACCTTGAGGTACACCTGATGTAAGATGACTAGATTTTGAGCGACTAATATCATACTTAACTAATTGCTGACGGCCAAAAAGATATGACTTGATATAGCAACCGTTGATACATTAATCTTTTCAAGGAAACCGAGAAGTATGTCGAAATCAACAAAGTTAAAAGCAATACTGAAATCTAAGAGCACCAATATTGTCAACTTTTTGTCATTAATGTTGAGACGAACATCCTCGGTAGCTTTGAGAAGGACAGTAGTCGTAATGTGCCCTGTACAAAATACAGGCAGACCTATTAAATCAAACTGACGAAATAGTTAGTAAAGGTACGACGTACAATATGCTCCAATATTTTAAAGAGAAAGGGAAGAATAGAAATAGGACAAAAATCAGAAAAGTCCGTAGCATGTGCCCTTTTAGGAAGAGGAATAATATGAGCCCGCTTCCAGCCAGCGGGAAAAACCCAAGAACAAAGTGAAAATTTAAAAATATGTGCAAGAAAAGGAGAAATACGGTGATTGATCGGTAAGACCATATCCAAACCACTGCCATCGTTTCCTATTGCCTTCGACCTTAAGGATTGGATAATTTTTGACACTTCAGTGGCTGATATTTCTTCAAACTCAAAAGGCGGAAGCTCTTGTTGCCCTTGCCGTAGGACATCAAGAGTTTGTTTTTTTTGTTGTGAAGTAAGAGCCACTTAATAAAACGAGCGTTAAGTGCGTCTACATCAAGAAACGGTTGCGAACTATTTTAGCTTTTCATACACCTAGAGATTTAATAAAACTTCATAACTTCTCAGGTTTTGAAATGATCCTCGCATGAATATGAGGTCTTTTAGCAGTTTGACACATTTTACTGCATTTAGATTTTAAGGCTTGGTACGCTTCGTGATTTGCGTCAGTTTGATCGTGACGATACTTTAAATATGCTGTATCATGAATCGCCATCAGATTCTTTAAATTGGGAGTTAATCATGGGGCTGGGTAGCGCTTAACACGAACGTTTTCAATGGAGCATGTCTATCATATAATCCCAGAACGATCTTATTTAATGCTATGATCTTTGTCTCAACATCCTTGGCAGAGGTGACCATTACCCTATCTACATCACAAAATTCTTCTTTAAGTAGATCATAATTAATTAAAGAAATAAATTTATGTCTATATTTAGGTGGACGTATTTTGTACGAGGCAAAAATTAAGTCATGTCGGGAATACTCGCAGGCACTCAACTGTCCATGTAAATCTGAAACTTCCGGACAAGGAGCTATAATTATATTAAGGAGCGAGGGTGGGCTATTACGTGGAAAGTGGGTTACTGAGAGTGGCAAGGAAAAGAGATTTAAGGAATCTAAAATCGAACCAGTTTTTTAGAGCGATGATCGTCTTTAATAAGACATGTATGAAAGTCACCCAAAATCAGTAGATGATTATACAGAGGCCTTATGTTAGACAAGATGGATTCAAGAGACTCAGAATAATTAATGTCAGACGAATTCTAAATACTAAAACTATAAAACAAACCAAGGCACATATTAGTATAATACAAATTTATCTCTACATAAAAAATCCTGGAAAGTTTGCTATAGATGCCCATTTAAGAACTACAAGGAATGTTATCACCTAGATAGATGGCAACTCCACCTCCATCAACCGTTTTCCTGACATCTTATCTTAGCCACGTACTATCATTTCGGATCAGACGATAACCATCTAAAGAGAAAAGAGCTGAAGGTAAGGAAGGCTTTAGAAAAGTTTCAGATACAAGAATCGTATGAACGTATTGATTTGCAAAATGAACTTGCGTATCTACAAAATGAGCAGGTATGCTTTGAGCATCGATATGCACGACATTATAGTAATTGGGAAAAGTCACAAAAGTATCATGTAGTACAGTTAACGATGGTATAACAATAGACTCGCTATCAGCACTTAGTAGACTGCCCGAAATTGAACATAGTGAGAAATATTCACTATCCGAGATATCACTTATGACATTTGACATCGTGATGATTAGTTACGCACCATATAAAATAAAATAAATGTATTGTATATGTTATTAATAATAACAATAATCAAAAATATAAATATCCGATCCGAAGCTATTGAATTGATCATGATTACTACACAATATTATTGTTTATTAATTTAAATTGCAATTGCTTTTAAAATTATTTATTTAATTTTATTGGAGGATCTCTAACATTGTTTTATCATTTTAAAATGTTATAAATAAAATAAAAATTATTAATATTGTAATTGTCTGAAACGACATATCAGAGCAGAGGACCCGCCTCGAGCGGGGTCGAGGCGCCATCTTAAAAAAAGAATGTGCAGCGGACGACAGATGTGACGCGAGAGTTTTCTTTTTTATTTGAAGTGATTAGATATCGATGGCTTGATTGAATTGGTTTTTTATAATTGTTATATTAGTAAAGAGATTATTTAGATCGGTGCCCCCAACCCGCTGCTCGGTCTATTATTAAAAGTGTACAATTAATAATTCAATTTGTTAAGCTGTGAACTTGGGTTTTGTGCTCGCACTTTACCCCAATGACGCCCATATGTACATATGCACTAATATTAAAATATCACCAAAGGCATTATTTTTTTTGCATATTAAAGTTTTGATTTATTTGCATATCAAAAAGGCATTTACTATACTTGATTGATGACTAGCTAAGACAGCATTAATACGGCTAATACTTAGCTTTTTTTATTTCATATATTTTGATATCTAAACGCGTATTTGAGAAAAACGTTCTAGATAGATTCATATTCAAGAAATCCTGTCATTTTAGGTTTTATCTGCGGAATAATTCTTAATGAGCTGAAGTTTGATATACATTATACATACATATATTATGACGTTTTAATGATGTGAAAAAACGACATTTATATCGAGTCGGCTATAAGAAATAAAGGTTAAAAGGTCACGAAAATCAGTTTTTGGCTAATATCTCGCGACGTTTGGAGGTTAATAAAGGTCATAATAAAATATTAATTGTCATCTACAAAAAATGTCTTTTGCATTTTTGTGTAAAATCAACCGTTTTCGGAGTAGAGCTCTGAGGAAGCGAGTACATTATAATGATGCACTCGTTACCTCACAACCTTCGAGGTAGAGTGCAGTGGTGCGCTTTCTTTACATGGTTTCCCCGTAGGCATAATCCATGATATGTAACAAACGGTTTTTTTTATTAAATAGTGAATATTTTTTTATTTACGGATTGAAAAATAAAGAAAAATTATACATATATATTTTTTTATACTCATGCAATTTCTCTTTCTAGCCAGGTTTGTTTTGGATAATAGACTTGATAAATTTGCCTTTGAGCTGCCGGGGAAATACTCGTAGGTGGTAATAATAGAAATTTCACAGCTGTCTTTGTCTTTTTAGTTTAGTAAAACTACAGTACCTGTAACTATCTATTGAATATTCTGGAGCAACGTACATTGCTAGCATTAATTGTTCATTGCATAAAACTACGAAATGAACGGCTTTAATGCTCAATAAAAATTTTTCAACTGAGCTCAACACCGACCGACAGGCAGTAGCAGGTATAAAGGGACGGGCCTCGGAACAATAAATGACGGAATATCTGCCATTGATTACTAACTGCCAAAACCCTTTTAATATAAGTATATTTGTCACAAAACGCCCAAGTATCATATAGAAGTTTTAAGAAAACCTAAATACCGGAATAAAAAACAATAGTGTACCTACGTCTTAGTGTATGGTATGCAATACCGAATGTGAGTGCATTCTACTCGCTTTCACATCGCTCTAATCATCTGAAAACGGTTAGTGTTACAAAAAATGCATGAAACATTTTTTGTAGATAATTGTATGACAACTAATTTTTGTGATGACCTTTATTGACCTACGAGACGGGGGTCGCCAGATATTCGACTTTTTGAATTTTAACCAATTTAATTTTTAAATAAAGGTGTATACCAAAATTCAGCTTACTGGGATTTTTTTGCAGATTAAGGTTTAGAATGCTTAAAATGACTTGACTAATTAGGATGTTAAGTGTAGATCCGTCCATCCGTCAGGCAATTCTCTGCGTGATAATTCTTATATGTGATGTATGTAAATAAAATAGCATTTACGATTTTGACTTATCAGTGATATTGTTTGACGTAGTTAGTAATTAGTTACAAGGCTGATATCATTTTATTCTCATATAAAAAATATTTTATTATAATGCAATATAATATATAGTAAGTTAACAATGAAAATAATACGCAGCTGTCTAATTAAACCGATATCAATGAGTCGATCTACGTCAACTTATTTTGATTGATTAATTTTTAATTTGTTGTGATAATGGGTGGTTCCGGGAAAAAATATATTATAATTAAAATTATTTAATGAATTAAAAATACTGAAATAAATGAATTAAAAAAACTAAAAGTACTATATATATTAGCAGAAATGAATTGAAAAAATTGAATTAAAATTCCTTGTGTTTGTTTTCTTGTTGTTTGTCGCTGCAGCATATGCATTGCCCGAACCGGAATCTTATAAAAAGTTAGTTTTAAAAAGTACGAATATATTGAAAGTGTAAAAAATACCCTAATTTTCTTGTTGGTTAAAATAATAATGCTATTTTTAGAAGATAAACTGGAACTTATAACGGGCCACATAAGGAAAAAAAGATACGTATTCAAATTAGAGAGAGTGGCTTTGACCCCTGAAAGTTAAAGGATACGATAATAAATACTTACTCGTTCCATTGTAAGTTTGATTTACTTTTTTACTAAAAATCGGTAACACTTGCTGCAAATTTTAAATCAATACACCGATTGGGCACATGTTCATATAACATATTAGTGGTGATTGATTTAAACCAATATATTGTGTGTTTTATAAATAATAGTTTTTATCAAAACTAAATATGTGGAAATTATCTTAGTACAATAAAAATAGAAATATTTTATTTTATATTAAATTTAATAATAAATACACGGAATCCATACTAGCATTTGCAGACGATCTCGCCATAATGACGCGTAACCCCGAACAATGTCAGGTACTTTAAAATAAGGTAGAGGATTTCTGTACGTGGACTGAAGGACTGAGGACAAAACCCAGTAAATGCCACAGTCTGTTTCTGGGTAGGCGAAATACCAAATTTCCCTCAACGTGCACAGCACTCCATACTATTTTCACGCGTATACCACATCCTTACACACGATAAGTTCGTTATTATTTGTCTACACTAGTAATTACCTGGAAATAATTTATATGGCAAAACAACGTTTGCTGGGTCAGCTAGTAATAAATATAAAATGATAAAAAGACCGGAAATCTTGAATGGATCTGATAATTGGAACAAAGGGGAGAAATAAAAGGCAACTAATAACTGTAAACGGCATAAAAATTAATGACAAATATATCGAATCAGGAAAATGGATAATTTTGAAATGAATATATTAAGTAAAGTATACAAGAGGTCTCAGTCTCCATAGCATGTGTGTAAATCAAATGGCGTGGTATGGGTATCTATTTATCGAGCAAGCTTATTGAAAATTAGAAACATGAAAGTTATGAAAACCCGTTTAGGCTCTCAGTGGACTTAATATTTTTTGTCAGTGGGCTTGGTTTTAAATAATAATTTGTATGAATAGACTTCAGAGCTATCTAGCATTTAGTGATGCAGTTAATAATACACATTAAAAGGCTAATGAAATAGTAAATAATATTTCAGAGTTATTTACCTATTTTAAAATTGAATACTTGTTTTAATTATGATCAATAATGCTAAAGATCTGATAAACGTCATACTAAAGATATCAAAACATAAAAAAAAAATGTTTATAGATAAGAAAATCTATAGCCGCCTCAAATTTTTGTCTGTCTCTCTTTTGCTAGTCTTTCACATAAAAACTACTGACCGATTTTGATAAAACTTGGCAACATATAAGCTATAAATAAAATGGTTTTTTTTTCTCTTTACAAGCGATAAATGTGAAAATTATAGAACTGATTTTGCTATTTTTTTTGTTGTTTTTGTTACTGCCAGGAGAAGGTTTTTACGGTGAAAATAAAATATGAAAGTTGCCCCAAATTTTAAAATGAAAATAACACATCAATACTAATGTAACTTTACTACTTTTGTCATAGCTGTCAGACGTTTGACAGTTGGAGAGATAAAATACGCGCTGTAAAATATCAACCACAGCAGATGAATCGGTCGGATTTATATTATATTTTTTTTTAAATTACAATTTAACTTAATCCAATTTAATATTAATTGTTAAGAAAAGACACTGTCTGGCGGGTCCACTGGTATATAATATTGTGCAATTTAAAAATGTTAATACATGTTAATGAAAACAGGGCGAAACCTGTAAATATTCAAGTTTTATCTCGTACGGAACTGTCCTACACAGTTTTAAAAATATTAAAAGAGGGAATGATGATCATGATTGTGATGAGTCCGTCGCGCTCAGAGCTCATAAATAAGAACCCTGAATGGGTTCGAAACTAGTCGGGTACAATCCAATTTAATTCTACGTGAAAACAACCGGGTAAATATAAATTTAGTATTTTAAGTAATGTTTATATGCCCTATGTGTAATTATTTTATGAGTATATGTTACTTATATTATATTTATTCTATATCGCATGATCCTTTTTTTTTCATCCTTTCACCTGAAGAATGAAAGCAAAAAGATCGCCTTTGCATATTTTAGTTATTTGAGCTCGGCTTGTATATGTTTTTTTGATTTTAATTGCCGTGTGCCATTGTTGTGTCTATCTGTCTATCAATTTATCTAAACGATAAATCTTT
Source organism: Dircenna loreta (assembly GCA_963555665.1). Classification (NCBI taxonomy): domain Eukaryota; kingdom Metazoa; phylum Arthropoda; class Insecta; order Lepidoptera; family Nymphalidae; genus Dircenna; species Dircenna loreta. Next base: position 8,629,865 of record OY743093.1, on the reverse strand, counting down.
TCCCTTATTTCGTTCATCTTCTGATGTGTTAAACTCTAGTGACTAGTTTTCAAAGTATCCCTTCATTTGGCGATAGTTTCGTGTCTTTTATCTCAGCTTGCCTGAAAAAATTTAATATCGTTCATATTAATTCCACAGTCTTCCTACTCATTTTCCAGACATGCTCTCAATCTAATAATATTCAAGCAATATTAATATCTGAATCTTGGCTAAAACCCTGCCAGGATATTATTTAATACAAAATTAATTGGGCGGGGAGGGGTAAAATCGTTATTTATTTGCGCTTTGACATCCGTTTTTCTGTCACAAATGGCTCACAAACTCAGTTTGCCGGTCCTAAACATCTATTCATTGAACTTACACTTTCTCACTCCAAACTTTTCCTTGATGTCTATTACAGCCCTAAACTTAATATTGAATATTTCTCTTCTTTTGAACATCTTTTGGAACAACTTTGTTCTTCTTATACTCATATTAATAGATCTGTTATTGAAGAGAAGAATTAAATAATAATCGTCCTTAATTCTGAAAATACTTAACATACTGATATAAAGAATATTAACCATCATTTATCTACATCAGCACCACTGGATGGTTCTACTAAGTCTTATCCCTAAACCAACTTTCATCATTTCTAATTCCAGATTCTCCAACTTTTTATTGAGGTCTTTTTTCCGAATATGATGTTAAGAATGCAATTCTGTCCATGAACTCTGATGCAGTTGTTTTTAATGACATTAGGCGTAAAATTATCATGCCTATCCTTGACATTTTTGCCCCTACGATTGCGTCCTTACTTAGCAACTTTATTACAATGTGTGACTTCCCCTCCTGCTGGAAATATGCCTTAAAATTGTTCTTCTTCCAAAAAAAGATAACCCTTACTATCCTTCTGTAGGCAGATGAAGTTCAGATTTATCGTCAGTAAAGTCTTAAAAACACTATTTTGCAAGTGAGTCAAGATCTAGCGCGTATCTCCAATTGGAGTATGTCTAATTTAAAGGCTTAACATAAATCTTTCCGATGTCACTATAATTGATAGTTCTAGGCTGATTGCTCGCATTTTTGTCCAGCAGCTACCACACATTAGTGTCGAAAGTTTAATATTCCCGTACAGCCCTGAAGTGAAAAACGTTGGAATCCTGAAACCTTGGAAATGGATTTATCATGGAATACTCAGATTAGTAAGGTGAGTATAAAGAAATTTGCAGTAGTAGGATCTATAAGGAGATTTCGAAATTTTCTTTTAATAAAAGTTGTTTTAGCTATATCTTTAGTTTTCCAATGTCAAATTATGCACATGGCTGCTATGATGATTTACGAGAGAATCAGTTTAATAAACTTGAGCGACATCAAAACATTTCCAAAAGGTTCATATTTGGCCTTCGCAAATTGACCATATTTCTTATTTCCGTGAGAGAGCAATAAGGCCCCCGAAATTGTAACATTTTTGTGTTATTTTTATTTTTCTTATTTTTAATCAAATAGCAAAAATAAAAATAACACTTTTTTTGTAATTTTTTAATAAACAATATATTATTATTATATATTTTTTTCAAATACTAATCATGATCAGATACACGGAATTAGATCTGTTATCAAAACAGTAATTATTTGCCACTCCTATGTAATCTATATTCTATTTAGTATAAATAGCGCTGGACGATTAGTATTTCATATTATTTGCAAATACAAGCAGGTGAGTGAAACTCTTATATTATTTGAGTAACGGAACAACATCTATAGAACAAGTAATTGGTAATTTTAATATAACGTTATGTAAGTAATGTAGTCATCGACTGAATCAGCACATAGCTTACTTTATAAAGGAAAAATCTCCCACACCTAAGTTAATTAAAATATATATATTTTTAAATATAAGAAGTAGCTATTTATGCTTTTGCTTTTTTTTACACTTATATGAGATGGTTACTATTTTAAATAATGTTAATAAATGTATATTATCTAAGACCCTAACCATTTTTTATGATTCGCTTAACGTAAATGTTTACTTTATAGTAATTAAAACTCAACATGAAGTTTCAACTCTTCGCTTTCGTCTTGTTGGTCGCAGGCGCATACGCCATGCCCCCGGCCAGCGATGTCGTAGTTGTTGGTAAATATATCTTCATGTAACATTTCATTGTTGTTATTCGGATTTTATTTATTCATTGAAATCTAATTTAGTCCTTTCATTTCATTTTACTTAGTCTGGCCATACTTTTTTTCAATTAAAAAAACATATGTACATATTACAAATGTTACATAGGAATTTGGAATCTGTTATTCTCTTATGAATAGCCATTGCGTGTTCTGCTGTTAAATAATAGAAAATATTATTGTTATATTAAAATGGAGAGTGGTGATATAAATAATTGAATTGCTGTGAGACCATTACATATATTGGGTACTCAGGATTTGTGGCAAGACTATATTCCATTAATCGTCATATATTTTAAGATGTACTATTGAATTGGATATTTAGCAGATTCTCCAAATCAACCACCTGAGAGAATAGTTGTAGAAGGTCAAATAAGACGAATAATTGAACAGATTAGTAAGGGAATTAGAGATGCTGGACTTGACCCACTGGTAATCGTGAATGAAGAGTTTGTATTTAGCCCAGTACCATTGTAAGTATTTTTTTTAATTCTGAAAATTACTTTCTAGTTATTTTATTTTTCAATGAGGATAAACTAAGTCCTTACTCTATTTTATTCAGTTTAGTTGAAGTCAGGGCTTTCATCGAGGATCTTAGATTCGCTGGTGCAAGTGACATAAAAATACACTCCCTGGACTACAATCTTCTTTTTAGCAGACTCCGTTTCGACATTTCTCTTCCACAGATCAGTTTGATAGTCGGTCAGTATTTATACTGTAGTAAATATTTATATCTATTTATACTAACCCAGATATTTATTTTCATTTGAATATTTTGTTCAGGCGACTCTGGTGTCCAGGGTTCCATTTTCGACAACAAAATCAATGGTCAATTCAAGGGCAGGTAAACAAACATTTATTTTAAAAATATTTCTATTATAATACTAATAATATAATAAATAAGAAAGTCTGGTCGTAGGTTGTTTGTACGTTCTCCATCAATCTCATGTAAAGTAAAAGTACCAGACGGATTTGTATTGGTCTTTGCATAAAATAATATTTGGGAAGGCGTTACTGGGTAAAACGATTCACCATATTTAACTATTAGAGAAGGCAAGAGTTCTGCCATTGCTCTGTAGTTGTTTCATATTTTCAGTTATTCTCTGTTTTCTATCCCCGTTGTACGCGAGCGAGAATGCTGAAATAAATATATTAAATGTACGTGACAAAATTGTAAAATACATTTTGATGCCAGTATTAACTCTTTTTATTTGTAGCAGATCGACAACTGTATCCATCAATACCAGAAACCACTTTTTGCATCTGCATCTGTTTGTAACAGTGTTTTTTTTTTCAGTTTGAGCATAGATTCAATTCGTCTTTCTGGAGAGGTCCGCGTTAACATCGGTATCATCAGTGGTATTAGTCTCCGCAGTATCTCATTAAACTTCCGTCTGGGCGGAATAAGGGTAAATTCTTATTGTATATATTCTAATTATATGCACATAAAAGCCACAGTTTAAAATTTTGCCATAAATCTTATGAACACAATTTTGAAGGAAACGTATTTTTAACAGTTAATTTTTTTACGTTACATTATTTTTTTATAATCATATATGCTTAACCACATAGCTTTTAAATAAATATAATTATTATACAAATTACAGTCCGACCTTAGTCTGTCAGCTCAAGAAATCGACTTCTCTGATTTCCTCAATAATCTTCTTAACGAAAGCATTCCTAACGTTCTTGAAAAAAACAGGGTAAGTGACATGTGAGATAATTAATGACTTGACTTATCCTACATTTCGTACTGACGTTTCTAAATATTGATTATATTTTGTTTTTCAGGATAACATCGATAGACTTCTGGAGAATATCGTCAAAGAAGTTTTTGATAGAATTTCGTAATTTTTATTTGAAGCTTACAGCAGTTTTTGGTATATTAACAGAAAACTCTTTTAATTTCACATTTTATGATAGCTAATGTTTCCATTAAATATATTCGATTATTAAAGAATGCTGTGTATTTATTGTCTTATTATTTTAAATGTCATGTGATTGTTTTTAAACAGATATTTGAATTTACACAGTTACATTGATGGAAATTATTTTTAATTTGGAATTATTATTTTTAAATTAAATTCCATCAGTAGCTTTGAAAAGCCGTTGTACATTTTATTGTAGCAATTATTCGAGGGTATTCTCCTAACGATTACTGAAAATTCGTACCTGAAACATGGACTCATGTCAAATTATAAATTAATATGAAAACTTCAATATAAATTATATATTAATATAAGCTACTCGTATATATTAATATGAATTAAGATTATGCTTAATTATTGGCATTTTTTCTGAACAGCCACGAAGGTTATCAAGCTGGTAGTTATAATTCGATAATACTTGTTAAATTACCATTGGGCTTTTAAATGCATAGCTTATGAAATCACCGACCTTAAAAGGATGTATGAGTACTATAGCTTTATCTTTATTGAAACGAGTTTTATTCTTAAAGAACCGCTCGTCGCAAGCAATTTAACATCGTCCAAGACTTTTGTCAGTTGGTCATCGTCAATTTTCAATATTTTAGTGGTAGGAGTGAAAAATTACAAGGAACTTATAAACTTATACTCTACTTCTTGAAACTGTGTAGTTTCTACACAATTGTGATTATTGTAATGCTGTTTTCGAAGACCTATAAAGTTCTATAATAGATATGTAACCCTTCATAACTTTAATAAATTGTTTTATCTGTCAGCTGATCGTAGCTCTCTTTGATTTACAACATGATTTTGAATGCCATATTCTTCACTAGACTCTTTTAGCTCTGTGTCAGTCATACTTCTATCTTGTTAGTAATTTATCGCGTAGGAGTGCCGATTATTGTGAAGTAAGTGTAATGTAAATCTTGTAATCATTTGACAACACTTTCACTTGTACGATCGTCTGGGTAAATCATATGTATATATTTAGTAAGCCTATTTTGGTTTATTGAGTTTTCAGTTCATTCTACCAATGAAATGATGTCTGCATTGATGAAAAAATATAACTTTTTTGTCGATCGAATGAAGCAACTTGTTGATGTTTTTTCTCTCTACACTTAAAGCAGTTATCCACGAATTGCGTTACTAATCTGATTATATTAGGAGACAGGTGCTATTCTCGTAATTTTTAAAGTAGTTTTTCCCAACTTATATGTTGAAGGTTATTTTGGTAATGGGATATAAGATTCCGTCTGTAATTACGTCTGACTATTATAATTTTTTGTCAAGGAAAGTCATGTCGATCAGTTCATTTAAAATAAATATAAATTAAATTATGGAGAGAGGCCGTGGTTTGGCAAAAAATAGGAACGAATTCTTTAAAAGAACCCTCTAGGCTATCAAATTTTCTAACCTCATTATTTACTTTTTGAGTTTTGGGCAGTAAGCTAGATCAAATATTTTCTTAGGCTCGGTCTGATGGAGCCGTTTCCTATAAAGCTATCAAGAGGAGGGAATGCTCACAAAAAAAACCAGGCAAGAGTTAATCTACAAAAAATAAGATTTATACGACGTCTTATGTATAAGTCGATGAATATACAAGTTTGATTGACTTTATAATCAACCAAAACGTTTTTAAGTGCGCGTTGTTGTACAGATCGAGCATTACACAGAAGGAATGCCCTGAGTACATTTTCATATTGTCGATCTGACATGACAAACATTTTACAACACAATCTTGCACTTATTCATCAATAGTATAATCAAGATTTGTTTGTGGATTTTTCTTATATTATAATACTAAATTTCCTTTATTGTATGTTAATGATTAAAAAAAAATTGAACCGGTTAACCTATTAAGCTGAAATTTGGACAACATGATCTGTTCTTGTTGTTGATGCACGATTTATTAATGGCCGTCATTTTTATTCCAACGATAGGACGAAATGGCGAGATATAATTTCCATATTTTCATATTAAGTTTTATGATATAGGCATCAAGAGAAAGGGTTTGATAAGCGAAATACAACAAGCAATGTGACGTTAATCTTAATTTCAACTTAAATAAACTTATCGGAAATCATATTACTTATAGCTATTACGTTGTATAAATAATATCAGGATATTGTACAAGGTTAAGGTCTCATAAAAATCTATAGTAAAATATCAGATTAGATAATCTGCAAAAAACTATTAAAACTATAATATAAATATATCGATTATGTCCTCGATATCGTTTGCCTTTAGTACTAATATCATTTTATCAGAAACATTTTAACTTTAATCTGTATTTTTTACTATAAATGCTTTTTGTAACATCACGATCAGGTCAGGTACGTGCCTACCCTACACTACCCTACACTACCCTACACTACCCTACACTACCTACACTACCCTACACTACCCTCCACTACCCTACACTACCTACACTACCCTACATCACCCTACACTACCCTACATACTGGATATTTAAAGTATTGAAATTGATTGTAATATATTTTTTATTTTGTACTATAAATATCATAAGCTTATCGTGTACTTTATTAAAATATTAATTATAATATAATATTTCTTATAAAGGTAACAACATTCAATTGATATTTAAAGAAACACACACTACGGCGTTGCTTGAGTTTGTTTTTTTCTGTTGTTTGTCGCTGCAGTATATGCATTGCCCCAACCGGAAGCCCGTAAGAATTTCCGGTTATAAATAAAATATACTTTTTTAAGTTAGTGCAAAAAATACAAGATATCCTAATTTCCTTTTAGATAAGATATTGTTTTTTAAATAAACAATACGTATTATAACGGGCAAAAAAGGAAAATCGTTGAAAAAATACCACCTCAGCTATGTACCCGTTCCATTGTAAGTTTGATCAACTTTTAACTAAACAGAAAGACTAATTCGTATTATTCTTATAATGGGATAGGACTGTTAGTGATGTATTTTTTGTATAATTTAATCGATATGTTAACTATACAGAATACATATGGATGCTGGTTTCCCGCCAAATGAAATATTTTGTGTTTTATATATAATTGCTTATATTAAAAAAATATAGAGTGACCTAAGTATAGTAAAAATTATAATTACTCTTCACATAAAAAATAATATAAATAGTTAAATACTTCCTAAATAATTAAAACTATTTAAAACTGCTAGGTAAAAAAAGGTAAATTGTTACAAAGAAAACACAGAAGAAAGAAAAATATGTTAATTATATTCAATATAAATCACATTTGATATTTAAATTCAAGATTATTAATTTAAAACACAATATAACCAAATATTCACTTTACAATCCAACTTTAAACTCCAACTCCAGTGTGAAAATAATTCCTTAACAATGGTCAGAAGCCGTATTTATCACAATTTCTAAGTGACAGTAGCGCTGCCATCTATACTGGAGTTTAGACATATTCATAACTTTAATTGATAAGTATAAACCTTATTTATAACCAAATGATTTTAATACAATTCATTATTCAAAAATGTATCTCAAAGAGTTATTAAACATATTTGTGGTTAACAATATTAAGTATAAAAATACAATCAGTATAAATATTAAAAAAATAGCTTCTGATAACTTCTATAATAAATCAAACAAGTTATATGTCAACGAAAATCAGTAGCTGTGTTTGTTTATATTTATTTATATGACCTACATAACTAATAACTATATTATAATATATATTATATATATTTCAGTACAATAATGATATACGTTCATAGATATTTTAAGCTTCACTGACGCCGGACTCATTGCTATCAACATACTTGAGTACTCCGTTCTCTTTAGCAGTTCTCTTTTCAGTTTCATCTTTCTCTAGCAGCATTGACGTTGTCTGTGGATTAGGAAAAAATACATACTCTTTTGAAAACTGTTATACATTCCACTTCATTCATAATATAAATAAATAAAGGTTAAAAAATAAAGCATTATTAATTAAGCTGTCTCGTTACACGCCTCGATGAATTTAGCATTTTATCCATATTCGTCTTTACACGGACGGTGACATCTATTAGTCTTTCGAAAATCATTACTTTCAAAGTTAACAATAAAAAGACTGCAGAACTGACAGTAACGTTTGACAATATCTATAAACGTGTGTAATCAAATTGAGTTTTTTTTTTAATTTAAGAAAATATAGTGTGAAAAACGAAACCGATACGGGCATGGACTCTTGACCTCTGGACCTGGACCTGTGACCTCTTTGAAATTGTTCCGTCGATCTACCATTTGGGCTACCGTTTAGTTTTCCGCCTTTGTGTGTTTAGAATAACTACACATTTTCGCCTTTTAATAAGCTTTACATTGTTAAACATGTTTTAAAATGTATCAAGAATATCTTCTCTGTATTACTTTTAAAAATAAATTACAATAACAAGACACGTTTGGCGATAGCTGCTATTTTATCATAACATTAATCCGTGTTCAAGGCAAATAACCTGCTTTATTTTTTCGTAAAACAAAATATTGGTATTAGATATATCTTGATTTCACTTAAAAGTCAGCGGGCTATTATTTGAAGGATTTTATTCAATTATGGAAAAAACTATATATATTACTTCATATTTTACTGTTTGATTTTTGTTGAAATAAAAAAAAATGGTATTATATCTAATATTATTATTATATAGTATTATAATATTGACTTATTATATAATTTTAGTCTGACCTCACATTAGTCCTCTTAGGGACCAAGTAATCTGAAGGTTAGAATATTCTCCTAAATTATACCATCACTTAAGCTTTGCAAACTAATAAGTGAATTTACATAGATCTTACCCGCTTTTAAATTGGTTTTTATGTACACTATATATATATATATATATAGTGTAATATATATATATATATATATATAGTGTACATGATATTTACAAATATATATATATATATTTGTAAATATCTATATGCTGAAGTGAAATCTAAAAATTTCATATGATTCCCGAGACTTGACATTTCTTAGCATATTGTAATGTACGGTTATTAAACTTATGTTGGTAATTCATAAACTCATTGGAGTTCATTTGCTTTTTATCTTTTAATCCGATCCCTGTCTTTTCTGAAGTCATTGTCTACTCAGTGACTATTTTGTATAGAATTTTAACATTAAAACACTTTTTTATGTCAAGAACGATAACGTCTTGAATTATTTTTTAATCCTCTAATCATGATGTACCGTCTCCATGACTGATTGCGATTGCGATTAAAATCACTTTTATCTACTACGGCATTCATAAAATCTAATCACTTATTAATAATAGTAATAACACCACTGTAACTAATTAATATCAATAAAGTCATATGAGACCTGACAGTTTTATTCATAATATAAGAGCTTAATACACAAGAAGAAAGAAATATACTACAGATATAAGTATTTTATTATAATGAGAATCGTAAATTTTGTTATTCTTTAAAATTCCACCGAGTATTGCCGAGAAAGCAGTTTACAAGAATTTATTGATTTCATTCTTAAAAATAGAAGATACTAAATTAATATAAGTATAAGTTTTACGAACGTATCTATAACATATCGCGAACAAGAATCTTAAAAACATTAACAATAACAATCGTAATAAAATAAATAAATATTTAAAAAAAAATGACATGTACATAAAAACCAATTTAAAAGTGGGTAAGATCTATGTAAATTCACTTATTAGTTTGCAAAGCTTAAGTGATGGTATAATTTAGGAGAATATTCTAACCTTCAGATTACTTGGTCCCTAAGAGGACTAATGTGAGGTCAGACTAAAATTAGATAATAAGTCAATATTATAATACTATATAATAATAATATTAGATATAATACCATTTTTTTTTATTTCAACAAAAATCAAACAGTAAAATATGAAGTAATATATATAGTTTTTTCCATAATTGAATAAAATCCTTCAAATAATAGCCCGCTGACTTTTAAGTGAAATCAAGATATATCTAATACCAATATTTTGTTTTACGAAAAAATAAAGCAGGTTATTTGCCTTGAACACGGATTAATGTTATGATAAAATAGCAGCTATCGCCAAACGTGTCTTGTTATTGTAATTTATTTTTAAAAGTAATACAGAGAAGATATTCTTGATACATTTTAAAACATGTTTAACAATGTAAAGCTTATTAAAAGGCGAAAATGTGTAGTTATTCTAAACACACAAAGGCGGAAAACTAAACGGTAGCCCAAATGGTAGATCGACGGAACAATTTCAAAGAGGTCACAGGTCCAGGTCCAGAGGTCAAGAGTTCATGCCCGTATCGGTTTCGTTTTTCACACTATATTTTCTTAAATTAAAAAAAAACTCAATTTGATTACACACGTTTATAGATATTGTCAAACGTTACTGTCAGTTCTGCAGTCTTTTTATTGTTAACTTTGAAAGTAATGATTTTCGAAAGACTAATAGATGTCACCGTCCGTGTAAAGACGAATATGGATAAAATGCTAAATTCACCGAGGCGTTTAACGAGACAGCTTAATTAATAATGCTTTATTTTTTAACCTTTATTTATTTATATTATGAATGAAGTGGAATGTATAACAGTTTTTAAAGAGTATGTATTTTTTCCTAATCCACAGACAACGTCAATGCTGCTAGAGAAAGATGAAACTGAAAAGAGAACTGCTAAAGAGAACGGAGTACTCAAGTATGTTGATAGCAATGAGTCCGGCGTCAGTGAAGCTTAAAATATCTATGAACGTATAACATTATTGTACTGAAATATATATAATATATATTATAATATAGTTATTAGTTATGTAGGTCATATAAATAAATATAAACAAACACAGCTACTGATTTTCGTTGACATATAACTTGTTTGATTTATTATAGAAGTTATCAGAAGCTATTTGTTTAATATTTATACTGATTGTATTTTTATACTTAATATTGTTAACCACAAATATGTTTAATAACTCTTTGAGATACATTTTTGAATAATGAATTGTATTAAAATCATTTGGTTATAAATAAGGTTTATACTTATCAATTAAAGTTATGAATATGTCTAAACTCCAGTATAGATGGCAGCGCTACTGTCACTTAGAAATTGTGATAAATACGGCTTCTGACCATTGTTAAGGAATTATTTTCACACTGGAGTTGGAGTTGCCAAGCTAATTTATACTTATATTGCTTATATTTTATTTTTGCTGTTATAACTTTTATATTTTGTGGGTATTTAAGTGTATAAGTGATTGTAAAGTGAATATTTGGTTATATTGAGTTTTAAATTAATAATCTTGAATTTAAATATCAAATGTGATTTATATTGAATATAATTAACATATTTTTCTTTCTTCTGTGTTTTCTTTGTAACAATTTACCTTTTTTTACCTAGCAGTTTTAAATAGTTTTAATTATTTAGGAAGTATTTAACTATTTATATTATTTTTTATGTGAAGAGTAATTATAATTTTTACTATACTTAGGTCACTCTATATTTTTTTAATATAAGCAATTATATATAAAACACAAAATATTTCATTTGGCGGGAAACCAGCATCCATATGTTTTCTGTATAGTTAACATATCGATTAAATTATACAAAAAATACATCACTAACAGTCCTATCCCATTATAAGAATAATACGAATTAGTCTTTCTGTTTAGTTAAAAGTTGATCAAACTTACAATGGAACGGGTACATAGCTGAGGTGGTATTTTTTCAACGATTTTCCTTTTTTGCCCGTTATAATACGTATTGTTTATTTAAAAAACAATATCTTATCTAAAAGGAAATTAGGATATCTTGTATTTTTTGCACTAACTTAAAAAAGTATATTTTATTTATAACCGGAAATTCTTACGGGCTTCCGGTTGGGGCAATGCATATACTGCAGCGACAAACAACAGAAAAAAACAAACTCAAGCAACGCCGTAGTGTGTGTTTCTTTAAATATCAATTGAATGTTGTTACCTTTATAAGAAATATTATGTTATAATTAATATTTTAATAAAGTACACGATAAGCTTATGATATTTATAGTACAAAATAAAAAATATATTACAATCAATTTCAATACTTTAAATATCCAGTATGTAGGGTAGTGTAGGGTGATGTAGGGTAGTATAGGTAGTGTAGGGTAGTGTAGGGTAGTGTAGGGTAGTGTAGGTAGTGTAGGGTAGTGTAGGGTAGTGTAGGGTAGTGTAGGGTAGGCACGTACCTGACCTGATCGTGATGTTACAAAAAGCATTTATAGTAAAAAATACAGATTAAAGTTAAAATGTTTCTGATAAAATGATATTAGTACTAAAGGCAAACGATATCGAGGACATAATCGATATATTTATATTATAGTTTTAATAGTTTTTTGCAGATTATCTAATCTGATATTTTACTATAGATTTTTATGAGACCTTAACCTTGTACAATATCCTGATATTATTTATACAACGTAATAGCTATAAGTAATATGATTTCCGATAAGTTTATTTAAGTTGAAATTAAGATTAACGTCACATTGCTTGTTGTATTTCGCTTATCAAACCCTTTCTCTTGATGCCTATATCATAAAACTTAATATGAAAATATGGAAATTATATCTCGCCATTTCGTCCTATCGTTGGAATAAAAATGACGGCCATTAATAAATCGTGCATCAACAACAAGAACAGATTATGTTGTCCAAATTTCAGCTTAATAGGTTAACCGGTTCAATTTTTTTTTTAATCATTAACATACAATAAAGGAAATTTAGTATTATAATATAAGAAAAATCCACAAACAAATCTTGATTATACTATTGATGAATAAGTGCAAGATTGTGTTGTAAAATGTTTGTCATGTCAGATCGACAATATGAAAATGTACTCAGGGCATTCCTTCTGTGTAATGCTCGATCTGTACAACAACGCGCACTTAAAAACGTTTTGGTTGATTATAAAGTCAATCAAACTTGTATATTCATCGACTTATACATAAGACGTCGTATAAATCTTATTTTTTGTAGATTAACTCTTGCCTGGTTTTTTTGTGAGCATTCCCTCCTCTTGATAGCTTTATAGGAAACGGCTCCATCAGACCGAGCCTAAGAAAATATTTGATCTAGCTTACTGCCCAAAACTCAAAAAGTAAATAATGAGGTTAGAAAATTTGATAGCCTAGAGGGTTCTTTTAAAGAATTCGTTCCTATTTTTTGCCAAACCACGGCCTCTCTCCATAATTTAATTTATATTTATTTTAAATGAACTGATCGACATGACTTTGCTTGACAAAAAATTATAATAGTCAGACGTAATTACAGACGGAATCTTATATCCCATTACCAAAATAACCTTCAACATATAAGTTGGGAAAAACTACTTTAAAAATTACGAGAATAGCACCTGTCTCCTAATATAATCAGATTAGTAACGCAATTCGTGGATAACTGCTTTAAGTGTAGAGAGAAAAAACATCCACAAGTTGCTTCATTCGATCGACAAAAAAGTTATATTTTTTCATCAATGCAGACATCATTTCATTGGTAGAATGAACTGAAAACTCAATAAACCAAAATAGGCTTACTAAATATATACATATGATTTACCCAGACGATCGTACAAGTGAAAGTGTTGTCAAATGATTACAAGATTTACATTACACTTACTTCACACTAATCGGCACTCCTACGCGATAAATTACTAACAAGATAGAAGTATGACTGACACAGAGCTAAAAGAGTCTAGTGAAGAATATGGCATTCAAAATCATGTTGTAAATCAAAGAGAGCTACGATCAGCTGACAGATAAAACAATTAATTAAAGTTATGAAGGGTTACATATCTATTATAGAACTTTATAGGTCTTCGAAAACAGCATTACAATAATCACAATTGTGTAGAAACTACACAGTTTCAAGAAGTAGAGTATAAGTTTATAAGTTCCTTGTAATTTTTCACTCCTACCACTAAAATATTGAAAATTGACGATGACCAACTGACAAAAGCCTTGGACGATGTTAAATTGCTTGCGACGAGCGGTTCTTTAAGAATAAAACTCGTTTCAATAAAGATAAAGCTAAAGTACTCATACATCCTTTTAAGGTCGGTGATTTCATAAGCTATGCATTTAAAAGCCCAATGGTAATTTAACAAGTATTATCGAATTATAACTACCAGCTTGATAACCTTCGTGGCTGTTCAGAAAAAATGCCAATAATTAAGCATAATCTTAATTCATATTAATATATACGAGTAGCTTATATTAATATATAATTTATATTGAAGTTTTCATATTAATTTATAATTTGACATGAGTCCATGTTTCAGGTACGAATTTTCAGTAATCGTTAGGAGAATACCCTCGAATAATTGCTACAATAAAATGTACAACGGCTTCTCAAAGCTACTGATGGAATTTAATTTAAAAATAATAATTCCAAATTAAAAATAATTTCCATCAATGTAACTGTGTAAATTCAAATATCTGTTTAAAAATGTTTACAAAAACATTTATATACTTTCATTAAACAATCACATGACATTTAAAATAATAAGACAATAAATACACAGCATTCTTTAATAATCGAATATATTTAATGGAAACATTAGCTATCATAAAATGTGAAATTAAAAGAGTTTTCTGTTAATATACCAAAAACTGCTGTAAGCTTCAAATAAAAATTACGAAATTCTATCAAAAACTTCTTTGACGATATTCTCCAGAAGTCTATCGATGTTATCCTGAAAAACAAAATATAATCAATATTTAGAAACGTCAGTACGAAATGTAGGATAAGTCAAGTAATTAATTATCTCACATGTCACTTACCCTGTTTTTTTCAAGAACGTTAGGAATGCTTTCGTTAAGAAGATTATTGAGGAAATCAGAGAAGTCGATTTCTTGAGCTGACAGACTAAGGTCGGACTGTAATTTGTATAATAATTATATTTATTTAAAAGCTATGTGGTTAAGCATATATGATTATAAAAAAATAATGTAACGTAAAAAAATTAACTGTTAAAAATACGTTTCCTTCAAAATTGTGTTCATAAGATTTATGGCAAAATTTTAAACTGTGGCTTTTATGTGCATATAATTAGAATATATACAATAAGAATTTACCCTTATTCCGCCCAGACGGAAGTTTAATGAGATACTGCGGAGACTAATACCACTGATGATACCGATGTTAACGCGGACCTCTCCAGAAAGACGAATTGAATCTATGCTCAGACTGAAAAAAAAACACTGTTACAAACAGATGCAGATGCAAAAAGAGGTTTCTGGTATTGATGGATACAGTTGTCGATCTGCTACAAATAAAAAGAGTTAATACTGGCATCAAAATGTATTTTACAATTTTGTCACGTACATTTAATATATTTATTTCAGCATTCTCGCTCGCGTACAACGGGGATAGAAAACAGAGAATAACTGAAAATATGAAACAACTACAGAGCAATGGCAGAGCTCTTGCCTTCTCTAATAGTTAAATATGGTGAATCGTTTTACCCAGTAACGTCTTCCCAAATATGATTTTATGCAAAGACCAACACAAATCCGTCTGGTACTTTTACTTTACATGAGATTGATGGAGAACGTACAAACAACCTACGACCTATTATTTATTATATTATTAGTATTATAATAAAAATATTTTTAAAATAAATGTTTGTTTACCTGCCCCTGAATTGACCATTGATTTTGTTGTTGAAAATGGAACCCTGGACACCAGAGTCGCCTGAACAAAATATTCAAATGAAAATAAATATCTGGGTTAGTATAAATAGACATAAATATTTACTACAGTATAAATACTGACCGACTATCAAACTGATCTGTGGAAGAGAAATGTCGAAACGGAGTCTGCTAAAAAGAAGATTGTAGTCCAGGGAGTGTATTTTTATGTCACTTGCACCAGCGAATCTAAGATCCTCGATGAAAGCCCTGACTTCAACTAAACTGAATAAAATAGAGTAAGGACTTAGTTTATCCTCATTGAAAAATAAAATAACTAGAAAGTAATTTTCAGAATTAAAAAAAATACTTACAATGGTACTGGGCTAAATACAAACTCTTCATTCACGATTACCAGTGGGTCAAGTCCAGCATCTCTAATTCCCTTACTAATCTGTTCAATTATTCGTCTTATTTGACCTTCTACAACTATTCTCTCAGGTGGTTGATTTGGAGAATCTGCTAAATATCCAATTCAATAGTACATCTTAAAATATATGACGATTAATGGAATATAGTCTTGCCACAAATCCTGAGTACCCAATATATGTAATGGTCTCACAGCAATTCAATTATTTATATCACCACTCTCCATTTTAATATAACAATAATATTTTCTATTATTTAACAGCAGAACACGCAATGGCTATTCATAAGAGAATAACAGATTCCAAATTCCTATGTAACATTTGTAATATGTACATATGTTTTTTTAATTGAAAAAAAAGTATGGCCAGACTAAGTAAAATGAAATGAAAGGACTAAATTAGATTTCAATGAATAAATAAAATCCGAATAACAACAATGAAATGTTACATGAAGATATATTTACCAACAACTACGACATCGCTGGCCGGGGGCATGGCGTATGCGCCTGCGACCAACAAGACGAAAGCGAAGAGTTGAAACTTCATGTTGAGTTTTAATTACTATAAAGTAAACATTTACGTTAAGCGAATCATAAAAAATGGTTAGGGTCTTAGATAATATACATTTATTAACATTATTTAAAATAGTAACCATCTCATATAAGTGTAAAAAAAAGCAAAAGCATAAATAGCTACTCCTTATATTTAAAAATATATATATTTTAATTAACTTAGGTGTGGGAGATTTTTCCTTTATAAAGTAAGCTATGTGCTGATTCAGTCGATGACTACATTACTTACATAACGTTATATTAAAATTACCAATTACTTGTTCTATAGATGTTGTTCCGTTACTCAAATAAAATAAGAGTTTCACTCACCTGCTTGTATTTGCAAATAATATGAAATACTAATCGTCCAGCGCTATTTATACTAAATAGAATATAGATTACATAGGAGTGGCAAATAATTACTGTTTTGATAACAGATCTAATTCCGTGTATCTGATCATGATTAGTATTTGAAAAAAATATATAATAATAATATATTGTTTATTAAAAAATTACAAAAAAAGTGTTATTTTTATTTTTGCTATTTGATTAAAAATTACAAAAATAAAAATAACACAAAAATGTTACAATTTCGGGGGCCTTATTGCTCTCTCACGGAAATAAGAAATATGGTCAATTTGCGAAGGCCAAATATGAACCTTTTGGAAATGTTTTGATGTCGCTCAAGTTTATTAAACTGATTCTCTCGTAAATCATCATAGCAGCCATGTGCATAATTTGACATTGGAAAACTAAAGATATAGCTAAAACAACTTTTATTAAAAGAAAATTTCGAAATCTCCTTATAGATCCTACTAATGCAAATTTCTTTATACTCTATATTAGTAAGGTACTAATCTGAGAATTCCATGATAAATCCATTTCCAAGGTTTCAGGATTCCAACGTTTTTCACTTCAGGGCTGTACGGGAATATTAAACTTTCGACACTAATGTGTGGTAGCTGCTGGACAAAAATGCGAGCAATCAGCCTAGAACTATCAATTATAGTGACATCGGAAAGATTTATGTTAAGCCTTTAAATTAGAAATACTCCAATTGGAGATACGCGCTAGATCTTGACTCACTTGCAAAATAGTATTTTTAAGACTTTACTGACGATAAATCTGAAGTTCATCTGCCTATAGAAGGATAGTAAGGGTTATCTTTTTTTGGAAGAAGAACAATTTTAAGGCATATTTCCAACAGGAGGGGAAGTCACACATTGTAATAAAGTTGCTAAATACGGACGCAATCGTAGGGGCAAAAATGTCAAGGATAGGCATGATAATTTAACGCCTAATGGCATTAAAAACAACTGCATCAGAGTTCATGGACAGAATTGCATTCTTAACATCATATTCGGAAAAAAGACCTCAATAAAAAGTTGGAGAATCTGGAATTAGAAATGATGAAAGTTGGTTTAGGGATAAGACTTAGTAGAACCATCCAGTGGTGCTGATGTAGATAAATGATGGTTAATATTCTTTATATCAGTATGTTAAGTATTTTCAGAATTAAGGACGATTATTATTTAATTCTTCTCTTCAATAACAGATCTATTAATATGAGTATAAGAAGAACAAAGTTGTTCCAAAAGATGTTCAAAAGAAGAGAAATATTCAATATTAAGTTTAGGGCTGTAATAGACATCAAGGAGAAGTTTGGAGTGAGAAAGTGTAAGTTCAATGAATAGATGTTTAGGACCGGCAAACTGAGTTTGTGAGCCATTTGTGATAGAAAAACGGATGTCAAAGCGCAAATAAATAACGATTTTACCCCTCCCCGCCCAATTAATTTTGTATTAAATAATATCCTGGCAGGGTTTTAGCCAAGATTCAGATATTAATATTGCTTGAATATTATTAGATTGAGAGCATGTCTGGAAAATGAGTAGGAAGACTGTGGAATTAATATGAACGATATTAATTTTTTTCAGGCAAGCTGAGATAAAAGACACGAAACTATCGCCAAATGAAGGGATACTTTGAAAACTAGTCACTAGAGTTTAACACATCAGAAGATGAACGAAATAAGGGAAAAGATTTATCGTTTAGATAAATTGATAGACAGATAGACACAACAATGGCACACGGCAATTAAAATAAAAAAAACATATACAAGCCGAGCTCAAATAACTAAAATATGCAAAGGCGATCTTTTTGCTTTCATTCTTCAGGTGAAAGGATGAAAAAAAAAGGATCATGCGATATAGAATAAATATAATATAAGTAACATATACTCATAAAATAATTACACATAGGGCAAACAAACTTGAGCTCCAGATCAAACCTTTACAAGTGTAAAGGGGCCGTATAAGGCTTAAACTAGCATTTGAGATATACTGTTGCGGCAGCCATGCGGTCGCGCATGGGAACTTGGTCACGTGCAACCTTCTGCGAGCGACACTATAAAAATGAGAGATTGTCAAGTTTGTGAAATCTCTTACTTTTATATTAACGCGCGTAAGTAACCTTAGACTAAAAGTTATTCCCGGTGGCTCACTTATCTTAGCTCGTATTGATGTAGTCTTAAAGTCTCGATTGTGGCGCTCTCTGTCGAGTGAATAGTTCAAGTTAGTTCAAAATAGGTTAATATTACTTCTGAGCCTAAATGCTTACTTTATTGCACACCTTGTTCAATCTGATCCATACATATATAACTTTTCAGATCTTCTCATCGTCTGTCAATTGATATTTGTTACCGCTATTCCTCGTAAAGTTGTTTAAAGGCTTATACGAGTATTGCATAATATCCAAATTGGCATAACAATCTTGTTTAGTTGGTCGCAAGTTTCCTTAATATTATTTTAAAATGATGACTCGTAGAGGACTTTCATGAGGAAAACAAACTCCAACTGGCATTAAAAGAATTAAAGGTAGTAAGGATTTGTGTGCCCAACTGAACAACGAAAGGGATGCAAATGAGAAGGAACTATTAGAGGTTTTAAAGAATAACGACAAATTAAAGTCTCAGTTATCAGAGCTATATGTAAAATATAATGATATCGAGGAGGAGCGTAATAGGCTACAGCAAGTAGTGGATAGGTTTGATGAGTGTAGTGTTGAGTACGAACAAGTCCTTCGGCGTACCACTACCCTGGAGCTAGAGCTGAGAGATGCCCATCAACAAATCTCCGACCTGGAGGAGGCTGCCCACAACACAACCACACTTCACACTCACAGCTTGTTTGAAGAGTTAGTTGACAATGCTCCTCAGTTGGTTACTGCTTCAACTCAAAACCCTTGTGTCACTATAGATTTAAATAATGACACATTAACAACACAAAGGTTGGTTGGTTGCAGCAATAACAAACTTAAAAGATACATAAATATTAACAAGTATATTAAGAAAATTTACAAATTGACCAAAAAAGACAAATATTATAATAAATCTATTAATAATAAAAATATTTTGTTAAAAAAACTTAAGTTCTGTAATGTTGAATTAGAAAATATGTGTGAGAGATATGAAACTGACACACAATTGTTAGAATCACACATAGCTCGCCTGCAAACTTCATTAAGAAGTATTACTAATAAGTATATATAAGACTACAGAAGACATGTTTAGTGAACATAAACTCAAAATGGACATGCTTTTAAAAAAAACGCAATGCTCTCTAGAACCCGTGGAACCAGTCACAAATAATTGTTTATCTCAAATGATTTGTAGTCCATTAATAAAATCTTGTACTTCTTTAAAACAAAAACTGTGTGACAGGCCTCATATCCCTGTTTCAAAATATAATAGTTCCTTCAAAGAAAATAATATATGCAATACATATGTGTATAGTGATAGTATCGGAAAGGGTATGGGCTCAGTCATGAACTCTTATTTTAAAGGGCAAAGAGTTTTGAACAGTTGTTTACCTGACTGCAATTTAATAAATATTACTAGAGAAATTGAGAAATCTAGTACACAATTTGATAAATTAACAAATTTAATCATATTTTTAGGAAATAATGGTAATGTGAACCATTTGGAGCTTAAACAATGCTTTGAATGTTTAAACAAATTAAAGGTAAATAAAATAGTGTGGTTTACCTTATTATAAAAGTTTGTCACAGACTGAAAATGAAACTAGATATAAGATTAATTTATTAATATATAATTTATGTGTTTATAACTCAAAATTTCATATTATTGACACTAACACAAATGTTAGTAATTTTTGTAAAACGACTCATGATAGGTTTTACCTATCTTCATATATTAAGAGACAGGTAGCTGTATCGCTATCATATTTTTTTACTATGACAGCCAATAATTTGGCTACACAAACTGCTTCTATTGAGTAGTCCTTAGGTATAAGTAGGAAAAGTTTGGAAGTAATTCCAAACAATATTAGTTTAAACTAGATTATAAGACAGTAGAGATATATTCTAGCCAAATTAATAATTTTAAAGAAATTAATAATTATTTAAGGAAAGCTAGTATTGTTAAATTGACCAATAAGAATGATAATGTAAACTATATCAACCTGGTGCATCAGAATATACAGTGCATGAGAAACAAAGAATTGGAAATAGAATTATTTATGAATACTTTTAATATAAATATTTGTTGTGTTACTAAACACTGGTTAAAAAATGAAGAATTAATGTTTAATTTTAATAATCACCAGGTTGGTAGTTCGTTCAACAGAGTTAATTCCATACATGGGGGCTCCTTAATTCTTTTAAATAAACATTTTAAATTCAAAGAACGTAAAGACATAGTGAGTCTTTCTGTTGAACGGACAATTGAACTAGCTTCAGTAGAATTAGAGCAATTTATTATTGTAAGTGTTTATAGGCCACCATCGTCTCACTTTGAGCAATTTGAAAGAATTATGGATGAGGTTTTAACTAAACTGACCAACTTGAGTAAACAATTAATTATTTGTGGAGATTTTAATATTAATATCTTAGACCAAAATTTATTGAGTGTAAAATTTTTAAATTTGTTTACTTCATATAATTTATCACACATTTTTGTGGAGCCTACTAGAATCACCGCCACTAGCTCAACCTGTATTGATAATATTTTTACAAATTTTATTCCAAATTTCAAATGCTTAATCAATACACTAGATTCTGACCACTGTGGTCAATTTATTAAATTCAACACTTACAAGAAAACAAATTTAAAAAAGAAAATGACTTTTGTACCAGTAACTGCAAACCGTATTAGTAAATTAAAAAATGACTTAGTATGCTATTTACCTTTTTTAAAAATATCCAATCCCAATATCATGTATAATGATTTTTTTAACAATTTCATTCAATTATTTAACTCGGTATTTACCACTAAAACGGTCTTTGTTACTGATGCATTATTATTTAGTGAGTGGGTATCAGCAGAATTACATAAAAATAGAGAAAAATTATATAATATGTATGCGGAAAAACAATTTAATACTAGTGAGGAGTTTAAAAATGATGTTAAATTATTTTCCAAATCTTTTAAAAATGAATGCAAGTTAGCCAAATCATTATATATAAATAGCAAAATACAAAATAGCAGTAATAAAATAAAAACAACTTGGAAAATAATTAACGAGGAAACTGGAAGAGCTAAAGCTCAAAGGATTGATTTTAAATTAAATATAGACAACAAATATATTACTTCTGACCTTGAGGTTGCAACTGCTTTTGAAACTTTCTTTACTAATACTCCAGTTACCACAACTAAATCATTAAACTCTTCAACTGCTGCCGCTCTCGAATTACTTACGGACAATGTTGATAATTGTTGTATTAATTTCAATTTCGAGAAGGTTAGTGCCCGGGAAATAGTAAAAGCTTTTAAATTGATTAGTGTCAAGAAAACAAATGATCTTTGGGGAGTATCCGTTAACGTACTTCAGCCCCTAATGCCCATTGTTGCGCCATACTTAGCAGTAATATTCAATAACTGTATAGATTGCGGTATATTTCCTGATCTAATGAAACATAGTAAAATAACAACATTATTTAAATCTGGCAGTACATTAGATCCAACAAACTATAGACCAATTTCAGTACTACCCACATTTAGTAAGATCTTTGAAAAAATTATCCTTAGTCAACTAGTAGCTCACTTTAATAAAAATAACATTTTGCATAAACAACAGTTTGGTTTCACTTCCGGTCGCTCAACAACAGATGCTGGTGTTGAGTTATTGCTGAATATATTTGGGGCCTGGGAGGAATCACGAGATGCTCTGGGCATTTTCTGTGATTTGTCTAAGGCATTCGACTGTGTACAGCATGAAACTCTAATCCGAAAATTACAACATTATGGAATTAGGAAAAAAGCCCTTGATTTGATTAGTTCCTATCTTAATGAAAGAATACAAAAAGTAGACGTTAATGTAAAGCGTTCCCCTGGTTCATTTGTCAAAATGGGCATGCCACAAGGCTCTATATTGGGGCCTATCTTACTATCTTATTCCTCATTTACATAAATGACTTGCCTTACTTTGTAAGGGATAAACATGGGATAGTATTGTTTGCTATTATATATGCTATTTGCTTGCTGATACATCTCTTATTTTTAAAATGAATAGACAGCAATCAGTAATTGACGATGTAAACAATGCTCTCTCAGATGTTGTACAATGGTTTAATGCTAATAATCTGTTGCTCAACGAAAAAAAGACTAAATGTATAAAATTTACTTTATCAAACATGAAGACCGTCAAAACCGATGTTCAGCTAAAAAATGAGGAATTGGAATTCGTTAATGCTGCTACTTTTTTGGGCATTACCTTGGATGCAAGATTGCAATGGGGCCCTCATATTTCAGATTTGTCGAACAGACTTAGTTCTGCTGCTTCCGCGGTTCAAAGAATACGCCGCTTGACTAACGTTGAAACGGCTAGATTAGTTTACTTTAGTTATTTTCACAGTGTCATGTCATATGGTATACTGTTATGGGGTAATGCATCTATAAGATGAGGCCCCGAAAATCGTTAAGAAATAAATTCATAGAATTCAAAATTATGACTGTATATAATCAATATATTTATGAGAACCTAATATATGTACATAAGTATATTAATAACTTCAAGAAAAATTGTGATTTACACAAAATTAATACCACAAACAAAAATAAACTTGCTATGCCCACCACTAGGCTCCAAAAAATAGGAAATTCCTTCAAAATTAATTGTATACGTTTTTATAATAAACTCCCCCAAATGAAGCCTTAAAATTGTCATTAAATAAATTAAAAGTATACATTAAAAGAAATTTGATAAAAAAATCCTATTATAGTAAAGAATTATATTAACGACGGTATGGCCTGGGAATAAATTGTATTGTAGCGATAAACTAGTAACGTGCGCAATTTGTTTAACGTTGCTAGTTACTTTTGTTTGATCAACTGGCCGCATCACACCGTTCCCTTAGAAGTCATTACTTGCGGTAGCGTTGGGGGTCGGGTCGCCCTCCCTCCCTCAATATGGCGAAGGGGGTGATGGCTGACCCTTGCGTTATGCTCGTGAACGGGTGCTGCTTGCGGTGACTGGTCGTGTTGCTGGCAAGGGTTCTTGTGTTTTCATTTTTTTTTCTTAAATTATTAAGCCTTCTACGTGAATTCATTGCCATGGTTCTAGTTGTTCGTAAATTGCTCATTTTACTTATATTGACATTTGTGAAACAGTGATCACAAAAAAAAAAAAAACACCCGGCTGAGTTTGTTGTGTGGTTCTTCTCAGACCAGGGCGCGTTTGGAACCCTCGTAATTTTAAATTTAAGTTCAGAGGTGTTCTTGCAGAAGGGCTTATTTCGATAAGTATGGTATCAAAATAGGCCCTCCTGACATCTCTATTTGACGTACACAAGTGATCACTTCTCAGTGATCACTTGTGTACGTGATGATTCAAAGTGGTTTAGCGGTGAATAAACCGGTAAATTCACCGCTAAAAGGAGCCCTTTCACCTTAGCTCCTACTTTCCGGAATGTATCTTTGGAATATAGTGACCGACTTCAGTTGCTAGGGATAGAGATTTCCTCGAACCTCAACTTTGGTCGGTTCATTGAGTCTAGAGCAAGAGCAGCCGCCAGCAAGCTTGGCGTCCTTGCAAAGGTCTGGCAGTACTTCACACCGGGACAACTTCTTACATTATATAAAGCACAGATCCGGTCGTGTAGTACTGTGTAGTACTGTGGCCATTTAATGACTGGTGCCTCAAAATGTCATCATGCTGCTCTGGAAACAATTGAAAGGCGTGCAAAAAGGCTAATTGGCGACCCTGAACTGGTGGAAACCAATTTTCATAGCCTCGAACATAGACGTAGAGTTGCTAGCCTCTCAGTATTCTATAGGATACATTTTAGTGAGTATGCGAAGGAATAACATGAACTAATTCCCCCATCCCCCTTCCATCACCGGACGTTCCGACGCACGGCAAGCTTCCATCCTTTTGTAGTAGATGCGCCACATGTCCGAACGAAGCGCTACGCTTCATCTTTTTTAATCGGACAGCGAAGGAGTGGAACAGCTTGCCTGCGTCGGTATTTCCGTCCAAGTACAATGTGAGTGTCTTCAAGGCAAGAGTGAATAGGATTTTACTAAGTTGATGTTCTTTACCACCTACGACTACATTTTGACTACACTTCCCATCAGGTGGAATGTAGTCAAGCGTCAACTTAGTTTAAGTGTAAAAAAAAAAAAAAGACTTCATCGGGCCGACACGGCTTATGAATGTCCAAGGTTAGAAGAGCTTTACACACGGAGCGTTCATAAAAACGAATTTCCGGTATGGAGTTCTCGCACCGCGGGATGGTCGGCGGTGTATGTCCCCAGTTATCCAAAGTCAAGTCTCAACCCGAAAATATCTTCTTCAAAAAATTAAGAAATCCTTTAAGGGTTTGAGTGTACGCAAATATAATAAGTTTCCACAAGATATCTTAGACCTTCCTCTTCTTGCTTTTAAATATAAAAATAAAGGTATACTGTTAAAAAAAGCTTATTATAGCTCACAGGAGTTTTGAGTTGATCGTTTTTCAAGCAACTAAAAGGTTAGGTTTTGGAGCTTTGCTTGTTGATTCATTTGCGGGATATTCTAATGTATACATAAAATATTATTAAATTGTTTTTAAAAGAGCAACTGTTGAGTTTCTAGCCAGCTCTCTTCTTAGCAGAGCCGCCTTCCGAGCTGGTGGTAGCTTACTCACGGACTGACATACTGATATACTATACTGACATTTTTTAATGTAATGTAATGTTATTGACGATTCAAAAGTGCATGTAAATGCCTACTTGAATAATGATATTTTTGAATTTTGAATTTGAATTTGAACTACCCCAGTAATTTATTTTCATCTAAATCTTATTGTTTAGGTGATTCTGCCGTCGAGGGTTCCATTGCTGACAACAATTTCTATGGTCAATTCAGGGGCAGATAAACGTAAAAAATATTTTAAAACAGATATAACTTTAAAATCTTACTAATATTATATTTGACGTTCTGTGTCAACCTCACGTTCAATAATAGATTGACTTTTGCACAAAAAAATACTTGGAAAACCCCATAAGTTACTTCAACCCGAAAATCAAATGACAAAACGTTAATGAGTAAAACGAGCAACCATAATCCCGAATTGGAGAACGTGAGAGCGTTGCTATCGCTGCTTTATAACAGTTCTTTTTTTCAGTTTGAGCATAGATTTAATTCGTCTTTCTGGAGAGGTCCGCTTTAACATGGGTATCATCAGTGGTATTAGTCTCCGCAGTATCTCATTAAACTTCCGTCTGGGCGGCATAAGGGTAAATTCTTATTGTATATATTCTAATTATATACACATAAAAGCCACAGTTTAAAATTTTGCAATAAATCTTATGAACACAATTTTGAAGCAAACGTATTTTTAACAGTTAATTTTTTTTACGTTACATTATTTTTTTATAATCATATATGCTTAACCACATAGCTTTTAAATAAATATAATTATTATACAAATTACAGTCCGACCTTAGTCTGTCAGCTCAAGAAATCGACTTTTCTGATTTCCTCAATAATCTTCTTAACGAAAGCATTCCTAACGTTCTTGAAAAAAACAGGGTAAGTGACATGTGAGATAATTAATTACTTGACTTATCCTACATTTCGTACTGACGTTTCTAAATATTGATTATATTTTGTTTTTCAGGATAACATCAGTAGACTTCTGGAGAATATCGTCAAAGAAGTTTTTGATAGAATTTCGTAATTTTTATTTGAATCTTACTTTAAAGAGTCTTTGGTATATTAACAGATGCCTTGCTCAATTTTATATTTGCTGACCAAAAATGTTTCCATTGAAAATTTTAAATGATTAACTAATTCTGTGTATCTATTGTCTTATTATTTCATAAAATATCATACGTGGATGTTATATGATTGTAGTTTTGAAATTTGTATGAAACTTTTTGTAAACCATTTTGAATTACACTACACTTTTTTTGATATTAAAAATCGTTTATATTTTCAATACTACTGAAACTATATCATGTAAAATAAAAATGAAAGCATACCGAATATGACGTTGTTATAGTGTATGGAAGTAATTTTCCAAGAACTCTTCCCATTCAACATAGTCATCATTTATACGTACCTAAGTGATCACTACTTTATACGTACACT
The DNA here is from genome assembly GCA_963555665.1 of Dircenna loreta. Taxonomy (NCBI): domain Eukaryota; kingdom Metazoa; phylum Arthropoda; class Insecta; order Lepidoptera; family Nymphalidae; genus Dircenna; species Dircenna loreta. The sequence continues at coordinate 8,602,597 of OY743093.1, read as the reverse complement.
CATGATTCAAAGTGGAAAAGACTTAAATAAATAAATATATTATGGGGTTTCAATTAAGAGGTAATTGCTACAATATAACGTACCATTGCATGTCAAACCATCTGTGGGGTTTAATTTTGAAATAAGAGTTAATATTTTTTTCCATTTATGTCCATTTATGTCTAATGTGTGTAAAATTATAAAGTATAGACTAAAATAAAAATATGAGATTTGTTATTGTTAAAGTAAATATCGAAAATGATTGCTGAAAGTGAATAAGTTAATTGTTTACTTTTTCACTGTCAATGTCAGGTATATATTAGTCTGATGTCTGAAAGTAGCTAAATACTTATAGATTGTCACCTGGCGCAAAAGAATCTAAAAGATAGATAAAGAAATATATTGAATTAAGTATCATGTTTACTGTAATATAAATATAACTTATTTAGCCTCCTTACTTTAGCCTCAGCAACACGTGGTCAGTTATCCTATTAAGTTTTAGCTTATATGAACGTTTGTATTTTTATCAAAGCGCCATCTCTTGGATAGATATTTACTCAATCCAGTTAACAATACACTTATACCGCCATCCATTAGAATGGTATTATGGAATGGAACTAACTGATAATTGAGTTGTCAGATACTAAATAAATAATTCACAATATCCATTGAAAAGTTACATTTGGGGTTGCGTTTTTAGAGGACGTAATTTATTTTTTTGAAGTGTAGGGGGGGTCAGTATAAAGCTAAAACCAAGTTTGTGGGCCACCCTTGTCATACGGCCGCCATCTTGAAAATAGGGGTTGAAATGGTTTTTATGACTATCTCTTAAACTATTTATCAGATAAAAAAAATGAAACCAGTTTTTGTTGCAAATTAAATTTTCTACTACTTTGGTCCAGTAACTTTTTGTCGTAGAATTATAAATACAAAAGTTATAAGCAAAAATGCTAACAAATTCGAGTAAAAAAAAATATTTTTCGATATAAATAAATAAAAATAAAAATAAAAAAGCCTTGTATTTCCCAAGATAAAAAAAGTTTACATGTGATTTTAAATTAGTTAGATGAATGTTTTTCTTTGGGAACCCCTGAGGTGAAGGCCTCCTCCAGAAGATTCCAGTTTTCCCTGTCTAACGCTATATTAATCCAGTGTGTCCCAGCTGTGTGTATAATTTCGTCTTCCCAGCGTGCGTTTGGTCTACCTTGTCTACGTTTACCAATTGGTCCTTTCCAAGATGTGATTTTTTTCGTCCATCTATTATCTTTGAGCCTCGCTAAGTGACCTGCCCATTTCCACTTTAGTTTTTGTGCGTGTGTGAGTGCATCGATTGCTTTAGTCTGCGATCTTATCTTGGAGTTGCGGACTCTATGTTGTTTTTTTATGTTTAGCATGCTGCGTTCCATCCCTCTTTGACATATATTAATTTTATTTTTAACAATATTGTTAAATTTCCATGTCTGGCATGCGTATGTTAGGCACGGAAGGAGGTTTGAGTCCATCACTTTCGTCTTTAGCTTTGATGGGAGGTCACTTTTGAATACTTCTTTTAACATCCAGTATTTGTTCCACGTTTGTTTCACCCTTTGTTCAACTTCCAGTATGTTGTTGTTTGAATTACATGAAATTTGTTTCCCTAAATATACGTATTCATTCATGTATTCGAGTAGTGTATTATTGACAGTAATGGGTTTCTGTTTGCTGTTAGTCATAATTTTAGTTTTTGACAAGTTCATTTCAAGACCCACTTGTGTGCTTGCCAAGTGAAGTGTCGTAACCATGTATTGTAATTCGCTAGAGCTCTCAGACAGTATCACAATGTCGTCTGCAAATCTGAGATGATTAAAGTAAGTTCTTTTTATAAGAATGCCACAACGATAATGCAGAGAATAATTTGTAGAGGGTCGCAGACTTATGGGCCTGTAGTTTGAGATGTTTCTAGGATTCCCCTTCTTGTAAATTAGTATGATGTTCGAGTTAGATCATTGTGATGGAGTGGTAGCGGTGTCAAGTATACGGTTAAATAGAGTCGTCAATGGTTTGCTTAGGATTGGTCCTCCGTATTTTAAAATTTCATTTGTTATGCCGTCGGGTCCAGGACTTTTATCACTCTTTAGATTTTTGATACAGTTTAGTATCTCGGATTTGTCTATAGGTAATATTTCAGGAGAGTTGTTGTCATCTAGGTCTTCTTCCACTAATTGCTGTGTCAGGTTTTGTGATGAAGGTATGTCGTATAGCTGTTTGTAATATTCGGTTGCTATATTAATAATTTCGATCCTGTTCAGAGATATTTTTCCTAATTTTTCCAAACTGTTAATCCAAGTGACATGTGTTTGTAGTTCTTTATGAGCCTTTTTTATGCTACCAGTATTTTCTAAATGTTTCTTTAAGGTGTTTTTTCTGTAGTCTAAGTAGTCTTGTCTTATACGCTTGCTTATAAGTTTGTACAGTGCTTTGAGTTCGTTTTTCACAGCTCTTGTTTTTAATTGTGTTTTTTGAAGTTCCTGTCTTCTCTCCATGAGTGCTTTTGTACGAACTGATATTTTTGTGTTTGTTTCTCTGTATTTTGTGTGTGGTTGCTGTAGACTAGTATTAAGAGCATTGAGTAATTTATCGTAGAAGTCTTGAATGGTATCCGTTTCTTGAGTTTTTTCTAGCTCGAAGATGTGTTGGTAGAGTGTCGTGTTAAATTGTTTTATATCTTCTTCATTTCCTAGGGTTTTGCATTTTTTAATGGTGAAGTTTGATCGCCTTTTCTTAGGGTTAGTTAGTATGAGTGTGGATCTTACCATTCTGTGATCTGATGAATAATTAATGTTCAGTACTTCTAGGTTATGGAAGGACTTAGGTTTATTTGATAGGATAAAGTCAATTTCATTTTTATGTTCCCCGTTTGGTGAATGCCATGTCAATTTGCGACTGGGTCTTTTTTTGAAGAAGGTGTTTATGATAGAAAGCTTATTTTCTAAGGCAAAGTTAATCAGTATTTCCCCTCGTGAGTTACGTGTTCCGTATCCATTAGGTTTTGTAATTAAGTATTCATCAGCGCGGGGTTGTCCTATTTTAGCATTAAAGTCGCCCATGACATGCACATCCCTGTACGATATTGTCAGCGCTTCGTTGAGTGTAATGTAAAATTGGTCAATATCTTCCTTGCTGGAAGATTCCGTTGATGCGTAGACTTGTATTAATGATATTTTGCAGTTGTTAATATTTAAGTTTAGCAGCGCTATTCTTGATGATAAGCCTCTGTAACTTTCTATATATTGTTTCAAAGTTTTCTGGATTACAAATCCGACTCCGTGTAGGCCTGCAATTTTTCCTGTATAGCATAGGATAAGGTCTCCGTAGTCTTCTATTTTGTTTCCTAGTCGTCTTACTTCCGATAGGCCTAAAATGTCGAACTTTACAGTTTTTAAAGCTTCAATTAGTTCGATAAGTCTTTCGTATGTCGACAGTGTTTTGACGTTGTAGGTGGCCACTAAGAGCTTATTATTATTATATGGTTGTTTATTTTGTAGTGTTTCTGGAGGGTTGTGGTCTTGATCTTCCACGGTGACAAACCGGCTTGGAAGATTAATCAAATTTCTTGCTTGAATATTGCGTGCATTTGTAAGAGAAGGAGTTAGTAGTTGCTATATATGTATAGCTGTATTTTCTTGAGCAGTTGATGTGTTCTTAGGATTCTTGCTAGTTAGATAGTTGAGCAGTCCTGGCTTTATAGCCCCCTCAGATATACTTGATGACCTGCGTGTTGGTGTCTGTCTTTTGTTTTTCTTGCTAACCGATGCCTTTTGCTCGGCGCTAGAGAAATTGATAATTTCAGGTAAAAGGAAAGGTTTCTCTTTTTATTTTCTATTTTATTTGTTGTTTGAGGCAAGATAACTACTTTATCGTACTTAATAATTGCTAGGTTTCCTTTTTCTCTTTCTAAGTTAACTTGTTTCTGTAGTGTTTTTCATTTTTCCAATATATTTAAAGGGTAATCTTCTTTGATGTAGTATTGGGTCTTCTTCTATCTTTCAGTGCATTTATTTTTGTAAATGTCTCTATTTTCGTACCAAGTGTAGAAAACGTAATTATGGTAGGTCTGGGTTTTTCACCTTTTTTTCCAATTTGTCTTATTTCTTGAATGTCTCTGCGATCTAGCTTAATAGAGAAGTGTTGTATTATAAAGTTTATAATATTTGATTCTAAGTGAGAGTATGACGTGTCAATATCTTCCAAACCAAACAGTACAATATTCCTCACTCTAGACTGTTTCTCGATAAAATATAATCTTTTTTCTTGGTTTTCCATTTTTTCCTTCAGACAATCATCCTTTTTTTCTAACATTTTAAACTTTTCTTCTAAAATCAAATTTACATTTTGCGTAACTTGTTGTGTGACTTGTTGTTCATCTAGTTCGCTTTGAATTTTATTGAGTGTGCTTAAGATTTCGTCCATTTTGTAATTTAATGGCCCTAAATTTTAGTATTTAAAAAAATTAAAGTTCAAAAAAGATCAATAAAGACTACTATCCAAAATTTTTAAAAAAACATTAACAATTTAGTTTATTTTTATTTATATTTTTGGGGATCGAACTCGCTAAGCAATCTGAATGACACGCACCAATACACCACCAATGGGAATAGAAAATAATATTAAAATTTCAGGCACTATTTTAAATAAAGTTGTGCGCTAAAAATCAATAGCTTATTCACTAATGAGTCCAAAGTTCGTTCTTTTGTTCTCTTATGACACGATAATATAATATCAACGGTTTAATGGAAGATTTTAAATAGTTTCTTATAGTTTTACACTTTATTAGTCACTTTTCCTACACAACGAAAACGCCACTTTCTGGGATGCACTTCACTCTTTAAAATGATATTACTCAACACGGTAAATCTTTACTTTATTCGCACTTTTCTAATTAATTTCACTTAGATTACCAGGAGCACGTCTCATTTTCAACCAACCTCACTCAAGACTCCAATTTTTCGATATAGCTTTTTTTAAATCATTTTACGAAAAAATGATATTTGACCTTTTTTGTAGATCGTTTTCGAGGAGCAACATTTATAAGCAACATTTTTTTATTAAATCTATAGCTAAGGTTTTACAGCGCTCTGAAGTGAGTACTATTTTTCAGCACTCTTAACTATATATATACTCGTATTATACGTGTGTACTAATAATGTGGCATCAGTTATTATTATTTTTATTTACTTTATCATTATGATTTTTTTAAATATTAATTTGGAAATATTATAATAATTAATTCTCTCTCTTATTAAGACTATTTTTCTCACCACCCAAGAGGTAGAATCTAGAGGCGCGTTTTTTAGCCAATAGGCATAATCCATGGTGATTTTCTAAATTAAAACTACTCCCTTCTCAGTCTTTCCGATGGACCAGGCTGCGGCTCAGCATCTGATCTGATCTGTTTTTCTGAAGCAAAAACCAGTGGGAGAACTAGAGAAGGAAGAGGTGTTAATGTCGGTAGTTCATCATCAAAGTCATTTTCAGCTATTAATTCTGAGAGCTCCATTACGTTGCCGCAAGTCTCTCCAGTACAATGAAAGCACAATGCATAACATTTCAGCCCTGCTTTTCGATATCCACACATTGCTCTACAGATTTCTTTGCATTTGCAAAAGATCAATTTTAGAAGCTCTGTACTGCAATCAATAATTTTCCACTTTTTTTTCCAGTCCCAGTCTTCAGGATCATTATAATTACCAAGCCACGAAGGACCTGATGGTAAACTCGGAAAGTATGAAAGCCAGCTGTGTCTTGTGTCGGAGGAAGTGAAGATAAGTTGAATGTACTTTTTGTCACGGCCTTGGCAATTAGTTTATATCTTAGGCTTTCAATAGAATTATCATCTTTATTACCACCGTATAAAGAGTTAAAAAAACGTTCACCAATTACGGTGAGCAAAGTAGGTCAACTCTCTCGTTGAGAAACAAAGCCGTTCCACTGGCAAACTCTAAATATTTTTTCCAGGGTTTTACAAATTTCATTATACCGATATTGTAAGGAGCTGAAGTTGTATCACATCCTGAAAAAGCATGAAGAAACAGGAAGTAAGAGTAAGTAAGTAAACAAAAGCAGCCGCCAGCAAAGCTTGGCGTTCTTGCGAGGGTCCGACAGTACTTCACATCGAGACAATTGCTAGTACTATATAAAGCACAAATCCGGTCCTGTGTAGAGTACTGTGGCCATATAGTGGCTGGTGCCGCAAAATGTCATTTTGCAGCTCTGGACTCAATTGAGAGGCGAGCTAAGAGGCTAATTGGCGACCCTGAGCTGGTTGACGCTCAACTCCATAGTCTCGAACACAGACGTAGAGCCCGAGCCTCTCAGTATTCTATAGGATACATTTTGGTGAGTGTGCGCTGGAATTGCATGATCTGATTCCCCCATCCCCCTTCCATCACCGGACGTTCCGACGCACGGCGAGCATCCATCCTTTCGTTGTGGACATTCCACCTATCCGTACGAAACGTTTTGCCTTGTCGTTTTTAATTCGTACAGCGAAGGACTGGAATAGCTTGCCTGCGTCGGTATTTCCGTCCGAGTACAATGTGGGTATCTTCAAGCGAAGAGTGAATAGGTTGCTCTTAAGTTGTTGCGCCTTACCACCTATGACTACATTTCACTTACCATCAGGTGGAATATAGTCAAGCAACAACTTAGTTCAATGTAAAAAAAAAAAAGTTGTCCACAATGTCATCTCCGTATATAAAACCTGACGCAGAACATTATTGTTCTGCTGTTTGTCCTTTTGATGGTTTTAAAATATTGCTTATAAATGTTTTTCCTCTAAAAACGATCTACAAAAATGGTCTGACATCATTTTTTCGTAAAATAATAAAAAAAATTATATCGAAAACTATACATTTTTTTCTCGAATTTCATAACATTTTCGCTTATAACTTTTTTATTTATAGTTCTACGATAAAATTGCTGGACCAAAGTTGTAGAAAAAATAATTTACAACAAAAATGTTTTTTTTATCTGATAAATAGTTTAAGAGATATATCGTAAAAACCATTTCAATCCCTATTTTCAAGGTGGCGGTCGTGGGAGAAGGGTGGCGACCCCACAAACTTGGTTTTAGCTTTACACTGATCCCCCATACACTTCAAAAAAATAAAATTGCGTCCTCTAAAAAACGCAAGGTATGGCCTAAAAAAATGTAACATTTCTATAGACTAAAAATAAATAAATAATCGTGATCGAATAGGATAAAAAGTATCCTATCCACCAATTGTCCAATTTTCAGTCAAATCGGTTCATCCGTTCTTGAGTTATAGAGAGTTGAACTATCACCACTTTATTTTATATGTATATATAACAGGAATTTATTTAATGCCTTTTTCATGAATAGGCAGGCTTCTAATACGAGTAGTTTTTCTAATAAAATGGTAAATAAGTTTTGCGATCTGCATGCTCCTTTCAAGTCATGTTGAAATGAGATAAACGCACTCCAGCCTCGGAACTGTGTGATTAAACAGTATAAAAAAAATGTTAATGTTAATACAAAGTAAATAATAGTGATACAAATACAGAAACTATAGAAGAGCCACAAATTATTGCATCGAGGACTATAGAGATAAGACGCTAAATACTTGTATGCAATTTTTAAATATCTAACACCGAAAAAGATGATTCTGCCAAATATTGGAGCTTTTTTATGCAATAATTTGCAGTTCAGGATAGGCATATCAAAATTTTAAATCTTCACTTAACCAGTTTAATAAGTACTACTTTAATTAGCAAATGAAGCAAATACAAATCAAATCAAAATCAAAAATATTTTTATTACATTAAAAGAAAATGACAGTATAGTATGTCAGTATGTCAGTCTGTGAGTAAGCTACCACCAGCTCGGAATAAGAAAGAGCTAGCCAGAAACTCAACAGTTGCTCTTTTTAAAAACAATTTAAGAATGTTTGATGTATACATTAGAATATCCCGCAAATGAGTCAACAAGCAAAGCTCCACAACCTAACCTTTTAGTTGACCGAAATACGATCAACCAAAAACTCCTGTATGCTATAAAAAGCTTTTTTTATATTTTTAATTTTACATTTAAAAGCAAGAAAAGGAAGGTCTAAGATATCTTGTGGAACCTTATTATATATGCGTACACTCAAACCTATAAAGGATTTTTTAACTTTTTGAAGACGATATTTCCGCATTGAGAGTTTATTTTTATTTCTTGTATTTATAGGGTGTCTGTCACTATTTTTTACATATGTATCCAAATTGTGACGTACAAACAAGATGTTATTAAATATGTACTGAGAAACGACCGTAAGAATGCCTATTTCCTTAAAAACTTCTCAGGGAATCTCTAGCTTTTAAATTTAAAATACCCCGCACAGCTCTTTTTTGTAAAAAAAATACGGAATTTATTTCAGCAGCACTGCCCCACAATGAAATGCCGTAAGATAAAATACTATGGAAATAACTAAAATAAACAAATCGAGCCGTATTAACATCCGTTAATTGTCTTATTTTTTCAATAGCATAGACGGCGGAGCTGAGTTTGCCTGAGAGTGTTGAGAGATGGGGGTTCCATCGGAGCTTTTTATCTAGAGTTATATCTAGGAAAACTGTTGAGTTAGTTAGTTCCAACACTTCATTGTTAAGGAGCAGGCTACAATTTGACTTTTTACATTAGGAAGTGTAAACTCCATGCATTTAGTTTTCTTAGTATTTAAGGCCAAATTATTAATTCCAAACCAATGAAAACCACGTGACAGAGTACTGTTAACTTCGTCATAATTAGTCCTATTATTCTCGACTTTAAAAATAAGTTAGGTATCATCAGCAAAAAGTACAATGTCACATAGACCTTTTACGAAAAAGGGCAGATCATTAATATATAAAAAGATTAAAAAGGGGCCAAGAATCCAAGATCCTTGTGGAACACCCATCTTTAGATAAGAACCAGCCGATTTAGAATTATTTACATCGACCGTCTGGATTCTTTGATCAGGTAGGAGGCAATAAGATCAAGCGCAACACTACGCACACCATAGTGGTTAAGTTTGCATAGCAATGTTTGATGGTAAACACAATCAAAAGCCTTGGATAAATCGCAAAACACCCCGATGGCATTCTGCGACTCTTCCCATGCGTTGTAAATGTGCTTAAGAAGCGTGGCACGCGCATCAATTGTTGATTTGCCTTTGGTGAAACCATATTGGTCGCTATGCATGATTTTATTGTTATAAACAAATTCTGTTATTTGGTTTAAAATAATCTTTTCAAAAATCTTACTTAAGCTCAATGAAACGGAGATAGGCTATTTCCCGGTTCTAGTTTATTGCCACTTTTAAACAGAGGAACTACTTTACTATTTTTATTATTATTCATTAAATCTGGAAAAATACCGGTTTCAATGCATTTGTTGAAAATTAAGCAAAGCTGTGGGGCAATATCACTTATAATATCGCTAAGTAAATTAACTGACATACCCCAAAGATCACCGGTTTTTTTCAGATTTAAGATTCTAAACGTTTTACCAATTTCATCAGAAGAAACAGGCTTAAAAACAAAACATTTATTACTGACTTTAACGTTATTGCTCAATTTAGTGATTGAGATCAGATGATGAAGATCAGATGATGAAGAATTTAAATAACGCGTGACTGTTAATGGAATTTCAGTAAAATATGATTCAAAAATAGTGGCGACATTTATATCAGTACTTACTTCTTTATTATTAATTTTTAACTTTATGGGTTCATTGGTAGCCCTAGTTTTCCCAGTAATACTAGATAAAACATCCCAGGTTGCTATCATTTTGTCTTCTGGATTTACGATTTTATTTCTTATATATATCGACTTGGCTTGTAAGTAAACGTTCTTAAATATTTTAGAGAAATTTCTAACTTTATTCAAAAACAAAGTATCATGATTCCATTGCCTCTCACCATATAAATCATTTAACTTTTTTCTACTTCTATGAATTCCCATTCGCCCAGTCACTAAATTTAAGATTTAAGTATTTTATCCTTGTTGTTGATTTAAAAGTATTATTAAATTCATGGAATAACAAATTGAATACTTTATTATATATTTTTCTCTTAAATTTACTTTAACGATTTTTTGTGCAATATTATTTTTAAAAGTAAGAACTTTATTTTTTGTTATCGGCCTGCAAGTAAGTTTTTGGGGCCTCTCAATTTCATGATTAATGAAGAGAGAAAATTTTTGCCCACAGTGATCTGAACTTAAATTCGTTATCACCATCTCTTCATAAATGTTACAATGACAGAACACATTATCAATACAAGTTGCAGAAACATTAGTGATGCCAGTAGATTCCGAAAAGACGTTGAACAAGTTAAAAGATTTAAACAAATTTAATAAACGTATACTAGACGAAGTTACATGTAATATATCTACATTAAAATCACCGCACACTATCACCGACTTGTTTTTATGACAAAGTTTTGTTAAAATATCCTCCATTTTATTAACCAAAACCTTGACCTAATTGGTCAGAAAAACAAAGTAATCATTTTTGAGCACAATGGAGGACTTTTTTTTTACTTTTTGTGATCCTATCTACATTTTTAGTATTATCTTTAATATGTATAGCCGAATCACCCAACAATTATAATTACTAATACAATTACTTTAAACTGGTTTTATTCTATATATACTCCTGACACACTAGATTTTTTTATGAGTCAATGTACTATTAAAGATGTCACATCTTGGCTATAATATTTTATTGAATCTTACTTTATATGTTAAACTTATGTTAAGCTGATTCTTCATAATCTTGACATTTTTTTTGACATTGGGGTTCCAGTAATCCTTTCTCCCTTTATTGTCTTCCTATACTTGTTCTCCATTACCTATACTTGTACTCCATTACCTATACTTGTACTCCATTATTTTTTAAAAGATTTTGAGCTGATTGTCCATCACTAACTCAGATTTTCCAGATTAAACATATATTTTTAAATCTTTTACATGTTTCGGTTGCTACTTTGGTTTTTTTTAGAATTACTCCTGTAGCACTTTAATGTTTCATTGTTACCTGAATTCATCGGCCTATTGTCTCCTCTTTTATTTTCACCATTAATTAATTTCTTCCATGTTTATATTTTTTATTTCTATCACTTGTACGCTGAAGATCTTCAAATTTGAATTCAGTCAAGTTTAAAACATCTAAGTCGGACCAGATTACTGTTTTACAAAAAAAGTTCAAGTGGCGTCCACTTGCAGGAATATTATAAATCTTTTTTACCGCATTCTGCACACAATTACCTTACTTAAAACAGTCGTTAAGACTACAGCGGAAGTCTGACAATGTCACAGTCGTACCCTTCAATCCGAAGATTATCATTTTATCAAAATTATTCCCCACTCTTTCTGCGCTAAATGCTTTAACGTCGTCGCCGTCCAACTACGGAATTCTGTTCCTTTATGAGTAAGAAGATCTCAACCAGTAGCAGTTCTCTATTTTTCAGAGTTTTTTTCTTGTCTTCTACGTAGATATTAAATGATTGTATCGTAAATTATGTACTATCAGGATTACATTTTATTTATATTTAATGTTTAAATATACATTATGTATGTCATACAAGATTTTCATTAACCTCACATTTATTTTAATACGTATTATACGCTTATTATTTAATAGTTCTATTACGTATTCTAAATACTTTTCAGTTTAAAGTATTGAAACTCCGTATCCGAGTATAACATATGTATCATGCGCGTTCTATTTACTTCTAGTATACTTCATGCGTCTATTACCGCATTTAACACAGAAAGTGTTCCGAGGAGCTTCTTGATTATTCCCATTATCTGGTTAAATGGCGTTCTCCTACAGGACAGTTCTCAAGAAACTATCTTCCATCCACTACCGAAATAGGAAATGAATTTCCGCCAGCACTATTAGAAGGTGGGACATGGGTACCTTTAAAAAACACGCCGAGTTCTTCCTCAAAGGCTTGCAACGCTCTCGTTATTCCTCTCGTGATGCAATAGAATGTGGGTGACGGTGATCAATTGAGCCGTATACAATGTAGTATCCTGTATTTAAAACATTTTTTTCTTTAATTGTTGACAGAAAAAGAAAATTCTTTTGAATACAAAGCCTCATTTGGCAAATTAGAACCGCTTTCCTTCTACTTGTGAAGTTTCTTATCTTGAAAACACCTTTTTTATGTATTGATATAATATTCTGAATGGTTAAAATAGACATACATAGCTTCGTTATCTGTATTATCTATATAATTTACGAATGGCATGTGCGGCGGCTGGAAAATGTTTTGCAGGGCGTTTTAATTTTTAAACAAATTCACTATTACTTCTCCAAATAAATTTTAAAATTTTCTAATTTATAGATGAAATTGATTTACGTAACATATTGTATAACTCATGTTACAATAATGCCATTAAAAGATTATTTTTAAGGGATAATCGTTTTATGAAAATTATTTAGAAATAAAGTCAAAGTCAAAGATCAAATCAAGTCCAAATACAACTTTTAGATACAAAGTATTAAGGAGTTTGGAAATGTACGCATGCATCAAGAACCAATGAGGGGCGACGATTTCATATTTTTTTATTAACAACTTTCATTAAAAAAATGAAATCATTTAATATTTTGGATTTAGGTAGCTTTGACTCTATTAGTCTCGCAAGAATCTTTTACGCAGCTTAGTTTTTATAAATATAGTTGATACTTCACGATGACTCGCTAAACATATTTATCAATATTTATTATTACTTACTATTATTACGTTATTTGTATTGGTTTAAGTATATTATCATTAAGTCTAAACTAAATAAAATCAAACGGGTGTTTCTTTGAAGAAGTTGTGGCATGTTTGATAATAAATAAAAATTCGCAATGCATCGTATGTTTTTAAGAAAGGAATTTTTGTTTAATAATAATTGAAATATATATTTTTTATCTAATAATTGTTTAATAGATAAAAAAATATATATTGCAGCAAAGAATTAACATTAATATATTGGCACAGAAGTCACTTTTAAATTGTTAAAAGTTTCATTTGAATGACTAAAATAAAGATTCACCCTATTTTTTACTTACTATACGAGTACACAAATCTGTAATGGAATTGTCGCACCTTGCTTGGTAAGTAGCTATCGATTTTCTTCCTTGTATCTTTCAAATTTAAATTTAAATGCATACGTTCTTTCCGAAGACAATATAGATTATTTATCTGATTTAGCTGGAATCGATTTTAATTTATTTGCCAAAGTTTATTTACATAAACAACCTTAAAAGTTATTTAATGAATATATAAAACAATAACGGTTGGGCTAAAAGTTTGCTTATGCTTTAAAATTAAACAAGCTTAGGACTTTCATTGGTATCGATAAAATTCTAATTGCTAATAGATGAAGACAGTTACAATTTTTGTTTATCAATAAACATAACATAATTCAATACGGATGATAGCTTTTATCTTTATCTTTTCGATTTAAATATGATTAAACAACACAATAAAATCCAATATTACAATCCAATACAATACAATCCAAATAAAAAACATATATGGTTTATTTATTTAAAAAACCTTTTTTCGAATATAGGTTTTTTACGAAATTTTTAACGTCTGATAGGAGAAAATATTTGTTTTTTATTTTATCAAATGAGTAGTTATTTGCCACTTCTGTGTAACATATATTCTATTAACTATAAATAGAGCTGGACGATAAGGATACTGGCATTATTTGCAAATATACGCAGGTGAGTGAAACTCTTATATTCTTTTCAGTAAGTTTAACGAGTTTAATTTGTGATACGTACGTATTGTGGGAATCAACATTTATTACCTCAGTATATTCATGAGGAATAATTACTCACTCTTATCTAAAAACGCCCAATATATATTCTTGACTTCAATTATTGCAATAAATTAGAAATATCCGGTTTTAAAAAATGTAATGAGAGAAAGCATACCTCTGGAGTGGACCTGGTTAAAGTTTTATATGGACTCTTAGAACTTAAAAGTAGTGAACAATTAAAATTAATTATAAGTAGCGATTTTTTCAGATGAACTTCGTAATCATAAAAACTAGTCGCATGTATTTTGTGCTTTCTACTTAATTGATATTTAAAGTAATCAAAAGGTTTTTAATAAAGATTACTTAAACTTTTTTAAAAAAATTCGGTTAACATGTTTAACTTCTAGTAATTAAAACTCAACATGAAGTTTCAACTCTTCGCTTTCGTCTTGGTGGTCGCAGGCGCATACGCCATGCCCCCGGCCAGCGATGTCGTAGTTGGTAATAATATATTACACAATATTTATTTTTGTTCTTTGGATTTTATATTGTTATAAAAAAGAAAATGTGTTTTTACAATGAAATACGTCCGAATATCTTTAGTCCGATGTTATAAAACAGTGTAACATATATTTCGTAGAGAGGTATGAGGTTAATCAATGTATTTACCAAAGTTTTTAAATACTAACAGACTCTACCAATCAACCACCTCCCACAATCATCATAGATGATATAATCAGACGAATTATTCAGCTTATTAGTACCGGAATTAAAAATGTTGGACTTGATCCATTGGTAATCAAGAAAATAAATCTTAAGCTTCCTACAATACCGCAGTAAGTAATATTCTTTTATTTTCTAGTAATAACTTTCCATATGTTATCAACGTGTGGATCGCCTTAGAATAGGACCGTCCCATATTTTCTCCAAAGGGGTCCGTAAGACCCGAAAAAAAAACAGAGTACAAGTGTGTACACTGGTGGTGGAAATCTCACCAACACGAGGAGGGTTGACGTCAAGCTGGCAGGTGGTCCTACAAAATCATAAGGTAATTTTATTGGTCTTTTCTATTTACAGCATCTTTACAGCCAAGGCTTACCTCCATAACCTTGAATTCGATGGTGCAAGTAACATAAAAATCCACACGCTTGACTACAGTGTTCTTCATAGCAAACTCACTTTTGACATTTCTCTCCCAAAGCTCAGTTTGGCTGTCGGTAAGTATTATTATTGTATGTAAATAGTTATATTATATTAATACTATGTAAATATTGAATATTTTTATATTTTGTTTAGGTGGCTCTGGGGCCGAGGTTGTTATTTTTAAGAAAAAATTCGATGAGCAATTGAACGGCAGGTAAACAAGCATTTGTTTCAAAATCGTTATTTGTATATCTGTTAATATTATAAATATGGATGTTATATTGTGGACTTTGTCTATAACGCAACGCAAAAAGTAATAAACTAATATTTATAGAAATTAGAAATAAATTAGACTTAGGAAAGGCAAAAAAGAAAAATGACCTATTAAAAACTATAATATAATTATCGGGCGTTCTTTAGTTATTCGTTATTTCAACGCGTTCTTTGTTTGTGATTGATGACATAGTGTTTACATCAGCTTTATTTTATTTTTCAGTTATAGCATAGAGTCGATTCGTCTCTCTGGAGAAATCTGCGTTAGCGTCGGTGTGATCGATCACGTTAAACTTCGCAGTGTTTCGTTAAACTTTACTCTCGGCGACGTTAAGGTAAATTTTTGTAAATAAGTTCAAAAAGCTTAGTTTAACATTTTGCAAACTAAACGATTTCATAATTTACCAAGTGTTAAACATCTTAAACTAAACGATATCACTTTGAAATAATTATAACTTTTATATGAATTACAGTCCAACCTCAACGTTTCGGCTTTAGGAAAGGACTACTCCGATTTAATAAATAATATTTTAAGCGACGTCATTCCTGACGCTATCAAGAGCTACGAGGTAAGTGACGTGTGATATAGTTATTTATTATTAAAATTATTATTAGTGAATGTTTCTAAATTATATAGAATATATTTTGTTTTTCAGAATGTCATCAATAAATTTCTAGAGGGTATTGTCAAAGCAATCTTCCATTTAATAAATATAATATTCTGATTTGTTAATTTGAAGCTCATAAGAATTAATGACAATCAATTATTATCTTGTAACTATAAATGTTTGTATTGAAAATTGTCTATTATTAAACCATTCATCTGTAAGCTACTTAGTTACTAGTTAAAAAAATATATACTGGTTTTCTCATTTAAGACATTATGTAGGTTCATTGGATTTCATCACAAGACAACTTGTGTAAGCAAAACAGACCAAAAAGTATATATATCTTAGTTTTGAGGGTTGCTTTATGCACAATTTACGAACGGAGATACTCCAGTGGCAATTAAAAGTTCTCATGTTAGAACAAGACTCATAACCAATTTGAAAAGCATCGCCAAATCAGAAATAATATTCCATTATTTTTGCGGTATTATGTGAAAGTATTAGATCTCAATGGACTCTGTTGCCATTAGACTTAAGATACCTATTGTATGTAACATTTTAAAAAATTACATAATTGATTGATTTACGATGGAATATGAATTTGTAAAATTGTTCATATTGAAATGTTTTTCGTCACCCAAATAAATTGGCTAGTCTCGGAAAGGCAATAAGGACAGTGAGTATCACGTGCCTTCACAATAAATACAAATATATACAATTTTAATTAATCACTGTAAAACAAATATGTACGCTCTGAGAAATAAACCATGGCTCAAGCACGTCAATAAGTGCAGTTTGATTAAAGCTAGGGAGACTGACTGCAAGTGGTGCGCTATATTTAAATGTTTTAAAACAACATGGATATTGTCCCCGTTAAACGATTTAATCCTAGACATGCAGAAATATATTATTTAAGACAAGTCGTATTTGGTATCATAATCCTTTTTATTTCTTACATTAGTTTTTCGAAGTTAAAGAAAGACTAAAAGTAATTAAATCTAATCAAATGTAATTAATCAAATTAAATAAAAATAATTCAAGTTATTAAAAATTTAAATAAAAAAACAAAAGTTGGAAGTAATTTGGTTTAGAAACAGTTAGACATTAAGTACACATATCCAAAGTCAACCACTTTGTATGTGTACTTAATGTCTAAATATACCAATCAGCTCAGAACTGCTATTTTGCTGTCATCTATCGATCGAGGTCAAACTGTGCCGTGTACCGTGCATAGGTTAATAAAAACTAATAACGATATCTATTTAAATACAATCATATCAAAATAAAAATAAGTATAGCATATTTTAATACATTTCATTTTAAATACTATTAAAGATAAAATAAAATATTCTTTTTTTTTTTTACAATTAAACTAAGTTGACGCTTGACTACATTCCACCTGAAGGGAAATGGAAATGTAGCCGTAGGTTGTAAAGCACATCAACTTAGTAAAAGCCTATTCAGTCTTGCCTGTACTTGTACTCGGACGGAAGAACCGACGCAGGCAAACTGTTCCACTCCTTCGCTGTCCGATTTAAAAAAGATGAAGCGTGTCGCTTCGTTCGGACATACGGCGCGTCTACTACAAAAGGATGGATGCTCGCCGTGCGTCGGAACGTCCGGTGATGGAAGGGGGATGGGGGAATTAGTTCATGTTATTCCTTCGCATACTCACTAAAATGTATCCTATAGAATACTGAGAGGCTAGCAACTCTACGTCTATGTTCGAGGCTATGAAGATTGGCTTCTACCAGTTCAGGGTCGCCAAATAGCCTCTTTGCACGCCTCTCAATTGTGTCCAGAGCGGCAAGATGACATTTTGCGGCACCAGCCATTAAATGGCCACAGTACTCCACACACGACCGGATCTGTGCTTTACATAATATAAGAAGTTGTCCCGGTATGAAGTACTGCCCGACCTTTGCAAGGACGCCAAGCCTGCTGGCGACTGCTCTTGCTCTAGACTCAATGAACCGACCAAAGTTGAAATCTCTATTCCTAGCAACTGAAGTCGGTCACTGTAAGATACATTCCGGAAAGTAGGAGCCAAGGTGAAAGGGCACCTTTTGGCGGTGAATAAACACGTCTGCGTTTTGGTGGCGTTGAATTTAACAAGGTTGACATTGCCCCATACGGAGACTGCCTCTAGCTTGTCATTCAAACGCTGCACCATGGCTTCTCTTTCAGCCTGTACTTGATCTCTACTGGCCCGAGCACTCGGTAGGTATCTTTCCACCACTGTGCTGTCGTCTGCATACCCATAGATATCGGATTTGAGCAGATCGTTAATATGCAGCAGGAAGAGAGTTGCAGATAGAACGGACCCCTGAGGAACTCCGGAATTTATTGTTAAGGGCTCCGATGAGCACAAGTCAACAACCACTCGGATAGTTCTTAGATTCAGGAAGTCAGTTATCCAGCCGATTACACCAGGAGATATACCGTTCGCTGAAAGCTTGCTTAAAAGGCCCGCATGCCAGACCCTGTTAAATGCCTTCGAGACGTCTAGAGAGACGGCGACCGCTTCTCCATTCTTCTCTAAGGCCTCGCCTAAAACGTGTGCAGCATACACTAGAAGGTCCCCAGTGGACCTATTTCGGCGAAACCCGTACTGTCGGTCACTGAGGAGATCGTTACCTTCTAGGTATGCTAAAAGGCGCGAGTTCAATACACGCTCCATAATCTTGCGGAGTATGGAGGTGATTGAAATCGGTCTGTAATTGGCAGGATCGGCACGGCTACCTTTTTTGGGCACTGGCTGTACGTTAGCAAGCTTCCAGGATTTCGGCACTATTCCAGTCCTGAAAGAGAGGCGAATTAGAAGTATTAATACAGAAGACAACTCAGCTGCAGATGTTTTGAGCAGAATGGCTGGTATACCATCCGGACCACTGGCTTTATTCATATCTAGACGACACAATGCTTTCCATACCTCTTTGTTAGTGATGCGGATTTCAGGCATAGAAATTCCGCAGTGAGGAAGATGTGCTAGGGTAGCATTGCCAGTGTCTATAT
Organism: Dircenna loreta; assembly: GCA_963555665.1. NCBI lineage: Eukaryota > Metazoa > Arthropoda > Insecta > Lepidoptera > Nymphalidae > Dircenna > Dircenna loreta. The sequence continues at coordinate 8,583,794 of OY743093.1, read as the reverse complement.
GAGAATTATTAGCAAAAAGAGAAGCAAATAGATTCGCTTTCTCTTTCGCTCCATAAGCCAGAGATCCGTCTGGTTTTAGCAGAGGTGGCAGTGAGGTTCGGCAGAAATTCGACTCAATCGCCTTGGCAAGGGACCAGAAAGCTCAACTGCCTGATGGCAGGACTGAAAACTTTTCGCCAACCTAAGCGATACGACCGAGACGAACCCTATGTAATGCCTTTATAGGACTTAGCAGCTTGGTTAAAGGCTCCTTTCTTGGAACTCACATCCGGAGCTTTGCGGTTTCGAGCATCAACCCAAGTAACATATGCCAAATGTTTTTGCTTTTCAGCACGTCCACATTCGGCATTGAACCATGGGCGAGCTTTGCCACCGATAGGTAAATCAGCAAAAGGAATGAAATACTCCATTGCCTGATGTACCACATCAGTTATAGCATCCGCGCAACTCGACGGATCCTCAGAAGAGAAGCAGACCTGCCGCCAAGGATAAGATGCAAAGAAGTACCGCATCTCATCCCAATCTGCTGACTTGTATTTCCAAATTCGCCTAACACCATGGGAAATCCGGCTGGGAATAAGTTAATACAGACGATTCACGAGACAGTGATCGGAGGTTCCCAAGTGGAAGGAAACTTCTACACGATACCTGTCCGGATCAGTTGTCAGCAGAAGGTCCAGGCAATTGGCTGTATGTGACTCCACATCAGTCACCCTTGTCGCTTGCCTCACCAGCTGAAAGAGGTCCAAGGACAACGCAAAGTTCCGTGCCTCTCTTCCAGCGTGGTCCATCCTCTGGTACGGGAACAGCCAGTCCTGATGACAGGCATTAAAGTCCCCCAGAAAGACGAGCTGCACTGAAGGGTACCGACCGATGCAGAGCCATATCAGCAGCCTCACTGAGATACTCAAATAATCTGGTTGTCTCCTGATCATCGCTGTGCGAACGGTAAACACAGGTATACAGGATTTTTTCGTTTCCTATGTCTACCAAAACCCATAGGAAAGAAAAAGTGGGGTCTTCAAGGTGAAGAAGGCGCTGGATACAGAGGTGGTTCCGCGCGTACACACAAACCCCGGCACGTGAGCGGAAATTGGGCTCTAATGTGTACCCAGGGTAAGCAAGGTACGCAGTGCTCCAAGGACATTGTATCTGCGTCTCCGTCAGAAAGAGTAAGTGCGGCTGCTCTGTCTCTAAATGGTGATGGACAGCTTCGAGATTTGAGTGCAATCCTCGAATATTAGCGAGGTGCACTTGGAGTGAGGAGGAGTGCAACCGCTGAGTAAACTTACTTTTCTTTTTCTTACTTTTCATAAAAATTGAAATGGCGTGAATAGGATGGGAAATGGCAGTTGAACGAGGCGCTACGTATCGAACCCGACGTCGAAATTGGTGTTGTTATGCCAATGGGAGGCTAGTCTGGAGACTGCGGGTACGCCCGAAACCCCCCAGCGATCGCCATCGGGCCTCCTCATCTGGTCCAACCAGCACGATGGAGCCACCCTGGGATTTTTCGCAGCTGGCGGGGCAGCCTTTCATGGGGAGCTAACGCACTACTTGGGCCCCAACTATCTGCGGTTGGCCATCGGAAAGCCGTCGCTTAGGATCCCGCTCCCCTCCTCGACTAGGCACCCGACACAACAAACACCAACTCGACGACAAAACGGCTCACCAACGCAACGCAGCTGTTCAGACCCATTTTCCATATACGGTAGGAAAGATAGTTTTTTAGGACAAATTTTTTATTCGCGTATTTAATAGAGTAGTTCGTGACAACTTAAAATATATACTTGGGTATCACTTTTAGATACCCGCTTACTAAACTATTCGACATTTACATCGAAGTTATATATTTTAAGTTAGCTTTCTAAAACGTGTACGTTGGTTGACTTTTGACACCCATAATTATTTTATTGACAGATAACTGGTCACGCCCTGCGTCGACCGTTATCTAGTATAACTAATTCATAGGTAGGCAATTGCCGGAGACGACCCGTATACGTGGTATACCAGCGACGAGGGCTACCTACGCTATTATTTTTTATTAACTTTTATCTATACAATCCAGTAGATTCTATACAATACTTAATAAATACACACACACACATAAACACACACACACACACATAAACACACACACACACGCACACACACACACACACACATACACACACACACATACATTAACACATCTATATACACACAATATACACACAAAAACACACATCAAAATATACTTACCGACTACCTGGAACCAACTGCTACACGACTACACGAGAAACACCTGAAACAGTAAATAAAATAAAATACAATATATAATTTGCTCTCAGTCAACGTTAGTTTTAAGATTTGTCGATCATACTTTTATGTAGAGAATTTACAACTACTATTGATTTGACACAAGGTATATTATTTATAGTATTGACGAGCTACCTGTACATAGCTCCTTTTAAAAATTTTTGACTCAAGCACCCCCCCCCCCCCCCCCACACAATGTTCGGTTTTCATACCCCTGCTAAAAAAGCGCAAGAAGCCCCAGAGGAAACCTCCCAACAACAGCTTAATATAAGCCATGAACACCTGCCAGGCCTCGTCTCCCCACAACCAGGACTACCCGATGACCAAACCTCCAACGTAAGACGGAGTATAGGTGAATGGGAGTCAGGAAAAAGGAATCGCCAAAGGCCATATGTAAAAAGTACGCAAATCGAACAATAGAAGCTAGAAGCTGTCTAAATAGAGCAAAACTCCACCTCAACAACTCGAGGAACCTGAAATCAGAAATAAAAGTGGAGGTTACTCAAGCGATAAGTAGACTTTACGAACTGGTCAAGGAATCAGAGCTGGAAAGAGGTAAGGATGACAAGACAGCTACAGAGAAGAAAACTGGGAAGATAATAGAAAAAGGAATCAAACAAACAATAACACAAAAACAGGGAGATTCACAATTACAAATAAAGATTGCAGAACATGGAGCGCTCCTGAAGAAAAACATGGAAGAAATGGAAAATCTAAGGAAGGCCATAGAAAGCAAAAGGGAAAAGATTGAGAAAGTAAACGGCAACATAAGACAGGATCACCAACAGGTTCTCCTGGAAGTGAGAGAGCTAAAACAGAGCACGCAAGAATTGGGAAGCAAGATCACAGGACTCACAGGAGCACAGTCGTACGCCGAGGCACTCTCTCGGCAAAAAGATCAGGACATAGAGAAACCCAAGCACTCTATGATTGTGTCCTCGGACAAAGAAACGGACACTAGCAGCGAAGTCCTAGAACGAGTGAGACAAGCCCTCGACGCCAGATCAAGTGGGTTACAAATAGAAAGGATAAGAAAAGTTAAAGATCAAAAAGTCATCCTAAGTTACGGCAGCAGAGAAGAATTTGAAAAGGCGAGTAAAAAGTTAAAAGAAAGCAATAACCTCAACGTAGAGCCGATACAGAACAAAAGTCCTTTAGTGGTACTTAAAAACATCATGGCCTATAACACAGACGATGACATCCGAAAAGCACTGAAAACTCAGAATTCCCGCCTGTTAGGTGACCTTTCGGACGAAGACGCCACGGTGACCGTTAAATACCGACGACGAGCCAGAAATCCCCTGGAGAATCACGTTATTCTCCGGGTCTTGCCAAGGATGTGGCAAAGACTGACGTCAGCGGGGAAGGTTTTCATAGACCTGCAACATGTAAGAGTTTCCGACCAAACCCCGCTGATTCAGTGCACGAGATGCCTTGCCTACGGGCACGGGCGTAGACTGTGCACTGAGGATACGGATTTATGCAACCACTGTGGAGGCCAGCACCTTAAAGCAGAGTGCCCAACACTGGCGATAGGAAAAGGACCATCTTGCAAAAACTGCACTAAAGCAAAAAACTTAGACGTGCGCCATTCGGTGTATAGTTCGGAGTGCCAAATCAGAAAAAAGCTGGATGCTTTAGCGAGAGCCGCAATAGCATATTGCTAAGGTGGCCTCTTGCTCATCCATCGAAACAAAGTCCCGACCTCAAAAATTAAGGCCAACAACGGCAAAGCATATTAATGATGCACAACACTACCTCGTAATCCAAGGAAACCTCCAAAGAAAGGAACTAGCTACCCACGAGCTCATGATTGAAGCCAGAAAGCGGAAAGCAGCCTTTGCATTAATTCAAGAACCATATGTTGGCGGCATCAAAAGGATGAAAGAATATAAAGGTGCAAGAATCTATCAATCCTCTGAACAAACCGAAGGGACTGTCAAGGCCGCAATTGTCGTCTTTGACCAGGACCTAAAAATAACACAATACCCAAAACTTACTACAAACAATGTCGTCGCTATAAGGATCCAAACCCAAGCTTGGAGTGTTACAGCTGTCTCTTTTTACTTTGAACCAGACACGCCGATAGAACCGTATTTAGAACATCTAAAGGATATCCACAACAAATTAGGCCCATATAGACTAATCTTAGGAGGAGACGGGAATGCAAAAAACACTTGGTGGGGAAGCACAAAACTGGACCACAGAGGAGAATGCATGGCAAGTACCCTGGAAGAAATGGACTTACACATCCTAAACAATGGAGACACACCAACTTATGACACCATAAGAGGTGGCAAAAGATACACAAGCCACATAGACGTAACTACGTGTTCCATGGACATGCTAGACTGGGTAGAGAACTGGGAGGTGGATGACAATCTTGTCAGCTCCGATCATAACGGCATAGTTTTTAAAATAAATTTGCAAAAATCAAAAGGAATCAAAATAATAAGAACAACTAGAATATATAACACAAAGAAAGCTAATTGGGGGCAATTTAATGATAAAATGACTCAAATTATGCGGGACTCAAAAATATCAACTGTCAACTTAGAAAATGTAAACAAAATAGATGAAATAGAAAAAACGTTAGAGACTTACACGAAAATAATAAAGGATACATGTAACGAAACAATACCATACAAAAACAAAAAAGATATACTTACCCTGCCGTGGTGGTCGGAGGAGCTGGAACAGATGAAGAAATCGGTTGCCACCAGAAGACGCCGTATCAGATGCGCTGCACCGGTCCGGAGAGCAATGGTCGTACGCCTATACCTAGAAGAAAAAGAAAAGTATGAAACAGCTGCAAAGGAAGCACAAATAAAAAGTTGGAAGGATTTCTGCTGTAAACAGGATAGGGAAGGGGTATGGGAGGGAATATACAGGGTAATGAAAAAGACCACGACAAGAAAAGAAGATCTTCTGTTAGAGAAAGAAGGCAAAACACTGAGTGCAAAAGAGTCGGCAGCATTACTGGCAAAAACCTTCTATCCTGAGGACAACAAAAATGAGGACACTGAATATCATCGCCAAATCAGAGACAAAGCCGAATCAGTAAACAAAGTGAGTCATGTTGAGGTGCATGATCCACTCTTTACACAAGACGAGCTGAGCAGGGCGATGAAATCATTTAATCCAAAGAGAGCCCCAGGAGCAGATGGTTTCACATCAGACATCTGTGAAAAAGCCATAAACTGCAACCCGGAATTCTTCTTGGCATTTTTGAACAAATGTCTAAATTATAGTTACTTTCCAAAACTTTGGAAAGAAGCTATAATTGTAGTGTTAAGAAAACCGGAAAAAGACTCGTATGCCACTCCAAAGTCCTACAGACCAATCGGAATTTTACCGGTACTGGGAAAGGTATACGAAAAGATGATCATTACCCGTCTTAAATTTTATTTAATACCAAGGCTCAGCACCCGCCAATTCGGCTTCATGCCACGTAAAGGCACGGAAGACGCTCTCTACAACCTAATGCAACATATTCGCTCAAAGCTCGACCATAAACAGATTGTCACACTAGTGTCACTTGACATCGAGGGAGCTTTTGACGCAGCGTGGTGGCCAGCAATTAGAGTACGATTGGCTGAGGAAAAGTGCCCGGTAAATTTAAGGCGGGTAATGGATAGTTACCTTAGTCAGAGAGTGGTAAAACTGGGATATGCCGGAGAAGTAACAGAGAGAAAAACTAATAAAGGGTGCGTCCAGGGCTCCATCGGAGGACCTATTCTCTGGAATGTACTCCTGGACCCGCTCCTCAAAGACATGGAACACAGAGGAAGCTATTGTCAAGCATTTGCCGACGACGTTGTGCTAGTATACAACGGAGGGACTGCTTTGGAAATTGAAGGCAGGGCCAATGCTGATCTTGGACATGTTCAAGCGTGGGGCATTCGGAATAGGCTAAAATTTCCACCGCACAAAACTTGCGCAATGACTATAACACGGAAGCTAAAGTACGATGTCCCACGTTTGAGCATGGGAGGAATCGGCATCGAAATGTCAAAAGATATCAAAATTCTGGGGCTTACGGTGGACGATGGGCTTAAAAAAAAAAAAAAAAGGTTGTAGGTTCAGAACGAAGCCCTATAGTATAAACCCATGTGTGAACATTATCCCCCCACAATTATTTAAGATCTGTCAATTCTTTCCACGCTCCTCTAATATACGTCATTTCAGTGAATATATATTTACTTCTTTTCCATACCAAAATCTATGTCGTTACCACATGGCAGAGCAATAACTAAGTTGTGTTTTTTTTTCTAAACAGCAACTTTCATACTATATCGATAAGTAAAACATCATATTTCTTAATTAAAATCATTATCGGTAGGTAGGTCTTAAAAATCACAACTGTTCGTAAATAAGTCTTAGGTGACATTTTACTGCTTGAAACAATGGCAATTAATATATATATATATATATATATATATATATTATATTTATACTGTCGTGAACCATGACTATTATATTTATATTTATATTTACCTGGCTGTATTCACCTGGAATTAAATCGAAATGTGGCGGATTCGCGGTGTTTTGCGGCGGCGGCTAAGTCACGCCGCAAGTCCGCCACGCTTACAGCCCATGATTAAGAACCCTGAATGAGTTCGAAACTAGTCGAGCACATTCCGATTTAATTCTACGTGGATACAGCCGCGTTAATATAAATATAATTAAAACTACCTTTACAAGATCGGCATTTTGAAATATAATAAAGACATTTTCACTTTCAATAATATTTAAGAAAGTATAGGAAACTGCCATCTATTGAGATTTAGAAGAAATAAATACTTCACATGCACTGTTCATTACTAACATAGTTTTACTTTGAACCGCTAGATGTCGTAAGTTAAAAATACTTTGCTGTCATTGCTATAGATGTCACTGTAATAATTTCGTGAGATTAATTTCATTGTATTCTAAAACGCTTAGATAATGGTGACTTCAACAATGTTGTTAAAATGGTACGTATTTTTAATATAGATGAAATCAATATTAACATCTGATTACTCGTTATTTGAAACAAAAAACAGCGGCGGTTTTAATTTCAATTTCATTACGTACCTAATTAAATATTAACTCTTCTGCTTTTAAGCAAATATGATAACAATATAAAGCATTGGCTAAATTTACACCAGAAATTATATGAAAATAATATTGAGTATTATAGTATGTGGGATTATTTAATTTATGAAAATCATTGGAATAGATTTCCATCTATTCCAATGATTTTCATGAATTACCATATAGATAAATTAGCTTCCGCTATTTAAGTAATATTTTGGTAAATTATTAGTGAAGTTGTATTAGTACAGATAATGTCAGTGAATGATATATTTCAATTAATATGAATGAATTTTAACTGACCAGAAACCAGCTATATTTGGTCTCCGTGGTGATAACAAACTCTGTTAGCTTAATTAACTACAAATATAAATGATAAAATCAATAAAGAAATACTATTTGAGTATATACTTATTGATAATTAAATTATATCATAACATATTTGAATTCACAAGTTAATATTGGAAAACCGAATTAAATAACAGTCATAAATAAAACAATAAAACCAGGTTAAAAGAAAATTGCTTTAATTTGTAACACAATAGAACAGACGACCGAGTATTGTAGAGTTGATTAATATTTCTGCTTGACTAACCCCGCTGTTTCTTTTGTGATTACGATGTGATACGTCATATCATGTAATTTCTAGGTCGATATGACCTATTGTCCTAGTTCTTAGATGTTTGACCATTATGTATGAATGTTTTATATGTTCTTAATATTTCAATTAGTTCCATGAAACTAATGACCTATTGTGGTTACAACATTAAACATAAAAATAGTTTAAAGTACTTAGAATTCAACAGATTAAAAATAATAAGTTATACAGCCAAATAGCTAGCTTATTTTATACCTATATTTCAAGTTGGAATTCTCTCATTGAAGAGAAGAATTTTTAAAATGTGAGAAAAAATGCGGAGATGAGGATGTATCTTTTTGTAAATAGTCTTTATAGTTGCTATTAAGGATGCTGCTGGGAAGTCTGTACCGCTGACCAACCGGTATGCGCTTTTTCATAAACAAATAACTGACACAAGAGACAAAGACAAAGACACAGACAAAGACAAGATAAGTAAACAAAGACAAAGACAAGATAAGTAAAGATTATGTATATTTTTATTTAAATACATTGACTATTTAGTTCCACTAGATCAGTTTAATAGAGTTCTAATATGAAGTTGAACTACGGGGAATAAACTCTTACTAGTTTAACCGTTGAAGCAGTGACTTAATTTAAATAGTGAGACCAATATTCTGGGACTATTATAAAATATTTTATATGACGTTGTATTCTTCAAGGAATGAAGTAACAATATGTACTCTATACCTGTGTCTTAATATATACAGTAGCTAAAAATAGTAAAGAGTTTACACTCTTTACTATTTTTAGCTACTAATACTTACAGAATTGGATTTGGATTAATATTCTCTAATACTTTAATTAATATTCAGAAGAATTATTTTCCTAAAATACCCGTTTTTGTTAAAAACATCGCTATTTCAACATCGTGTCTTATTACGGAGTTCAAGAGTATACGAATGAGATAAAGAGAAATGATCTGTAAATGGAACCGCAATGGAGCAGAGAGCTTGACATTTATTCCTACTTTACTATAAGATTTATCATACATTTTTCAAATCATTAAACAAAGAAATACATAAACTCAATTCACGAACAACGCCCAGATCATAAAAACACAAGGTTTCATAACACGGATAAATTTTCATTACAAATTGGAACTATTTTCAATATATTTATTTTGACTAGGCCAGAACTTTATCGCGACCGTCAGTTATGAGCCACCTATAATCAGATAGTGAATAGATTCGTACAATTATGTATGTAATTATAGTTCATAAAAGTATTTTATTGGTAACTATAAAATATTAAATAATTCATTTGATTTGTCCCCTCCTATCCTTAGGTAAAGACAGTATAAACTAAATATGAGATATCGATGTTGGTAGGCTATCTAGTTTTAATATGACAATTTTGAATGTTACAGTACTCGTACATACAGCACAGAAAAATATAAAATGCAATTATTAAATATTGAGTCGCTTAGTATCCCTTTATGCGAAAAAAAAAATATAAGTGAGGTGAGAGCTGGAACGAAAAATACAAACGGCGTTTTATGTATGTGAGACGTAATATTTTCAATTTTAAAGGTGTGTGCATTGATAGTTCCAGATGAGCACCTCAGGGTCTCGCGTTACTTAAAGCTCCATGGTCCTGCAGAGGTTTTTCGAAACTGCAAACGAGCGTGGAGAAATATTTCATCTGTTCCGTGAGCTGACAAAGACCTCTCTGATCCTTTTTATGAGCTCCCTGGGACTGAACTGGGCAATGAATATCACGAAATGTGACATTCACTATAATGATAGTAAAGCCTCTTTTCACATCTCGGTCCCTTTGTTGTGAACCTACCTACTGACAGCAATTTTGATATTGACATTTGACATTTCGTACTTCCTATTTTCTGTATATAATATACCTAGCAAGTAGATTCTTATTTTACAGTATAGCTTGCACACTTTAACCAACACCAAGATTTGTTGAAAAAAACTTGGAACTTGGGCTACTCCGATATTACAAATTTAATTGAACGGAGGAATTTGGTATAAAATAATACTGAAAGAATGTAATATTCTTTAATAAAATTAAAAACTTTTAAAATTTAATATAGGTTCCATAAAAATAAAATCCACTCGAAATTGTTCAAAAGTTCAAAAATCTTTTGAAAGTAATAAAATTAGGTACATTAAATTATTTCTAAAAATTATAAAGTGATTTATAATAGATTAATTTGAACACTAATATTAATTCAATAAAAACACTTTCTCGACATATTCTTTGTCTTTAATAACGACTTTTCTTATTACTTTTTGACGGAGTTCAAATCTTGTATATATAATACTCTATAAAATAGTAACGTGGCAAATTCTTCGAATCAAATAATGACCGCAAAGTGTTAAATATTTATAAGAAATAGAACTAAAAACAATAAATGATAGAGTTTTTGTCTGTCCGTCTATATACATATATTTCATATTGGGATTCATTTGTGAACAAAGTAGCCCTGAAAAATAAATCAATATTCATAGATATATTAAGTGTTTAGCATGTAACGTTTGATATGGTCTGCCATGGTTCTATCGGTTTTTATTCTTTCCCTCTGGCTTACTATTTTTTTTATTTCGATACACGAAGCCATTCTTCCCTCTTGCCTTTCGAAAATTGAACAGTGGAGAATGGCCTAAAATTTAAAAAAAAAGTATCCAGAGGGAAATAATTAAATCTGATAGACCCAACGCAGACCATATCGGTAAAAACAAAATACATCTACGAATATTGAATCAATTTTGAGAGGTACTTTTATATAAAAATAACCGGAATATGGAATCTATAACTGTTAGTTTTTTATTATACGAATAGACAAACAAATAAAAAGACTTTACTATCATTATAGTGAATGTCACATTTCGTGATATTCATTGCCCAGTTCAGTCCCAGCTCATAAAAAGGATCAAAGCCGGCTTTACAGACTCACGGAGCAAATGAAATATTTTCTGAACGCTCGTTTACAGTTGCAAAAAACCTCTGCGGGACCATGGAGCTTTACGCAACGCGAGGTCGTGAGGTGCTTATCCGGAACTACCAGTGCACACACCTTTAGCATTCAAAATATTACGTCTCATACAAATAGGACGTTGCCCAAACAGTGTCGCGGTGAATAGCTCGATAAACGAAAAATATGGCATGCCCTTGCTTTATTCGCAATAATACGAGTATTTGTCGTTCATTATTGTTTTTAGCTTATATTGAGAATTAATTTTTACTTTTTAGGTTTTTTAGTTTTTTTAACCTATATTTATTTATTACTTATTAGTTCGATCCATTGTTACAAATATATATTTTTAAAGTTAAAAGCCGGGTCTTCGAGCCAGAAATTAGGCAGTGTGAGCAAATTATTTAATCCTGGCGATCCTTATCAGGATAATGAGATAAGCTTATAAAATTATTGCATTGTCATATATTCTTAATAAGTGTGCAAAGTTTAAATTAAATCTATGTGTTTAAAGTGGTTCAAATCGAGTAGAAAGGGGTGACCAACATACATATATATATATATATATATATATATATATATATATATATATATATATATATAAAAACAGCTTTATTTTAACATCGTGCCTTATCACGGAGTAGAAGAGAATATGATTGAGATAAAGAGAAATGATCTGTAAATGGAACCGCAATGGAGCAGAGAGCTTGACATTTATTCCTACTTTACTATAAGATTTATCATACATTTTTCAAATTATCGAACAAAGAAATACATAAACTCAATTCACAATTAACGCCCAGATCATAAAAATACTAGTTTACATAACACGGATAATTAATTTTATTGTGTTGCCTGCTTCATCACAGAAAACAAATATTTGAAATATGTTTATTCTTCCTGGGCTTACTAAGCCGGAACATGTCATTCAGAGTAAAAGGAATCCGTGTAATCAAAACGTCTTTACCTTTATACTTCCGTTTCAAAACTGTGGCTTCGATAAACTTTTTAACATTTTAAAGACGTGGCTGGTTTATATTACATAATTATTACCTTTCCAGACATATGTCTCTCAAACTCTTATGTCCATGTTTTATTGGAGCGAATTAGCGTACTGGCTAATATCCATTGAATGAACGACTTCAACCTTTCGAGCAAAAATCCGGCACGGCCGTACCATTCTTTTCTCGAAGCAAATCTCTATAAAAAATCTTATTTTATATAAGTATTACTTATATTTTGCATTGTGACTTCATGCAATCAATTTATTTATTTAAAACATAAAGATTTTGAAAAGATATGATATGGTTAATATAAGATGTTGTTAGGTTAACTAAATACGTAATAACTTAAGACAGAAGGTCTTTAAGTAGAGACTGAATAAATTAATTACAGACTTGGACTCTACGGTAGAAAAACCGCGTTGGGAGACGTTTTTTTTTTACAAGTATTGTTTTTTATGGGATATTTTATTACAATAGTTATACAAAATAACGTTTTATGGTGAGATATTTTAATAGAGGAATGGTACTGAATAATGTGTACCAACAGGCTGCTACAAAGTATACAACGTGCATTTGAACGAAACGTGGTTTTGAAGCAAACTACAAGGTGAAATGATACATTACCGTCACAACAGCGCACTGAAAAGCAATCAAAACAATAAATCTGTAAATAATTTCATATATAAATAAAAGAACAGTTGTTCATAAACCTTTACTGATAGTTGGATATGTATTTAAAAGTTAAACATAATAATTTCTGAGTTAAACCTATTTGTAACTTAAATACAACAATGTAAAAATTGCTATTATTTGAAAATACTAATTAAAATTTAGTAAAAACGAATACTTGTTAAGGCTATATTTAAATTGTTGGATAGTTAACTATGAAAATGTATGTTTATATTAAATGTTGAATATTATTATTTAATTATATAATTTACTTATTTACCATGACATAACATAACGTTAGAATAAACCATTATTTCAATAATTTATTTCTAGTCTTGGGTCAAAGCACTTACTGATGTATACGAGCCTTCAGTTGATATAATATAATATATTACCTGAGAGTTCATATTCCAGCTTTGGTACAATTAATAATTACTTTAAATTGCCATAGATATTGTTATATTATTATTATTTTTAAATAACAATGACTTTTGAAGAAGAAGGCTTATTTATGATTTAAAATTCATTAATTATATATTAACAATTAATATAACGTAACTTATTCACTATTTTCTCAACAATAACTTTCTGGATAAAGAAATTATTCTGTAAAATGCTATTAGAGTGATATTTGTAACTTTTGACATTTGTTTTGATCCAACATCGGGATTATTATTTTTACGTAATTCAATACGTAAAGCACTTACAAACGAAACATTTTCATAGAATTTGATAATTGTTTATTTTCAAAATAGACTTATTTTAATTACATATAAAATATAAAACAAAGAGTGAATTAAACTCAATCATTATCTTTTCTAACAAGAAGTGAAATCCTCGATAACTCTGTTTTTTTTGACAAACGGAAATGAAAATTAATACCTTTTTGTTATTTAAATGAACACTTAAGAACTTTTGTTTCATCAATACGAGGCCCGCTTGAATCTGTTTTGTAACCGTCATGAATATTTCATGAAATGTAAAATGAATGTAAAACTTACAGGGATTTCTAAGCTAACATCTTATTCATCTCATACAAAGTGGTACATTTCTAATGAAAAATATTATTCATTTTAATAAATATAATCAACCAGTGCTTGTTACAAGATTAGTGATAAACTTTCCATGAAATTAATATATTCTTGTAACCAAAAACATATTTTAATGAGCCCTTCAAAACATTTTTATTTTGGTAATATTTCACAAACTTCATAAGTAATGACTATTTGTCAGCTAATTTTATTCGCCACTTCAATTCAATTGATCGGGTGTTCTTTAAACATTTTTAATTTATTTCCTTATTATTCTTTTTGCAACTTGGACCAAATGAAGTATTCATAAGTTTATTATTTATATAGTATTATATATATTACATATATATATATATAATGATACGATGTTCAACTAACACGTAATTTTTACTTTGCATTTTACTAAATAACTTGAATAAACATTTTATGTTTTTATTTTAAAACGAGTAAAAACATGTTATAGGTTAATTTAACTTTTTTAAATTCACCAAAAAATTTTTAAAAGAATTAATAAGTAAATTATTAAAAAAGTTTAAAGTAAAATATAATAAAAATATATATGTTATTAAAAAAAAGTTGTTTTAAGTTAATTGATTAATAATGGTTTTTGTCTAAGAAAATGTATTAAAAAAAACAAATTTTAAGAAATAAAATAAATAATTTTTAATGCAATAGTTATTCACGTTTAAATACATTTTTTCTTAATAATTTGTTCTATAAGTAAAGACTGAATAACATTTTTTTGGTTTAACGTTCGTCGAGGCGCGTTACGGTTGGCTTTGGTTATTTATCTCTCGTATAAACGACTTTTTTAAAATAATTGTCAGTAAATGTTTAATATCAACAATTTTATATAATAACGTTCTTATTTAATAACCACATACTGTATAGTTATAACCTCATCAGTTAAAAAACCGAAATACAATTAACTGGATACATTTATTTAGCAGTTGTATATCAAATCTAGATTAAAAGTTTGAATAATATCTGTAAAGGAATGTTGGAATAAAATGGCGACTTATATGGAAAGCGTAGAGAAATAGGTTTTAGAAAATGAAAGGTATGTGTTAAATAGATGGGTTTATGAAGAATAAAAGTTTATTACAGTATTAATATTATACAAAAGAAATAAGTAGACACTACTACGGTTTATTTTGTATTACTAAAATACAAAGTGTTAATGGAAAAGTTTTTGTTTTACAAGAGACAGACAGTGCTCCTAAATGTCGAAGTTTGTCAAACAGAGAGTGAGACACTCTTATACTATTTACAAGTTTGTAAACTGTGGTTAGAGTCTTAAATTAACGAGTTAAAAGACATCAGAAAGATGAAATATATTTCTCCAAGCTGAAAAAGATTAACCAAAATATTTGTAATATTTTATCATATAAAAAGATAATCACATATCTGAGTATTTCTCTTTATTTTAATTGTCATATAAATTAAATATATGTATTTTGTAACTACTCGTTATCTGTTGTTAAAATTAAAACCTTTAAAAATGAACAATTTTCTAAATTTTTTTTTTTTTTCGTATCTTTAATTTTAATGTTTTTACAGAATAGAATTTATATATTCATTTTTTTTGCCAATATGTTATCTGTAAAATATATTATTATATCAATAACGTCCATATTATAATACTGAGGTTATAATATTTCCGTGTGACAGTCGCTTCGAGCGCTTTTACGACAACGAGCGTCAATATTGCATCCAACTTATATTAGTGCCTCTTGATCTATAAAAATATCACATTTTACCATATTATTATAATATCAGAGTATATTGAGTGCATCAGTAAATAGTTTGACAACGTCATCGCTCTGATCATCGAGCTGTCGTAACCACAGATGTCTGGAATTATTTTATAAATCTTTGAACGACTTAAAAATTCGTTTAAAATAGTTTTGTAAAATCAGGATTTCGATACGCAGGTAGAGACTTTCCAAAGCACCAAATACGACTACTTTAATGAGCACTATTCACCTCCAAACCGTTATGCTCACAAAAATAAAGAAAATACTTTTAAATTGAAAATGAGGAGGAAAAAAAGAGAGTTAATACGGAAACTTCGTAGGGCCAAAGCCATGGGCGATAATCAACTTAGTCACCAACTGTCTAGGGCATTACGGTCAATTCTTAAACTAATTCAAGGTATATCAAAACAAATAACAAAAAATCTTGACAATTTTGACCGGGCAAAACACGAAGTAGATTTCGATAAAAATCCTTTTGAATACTCAAAAAACATATTCAAAAAAGAAAAAGGTAAGCTTCTCTTGACCAACGAGCAAATTTACGATCACTACAAAAGCACATATCAAGTACCAAAAACTCATAGACTATATAAGGATCCTAACAAACAAAGACCTGAGAGTCCTTCTATTGATTTTCAATCCAACCCACCAACTTTGGAGGAGATTAATAAAATAATAAAAAAAAAGCCAACTTAATCAGCCAGGTCCTGATGGTATTCCTTACATAGTATATAAAAATGTCCGTCGGTTCGTAATAAACTTTTAAAATGTATTCGGTAAAATCTGGTCAAGGAAAGACAATTTCCAAGATATTTTTCTCTTTTTTACAAAATAAAATGACGCAATTCATGATTAAAAATAAGTATTTCAGGCCGAATCACCACAAAGGGTTCTTGCCCGGTATTTCTGGATGCCTGGAACACAACACATTAATTTCGGAAAGCCTTAAAGATGCCAGAACGAGCGAAAGACAGGTTACGGTGTGTTGGATAGACTTGGAGAACGCCTTTGGGTCGGTAAGACATGAACTGATGATGTTCGCGTTGAGATGGTATAACTTTCCTACTTTTTCGACATGATTGCATCATACTATTCAAAATTATTTTTTCAATAACTTCTAGCGGAAACCATTTCCGACCGCTAAGCTATAATATAGATTTATTTCAAGGATGTTGCATTTCTCCAATAATATTTAATATAGTAATTAACATTTTAATAGATAAATTAATAAGTCATGAGAAAAAGTGGGGTTATCGGTTTAAATTTAATAATAAATACACGGAATCCATACTAGCATTTGCAGACGATCTCGCTATACTGACACGTAACCCTAAACAATGTCAGGTACTTTTAAATGAAGTAGAGGATTTCTGTACGTGGACTGAAGGACTGAGGACAAAACCCAGTAAATGCCACTGTCTATGTCTGGGTAGACGAGACACCAAATATACCTCTTATAATCCGGGTCTTTCAATAGGCGGTCAAAGTGTTGCTACAATTACTGAAGCAGCCCCATTCAAATTTTTCTTGACTTTGACTTCAATTCCATAAACAATTCATGATAGGTGCTCAAACAAATAAAGCAGGGTTAGGATCTAGCGGGAAAGTTCGAGATATAGACTTAACAAAATCCTTTATTCGGCAAGATGAAAACGATCAGTATCGAGTGAACGCGATGAATCTAGAAATTCAAAATGAGTGGGTGACCATAGGCGACTTTTGTATTCCTTTAGCATTGAGGTGGCGCACCTTACTTCATGAGTGGTCTCCAGCCTTATTAAAATCTAAATGCATTCCAAATGACTCTCCCAGATCAAAGTAATTTAGTAAGATGGGGTAAAGCTACCGAAAAGTCTTGCAATATCTGTGGGGAGGGAGTAGGAAGGGCTAAACACTTGTTGGTAGGGTGTAGGGTGCTATTGGAAAAAGGTCAATACTCGCGGCGCCATGATAAAGTATTGGAAATCATACGTGAAGCGGTTAGTCTTTCAGTAGCTAGAGCGCAAAAGGGTATAACAACCACCAAAAAATTCATAGAGTTCGTTAAAGAAGGCTCGTCTAAAAAAACAAAACAAAAGCCTCACTCTATCTTGGAGGCGGCTCGTGATTGGACTATAATGATGGATACGTATGAGGAACAGTATAGAATTCCTGAGGATATTGTTGTCTCGTAATCCAGACCGGACATATTCCTGTATTCTAGACAGTTAAAGCGCGTGATACTTGTGGAGCTTACTGTTCCGTGGGAAACTAACATCCCCAAAGATCACACAATTAAAGTAAACAAGTATTAAGAACTGACCAACGAACTGACCAGGAATAGGTATATAGTAAATTTGTACGCGGTAGAAGTTGGGGCGAGAGGTATAACAGCGGAATCTCTCTATAACCTACTTAAAGATCTTGGCCTCTCTAGAACTATCATCAGTACATTTCTAGAACGTACTTCAAAGGTGGCATTGGTAGGTTCATTCCAAATTTGGTTAGGTAGGGAGAGGAGCGCAACCAGTTGATGGTGAGCGTGAATGCGCATTTTAAAGGGGCCCCTTAAACCTACACTTGGGTCTCAAGTCCCAGGAGCTGTTTGCACTCCTCTCCCTGCAACGCGATGGGCCCGGCACCCACACGGCGAATCCATGGAATGCTAAGAAGCTTCGTCTCGTCTCGTCTCTAATATGATATTTGGGAATAAAGATAAATATAGTGCGTATATTATGAAACATTGATTTGATATTAAATGGTTCATAATAAATGTATATACTTAATATATTACGAAAATTAGTTTTTTTATTTATTTCTAGATCACAAAATGAGAAAATACAAACGTTGCTGATTACCTAATAAAAATGTTTACAGCTCTTTCCATGTTAATCCAAAAATAAAGTTTTTTGTACATTTAGTAATCGAAATTTTAATTTATAAATAGACGGAGATTAAAAAAAAAAATTCATGGATACTACGTCCCAAAAATCGACTAAACCTTTAGAGGATGTTCTTTTACTTGTTCTTTTATTTCTTTTGCTTTTATTAATTAGTATATGAAATAGATTCTTATAATCAAACAACTCCCATAATATAGGCCGTTGTCTCACCCGCGGTATACTCGTAATATTTATTTATTAAAAACTTTATTGTTCCAACACAAAAAAATGTTACAATGGCGGACTTAATGCTTAATAGCATTCTCTGACAGTCAACCTTAAAGAGTTGCAGAGAGTTAAGAGGCGGTACAATAAAGAAGGAAATTACAGAGAACATTAGAAGAAAGTATTATACACATTATAGATATATACACAAATATATATATATATTTATTTTACACAAATAGTAAATATATATATATATATAATATACGTATAATAATAGTAAATATTTTAGTTTCTTACTTAAGACGTTCTTATAGATTTATTTAATTACAATGCTTTATACAGTTATTCTCTAAATTAAAAATGCTTGGTAATATTGTCACTAAATAAATGTTTTTATTGTTAATGAGAAATATATAAATTTCGGTCTAATTAAACGCTTTCTTTTATTCTGTAGGATAATAATAAATCCAACTGATTACTTAGACTCGTCACTCGTTAAGTTTTGGTCCGTTATACCAACAAGTTAGCTGATGAGAATTCCGTTTAAAATGTATTTTGTACAGAATTTATTCAACAAATGTATTTTATTTACGCTAAATATTTGACAATTAGTTATGTATATAATTTCCAGCGGAGACCATCAATCAAATTAATGACATTATATGCGCTGTACATAATTACTGTATACTGTTGTATTTCTTCGTTGAAGAGTTTTATTTGAAAAATATAGGTTTAAGACTTTCGACGGAACATTACGAAAGCATATAATATGTAAATAATTATGTTTCTTATTATAAGAAATCCATTGAACTCGGCTATCAACATGTTATATATTCAAACAGAATCAGTACTCGTACTGACGCCGTTTGTATATTACATAAGTCTCCTATGGAGAGTTCACTGACCGCTGGTAGAGACGATCCCACAATTAAACCGAATAATTTAAGTCGTTCGTTGGTAAAAGTATAATGATAAAGTAAAGGAATAATTATAAGAAAACAAGCACTTTCCCCTAGTTATGTAAATACAATATTAAATGAGTATTCGCTAAAAATATGGGCAAGAAAATGTTCTATGACATTTTTATAAAAATGAATTAAAATACATTAAAAATAATAATTAAAGGCGCTAGACAATCGTCTGTCAAACACACAGCTCATTAAAGACGAATTCTAATGATAATATTTCATTAACATGGGCAGTCTTTGAGCTTTGACACCTCATATTGCTCTCCACTTGTTACTAACAGGCTGCAACTCTACATCTATGTTCGAGGCTATGGAGATCGGCTTCTACCAGCTCAGGGTCACCAATTAACTTTTTTGTTGGCCTCTCAAATGAGTCTCTCTAACGTTATCTAACATGTTTTGGAAAATGAAACGGCCTTTAAAATCTATTATAACATAGTTTTATTGAAAGTATCAACCCTATTACGCTGTATTAGATGAAATATTATATTTTTCAGTTCAATTGATCCAGTACTCTGACTCTTATTATATGTACCTTTTCACAAATGTCCGAGAGTAGATTTTTAACGTGAATTTTCAATTATAAATTAAATTTTCTTGTGTCTATATATACAACAAATGAAATGATAGAAACGTATTAAAGGCATCCATTATATTTTCGTCCTTATTTTACGCTTCTAGAAACAGTCGTTTTCTCTCCGTATTGTACTTTAAAGATAAACCTTGAAACTTTGTTTCTCTCCTTTTGATGTGTTGTTTATTAAAAGCAACTAAAGTTGAACTATTACATAACGTATAAGTAGATGAAATATTTGTTTTTCGTTTCACACAAAGTACTTAGGCATTTACATAAAAAATAAATGATTTTTTATGTGTAATTAAAGGGTATGAATATGTTATCGAGCTCCTACAACATTAAACAAATTCATCATTTTTTACTTACAAGATTATATGCGAAGTACGAATCTTTCTCTGAACCCTCGTCAAGAGTTGACGTGGTATGAAGTAATTATATCACATTTTCATGAAAGAAATAAACTATGAGTAAAAGTGTCAATTTTTTTACTGATATGTCATTCTTATCCGAAAATATATATTTATATTTTTTGGTTTTAAAACACGCTTTTGGTCACCTTGGCCTTTTATATATTTTGCCACGAATCTGTGGACTTACCCACTGCTTTCATGAGAAATTTATCTAAGTCTGCCTTCAGAGATTTGCAAAAGAGTTAACGTCGGTTTGACATTTAGAATAGGTCATTTTTCCTGTAAAACTAATCATATTCTTTTGGTATTTGTTTGTTATATAGTCTACTAGCATTATATAATAGTTCTAGTAGACTACTTAAATGGTGATAAAAATAAAAAGTAATATTTGTTAAATCAAACTTATTTGTTGTTGATTGTATTTTTTTTCAAAATAAATACATAAATTATGTTGCACGAACGTTATATTGAACACTTACATATAAGGATTGCGTCGTCTGTTTGTTTGAAACTACACAACCAATTACGTTAAACGTCTTTGAATTGTATTTGTATTTGAGAACTTTCTGCGTAGAATAAATATGCTAAATATCAAGTTGTGATATATTTCTTAATATATTATATATGTTAATTTTTTCATATAGTTACAACATACGGTTGCTTGAAATATTAAAAGCTGAACAAGAGCGTCGCCAGCCTCTGAGGAGGGAGAAGGCGCTCTTTTAGAATTGTCTTGTCTTGTAACGAGCTAAAAATACCTGCGCAGCACTCCCAGCGGTCTGCTGCACGCAGTTCAAACCAAGAGTCCTCCATGCTTCAAACTCCTGAGTAAGAACTCCGAATGGTGCGGACAAAGTCAGGCAAATACAATTAACGTGAAAAGAGGCGGATAAAAATACCATAAATAACATATCATGTTGCATCAAAGGTTTAAACATAAAAAAATACACTTTATCTGGTAAATAATAAATAATTTATTATGCGCGTAAGCCTTTTATAAGAGATAAGAAAGCATTTCACTTTGACGCAAAACTAACATTACCAGATATCCCTTAGGGCTGGATTTTGCTCTCACAAAGGGCTTACTTAAAATCTAGTGTGGCCCTAAGCGGTGGCGTTCCTCGGACAGCAACATGTTTTTTAAATTCCTGAACTACTAGTAATTGTAAGAATAAATCGCTTACATAAAAAATATAGTTGCTTGTACTAAATATGTATAAGTATTATGACATTGGTAAAAAAAAAAAGTTTCTTTTTTAAAAAAAAGTTCTTTCGTGTATTGTAACAAGGAACTCAAAATAACTTGCAACTTTTTTTGTCTTGTTCCTATTCTGTTTGTTTGTTTTAATAATCACTGGGTTTAAAAGGAATGTGCTGTTGGTATAACTTATAGCGCTGGTATCATATCAAAAATACTCGCATTTAGTTCGGAAAAATCTATTATTGGCATAAGAATATACAAAAAATAATTTAAGCTGTAAGTAAAATGTAATAAAACTATGGGTAGGTTGATTATTTAATTTAACATATAGCAGGCATTTCTATTGTAACAATTATAGCAGGCTTTTAAATTATATTTTGATATTATATTATAAAATTAAAATAACTCTTTCAGATTATATCTATTCTCAAAACTCAGCAATACTCAATATTATTTGAAACACATAGTCAAAGTTTACTGGATTGTCTGTGTTTGTTGAACTACTCAATTAAGGAGCAGAACGGCCCCGGGAGGGAATCGGAGCTTTGGCTTGAGGGCAGCTTAGAATATATACTGCTATTGACCCAAGGTGATCTACGTATCTGTCTGTCCATAAGAGGCGTGTATTAGATTCATCAATAGTTGTTTCGAGTTTATATAAATACTTTGTGAGACTGGTTGTCCGTTCAAATTTTTATTCTAAATAAAAACGATAAGTATATGCTTTAGTGTATTTTTTTATGTTAAAACCTTTGGTGCAACATGATATGTTATAATATGGTATTTTTACCCGCCTGCTTTCACGTTAATTTTATTTGCCTTACTTTGTCCACACCATTCGGGGTTCTTACTCAGAAGTTTGAAGCATGGAGGATTCACGGTTTGAACTGCGTGCAGCAGACCTCTGGGTGTGCTGCGCAGGTGGTAGGGTACATGTAGTGACGTCATCAAAGGTCTCATATAAGGTCTTCGTTACTCATTGTTGTAACACATTGTGTACACACTGGACTTCCCGTGTCACTTGTGAATTTATCTAAGTTATAGTTATTGTACTTTATTGTGTTAATGGTTGGTTTCCCAGCAGATGGTAACATCCTAAACCTGTCCATATTCAATAAACGTCTCTCCCGCAACCATACATTTATCATTCTATTCGACTAGCGTTAATGAAACTTGTCTAGGCCTTCAGTACGTCCCCTAATATAAAGTGTTATATTACTTTCTACCGACATGTAAGCCAGAATATGAAGCCGTGAAACAGTTCACAATGTAGGGCGTGAAACAGGAAAAACGTTACAGCGTACTTATCACAGAAAGAACTTAGTCGTGTATACCTTACTGACTACGCTGACCAAACTGTTCGTTTTGTTTTCGAGACGGACAGATCACATCAGTTGTAACTTTATCATGACAAAATGTGAGACTTTTATATTCTATTATATAGTATTGATTAGGATATCTGACAGGTTATAAATTGTAATTCATTAATTTATAGATTCATGAGTCAAGAACTTAGATGAAAGGAAAACACGTTTAAACGAATAATATTAAAATAATATTTTAAACAGGAACTATTTTTTTTCACCAATATGTGGTAATAATATTATTATAAACTTAAGCATTATTTATTATTATTTGGAAACTTGTAATAATAGTTCCCAGGCCAGTGCCTGGAACTACTTAATTTGGAAGTAGAGCGGTCCCGGGAGGGAATCGGAGCTTTGGCTTAGGCGGTTTTAAAATTATCCAGTATAAATGAACCGGCCTGTACTGAAAACTTGGTCATAGCGATGTGCAGTTTCACATACATGAAGTGTTGAATATAGTTTAATTTATACTGTAAAGGACTTGTTAAAAACTCGAACACTTATATGAATTTACTACTAAATGTACAAAGTAGCCTTATCCAACTAATAATTCAAACTTACCTTCATAGTACATAAGCTTGAAGTACAAACAATGGCAAGATACACGAGTTATGCCTTTCCTTCCCCTATTGAAGCTGTCAAAACCAATAGCTCTTTTGCTAAAAGCGAAGATAAACCAAAGAAAATATAATTTTATCAAAAATAATAAGTCCGTAGTATAGAAAAATGTTCATAAAAATAAGGAATCCTTCAAATTAAGGAATTCCTTTATTTGAAGGTTCAAGACTTCCTTTTTGTTCGAAGTAAGGATACATTTTGCTTGCTTTGTCTGTCGAGAGATATATGTTGGGAGCGTCAATATCGGGAGGTCTGTTCAATTTTTAGATAACACAAAATTTAGGGAAGAGATAATGAGGGGCTAAAGTAAGCTTCTATAATTTCAAACAATATTAGTTTTTAAATATAATATTAGGAGAAAATTTAGAAAAAATACTTAATATCCAAAAAGAATATACTTAGGCTCAATTACATGATTAAAAATGTTCAAAACAAAATGATTGGATGATGTCACACTTTCAAGTTGTTTTTTTTTTTCTGAATCATGTAGTCCAGTTTAAGTTGTTTTTTTTTTCTTCATCATTTATAGTGAGCTGATTTTTCGTGGGAAGCTTCCTTTTCACTAGACCAAGCTTTTTCCTTAAGGTAATGTTGATAAAATAATTATAGAAATATTTTTTTTATATTTTCTTAAAAAACTTAGTTTACAAGATATATTTGAAAGTAGATAAAAATTAATATATTTTATATATTTATAAATACATATCTATAAATGTATACATATATATATATGTATATATATATATATATATATATATATAAATGTGTGTGTATAAAAATATATATATATATATATATTTATATATACATTTGTAAATATGATGTATAATACACATATTTCATTTCATTTTGTGTACCCAGTATTCTATAGGATACATTTTGGTGAGTGTGCGAAGGAATTACATGAACTAATTCCCCCATCCCCCTTCCATCACCGGACGTTCCGACGCACGGCGAGCATCCATCCTTTTGTAGTAGACGCGCGGCATGTCCGAACGAAGCGCTACGCTTCATCTTTTTTAAATCGGACAGCGAAGGAGTGGAACAGCTTGTCTGCGTCGGTATTTCCGTCCAAGTACAATGTGGGTGTCTTCACGGCAAGAGTGAATAGGTTTTTACTAAGTTCATGCGCTTTACCACCTACGACTACATTTCCACTTCCCATCAGGTGGAATGTAGTCAAGCGTCAACTTAGTTTAAAGTGTAAAAAAAAAAGAAAAAACACTCAAAAATTACTATCAATTAATCAGTCAATAATAATAGAATATAATACTTAAAAACTATTTCCATCTTTCGAGGGAATACAAGTTAATTTAATTTAGATAGATGTTATGACAGAGTTTCGAAGGTATTTCCTAATAATAAAAAATAAATATCTTCATTCCATATTTTATTTGTAAAGATTCTTTAAGATTCTTGATTCTTAGAGCTTTGAGAATAAACTCTGCCCTTCTGTTTGTTGACACACTGCTCAATAGTCAATATTTTCTCGTCAGTGTTATTTTCTCTGTAATCTACCTTTTTGTATCTCTTAAGAAGTTGTTTTAATGTTACCACTTCTAAATTTTTATTTTTATTATACTTAAAATGTGTACTTGAGGAATACTTCATTAAAAATACTCACTGAAAATCATTAAAAAACATCACAAATTTCACTACAATATCCACTCAATTTAAATAGACAAAGAATATTTGATATTATTCATAAAGTTTTAGACATTGAGAGTTTTTATCTTGTTGAGAGAAAATTATGTTAAACCAGCATCAAATATTTACTTAGGGAAAACTAACAATAAATTACTAGGAATCTCTTTGATTGCCTAATAATAATAGACATTATTTTTACTAAAAATATTAAAACAATATTTATTTTAGGTTAAGGTCTTTGACTTGAGAGAGGCTTCAAAGATATGACTACTGCTCTTGATACATTTTTTTTCTGTTGGAAAAATCCGTTATGGCCCAGCGGCCAAGAAGGGGATGGCCAAGTGGTTATGAGGGACTACCCGGCAGCATAGATGACGCTGCCATTTTTTAGCCTATCCACTAAAAAACCAGCGATTGTTCTCATCGCCTTAGTAGGAAGCCACGGAATCAATTTTGCATTCACCGTGACGCCCCTCCAGAAGCCCCTCCATAGTAGGGTATCGCGAGCACTACCAGTACTACAACTGGAAAAGAAAGCAGTGGTCATACTTCCGTCTTCTCCTTCCCAGTCTACCCTTCGGAGCGGGTCAGAAGGACAGACTAGCTCCCTACTTGATTAAAAGATACATTAAATACAGTTACGACTTTAATATAAATACTTTATAGGACTTGTTTTACGTTCATAAAATAATTTGAAATGTTTATTCATCTCAAACTAAGATTTTATAATTAAGATTAGATTTTATAATTAAATTAAGATTTCTAGACTATGATTTTATCATTAAAAGTTAATATCAATGTAAATTTCTAAAGCGTATTATAATCAAATATATTGAAAAAAATATAGTAAATATTTTGATAGGTCCAGTATTGAAATACGTAATTCAGTATCTTTTTTTCTTATTCCAATAGAATAATATATTTTACCGTTAGCGGGTACTTTTATAAAACTTGGCAGAATTCCGAAAGCAATTTGTTCAACGTAAAAGGTGTTAATAATTTCAAATCACTGAAATAAATATTTAATAGCTAGCTTTATATTTAAATCAAAATTATAACTTTGATATTACTTTATTTCTATTATTTTACTATAACAATATAGTAAATATAAAGCTAAATTTTATACCTACTTAAAAAAATACGAAGTATATATTATCGTATAAATTATTAGTAAGTAATTAAATTTATCAATTTGTAAATGTAATCCAGTAGCAAAAAGTACAGAATATATAACCATTGGACATCTCATCATAAGGTAATGTATACGAAGTACCCTTTGAGTTACTGTTTGACCTTCGTCAAGAACTCACGTGTTATGAAGCAAATATGTCACATTTTTATAAAAGAAGTTCCTCATCAGTTTAATTTATTACCTTGGGTTATATTATTCCATTGTTATTAGGAATTCCTATTTTTTTATTTATATAACGTATGTCACACAGTGAAAATGCAGCTTTCTAATGGTGAAAGAATTTTTGAAATCGATCCAGTAGTTTCTGTTTGAAAACAATACTGTAGTGTAATGGTGACCTAGAAGATAAGGTCGCCACTTTTTCCTTTATGTTTTGGTATTTTTCACTATTTTTTTGTTGTAAAAAGAATATACAATACGATATTTCAACCTTTAAAGACTTATTTCTTAATTTATAAAAATACTTGGGCTTTTATCAGTAAATATATTTCATTTCAACATTTATTTATAAGCGAGTTGAATTCACAAAATTTATAATAGTTTTAAACAAAAAGTAGCTTGACTTAAATAAAACATAACTTAAAGGATTATAACTCAATGAGTCAGATATATTTTCGTATTTTTTATTTTGACGCGGGTACGAAAGCGAGATTTTATTTTTATACAAAGAAACGAAATTTAAATCCTTTAAACAATTTATTTTTATTTCTTTCTATATATGTATTTTTATTTCTTTCTATATATATATTTATTTCTATATGATATTTTTAATATAGCAGAGAGATGTAGATTTGAAATGATTTTTTTTATTGTATTCGATTTGTTTTCTGTAGATATAATAAGCAATTTTATCATTAGATAATTGAATCATTTTTGTCACTTTAACCTAAAAACTATTGATACACACCTTCCAGACATCCTTATATTGGAAGACGAAGTCCAAGTCTAGTACCCTTCATGACATTTGGCTTAAATTGCTTCTCAGTCTAGAAATCTGGTTCTTAAGTTCTTGTGGTTGACGATGGATAAGTTTATTGAAATTGCTTGTCATTACCAATTATTTGTTCTTTAATAAAATCCACTTGAATAAAAAATTGTCAAACAATATTTTATAATCACTTTCCGTTTATTTAAAGCGCACTTAAAGGAAATCAATGGCTATAGAAATAAAAATACTTCAAGACTATAAAAATATTACAGCACGCGCTGCAGTTTGTGTGTGTACATTTCCATTAATCGACATAACTACGGCCGTTGTCAAGATTATTGTAATTATATCACGAACAAACATAAATAACTGTTTACTTTATGTAAAAGAAGTTAACGAAATACGATTTTGACTGTTAAAAAAAAAAAAGAAAATACAGCATATATAATCAGTTTTTCCGAAAAAAAAAAATAACAAATCTGAAGTTGCAAGTTTACCTACTAAACTTGATCAAAAATTGTTCGGTAGGTTGTACAAACAAACAGACAATAATTTTATAATTTATGGTTTTGGGTGCTTATAAATACTAAGCAGGTTGCAATAATTATTTGAATTATAGATTGTGCCTCGTTACTATTTCATTATACGTATCGCTAGCAGTTGTGAGCTCCGAAAACTACAAAAAATACAATCTATACTAATATTATAAAGTGGTAACATTTTAATTTGTGTTTTTGTATGTTTGTATTGTTTTCACGTAAAAACTACTAGACAGATTTCAAAGATTCTTACATCATTAGAAAGCTGTATTTTCACTGAGCAACATAGCTTATATTACATTTATAAAAAAAATATAATGTAACCCAAGGTGTGAAAAAATGAGCCATAAAATTTGTCATCGCGTGCGCTGCAGCAACTAGGGATGATAGAATAAAAAAATGTTCTAGAGTATTATAAAACGTATCAAAATTATACATCACTATAACTACTTTTTTACATTTTGAAAGTTGATAGAAGTGTCAATAATCAAACCATATTATTTATACCTCTGTATTCTTACTGTCTAAAGTCCTCGCAAGACGAAGTCGCGGGCAACAGCTTGTACAAAACAAATAAGTCGCGAAAATATGTTTTCAATAATGATGTAAGTGCTTTGATTGAATAAATTTCAGTTTTCAATTAATTTTAACAAAGCAGATTGATGAGGCTCTTAAGATGAATCTAAAAATTGTATTTAAAAAATATTTCAAACCTTCAAGGAAATTCAAATAGATTTAATTTAGATGGAAAATATATTATTAGAAAAGTTTCAAAGTATTTTCCTTATAAAAAAGGAATATAAAATTTAATTCAGTAATATTTTATTAAAGATTCAATTAAAATTTTTCTACATTTCTTATTCTTAACTCTTATTCTGCATTATATTAGAAACTAATTATTACAAAAGAAATTACTAATTGCTTTTATATTTAAAATATTCCTTCTATGGAAAAAAACCTGCTAAAAAGATTAGGATGAAAACCAATACTTAAATAATAATTAATTATTTTATAGAGAAAGATTGAGCTAGAGTATAATTATAAAAAAGTAAACAAAAATAATAGGGTACGGTTATATCATATTATTTTGATACATATAGAAAGGTTTCAAATTGGTGGATATTTATTTTATAAGCTCTGTGAAAAAAAAAATGTTTTGTATGTATGTTTTTATAGGTTTTTTATTCGTGTTACATTTCTTTGTTTCGTACCTGCTTAACGCTTTTATTTTTAATTTTAACGACTCTTTACCTTAATGCTTCACTATACACTATGTTTTCAGTAGTATTTGTAGACGGCATTAAAACATATTGGTTTTCAGGAGATCCTACTCGAGAAAGTGCAATATATAATTGGCCATGAGAAAAGCACTCTTTTCTGAGATCGTTGCCTACTATTGAAAAAGTTTGACCCTGGGATTTATTTATTGTAAGGGCAAACGATACCTTGACGGGAAACTGTAATCTTTTAAAGGAAATAGGCAAATCTGTCGGTATCATCGGGATCCGTGGAATGTGAGCGAGCTGTCCAGCCACCGGGCCGGTGACGATGGTCGCTACAATCACATTGGCTCGCAATTCTTTTATTAAAAGTCTTGTCCCATTGCACATATTAGGACGGCTTAAATTTCTTAATAGCATAATGGGAGTACCTACTTTTAATTTCAGTTCGTGGGGTGGCAAGCCGGTGAGTTTAAAAATTCTTGTGGATAGTGTACTGTATCTTCGGTGTTATAATACCAATTACAATTTTAAATTCGTAATATCTTTTGAATGGATTGTCCGATTGGAATAAAATAAAAAGTAATTTATAGCTATTGAAACAATCTTGCTCAATAAATAGTTTATTTGGATAAGGATTAGTATTTGACGATAACATAAGCTAAGGCATAAGGAAAAGTGGTTATAATGGCTAAAATATAAATGTTTGGTTTATACTATCGCGGATTTTATTGAAGGCATTATTAAGTTCTACAACTTTTCTATAGAAGTCAACCATACATCTCTAACCATTGAGGCAGCGTTCGCGAGAATCGTTAACGTACGGCAGTTTTTTCGACTTACTCCACAATTTTCACTACCACGAAAAATCCTATCTATTTTCCGATATAAAATATAGCCTATACGGATTCGGAAGAATTCCTCTAAGTAATGGTAAAAGAAATTATGAAATCGGTGCAGTAGTTTTTGAGCCGATTCAATACAAACATACAACAAAAACAAAGGTTTCCTCTTTATAATATTAGTATAGATTATAGTAGTATATTATACTATTACAGTTGGACATACAGTATTGCGACTTTATTATACTTGAAATTTGGCGTGGTGTTGGTTTAGTGTATTTCATAATATATAAGATGCTTTAAGTTACGACAAAGTTTATTTTCTTATTTCCAGTATTTTTTTTATTAAGGAAAATCACTTTTTCAACAGACTACAGCGTCTAACTTAGTAAATTGTCTTGAAATTATTAACCAATGGTTTTTTAACGGTAGTAAATGATAATATTATAGTGTAATTACGCAAACATAAAAAAGTTTTATTCATATTTTATTTAGTATTAAGTATATTAGTAATTTAACAATCTTTTTAGTACCACATAATTTTTTTTTGGTTTTCCACAAAAAATCATTACAATTTGAACGTTAAAAACCAAACATTTACAAATTCCATATTTCGGTTTAAAATGTCATGAAATTTTCGAAAAAAAAGTAATCAATATCCGTGGGTGTATTTCATTTAGCCAGACCATATTTTTATATGGTCTGCAATGGTACTATCAGTTTGATTTTTTCCTCAAAATTTAGCATTACAGTAATATAATTATGGATTATTTATAGATTTCATTAGCGGTATGTGATAAATAAGATAAAAGGTAGGGTAGGTAATAAACGAATTGTGCTTCATTGTTCTCAATGCAGGAAATCAATAGTGGATATTTGCTTGATGATCGGAATATACAGTAAATAAGTCTTTCATCAAAACTAAGCAATACTAACTATTCTTTGAAACTTGTAATCAAAGTTTACCGACGACGCAATTTTGTCTGTGATTGTTAGTTTCAACAACTTAATTACGGAGTAGAGCGGTCCCAGGAGAAGATCTGGGTCTTGGCTTGAGGGTGGTTTCGGAGATATACTGCTCTTGACCCT
This sequence comes from Dircenna loreta, assembly GCA_963555665.1. NCBI lineage: Eukaryota > Metazoa > Arthropoda > Insecta > Lepidoptera > Nymphalidae > Dircenna > Dircenna loreta. Next base: position 8,552,703 of record OY743093.1, on the reverse strand, counting down.
TCTTGACCTACGTCTCAAAACATATTCTTAGGCAACGTGTAATTTTAAATACAACAAGTTTGTTACGAGTTAAATATAATTATTGTATAGGATTTGTCGTGCGTTGTTAGAATTACAAACGCTAATTCGGTATAAAGATATATTGAATTTTAGAAAATATATATTTCTTTACAAATGTATTGTCGGGAGTTGGCAGGTGTTGACAGGTGTTGGCGGGTGTTGGTGACTGTTGGCAGTTGTGGCATCGTTCTTCGTGGCATCCTTATACGGAGGGATCTGCCGGGGCGTCACGGTGAGTGTGAAAGCGATCCCGTGGCGTCCTACTATGGCATTGAGGGTAACCGTTGGTTTTATTGTGGCGAGCTTTAAAAATGGCAGCGTTCACTATGCTGCCGGGTAGTCCCACATAGCCCTCCGGCCATCACCCTCGTATCCATAACGGAATTCATAGTATCCTTAATCTTATTACATCTTCCTCTGATATTAGATTGGTCTCAATATGAGTTCCCTTTAAGAGGTTACAATATTGTAAACATATCAACATTTAGTATTCAAAAAAATACCTGCGACAAACCAGCGTCATCCACTGGTAAGCGTGTAAGCATGAACACCATACAAATTTATAAATCTTTGTTGCTATTTGGATAAAAAAGACGACTACCAGTACCACTGGCCACTCTAGCAGCTTTTTCTTCCTTTTAATATTTATAGAACTAAATTGAAATAAATTGAACAACCTTTCTCCATTTCTCACAAGTCTTTGAATCTGCAGTTTCTATTCGCTTTTTAATAACCGAGTCAATTCCTTCCACTTTTGAAAAGTAAATATTCTACCTCTTGCATGCGTGGACGTTTTATTAAGATCTCTATAATGTAAATACGATAAATATTAAATACCATTTTATAAACTCAAAATTTATATGAGAAAAGAACATGCACCATGTAAGTAAATTAAATGTGAGCTTACTGCTTTATAAATGACACCATCAATTCAAATGCTGATGATCTAGTCTTCATGGAAATTAGATTTGTCTAATGTTAATTGTAATATATTTCCCATTTGTGATATATAATTTATATAATAAAAAAATAAAGATGTTAATATAATTAGTAATAGTAAAAATAGTTGGTATTAAAATATCAAATATACCAGTATCAAAACTTTTCGGTCCGACAATTCATTTTCATTTTTCTTATACACGCCGGAGCGCATTACACGCCTACTCTCTTGAAGCCCTTGAGAAACACGAACTTCTATAGACTCAAATATAATCTGACCTCGATCATCATCTTCTATCATCATTCGTCTCAATATCTATTTTTCATTATAGACATTCCTTTCTAAGGTTAGAATTGATAAAATTCCCAATAAAAACTTTTTTAATAATTTTTAAAACCTCATATTTACAATTATCAGTATGCAAGCTTGTTAAGAAGCAACGTAGCTGGTTCGCATTAGTACTAGTAAGTAGCGATGGTTGTAATTTCGCAAGGACTTTTTGGGAACATTAAATTAGATCAGTGAGCGCGTGACTTGCTTTGTGATGTTCAAAAGATACAAGTATCTCTATTTACTTTTAAACACGTCCCATTCTCTTTACTAACTTATATAAAAAAACAATTTAAATATATATAAATGAGACTTGACAACTAATAACAGGCTACCTGAAACCAACGCCAAATGACAAGCGTCACCTGCTTACTGAAATAGCTCCACCAATAGTTCGGTGAGAAGCAGCTACCGCTTCTGAACGCTGGAAATAAGTAAATGCCCAATACATCTGATTCACAACTACATTCTATTTTGGCAGTGGTTAGAGTCTCGAAAAACTTTCAAGACAAATAAGCTAGTACAACACTAGCTGAACTGAAACTCCAACATTGGAAAGAGCAAAGACCCGGCACCGAATTTCTTCGAGCCGGCGAAGACACTGCGGGCAGGAACACTAGAAGATTGGAGCGTGTGGTCGTCTTGCGGGGTGATTTGAGAAAATGTCGGAGACGCTGATTATTCATTCTGTTATACCTCTCTGCTCAAATTATAATATAAAATTACATAAAAGGAACAAATTCAGATTTATGAAGGTGTTTTTTGTATGTAATACTTTTGTATTTCTTCAGTAATATTAAGAAATATAAGAAGCTTTCTAATAAATCAAAAAACTAAAAAATATTCTAGAAACTGCAGTCTACATTTATCTATTTTGCAGTAAAGACAACTTAAATCAAAATAGAAAAATATTTTTGAACGTATTTTATACAATAAATAGCAATTATATATATAATATGTATATATATAATATTTAATTGTCAATTCGTGCAGTGCTACGTGAAATATAAATAATTCAGCGCTGCAGCGCTGTGTAGTCACGTGAATCTAAACTAATGCTATTATTCTAAGAATCATGAAATGTATATTTCAGTACTAGTACAGTAATCATCTGTTTATAAAACAAAGAACTGTATTTATATAACATTGCAATAATAAGTATTTAAAACATGAATATTTTAAATGATTTAATAAAAATCTATAATGAATATTTAAATAAAAATATTTTTTACTATGTTTATTTAGATCTTTATAAATTTTAAATAACCTGACAGCCAACATGATAGTTTAATTAGAAGAGTGATGAGATGGAATCCCAGAAGGAAGGAAGTTCCAGTGGTGCTGGTATGAATACATGTATCGATCTATGGGTAATAATAAATATGCTTTATTGTACACCCAGAAAATACATTAAAATAAAATATATACAGAAAAAGTGGTATAAATTTGGCGGCTTTACCGCTAAAGAGCGATCTCTTCCAAGCGACCATTTATAATAAAAAAAAGTATTAAAGAGACGTGGCGCAAACGTATCATATATAAAAGAATAGTAAACAGACAACATTAATCTAAAGATACAGATATATATACATAATTGAATTAATTGAATTTGTGTAAACATGGATATTCTATATTTTTTCTTATATAAATGTTTTTTTATTTGAAAACCTCTTTCATAAATGGTAAAATACATTTATACTATTCAAAATACCGCTCTTCTAAAGAGTACGCGATACAAGTACTATTACCCATCCATACTAAGCAAAATTTTAAAAGCAGCTTACGTTATATAAAAAAGGAATTTGCTATGAGACTAACATAAAAGTTTACAACGAGACTTTCCTCGCCACTATCGTATTAGAGCGAGGTAAAATGCAACATTTGTGGTATAGAAGCTAACCCATGTCTAAATACGATATCGAAACATATTCTTCGAATCCAGTAAGGGAATTCTGAGTTTTGTATTCTGTAAATATATATCGGTTACATAACCATATATTATAATATTTATACTAAGTATTGTCTATTAAAATAGTGACAAATTGAAATATATTAATTTGGATTACTTTGGGAATTATTAGGGTTAATTTGGAAAACGTTTAAGTATAACCGATAAACATTTTTGAAGGTTTTGAATGACACTAACGATGAATCCGTAAGCAACTATATGCATACATAGTACGTTACGTCTAAGATTATTTTAAATAATGGTATACGATATATAAAGACTCTAGGTGTGATGGAATGATAGAGCCTTGGTGCTACAGGGTACATATTGCCAGTGTGGTAAAATAACTTCGAAACTATTACATATCACTGAGTCTGGCAGAGATATGGTAGCTCAATTGATAGAGCGACGGAACGGTTTTCCAGAGGTCGCGGGTTTGAATCCCTGCTCGTATCGGTTTATTTTTCATTCTTTATTTATTTTAAATTTAAAGAAGCCTTACATGTCTATACATAGCTGTACAAAGATATTTTTAAATATAACTTATATAAATATTATATTATTAAACGCATCCTATAAAATCGGATTATCATACCAGAGCAGTTTTGTGACAAATACTAAAACATTAAAATTGACACTATGCAATGAAAATAAAATTATTTAGGATATTTCACAATGATCCTATTATACTGGAATTTCATTCTGCTTTAGAAATAATTCATATAACAATTGCGATGTACGAAAATTTAATTCGACTCCTGTTATAGTCGACGTATAGCTTTGCAATAAATTTACTGCACGAGATTTATCACCTCTTTATGATATTATATGCGAAGTACGAATCTTTCTCTGAACCCTCGTCAAGAGTTGCCGTGTTATGAAGTAATTATATAGCTTTTTCATGAAACTGTGAACTTTAGCATTATCTTGGATTAATATTAATGTGTTTAGTTACATACAAAAAGACGTCTTGAAAATAGTGACGCCATTTCGTACGGTATTATATGGTTTAAATAACCATATAGAAACGTGCTACGCGTACTACTATGATATTGTGGTTACTTTGGCTTATGTTACCTGGCACTAGTTATGTAACAAATGAAAATGCATTTATATTTATAAACTTATGTTATTTTAAAATTGACATGTATGTATTTATCGAAGTCGTTATGTGTTTGTTAAATTCTTTTGTTGTTTCTGGGTGCAGAGTCTCGTGATAACTTTGCAGGTTTCTGATTACTTTGACAGTTTATTTAGAGTTGTCTGAAAACAATACAATTAGACTAGTTAGACTGGTTTCTTGCTTAGTTCATAAGTTTCAAAAAAAAATCATACTGACATATAATCTCAATACTGTGTATTCTTTTAATTTATGAAGAGAAATATAACATGTTTAAGGAATGATAAACTTCTAGTAAGATAAAGTATTTTATGTAACATTTAAACTTAAGATTAAAAGTGATATTGAAGACTAAATAGCGTTGTGAGATTAATTAGCGGTAGTGCTTTGTGGCGTCTGTCTTACACCAGTTCGGTCTGACGGAGCTGGTTTTCTTATCTTAAAAATAGAAAGGTTTTGTACTGAATGCTTACCAGCAATTAGTAAACTAGATTTAAAAATCTTTCAAGTTTCAAAATGTATAAATGTAATAACCTAGATTACACAATTTAATTATTTGGAAAATCTTATTTATTTTTCATGAAAATAAAAAGAGAAGAAGTGTATTTGTGTAGAGTTAGAGATTAGTTTATTTTAAATGATTTTAGTTATAAATTTGAGATTTTACGTATTATTTTAGTAGTACCACTTTTAATACAGCAAGGGTTTTAAGATATCGTAAATCAAAAGATTACAGATTGGATATTTGATAATACTTTTAAAAGATAAGATTGGACGGGAACGGAACATTGTTAACTGTCAAACGTGTTATTTCTGTAAACGTGTTATTTCACTATTACCGAGCTCGTCGGGGAGAGAGAGAGGGGGGGGGGGGCTATATAGTGACAAAGTGTTTAGAGTTAATAAGTTCAAGCCGGGACTTCAGGTGAGGTTTCATTGGGGAGGCAATAATGTACAAACATGTATACATTAACCTTTGACCTGTGATTTCTAAAAATAAGTTATTATCAATATTGTTTATCTATCAAGATCCTACATCTCGCTGAAATATTATTTTATAATATAATATTTTTATCGTCAACAATATGTTGTACGTTGTCATAAATTAACATAGGATATTAAAATTAGATTTGTAATTGAGCGAAATTACTTTTCTAACAAAAATATTTTCCGGTATACCAAGTTGATGACTTGTAAAAATATTAAAAGTAAACATTCTTAGGTTGAGAAAATGAAGCTTCATCAAAATTATCTTCTTTTTATTCACGCTGGTTTATTCAAACATAATTCATGCTGATTTAATTTTGGTCTTCCTCTTATTACTAACATAACACAAATGTTTATATTGTAAAGATTGTTTTCCAAAGTTAACCGCTTTTACAAGTTCAAATATTCGAAGTGGTCGTGAGATAATTTATCTCGTGTATTTTTAAAGTACCCTCATTTTTGTATTTTTTTTTATGAAAATGGATTATGACTATTATGACGTTTTAGATTGATAAGACAGATAATTATATTAAAAAAATGAATGTTTTAATAATGAATATAAAACATGAAAAAAAAAAGCAGACCAAGAAAGACTGAGACTATTCTATTTTTGAGATCTTTATATACTGTTTTTTAAACCCTATTATGTCTTCATTAGTGTCAGTATATGGATTTACATTTGATGTCAAAAATTTAGTGTTACAAGATGTTCAGTGAGTGTAATGTAAGCTTAATAAACATATTTGTCCGAAATGCACCTAAATAATACAAATAACAATACAATTAATATATTATTTGTTATTATTTATGACAATCAAGAGCCTAAATAATCACATAGCTTTCGATAGTTTGAGTTTTATTTTTTTAAGAAAAGGAAGATAATGAGTGATAACAATATAACATAATAATAAACAAGAAAAAGCAAAGATATTAGAATAAATTGACGCTACGAAACGCTATATTAAGTTTAGATATTAGGTATACCTATCCACTGGAAAAAGACTGATTGCGCCTATTGTTAAAGCTAACTCTTCTGTGAAACTGACATCAAGAACACTCATTTATTGACTTTGCAGAATATTTCAAGTGTTAAGTAAAAGGGTTGAATGGTTTGTGGAGAAAAATAAAATATTGTTATCTTGTACAGTTGATTTTATATCTCATTCTAGCCGTGACTGTCTTTCAAGACTTGTAACGTGTATACAAGTTGGATTTATCAAAAAAAAAATATGTTAATTTGAAAATATACTAACATAATAGTGTATTTTTGAAGAACAACAGTTTGAAAACATAATTTGTATAGACGGATCATTTGGCTTTTAAATGCATTCTCTATCTATGAGTCACACATTGCAATGCAATCATTAACTTGAAACCTGTATGTATGTAATTCGACTCCAGATAAATCATTCTTTAAAATATAATAATATAAGACATAATTTATACACTTTTTATTTCTGCAGCATGTAAGTTTTATAAAAATAAATTATGGAAAATATTTTCAATAACTTATTACATTTTCTATGTTTATCTTTGTAACCCTCTGCAGTACATTTTCGTTTCAAGTGGAAAAATATTTCGCATTGTAAATAAGCTATTTTCAAAGCAAATTTCATTTTCATCTGTCCAGTAGTTTGTGTGTAACAGAGAAAAAGAAAGCCCATAAGCAAACATTCAAAAATGTATCGCTTGTTGATAACTTCCTTGTAGAAAAAGTACAAATATGGTCTCTAAACTATATTATCTATATACTATATTATGTATATTCAGATATGTATGAATTATTAGTTGTTTGATTGTATATCATTTTAATATTGACTTTCATCGTGAATTTGAAGTCGTTATTTTTACATAGAATAAGGATTTTTAAAGTATAATATCATTATATTTAAAAAAAACTGGTCAAATAATGTAAAATAAAAATTAGATGTAAGAAATTTAGATAAGCTTTAATTGAATCTTTAATAAAATAATATTGAATGAAATTTAATATTCGTTATTATTAGGAAAAAATTTGAAACTTTTCTTATAATATACTTTCAGTTTAAAAATATAATCGAATTTCTTCAAAAGTTAAAATACGTTTAAATTTTTAGGTATATTAAATTATTTCTAATAAGATTGAGAAATATTTTTATTGGATACATTAAAACCTGATTGTCACTAATTTAGTGACATTAGATAATAATATTGACAGCGGTGAGGTGACGTTGGTTAGTGGCGTATCACTGCAGACTTCCATTCTATGATTTTTAAGTACAAGATGATAAAAAATATAGAGTATGATTTCATCTAAAAGATGCTCAGTTACTACTTTTTTATTTCTTATAAGTGAGCCTTACGAGTCTGAAAAACTCAATGTATTTTTGAATACTTTCAATGATAACTTAAATAAACTTCTACTAATTGCTGCAGCCATAAGAAAATTAGAAGAAGATTATAGACGGAGAATGAATTTGCAATTAGAATGAGCCAATTAATATGAAGCTTTCTACTCCCCTCTTTTGATATAACGATAAAATCCACACAAGTAATATTTACCTCTATATGTTTTATGTCAAAGAGACAAGAAATACATTATGTACTCTACGAAATTGTTTCATTTTTAACACACGTTCATTCCTCGGATATAAAAAAAAAATTACATTTTAAATGCATTGATCTTTACAATAATTTAAAATACAAGTTGGAATAAAAAGGTTTCATCATGTTTTATTTAAATAAAAAAAAAACATAAAGAGGAATAATAAAAAACATATAGAGAAAAATATATGTATAAGCTATATTCTAAACTTATTTATAAGTTTATATCTATAATACCATATTCACTGGTAAAAGCAAAAGTGTTTTCTAAAATTAAAGAATTAGTACCTCTATTTAAAGTTTGAAAGATTTCCTACTTTTTTAGAAGTAAGGAACAAATGTGGCATGCGTCCTCTGTCGGGAGAGACAACGTTGGGAATGTCAATCTCGGGAGGTCTGTTCAATCATAAGGGATCACAGCATTTAAGGAAGAGATTTTAAGGGTCCAGGTAAAGATAAGCTTCTTTATCTTCTGGTTGAGTGCTTTAGATTTTAATTCAAGTTCGGAGAGGGTATTTCGCGTTTGGGGCGCCTCCATTTTTTGTATTTCGGTGCAAATTACTCTCAAATAGACGCGAGTGTGAATGTATGTATAAAAATATTGCGATCTCTTGCTATAGAAAAACAGATCCACTTTGTTTCATTGGATACCGACCAATTTATAAATATAATAATATCAGACTTAATAAATGCCAAAATTTGATTATTTATCGTTTGTTTCATCATATAGCTCAAAGTTATATGTTATACCTTTTGAAATATTACCTCAATATTACTTAATATTACTAACTAATACTACTAAATGGTTTATTGAAATTTTTTTTTCAATTACAAATTATTATAATTGTTATTTTTCCTATTAGATTTATAAGTACGAAGCTATCTTGGTAATATTAATTACTACTTTATTGTCAGAATATCACATTAAAATATATTATTTAAATTTAATATTCCACTGATACTTATTTTTTTATTTTATGTACTTATTTACTTACTTGATTATTTAATTATCGTTAAACATTATTACAGAAGCATGCTCGTGTAAAGATACTTGATTCTGAACGCGAATTAATATGTACTATCCCCCTCCCCAAAACAAACCCCCCAAACAGTAAACCAAGGACTATCTATTCATCATTATATTTATACAAATCTATAGATTTTATATTTTTTTGACATAAAACAAACCAAACTTTAATATTTTTTCACAAAAATCAGAGAACTAGCCGCAATGAAAAGAATCCTATATATTATCCTAAGTAATTAACAGCGTGATTTTATAAAAATATTTTTTAGTATATTCCGGTCATGTCTTATGGTAATTATAAAAAAGTGAAACGTTCTAACTATTTATATATATGAGTTGAGCAAATTTTTTGATATTTCCTCAATAACATGATATGGTTTTATGTTCTTTGAAGCCGTCAGCTGTATGTTATTGTGAAACCATAAATGGCACCATGGTACTATGGCACTGTGGATCTGCCCCCTATCACAATTATTTTTTATGTATTGTCTATATAAGATGGATCATCATGAGATAATATTTCATTCGTTTTTATATAAAAATAAGGTTTGTTATATTATACATTAAACATTTTAAAATGATGACAAATAAAGTTATAAGAAATAAAGCTATAAGTAACTTAGACAACCTTTAATAAAATAATACCTTATAAAATTTAATATTCTTTACTGTAATGAAATAACTTTGAAACTTTTGTAATAATATCATTTCCGTCTACAAAAAATCTCCTCTAAATTCTTAAAAAAGTTATTTATATAAAATCTATTGAAGGTACTATACTAACTATACTATACTAACCCGGGTTTTATGAAATTTGTGTACATTTTGTGTAAAGTGGTATCTTATCTAAGTCCGTGTGTAACTATATTCTACTTCTCACTAAATTATAAAGTAATATATTACTAAAAATACTATTAATATAAAACAAAATAAAAACTACTTCAACTAAATTAAATTTATCTTAAATGATGGCTTACAATTTGAGTCAGAGAGGGCCGAGGAAATTAGAATATTAAAGAAAAACTGACAGTTGTCAAATGATATATTATAAAGTATTAAATACTCATTATAAATATAATAATTTACGCAGAAATATTGTCGTGTCATAAAGGAAATTCTCTTAAAAATTTTAACTTATAGTAAAAATTTAACTGAACTTTTTGATTGATACAAATCTTTTTGAGACTGGATTTAAAATATCAAGCTGATATTTTTTTTATATTGTTTGACTATTAAATATATTTAATATATATATAAATATACAAAATGTCACTTGATACAGTATTTTGTAATTTAATAAAATTTTTATTTTAATAATATTATGTAAATTAATAATAAAAATGTGTTTGTAATTGTTATAAGACATGCTTAGCCAGAGGTAATAGGTTCGAATACTGCCCGCGTCGATATTTTTTTCGTAATAAAAATAATAATAATAATAATATATAGATGCTGGAGTACAAGGAGATACGTTCTGTGTGTTTTTGTTTTATAATTTTTATAGGATAATTATGATCGTCCTTCGATAATGTCATTTATTTAGAACTAAAAACATACAGTTTGTAAGTTATACCTATTCATATTTAACCGGGTGAATTTACGTAGAATTATATCGGAATGTACCCGATTAGATTCAAGCCCATTCGGGGTTGTTACTCATGAGCTCTAATCGTGGTGGACTCGCGGCGTGAACTCAGGTTCAGTTCATGCCGCGAGTACGCCACACTTTAATAAAATCACTTGACTGGAGGTGAGATAGTGTTGGAGTTATCATTGCAGCGTGATATAAAATTACTTATCTTTAAAAAACTTGCCACACACAAAATATTAGATAATTAATTTGTTTTCCGTCCATTATTCTCAAGTAAAGTCCATATAAAAATTAAATATAAGATATTAATGTTATCGTAATTTCATTAATATCACGATAATACATACGTGGAACGGTTCAGACAGAGAAATACGACATTACACTATTAAATATTGCGTTGGATATGCCGAAATGAAAAAAAAAGATAAATAATAAGAGCTGGAAAAACCAAAACGAGGTCTTATTTATATAAAGCGTAACATTCTGAATTTAAAAGGTGTGACCGAATAGTTCCGGATAAGCATCTTACGGCCTTGAGTAACGGAAAGCTCCATGGCCTCGCGGAGGTTTTCTAAACTGCAAACGAGCGTGAAAAAATAATTCATTTGTTCCGTGAGCTGACATAGCCCACTCTTATCCTTTTTATGAGCTCCCTGGGACTGAACTGGGCAATGAATATCTCAAAAATGTTACATTCACTATAATGTAATAGTAAAGCCTCTTTTCACATCTCGGTCCCTTTGTTTGATATTGACATTTAACATTTCGTATTTCCTATATTTCTTTATACACGCTTTATAAATTTTATTTGATATATATATATATGTACATTCATACATACATATTTTTTAATAACGTTGTAATTCCAAATCTACCCACATATTTTAAATATAAGTAAAACTTTACCTATCTTCAAACTGACGTTTTTACTTTGTTTTTACAATACGTATACTATATTACATAATTTTATGTAATTTGAAATGAATAACATCTGACATGTTATTATGAACACACAACAATACGTTACACATTAATCTGTCATATTACTCTAATTCGATAGTTTTTATTATGCCGCTCCAGCTCAATCTTTGTTTATAAAATATTTTATTTATTTTTTATAAATATAAATAGCGGTAGATAATATCAATAACTTATGAGACTTTCTGTGTTTAATTCGTATATCTCCCTCGGGAAGAGTTTTCCTTCTTTGATAAGTAATAACAAAATAACGGGATATTTAATAAAAAAAGCTGTTTCATAAAACAATAATCCAAATCCGACCAGAGGACAAATTAAATTAAAAGGAAACATTTTATAATGTACAGTTTAGTATTTCATTTACCAAGAAAGTCTATACTTATTGTCCTAAAGAAAATAACAGACGTGGTCTCTATACCATATATGTATAAAACATGTATGTATAGACTATATAAGGACATTTAAAAAAAAGTTGCTCATATAATATGAAATAAAAATTAAGTCCACATTTCATTATACGATGTAAACCATACGATTTGACCTTGAAGAATAACCGTCTCCACCAATCAGAGAGAAGCACTAACTGGCAGTTTTTTCAAGGTCAAATAGTATTGTTTAGATGGTATAATGTAATTTGACCATCAGGTAGAACAAATTTAGACAATCCTTCACTGATTCTTTAATAAAATAATTCTGCATGAAATTTAATACTCTTTATTATGAAAAACAAACTTTACATTTTTTGTAATAATACATGTCCAGTCTTAATAAAAAGTACTTTAATTTCTCCAGAAGTTCTATTTCTAGAGGATTAACGTGTGTTTTTTATTTGGTAAATTGTAAATTGATATCTATTCCATCCAAACTCTGATATTTTTTTTTATTTAACACCTAGTCATGACTCATTGAGCGTCTCTTATAAAGACTTTGCCGGGTACTGATCGTCTAGACATAGATACATATAATAGTAACGAGGATAATAGTAACATAGATACGAGATAATAGTAAAAAGAAACGAGTGCAGTCCTTAACCATGCAAAGCTACACAGGAACTCAAATACCCAAAACCCAACCCCATACCCTCTTCTTAGTACACACCCAAGAAGAAAAGACAACACTGTCTAACAAGGGTTATGGATCAGGAGAAGGGTCGCGAATCCTAACTATACACGAAGCGCAGGGACTGACTTATGGCACCGTTTTGATAATTAATACCAGGAGTAAGATGCAGCTACACGATAGCGTTCCCCATGCGGTCGTAGCAGTGTCACGTCACACGGAGAGCTGTGTGTACTTCACCGACAGCGAGAACGACGCGACGGGCAGATTCATCAGGCGAGCGATGAAGGCGACACCTTATAATATTGTAGAATACAACACCAAGATGGCCATAAGAGACAGGAACTCGGCAGTCGTGGAAGCCTTGCTCGAGATGAGTAAGAACATTAAATCAACAGTGGGTCGTTACAGCAGTGTATTGGGAGAAAAATAATAGTCTATGACTATAGACTATTATTTTCTATAGTAATTCATATCAATGTAATGTTTAAATATAATAACTTAACCTAAATTTAACAAATCACATATTGAAATATATATAATTATATATACATACTAAACAAATATATATACATTAAAAAAAAAAAAAAAAAAAAAAAAAAAAAAGTAACGAGGTAAAATCTTCAATTCAAATAATACATTTTAAGTGAAAATTTGCAATTATTTTGTATATTTGCAAAACCGATACGGGCAGGGATTGATAACAAAGGATCTGGCAGCGATACGGTAGCTCAATTGGTGGAGCATCGGAACGATTTCCTAGAGGCCGCGGGCTCATATCCCTGCCCGTATCGGTTTAGTTTTCATTGTATATTTATTGAAATTTATATAAGCTTCATATGGCTATACATGTTTATAGATATTTCCAAACGATATTATTACCAACTGTAGTAATATTTGTTGTAGTTGGAAACTTGTAATCTAAGAATACCGGTGTCTCAATAATATCTGTGATTGTTTGGAGCCACTTAATTACGGAGCAGAGTGTTCCCGGGAGGGGATCAGAGCTTTAGTTTCGAAGTTATACAGCTTTTGACCCCACTTGACCTCAGTCTCAATCTCACATGTCCTTCAGTTACGTGTTATTTTATATATATCAAGTGTTGTGACGAGTCTGATACATTTACTGTACAGGAATATTTATACGCTTGTTAAAATAACAAACGCTTATTCAGCATAAAATCAAAATTGCTTTAAAACTATGATAATTCAAACTTACCTTCATAATAATTGATTGGATTGAATGAAAACAATAGCAAAATACAAAAGTTTTTCCTATTGTGAAAAATACCTTACCGTAACATGTTACTTTTTTAAATCTTACCGAGATTAATTTTTACACCATCATCGATAATTTCGAATCACTCATGACAATATTTATAAAGTATCGGATTTATTTTGTCAAAATAGTAGCCGGAACATTACTTTGTTTATTTTTTTTAATTATATACACGTCATAAGTTATATACATACGTAAAGGTTCATTTAACATGGAGTCAAGAAAATACGATATATATTATGTACATAATTCAATTTATCAAAATGTGTAATATTAGAATTATATACCCGGCTGTATTCACGTAGAATTATATCGGAATGTGCCTGACTAGTTTCGAACCATTCGGGGTTCTTACTCGTGAGATCTAAGCGTGACGGTTTCGCGGCGTGAACTGGGTATAAGTATAAATACAATAGTCTACGTTAACGAAAGTTTATATGTATATAATGTTTGTATTATAACTTTAAACATTATACCGCAGAAGACTAACGATCTCGTCTTAAGGATATTTATATTATAAGTATGAAGCACGCTTTGAATCTCTCTCTGACCCTCGTCAAGAGTTCACGTGTTCTGAAGCAATTACTCCTCATTTTCATATATTTCATTTAGGAAGAGGCTTAAGACAAAACAAAAACTTGTATTGATAGAAATATATATGCAATATAAGTTCTAACACTCATTTCTAAATTACTCTAGAATTAAAAAATAACATTTATACATTCATTATCTTACTGTTATGTCAAATAAAATGTATGTAGTCAGCTACAATGATGAAATATTATTGATCGCAAATGATATATACATATGTGTTTAATTCAAACACTTTGATATATAAAAAAAACTACCAAATACTTATTGTAAAGTATCATAGTGTTATACTTATTCGCTAATATTCACGAACCAACCTTTTACAATAAGCTCTTCACTAAATTTAAGACTGGTCTTACAATACAATGTTATTGCGTCAATTCAGCAAGTTTAGGCTGCAATTTTTTATTTTGCAATATAAAAATTAAAAACCCATAAAATGTATATAATCTTAGCTCAGACCTTTATAATCTCTTTCCTATATTTTGTCTTCTTAGAATTGAACATTCTCCTGAGATTGACAGTTTGCAACGCTATCTTTCCAGACAGACGGCTCACGCAACATTTATTCCTTTCTCGTAATAAAACGAAACCTTTTGACCTTCAAAATACCGGTACTAATTCCTTCATGGATATAAATGCCTTTTGCTTTTATTGGTATAATATTATATTTAAAATATAAACTCATTATTATTATAATTTTAGAATGAAAACAAGAATTAACTACAACGAAACTATTATATATAAAAATAACATTATTTTTAGCGAATGAATCAGCTCAAGTTAATAATAAGTATTTATATATATTTTCAATTATCTATCGTTTTTTAGTATTTGTTGTATTATTTATAAATTAATATGTAAAAGACATAACAATAAGGAGGAGGAGTCTGGAGTTAAACTTATGCGTTGATTTATATAATAACAAATAACTACAACAATAAATTTTATAAAAATCTGTTGTCACTTTGGTGTATTGTTATTGTAGTTCAAAATACTTTGGGTATTTTTACGTAAAAATAAATAAATATCATTTTTCAATTTATCAGAAAAAGTCTCGTCGTTTTTGAAATGATTTAATATAATACTTTAAAAACAATTTTCGAACTTTCGAGGAGAGACAAGTAGATTAAATTTAGACGGAGCCCATATTATTATAAAAGTTTAAAAGTTTTTTCCATGTAATAAAGAATATTATTTTTAATTCAGTATTATATTATAAAGGATTCAATCAAAGATTTATTCAAACCCATGTTACCACTTGGACGACAATCACTCATGAAATGATGCACCCACCACTATACATGACCCGGTCCAGTTAACTCAGGAAGAACAAAAATATTTGATTTTTGTAATGATATCGCCATATTGAAAAATTATTCATGTTATAAAAACTTAATTTTTTTTAGGATCTGGGCGTTGTTTTGTGAAAAAAAAGACAGTTTATCTGGGGACATTGTAGCGCCCCAGCTAAGTCGGCCACAATGGCCACAGCCGTAGTATGCTACGGCTGTGGCCATTGTGGCCGAATTGAATTTCTCGAAGTTTTCAGGCTATTTTTAAGTTCCTATAACTGAATTATGGATAAATATAGAAGCATGAATAGTAACTAACCAAACATTGTATATTTCAAATTTCATTCCATTTGGACCAGTAGTTTAAGAATTATACCTAGTCAAAGTTTATTAATTTTGTCACTCACTCACTGACCGATCGTCAAAAGTCCAAGGCACTTCTAGCAAACAAAGAAGCTTTAAATTTAGAATACAATTAGTGTTTAATGTTAATCAAGGAATAATAAAAATCTTTTGAAATTTCAGTCTAGTTTTCTACATACACCAATTGTATAAAAAACGGTAGAAAAACTGCGTTGCGAGTCTTGTTTTTATTACAAATATGTTTTTATGGGATGTATTTCTTTGCTTAATGAGTTGAAAAATGTATGATAAATCTTATAGTAAAGTAGGAATAAATGTCAAACTCTCTGCTCCATTGCGGTTCCATTTACAGATCATTTCTCTTTATTATTCGTATACTCTTGAACTCCGTAATAAGACACGATGTTGAAATAGAGATATTTTTAACAAAGACGGGTATTTTAGGAAAAGAATGGGATTAATATTCTCTAGTACTTTTAGTAGGTAAAAAATTTTTTTTCACTCTTACGTTATTTATTAAATATCCCAGATCCTGAGACTTGAAAGTTTATATAACACGAATAATTTTCCAATAATTATTAAAAGTTGATTTAAGAAAATATTTATTATTTAATGCTTCTAAAGATTCGTACAGTTCTAGTTTTATGATCATATATATATATATATTATTAATCATAGAAAATTACAGAATTATTTGATTCCTCCCGTACAATATTCTCACTTCAAGCCAGTATAAAAACTAAACATAAGATATCAATATTTATAGATTATCGTGGCAACAAATTTTATTAAAATCTTGATAATTTTACATTTTATTCCTATATAAAAAAATGCCTATGTACTTTAAAGAGGTGGAGCCCAAACCCAAACGCTGCGTCCTATTTATATGAGCCATAATATTTTCAATTTTAAAGATGTGTGTACTGATAGTTCCAGATAAGCACCTCAGGGTCTCGCGTTGCCTTAAGCTCCAGGGTCCTGCAGAGGTTTTTCGGAACTAGAAACGAGCGTGGAGAAATATTTCATCTGTTTCGTGAGCTGACAAAGACCTCTCTGATCCTTTTTACGAGCTCCCTGGGACTGAACTGGGCAATGAATATAACGAAATGTGACATTCACTATAATGATAGTAAAGCCTCTTTTCACATCTCGGTCCCTTTGTTGTGAACCTACCTACTGTCAGCAATTTTGATTTAACATTTCGTATTTCCTGTTCTTCATTATACATGTTTTGAAATTTGATTTAAAATTGAGTGTAAATGTAAATTTTTTCAAATATCGTAATCCCAAAATCTATATACCTACTTTTAATATAAGTAAAACGTTCTTTGTTTTCCCTTTATTTGAGCAGATCTAATGTTATTTTCACACACACATGTAATCATATACTTGTATGTTGTTTGAAGCCGTCAGCTGCGTGTTAGTGAGAAGACAATAAATAACACCACAGGTCCGGGTCGTATTAATCTCATTTGACAATTAATACACAACTAATACCCTCCAACAATCTTTCCTTATAAACTAGTTATATTGCATATAATTCATATACTTTTTATCTATGTACTATATAAGTTCATCAAACAGATATCAGTAGGTATACTCAATTACCTATAACACTTTTTGTTTATAAACGACAACTGTCCATCCCATCCCGCTCTCAATAAACAATATCCTAATTTATACAAACTCTTTATATTTTCAGTTCAAATAATTTTTGTTTTTGAAAATAAACTATTTTCATAATGAATTTAACTTCAATCTGGTATGTTGTTTGTGTACAATAGAATAATAAACAATTTCAAAACTAATAGCTTTCTGTAACATTTACCAAGCATTGTACTATTTATAACTTAGGTAATATTAGTTAATGAGGTAATTTTAATAGGCCTGTAGTTAGATGGGTCAACTTTGTCACATTTTTGTTGGTCAGATGGACAAGGCTGTTGTTCCGTGAGTTCAGGCACATGTTCGGAGCAGATTGAAGAAATTAAATCCAGCTCGCTCGATTTAAGAATGTCCAAGGAAAGTAAATGTCGTCGTATGATTTTTTTCTGGAACACGATATTCAGCTCTGTCACGATGTGGGAGGCAGTGTTTGTTAAGAGTCATTAAAAAGTGTACTATAATGTACAATATATGTTATAGTACAGAAATATAATAATTGTTCTAAATACATACAAGTCATAAAAAATATAAGCTATTATCAAGTCTCAAATTGAACTATTTGAATGAGATAAAACACACTTTGAAACAGAGAATGGATCTAAAATATATAGTTATGATAATTGGGTGAGCGGTGATTGGTGAGAATGAAAGTATAGGACAGTTAGTAACTACTTAAAGGGCCACTTAATACATTCATTGGAAATATTTTATTTTAATAATCTCATTTAGATTTAGATTAGATTGGAATAAAATTAGATTAGATTAGAATTAGATTAAATTAGAATAATAAAAATGAAATCATGTTTCAAAAAAACGAGGAATATACTTTGTGTTTTATCTTTTATCTTTTTATAAATAATTATGATCGTTCTTCGTCAATGTCATTGATTTATTACGAAAAAGGTAGAGTATGTTGGTGATATTTAACAAAATTACATGACTGGATATAACGTTGGTTAATGGACTTATCAATTATATTTTACTAATAATATCAACGGATTTTTATAAACGAAAGTATTAGTACAATTATTTGAACAGCTTTGAATTTCCTCTTTATTAGAAGTAAGGAATAAATTTTGAGTGAGTCGTCTGGCGGGAGAGATAACGCTAGAAGTATACATTTCGAGAGCTCTGTTAAATTCTAAAGAAACAAAATCTGGGGAGATATTATAAGGGTCTTAGATAAGCTTATTTATTTTAAATAAATATTTGAAACCCTCGACCTCTAATTTCGAATTCCTGCCCGTCTCGGTTTATATTTCATTCTGTTTATTTAAAATTTCAGTTTGACACGGCTATACATGTTTATAAATATTATAGTTTGGTGGTACTTTACGTTTTAATTCATTTATAAATTAATTTTATAGAAATCTTTCACTTACATAGACATAGCACTATAATGCCTTTAAATATCTATTTGGTAGTTTTTATTTTTATAGCCAAGTTTTTGAACTTTGAGAAAGATATGATAATTGTAAATTATACTTTATCATTCAATCAACTACATAACAGTAAGTTGAAATATATAAATGTTTTTTACACATTCAAGAGACAAGTGTATCAAAGTAAAACTTGTTTTGTGGTTTTCTTTAAATGTAGTATTTATGTAGTGTTATTTTTACATTGAGGCAAATTGAATACATGAAAGTATATGCAAATGTGGTATAATTGCTTCATAATACTTAAAGTATACATAGAACTCTTGACGAGGGTCAGAGAGAGAGAGAGAGAGAGATGGAGAAAGTAATTATGTGTATGTATTTATATGTATAATATAAATATCCTCATGACGAAATCGGTCGTCTTCTGCGACATAACGTTTGTATTTTGTTACTAGATTAAAATTACCTATTATCAATTAAATTACATAAGTATTCATATATTTCATATTTGCTTGACTGCATATAAAATATAAAATTAAATTTCGTAAATTCAACATTGAATTATTGAGATCTTTGTATTCACTGAATAAAATAGATATATCAAAAGAACATCTTGTGTCCTATTTCGGCATTATCTAGTAATATTTTGTGTTTTAACTACAGCACGCTGTGTTCGATAGTTATTAACTTCCAATGATGAAATCGTATTCTTTTGTCTTACCGAGACTTTTAATGATACAGCTTTTGTTCTAGACAGATTCAATGGAGGGAGTTAAGGCAATACAATTATATCTTGCCGTTGTTTGTCGTTCAAACTAATTTACTGTGACGGAAAGCAATTATTAGTTTTATATAACAGCTTTGAAGATAGGACACTAAGTGTTATAGAGAAATATTATTCTCTATTTTATAAAATTTAATATTTATATATTTAATTATTATAATAACGTACGACAGTTCTTACCCGTATACAATATCTTTATTGAACTCTTCACAACACTTGACGTTTCTAAAATTACACGTCTCTTAAAGACATGTTTGGAAACGAAGGTCAAGAGCAGTATAACTTCAAGGCCACGACCGCCAAAGCCTTTTTCCCTCCAGGGATCCGTCTTTTCTTCTCCGTAATTAAGTAGTTCCAAATAATCACAGGTAATATAGCTTGGCCAAGCAACTCTGATTTTTTATTTCAAGAATAATAACTATAGCAGACTTTTCATCATATTGCTCTAGACATATTGTAAACAAGTTATTTACTTTCAATATGTAGCATTCAAACTTCTTTATGTAAACTCTTCACTTATCACTTCCTGAATTGATAACTAGATGTAATACAATAAAAACTTATCACTATTTCTATTTTACTAATCTAAATACTACATAATATAATATAAAACTCACCGTCTGTCATTATAAGTCACAGTTGATGTGATGTATTTAAAAAAATCATAATAATAGTACAAGAATCTGACGTTGAATATGTGTCAGTGAATGCCTATTCAATATCAAAACCTTTGAATTTGACTATAATAAGCCATCCATGAATTTTTATTTATTTTTTCAATATAGTTGTTTGATTTTTTATTAAAAACTGCTAATTTTATGATGCCTTCAGAAAAATAATTTCATGCTTTAGTCACATGTATGAAAAAGGAAAGTCAAAAAGAACACGACCGTTAGAATGTAAGGAGAATTCTGGTTTTTAAATTATCTGTCCAAGCCGCTTCTAAATATATTTATATCGTTAAATGTAAGATTCGATACTAAATTAATAGTTTATTCCATTGGAATATCAAAAAATATTTATCACAAGATTAAACCAAGAATGGTATTGTTCTAGCTGTCCCTGTGATAACCATACTGTCAAAACGTACGTACGTTGATCAGTTTATAAAATGTAGACTTATAACTGTTATATTTTTAGAAGCTTTATATACTAAATAAAATAAGGCCTGATATCCCCTTTGAAATTTAAAGACCTTATCTCGTTCATTCGTGCGTCCGAGTACGCTTAATAAAAATCTAATGAATGGCCACGAAAATCAAATATTGAAAAATACAGTATGCCCGAGGGATAAAATACAATCTGAAAGAATTCTAGACCATATCGTCACTGGCTAAAATGAAATACTTCTACGAATATTGATTTCATTTTTAGATCTACTTCCATAAAAAAAAATGCGAAATGGGGAACTTACAATGGTTGGATATTTTATTTTATAACGAAGCAAAAAGATTTTAATAATAAAAAGTTTGTTTGTTGGTAATGTATCTAGAATGTAAAGTATGAGGATAAATGATTCGTTCAAACACTAGATTTACTTTAATAAGGTTTATAATATAGTAAAATACTTTTAATGATAATTCTATCTTCCAAGTTTTTCCAATTTCCTTAATTTATTTCATCATAATTGTAAAATGTTGAAACAATTTCAGTATCAAGATCTCTTCAAAATAATAATTCATTTAAAATAAATATTATTTTAATTATAATTATCTTTTAACGAGATAAAAGTCGTAAATACTTAAATATTTAACTATCTGTATTTTGATGAATAATATAAAATATTCTTCATCTATTTAAATTAAGTATATATTTTGATATAATCTGTCTGATATCATAAAATACATTTAATGGGTCCCTAAGATTTCTTTAACCACATATTATAAGTAAAGTATATTCCATTAATTACAAATTCATTGGATGAGATAAGTGGCAGATTTAGGAACCTTCTCATGGCCAATAAACCTCTGTTTAAAAGCAACTACATTTGCAATACACAATACACTACATCTCGACCTCAATAGGTAAATACTTAACTTATACAAATTCCTTACATTCAGTTTAAGTAATGGGATTTTCCTATTACAAGTTAATTTAATTCCGCCCAGTAGTGTGTGATATGTACGTACAAATAAAGATATACAAAAACATTACAAACTATAGTTTAGTTATATATATATATTTACCCGGCTGTATTCACGTGGAATTATATCGGAATGCACCCGACTAGTTTCGTAGTAGGAGCCCCGTATGGGTTCGAAAACAGTCGGGCACATTCCAATATAATTCTACGTGAATTTGTTAGTTTACACCTTCAGTCAAGCAAGATGGTTTATTACATTTGGTACAAATTCACTTTGAATGTAAGATTTATTAAATTAATCACTTTAAAAATTGACAATTATCCATTGTATAGTCATATTTAGTTTTTCATAGGTAACATATTAAAATCCTGCCGTTAAATATTTGGAATTGGACAATAAAATTATCTCGAATATTTGTTTTTTATTCATCGTAATATTCATAGACACATTTGAAAGTACTTTTATTTAAACAAATGTTTGTATGAATTGAAATTACGTTCAGCCAACGAAAAGAAATAATATTCAGTAATAAAACTCGATAGGATGACTTTGTATAGTAAACAGATAAGCAATAAGCTTAAACTCAATGAGTTTGCTCGTAGCCTTTGAAAAGTTACAATATCTACGTCTTATTACGAGTGCCATACAAACTACACTCATTTAATGTTGTAGAAAAATATTTACAACTATTTTCTACATTCAAGTAAAGTTCATAAATGTGTGTTAAAACTTGTATAGTGATTTTTTTAACACGATTTTTTTGTTATTTCGCCAAACTCTTTCAAAATGAAGAAAAGCTTATCAGAAAGTATTTTCTTTTATGAAAATGTGATATAATTACTTCATAACACGTGAACTCTTGACGAGGGTCAGAAAGACTCGAAGGCTACATCGTATATATCCTTATGACGAAGTCGTTAATCTCCTACTGTATAATTTATTTACATATATTTTTGGCTTACAGGAACTAGATTAAAATTACATATTGCTAAATTAAATTACATTTTGTATTACCAACTACGTCTAAAATTAACTATTACCAACTACGTCTAAAATTATTAAATAACTTTTTATTTAATTAAAAATGACAACAATAATTCCTTGAGAATTTTCATTAAACATTTTATGCTACCTCATAAATATTTATCAGCTATTTAAAATTATCAACAGCGTTTGATTCCAGAGGAGTTTCGATAAGAAATAGATTTTTAGTATAAATAGTGCGTACGTTGTATACACTAGAATATATATGATTTTTACTTTTTATAGAGTTCTAGCTTTCCTTTAACCAAAACATCAATTTTATTTTACTATTCGAGGAAAGTGCAGTGTCCGTATAAACTCATGACATTTTTAGGACACCAAGATACATTGTAACTGTTGCTGTCAAATATTGTAAAATAAATAAATAAGAAGAATCATTGGTTTTGAGCTTCAATGGCTGGAGGTGAGGCAAGACAGTTGTATTTTGCCATTGTTTGTCTTTCAAACTGATTCATACTGAATGTAAATTAGAATTCTTAGTTTATATAACTCTATACTATATCGACGAAAAGTATTAGATAAATATATTTGCCTAATATTGTATTTATATACTAACATTTCTTATTTCATAGTTATTTAAAAAACATTCAACAAGTCGCATAAAGAATGAGATTTAAAACTCGTAACAACACGTGAGGTACCGTACATTACACGTAGCCTGATGACATATTTGGGGAATTAGGTCAAGAGTGGTATATCTTCGAAGGCAACCTAAAGCTGAAGCCCCGTTTCCCCCCCGGGGCAGCTTTGCTCGGTAATTAAGTAGTTACAAGCAATTGCAGAGAATATTGCGTTGCTGGTAAACTATTACAAGATTTTCGTTCAAAAATGGTGCTGAGTTTTGATATAAATATATTTATTATTTGTATTTTATGGCTAAAGATGCATTAGAAAAACGTTATTTACTACTTATAATACAGTTTCAATATGTATCATTAACTTCACATCTTTCCCTTTCATTTAATTAAGAGTTAAGTTCTTAATTTATCAATTCCTGAATACCTAAAATAAATGAAACACAACTTATTACCTGTCACATATCCTAATCAATACAATATAATAGAATATCAAAGTCTCACATTCTCTCATGATAAAGTTACAACTGACGTGATGTGTCCGTCTCGAAAACGACACGAACAGTTTGATCAGCGTAGTCAGTAAGGTATAGTTCGCAGTTAGTAAGGATGCAGCGTATTTATCATAGGTGTCTATGATAAATACGCTGCATCTGGCTTCTAATTACTGACAGTGTGACTTTTTTCAAGGACAATCAGGCTTATATAAATATAAATAAAATAATATGAGACCTTAGTTTAGGGTCTACAGGACAAACTAAGAAAGGACAATGTTTTTTTTATTTATGGCGTTAAGTGCATCTTCTTTTCGATGGTCTATCTTCTGGAGCCATGTAACATGAATCTATCGTAACAAAAGTGATATTAAATGCCTATTTGAAATAAAAATCATCGATTCTGACTCGACTTTTAACAATGGATAAATGAATACATTGACGTATAATATTAAACACCCATTATTTATTAAAATATAATTGACCTGAGCCCTCGACCACTAAACGCCTTAGAAGTTCGTTTAAAATTGTTATCGTAATTCTTATATAACATTTAGGAATAAAGATAAGAAATTAATATTAAAACAAAATGCTTCATAATTAGTGAAGATACTTTTAATTACTTTTTATTATTTAAAAGAAACCATTTTATTTGTAGCACACAACTTATAAAAAAAACAAATTATAGGTAATATTATAAAAATACTTACAGGACTTTCCATGCTTATCAAAAAATAAAGTTCTCTATATTTTAAGTTTTTAAAAAGTTGTGTTATAAGTATACGGAGAATTTCCAAATTTGGTTAGGTAGGGAGAGGAGCGCAACCAGTTGATGGTGAGCGTGAATGCGCATTTTAAAGGGGCCCCTTAAACCTACACTTGGGTCGCAAGTCCCAGGAGCTGTTTGCACTCCTCTCCCTGCAACGCGATGGGCCCGGCACCCGCACGGTGAATCCATGGAATGATAAGAAGCTTCGTCTCATAGTAGTAATTGAATAGTAAGATTTTATGGCCATTCAAAAAAAAAATTGTTATCGAAACAGTCAATATTTTATGATAGCAGCGAAAGTTTGTATTTAGCAGAAATATGTTTCCTTGTAAGCAATATTCTCAGTCATAAAACTTATAAAATCACTCGGCAAATTTAAAAGTAAAGTATTTTTTTATATACTTTTTTACCAAACTATATAGTTCCAGTTGGTAGAAAATGACATCATTTAATCATTTAACGCGTCTATTAAATCAGCAGCTGTTGTAAGTTGCAGGCTTGCCGTGCTTGTAGGTCGAGCTGCTGGTTACTAAGGGTCTAAACTATCAAGTTTTTAAAAGGAAATACAACCTTGACTCCAGATTCTTCGAACGGTAAATCGGTGGCATAGGTTTTTGATTGGACCCGAGTTTAGCCAAGCCCGTAAACGCTGGTTTTACCCAAATCTGTATTCTACCTCAACACTGTTCTTTCTGCATAACAATGATATATTGATTACACCTATAAGTCTTTGTTATTCGGTTGGTAACATCACCTAAGTTGCTGTTTATTCCGGCCGTGCACACTTGTGTTGTGTTATATTGTCTGTGTGTTGCAGTCACCTGGAAGCCAATAAACAAACTGTGCCTTTGTGTATTTTAGGAATCTTTTTGTCATTTAAAATTAAATAAATGTATAATACGTGTGGTTGGTCAATTTTAAAATCCTATAAGTACGACAGCAAATAGAAATATTATATTATTATAAAAAAATATATTTTTTATTTAAGCTAATTTTAAACCACAAAAAAAAATATCAATAAATCTACAAGCGGTTATACACCTACAAAAAAGCGTTGTACTTACGACTTAAAGTAAAAACGAGAGCTTTCCATCAACTATATTTTTACATCCCAAAATACTGCAACTATTTTATCAATCGAACTCCTTGAAGTAAATATTTACCTACAAGTTATAAATAATTAGAATGAATTTCCTGAAATGAATAAACTATTGTAAATAGTTTTTTCCTACAAGATACAATTTCTTAACAAGTTGCCAAAACGTATTTCGCACTAAGAAAAACAAAACAAACAAGAAACGGCCAACTTTACGGAACAAGAAAACCAAATCGCTGTCTTATTTATATGCATGGCTTAAGTGTATTTTGTTTATTCTTCAGTGATAATATATATCATATATGTATGCCTAGTATTCCCTGTCTACGTTCCTTAACGTCGTTTATTTAACACTTCAAAGAAATGATTCTTTATATTATATGTGTTATATGTATGTTATATGTGTTATATGTATGTTATATGTATGTTATATGTATGCTATGTTATATGTAAATATATTTTTAATTTTGACACGCGGCGAGGTAATGTTGGTTAATGGAGTGTTGTCACTGCAGCGTTCTATAACTTCCATTTTAAAAATATAAGGTATAAAGAGTGTAATCGAAAATATTATTTTAACAGTCATGAATGTAAAATGCTTGGTTATTCACATTTAAATGCTTTTTAACTTGTGTTTTTTATGGGGTATTAAAAACTATCTAATATTAATACTTATTTAATTCAGCATTAATTTGTCTTTGATTGGAGAAACAACCCATGGATATTTTTGAACAACCAAAAGGTAAACTAATACGAATTATGAAATAACTCTAACCACAAGAAGTTTATAAGCAGATTATAGATGGAGAAACAATTCGAAGAAATAATGAGCCAATTATATGAAGGGTATTAGATTTGGATGAAGCTCTTAATGTAATATTAACATCGCCACAGAAATAAAGTTAGGTTAGGTTAAAATGAACACATGAGTTGGGTTCAAATAAACAGAATTTATTATTACACTATTTGATCTACAAAATTCATATTTTTATAAGACATATCCCCACATCGGATAAATAGAAATCACATAACAAATGCATTTATCTCCGGAATATTAAATGAAAGCGCTAAGCCCTCTCGTTTATTTACATTCGAAAACTAAATCTAGTTTTCATAAAGAAAATTGCTCCGAAATATTCGAAATATCGAGTAAATAATAAATAAAAAAATATGTGCGAGTCATTGAATTGAGTATTATAATCCGTTAATAATATATATTGTTTAAATGTATAATATTTAGTTTTTATTTTGTCCTAGTCTATGCTTGTGTTCACTTTTAATTATTTTAAATATACGAAAATAAACTAATATATGAATTATATGTATTTGTGTTTTATAAAATCTTTTACGACTAAAACCCGAAGTTTTTTCATAAATAAAGGAATTAGTAACTACCTTTATTTCAAGGTTGAAAGTCGGAAGAGACAACGTTTAAAATATCAATCTCGGGTAGGTCCGCTTAATTCCAAGAAAACAAAATTCAGGGAAGAGATTATAAGGGTCTAAGATAAGCTTCTATTGGTTTTTTAGGTTTTTATATTGCAATATTGAAGATTTTATTGAGTCCTGCTTACACTTGATGGATTGGGTGTAGGAGATAAATTATATTATTAGATGACAAGTAGGTCAGGTTTTAATTCAATTTTAAATGACCATTTATTGAACTTGGGTCTTGGATGTTGTATTATTATAAATCTGTTAATATCGATATCGATAACTTATTAATCAATTTCATACATACATGCATACATTAACATGTACATTAACATGTACTTTTTACAAGCTGTATATTAACTGGACTTGTAATCAGTTAATATAAAACGTATATATATTTATATATATTCGTTTTATATATGTACACTTCGTGAACGTCGAGAGTAGTACGATATTGAGTCCTCAAAAGCCAAACAACGAGCACTAACTCAATGGGAGTGCTTGTAACCTTTGAGGAGTTATAATGTCTACCTCTTAGTTCATTAATCAGAAAATATATCTTATGTTGCGAAACATAAAGTAATTGTTAAAATATATAAGATACTTTGCTTCATTCAAGTAAAGCTTGTAAATATGTTTAAATGTTTTATTTCTTAACCTCTTCCAAATTGAAATTTATGAAAATATATTATTTTTAATTATTCCGAAACACGTGAATGTTTGACGAGGGTCCGAGTAAGACTCAAAGGGTACTTTGTATATTTTTCCTTATGACGAGATCTTTAATCTCCTACGGTTTATTTTATAATATTTTACAACTGGATTCAAATTACATTTAATGTCAAATGACATGTCTGCAAATATTTATATTTAATATAATATGTTATAAAGCAACTTTGAGTAAATTGACATTAGTTTTTATATATTTATAACATTTTTCATGATATAATATCATTGATTGCCTGAATACACAATAAACATTCTTAGTGGATTTAAAAAGGTTCCGTATCAGCTATCTGAAGTATCTGTATTAAAATCGTAATAACAATTGATGTATCTGAATCACGTCGCTCGCTACAAACATGCTTTGAGACGTAGATCGAGAAGGGTCTGCGGTAGTATATCTTCGAAGCTACCCAAAGCTCGGAGTCCCCCACGGGACCGTTCTGCTCCGTAATTAAGTAGCTCCACAATCACAGACAATATCGAGTTACCAGTAAACTTTCATTACCTACATGATTCAAATAATATTTATTAACTATTACTAAATTGTGAGATCGTAGTATGGTTATTATTATATATAATATTAATATTACTATAGACATAATATGAAAAAGTTTTTTCATGTTATTATTATAATTTAATATGTGTAATACATATTAAATTATAATATTTTTTAATATTTTTTGCTTCGTTTTTTTTTGTCGTTGGAAAAACACTTACGGATATCCACTGGCCAAGAAGGTGATGGCTGGAGGTTATGTGAGACTACCCGGCAGCACAGAGAACGCTGCAATTTTTAAGGCTACCCACTAAAAAACCAATGGTTACTTTGATGGTTACAATGATCGCTTTCAAACTCACCTTGACGCCCCGGCGGAAGTCCCCCCAAGAAAGGGTGCCCCAAATAAGGAGAGCACTTTCACGATGTAGGCCTACAGAAGGAGAAAGAGGTCACCCTCCCCTCACCCAGCAATGACATATTACCTACTACTAATATCAATACTACATAATAATATATAGTCATATAATCTGCCATGAGACAGTTACAGAAGTATGTATGTCCAGTATGGTCCAGGATGTATTCTTCTACAAAAATATATATCAGGTTAGTTAGTAAGTAAATACACTAAGTTCTGCCTTATACTTCATTTCTCTATCTGATAGGGTGAGTGTGATCTCTTTCTCGGACAATCAGCCTTACATATGGGTCGAAAGTAATATAACACCCTAGTTAAAGGTCCGTGCTTATGTTAAACATCACTATTGACAACGAATGTTACTTTATCTACAGAGTGTATTACAGGTTTTTCTCAATGGTACTTATATTATATACTTTTTAGACTCGTGCTACAAGAGTTTGATATAAAGTATTAACTTTGGCTTATCACAGCTATTCTTATATCTTCGACATCTTGAAAGTTTTATTTAGAATTTGCCTCATCGATGTTTGATTGAAATTATGAACTGCCAACTTATATCATGCCCTCGGAGAACTTTCTTCATGCTTTATTAATATGTATAAAAAAAATCCAAAAGCCAAAAAGTGTGGCTGTTTGAATTCAAAGAAGCTAAGCTTTAATTGGACTATATAAGCCAATTTAAAACATTTTATTAGATTCTAGTTTGAAATTCGATACTATGCTTAATGTATATTGCCGTTCGTATTAAAAAAGGTATTTATCAAATAAATACAGTCTGTCTGTCTGTCTGAATATTAACCACTTTCTTAAAGCTTTACTCACCATTATCCGCCAGTCAGATCAGATCCGCATTTCAACCGCATTTGAATAAATTTGTAGCTTTTTAAAAATTTGATCATTTGAGGGCATGACCTTTTGAGCATATTGGACACACATTCAACCTTCCTAAGCTATTGATATATATCAGAAAATTAAGTGTAAAGTAATAAAAAATATTTTCGGTTGAGATTTTAATATATTATATAGACAAAATAATACTATAATATTTATTAAGATAACATTACCTGATAATAATATGAAAAAATATATATATTTTAGAGCGTATGACCGGAGTATGTATTTATAACTAGATGATAAATAATATATAACGTCACTGTACTGTTAAAGATGTTCTATGTAGTGGATGTTTGAACGTCACGTGATAACGCCACGTTGTTAAAAAAATTAAAAAAAAAAGGAATTATATTCAATCGATACAGTGTTAGTAGTTTTCAGTTATGGCTGTATTTTTATAAGTATTGAGATTATAAATAATATTTAAAAAACGGCTTTCGTAAATAAAAATCTATATTAAATAAATAAATTAAAGTAAATCAGCTAACACGGGCTTTCATAAGTTAGCTAATTATATATTAGAAAAGAAAATTTAAAACATTAATTTAGAGAATTTTTCTTTCACGACATCAAATGCTATATAATTACTTCATAACACGTCAACTCTTGACGAGGGTTCAGTGAAAGATTCATTCTTCGTATATAATCTTATAAATAAAAGATGATTAATCTCGTACGGTTATTTCATTTCAAAGTTTTATTGTTCAATGTTATAGGGATTCCCTAACATATTTATAAAATTCTAATTATATTGATAACTTTAAGAAATGTTGTAAATATTGAAATAATTTATATTTTTGGAGTATTTTCTTACATATATAAATGAATGGGTAAAGCGTAATGGCTTGTTCGTCATCTCAGTACGAACAATGAGGTAAGGGCGTTTCTCTTGTTGATCAACTATTTTTATTTGGTTATTGAGTTTCCGAGTGTTCGTTCACGTGTTCACTGATAACAATGTGAATTTAAAATAAAATGATATTCTTTCTTATTTTCTTATAAATATTTTAAGTCAATAAGTCTTTAAGTTGATTGCTTTTCTAAATACACATTTAATAAAATTAAAAAGTATATTACTACGTAATCATATCCTATTGAAATATTATATGCTAATTTGAAAAGGTATTAAATTCAAAAGGCTATTGAATAATTGATATAAAATTTAGGTTTGAAACTTAGTTCTGAAGAGTTTTATCTATATAAAATCTGTAGTTTTAAATATTTTTTCGTTATTTTACATCATTATGATGAGGATTATAACAAGGTAGTTATAAAAGAAGTAGATGACGTTGATTGCTCGTTCTCCCCCATTTAGTCCCCAAAAATATTGTGAAGCCAACAAAAAGATTTGTCATTTTTTTAAGTAAAAGTAAAATGGAGACAAAAATCTGGACCGAAGTTCAAGTTTTTTAGAGAATCTATACTAATATAGAAAGCAGAAGAGTTTGTTTGTTTGTTTGAACTCGCTTATCTCAAAAACTACTGGATCGATTTGAATAATGTTGATTTTAGTATAAGATAGTTCATTCATCGAGGAATGCTATAGCCTATATAATATCACGCTAAGGTAAATAAGGGAGGAGCAGTTATCAAAAATGTTTTGAAAACGGCAAAATTTAGAGCTTTCCTTCCGTGCGCTGAGTAAACGGTGTAAGGTATGCAAAAATCAACTACAAAATTGTTCCCCTCTAATAGTTCTAAAAGAAAGTCCTCGACAGTATATATCTAGCTTTTAAGATTAACCACTATAACCATTTTAATCGTTACTAAGATTATATACTTAGCTTATGTACTTGGCTAATGTAATAAGCTTATGGACGCATCTTACTTACTGAGCTTATGTATTGATCTTATAAAAATACTGGACAGGCGCAAGCGTTTTATCAATATCTCCTTGCCATAAAGTAACTAATATATCGGGTATAGAGTTTAAAGCCAGCACCATATTATTTTAGTCATGAGATTTGTGGGACCTGACGAAGTCGCTGGCATCAGCTAGTATGTTATAAAGAAATAAAGACATTTCGTATGCAGAACCCATAACACGGGATAACACATACTTTCAAAGTTATAATCACAAAATTAACTTTTTCTTCTCAAATTATAAAAAATAATTACAAAGTATTATGAAAATAAAGACATTTAAAAATAAAAGAAGAAAAGTTAATTAAACCAATATTATTTTTATGTAAATACTTATTTACTTTGTATGAAAAGAGTACCAAATATTGTTAATCTACTTCTATATAGTCTGTGAACTATTCAAATAAGCAATTACAAGTTTTAGTTGGTTTTCATGCAACAAATGAAAAGAGAAACAAAGTTTCAAAGTTTATCTTTAAAGTACAATACGAAGAGGAAACGACTGTTTCTGGAAGCGTAAAATAAGGACGAAAATATAATACAATTAAAAATAATTTTATGATTTATCATTTATTATATAAAAAAATAAACTGTACACTTAAAAGCCTAAAAGGTCATATCTTTTTAGGCTTTTAAGTGTAAATACATTGTAATAGAATTATTGAAAGAACTTCATGCAATAAGTGTTTAGTAGTAAGTTCTGTGTCTTGGAAGCAGCATATTACTCAATATGCTGCTTGCGGATTGTTCCGAAAAATATGGCTATTGTTTGTTTTAGAAAAATAAGTTATGTAAATGATTTCCGTTGATTAAAGACTGTGACGCCACTTTAGCATAATGTTTATTATCATACAGCATACACTTAATCACTTTCCCGTTGAACTGTTATATCGTCACTATAGTTGTGTTGCTTCTATCTTATATAAAATAACTAAAATGAACGTTTGTTACATACGTACATTTTAGCTTTTCTTATGATGACACGGGAAAAAATCTAAAAACAAAATACACACACACTTATCCACACACACACACTCAAATATGTTATCTAACTTCATGTAACTCCAAACATTTTACATCTTATTTTTTTCATTCCAATTTTTCTTTTTTCTTTTGCTATTGTTAACGGAGTTTTCAATTATTATTCAAAGCGATGACATCTTCTCTAACTTCGTTTATAACTTTTGTAAGATTATAATTCTTTAAGTATCGTATGTATGTTTGTGTACCTACTGTATAAAAATTATTCAAATCTGGATTTGGCTTGAGGATGTATTTTTTTATTTATTTCATAATAATTGGATTTTATTTATGTACAACTAAATGTTCTTTCTGTTTCTTAGACGCCAAAATGTAATCGGTTCTTAAAATATTCCTCAATAATAAAAGTTAACAATATAAATAAATATATAAAAACAAATGTTCAGTAAAATTATTAAGTTAAACAATTTTGTTACCACTTTTTTGGTATAATAAAAAAAACAAAACC
Organism: Dircenna loreta; assembly: GCA_963555665.1. Taxonomy (NCBI): domain Eukaryota; kingdom Metazoa; phylum Arthropoda; class Insecta; order Lepidoptera; family Nymphalidae; genus Dircenna; species Dircenna loreta. Next base: position 8,519,336 of record OY743093.1, on the reverse strand, counting down.
CGGCTTGAATGTTGTTTGATGATTAAATGAATTATAGTACTGTATTCTTGTAACCTAATGGTATAATAATATCCTTTTTTACAAACTAATATCTACTGGAATAAAAAAAGCGTAAACTGTTAAATGTTTAGTTATATATAAATTCCAATACGAGGTTATTTGCTGAAAATGTCTGGGGTAACTTTCAAATAGAAAAAATACTTTACTTTTAAATTTGTCGAGAGATTTTATAAGTTTTATGACTGAGAATATTGCTTACAAGGAAACTTTTGCTGCTATCATAAAAAATTGACTGTTTCGATAACAACTTTTATTGGTAAAATATTAATTTTTGAATGGCCATAAAATATTCCTTAACTTTGAATAACTTACATGGTTTAAACTTATAACGTTAAACATTACATTTTGTTATAATTCTAATTCTCAACCAAATTTTAACTAAAGAGAAATTAGATCACTTTTTAAAAATAATTATATGCTATTGAATTAGCAAGCGAGTGATAAGACCATGAGTTATCATCATTTAGACTTGGTGTTCCAGGGTTCATATTGCCAGTGTAACAACACTACCACTTTATACTTTACCTTTACATTCTTCAGATTACCTAGCTATATATACTCACTAACCACACTAGGAAAATCGACAGTTTCGTATTGTAGAAGTGACCAGTTCTTGAAACGACTCTGTCCAAGTGGCGCTATTATAAATGATGTCATAGCGCTTGCTCCTAGTGCCAACTTTAACAGAAACAATATCGTATCCACGATATATATAATAAGACATTTATAAATCTATTAAATAACTAACGAAGAGTGAAAAAAACAAACTACAAAATAATAATATAAAATTGATTGGTTTGAGCCTTAATATATACTCGTATGAAGTAAAATGGTTGCCTCATCTATGAAAGGTCGATATTTCGGACACGTTTTCTCTGAACATTTTTCAAACTTAAAATATAGAGAACTTTATTTTTTGATAAGTATGGAAAGATCTGTAAGTATTTTTATAATGTTACTTATAATTTGTTTAATTTATAAGTTGTGTGCTACAAATAAAATGGTTTCTTTTAAATAATAAATAGTAATTAAAAGCATTTTCACTAATTATGAAGCATTTAGTTTCAATATCAATTTATTATCTTTATTCCTAAATTACGAATTATGAACGAACTTTTAAGGCGTTCAAAGATTTATAAAATAATTCCAGACATCTGTGGTTACGACAGCTCGATGATCAGAGCGATGACGTTGTCAAACTATTTACTGATGCACTCAATATACTCTGATATTATAATAATATGGTAAAATGTGATATTTTTATAGATCAAGAGGCACTAATATAAGTTGGATGCAATATTGACGCTCGTTGTGTTGAAATATTATAACCTAAATATTATAATATGGACGTTATCGATATAATAAAATATTTTACAGATAACATATTGGTAAAAAATTAATTGATAAAAAACATTAATGTGGAAGTTGGATTAAATATAATTACTTTAAATCATAAATGTTGTTTCATTTGCTAATACTTTGAGAATGCAAATAAGCAGTATTATTTTTTTTTTCCATTCTTCCAGGGAAATAAAAATCTAAAAGAAATAATCGAAGAACTTCTTCGATTATTTGTAATTCTTCGATTGTTACTAATAATAAAAAGTAAACTAGGAAATACTTTACTTTTCATCCTTAAACGCCCATTAGAATGATATTTTTATTATTTTTAAGAGATTTCTTAAATCGTTTTCAATACCTTGGAATAATATACTTGATGTTTCAGATTTCTTTTTTTTCAGATTGATTTCTCAGTTTACAAACGTGAAATGGTAATAACACGGACATTTAGGAGCTTTGTCTGTCTCTTATAAAACAAAACTTTTCCATTAAGACTTTTATTACTGCTGTGTAAAATATTGCAGTAGTATCTGCATGTTTTCTTGTGTAATATTTACAACTATTAAAAACTTTTATAAAAATTATAAATTTTAGTTTCAGTTTCAGTCCAGTTTTACGATGACATGTGATTTTGTATTTTCATCGAGTAAATTTATAACTTTTGTTTGCTTTTCAAAACCACTGTGCAATAGTCAACTTGCATGAAATAATTTAGTTTCGTGCCGGGAATACTTGCTTGTAGTAAACTATCGCCCTCATGGGACACTGTGAAAATGAAGAATGCGATTAAATAGTTTTAAACTGTCTATTTAAAGAAGGTTTACTTTACCGTCTAGCTAACAGATTTCATTATTTTTAACATTCAGTGTTTTAATTTGAAACATATTGTCATTATATTTAAAGAAATTTTATTTTTATTGAAAACATTGCATTTGTTTGATATTGATTGTTTCTCTTGTTCTAGCAACTGGCTGCAGCACACCGTCCCTTTAAAAAACATTATTTGCTGTAGTGTTGGGGGCCGGGTTGCCCCCTTCCCTAAAATATGGCGTAAGGGGGTGATGGCTGACCCTTGCGTTGTGCTCGTGAACGGGAACTGCTTGCGGTGCCTGGTCATCTTACTAGCCAGGGTTCTTTAGAATTTAAATGATATAAAATCATCAGTCTTTCTTAATAATTTTTTTCCTATGGACCTATAGTCCAATTGTTCGGGAATTACTCACTAAATATTGGCCTTTTTATTACAGTGATCGTAATAAAGCCCCAGTGATCACTGTTATTGATTAAACTAAATATTCTCTGATATTATAAAAACATGGTAAAGTTAGGTGTTTTCTTGGATGAAGAGCCACTAATATATGTTAGATGCAATATTGAAGCACGTTCTCATAATAGCGTGTAAGCGACTATTATACGGAGAATTTTATACTTTATTGACATAACGGAATATTGACGGGGTGCTTTACAGGTAAGATAATTTTTAAATTGCAATTAAATTACAGAAAACTTGAATATTGAAATTGAAACAAAAATAAAAATGTTCGTTAGAAAATTAGTTAGTGTTTCTTTTATGTTTTTGATTGCTTTTAAATCTAATTTAAACTCTTACCCCATGTTAAAAGCGTGTGATGTGTTTTACTTTTTGCTTTATATACATTTAGGAACACTGTCTGTCTCTTATAAAACTAAAACTTTTCCATTAAAACTTTCTAGTTCAGTGGTATTAAATGAACTATGGTACTGTAATATAATACTTAATATGACAATATAAAGATTTGCATGAATCAATTTAGTTTCGTGTACGGAACAATTGTTTGTTGTAAAATGTCACCCTTACAAGACATTATGTTTACTGCTTTTGATTGTTTTTTGTTGATGAGAAACTACACCCTTAAGATTTATTATGAATCATTAAAGTCAGGGGTTATTCTATAACGAGCTTTAATAATCATTTAATTTTATCATTATCATTAAAATCGGTTGTGGCATCTTTTCTTTGTTAAACTACCAAGTTAGAAAAGCCCAATAGGTGTCAGCTCCGATTACATAAAGATGATTCTAAAGAATTCTTAAAAACTGATGTTATGGCCTATCACCAATAAACTAATAAATAAACAAGAATTCTTCTTGTTTATTTATTAGTTTAACTAGTTAGTTATAAGAGCTCGTATAATGAAATGTTCACAAAGATTTCGTTTTTGTCCTCGTCATAAGTGATGTATAATCATTAAAAATGTAGAGTTATTTCTACAAACACAGATTCTTCCAGCTCCCTGTTCCTGCTATTCGATACGTAAGTGTGATGACTCTTGGACAATAAGGTTTACGTCTTTATTTTGGTCTGCTTACCAACGCGAGCCGTCCATATAGAGTTAGTAAGTGAGTTAAGCACTAATAGTTTCTTAGCCGCTTTTAACCGGTTTTTATTGCGTAGAGGTCCATAGTGAATATTTACTTAGATAATGCTTCTTATTTGATCGCGCGGGAAACGAAGGAAAACGAACGAAAAAACGAACGAAAGGCATGGTTTACTTACTGACATAGTGCGGTGAATAAATATGTATATTTATTTATTAATATAGATAAATATATCTCGATATATATATATATATATATATATATATATATATATAAACTCTTCCTACAAACATATTTTTATTATCTAAGTGTCTTTCGTCAATTACAAAGTTACAATATATATTGAATCCTTTTTATTATGTATAATGAAAAAGAAACAATTACTTTATTTAAAATATAAATTACGACTTGAGCAAGCCCCCATTGCTAACAAACCCATGCTCTGAGATTGAACCCTTCCTGATACAAAGTGGGAAGATTGCTTTTGTCAAGTAAACAATGAAATATGTTATTTTATATGAGTGTATCGTGACCCATCTTACAAGGTGAATAAGCATTAATCTATTTTTTTTGTTGTGATGGAAAATCGAATGAAGCTTTATATCCATTACGTTGTTGGTTGTATCCTCATATAGGAGCTAAGTTAAAATCTCGTATGAGCCTTAAATATTGTTGTCTTAATTTGTCCTTTGTCGTAAATTTAATTAATTAATTGCGGTTGTACAAAATATTTACTTAATTATAGTAATTAAAACACGTTCTCATGTTATAAAATAGCTCTCATGTGCGGTTTTCCCTGTCGTGTAATATGCTTGTACGGTGGAACTTAAAAACTATCCGTAAATTAAGTAATCGAATTATTATCAATTATTTTCAATATCTATCTTAACTTAATAAAGTATTTTGTTAAAACAGCGTGAGTACAAATTAGTTTGTGATTAAATCACAAACTTAATTTTGAAACAAATTGCGTCGTAATAAAAAAATAAAAATTAATTTCTCTATTTTAAGGTTTTTTACGATAAATAAATCGCTGACAAGGAATGGGTCAAACTAAAATGATGTATCTCAGGATTTAATATGTTTTTTGGTTCTTTATCGACAAGCATTTCATTCATAGTTTTGTTTTTTTTTTTTTCTTCATATTGTCTTGTCTTGGCAATAGTATAAAAATTATCCACTAATTTCCCGTTTTATTTGGTATTCATTGAATTGCTTTATATATATATATATATATACTTTAAATCACCATTTTCTTCGATACTATCATTTGAAAAGTTTTAATCTCAAATAAATAACTAAAAAACATTATTATAACTAACCTACTTCGTGGTCCTAATAGCAGGAGCGGATGAAAATTTAAGGTAATACATAAGCAAGTATATAAGGATTAAGTGGAACGGATATGTTAGAAATGTCTATTCAATGATTTCATAATGTATTTGAATATGAAACACAAAATAATTGAACAGATAATTTTATTATTATTATTTTTTAATGTATGGAAGAAAAATTTAATAGCTTGGTCGAAAAATATTATATTACTTTAGACTCTGTTACTGTTACTCAAATAATGTTATTTAAATATTTATTGTGGTATTAATAAAACTCGAGATTTCGTCACTTTTATACCGATAAGATCTTTGTCTAGTCAATTATTACCATATTTACGTGGTATATGTAACTCCCTTTTGTTTATACATTTTTTTAAGTTTACTGACAAAATTACAATAAATACATATTTTAACAATTATATTATGTTAAATTATATATATTTTTAATATAACAATAAAATATTACATGCTAAAATATCTTAAAAGGGTATTTCGAACACGTCATATTTTATTTACATACTTGTACTGAACTTGGATCGTACAAAATATTATATTCGTAACGCGAAAGTATCATATTTTATATTCATATTACGTTCACCGCATATCTAGTATTGGTTTATTTCAGCGACCGCTAGGGTTTTAAAAAATCTATTTTACTTCTGAATTGCACTGCACTGTGTAATTTAATTTGTTCTTATATCCCTTAAAATAAAGAAGGTCAAATGTGATCTTATAAAATATAATAAAAACACTGGTATCTTATACTATTACTATATAAAATCAAGAGTTACAATATGTTATTCTTAACGAGTTTAAGTAAAGTAAGTATACTTTAAATTAAATAAATTTAGGTTTTTTTTTATGACAACAAAAAAAAAGAGTGCATTTTTAAAAAAATATTTGCATAGTCGTTATTCTAATAAAGACCTAATAATTTTTTATCATAGCATTAAAAAAGCTTATTACGACGTGTAAAGCCAATGTTTCATAAAATAAATAAAATATAAGTATGTGCTTTATTTTACAAAAAAATATATTAAAAATATACAGGTATATTTTTTTCGAGACAAAATTGTTCGAACTATTCTGGTATGGAGGATCGTACCGGAACTGAATCGTCAACTTCTTGTAAATTAAAGTTCTTTATCAAAATATAGAATGTAGAGTCTTATCAATAAAAACTCTACAGAATTATCGTAAATATGAAATAAAATCGTAATTTTATTTTATATATTTTAATTTATTTCAAGTCGAAAAATTTTTTCCTGGAAAGATTAACTTAAAAAAACATAATGAGTTGATCAAAAAATCCATTTATTTGAATAATGCTAACTTTACAAAACAATCACCTAACTTCAAACTCATCACAGACTAGATAAACGCTTCGATGCTGGCTTTGATGCAGAAGTACTTGTGAATAAAGAATGAATTCCTTGATTTTAAATTAGCATTACAAAGAGAGCATTACATTTCTCGTTTCTTTGAGATAGAAAAATAAATGTATGAATGAGCTTTACATTTTGTATAAAAAGCTGTATTTGTGAAAAAAACAAAATATCCTTCGTCTGTGTTAAAAATGATACCAAAATAATTTCCGAAATTTGGAATAACTGAAGACCATGGAATAAGTTTCGTTAATGCCCAATAATTAAATTATATTCATAGATCGTCTATTAAAAGACTAATTATACTAGTATATGGTAATTCAGTTTTCAATTTACAGCTCGAATATAAAAATTCGTATTTTTATAACATTATTCGACCAAAGAAAATCGAGAAAATCATTACTAGTCATAAATTATATCAAAAAAATCCCTCACTCGTGACAAAAGCTTGAGATATTGGAATTTCTGATAACTTTGCAAAATCTAAATTACATCACATGACAAGATGCAGCTTTTAGCAATCTTCTTTATACTTAACAGCGTACTCACAGTATTAACATAACTACTTTTATATTAATAAAAAGTATTGCATTCTCTTCTACATTTAAAAAAGGGCTACTTTCAAAAAAATCTTCAAAAACTAAGAATTAAAATATTTTTTGTAAATAATTTACCTTTACTAAACACATCTTTTGTCACTTCTTCTATATATATATTATTTTTAATATTTTGTTCAATAATTGAATATTACTTTAGATACTCAAGGTAGCAGAGTAAAACAGCGCAGTTTGATACCGAATTGTCTGTACATATCATATTAAAAGTATTTCATATTCAAATAAATGAATAAGTATTTATTATTATTTAATAAGTTTTGAAATAGCAAAGCTAGCTAATGTGTTACTTAAGTGTGTGAAGTAAGTCATCATATTTTTAGTATGAAAGTCAGTGTTACTGTATTTACGGCGTCAGGCACGAGTCCACTATTTATCTAGTAATTAGGAAAGTCAGTTTAATGTCATATTATCTCGCGTGTATTTATTTATTTATTTATTGAATAGGAAGCCAACGTGATATACAATGAATAACATTCCTTTTCCAAAAAAAAAATACAATTTATATAAGTTACAATATATACCCCAATTAAAGACTAACTTAACATGCAATTTTAGGATGGTTGCTCGCTACATCTTTAAAAAAATATTTAAAAAAAAAGAAAACACAAACTTTAATAGGCAGATTTATTATTCTGCCAATTTGTTCAACTGTAATTAAAAGGTTTTCATTTCTAAATTCTGGTATGCAGTGAAGTTCAATATTACTTGCTCTAGCCTCGCTTTCTAAAATATTGATGATTTCCTTCAGTTCACAATTATCTTATCTTAGATTTGCAACTTCGCTTTTAAGTTCATCCAGCTCCAGTTTGACACTATCATAGAGATTTGAAAAATATTCTATGGATTCTTTGATAGTCTGCAAAACATTTAATTCTTCGCGGACCTTTTTAAATTCCACCTTTATTGTATTATTTATTATCTCCTGCACCTCCTTTTTAATAGCCGATAACAAGTCGTTCTTAGTTGATGTATCTTCTCCTAATCCGTCGAATGACTGGGCGATCAAAGATGTTGTTGGAACAGATGTTAATGTGTTATCTGTGATCTGCTTATCTTTGTGCGTATTTATATTTTTACTTCCTTTGCGATTTGACGAAGAACAAGTTGCACAAATCCACTGTGCACGGGATATTGGGCTGGTGCTATTGAGTGTTACATTTTCCAAGTGATATTGGGCCTGGCATTTATTACATTTAATCCTTTTTTGTGTTATTAAAACATTAACTTTGCAGATAGAACATTCGCTTATCATCTTAATTAAAATTTTAATATTGATATTTGAAATGAGTAAAAGAAAAAAATATCTATAACAATAATTATCAAAACAATAATTAAAAAAAATGATGAAAAGCCACAACAGAAATAAAAAATTGAAAAATTAAAAAAAAAACAAAATTAGAAAATACTAATTAATCTCGCTTCGAATCGAACCATGGGTTGCTCTAACGCATACACGATAGTAAACCAATACACCACAAAGTTAATGTCGTTGAATCTGAAATTAACTTATTTTAACCAAATCACTTAAAGTTACACAATGCCAGTCCAGTTGCTTTAAAATGTTGAGGGTATAAATTTTATTTACACTTGCACTTCGGAAAGATTTTAACTTTTATCCATAGAATATAATCCTCTTATCAACTTCAACTTCACTTTTCCTTTGCACAACATTGACTGTTAATAGTTATTTGAATCATAGGTAACACAAGGGAAAACCAAGATAGCTAATAAATAATTAATTAATTAAAATGAGCAACAACACAACCGGTAACAACAACAGCCGATCGTAATATTTAGAAGCAATCACAACCATTAATGATAAAAAATAATAAAACATTAGTCTATTAGTTAATATTACGTTTGGTTCCAGTTACTTTTGTTTGTACAAATCTGAATTGTTTATGTCTGTTTCATTCCGTAGCACAGTTTTCACAAATAAAGATAATTCCTACTTTGAATTGCTAAAAATAACATAAAGTATATAAAAAATAAGTCAGTTGGTTTTCTTTACAAATTATGTTTTAATTCTTGAAGTGTGGAATTATACTTTTCACCTTTAAGAAAATATACTGACCTAAATATATTATATCTCATATAAGTTAGTAAAGAACATAAGACGTGTTTAAAAGTAAGCAGAGAAGCTAGTATCCGTAGAGAAGGAGTCATCACAAAGCGAGTCACGCGTTCGCTGATCTAATTTAACGTTCCCAAAAAGTCCTTGCAAAATTACAAGGACCGAGAAATACATGTAGTATTAATACGTAAAAATTGTGTTTCATTTTCGTAACAAGGCAACGTTTATTTACAAGTCTATTATAAACGTTTCGACCTTTCGTTCACTAAACTATAAATCAAGGATATTGAAGTTATTTTTTCACAATTCTCAATTTTATTGTAACACAATATACTTAAAATGGTTAAAAAAAACATTTTTTTTAGAAATTAAAGGTCAAAATTGTTCTTTTTCTGGAAGCTCTCTCCAAAAGGCATTTGAATTCGCTCTGTTTTTCCACCACGTACGGTTCGAATGTTATTAGGTTTTATTACTCTGTGTCAGGGTGTCATATATGTCTCTTGATTTTTGTTGTATGGTTTTGTGAAGTTCAAATAATAGTCCGTTTGTTTTAATTTATTAGATTTCTCAACAACATGGCGACTCCAATAAGTACACGGTGACTTCAATAAGTAGTAGGGCAAGTATTATTTGTATGTTTCATCAGTTTATATGTGTCTGTAAGTCCTCTCACTACTCCATTTTTTTATAATGGTTTATTAACGAGACTTGCATATATTGGCTACCAAAATATAGTATAATGAGGTTGATTTTTAAATATTGTCGTTAGCAAAATGTATAGACTTAATTTTAACTTCAACGTCTAAAAAAAATGTAATACCACAATAAAAACCGTTAAAAATATTAATAAAAAAATATGTATTAGTAAACGATCATAAGTATAAAGAAACTTGTATTGTTTCCGAATCTGTGGATAGTGAGAAAATTATGAGTTTCGAAATATTTATTGATTATAAAAATCCTAGGTCTGTTTTCTACTTAATTTGATAGAACATCTCGTTAACATATAATATTTAACATCTTTATATAATAAATTATAATGTTAAAATATAAAAAAAAAACATCATTTCTATCAACGATCATGATGATAATTTAAACTTAAAAGTATGTTTCAGCAAAATCTGATTAACTGCCGGGACAAAACCTTTCTACTAATTGGGATAAGAAACATTCCTTTAGCCCGAGCTAGTGTAAGATGGAAACCACAAAACAAACCGCTAATTAATTTTACAATGCGTTTGATTCTTAATATATTAAACGAATAATATTTAATGATCTAAAAAGTACTACTAAGGTGATAAGTATTTTATTTTTTTAATTTTCATCCACTAAAAAACCAAGGGTTACCCTCATCGCCATAGTGTGACGCCACAGGATCGCTTTCGCACTCAGAGACGGCCCGACGGAACCCCCCCCCCTCCCCCCCCCCCAAAAAAAAGGGTGCTCGAGTAAGTATTACATTCATCCTACCGCATTACATACCAAGTATAAATAACATCAAACTGTAACGATTATTATTAGAACATACAGAATCATTGTGTGGAAAAATATTTAATTCTTAATGTTTTTTTAATCTGCTTAGACCCAATCTATTATTATTCAACTCAAACAACAAAAAAAATGTATTATCGTTATCTTTATAGATATTTACCTAGGCGGAATTAATCAATTCACTATGTATCTAATGTTTTAGTATATATCTCCGGATTCATATATCAATTTTGGTGATACTTTTTATTGAAACATGTGTCGTGGATAACGAAATGGATAATTGTAGTTCGTCAATTGATTGTTTAGTAGTAGAGCAAGCACCGGGACGTCATTTGTAACAGAGTCGATTTGGAAAATACGGATAGTCGTATGGTCACTTTATCTGAAGGCGCCGAACTAGTCACTTCTCTAAATCGATACTGTCGAGTTGCCTAGAATAGTCAGATTTTTTATAATAAATAATTTTTATTATATTGTAAGCTATAGGTAGCTCTCGAAAAGTGGAGGTGGATCTAGGTGTGTATAGAAGCGCATTCTTGGAGTCAGTTATTATTACATTTTTTTCGAAATTTATCCATTCTATATAAGATAACGGTTCAATGATGGCTAATGATTCCACATGTATGATGGAAATATTTGTTACTATTTTAAATTTTTACCCTATTTCTATATGAGGATCAAAAAAGCTGCGCCCCTACCGGTTGTGTTTATAGATCCGTCTATATAAATTTGATAACAATTACAAAATTAGTCACTTACGTAACTAGTACAAATTTTATTTAATTTCATAATTTAATGTAAATTTTTCAGTGAGATTGTATTTCTGTGCAATATAAAGCTAAATAGTAAAAGTATCAGTGTTATTATTTTACTACACCGGCAATATAAACCCTGTAACCAGAAGTTTAAATTATGACGGCACTACCGCTCCGCCATGTATACCTCCGATATATAAGTATATGAAAATATACCATAAACTGTTTTGACAGCTAACAGATTATGAATAATAATTGAGGAATTGATTTTAATTTAAAGTAATATTAATATATTACTAAAATGTATTTCTTTTATTATTTCTTTCCCTGTATGTAATTTGGATAAGTACCAACGTTGAAATGAATGTAAGTGGTAACTTGTCGTTGTTACTGAACACTGGTTGATAGGCAGAGAAAATAGCCAGAATATTTGGATAACTCGTTCAGTGTTCAACGAAATAGTTAATTTTACCTGTAATTACATCTTACCGGGGACATAATATTGTCTGTGATTCTGTGGTATAAGTTAATTATGAAGCCGAGAGGTTCCTGAAAGGAGGATTGCGTTCGGTTTTCGAGTGACTGGATAGAATTAATGTTCTTAGCCCAACTTAAACAAATCTCAGCGGGTGTCCTTAAGCAACGTGAAATAACAGAGCACAGTCACTTGTGATTACAAGATTAATGTAGATATTTTATCACTTTAATATGGTTTAGTTATTAATGTGTATTATTCGATAGTTAGTTGCAAGATGTCTAAATTATATAAATTTGTTTAAACGACTGAAAACCCTATTTTTACTGTCATAAATTTCATCTAGCTTATATTACTTACTATTACTTGAACTATATTGTTAAGATGTTGGTTTAGTTTATTGTTCTTGTTGTATTGAGTACAAACAACTTTGTAAATGATAGGTCAGTCTTATGAATTATCTTGGAAATATTAGTACAATTTCATAAACATAATAAATAATAACAAAAATACAATATAAATTTTACAATGTTAATATTTACGGGTACTAGGGACACATTCTTTTTATATTTTTTATTAGGTTAATTAAAGGCCAATATTATATGCACGCTACGTTTTATTTACTTTTCTCACCTATGTGTATATAGGAATTAAGCACACTTAGTGATTTCAGTTCAATAATTCTCTCACATTGACGTCGCTTTTGCGTTCTCTTATTGCTACCTTGTTGTTACTTTTGAGATCTGACTGATCTATAAGAGAGACGAAGCTTCTTAGTATTCCATGGATTCTCCGTGCAGGTGCCGGGTCTATCGCGTTGCAGGGGGAGGAGTGCAAACAGCTCCTGGGACTTGCGACCCAAGTGTAGGTTTAAGGGGGGTAATAAAATAATAATAAATGCGCAACTTATTAGTAAGTTTCATGTTCTACGATGTAACTGGTGGTTAAAAGCAGACATTCACATAATCTAGCTTTGTTTTAGTTTTCAACTAAATTTGTATCGTAACAATATTACATACATTTTAAGACAAATAAATCAATTATAAAGAAGTTGATTTACAAGCTATGTTAACCATCAGCTGCAATACTTACTGACGTTTGAATATTAGCTTATAAAAAAACATTATTTTAATGTTTTTACAGGTATTTACTATAATATAATGTAAAATTATCTATATTTTACAAATTCTTCAAACATTGCTCTTAAAAGAGAATAATGAAGCACATTTAAATAATTTCTGTATGAAAAAACCTGACAATTATATTAATGACTCAGTGTAAAGAAAAAACTTGTTTCTGATAAAGTGCTAGCAATTTAGACTTAAGTACGAAGATGTTTGTTAACAGTTTGTTTGTTGATAGAATATTTATATGAAAAAAAAAAATGAAATAGAATATTGAAGAGGGCGTGGAAGAAATAGTATTTTATTATTATAATTCATTGTAATCAAAACAGGAGTTATACGATTCTAAGGAAGAATAGTATTTTAATATAAAGCAATGTGTGAAAGATATATGAGAAAAGTCTTAATAGTCGACGAAATACTGAAGTATCTTTGATAGAGTTCTAAATATTTTAAGCTATTTCGATTGAAATAAGTGCAGTTTACTCCAATTTTTAATATTATAAAGTATCTATTATTATTATAATATTGAAAATATAATATTTTAATACTATTATATTTTAATTACTTAATATATTAATTTATTTCAGTTATTGCCACATTAAATGTGTGCATGGATATAAAAAAAATCTTTTTATATCCATGCACAAAAAGTATTTCTACCTTTTATTTTATTTTTCGTTAAAGTTGTTAAGTTAATATAATAAATAAAATAATTATGAGAAAATGAAATAATTTTAATTTATTCCTTTAAGTAATGCCTCGGTGACAGAAATTCTGTCGTCAGGATAAGTAGTTGATGGAGTTTCAATTTTATGAATAAATTTTTCATCGCATCTATTTTTATTTCTCTCTTTCTAAAATTCTAATGTACGCTCAGCCATATGGTATTGCCGGGCAAGTTGTACTTAATATAACCAATAGTTGAAAAAAATAGCTAATTTTACAATGAGTTTTTCCTTTATACGTTATACCTCCTGTCACGTGCTATGGACTACGCGAGGCGATTGGTAATTAACTTTGCGATGGCGAACAGTTTATCCCCATTGGTTGAGACTCTTGGACGTGCACAGCACTCTTGGCCTCTTTCGTTGGATCTCCTGCGAAATACTAGGACACATCGGTTATCCATCTTTATGCTACAGTTACTGCATTTATCCCAGGGAGAGTTCCTAATAGCTTTTTTTTAGCTGCTGATTTCCACCATTGTAAGATACCATTTGCGATGCCATTCCCACTATCTGGACACGTGACATTCGCATATTATGGTGTGGTTTTACGTCACAATTTTTTAACGGTTTATTTTCAAATAAACTTTAAGTTTCAGAACGGACAATAATATATAGATAAATGAATATAGAATCGCATTCTGTTTTAAAACCTTTTTTGTCTGAATTCATAACAAGGTAGCGATGATTAAACTACCACATCCTTAAGTCTCGTTTCAAATATTTTGACATTTTATATCCCATTAAAGTTTTAAGCAGCAAAATTTAATAAACATGTGAAACCAGGTGTAACGTCCGTGTACTGGCTATTTGAAATCTTAATGTAATTATAAACGAAGTGTTTCGTCTAGTATTTTTGTATAAGATATTTTTTTTCGCAAGAAATTAAAGAGTAAAGTAGCAACAATATTTAAGGGATTTTAGATTTAATAAATGTCTTGCCATAATTTAAAATAATATCGACAGCAATATTTAAAATCAAGCAATCAATAACCATTCTGGTAATACAAAAATATATGTTTTTTTTTACAAAGTACTCCACACTATAAATTTGGCAATAATTATTAAACTTTATATAAAACAGATAAACACCTGTTATAAATCTACCGACGACATAATATCCCCTGGAACCACTAATTGCAGAAGAACGGTCCGAAATAGACCTGCGTCTCAATTTGCGAGTGACTCTCAAGATTTACTTCTGTTGACCCAACTCGATATGTCTCAATAAATACCCTTACGACTGTCTAAAGTGTAATTACAGACCCCAATATGTTGTTAATGTGCAAGTTTTATTAGTGTTGTTGGACATTGAATGCTTAATTATGATCCGATAGTTGATATACGTTTATATATGTGTAGGTGCAGTACTATTCTCAAATACAAATAATTAAATAAAAACTAAAGAAAAAAAAACCGTTTTTATTTATCGGAATTACGACTACTATCGAATCGAATTAAAAAACAAATTACTTACTTTTACTTAATACTAAAAATACTTAATTTTGAATTATGATATCTTTATATTTGTAGCGTATTCAAACCCTTAAATTGCGCTCATTCGATGTTGCCCCGAATCTCTGTATTTACTAAAAAAAAACTGAATGCATTGTGACATTAAATCAAAGCATATTATAGAATAAATACTGTATATATGTTATAAAAAAGCCTTTGTTTTTAGTGTACAAATAATGTTATTAGTCATATATCTTATATATACACTGATGGTTCAAGAAAAAAATATTAAAAACCCACTGAAACTTAATTAAAATTATCTTAATCTAGTATATTCATTACCTTCCATTTTCTTACCTTTTGATTAACCTCTTCCCGAACGTCTATCTTACACATTTATAGTTAGAAATTTAAGGTGCTTTTAAGAATATTTTAAAAACTAATTCATACGTACGTACATCACGTACGTACAATCACATGTATATAAAAAATTAAACTAGTCGTGATATGCACCGGAATACCAGCGAGCCGGGAGTATGTACATATACTGCATGACGACCTTTAAAGTACTTCTAATATCAACATTTTAAAGACGAAATTTACCATTTAGAACTATAACACTCAGACGAATAGTAAAAAAGTATTTACAGTTTTATTCAACAGGTTTGATCTTTCTCGAGTTACCTTTTATTTAAATAATTATCTTTAGTTGTTCAATACGCAAATATATTTTTTCAATTATCCAAAGTTTCATCAAAATTGGTAGAATAATCCGATCTTTATCAAATACATACACCAATATACCATTATTCAAATTTAAAAAAGTTTTTCGCTTAGTTTCGAGGTTCTTCGTCGCTTTGCTCGCCCGTTCAGATGTAGTTGACTGTTTCAAATAAAATATATTTTAAAGAAGAAAACTAAAGAAAAACAATATATAAAAGAAAGCTACTTAGGATTTTATGTAGTAAGCCTTTTCTTAGAGATAAGGAAGCATTTTGCTTTGCACCAAAAACCAATAGAGCCTTATTTTCCTTAGGACGGTGATAGTGTGCTCACAAAGAGGCTTTCTTAAAATCTAGTGTCGGGCCCTTATCGGTCATTGCTTTATTCTGACATCAGAATGGGTATCCGCTCCTAATCTTATTGTAAAGATCTAGTTTGTGATGAAGTTATTTTTGAAGGTAAAGTGGCTTGTGCAAAATAAATCTTAATGGTAGCTTCTTTTTGCAGCACGAGTTCAACTGTGGTAGTGACGACGGTAGTTGGTCGAACATTAGATAAGAATGAATATATGTAATTTTCCTGTCCAAAATGGCATTATGGTCTAATAGAATCTTTTAATAATAGTGACGATAATATGAAAAGGCTACATGAAATGTTGTCAAAACCGGTTACGTATAATAATATAGTATCTAATATTACGACATAATTATATCTTATCTCGAATGAGTTTCTTATCAGTTATCTCGAATGAGTACACCCAAGCTAGAAAACCATGAAGCCTTATATGCTATGTCACGTGACATCGCTCGTGGTAACTCAAACCTTTACCATTGAAACCACTAGAACAAACATTATGGAAGTACATCGTTTATTGAATTCTTATGTCCTTTGCAGAATCTTAAAAACCAAAAGGCAGTTTAAATATATTCCATGAAAAGTAGAGTAACTAGTAGTAATAGAACTTATAAAAAAATTGCATGTCTTTTTTCCCACCTTTTTAAGGCAACAAAATTTAAGGATCACAATCTATATTTTACGCCAAATTTAAGAAAACGAATTAAAATGCATTTTTAAATGATTTATAACACTTTTACTGAATATCCCCGTGTATTGAGTTTATTTATTTATTCATTTATTTGGACTAAATATGGATGGTATTTCAAAAATGAAATCAGAAACCTATTGAAATCATATAATTTTCCACTAAATTGGAGAAAGCATATATTTCACAATTGAAATATCGTTCGTGATTGGATTTTAACATTAGTTCCATATAAGTTCGATATAGCTCAATCCCTACCCTTATCAGTTTACTTGTCATTGTATTTTTATTTTAAAATTAAATAGGCTATTTATATAAATAGACGTTATCAATTATATGTAATAATATGATGTATGTAATTGAATTAATATGTATGTAGATATTAGACTAAATAATATATATGTAGATATGAGACTTATGATACCAGTTTTTAATATTGAACTGACTACATGGTGGAATTAACGTAGGTATCCTAGGTAGGATCAGCAAACACTTGAAATTGTTGCTATTGTTTCTAGAAATATAGGTATGTGAATACGTTGTCCTTGCGAAGTAGACCAAGTTTTTAAACATTTTCGTGTATATATATAATTAAAAATAACGAATTAATATGGAAAAAAAATCATGATAAAAAGAAAAATATATAAATAAGCTTTTTAGCTTTTATAATTATAATAAAACTTCAGCCTACGCAGCTGCTACGAATGAATACTACAAGTTTGTGTCGGTCGTTGTAAGTCTACAAGGACATTTTGGGAACGTTAAATTAGATCGGTGAGCGCGTGACTTGCTTTGTGATGTCGCATTTCCCACAGCTACTGGCTTCTCTATTTACTTTTAAATATGTCTCATTTTCGTTACTATGTATAGTCAGGTCGTTGTTAAAGAAATGACCTGACTTTAATCTCTGAGGGTAAAATGTAGCACATTCAAACTTAAAGTAGTACATTCAAACTTGAAGTAAAGAAAACCTTTAATTTTTTTTTTATTGCAATAGCGTATATATGCAATTTATTAGTCATCATCACAGATTTTGTACGTTTTTGGTAGGCTAAAGCAAATATAAAATAGTATTATAGAACGAACAAACATGAAAATAACATATGTGGTGGGTAGAAATAAAGGTCAGTGCTACAATATGTACCAGGAATCGTTTCAATGATGACTTTTTTGTGATCAAACTTGATGTTAACGTGACGTTTAAATGCGCTCAGGAATTACGTTTAACACTTTACAGGTAATCAATGAAATGAGCTGCGTAACTATGTTATATGAATTTGATGTTTTACTTCACACGCTTATGAAATACATTAAGTAGATCAGTTTTTTCATCACACTTATATTTAAATAATATTTTTTACAAGCAAATGATATTAAATATATTTTTGTTTAACAGAGGCAATTCAAAGTAAAACCGGGGTTTCTAATTACGAGTAAAACACTGCTTTGCAAAAAAATTTTTTGAACTCATTTTTCTATATAATATTTAAAATGTGATAATAGTTATATTTTATTCAAAATTGTCAATATTTTTAACTATCAAGTAGATATATTTTTTTGTTACATCTATTCTACTAGGTACAGATCACTCGATTCGTATTTTTTTCTATTTGAAAAATTTCCAATTATAAAAATACTAATTTATTTCATCAAGCAAATAAAAATAATATGCTCTTTTATCACTAATTAGAAAATATATTAAAAACTTAGTAACTGTAATTCTGGAGATTTTTATTGGTTAAAGTCATTCTATTTATTTTTGGGTCACTGCTATTTATAGGAGGTTCCTCATCGTGGATTCAGCTCCAGCACGGGTCTACAAACTGATTTAGTGTGGACATTATTAGAAGTCGAACAATGAATTGATTCATATATATTTTTGAATTGTATTTATCCATTATTTAACCCATTATTAAAAGCATCTCATTCTTATTTAACATAATAATTTTGATACGGTGAATCCATGGAATGCTAAGGAGCTTTGTCTCTATAGAGTCGGTAATATTTAAATAAAATTATATTTTAAAAAGTTAAATTTATCCATTTTTAATGTATAACATTAGATACTTTTATAAACACAAGCAAAACAAATCTTTAATTTGAAATAAAATAGAAAAATGCAAGGAGTTTATACATTTAATTTAAAAGTCTATTAATAATAAAATTGTTTTTTGCAATATCTATACACAGCGTTTTTTCATCATAGCCATAGATTTTTTCATCAAAGCCAGCTCTGATGGATTAAAGATGCAATCGCAGACGTTGCAGGTTAGACTGCTGCTGGTGCAAATTTTCTATTCATACCAGGTTTGTTCAAAATGTTGGTAAACATTAGTAAAAGTGAACATTTTCTTCAATATGTGTAATTATAGCCCTTATATTAGACGTCACAATTGTAAAGTTTATTATCCAAGGATATAGATATAGAAAAATTCAGTTGATTTAATGACAAGTTTTTATAGAGTTAAATTTTTAATATTATTAAGGAATAAATAAAAAGGTACTCAAGTAAACATAAACGAATTACCCATTAAAACTTCACGTTAAACGAATCGGTATTGATACTTGACTTATCCGAGCTCGCATGGACTGTTTATTATAAATACTCTATTGTTGTAACACTACTTGCAGCGACTCTGTTCCTGTGATCAAACCTAGAAAAGACTTCTCAATAAACATGAAAGTCTTTTTATAGTAGAATCATTAGTTTAAAAAAATAAGGTTTAAGACATTTAATTATTATTTAAATTCATCATTATAATATATAGGTGTGTAGATCATAAACAAGCTAAATAAACTTTTTTTTGTTTTGTGTATAAAGTATATACGTAAAACGCAGCTAGCGTATACCTATATAAACGTATTATGTAGTAAATAAGTGTATGTAAATTACAAGGATAGAAATGGATACGAATGTTTCTATTACATTTTATGAAGTCACATTTGGCTTATTTTATTTTCACAAATTCAAGAATACAATAATATATCAAATAACACTCTGCAGTGCATATCGAAGACAAAATAGATTTTCTTAAAGCCCTAGCGGTCGCTGAGATAAAACGATTCCAGATATGCGATGAACGTAATATGAATACAAAATATGTTACATTCGCGTTACGAATATATTTTCTACGATCTAAATACTATGTAAATAAGATATGATGTGTTCGAAATACCGTTTTAAGTTATTTTCTTTGCAATTAAACGAAGTTGAAGCTTGACTACATTTTACTTGATGGAAAGTGGAAATGTAGTCTTGGTGGTCAGGCGTATCAACTTAGTAAAAGCCTATTTACTCTTGCATGAAGACACCCACATTGTACTCGGACGGAAATACCGACGCAGGCAAGCTGTTCCACTTCTTCGCTGTACGAATTAAAAAAGATGAAGCGTAGCGTTTCGTTCGGACATGCGACGCGTCTACTACAAAAGGATGGATGCTTGCCGTACGTTGGAACATCCGGTTATAGAAGGAGGATGGAGAAATTCGGTCACGTAATTCCTTCGCACACTCACCGAAATGCATTCTATAGAATACTGAGAGACTGAAAGGCTATAGAGATTGGCTTCCAATTAGTCTCTTTGCTCGCCTCTCAACTGAATCCAGAACTGCAAGATTATATTTTGCGGCACCAGCCATTAAATGGCCACAGTGCTCCACCCACGACCGAATCTGTGCTTTATATAATGTTAGCAGTTGTCCCGGTGTGAAGTACTGTCAAACTTTTGCAAGGACGCCAAGTTTTCTTGTGGCTGCTGTTACTCTTGACTCAAAGAACCGACCAAAGTTGAGGTTCGAGGAAATTCCTATTTCTACAAACTGAAGTCTGTCACTGTATTCTAAAGTCAAGTTATTTTATTTGGAATGTCTTATTATTTAAATAAATAAATGACTTAATATAATACAATTGTTAAAATATGTGTTCATTGAAATGTTGGCAGTAAAATTAACTATCTGAACAAAAAAAAATACATATACCATGTAAGTAACAATTCACTATATCTTATAATAAGAGACGGAATTTCCAACTCAATAGTTGTGTATTTGTTTGTTTCTTGTTTGTATGCAGATTACGGACACTAGTCTTAATAGAAGATAAATAAAATCGACTGGAATTAAGAGAAAACTATTTTATCGATTGACATTTCCCATTCTAACCTACGTTTCTAATGTAGTATATAGCGCTGTCATAGGCGTCGTGGCATCTCAATGATGATAATGGTGCAGAATATAACGTCGACAGTATGTTTTAATTACAGGTAAAGCTACCTGTTTCACAGAATATGCTTCTAAAATAATAATTTGAAATATTTTTTTGTACAAAGATCCCGGGATTATAGTATTGATTTCTTTATTACTTATTAGATAAAGGTAAATTTATTTAATTTCAATATGTTTATAGGCTTATATTAATGTTACCCCACAACTTTTTCTTACAATATGTCATCACGTCTCCAAAAAATTACACCATCTAAATAAAAAATGTCTCCTCTAAACTATTTATGCAAAAAACATGTTTTGTAATGTTTTATATTTAATTTTAAATGATTAATATATACTAATATTATATTATATATAAGGTAAAATTTTAGTTGTGTTTTTTGTATGTTTATATTGCTGTCACACAAAAAATACTGAACTGATTTAAAAATTCTGCACCATTAAAAAGCTGCATCTTACCCTTCTTTTTTTTTTTTTTTTTACACTTAAACTAAGTTGACGCTTGACTACATTCCACCTGCAAGACCTTTGCAAGGACGCCAAGCTTGCTGGCGGCTCTTGCTCTAGACTCAATGAACCGACCAAAGTTGAGGTTCGAGGGATATCTATCAACTGAAGTCGGTCACTTATTCCAAAGATACATTCCGGAAAGTAGGAGCCAAGGTGGAAGGGCTCCTTTAAGCAGTGAATAAACACGTCTGCGTTTTGGTGGCATTGCCCCATAGGGAGACTGCCTCTAGCTTGTCATTCAAACGCTGCACCATGGCTTCTCTTTCAGCCTGTACTTGATCTCTACTGGCCCGAGTACTCGGCAGGTATCTTTCCACCACTGTGCTGTCGTCTGCATACCCATAGATACCGGGTTTGAGCAGATCGTTAATATGCAGCAGGAAGAGAGTTGCAGAAAGAACGGACCCCTGAGGAACTCCGGCATTTATTGTTAAGGGCTCCGATGAGCACCCGTCAACAACCACTCGGATAGTTCTTAGATTCGGAATGTCCGTTACCCAGCCGATCAGACCAGGAGATATACCGTACGCTGAAAGCTTGTTTAAAAGGCCCGCATGCCAAACCCTGTCAAATGCCTTCGAGACGTCTAGAGAGACGGCGACCGCTTCTCCGTTCTTCTCCAAGGCCTCGCCTAAAATGGGTGTAGCATAAACTAGAAGGTCCCCAGTGGACCTATTTCGGCGAAACCCGTACTGTCGGTCACTGAGGAGTTCGTTACCTTCTAGGTATGCTAAGAGGCGCGAGTTCAATACACGCTCCATAATCTTGCAGAGTATGGAGGTGATTGAAATCGGCCTGTAATTGGCAGGATCGGCACGGCTACCTTTTTTGGGCACTGGCTGCACGTTAGCAAGCTTCCAGGATTTCGGCACTATTCCAGTCCTTCGACCCTTAATACAGGATAAAGGGCAGCGAGATGATGATTAAGACTGCCTGAATATTTCTCCAGCCATTCATTTTTGTATTCATAAGCTAGATAATATTCGGTGATCCATAGACTTTTAGGCTTAACTTACTGAGATTCTTTGAGAGTATGATATCACTGTACGAAATCACTGAGACGTAAAAGGAACTAGTGATTGTCACTTAAAAAAATAGACACTAACAGCTCTATAAAATTACATATTTTATGAATTACTGATATTTACAAACTGAATTATTTAACGCAAGTGTTTATTTCATTGATGATATTTCACTGATTACTCGGGCATATATTTTTAAATGGCAGTTTCTCAGTCTATTATTAGCTTGATTATTTTTTCAGCAGCATCGTCATTTCATTGTTAAAACTATTCATTTAATTTGTTTAATTTGGTTTCCAAGCTAGACAAGAATTTTACTACATTACATTGAGAAATCATAAATTCTTTTGAGTATGCTTAATTTAAGGTCTCATTTGGCGCTCTCATTGATAAAATAACCTAGATGTTTAAAATAAAAGTAGAAGACTATTCAAAATAAAATTAGAAGACTATTTAAAAGAAAAGATGAAATCGTGCAAGAGGTATTTCACAATAATTTCATGATAAAATCTTTCAAATATAATAAAAACATTTTGGAGAACGTACATAAATTTATTGTTATAGTTTTTTTACTAGTTTTGAAACGCAAAAGATATATGTCACTGTTATATTATCTATATAATTAATTGGTGGTTGGTGATATTATGGTAAGTGACATTTAAATACACCGATACGGGCTGGGATTCAAACCCACGACCTCTGGAAAACCACCCCGTCGCTATTGCCAATTGAGGTACCGTAACACGCCTCTGTGAATTTAGCATTCTATACATATTCGACTTTATCCGGTCGATGGTGACATCTTTTCGTCTTCTTTCAAAAATCCCAAAACTTAAAATAATAATAACATTTTTTTTACCAAAAATATCTTTCAGAGTTTTTATAAATTTGAATATGGCTTTGTTGTTAAAACAATAAAGGCAGCCTAGTGAATTTATCTCTACTGATTTTTGGATCAAAACAAACAGAATGGAATGATACCTACATACCTTTTATAACCAGGTCACGCAACACACATATATTTCATTGTTTACTCGACAATGAAAGATTTCCGGTACAAATCACTTTAATACCAAACACAAAATATTTTTATATTAAGAATATTCTGATTATTTTTTTTTAATTAATCAATTTTTAAAATAAACATGTTTTGTGTTTAGTAATGAAAATTATAAATATATATAAAACTTTATTACTGTTATAACTGTTAGTCTCGCTTTAGCTTTAGCTGTACTCCTGTTTTTTTTTCTGTATCTGCGGAAACTGAATACCAAGATCATTGATCATTTAGGAAGAATAAAATCTCTGAACAGCTATATTATAGCTTTAGGTAATGTATGTGACCCTTTCAAATAAGTGTGCAGTCTGTTGAAATAACGATACTGACTGAGTGGTACCATCTTCACTAATATCCGACCATTAATATTCTAAAAATCAAAAACAACTGCTACGACTAAGAAAATGAAATGTGATACAGTGAGTCTATATACAATCCAGTATAACTAGACGAGTTACGAGTTACGAGACCTCCAAAGACGGTAATACAATGTTCACCCGCCGCGGCTCGGAAGGTCATGCATGCAGTTCACGTGGTTTAGTCATGCTCCGAGTTCATAAATATGGTCTCCAAACGGGTTCGAAACTGTTTGCGAAAAAAATCATTTATCACGAAAGTGTAAGCACATTAACTTTGTAACCGGTAAGAACCCGTAACGATATTTGATAAAGATTTATATATATATATATATATATATTTACTTTGCCGTACAGTAAATAAAAAAACATATTTCTAATTTCTTATTTTTATCAGTTACTTAGTAATTAAAGTATATATATTATTATGAATAAAAAATAATAAATTACTTATTTATTCATTAATTAATTAATACTTTTTTATTAAGTGTTAATAATTTGTAACTAAATACTACACATTGAAAAAACATTTTTTGGAGGCGTGATGATATTTGTAAAAAAAGATAGAATTAGATTTTAAGCTAAACCCAGAAATATATCAAATTATATAAATTTAACTTATTTAAATAATTGGTAAAGAAGTCAATATCAACACTCGGAGGATCTATGCACAAAAAAATATTGTTTTAGAAAAAAATGTTTTTTGAAAAAGGTAGGTTTTTTTACCTGTAATCAAAATTTACTCTCGAGGTTATATCGTCTATAATTGTATGGGTCTTAATTAAGGAGAGGGTCCCGTAGGGGAATCGCAGTTTCGACCTCAGAGTGGCTTCAAAGATTTATTGTTCTTAGATCCACTTGACATATAAAGTATTGACATTTATATGTCAAGTGGGCTTAAGGCTTATCTTTAAATAAGATGCAATTAAAGAATTCAATCAATTGTAATTAAAAATTAATTTTAGATTTCTCATGGCCTGTTGTAGGACTTAAAATAGGTGTAACATATATAAGGCTTTGTAGACTATTATAAAGACCATATTTTTATAATATTAAATATTAATTATTAGTTCATATAACATTATAGAATATATATTAAGTACACAACACAATAGGTTGAAAAAAAATACATTTAATATATACAAAGTGGACTTTAAATTACGATAACAATTTTTTTTTTATTTTATTAAAAAAATAATGAAACCCCTTTATAAACTTCCGAAAATCATCTCACAAAATGTTCTATACTTCACGATTTTACCTTAAATCTTAATTTTTTCGGTAACTTTGTTTGAGTCCACCCTGACAGAGTCACTCATGAAATATGTTATTTTATACAGGTGTATTCTATATCTTTTACTTTTACAATAGTGCTTTACACCTCACAGTGATATTGTACAGTGATAATATTTTGATAACAATTAAAATACTGATTTCAATCGAAGTAAAATTTAAATTTTTATTGAGTTATAGACTTTATTAAGTTTACAGATATAAGAAACAATAAAATAAAAATCATATTTACTTTTTTTTGTTAAAACCAAAAGTTCTAATAAAAAAAATGTTCACCAATAATCTATGCATGAAATAGTATTCAAAATATTGTGATTTTAAAATATTGATATTTGGGTGTTAAATAGCTTTAGCAATTATAATATTTTTGAGTGTGAAGATAAGATTATTTCATTACTATTATTTATATTTTAAAATTACTTAACATTACAAAAATATAATTACTATTATTTCGAATTTTATCTTAGAAATAATAAATTAGAGTTCGTCTAGACCTTGTTTATAAAAGTAAGAGTATCATAGAAGTTGAATTCTAATTTGCTCTGACTGTAAATTGAATAGTCAATAGAATGTAAAAGGTAAAAATTTGTGAAATAACATAACAGGTGAGTTTCAGTTATTGAAATGTAATATGACATGCTAACGTGAATACGTGGAGTGTTATTTAAAAAAAAAAGTAGTTTGTTCTATTCTTTGCCCAATTGTGGATAACGAGATTACTTAATTAAAGTTCGTCAATTGATTACTCAGTAGTGGGCCAGCGCCGTGACGTCATTTGTAATGGCGACGTGTGGACTGAGTCGTTTTGAAAACTATGGATAATCCAATAGTCACTTCTCTTGGAGGCGCGGCACTGGTCACTGATCTTATACGAACCTGTCGGCTTGCCTAGAGTAATTAGTGAGTGTGCGTAATAAAAGTAAGATTGTAATTGTGTGCAATATAAAGATGAATTGTAATATAGTATCAGTGTTATTATTTTACTACACCGGCAATATAAACCCTGTAACCAGAAGTTTAAATTATGACGGCACTACCGCTCCGCCATGTATACCTTCGACATATATTAATAAAAAGTACAAACATGAAGTCGTCTTTTTAATTTTATTAATACTTCACGAAATACAAATAATTAGTATACTGTACTTAACAAAAACTTAGCTACCTTAAAACACATGCTATTATGGATATATCATTCCTATCCTATCCTTATCATTTTTATACCGGTTCTACTTAGAAGTACTTAGAAAAAAAATAACAAACGTTGGCCAAACATATTTTATATTACCGAACATCCAAGGAACACTTTTAGGAATGAATTTTTTTATGAAAAGGAAAATGTGCCTTTGTTAGAAAACGAATATAATTTTAAATCTTAATATATTATGTATGTATTGATTGTTCGTTTTGAAAACTGTTGAAGTATAATTTCACTCTATTCGTTTATTCGTTAGGGACCAAAAGGCTAGGTCTCATACACTAATTAAAAAGGCTCAACAAAAATTTCGGATGATTTGCGGTTTTTGACACATGACACGTCAACAAAAAAAAGTTTGAAGTGACCCAGTGTGACAGTCAGCTAATGACACGCCGTGATAGATTGCCGGGCGCTACTCCATCCCGTTATTTTTATTAAATGTCAATCACTTGTGCCACAGCTTTCTGCTTTCATTTAAGTGTTTAACGCTTAGAATTATTTTTATAGTTCTTAACAATTTTTGGTATAAAGTAGTTTTTTATTGATTTATATTAATACATACGGTTGTACATAACTAACTCTTATTGCATGACTACAAATAATACATCTTCGGTTTCAATAAATTCTATTGAATAGACTTTTCAATTTAATGATATATTTAAATATATGGCCTGTTTAAGTGACACATAAGTACGAGTGCGTATGTTTGACAAAATGGAAATAAACAATTTTACTACTTTTACTGTGGGAATTCTATTGAATATTATTATTACATAAAAAACATAGTAATGTTTCGTTGTTTTCTGATTTATTCATAAATAAACACCGGATAATCTTTTAGTGTGGTCAGAACGTTTGTAAGATTTCCCAATAGGTGTGTCAGTAAACTTTTAAATTACATTCTACACAGTGCTTTTTGATTTACGAAAGCTTTAAAAAAAACATTTATCTTTACATTATTCTGCGCACGTTTTCTAGTGTTCTTTTATGTTTTTAGTAAAATATTTTCTTTTTCTGTAACGTAAACCAGTTTATATTAAATATTTTTCCTACATTTAATATATTATATATATTTTTCAGACATTATTCCATTTTATCACTAATTTTTTAAAATGCATTTTTAATTATTTATAAAAATTTCTATTGACAGTTACTTAACTTTTAATGTTTTCCATAAACTTTGTTACTCATCACCCGGTGCACGTAGATTTAACCTTTCAGTGGTCTTGGTAACTTTTTCAATTTAACAGGTAAGGATAAGTCGTTTATTCTTTTTATTTGAACATAGAAGTGATATAAGCTTTCTTGAATTTTACGAGAAACGGTTTATTGCTTATTTACATTAACTTGAAATATGTTCGAATAAGACAATAATGGATTCAGTTTATGTTATTTTTAATGTTATTTATATAATAATAATACTAACTATGAAGTATTTCATTACATAAAAACGATAACCTAATGTATATATGATCTGAGAGTTGATAGACAATTGTGTATTTAAAAAAAACTGAAAAGTTACTAGTAAATTTTGCTCGACTTCTTTGCATAATTATACAAATGTTCAATAAAAACTGTTACCACATTTTTCAAATAGAGATGGCGAATGTTTTATCTTCTTAAAAAACTTTAAGATCATTTATTTTTTATTTTGATATATAACAATATTAAATACAGAAAACATATTCCAATTCCAGGTAATATCATGATAATAGCTTTTATTAAGATAAGACTATAATCACTATACCTTTGTCATTTTAATGATGATGAATTTCTCACTCGTTAAATTACAAAGTAAATCATTCACGGAGCC
Organism: Dircenna loreta; assembly: GCA_963555665.1. NCBI lineage: Eukaryota > Metazoa > Arthropoda > Insecta > Lepidoptera > Nymphalidae > Dircenna > Dircenna loreta. Next base: position 8,490,903 of record OY743093.1, on the reverse strand, counting down.
ATTTTCCAGTGCGAGGATTCCATTGAATGCTGACAATGGCATCTGTCGGTGGACGGACTCTATGGTTGTTTCAGAAGCCATTATTGTATTTTTTTATCCTCTTGTTAAAACATATTAAATAATGTTTTAAAAAAAAATGTTCCTACAAAATCAATAAGTTATTTGTTGTTTGCAAAAACTAATTTAATAGGTAAAAAATTGTGTCATAAGTTTTGTTTTTGTATGAATTCTTTCTTTATCTGTCCTAGTGCAATTAAGTGTACTTTACGTGGTGTACTCATTTTTTGCAACATTGTATTTTGTAGTTTAATTTATACAGTATAAATGATTTTTATAAATTTAAAGTTTAAACCGCATATTTTCTAATGTACATGGTGATTTATCAAATTAACCATTGATTATCCCTTCTTGATTAAATGTGTCTTCAGCATCACATTTCTCCTAATTACAAAGGGTTTACCTATGTCGTGTCTCGTTAATTATCATAGGTGATTGAAATATTATATTACATTAGCTCTCAGAATATGATTTAACATAAAAATATTTTGCAGTTTATTAATGATATTGTTTTTTTCTAAATAATTCGCTATTTATTATCTTATTGCCTTGCCCAGCCTGCCATTACGTCGCGTGAAATATTAGTAACTTCTGTTTGACGGAATAGGGCTTTCAAGTAAAACGAACATTTATTTGAATATTAAAAAATATTTTGTATACTGAAATTAAACTAAGCTAAGCTAAACTAAACTAAACAAAAATCAATTAAAAGAGATTGTAAATAGATATTTTTGAATAAAAGTGATATCTGTTAGGCATTATTTCCAGAGGTGGCGGGTGCAAATACTGCCCGTATCGATTTTTCATTCCACATATTTAAAATTTAAAAAAAAATGTCCAAATCTGTTTATATAAAATATCTATCAATATAAATTATTATAATTAAAGTGACAATAAACTAAACAATTATAAAATAGATACATTATCTGAATATATTACAATTGCACCAGCTGTTGAGTTCATCTCGCAATGACGAGTCGAACAATCACCCAATGCAATCAATCGTTATTCAATAATACTAAATTTGTGCTGACATTAAGCCGAATCTACAACATTTGGCCTAATTCGAAAACAAATTCAATATAATGAATCAATTCGTTAATTCATTCATTTATTCTCCTAAACTATGTTTACCTACAAATTCCTTCGTCTTTTTTATTCAGAAAAAACTAAAATTCTACAATATATCTTTGTGAAATATTTCGACCGGGCATATTGACCTAATGAACTATTTATTTATTTAATAAATGAATGATGGGATGAAAATATTTTCCGTAGATGATTTGAATTACCAGTATATTCCATTACGTCTTCAAGTGACAAACTCGATGATGAGTTTGTCTTGCATGATTCATGTCGCCGCAACTTATATTTACAATTAATTAATTTTATATTACTGCACGATAGAGTTCTACATGCGGTCGTAGCAGTGTCACGTAATATGGTTGAGTGTATTTCACTGAAAGACAACTCGACGGGACCTTTAACATTGTAGAGTACAATACCAAGATTACAAAAAAAAAATGTAATTCCGGCGAAATGTAAGACCGGCGGGGAAGCCTTGATCGAGATAAGTCAAAAAATTAAATAAATAGTAAACCTCTACACTAAAATAGTTAAAATCTTCTTTAAATATCTTGAAAGATTACACAATTCTTTAAAGTTGTCAGTGAATTAAAACCCGGCTAGTTAAAATAAGGTTTATCTTTGCCTAAGCTTAAAATAAAATATATTAAATGTGATCTTCAACATTATCTTTAAAGCCAAAAGCCATTACAAAGCCCGTATGCCACATGTCAATCGAGATAAAGCGATATAACAAAAACATAGCTCGTGCACGGGTGAGATCAGTAAAAATATTTAATTAGTCCCGCATTATGCGTTGTTTAAATGTTATTGTGTCTCATATTGCCAAAAATCTTTGTTGTTTTACTTAAAAGTCTTCACAACTTAAATATTGCAAATAGTTTATTATTTTATTTATATAAAACTATGTCTGTTCCGTCTATTTATTCATTAATCTACACACTTGTTTGTCGCAACATTTGTTCCAGTAATAATTTACTACTTCACTGCTAAATAAAATTTTTGCCCTAAAAGGAACGAAGATAAATCGTTGCCTCTTAATTAAAACGACTTGGAACATTTATTGCAGTGAAAGTGTTTATTAAGATCTCAGCTTTAAGTAAGGAATTCAAAGGTATATAAATTCTTTACATTTAATTGTACGAGTATTGACACTACAGTAATATTTCCTTTGCATAAACGAATCGTAACACGGTATGTAGTATCTCACTGAAAATATTTTCAGAGAAATTATGTCATTTTGTATTTGGATGTTCAAAAAAATTACAAACATATATATGTATGAAAAGAATACACTGGTAGTGGAAATATAATATAGTAATGTCATATTCTTAAATTTGGTTAAGTGGTAGGACAAGGCACAGCTGCACGAGTTGAACTAATTTTATCTCAACATGACAAGGGTATTAGTTGGGTCAAGACCTTTTTATAACTCAGGTTACTTACAATGAAACATAAGCTCTCAGAAATTACTCAACTCAATATGTTGCTTTCGGAATAAATTGTTAAATAATACTTCTAAACATGTTTTAAAGGTCTTAGGCACTGAAGGAAATGTGTTATTTCTCAATTTTCTATCCGTCAGTAAAGAGTGACCCCTTTAAAGGCTTGTTATATAATTATCTGATAAATAGACGTCCCAATATAATTGGTTAGTTTTTACTGGTTAGCTCAGCTAGGTTAGAGACGATACGATGACCTAGATAATTCTTTGAAAAGGTTACTGATTTTATAATGAATGTGTCGTAATACATTTATCATGAACGTGTCGTAATACATCGATTTAGTTTATTGTAGTCTAAAATATCTCGTTAATATTAACTAAATGTCGAATATTTTAGAATTCATTTTCTCATTATTCACTTGTCAATGCATACAAAAGAATTCTTCTCTCTACAAATAATTCTAGCTTTACTAACAGTAACATGTTTTTGATTTTTATTTTTAAGTCAGTGAAAAGTTTGAGTATCAATTTATGATAATTATTATAATTTTTTGATGGAGCGAATGAAAAAACAGTTTGGGTTCTAAGTACAATCAAATAAAAAAGGTATGGATTTGTTAAACTTTTTCATTATTTGAGTTGGGGAAGGGAGCAAATACAAAATCGAAACGGCTAGCAATACGGTAGCTCAATTGATAGAGCGACGGAACGGGTTTTTAGAAGTCTATTGAATTCTGACCGGGTTTATTATGTTTCTTCTATGTTTATTTGAAATGATTTAAAAACGTGCCTGTTTGTAGATTCATCAGCAAGACTTAAAACATTATACTATGAGGCCTGAAAAATGTTTCGTTAAATATTAATTAAATATCGCTGTTTTGTGAATTTTAAAAATAAAATTTACAAAATGATAAATTGAAATTCGTTCTTTCTTTTTATTTTCTTGATATGAATGAAAGGGTCGATGAAACCGATATGTCATTGGATAACAATCAGAGATAACACCGCTTATAGAAAGAGGCCGTCAGTATTTAATGATAAAGCAATTGAAACTGCGTTGGTACTCAGTCCTCCTTAATATTTCATTCACTGGTGAATCTTGAGTATTATTGTAAACAAACATGAGAGATTTAAGCATACGAGATAGTTTCAGACTTCTTATAATTGTCGTCTGTAAGATTGCCTTCATCTTTAGTAAACTTAAATATAGTTTCTTATAAATTAATTATTCGTAGAGGAAGGTAGGATAATAAAAGAAAAATGAATTAAATATAAATAATTTAAAATACGGCTTAAATTGTTACAATACAAAAAAATAATATGTTTCAAGTTGTTTGTTTGTACTTTAGATGCTTGAAGTGCTGAAACAAGTAGTCGTTTTAATTGCTCCAATCAGAAGGGGGAGACATTAATAGAAAGAAACCCTTCTCGCCAAACATCATACATTATTAAAACTTGCCCTTTGCTCACTTTCGTAACCCTGCAGCCATAATAAATAACGCTTCTCCAATAAACTTCAAACAAATTCGTTTCTAAGGATAATGAAGTGAAAATACTTTAAAATATCTAACACCGACAGCGTTAGATGTTCTTTTATCACATCCAAATAAAGTGCACCCATTTGAAGAAAGGTAAGTGTCTAACTAGAGTTATGCTTAAATAATTATTTATAGTAAGATGTAAAATAGACGCACCCTTTTCTTTTTATCAGCGTAACCCACCACTTTATTACATTACATTTACTGAGAACCACTTACATGACTTATCTGAAAATATTTATAAGCATGTATGTTAAGCTATTTTAAAATAAACCTAGAATTGAATAAATCATATTATTGTTTAATAAATTGTGCAAGTGGTTTTTTTATAATTTGTTTTAAAAAATATCGTATGTCAATTAAAATTTTCAAGATTTCTAGCGTTATTAGTTTCAATTGATAAGTTTTAATATAATTTACAAGATTTTGATATACATATAAAATGTTAGAGACAGTTTTTAGATCAATATGTTTGAATAAATTATATTCAAGATATAATAGAATAGTTGTATTCGAGATCATACAAGGGAACAAAGCTATTCTGGCCGAGTAAATTGAATCTCTTGAGGGTTGTGGTTTTGTACGCCGTATTAGCCGTTGCTTTGAGAATGAATAACTAAAGCCTATTCGCTATCTGTACTTGCTCTACCAAAATATTTCCCTAAAAAACCTTCATCAAATATAATGAGGATGTAGAAATGTTTTGTTGTTTTTAATAATTTTTTAAAGATTCATATTTTGATGTAGTTAATTGGAATTGTTTATCAAAATATTTTTCTAACTAAATCATCAACTAATGACGCTAACAATAAAATAAGCGATGTATTAAATTGAGTACTTAATTCGTATATATTTTTTCTATTTGAATAAAGTTGTAACTTTTAAATGATAGGGTGGTTATTGTTTTATCAGGATATTGAAAAAGTATTTCTCCGTTTTGGATATTTTCATATATCAGCACTGTTGCTGACTTGTTAATGCCTCGATCACGGCGCATGTCATAGTATCGAAGTATCGGAAAACGAATAATAATGACATGACACATGATAAATGTACCATAAAATAAAATAACTATTTATTTAAATGACCGCCTTAGTTTATAATCTTAAATTTTATAGTAAGATTAGTTTAATTTAAGGTAAAAAAATAATATTACGATAGAATTACGTCCAAATTCCTGTCAACATTTTGTTTTTGGTACCTTACTAAGTTTGCGGTTCACCGTAATTTCAATTACAAATACACAGTGAAAATACCGTAATTTCAATAAGTATTTCGTATTAAGTAATGTAGGGCATTTCTCTCCGTCGCAGTCACAATAAAGTGTTTAGTTACTTTATTTAGATAGTAGTCTAGTCTGTAAGAGCTATCTTCGCTCGTTTACTTTATTAAGTATGTAAATTATTATTTTTAAAGCATCGCGACTTGAACATATTTAAAACTAATATCGGGTCTTTTTTACGATTTAAGTTCTGGCTTTTTAAGTCGCGGCGAGTATGGCACTTGTTAAAAACTGTATTCCATGCTGGTGATAGTCCATATCCATCTTCTTGATGGAAATTAAAATAAAGTAAAAATGGTACGTACACTTGTGTATTAAGAATGACATAGATACTGATACTGAAACATAGAAACTGCTGATATATTTTTTTGGTATACATGTGACGTCTTGGGTACACGCTATTTTGTTAATGGAGCAGATTGGAAAAGAAAGCTTAATGAAGCCCACGAACTGCCGTGTTTTATGCGCCTTACTATCTTAGGTAAATAGAATTTATAATGGGGGCCGTATGTCATGATTAAGATAAAAAATCCGAAATGACAATGGATTGATTAACATACAATGATGTTTATCCAAATAATAAAATGATGAAATTATTTAAAGAAAACATTGACTGCGGCCAATCTCATAAGAACAAACTATAGAATTACATTAATAATACGTTTAAAGCTGCAGTATTATAATAACAATATAAAGTATTTTTTGATAATGATATCCTTATGTTTAATATTAAATATAATATATTAAAATACCGCTGATAATTTTAATGTAACACAATAGTATAATAATTATCATTATATTCGATATTTTTATGATATCGAATGGACTGAAGACGGCAATAAGTTGATAGTCCACTACAAGGAAATTAGACCATTTAAACAATAGAATAACCAACCTTTTAGTTGTTATAAGACCTTAATTCCAAGCGCCTGTTCCTAATACCTTCACCGTTTGTAAAAGAGCCATCATTCATTTACAAGGACATTTAGAACAAGAAAATTTCGGGCTTCGACACGAAGTTTTGGCAATTTCCGCACTTGGCGACACTTTTTTGTGACCTCGTACTTTGTCGTTAATCTTAAAAACAAAAGTCTTTCCTTGCAGAATTGTTCCAGTAACAGTGTAATAAGACGGATTTAAATTGCTAACTCAAATTGGCCCAGAATAAAATATTAGCGTAATTATTAAGGTTTGGGATAGCGGCAGCAAAATTCCTACTTTATACGACACGTCATTCATTCAATTTTTTTTTACTAAAAAGCACTAATTTAATTTATAAAATAACTGTCCTTATATCTAAATCAACAAGCTTGCCTTTCTTGTAGATAAAAGCACCTGACAGACTGCAAACACAATGCTTTATTTATATTATTTTATTTTAATCAACATTGTGAATATTAGGATTATTAATTAAAATATAAGTATTTAGTAAACACAATACTTCAACTTATATACATTACTTTACTCTTGAGCTGAGCAGTGAGCAAAATGTAATATGTGATAAATCAACCCTCAATTTTTCAAATGCATGGAATTAAAATTCAACAAAAACATGTTTTAAACGAAATTTTTTTTTTTTAAATATTGAATGAATCGTAATATCGCAAGTTAGATCCGTGACAGAAAGTTTTATTTATATGTGTACTCGTATATTTCAGTAAAATCTATTTCTATATTATTTTGATGTATTACCAGTATTACATTTGTTAAACACAAAATCAACTCTGTTTATTGAACTATTGAAAAGAACCCACGTCAAGGAGACAATAGTTTGTCCACGTTATCCTAAACCCTCAACACGTTATCCTAATTTCTGTTTTAACTTTTCTTTTTTCTGGTAATGTGCTCGTTATTTAAACTTAACTACAAATATATTTGTTTTTTTTTTTTTTTTTTTTTTTTTCTGTTTATTGGTCTACAAAACAAAATGACAATCATATACAATATTCACAGGAACAAAACATTGAGAGCATTTGAACGATGACTGCATTTTTCTTGATGTAAACACAACATGCGTATAGAAAATAATTAAAAACTACAACATACTACGGTAACAACTAGTAAAATAAAATAAACAATAAAAATGAAACGTATACATTTGTCTTATAAAAAAAAACATTAAAATCATTCATTCAACATTTTACGTATAGAGGCATAAGAACTCATGGTAAAAATATCCCATTTAAAGCAAATACTATTATAAGATGAACACATGCGATGTATTGGTGAGTGCCTTGCTAAATTTGCTCTCGAATTAGGGAGACAAAAAGTTTTGCGGTTTTGTAAGCGACTACTAATACGTGGAATTGAAAAACATAAGCGTTGTAATAGATCAGGGGAGTCAATACGGTCATGAATTAATTTGTGCAAAAATATTAAATCCTGAATATTTCTCCGTTTATGCAAAGGTAATGTCTTATAAAAATGAAGTCGCTGTTCGTAAGAATTTAGATAGTGACATTTGTTGTCTTCATAGGCGAGATGGTAAAAGAATCTTTTCTGAACACATTCTATTCTATTTATATGTACCTGATAACCAGGGCTCCAGACCACACTACAATACTCAAGGATGCTTCTTACGAAAGTGTTATATAGAAGAATAGAAACATTAGGTTGCTTGAATATTTTTAACTGTCTGTTAATAAATCCGGCTAGTTTTGATGACTTTTTTATAATATAATCATAATGTGGTCTGAAGCTCAAAGAGCTATCAAGAATAATGCCAAGGTCACGGATGGTATGGACTTCTTGTATGGGTAAATTATCAATGTAATATGTAATTGATGGGGATATTGTTTTGCGAGAAAATTTTATGAAAAAACATTTAGAGTTGTTGAGATGCATTTGATTAAAATTACACCAATTCACAATATAGTTAACATCAGCTTGCAAAGTTTGTATATCTGAAAAGTCATAAATTACACGATAAATCTTAAGATCGTCAGCAAATAATTTCCAATTAGATTTTAAATTTACACAGAGATCGTTTACAAATATTAAGAAGAGCAAAGGGCCTAAATGTGAACCCTGAGGAACACCTGAGTTTACTGTGAATTGTGCTGATTTGTAGCCGTAATATTAACTAATTGCGTACGATTCAGTAAATAAGATTCAACCCATCTAAGTAAAGAACCATGTATTCCCAAGTACTCCAACTTTTTTAGTAGCAAGTCATGTTTAACTACGTCAAAGGCCTTCCTAAAGTCTGTGTAAATAGTATGAACCTCTTTTTTATCGTCCATGGCTTGTGCAATATCGGATACATACGATACAAGATTAGAAGCAGTTGATCTACCGGGTAAAAAGCCATGTTGGTCTTGATTTATATATTTATGGACGTGACGTGATAAATGTCTATGCACTATTAGCTCAAGTATTTTAGCACAGTTGGATAATAAAGAAATAGGCCGGTAAGTTGACACGTCATTTATATCCCCACCCTTGTGAACAGGTGTCAAATGAGCTTCCTTCCATTTGGAAGGAAATATCCCTGACTCAATCGATTTTTTATAAATTTGAGTTAATGGCTTGTACAGAAATTTTGCACACTTTTTTAAGACTAACGGAGGCAAGTCATCGGGGCCACAAGATTTATTTGTATTTAAAGAACGTAGAATTTTTAAGACATCTTCTTCATCCACGCATAGTTTTCCGAGTAATAAATTGTTATTGCATGGATTACTGCCAGGTAGATTTGAAATTGACGAGTTTCCCTGGTTTAAATTAAAAATGCCTTGAAAATATTTAGAGAATAGATTGGCTATTTCTTGACCTCCAAACGCTCTTTCACTTTGCAGTGTCATATCATTAGGAATTGAATTTCTGTCTTTACTCTTTTTGAAATTGAAAAACTTGAAAAAATATCTCGGGTTACGTCTTAAATTATGTGGTGCTTCTGTTTTAAAATTATTGTAACATTCCCTAAGTAAAAGTTCACACCTTTCTCTCAAAATTATATAAGTGTATTTATCCAATCCATTTCCATATCTTTTATGGCGTTTATGGTACTTGGATTTTTCTTTGAGGGCTTTAATAAGAGATAAACTATACCATGGAGGAAATTTTTCATTAGTGGGCATTCTAGTTGGAGTAAAATTATGTATTAAAGGCATTATTTTAGAGTAAAAAGCTTCAATAAATTCATCAATGTGTACACATTCTTCAAATACAACGGACCACTCGATACTTTCCAATGAATAATTCAAAGCTTCGTAATCACATTTAGCATAATTGTATGATAAATTCTTATTAAATTTGACAGTGCTTTGCGAGGATGATTTAATATTTATACTTAGAGGAGGATGGTGTATGTCTATAGGCACAAAAGGTGCTAATGCGCGAGCCACTGACATGGATGACGGGTCAGTACTAAAAACTAAGTCCAATATCCTCCCATTTTCGTTAACAATAGAATTACATTGATAAAGACTGTGATATGTAATATTATCTATAAAATTATTTACTATGAGGCCATTACACGTGGATGGTGAAAGAAAAAGTGAGCTTGAATCGTATTTCCATTTTATTTCCGAAAAATTAAAATCACCGAGCAACAGAAATGATGAGTTCTCCTTTGAATTTGCAACTATGTTAGAAAAGTTGTACAAAAATGTATCAACATAGCATTTATCCAAGGGCGGTGGAAAGTACGCTACGCAAATATTTATATTGCTCCGATCCAATTTTAAGGTGACCCAGAGATCTTCACAAGAAGAATCGCATTTGTATTTTCTGCTAACCTCAAACTTCCTCAAGACACCCACCAGTATACCACCCCCTTCCTTTTTGCTAGAGGAAATTGCAGATGAAGATCGGTCTCTTCTAAATATATTATAACGCGGATCAAAAATTTCAAAATCAAATACGGTATCATTAAGCCAAGTTTCGGTCAAGACAATTAAATCAAAATCATTAGAAAGCACGAATAGTTTAAAGTCTTCTACCTTAGTTCTCAAACCTCTTACATTTTGATAATAAATTGCTAACTTGAATTTTAAGCAATTATTAAACTTATATGTACATGCTTAAATAATAAAAATATTAAAAAATATATTAAAAAAAAGTTAAAGGTTTTTCAAAAAGTTTTCGTCTTTGACTAATTTAGCCTCCGATTTAACATCTTTGCGGACAAAAATTTTTCCATTACGTACTCAAACAAACTCGTAATGTTTTTCTTTGGCGGCGATTCTGGTAGCTGCATGCAACTGTTTGTTTGCGGGAGTCAGATGTTCCATAGCGTAAATGGGCTGTTTTCTAGAGAAACCGATATGTGTTGAGTTGAGCTTTGCATTTCTGTTCTTCAGGTTGTATTGCTTGATTGCAGCTAGAAAATTATCACGAGCTCTTGGACTTATCAACTTTATTACAATACTTCGTGGACGTTGACTTTTGGAATCAAATTTAGCAACCCTATGACAATTTATCACTTCGTGATCCGTAAGCTTATATGACACAGCAATTGCTAGTTGTTGAATGACGGTGTTTAAATTTTCGGATTTACTTTCAGGTACACATTGGAGCTCAATATTTGAGTCACGTGATCTCTGCTCATTTTCAGCTAGATGATTACTAACCTCACTTAGTTTTGTTTGCATAGAAACACTATCGGCTGTTAATTTGGCAATTATCTTAGAATTTTCTGTATTAATCGTTAACTGATCATCGTGAACTTCCGATAAGAAATTAACGGATTTCAAAACATCATCGAGTTCCACCCGCATCTCCGAGAATTTAGATCCTAGTTCTTTAATGTCATTTCGAAGACTTCCTAAGGTTGAAACAAATTTATTAAGGCATTCTTGTTGAACTAAAAACTTTTTATTCATTTCACTCTTTAAATTACGAATTTCATCAAGAATCTTGTCCTGGACAGAGTTTGGTGAGGAAGTCGAGGTATCCATTAATGTATTTGGTATAATTGGAGAATTCCTTTTTGTTGAACTTTTCACGCTATTGATTTCCGGTTTGGAAGAATTTTTATTACAAGTGGGACAAACCCATTTGGATCTAGTAAATGAGACTGTTTCATTGGGTTTCACACATTCCATATGGTACTGATTCGAACAATTTGCGTAAGTACATTTAATGCGCTTTTGAGATACCAGAATGTTTGCATCACATGAAGAGCAGAGCGCCATTTTAAAATCAATTTCCAATTTTTTTTTTTTTTCTAACTTCTTATAAAAAAATAAAATAAGAAAAAGAAAAAAAAAATAAAAATAATAATGTAAATTAAAATTTTAGTAGTTACAATTAATAAGACAAAATAATTATTGAGCGTGCTGAGATTAGAACTCAGATCGACGTAGCTGCATAGTCGGATCGTGCGTAACCACTAGGCCAACACTGATATATCTGCTTTAGCGAAATTAAAGTAGCAGCTGTAGAGGACACTAATTGGTAAGATGAAATGTACGTAATTGTCAAAAAGTTATAACACATACACCGGCACTATAACCTATGTTTTTATAACTTTAACTATTTACCACTAAAACCGTTCAGTTTCACAATTTCCATACGCACATTTAATCACACGAACCTTTTGGAATAATATTATATAGCATTTAAAACTTTTTGGTCACTATTTACTGGTAATAATTTATTTTATATGAAGAACGAATACAGTACGTTGTCACCGTGACGTTACCGAAGACGTTACACTGTGTCGTATAGTACGATGTTCTTGTTAAGTAACAAATATCTTTCATTCATTAAATAATCATCAAGTTCTAACTTGCGTCCGTCCTTCAATTATTTGTATCTTTGAAAATTGCGTGCGTTGCCTTTGTGAGCGTCAGCAGTATGTAAAAAATAACTATATAACTTCTTCTCTTCATATTGCTCGATCACTGCTGGCGTACCGCTGGGTGGGATTTTTGTCTCCTCTTCTTTTTGCTATCTACATAAACACTGTGACTTACCTTCTTTCATCTTCTTATCACCTTTATGCTGACGATCTTTAAGTTTATGCAGCCACTCAACCTCACGACTTCCACAATGCCCTTGTAAATCTGAATCGTGACAAGATAAGATTAAAACTTTGAGTGAATCCTATGGGCTGCATATTAATTCTAGAAAAACTCAGATTGCAATATTGGGAGGTCGTCAGCAGGTGGATAAAATTGTACTGGATAAATTACCTTCTATCCGAGTTGGTACAACAATCCTGGAGATTAGTCCATCCATCAAAAATCTGGGTTTATTTATTGACACATCCTCATCCTGGGCCCCGCAACTCACTGAGGTTAGCTAAAAAGTTTTTGCAGCTATGGATGGTCTTAGACGCTGGAAAAAATTTCTTTCCATTAAAACAAAAATTTCCTTAGCTCATTCTCTCCTCTTACCTCTTTTAGAATATGCTGACTCTGTCTATCCTGATCTTTCTGAGGGACAACTTGATAAGTTTGAGCGCCTCCAAAACTCCTGCATTAGGTTTATCTTTGGATTACGTAAATTTGATCACATGTTTAGGGCTCCTCTGAAATGGCTTCCAATCAGATTTAGGAGACACCTACACATGCTGACTCTTCTTTACTCAATTCTTTATAATCCTCATACTCCCTTTTACTTAAAACAACGTTTCTCCTATCTCGGCTTGGATAATGAAAGACAAAATCTGAGATCGTGTAAAGACAACCGTTTGCACAACCCTACTAGGCTATTATAGTATATTATAATATAGTATAGTATTATAGTATAGTAGAATAAAAAAATATTTATATTAATGTTGGTAAAATTATGTAAATCTCATCTTTACTTATATGTTTTAACAGTAATATACGTGATTAAACTACTGCACTTATTTCTCCAATATTCCATCCTTATACTGATAATGTTTATACACAATAAACTAAGCTACTCTGAATGTACGATATCACTGTCCTTTGAGACATAGAACACTATTGTATTTCATCCCAACAGAGTAAATAAATGCATTTCGAAACGGTTTATAAAAACACTATAAGTACTATAGCTATGTTAAAAACATATATTTAAATATCCTATTGAACAAAAAAGTAATCGAACTGAACTGCCTTAGTTTAATTAAGTATTTCTAAAATTAATTAAGTATCTATGACTTTTTAAACTAAAGGTCATGATGATCTGTAATTTTTATTAAAAGTAGTATAACAAAAAATATAATTGGAAGGTCTTTTGTACAATTACCATTTCGTACTATTTATTATATTCTACACTAAATACTAGTAATTAATAAAATTAAATTAAGACGCTACTCATGATCTGTAACATCACCACTTATAAAGTTGCAACACTAATTTCAAGTCCACACAAACCATCTTTATTTAATTTGAAATCACAATGGATTGAAATATGTATCCAGGACCTAGTTCAAATGGGGTTAAGAGCAGTAAATCTTTGAAGCCAGTCTAAAACCTAAGTCCCGATACCATCCCGGGACCGCTCTTATCCCCAATTATGTCTATCCGTTGTATGGAAACACAACCGACATGACGTGACCAAGAACTTTGATTATAGGTGGAACTATATTTTCCATTAAACAATGAGAGAGAGAATGATTCCATTAAACAATGAGAGAGAGAGAGAGAGAACAATGAGTGAGAGAAAACAATGAGTTCCTAAATAATGATTTTGAAGTATTTTGTCCTTAGATCTCTCTGAATGTTGGTATTGACTTAGTCATAATTTATTCAAATAAGCTAAATTCTACAGTTTTATTGTATTTATTGTTTTTATACTATCAATCTGAATGACATGACTTTTTTTAACATTTTTTATGGACTGCCTGTTATTTCAATCAAATATGGAGTATCTTAGTTAATATTTTACCAAAATAGTAAACTACTAGGAAATATCATATAAACTAAAAATCAATATAAATAGAAAAACGCTCTATATTTTTCATTTTTAGATAGTATAGTATAATAAGATAATTGACAAATAAGTTATTTATAATCTGTTACTATGTGTGTGTGCTATAAATATGTGTTCTTATTCTTATTTATCGCTTTTTTATGTGTTATTTTTATGTATTTGTTATTATTTTTCTAAATTATTACAACGTCCTGTATGTAGTTTTGGTCTAATATTTATTAAATATAACTTATACTGTGTTAACGATCTACATTGAATAGTTACGATAGCAACATTTTCATCGCCTTTTAGAGCGCAAAACGCTTGCTAATTTTACATATTAGTGATAAAGACTCTTGAATAGACGGCCAAGATGGATTCTCTTGATAAGTAATCACGGTAGACTGTTTTGAGTATATGTTTTCTTTAATTATGAATAATAATTTCAAAGCTCTATTTACCAATTTATTTATGTGGAATCATCTCAAAGCGAAAGAAATATATACAAATACCTTTCATAGTTTCATTCTAAATAATTTTCATGCAATAATGTAAATTTAAACTTATTAAATTTAAATCTCTTTGGGTGGAAAATGAAAGATCTTGCGAAACTTATGATCCCAACTCCCACGTCTGTAAAGGGGGTATCATGTTTGTTTGTATCGGCCTATTAAGAACTTATAACAAAAGAAACTTGATGTAGATTCAGCGGTAATTTTAAGTCAAAGTTATAAATATTGGTAAATAGAATTGTTGTTATTACATTAACGTAACATTAAATGAGGTGTTACTTTAAGAATTATTTAGGCATGTTTATAATAATTACATTACTTAGTCGGGCCATAAATACTGTTACACTTAAAAATAAAAATGTTTGATTGCAAATAACATTTATTACTTTTGCAGTATGTTAGTTTAGTACATAAATATAAAATAATTAAAAATATATAAAGCTTATTCGAAGTGGTCTCCATTAGCTGCAATACAGTCCTTTAAACGTTGAGGCCAGTTAACAATAGAAGCACGCACTCTTTCCATGGGAAAATTCTTCACTGCCAATCGTACACATTGTTTTTGGGACTCCAAATTATCATGGCGTTTAGAGCAAGCTGGACTCTCTAAAATTGATGATAAATCATAATCCAGCGGATTAAGATCGGGACTAGGCGACGGCCTGTCTTCAGCTCTGATGAAGTTGAAACGTTCTATTCCAACCAAAACTGAGTGAGTGGAACGAGCTTTATGACCCGGCGCCGAGTCTTGCTGGAAGGACCTGAATACTTGGTTATTGATATGGTGATGTTAAAGGGCTTAACTAACTTCTCAAGAATGGTATCTTGATACACTTGTGCTGATTTTTTGATACCTTTTTTACAAAAATATGGCTCAGTTACTCCTTCATCGCTAACACCCCACCAAACCATCACTGAAGTTGCACTCTGTCGACTAATTGGGAAGCTTTATTAGAGCTTTGAGCATAAATAAGGTCATTTTGTTTGTTAAAATATTGCTCAATTGTAAAAAAAATCTCATCTGTAAACAAAATTTTTGTGTGACCTCCCCTTTGCGTACCGCTTGAGTAGTTGTTTCGATTTTACCACCCTATTCTTCTTTAAACTATCAGTTAAGAAATGACCAGTTTAGAAATGATCATGGCTACAAGTCCTAAGTCATCTTTTAAAATACTCTTGGTTCTCGACATGATTCTAGGTGCTATCTTCATTTCCCGGAATAAAATCTTTTGCTTTCGAACAGGATTTTTTCGAATTCTTTCCCTAACTGCTTTGACCACCTTTTTCGTACGAACACTACGTGGACGGCCAGATCTCTTTCTGTCACAAACAGAGGAAGTCTTATTGTACCTAATAATAGCCCGGTACACAAACATTTTACTAATACCAAGTGTATGGAGAGTTTTAAAGATTGCATTTAGCTCCATACCTACTTTGTGTGATGCAATCACAGCGGTTCGGTTCTCTTTATCACCTCACTCCATTTTAATATCGCTAAATATTGTACAATGTATTGGCGCCAAAATGAATAAACACAATGAACAATCGTATAAAAATGACAGATTCGAAATTCAAATGTAATATTTTTTCATTTTTAAGTGTAACAGTATTTATGGCCTGACTAAGTATTATACGACGAAGACGTTCTTTGTCTTTGAGAACAAAAATATGTGCATATTTTTATTCTAAGTTTTAGGGATAAAATGTTATAAAAGGAATTTTTTCCCGGAAAAAGTGCCACTATAATTGCGGAGGCATCAAACATGTTCTTTGCATGTGTTGCTTTGCAGCGAGTCCCCGGGCAATGACTTCCTTTCTTGAAGTTTTTTGTACGTTCTTTACCTGAAAAACTCTTTCAAGAGGATATCAATAAAATGGCATATTTATTGAGATAATTACATCTTTCTCAAATACTGATTTTTTTATATTGTAGTAAGATAAGTTTATTTCATATATTAATTTAATATTGAATATAAAAAATACATTCAAATAATATCTAGTAATTTCTATTATGATGACATTCTTAATTAAGCTGATTCCATAATCACCATCTCATTGTCATATATTTCAAGGAAAATTTGTCACTCGTTAAGTTTACAAAGCAAATCATTCTGGGAGCCATTTTCCAGTGAGAGGATTCCATTGAACGCTGACAATGGCGTTTGTTGGTGGACGGAATTCTATTGTTGCTTAGGAAGCTAGTATTTTCATTTTCTAAATTTCTATTAAAATATTTTAAATAATGGTCTTATAAACGTTCCCCTAGAAATTCACCAATTAATTTATAGTTTTCAGAATACGACATCTATTGTCATACATTCAGTTTCTTAAGCTATATGATTTTAAATCTGTTCTTGTGTAAACAAGTATAATTCACATAGAGTACTCGTATATTATAATTCTTTGTTTCAACATGTTTCATAAATAATAACGTTGTACAACTTGTACATTAAATATTATTTGAAAAAAAATAATTGTAACGTGTTCAAAACGTGGCACACAGCTCTAAGCATAGTTTTAGGTAAATTAAATTTAAAGAATCTACTTATTGTAATCGATGGAACTTCGGAATCCAGACCCAGTTATAGGCTATTTTTGCCGTTAATGAACTGGAGATGAAGAAAGTGAGATCCGTTGAAAACCTTGTATAACTCAGCGTTTTATATCGAAACAAAAATTTAATGAGTTTATATATTTATTATTTAATCAATAGGAGCATGTACTAATATTATCTATATACTTTCACCATGTTATAGGTAGTTTATTGCTTCCACTGCTATAAAAATTGTGGGAGCGAAAGTCAAAAAACTCTTTGAAGGCGGCCTCATAGGAATTGGATTTTTTTTTATCCAAATTTCGAAAAAAAAATCCATTTTTTACTAAAAGACTTGAAAGAAAAATTAAACGGCGCGAAAATAATTAAATAACTAAATTCAAAGCTGCTTTACACGAGATTAAATTGTAAATAACTTTTTATTAGGTATTCTAGATCAAAAGCCAGATCGATCAAAGTGACCAGATCATGAAAACGCTTGTTTTATATGTAAAGAACTAATGTTTAACTTTACCTATATATATATATATATATTTATAGGTAAATATATATATATATATATATATATATATATCGGCGCAACAACGAATTGTACGACTAATGAAAATCGGCAAGTCATCGTGCAGGTGTTTCAAACTTTGTAAACAAGTGATTAGTGATATTTGACCCACTCCTTCGACTATGCTGTGTATAAAAGCGAGGCACAAGGAAGGGAAACGGTCGATTCGTTTGTTACTGTTCATACGGATAACAACTGTGTAAAATTACTTTACTTAAAATAAAGTTTGAGTTTACTGTATTGGTTTATTTCTATTATGGAACACCAAAATATCAAGGAAGATAGATAATGACGTCAGCTGTGCCTGACGTCATAGTTTTTAAAAGACACCGGACCGGCATACTCCGACATCAGAAGTGGGATCTGAAGCTCATTGGCTCACTATGTTCGAAATACAGCTGAAGCATATAAAGTTGTTTGAGCTTGAATAAGCTCCTAGTGAGGCACTCAAAGGCGGCGACTCATCACGACTTTTACAAATCTTACATGTGGGTATGACGGAAATAATTTAATGAGTTGTTCTTTTTTTAGTGCATTGGCGTAATTAATGGCAAACCGAAGAATGATGAATATTTGGAAGCTTAAACTATTCGTTTTATGAGTCCATTGATGACAAAGTAGAAGAAATTGCCGCGTCAAGTGATGGCGAGTAAATTGGTTTTATCTTGAGAAAACGATAAAGCTATCTTAGACGTTGACGTTCGCGAGACAATCAAACAAGAGGTTTGTTTCCATTTGTTTGTTACGGCAAAAGCGGGCATGTTGCCTGGAGTGGTCGTCGTACTAACGGAGGCGTAGGCGGTGCGACTTCGGGCCATGTGGTCAATAGCAGCGGAGGCAATGGCATACCCGGTACATTTCGACAACTATTACATCGCGGGTATTCGCAGGTGATTGCTATTATCTGGTGAGTTGTAATATTTTTATTTGTATTCTGCTGCCGTATGCTCTCTTGTTACGACTTACGTAATGTGTTAGAATAAATTATTTGCGACGTTAAGTCACCCGTTAAGAGTTACAGATTTTATTGTCCATACTTTCCAATAATTATTTAAAGTACAAGGTAATTAATGGGCGAGAAATTTAAAAACATGGATTTAACGAATAAACAATTACCAAAGAAGTAACAAACAATAGTCAAACGATTAACAAACAATTAATCTTATTCATCCGTCGTTATCTCCAAACAAAAATTCATAGCTACCCACACTTACAACCCATTTCCTTTAGAGCCTCTGTGGACCACGGCGCACAAGACCGCCTAGACCACAGCATCATCACTTTGCTCCCGTGTGGACCACGATCATATTAAATGATCCAGACCACACCATCGACCTAGATCCATTTCCTTTAGAGCCTCTGTGGACCACGGCGCACAAGACCGCCTAGACCACAGCATCATCACTTTGATCCCGTGTGGACCACGATCATATTAAATGATCCAGACCACACCATCGACCTAGACCCATTTCCTTTAGAGCCTCTGTGGACCACGGCGCACAAGACCGCCTAGACCACAGCATCACTTTTATGTACTAAAACTTAAACAATGCAGATTTACGTGGAGTGACTGTATTGAAAATCAAATAAGCGGTGGCATGATGCGCGGAGCATTGTCATCTCTTTGTACTTAATCTCATTATACTTCGCTAATATGTTTATGAATATTGAACTATGGCTGATGACTTTGTGAAGTTGATTAGCTAAAAATAGTTTACATTATAATTCTGCTAACTTTGCTAATGGAATATTCTTGCGCTTTTGTTAATTATTAATCATAGGCCAAAGATCTTGTGAGAGTCAATATTCAATTACATTACCTCTTAGTATCTACAAGAGTGGTACCTCTGAGCTAATTATGTGTTACCCTTGTGCTATTACCATGGGTCCTTGATGAATCCATAAGAGAACCCTGAGATACCATTGGGATGCCTTGTGGAGCCTTAACTAGACACGTACACACCATAATCTGGAGAGTAGTACCTCTGAGCTAACCACGTGTTACCCTAGTGCTAACCACGGGTCCTTGATGTATCCACAAGAGAACCCTGAGATTCCGTTGGGACGCCTTGTGGAGCCGTGGTAGACACGTACTTACCACAGATCTACGAGAACCTTAAAGAACAACTAATAACCTGGTCATTACGAGTTACAGTTACTAGTGCTCACAAAATCTTCCTATGTTTACAAGACAGTGCACGAGAGGTGTCATTGTCTACTGATTTAACACTATTTGAAAGGGCTGTATTGCTTACAGATGCCTACTCAAAAGAAAATGTTTCATTTGCTTTCAGAGTACGAAATTTATAAAACAGGTAGGTGCAAAGTATGCACCGCCTTTCAGATGGCCGTATCGGCGGAAGAACCCCAGCATATCGACCAATGACCCAGGGACTTTCAAGAACACGGCTGGTGCAGAGCGCGCACCGCCGGTCAGAATGGCCGTATCGGCGCAACAACGAATTGTACGACTAATGAAAATCGGCAAGTCATCGTGCAGGTGTTTCAAACTTTGTAAACAAGTGATTAGTGATATTTGACCCACTCCTTCGACTATGCTGTGTATAAAAGCGAGGCACAAGGAAGGGAAACGGTCGATTCGTTTGTTACTGTTCATACGGATAACAACTGTGTAAAATTACTTTACTTAAAATAAAGTTTGAGTTTACTGTATTGGTTTATTTCTATTATGGAACACCAAAATATCAAGGAAGATAGATAATGATGTCAGCTGTGCCTGACGTCATAGTTTTTAAAAGACACCGGACCGGCTTACTCCGACATATATAATTAACTATTTTTATTCGAATATATATATATTCGAATTCATCATCAGCCCAAACTAATTTTTTACTTCATATACCGACAGAAAGATTTGGAATGTACATTTCCAAGTATCTTTTTATGGATTGGCAAAATGGGATGACTGATTAATTTTCTGAGATTTTATGACATTATCTAAATCATAAAAAACTTGTTAATTTAAAATGAACATGTCATGTTTAAGATTTTTTTTGATCCTGCTTACACAGGCCGAAAAAAAAGAGTTACTGAAGAGGAAAATTTTCATATCGATATCTTTTCAAACTTAAAATTGGTGTTTACATTCTGTAGTATCGTTTCTTGAATGGAATTTCACATGGTATCAAAAAACTCGTTTATCATTTACGATATTTTTTTTAATTCTAAAAACTTTTAGCTCTATTAATATTGGTAATAACAACATTGAACATTGTGTATGTATCATATTGATATGTGAAAATAAAGGGTACAATTTATATCTAAGAAGTTATTTCATCCAATCGAATTTTAAATTAACAAAAATATAAAACTACTTACAACTTGGGATTTTTTAAAAATTGTTATCAGATTGTTTGTTTGTATTTTAATTACGTTAGAACTCCCAGATGAATTTATTTATATACAAAATACACTTTTTTACAGACATTATTAAAATAATATGCTCTTAAGAAAATTGTTTTGAAGAGACCCTGAAACCTTATCGTTTTAACATGACGTCGGTAACAGAAATTGAAAAAACTAGGATGATAAAAATATTTTCGAATTATCTTTTTTAGAGTACTATTTTTAAAGTAACAATCAAGTGTTTCCTCAAGTTACATTTTCAAACAGAATATAACGGCTTTTATTGGCCGAAGCTAATAAAAATAATCTTAAAAGTTATGAAATGGATTTAATATTGATTGACGATAGATGACTGCAATTTGGGAGTGAGATGGAAGGGGGGAAGGGAGTCACTTTATATCGCTGACAATAGCGGTAGACAAGGATAAATATTTTTTTATTTAAACTTTCGTGAATCATGACTATTATATTTATATTTACCCGGCTGTATTCACGTAGAAATTAAATCGGAACTAGTCGGGCACATTCCGATTTAATTTCTACGTGAATACAGCCGGGTAAATATAAATATAAGGATAAATATTATTAATCACTCAATACATTTTTATATTAATACAGATACTAAGATATTTAATGAATATAGCATATGATCGTTTAACTGTTAGCCCCCAAAAATAGAGCGATCTTAAGATTAGATAACTGTTTATTATTTAATGAATTAGAAATATAATATATATATGTATCATAAAAAGAAGGTTTGTCTGTAGACTTCATTTATCAGACGATTAACTTTATGGATGGGCGTCCTGGATGTCATGTTCGGGTATCGCAACGCAGTTGAGGCGATGTAAACGGTGCGCGGTCTATTCGTTTTAGTCTTTTAATGGACTTATGTAACGCTGCTGGCTGTTTTATAGCTTGAATACAGTGTGCAGTTTAAAAATACTTTATTTATGCGGTTTTTCACTGAATAACTATGACTGAAATTCTTGCTGCAGTGGTAAAATTACGAGACGCAACGTTGAAGTAAAAGTACTTATAAGACGTTAATGTAATAAATACTATCAATTTCAATAATGGGAATTTATGTACAAATTCACCATAAACTATTCAACTCCGACACTTATAAAATGTAATTAAAATAAAGTAAACCTAAGCAGGCAATCAATGGGAATAGCCTTGTAAAGCTATTAGGGTGTGACGGAATGAGTGGTTTAAGCCATGTCGCCTGGATGTTTGAACAGCACTTGTATTTTTAACGACCTTAGATAAAACTCTCTTTTAGTGATAGGTAGATTATTTTATTTTCATATAATAGATAATTAACTATTTTTATTTTGTTTAAATCCATTTATTTATTTATATCTTTTCCGCTTTGTATCAATTGTATTCGTCAAATGGATGTGTAACTGGTCATTAACTACTACTGTACTTTAACTGTAGCATCTGTAGTAATCCAATATGGACACTACTATATTATAGTTGTTTAAATCAATTAATCAGATTTAAATAACACTCATTAAAATATTTCAATTGAAAGTGAAGCTGTTGAGAATATTATACAAATTGTATTTTATACAGAAATCTAGTTTTAATAAGCAGACGAAGAATAAAATAGCAATTGATTTACATTACAAAATGATTACTGTAACTCATAATCAGAGAATTTAATTCATGTAATTATGAATCATATACGTTAAAATACCTACCATATTATTTCTCATAATTAGGTGATTCAAACAGCAATTAAAGCATAAATCGAAAATAATTACCAACCAACACGTGTAATTAATGTCTAAATAAATATGTAACCTTGTTTAATTTCTTCTTTATTCTGATTTAACATAAAAATAAACCGTGGGCTGTATGGAATAAATATCATTAAAATGACAAAAGAAATACATATATCATACTTTTTAATTTTCAATAATATTTAAGTGATATTTATTATTAGTACTACAGTTGTAATTTGTGGATCACATTATTAAAATACAACAATAATAAAATATTTTTGTTTTAAAATATAAACATGTATACCCATGTAAAGCTTATTTTTTTTAATATATAGAATGAGAAACAAGCCGATCCCTGCCCGTATCGGTTTAATTTTTAAAATATATAAATGTAATTAAATATTTTAAGGAATTTATGCCAATTGTAAACTTTTGCCATTTTAATTGTGCCATTCTTTAATAACATTAAATTTAGAATCAACTAGTATAGGTGTCCGCAAAAATATTTTGTTTATGAGTAATAATTATCCTAAATGAATATATAAGATATTTTAGGAAATACAATTCATCTAAATTGTAAATGTATCCTCAATACGGTTATAGTTAAATTGCATGATGAAATGTGTTAGAATAGTTAGAAGAGTTTTAGACTGATTTTTATTAATTCTATTTGAACACGTATAGTGAGATTTGTTGTTTTTAAAAGTTGATATGAATAGCTTTAAAAATAATGTTTTAGATTTGAAACATCGTTAAGGTATATACCTAAATAATAAATCGAAATAGAATCTAAGCTTTAAATATTATGAAAAAAAAATAATAATGCATTACTAAAATATAATTTAATTTATTTTAAGATATATTTTCTTACAAAAAAATATTTTTATTACAGCAATTATAAGGCATTGTTAAAAAAATCCTCATCAGTTTATACTTTCATGTCTGTATTGATGCCGGAAATTCACTGTCTTTACGTTACGCTCACAAATGCTGTAATATAATTAGGAGCGATTCACCTTATATTATTTTTATAGATAAGTAAATATAATTATTAAAATGACTCTTCAAGACATAGACAAAAAGTAAAAGATATTCACCTTGTATTAATATCTTCATAGCTATGTAATAAAGATAAACGGCTTTTTGTAAGCTTATATTTGTTTTGATATACCTCTGTAATAAAAATGCGTGCGAGACTAGCCATTTCTCTTTGTGTCGTAGTAAATAGCTCTAGGGAATCCTGTGAGTTTCAGTAAGTCCAAAAAGTTTATATGTATTACATATATTACTGATGGCAGCGACTTTGTCAGCTCCCACAAATTTCATGACTAAAATAATATGGTGCGGGATTTAAACTCTACACCCGACATATTAGTTACTTCATGGCAAGGAGACATTGATAAACACAACGCTTTCGCCTGTAGCTTGCTTTTTTCGTGGAAGCCGGACTATATAGACAGAAATTTCCATCTGATATTCCGAAAAAGTATTCATCTGATATTCCTATATTCCGAAAGCTTAGTACATAATCTTAGTACATAAGCTAAATACTAAAGCTAAGTACCTAGGCTTCGTACATAAGCGTAGTACATGTACTACGCTTTAGACTTTGAATATTACAGACATTTAGAAAGTACAGTGTGTGTGTGTATTTGCGAGTTGATATGCCTGGTGTGTATGAGAGAGTGTGTAAAAAACATTACGCGTACATATGTCTGTGAGTGTGTGCATGTTTAACTATCAGGGAGTTTAAAGATATTACAGCGCCATCTGTTGACTTCCCGCGTCTGAAACCATATTGATGATTAGAGAGGATGTAAAACTCGTTCAAAAGACTGAATAGTCTTGCATATATTATCTTTTATTGATCTACGTCCAATTCATTTTGAGTTTATATTGAAATAAAATAAAAATTTTATTATAATGTGAAATAGTTGTACAAAATTATATAAACTAAAGTAGTAATTGAAAATATATTCCTAAATTAACATTATAACTAATTTATTTCATGTAAAACAATTATACATTACTAATGTTATATTGAAAATAGTTAATATTAAATTTTATATTTAATACTTGTATATAGATATCGAGAAGTACCACTTTTAGGGTACTGTAATAGAAATATTTCCCATACTATGTAATTGTTAAATTGTTGATAATACTAAGAAGATCGTCTGACATTTCATTAATTGCAAAGCTGTTTTCTAATTTTAAATTCACTTAAACAAAATATTAAAATGTTCTATGAGTAACGAGATAAACGCAATAAACCAGACTAAGACATTGGAACAGCAACAGAGATAATACGCTAAAAGACACGGTTCATCAATATTCAACAGCGGAGCAATTCAAACTGCGGCAGTGCTCGATCTTCCCACTCATTTTCCCTTGTTCCAACACCTTGTATTATTTGCATCAGAAAATAATATCGATGGGACGTGCCACCATTAATTATCGGTAAGCTAAAAAACAAAGTCTGTTATTTCAATTACGGCTTTTTCTCTGTTACTTTGTCTGCGTAATGTAAAAGTCGATCTTTACTATTTAAGAATTTTGAATAAAAGTAAATTATATAAATATAACAATAATAAGCTGCAATTATAATAAAGCATAAGAATATTTTGAAATAGTATGAATCTCGTTCCCACTGCGTATATTTACTTTATAAGAAAGCATCTGGTCTAAAATACACAACTTTGATCAATTTATTAATCCAAATTCTCCTGTACTATTTTTTATTACAACAATAAACCTATTCATACATCATACATTAATAAGGCCAATAATTATATTAATTACTCTTTGACACACATTTTTATTTTTTCCAGGTTAATGTTATGTTAAGTAATTAAAAAGTTTTACGAAGATTAATCCTGGATATGAAAAAGACTATAATATTATAATAGAAAGTATATTTATCTTGTCGTTATATGATCCTGGATCACTAAGAAACGGTATTATGGAGAGCATTGTATCGTTCACAGAGATGTCACTCAATTTTTTAACAATGAACTACCCTACATTTAAAATTTATGAAAATGACATATGCATATGAATTAGAAATCTATTAAATGTTTATTGTCAAGAAAAAAGAAAAAGATGTGGTTAGATTTTTGGAAATTTAATATAAATAAAAAAGCTTTCGAATCTGCATCTAAAACATACAGTATTTATAAAACTTCTTACATAATTAAACAGAGCTAGGCTTATTGTTATTTATCTATTATTACATGAGTCTATAAATCCATTCTAAGAATATCAATACAAAGAAAAAAATTAAATTAAAGTACACATATAGTATATTTTTCATTGAAATTACTTTTTTAAATAAGATATCATTTAGGCCCACCGATGTTTATGTTAGAGAAATGCGGGAAGGATTTATAATTAATAGGACTTTTGTTTCCATTACGAAAAAATAAGAAAATAACTCAATATGGCTCAAACCTGGTGACCGGACTTCTGGCTTATTATTATTCCAAAAACTTATCATTGTTGTTCAAACGAGAATTGTATTTTTTAAGTAATTTTATAAATAGTCATTTTTAAATAACGTACAAAATATATATTCTAACAACCGTCAAGTTACAATAACAGGGCGATATATAAATGACTTTCAACAAAAAGGTTAATCTGCTAAATTAATAGGAAAAAACCAGTTTAGTTATAATAACATGGACCTAAGTGACTTAACAGTACTTAATGCAGAATCCGTGTTTGTAATTGTCTCGTAATAAATAATTTGGGTGATTTTCTCTTTCGAAACCAAGGCAATATAATTAGTATTGTTAATTAGACGGTAGTAAGGGCACTCCCGTT
This sequence comes from Dircenna loreta, assembly GCA_963555665.1. Classification (NCBI taxonomy): domain Eukaryota; kingdom Metazoa; phylum Arthropoda; class Insecta; order Lepidoptera; family Nymphalidae; genus Dircenna; species Dircenna loreta. Next base: position 8,464,118 of record OY743093.1, on the reverse strand, counting down.
TCATTTACTTTAGGAACGCTGTATATAATACCCTCTTAAGCTGATTTAAAATTATGGATATTAGGTGAAACGGGCCTATATTTTAAAAGAGAGGGCGTCAGCACTGACTTAGCACTACTTTTCAATATAAAGTGAAAAGTTTATTAGTCATCATTCTAAATAATATAATATTTAATATATTATATTATTTAGAATGATGAGTTAAAGTTCATTAATTAAGCAACTACATGAACTAAATAAATACGGATTATATTTCTATTGATTAATAGTCTTTTTTTAATAATGTATACTCGTAATTTTACGGTTTTTTGTGAACTTTTGCTTAGAAATTATGATAGAAGCTTTGATCTATACATAACTTAGAAACGACTTAAGCTTGCGTATTAAGATAACAAAGAAAAAATAATTACAGATATAACTTTTCTCATACACACGGCAAGCTTTTTTGTTATTTGAAAAAAATTAAGCGCTCGGACAGCCATGATTTTTGTGTCTAACTACCAGCAATATATAAGGCCCGAAGGTAGTCATTAACAAAATACCCGCAAAGTTGGAATTCTAAGTTACCCCAATCTAATTTTTAATACTTGAGCATAATTTACGAGCTTATTTACTGCAAATCAAAATATATATTGTTAACAATGAGCTGAGTATTTAAATAATGTAATAATTATAAATAATATAAAAAAAAATAGTTATTAGTGTTATCATATACATTTAAAATGCATATGTTTTTCTCAGAAATACTTAGCATTATCGTTATAAATACTTAATAGGAATTTATAAATCATGAATCTCGGAGGTTGTCAGGCTCGTCACGTAGTGTGCGAGCGTGCTCGAATGAATTGAACGGTCTCCTACAATCCACGACAGGCGCCAATTAAAAATTAATTAAAAATACATGCGGCAGTGTCAACAGCGTGCACAAATTATTGCAGTATTGGATAAAAACTTGTGGATGTAGGACAAAGTTTTTAAATTTATATAATATCGTTTTTGAATTTCTAATAACATTCTAAATATAATTTAATTACGACTATACGATATGCTTCATGACTGCGACATTTTTTGGATTTCGAATGAACTCAAAACGGAAATGTGTACAGATTCATTATGTTCAAGACACCAATTGTAAACTTAACTCTAAAATAATTAAAAAAGTAGAAAAACTCAGCCTTTAATTTATTAAAAAACTCGTTATACAAAAAAACTTCAGTTTCTAATTTTTAAATCTCTTTTTTCTTTCAGATTATATACATGGAATAGTTTGTTATATTATTGCAATTGTGCTGGCCGCGGATTGATTCATGGATGTGATTTTTTATTATAGTATGTCTACCTAGAAATTGGAATTATTGCTCACTTTGAATACGTTTCATGGGGGTTTTTAAATTAATACTTTTTTGGATGAAACATTAAATTATATGATGGATTTTTCCTTGTATATTTATTGAGGTATTAATATGTAAATGATTTTTTTTTTGAGATAAACAATCGAACCGAACCTTACCCTTCAACATTTTCTTTTTACAGTCAAATCAAATAGAATAAAAATATAAGTTGTCAAAAATATCAATAACATATTATATATTAACTGAAATCATAATATTAAAGTGATATTAAACTATTCATCAATATTTCAGTTATTTCTTAAAATTAAAGTTTTATAAATTCATAAATTTATTTCAATTCATATTACTTATAAAATTTTAAATAAGGCTTTTTATAAGAAAACTGCTTCACACTCTTATAAAATTCATATAGGAAATTGGTAATAAATAACTGTTTTAATTGTGTTTTTCTTCTTTTTATAGTCTGATATATTGAAGCTCGAGCTACACTGAAACCATTTTTACTGCCTGCACGATCATAAGTAGATGTTTTATGAGATGCTCCGTTCAAAATTATGTGACTTTTATTATGTTTCCTTAGTAAATATCTTTTAGTAATTTGTAGAAAACTAATACATTTTTTTTAAGATTAAAAAGAAATTTGCTATATAAATATCCAAAAAGGACATTATAAATATAACAAAATATAAAATAATTCGAAAAGTATGTGTGGTTGTTTTTTTAGATAAAATCTAAGGAATTAAAATATTGAACAATCAATGCAATATAATACTATTTTTCTACAGAAAAGCATTTAAATAGGCACTTGAATACTTTGTCATTAATGGTACCGAACTATCGTAAAGTTGTACTCCCCTCCTCTTTCGGGTCCATTGCTTAAGTCATTTGCCTTCAAAACATTTTATAATTGCCTTTAAATTTACAACAAATATGAATGTAGTATATCAAATTTCATAATGTGTTAATTAGTTTAGTTAAAATTTATATTATTTTTAGCAGTAGAATATAATTATAATTGTTAATCTTAGGTTTAATATTTAAATGTTTTGGTCGTATTTTTTTTAATAATCTTATCATGGCTAAACATCTTTAAAACATAGACCATTTAAAAAAATCTTACTGTTACTATATCTTTAATACTGTTTCAGACAATATACATAAAATACAAATGTATGCGGATTTTGAAAATGTATTATTAATATTTTGCCAATGATTTTAAAATACAAATTGAAAAGATGGATACAAAACAAGTGATAAAAAAATATATTGAGTCTTAGCAACTTTATTTATATACACGCTGTTATCTGCGACTTCGTTTGCGAGAGATTAAGAATACAGGGCTCGTAAGGAACTCTTTCGCCCGAACTTTTTTTTATCAACTTTATTTCCAAAATTGCTCTCCACGAAAAGCTCTACTATTATTTCAAGAGAATAATATAATTTAACCTAGATTCACCGGGAAAGTCATTTCTTATTTTAAATTACTTTGAAGATTACCTCCAACAAATTAACGTATAAAGTATAAACTCACAAACAAACAAACTTTACCTCACTATACTATTATAAAAGACTGAGATCAAAATATGAGATTTGTCATAGTTTAAGATTATATTGAAAAAGAGTGCTGAACGTTGAAATTTTATTATAAATTCGTAATATATAAGTTATTTGTTTATTTTCACACTGTCACTGTCAACTATATATTTTTCTGATCTTAATGAATAGAATAAAAAGTAGAATATATTTTTATTGAATTTCATAGTATTGCTTTTACTATAATATAAATTTAACATATACTTTACTCTCAGCAACACGTGGTCAGTTATCCTTTTAAATTTTAGTGTATATAAATCGTTTTTACTTTAGCAAAACGCCATCTATTGGATACTTTCTCAATCCAGTCAACAAATACCGCCATCTCTTAGAATTGTTTGGAATTAACAGAAAATTATGACTGTCAGATAAATAATTTGCAATAAAATAAATAATTGAATTGAGATATAAACGATCCTATCTTTTAAGTTGGACCAAACATATATATATATATATATATATAAGATGTAAATATCCTATTAATGAAGGCTGTAGGCATATTCAATCACAATAAAAAAATATCTAATAGTTATTCACATTATGACTTGATAACATTTTAGGTTTATAAATTTGAGAATGGATTATGGAAGTCGTTCAGACTTTTCACGCTGCAGCGACACTCCATTAACCGATGCATTATCGTGCCTGCTGTAAACACTGTTTTAAAAATATACGCTTAAACTCTATACCGAAATATGTAAAATATAATATTATGGAGTTTTCTTTTTAAAAAGAACTAGGGAAACAGAATTGAGAACCAACTACATTATAGTAACCACTAAGCTGCAATATATCCAACTGAAATACGTGGACAACACAATCTATTTATTAATTTAAGAAAATTTCACATAGCTCGAGAAACAATGAACAGGAAGTAAACTAATATATGTAGAAGGCTTGGAATAAATTCTCAAGTCCTAAAGAAGCGCTTCAAGGACAATATTCTGTAAAACAAAACTCACCGTCACAAACGTCATGTCTTCTACCATCACCGACCCAGGAATGGCAGATCTGACATATACACACAAAATAAACAAAAATAAGGGTAACTCTAAGAAAGAAGTAGAATAAACATCAGACAGAAAACCCGGATGATTGATGCTTTATACTACTCACAAAAACTTAACAGACACCGGAAGAACCAACGCTACGATATATCCGGGACCAACGTCTCAGAAGAAGAAGTAGACCACGGGCATGATGGGCATATTAGATTATTAAAACAGGGGGAAATAACTGGCTGTAAATAGATAGATAGTATATAAAATTTGGTACAAAGGCGGCCTTATCACCAAACGTGATCTCTTACAGGCAACCAATGATTGAAACGACAATTTCATTAAAATACACGGAAATTAAATAAAATAAAGTACACACATACATAATACTATTATAGATACCTAACACATTATTATATATATACATACATACATATATACAAACTAAACTTAACATATATTAATTCAATATAATTTTTTATAATATTACACACTTTACATAATATTACAACTATATTATATATAAATATTATAGATATTACAAGGATAACAAATGGTTCTTAAGATGACTTTTAAAAACTATAAACTGGCTTAGAGCATCTAATATCTTAAACATTGTTAGAAAAATATTTCCTTTGATATGACTTATATTACTCCTAAAGTCTTTAAAATTTTTGTTTGTATGTGAATATTACTAAACAGAATATTACTTGACTACGGCAGCAAATAAAAAAATGTAGAAAATATAAAAATTGTAATAAATAAAAAAAATAATGTAGAAGTTCATTATTGGATACAGGGTATAATTGTACACTGTCCATTTAATTCAAGTACGGAAGAATTAAAATAATAAAATATATTTCAACTTTACATCTAACTTAATTTGAAAAATAATATTTTTCAAATAAATCTAATTGGGAAACAATGAAAGTGCTGTTGCCTTCACGGATAATATCTGTGCCTGTAATCAGTCGTTTCATTGGTTTATTATTATCAAAGACATACAGTGGCTGCTACTATTAAATCCGGAATAAAGCAAGTGTGGTAATAAACACATCTACTCACAAGCTATGGATTGGTCGAATCATTAAATGTACATGTAATGACGTAAGATATTGTAACAAGTTTTTAATATGAAAATCTAAACGGTTCAGATTGAAATAACTAATTGAAAAAGAGTTTGAAATGTTTGAATGAAAGTAAAACGTCTGTCGGGTCCGCTAGTCATTCATATTTAGTATTTGTTTTTGTATTGTTTCTAAAAGAAAAAGATATAATGATCTTTTCCTTTAAGAATTATGTTTATATTACTAGAAATACTAAGTAACTTTCATGCAAATATTAAATTGTTAAAATTGTTGTTAAAATACCACAATTCGCTATAATTTTCCAAATAAGTTAAGTTAAATGTTTGTATAAACTTATTTTTTATTATTAATAACTTAAGTTATGTAGACCGTTTAGTGAGTTAAATGTTAAGGGATAAAATGGTCCTTAATTACTGACAACAGCTGGGCTTCCTGCTTCAGTTAATTATTTACTTTCACCCCTTCATCCATTTAGACTATTTTATCAGATTTTTTCTTTGAACATTGGTAAATGTATTAAAAAATAAACAAAATGCTGAGGACCATTCAGGTTTAATTCCAGATATAATATTCAACCAAAAGGTAAGGAAAATACAACGAATAATCATTCATCAAATACAAACTGAAACTGACTACGAGTCAGTTTGAAGTATAATAGGTAACAGATTAAATGAATAAAAATATTGGTTCAAATGACATAAATGAAAAATATAAATATTAAAAGTACATTAATGCGAACGCGATGTCAACGTGATGCCAGTTAAAAAAGGTAAACGATATACTGACTCGTGAGAAATTAAAACGACACATGTTTTGATTTCCTGTTTCAATATTTGAATGTCAGATTGTTAGAAATTTAATAAAAAAAATAGTCTTTACTATAACGTATAATTATTATTATTATAACTCATAAAATAACTAATATTGATATGGTCTATATATGTTTTATAAGTATTATATTGACGCAGTACGGGTAGATAAATTTACACACAACTCTCTGGGACAGTATGTTTGTAGGGAAACTGTAAATTATAGTGTTAATACTTAGTTTTTATTAAACGAAATAGCCATAGTTTTGTTTAAAATCTAAACATGTCATTTTTTTGCTTTTGCGAAATCGTTAATTTTTTGTAAAATAATTTAAAATAAAGTGTATTCAAATTTATTGTTTGTAGTGGTGTTTGAGTATTTAGAAACAATATGATAATGTTTATTGTAATAATAAATAAAAGGTGTTTTATAAAATATATAATGAAACAAAACACAATTCCTTCTGAAACGTTTTACAAAACAACCTGAAGCGGCGTCCTTAATGTAATGAAATATGAAACAAAAGAATTTTAAAGGACTAACATTAATGGCATACTCATATTTAAGAATGCAAAAACTCTGGCTGTGGTCTACAGGTATTTTTGTGTACAATCCAACTGCACATACAACGCTCATATAAAGATTATAAAAATTAAAAATAAAGCCCAAAAGGAAGTACTTATCACAAATATATATCACCTATATATATATATATAAAAACACTATATGGCAACATAGAAAATTGACATGTATATAGCATTACAACCTTCATCATTCTTGATTTGACATATTTATCTTTCCTTAAAGAAATATTAACAACGCTATCAAATTATTTTTTATTTAAGTAGCAGGAACCGTCAAGTTGATAACAAATAAGTGAAAAAATGTACTTCTTTAATTATGGAAATGAATTACACGAACTCGTATATTACATGATAATAACAGAATATTTTTGTTGTTTTTTTGTACCTTTTTGCAAAACTTCCATTATGTTTTGTTTCTTATAATTAAATTTAAGACACAAGTACAAATTTGATAACCGAATAAGAGCAGGTTAACAAAAAAACAATAGTCACATTAATAGTGTAATAATCATACATTGAAAACATATACTGGGATATCCGTTAGTCATACAAATAATTTATTATACTAATTAAAGTCAGGAAACAGCTTCGGTATTTCAAATGCTTGGCACATTGATATATACAAACTGCCCTCTTTAAATACAAAACCAATCAAAGTGTCAACGTATTAGTTTATTTTAACTTTGACTTCAATCATTTTAAGCGTTGATGATATGTCAAAATACAACGAGTTAAATTTATTGGTATATCCAGCATTCAACCAGATACCTAGGTATTTTTTTACATAGATATAGATTTACAAAAACATATTGAAAATGTATCATAAAACTGTTCAATTTAATAAAAGTTAAGAGTAAAGTGATCCATCATCTTTCATTAATCTCCTCTTACCCAGGAAAATGAAACCCTTATAATCTTACCCTTGGCCTATCCCGTGTTTTGATTCAGCATATGATTGAAGTCACTAAGGACGATTATTCCACGATCTCAAGGACGGTTTCACTGTGACCCAGGATTATACAGAATGACTTACGACCAAATTATATTACCTTGTGTCCTAACAATGGTTCGTTGAAGACTGAAATATTTATAATCCTTCAAAGGAAAGGGATTGCCTTTTATATTGAAACATGAATTACATAAGCTCTTTCATTTTGGCTAACCACATTATATAATAACACAATATTTATAAAACTGTTCCTTATTTTATTTTTCCTGTGTCTTTTTATTTCAATATATATAGGATGTGGTGTCGAATGGTCGATGTACCTGATGTTAGATGGTAACTGGTAACTTAGATTTAAATTATTAGCCACATTTGAAAAATAAGGAGTTATAAAGGAACACAATAGGAAAGGGAAGGGCAAGGATTGAACCTCCAACCTTTTTTACTTACGGTACGAAACGAAACTGTATAATTACTTGATGGATTTTTTTTTGAAGAAGATGGTACAGCTTCAAACGTGTGAGCCCTTACACTAACTGATGTCAAATTACTATAGCTAGGCTATAACATCAATAAACAAACCACTTCAATGCCATTTAAGCAATGATATAGAACTCAAACCACCGATATTTAGAAGTTAGTCTTCATCGTCATGCCAACTGAGCGTCCTCAACTCACGTTCTTACTAGCCTCGGCTATCTTAAAAGTACTTATGTAGTCCTATTGTCCAGGCAATTGATGTAACTATTAAATTAAATAATAATCACTTTTTGTAAAATTTACTAAAACTTATAAAATTAAAAGATTACATTCTTATTAACATATTATTCATGAAATTATTGAAATTGTCTCTAAATTATCCGATACGGGCCTTCCACCAGAAGAAACCACAGGTTAAAAATGATGAAAATAAAAATCCGCGGTGTAAGTTACCGCGCTTAGTCTATAATTAAATATTTATCGATACATTAACTTTTTGCTTAAATTGAAATCATTAAATATTGTTTGTCTATACATATTATAAATTTCTACATTTGTGAAATTAAGTAATAATATGTCTTAATTATTTGAGCGTAAGAGGGGGAGAGTAGCCTGCGAACCCCACCCACCACACAGTTAATTTGTATATTTGTAAAGTTATTAAAATATATGTTTATACTTTTATTACAAGCTTGTAAGTTGCCTGATAATAGAATCTGAAATTTGGCCAACACTTAATGCCCGGTGCATTAAGTTTGTATTCCAGATGAGAATTGTATTAGTAAAAATTCTCACTAAAAAAAAAACTTTTAGAGAAAATTGAGGACGACCTTTACTCACGATTTTGGCGTTGAATATTGAAAATAATATTACAAAACAACCCGATTTGAGCTTTTTCCGATATGAAATGAAAGTGGCGGTTTTTAAACCTAAATAATGTAGTTGACTTAAATAATAAGAAATGGCAAAGTGAACTTCTATTACAAACACTTGTACGTTCTTCATTCATTCATTTTTCTCCTGGCGTCCTTTTTTAGCTAAATGTAGATCATATTGTTTCATGGTTTTTTACATAGTCTTTAAGCAGCGTTAAATATTTCAAGTGTTATCACTTTGATATCTTTGTAACTAAATTTGTTTGAAGTTTATTCAAGATACGTAATAAAACATGCAGAGCTATAAAAAATAATAAAACTGCAATTTTAATAATATGTGGCAGTTAACAAGCTTATCCTCTTATAAATTTCACCAAAGGACAATTTAAACAGAAAAAATATAAATAATTAATACCGATTTAAATCAGGTATCTAAGATAAAAACATAATAGCTCCGATAAAAAAATATACCTAAGAAGGAAGTAAATACGAAAATAAAAAAGGAGAATAGAATAAGATAAAAATTAGTGGGCTAGTATGTCAAGACGTTCTGCAAAACTATTTACAATAAAACATATATCTTAAATAAAACCAAAGGCAACGTAAAAGAAAACAATTTTGTTTACTACAAAGATTTCATTGAGTAAAATATTTTATACACTACAACGCTAAGAAAAATTCCAATGTAACAATACAATATATGTATGAAAAAAACCTTTATTAAAAAAACCTTGTTTTAAATACTAATAATTTTCTTAAATTGTTTTCGCAAGAAAAAACGTCAGTAAGTCATTAAGAAGTTTAGAAAACGCCCCTCATTGGCATACTTTATGTTGTAATATGCAGTTAATCTCTCTACAAAAAGTTTCCCTTTCTAACAATATAATTCACAGGCCTCCCTCAAGACGAGGGTAAATTTCTTATGAGGACAAATGCCATTTGTAGCAACTCTGTGCATACCATTATTGTTGAATGGAGTATATTTTCAGGCTAGAATAATCCCTTATGCATGCATTTCTTCCCAAAAAGTGGAATAAATAAGAAAACCTAACAAATTAAACAATGTTTATTGTCACAGTTGGTTTGCACATGCGCAATTTGGATCATAAATTTAATCTTTTGTTTTTGTTTCTTTGCCTCGAAAGACTCTGAACATGGCTAATATATAACCTTATAAAATATCTAAACTACAAACAATAGAACTAAATTATAATTTGAATCAATAATCCAAAACTGAAGAAAGTATGAAATAATTCTTTGTTGAACATTATATTTATTTTGTACGTTATTGTAAATTCTTAAGTTCATTGTCCAGGTGCCCAAACCCAAACATTTGTACCCCATTTATACTTGAAACTCCGTTGATGAAATTCTTTTTCTCTTTTCAAATTACGTGACCGTAACACGATACAGGATTACTTTTTTCTATCAGTGGTTCTAATTTCAACGTAGCTCTTACTTTATGAGTTCTTGTCACACTACACATTGTTCTGAATATTTGCATTTCAGTAACATGCACTTGCCTTTTATATATATATATATATATATATGTTTTCCTAACCCAGCACTTTGATCCATATAACAGGGCATGTCGTAAGAATTCGGACATAATGCATTCAGGGCTAGCGACATTTAACGCTGTTTCAAGATAGGTTTAGCTGTGAACTGAGTATTGTTAAACCACTTTATTTAATCAAAATATACTTATTATAAACTTTTAGTGCTTTTCAATGTGATCTTATTATTATTAATAATTATTTTGCTTATTAAAACAAACAGTAGATTCAAAAGCTGGAAACTAATTTCTACCGACAAAATTTAAGCTTTTCACCAAAACAAGTAAATCACTGGCTTTATTTTATCCAACGAAGAAGGCACTATTAAATCTTTCGGAAATACGAACTGTAGTTGTTCAAGAAAACTACCTACTTGTGGGATTTAATTTAAAGCGACACTGACTTGATTTAACTACCAATTTACCCAAGTTTCATTAGTTTGTAAGTTTTTTGAAAACGATAAAGTTTATTATAAATTAATTAATAAATTGCCATGACACGAATCTGATACAAAATTGATTATCGTTGAAAGTTTTGTTTTGTTTTAAGGAACCACTTTGAATTCATAAAGATGTAAGTGTTTACATAGGTTCTCGGGTTTCTATTGCGAAAATAAAATATTTTGATTGACTATCATAGAATTCAATAACAGTTTACCTTCGAAATGAAAAGCCATATATTGTAACGTCCGGCTTACCGTGTGCTGAACTATGTCGTGTCACGAAAAGGAAAGCCAAGCCAAGCTAAACCAAGGAAAGTGAACCTTTATTATTATTTATTGTGATTAATAAATAAAGCTATAGTTTTCTATATGGAAAGTTAACTTATGTATAAATATGAGCACATATTGTGGATTGAATGAGACAGTCTTTATATTATTATTTATCATCATTCATTCATTCATGTATCATAAAATACTATTTTCGTATCGAGGAGAAGATTTTAAATATTATTATTTATTGCCCAGGATATTTTTTTATGTGCTAGTATAAATTAGCGATGGGCGATTGTTGCGTGAAAAAACAATCGAATGAATCGAAATAAATCGATTATTTTTCTACTGCGTATTCGATTGTCGATTTAGTAGTTCACCGCCATGGCTGTTCGACTAACAATCGACGAACTACTATTCTTATTACTAATTTTGATCTAGATGTTTAGTAGTATAACAATCGACTGACTAACAACTAGTTTCAACAATCGAATAATTCGATCGTTTTTAGTAGTTGTCGCCTATCGCTAATATAAATCAATTGGACTATATCGCTATTTGAATAACTACCTTTTTTATATTAAAATCAGTCTTCGGTCAATCAGTCATCTATCTAATGAGTTATTCGTTTCTAATATTTCGGAATACGTTATACCATTTGTAATAACATAACGGTATAAATTCATAAGTTACATCTTTCCACCAATTGCCTTAAATTTGTATGAAAGAAAAAAACTTTTAGAATACTCTAATTTAATGTATGAAAGTTTACTCTAAGGTTAAAGACTGGGGATGAAGAGTTCTTGTTTTATATGATGAATTATAGTGAAAATAAAATCATAAATATGATTTAATTGAACTATACTGATAACTTATAAAAGACATTGCAACGTAAATAGCCCGGTCGTCTTGATTAAACAAAATTAATTCAATTCGAACAGTTGTATATCATAATTCCATCATTTTTACAAAAGTTAATTAGACAATGTAACGTCATCATTGCGCTGGGTGTCAATACTCTGCTAATATGTATGTTGACTTTGTTTCTGTTTGCTCTTCGATTGAGAATCACATAATAATTTGATTACTTTGAAAATGTTTACTTTAGTATAAAATGGTATACCATTTATACTGATTTTAATATTGAGTTTCTTCTTTGAATTTTTAGTTTTAAATTTGAATTTATTGATTTTGACCCGTTAGACAAATTGTCATATTCTTGTGATTAAGGACATTAATATAATACATTTTTAGTTTTTTATTATTGGAATAAGGAACAAAGTTATTTAGTATAGACAGTTGTTATAAACCGTTAACAAAAAAAGTATCTTTGATTTTTGTTTTAGACTAGCTGTTTTCATTGTCTTTATCTCGGGCCCCGAAAAATCAAACCATAAACTAAATATTTTCTTTTTGTTATTGTTAAAAAAGCCTAAATCTATTTTGCTATATATATGATATAATTTTCCAGAATGAAAGTATTCTATTGTTGAACTCTATAATAAGTTACTACCATATCAAATTCAAATTCGTAAAATAGTTTTGTTGTATTGGAATCGTGATACTAGATGTTTACCGGACCACAACCTACAAACGGAAAAACACAAAAATATTTTTTTTTAGTTTAATATGTCCAAACAAAATCATTAATGTCATTTGATTTGTGGCTTTCCAGCTTCGTAATGGTGTTCTCGGTTTATAACTACTTTTTGACGTCATACAAAATTTTATTTTGAACTAAATACAGGGAGGGAGTGATAAAATGAGTTAAAATTATAAAAAATACAGACAACATCGGAGCTGAACTATTATAACTTCTTTCTTAATTTATTGGGTTACTAGCTTGTTATACTAAATGAACTATTTTAACATGATAAATAAAAAAATATAATGCAAATTATACTTATTTAATAGTTGCCTATTAAAATACGTGAATAAATATGTTTGTATCATGCAAACTGTAACAAAAAGTTTTAAACTAATATTGGGTCTAATTTGCGATAAAAATTAATTAAGGTGAAATACCTTTTTATTTCCCGAAGTTTCGGCCGAATTTTACCAGCCGTGGTCACGGGATGACGGCTCAGCATCGTCTTCGTGAGGCGCGAGTCTCGGTAACTACCCTCGCTTGTTCCTCATTATTTGTGTTGTTGATATTGTTACTATAGGAAGTGAGGGTATTTATACAAACGACACCAACGGTGTCTACACACTGGCTTTTTAAGTCGCGGCGAGTATGGCACTTGTTAAAAACTGGATTCCATGCTGGTGATAGTCCATATCCATCTTCTCGATTGAAATTTTTATGTTTCTTTATTTCAATCGCTTCACGTACTATTCGAGAATAGCAGTGACGATCTTTGGAGAGGACTTGTGGCTGGTGCAACTCAATCCAGTGGTTGTGACCTGATTCTATCAAGTGCTCAGCTATTGCAGATTTTTAACTTGTAGGATTTTTACAGCTGCAATATGTTCCTTGACCCTTTCTGCAATGGTTCTTTTGGTCTGTCCGATGTAAGAACTACCACAGCTGCAGTCCACTTTGTATACACCAGGTGTTTTAAGAGGAACTACATCCTTCGGGGTGCGTAAGTGTTGCGCTATCTTAGAGGGCGGAGTATATACAGTCACAAAAAGTGTTGTAATATTCAAGTTGGTTTCGTTATTTAAAGATTATGACAACAAAATACGCTTGTCAGTTATATAAAAAAATATATATTTGTTAAGGCATTTTGATAAGTCCTAGATAGTCAATTTTCTTATCAGTGTATATAATAATAAAACACTTTTTGAAAATGAATCATGATGGATGAATTACACTAAAAGAGAAATTTCAATCTAAGTTTATAATGCAAAAACAATGTCGGTTATATACAAACGTCATTTTTGAAGTGAAAACTTCTTTATTCGCTTTGAGAACTTTTTGGAAGGGTAAAAATCTTATAGTTCGCGTCACCGACATGACAACACTCACACGTATAACACGTAGTATGTACCTGACCGTGTGGTGTGTGCGTTAGACGTCCGTTCCTAGATATCTGAAATCTTGTGAGTTCGCGTCACCGACATGTAAGAGTGACATGTTGTGTAATATTAGTGTTGTCTATATCTTACAAGTAAAATTGAAGGGAATTGGAAAAAAAAATAAGAAGTTTAATTTAAACTTACTGTACATTGTTCAAATAGTGTTCATTAATCACATTGCAGTGATTACTTAAAAGTATAAACACTAATATTTTTAATTAAAAAAAACATACATTGTTTTTTTAATAGTAAACAAAACGTCTTTTATCATAATTAAAGTTTGGTTTTAGATAAACTAATAATTCCTTACTGATTTCGATCAAGTTCTATATCAAAGTATCTAGTTTTATTTTTTTTATTGTTTTGGACCATTGTAGATCTCGTGAAAGTTTTTCAAATAGTTTCGAGGTGACTTAGGTTTATAAAAACGCGCTTCTTGGAGAAAAAATGTAATGGCTCATAAAATACTTTTTTTTTCTTACTTAATTCTTAACATTATCTTCATACCTCAGTTTTGTATACCAGCAAAGGAAAATATTTTTAATTGCAGTTACTAGTACAAAAGTTATTTTCATTTATATATTTTTGTCTAATAATAATTTTGTCTAAAAGTGGTCAGAATCTTGTGTTTTTATAGATTAAACATTTGAAATTTGGAATAATTTTTGTAAGTATATTATCAATACAGATGGAGCTAGTGGCGGTTATTCTAGTTAACTTTATAAACTTGTGTGACAAATTATGAGATATAAAGTAATATAAATCTTAAAACTTAATGCATTTTCCACTAAGATATTAAGATTGATATCTGCACAAATAATAAACAGCTTGATTATCTCCAATTACTCAAAATGAGACGACGGTGTTCAATAAACGCTTTCAATAATAAATTGCTCTACTCTACTGAGCCATGCTCATTGTCTGTTCAACAGACTACATTTATCTTCAAATACTTTGAAATTATTTTTTGTTATTTAATAGAATTAAAGAGTCACCAAGTGCAGAATAAGTCCTTCTAAACGAATTACCAACATGGTGGTTATTAAAGTTATACATTAATTCTCCACTTCCAAGCCATTATTAACATGAAAACATTATTGAATTGAAAACATTATTACATATATTTATTAACAGTACTTATTTTTCTTAAATAAATGTAAATTAATGGAATAAAAATCATTTGGCTAGATAGATAGATATCTTTACTCTCATATTATCTAGTTAATATAATTAATAAAATAAAATCCTTTAACTGAGAATATTTTTGGTCATTTTAAGAAATGTTTTTAAAAAAGAAACCAATTACATACATACATACTTTACAACAGTTTAGATCTTCATAAACTATAAACATACAAGTTTATTAAAATATAAAATCATTCAAAGTATCTTTTACTATTGCTGATATTATATTTATAATATTTAAAAACCCTTGTCAAAATATAATCATTGTAAATATGATATATTTATTCTCTTTAAACTTGACTTGAACAGAGCAATGAAAAAGTATAATTTTATAAAGCATATAAATTTAATTCCTGCTTTGACATCCGGTTATTTCGTGACAAAATTCCTTTTCTGGAGAGCGTTTTACAAATATATCATCAAAAAATATTTATCAAATACTCTCTATCATAACTCTTTATGATAAATAATATTATTATAAGCGAATAAATTGAATAAAATAAAAGATGTTTTGTTAATATTTATGCTCCATAATATTTATGTTTAAAAAAATATCTTATTAAAAAAAACTTAATACTAAATGGAAAAAAAAAATAAAAATATAGTTATGTACCTTCCTTCTAATATTATCTATATTTTTTCTTTAGAAAAAATAGCATTCTCTCTCTTAAATTTAAAGCGTGTAGTTTTTAATAAATAATAAAGAATTAAATTAATATTGTTTGTACTGCTTTGAAACAGATGCATAAATATAATATAATCTAAGCCAATGAATATATAATTCGTAGACCTAATTTGCAATGATTAATGGTCTTGTTAAACCAACAAGGCGACGACAGTAGACCAGACCAGAGCCATTCCAATTATAACAACTCACCAGATTAATACTTATTAGTCTTAATACATAATAAATAATTATTAATTATACAACTTTATGATACTTGAAAATATATAGCATTTCATATTAGCGATAAGAAAAATAACATCTAATATATTTCATGTTAAGTATAATTTCTTCTATGAGATATTAATATTTGCTTAGAAGAAAAAGTCTAGTCGTGAAAACGTGGAAAATATACAAAAGTATATGTAAATATATGATAGTACAAGACATGAAATAACACATAAGGCATTATAAGTAAATAAAAAAAAATGACTATAGGTGAAGGTAGAGCCAAATAAAAAAAAATAACTTTTTGAACCATATGTGTATCGGAATAAAACCACTAGTACCAACCAACCGAAAATAACACAACGTGACTCATTGACGTCTAAAATAAATGACTTCTATGTAGAGACAGTATGTTCTTTTTTTATTTTATCAATAGAATGAAATGTGTAGAAACAGCTAATTAAATTCTTATAAAATATACATATTTACTGAAATTTTACTAGAATTCCCACAACGAATAAATATTATATATTTTTACAACAACTTATTACTCTTTTACTTTATGATCAATTAAGTAAGAGAGTAGGAAATATTACATTATATAAAAATGTTCATAAAAATATAATTTGGTTAATTACTACTACGAGCTGTTATACACCACCAATTTACAAATAATATAATTATTTGAACGTTAAAATATATATAGCATAAAGGTTATACATATTCAAAGAACCTTTATTTAAAAGAAAAAAATGTATATTCTAGAGAAAAATAAAGTATTATTAAATGCAAATTGTCAGAACAACTTTCACGCGAACAAAAAGCTAGTACAGTAAAAACAAATGACAAAACAAATCCGGTACAGAAAAAACAATAAAAAGTGACTAAATAGACTTAAACACAATAAAAACAAACTTATACACATGAGTCTGGAATTTTTCACAGCTTTAATTATATTATTTAGCTTAGCTTATTTATATCGGTAATTAACTAAACTATTTTAATCGTTTCGAATTAATTTAGTTATTTATCGATTTTAATAAAATTATTATTAAAACACATTATGTGATTTAACCGCATTTTTTTTTTCAAAATTAATCGAAAGAAAAATTTAACACACCAAACTTTTTCGAGACATCTTTTTAAAAAGGTTTTTTTACAATTGACTTTGACAAGTTCACATTTAAGATTAATTTATTGTATTTAGTAAAAATATATTAAATATGAATCTCTCTTTACTTTTCCGACGGCCAGGTAATCATTAATATAAATAATGAAAATAAGTTATATATTTTTAATGATATTTGTAAAGTAATATTGAAAGTAACTAATTTTGTATGTAATAGGAGAGTTAGAATTACCATAACCTGAAAATGGCTTGACTATTCTAGATGGAATAAGGAATATGTGATTGAAAAAATAGTAGGCTGTATATTATATCGAAATATCTTATACTGTTTTATTCAACATTGGTTATCAGTATTGTAGTACTGTACTACGCGAATGAGGTCGCTGGCAAAGCGGGTAGAAAGAGTTAATTTAATGTTTTAATATTTACAGCAGCAGTAAGAACTCTAATCCATCATCAAATGAAGCCTATGAAAGTTGATGCTATGTTAAAGTCTAGCGCCGCTGTGGCCGGTATTCAGTTAAATAATACTACTGTAATGAAGCGTTCGGAATTACCATCTCTAAAATCTGTAAGTGAAATTATGCAATTATTCACTGATTCACAGGAATTTTATATTATTCTTATAAAATACTGTTCATTAAACTAAAAAAAAATTACTCCACACCAATAAAAATACAGTTCCAAAAAGACTTATTTACTAAATATAAAGCTACTTTTAATAAATACCCGATTTATTTGCTTATTTGCCGACTGCTATTTATTTTTCTGCAACGATTTGGTTTTTTTGTTTAATAATCCAGATATTTTAGGTAAAATCATTCAGTACATCTACAATCCGGTTTCAAGAAGAAAAAGCTCATGATCACGCCAGGCTTTGGGTCATTGAAAAGGGGACGGCAGCTTTCCTAGTAGTTCTCATACCATTTGGACTTTTGATGCCTAATCGGATCTTTGATTCAGTTTTAGCAATTCTGATAACAGCCCATTCCTATTGGTGAGATTTAATAGCTTTTTATACACTAATGTAATCTTAATAATTAGAGCAAGTACTGTATCTAAAAGCTTAAAATAAATCAGTTGTAAGACTTTAGTTTCTTTCTCTAACTAGATGTCTTATTATACCTGTTTTTTTTTCTCAGAAAATATTGTTGTTGTAAATTTTAATTATAATATTTTCACATAAAGTATATTAGGTACTTAAAATGTAAAAGTACTTCACTAAAAAAACACATAGAATAAAAAATATGTAATATCCTATAGTATATTTCTGGACTCTTATCAAAAAGTTATAGATGTAGTGTTCTATTTGACGTTTTTTAACTAACTTCTTGATATTGGCATCAATTTGTTTTTTTTTCCAGGGGCTTGGAGGCATGTGTGGTAGAATATGTCAGAGTCATACTTGTCGGTCCCACGATTCCAAAAATTGCTATGGGTGTCGTTTACGTAATGACTGTCCTCATGCTGGGAGGGTTATTTTATCTTATCTTCAATGATATCGGGATGTGCAGAGCATTCTGGAGAATTTGGAGAAATATGAGGAAGCCTAAAGATGCAGGAAAACGTTAGTGTTGTATTTTAGAAATTGCTAAAATTGGTTGTACGTTCATACATTTTTACAGATTGTTTTTGAAATATCTGAAGATTATGGGACACACAGCTATGGTATTTAAAATATGGTTACTATTTATATTTATATTATTAACATGTTTAAATTGCAATTGAATATAAAAGCTAAATTAACCGTTGTTGCTTTCGTTTATTTAACTTCATGTAAAATTATGTTTTAGTAACGCAATACGAGTGAATGTGTTTGATAAAATAAAATTTTTAAAACGAATTATTTAATAGATATATATTTAAAAAATAATAAAAATCATGCAAAAAAAATATAAAAAATATGATAACAAAAAAGTAGTAGTATCAAAAATATGATAACAAAAAAGTAGTAACACATCATTTTATAATATTATATTATAACATATAAAATGATACCAACCAAACATAACCTTGTGTAATTTTATTTTAATTTTCAAAAATAACCACTAACGAGTTAAACGCAATCGGTACTTAAGGATAAAATATTCCTTAAAAAAAGGGGATATTCATTTACTTTATATTTTTTTAAATAGATTAATTAAATGTTTTTATATTTTTCTAAATCCTTTACAAACACATTTACATCTTATATATTACGATGTGTAACCAACGGATGACTAAACTACATACATATTTACACCATGTAAGAAAGAGATTTTTCAAATTGATAGGAACATACAATGGAAAACACCCTTTCATAAAGTCTGAGAGACTTTACTTTTATATTCGACTAAATAGAATGAACGATTCATCCCTACCTGTTAAATTGCAAAACTTACCAAGACCGCTGTAAGAGTAAATCTACGTGCGCCAGATGCTGGGTGATATTAAAAAGTTTATAGCAAATACTGAAAGATCACTGAAAACGTCAATAATATGTTCTTAAATGTTATTGTAATTTAAAGTTATCTTAATGTCATCACAATAAAAAAATAAAATGAGTTTGTCGCATATAATATATCTTTATAATTTTGTATTCTACAATTTTGTTTTAGATTTTTGTAATTTTTACGCAAAAAATATTTTTTAAATATTTTTTGGTGTTTTGAAATATATTTATTTATTTGTTTTTATCTCACGTCAGTTATAAGAGACGATGGTTCTTAGTTTTCCATGAATAAAAAAACAAACATACATGTTGTAAAACGTGGTTTTTCAATTGAAATAGGTTCAATAATGTTGAATTTTGATAACAATAGGTTTAAATAGGAATCACTTGAGTATTATTGAGTATTGAGTTGCCATTTGGCCATTTCTTATTATTATGCAAAAATTTGTTTATTTGACGTATTTTTTATATATTTTTTCATAAAGTTATCTGTACCACGTGTATATTGTATCTATTTAACAAAAAAACTGATATTGTAATATCAAATATAAGGTATAGGACCTTATATTTGATGTTACATCATACATCATAGAGAATATATTTGGCGTTACAAGTTACACCCAACATTACGTAGAGGGCATAAAATACGATGTGGAATATGAGCAGGCCAGCCCACGCTCGTAGAATTGTTACCCCGACCTATTAAAAATGATCTACACTTATTATTATACAAGGACTCATATTTAGTAACCACTTTATAATCAATATTTAATTCCTTTTTTATGGGTTTATATACAATCAAAATCAATAAGAATGCAAACTTGTTTTGTAATATTTATAAGCGCTTTTAACTATCCTTTGTAAACGAGTTGCGTACGAGTAGTTGTGAGGCAAAATGGCTTTCTATTTCTTAAATGGCTCTTTGCGCAACAAGTATTTATATTTTATAAGTATGCATGGCATAGCATGCACTCCGAGCGCTACTTATTTAGTTTATTAAAAACAGTTCGGACTTCCCTGGGCTCTTTGTTTAGTGGGCA
This sequence comes from Dircenna loreta, assembly GCA_963555665.1. Classification (NCBI taxonomy): domain Eukaryota; kingdom Metazoa; phylum Arthropoda; class Insecta; order Lepidoptera; family Nymphalidae; genus Dircenna; species Dircenna loreta. The sequence goes on along the minus strand of OY743093.1, from coordinate 8,443,423 downwards.
ATTAAGACTCTTTTTTATTAAATATAAATTATATATAAATATTTGTTATAGTATCAAGTTTATTCTGAAATCTGTTAAGATATAATCGTGAATCACAGCAATTTTTGTTGGGTCGTTTTGTAAAAAGATTTGTGGTACTATAGTCGTAAGATATCTGTGGACCAAACATATCTATTAAATGTATATCGGTTTAAGACTGACACGCTCTTATTACTTAAGAGTTTACGTACGTCTAATAGAGTAAATATAAATAAATAAATATATATTTATTATTGTTTATCAATCACAAGTTTGTTGCTGGGGCGACAAATCAATCAAGAGTAGATGTTACAAAATCAATGTTCTGAATATGTCACTATACCAACTATTAATATTTATTTATATGATTAAAATGAAATGTACATTTTAAAATAACACAAATAAAAAAAAATAATCAAAAATAATATTTTTCAAATGATATAATTACTTCTTTGTTCATACTTACAACAAATAATAGTGTGATTGAATATTAATAATTAAGGACCATGTAATGGAATAAAAAATATTTCCATCAAAACTATTAAAGTCACTTTATCTCTTAGATTGTCAAATATAACGCTTGCATAGATATTTTAGAGAAGGTTCTCAGTAAAGATTATAAAATAAAATATTTAATATTGATTTGTTAGATTTTGTGTCGGAAAGTCACACGGTGAGCAAACAGTTGTTTTTCTTGATGTTTTAAATATAATAAATGTAAATATTTAACAATACCATGTACTTATGTATTTGAGACCAAGCTTCTTAGCATTCCATGGATTCACCGTGCGGGTGCCGGGCCCATCGCGTTGCAGAGAGAGGAGTGCAAACAGCTCCTGGGACTTGCGAACCAAGTGTAGGTTTAAGGGGCCCCTTTAAAATGCGCATTCATGCTCACCATCAACTGGTTGCGCTCCTCTCCCTACCTAACCAAATTTGGAATGAACCTACCAATGCCGCCTTTGAAGTACGTTCTAGAAATGTACTGAAGATAGTTCTAGAGAGGCCAAGATCTTTAAGTAGGTTATAGAGAGATTTCACTGTTATACCTCTCGCTCCCACTTTTACCGCGTACAAATTTACTATATACCTATTCCTGGTTATATTATACTATAAACAATGAAATTAAATATTCGTATTATCTAAATGAGAATAGTTATTGTAAAATATATATTCGATAACTTACAACTTGCATTAAATACTTTCTATGAGGCCTTATTGTATAATATTGTATTAATATTGCTAAATATTTCAAGAGTTCTTGCTCTTTTTTTTTGGTTTTACATTTTTAATTTAATTCCTTAGAATTGCACAACGCTTACTCTCCATAATTTAATTGTACCTAACATTGATTGTGAAGTCGTATTAGCTATGAGTGTATTTGAAGTAGTGACAGGAAAAAATCGGTGACAGCTCAGAACTAGTAAATTATAAAAGTTGCATTCGCCATATTAGATGCAGCTCATTGACAAACAATGATTCTTGATCATTTCAACAAATATTATATATAATTAATGAGATCATTTATATTAGATCATAATTGTATATGAATATATCGTGAAGTACGATATGAACGTTAACGATAACGATAACATTCAAGAGACGTGTTCCGTTAATTAAATTCAACACTGACAAGCCTCAAAATAAAAAAGTTAAACAACGCTACAATTTCGCAAAATTGTCTCACTCGCTAATAGAATTAATAATTTCGAAAAATAGTAATATGATAGTGTTCTTAGTACAGTTTAGAAGAGATTCATTGTTTAGGTAAAATATTAAAATACTATTTAATTTACATTAACCTAAATGAGCTCATTTATAAGGAACTCGTTTTAAATCGTGTTACTAAAAATATATATATATTTAAGAACGATGAGTAACATAATATTTAAGTTTATTTTTATCACTGCTAAAAAGTTGGGCATAGTTATAAAAAATATTACAATGAATATTTGCAAATTAATACCTTATTTTTATTATTTGCTACCTAAGTCCTAAAGTAAAAATGTATCTTGTAAAGATTTAGAAGAATATTATATTATGTCGACGAAACAATTTTGCATATTCAATATAAAGAATTAGGAAGCAGGACGTGAATGGAATGCGGTTCCTTACTTCATTTTTCAAAATGAGCGTACCACAAGGATCTTTATTAGGCCTTTATTATTCCTCATTTATATAAATTACTTACTATATTTTGTATGGGATAAGCATGGAATATTAAATTAAAATTAATAGACAGTCAATAATTGACGATGTTACTTAATTTTACCATCTACTTTCCGAATGTTTTATCAGTACCTAATTGTACATATGTTCTTGTAGGGGCTCAGGTCAGTGCCACAGAAGTCATGTTGCTTGTAATTAATGTCAAGCTATCAAGCAATCTCTCTGATAGAAGTCCAGTGCCTTTAGGAGAGGGGCAATACCATAAAATCTAGCTTATAAATCGAGGGAATAAAACCACTAATGTTTTAAAATGTTAATGTCAATTATAAGAGTACCAGATAATTAACAATCTGTGTCTAGGGTTGAATATTGATAGATTTATGGTCATTTTGGAAAAAAGGCTCTTTGGTCAATGAGATCAACAGTTGTTTACTTGACTGTTTATCATAATGTCATCGTAAATGTATTACTTTATTTATTTATATTTATTTTATTTATGACACTTAATTCTACAAAAAAAATAATATATTAAAAACAGAACAACAAATTAAATGGAAAATAAAACATTTGGTACAAAGGCGGCCTTATAACTAAAAGTGATCATTGGAATGGAATGGAAAATTGTATTAAACAGGCAGTAATTGGTGCATTAAATAATATAAAATAAAGTGCACACATACATAACAGTATTATATATAGATAACTTAAACCATATAACACAAACATATGAAAAAAATACATATTTTTAATTAAATAATAATTAATATACCGTCACTTTATACATAATAATATTACTTCAGAATTAAATTATAATTTTATCCACACTGGCTTCAAATTACTAAAATAATAAATAGTCTAATGACGATTTGATTACAAAATATATTTTCTTCTATTTTTAATAAAAAATATAAAATGTATTGAGCTAATTATAATCTTTGAGAAAGATTTCTTGTAATGGAAGTTAAAGGACTCGTATCTTTTAACTTAGTGGTCCTTGTATAGCCAGAACAATATACCTTATATCAAATGGATAATTGACAGAGTTTCACGTGTTTTTATATTGCAACCTTAAAGCTGTATCTACTATTATATGATCTTGCTTACATAGAATAATGTTAGTGCTCCGGATTCCTATTGAGTGCACTTGAGTCGCATACTGAGTGCATTTTGTTGTTAAAAAATCAATGAAGCGCCCTGCACAAACAGACGCTCTTACAGAACTGCTAGAATATCCAATGGCACACATTTTTCTTTAATATTCGGATATTGATAGTGTCTTATCAACGTTATTTTAATATTGGAAACGCAACTATTATTCTCATTATTTAGTTCATATATATTTTTCATAGCATTAGCAAAATATAATATTGAGATTACTGTGATTATTCCGAGAGCAATAAAATAATGCAAACAGAAATGATGAATGCAAATGAAATGAATCCTGATTCACTGTTTCGTTAAAACGTTTATCATTCATTTATATTTATGATAATATCAGTTAAAATATTTTTTATTATCAAGAAAAAAGCAAACAATTCTAGTGTTATCATATTTTTTTTTATCATTGCTATTAATAGCTAGTAGCTATGAATTTTAGTTTAGGTATTTTACTTAAACCTATATAAGAAAGAGTGATTTCGTTGATGTCAAATAGACAACGAAATATTGATTATTGTTTAATATCTTTTTCAGGCTGTGAGTTACTCTAAGAATGTTCATGTTGCTCTGGTATAAAGGTTCCACCGAGATCTTTGAAACTCTAGATTATTCACAATTCACATACTGAACTGATTTAAAATTTACCGTTTTCGGTCGCTACCGATTTCCCAGTTTTTGAATAACAGGTATCAGTGGAATTAATCGACTATTTTTGCCCCAATTATGTAAATTGTTTCATATATAAGCCATTATTCCAAAATAAAACTGATGAGTCGATACTTATCTCCGAGACTTAGATGAGATTGGTTGATGTTCCATCGTATGTGACGCTGAACGGTATATCCGAGACCGTTATGAATTCAATGTAATTATCATATTATTCCTTAAAAAATAAAAATCAAAATAATACATTTGAAGATAAAAACTTTATAAATCGAACGGTCTTAAACAGCGGTATAATTTTGCAGAATGTATATACAAAAGTCTAGTTTTTGTGTGTAGTCTTCTCAACTCGAATAGTGAACACAAATCATTCTGATTTGTCAAGTAAATTAAAATAATTGGATGCAATACATATACAAAACTCATTAGTAACACTTATTTATCGTTTATTGGAATTAAATTAATATAAGAATAGTTCGACAGTTATTATTATAGTTTTTCAAAATAAGAGAATTTATAGAATACAGTAAAACTGCTTAGTTTTTATATAAGATTTTTATAATGCATTAGATCTGTAATTATAAATGACTGCTGTTACTGAAGGAAGTGGCTCGGTCGGCTCCTACATAATGTCGCCACGAAGAGGACGTTACAGCTTTGTTTCATACCTTCACGAAAAGAGTAAGAGTAAGAGAAATGTAATATCCCGCATATTACATTTTAGTATAATAACAATGACAAATGCTAAATTCACAGAGTCTGACAGCGACACGGTTGCTCAATTGGTAGATCGGCGGGACAATTTCATAGAGGTCACGGGTTTGAATCCCTGCGCGTATCGGTTTATTTTTGATTCTGTATTTATATAAATTGTAATAAATTTTCATCATATTTTTTATAAAAAATATGATGTAAATTTATTATATGAAGTCCGTCCGTCCGACAGATTCATACTTTGGCTGACTTTTATATTTAATATTATCTATTTAAATGTACGTGTCATTTTGTTTGCAATTATCTTTATCTTATTAATGTCTAACTCACATATTTCTAATTTCTTGTTAAAAAGTTAGTCCCTCCCCGAGTTTTTAATGCAAAACGGGATTAAGATTTTATCTGAGCACCTAATATATTACACCATGGTAGCTTTTATGATTTATAGGATAAGTTTTAAAAGTTTTGCATTTCATCCACTCTTAGGAAAATTCTAGCTTTAGTTTTTAGCTTCATGATGAACTGTATCTTATGTATATACTGAATTTATGTATATTCAGGTATAAATTTCATTTTAAGGGAATTAATACATAAATAGTTTTATACATAAATAGTTTTATTTTTCAGCCAATAGCACGATATATATTAAATTGGAAAGGCTTGCCACGTGAAATAAAACTATTTTATAAGACTAGGCATTAATATCACAAATGTTTTTGGTACCTAAGGAAATACTTTAAATTATATTTCTATAAATTATATTCCACGCGACAAGTTATTTTCTAATTTATAGATTACCAAACTTGTTTCTTAAAGCTAAGTACATACAAGACTTTAATAAAAGTTTGTATAAAATAAATCTTATGTTTAATATTATATTATAAGAAATAAATAAATACAAACGAGACAGTTGGAATAGTTTTCACTTGTAAATTGTCACTAGCGCCTCAAAATTTAGTACATTGAATTATAATTTTAAAAGTATACCTATTTTAAAGTAGTGAGTTAGTGTTTACCTCAAATAACCCATATATTTCCTTCCCTGCAAGTCCGAAGTTATTTTTTTAAAGTCACCACATGGTTTAAGCTACTCATACCAAATGGTACTCATGACATCAAGCTGATTCATCTTTATCATATCACTCAATTTTATTATCAGAATAATATTTATCACCGGTTTGGGAGTGTTATTTAATGATTATATTCGGACAGTAAATATTAATTAATATATAAAATATAGTTCCTTTATTTCAATTATAAAAAAAATTATAATTAATCCAAATCTGTTTTAAATTGCTTTTGATCCATAAAAAAAAATTGTGAAATTGTTTGTGGTGTTTAATTAAACAACGATAAAACCTCAATCAACTAAAAAAAAACAATCAAACAATCTTATCATTATGTGCAACAAATTACTTTATTTTTGTCAATTAGCTTTATTTTTTTCCAATTCTAAAGTAAATCTTACAAAGCTTACTTGAATGGTTATCAATTTTCACACAAGCTGACACATTATTCATTAACTGTATATATTTTACATTTACTATTATATGTGTTTTTATTATATATAAAGTAGTATAGTATAGAATGACTGCGGTTAAAAATAAGATAATTGTTTTATTTCAGTTTATTGTCCAGTTAAATGGAAAAAAACAATCACTTTTCTATAGATGACAACAATATGAGAAATAGGAGCAATAAAATATCCTCTTTTTTACCTTAAACCCTTAGAGAGAGATATCATATAAATAATATAATAATTTCGTGAAACGGTCTGCGTACCTTTCAAGTATTCATACCGTTACCAAATAGTGATATTGGCTCGCGGGGCGTAAAATAAGACTCAGGTGTCCCTAATAGCTTTTATGCGCCAAAACTGATAAGCAATGCCTTACTCGCAGACCCTCGGTATACGTAGTTTTATTTCAAGTTTATTGGGTTTTTTGACGCTCAAATATTTGATAGCCAATTTTATGTACATCACTTTATTTATATATTAATATTTTTTATATAGTCAGCCTATATAAAGTATAGTACATATTAGGTATCTTTATTGACAACTTATAAAAATATGTTACATTCTTATTCATGAATCCTCTGACATTCGAACTAGTTTAATGTTTCGGATATCACTCTCTTTTCCTTGAAATAAGTATCCTAAATGGTAACAAAATACTGAAATAAAAATTAAATTTATGTTAATATTTTAAAAGGACCTATACAAATTCATAGTGTATTAACGTGCAGTACATATGTACATAATGGTGTGTGTGTGTGTGTGCGTGTATGTGTGTGTATGTGTGTGTGTGTGTGTGTAGATGTTTGTTTTTATTTATATAGTAGTATTAATAGTTTCTCAACATCATCACATTTAAACCAAAAAATGTAATATAATTTACTTCTTTTATTCGTTTCATTTAGTGCAGAATGTGATAAACTATATTGATTTTAATTATATTTTTCATTATCAGTGATTTTAGGAATAAACGACATTATTCACAAAACGTATTTAGTTTCACTGTCATTGTAGCACAAACCTTTGTTTAACCATGAAAAAAAACACAATATACCAAAAGTCTCCTATTTTTTGAATGAGATAAGATTAATAAGCCAAGCCACACCACTTTTCATCGAAATCATGCTAGTAGTTTGTTGTATTATATTTATTGCATGTATCACTTTTAGTTTTATTTCGTTAAAAATAAAAAAAATATATTTTATCGATACTCAATATTATAGGTCCGATCAACTGAAATGAGGCAATAACCTGATAAAACTTCATGAAAATTCATTATTTTTTACGTGACGCATGAACCGACAAAAATATAATCTAATCTTATGAGTTCTTTATAAGGTATAATACGAATATACTAAAAATTGGCACAACAGCAGGGAAAGGATTAATTAAATGAGTTTTCGTACGTCATTTTCATTTCAAACAACATTCTATTTATATGCACAGGCCTTTTCAGCTTAGTTTTGATATAAATAAATAATAGTTTATACATGCCAATCTTTTTTCGAATTATAAAACATATGTTATCAAATCATTTTGTCTTAATAATTAAATTTATATTGTTATGATTCAGGCTTGATTATAAGGCAAATATACATAAATATATTTTAAGGCAGCGCTCGCACTTCGGCGTCTGAGAGCGTGTCCGTGTCGTTTTGCCAATTGATCTAAAACTACTTTAACGTCCTTTGATGATTTAAGTATTCTATTCTTAATCGTCTTTATACTTAAAAAATCCATAATATTTGTCTGAGAATCAAAATACAATAATAATAAAAAATAATATAATATTTTTATTTATATATTCTACACTCTTACATTAAGCAAACCCTGAGTAAACTTTAGTAAGTGATATGAGATATATAATGTTGTTTGATAAGTTTCTTTGGATTTTGATACTTTTTATTGGATTTACAACTTTTATATCAATTAATAATTAAATGATGCAATCCGTCTACTTCAGCTCAAACCTATGGCATGTCTCTCTCGTCCAGGGTTAACCATTCCTTAATTGAGATCAACTATCCAGGCTGCCTTTCGTACGGGTAACCTATAACCTAAGCTATATATAACCTCTTCTTTTCTCTTCTATTCTTGTTTCTTACCTATAATGCAAGGTTGTTAAAGCATTTTCAACTTTCATAATTAGTGAATGTTTATAGGCCAGGCTTAAAGCTTACGATCCTATGTAGGCCATAATTCATAAAAAAGTATTATTTATTTATTACTTCGCTAAAAATGAAATTCTAAATTATAAGAATTTTATAATTTTGCTTGGTAAAAATTATAAAACTTGTGATCGAAAAGGTAGTAAAAACGCTTTCAGTGCAGAATACGCCTCAATTTATTATGAGTCAGCAAAATGAGGGGAAACAAAATTTACCATAATATATTCGCAATTTCAGCTTGATACATATTCGTAACATGTGTACGATTAAAGCGTACCTATATTAATTCTACTAATAAATGTGCTAGAAATGTGTTTAAGAAATTACTCAATAAATAGAAATCGTATCAATTCAGCACTAAATTAAACATTGATTACATAACACAATATAAACTAGTGACTCTGCCATCCATTTAAACGAAAAAATTACGATACCTATAGGTAGACTTTATTTATTTATGTAAATTATTTTAATATAAAATTTAAAACTTTAAAACAAAATTTCCAATAAAAATTAAATATATAAGTAACCCACATTTTATTTTTTTTACCAACTGTACTTATCGTAAGCCTTTCAGTCAATAGAACAGACCATCATCAGAAGAATACTTTTTTAAGACTAGATATAGACGCCGGTCTTAGTGTCTAGTTCAGTAAAAAGCTTTATTCAATCTATTTGCAATCTGTATCTATAAAACGTACCACTATACGGTTTGTTTGTACTAACTGGAGTATATATTAAGGAACGAGAATATTTAAACAGGTACGTTAAATATTGTATGGTATAGTTGATAAAAATGATACATTTTAGTGATATAAATCAAGAATTCAGCTATTTCTATTCCAACTCGAATAATCACACCAATATTTTATTGAGCGCCAATTTCAGTGAGCTATTTAAATCTGTCGTCTTACACTGGTACTATTATATCTCAGTGACGTTTTATTCCTTCTATGAGAAATGAAAAATGAAAGGTCACAAAAAAACTGTCACCACATCCAAAACTTTGTATCGATGCGAAAAATGTTTTAAGTCTAAATATGAATAATAAGGAAAACCGTTGAAATTACTTTTAAATTTTACTCTTAACTCACTGGATATTGGTAAAACGAGTTTTTAATTTATCTTTCTTTATAAGTTAGCTGTTTGTAATTTAGTCTCTGATATTTTATTAGTGTAAAATATTTAAGTATACGATATTCTAGTTTTTTAGGAAAAATGTTAATACCAATTAAATAGGGGTAAGTTTAAAACAAAACGAATAAAAAATTCTTTATATTTTTAAAATTTGGATCTACATTAATAAATAACACGCGGTGTTTATGACATGTTTGAAATGAAAAACTGTAAGCGAAGTAAGTACACAGTGATTGATGACTTTATGTTATGTAACATATTTTGATTTCTATTTAATTTCCTGTTTGAATATTTAGTTGTAAGTTCGTTAAAAATTTAGTAAAATTGTTAAACGTTTCATTACTTTCACTATGTTGAAACAATTGAAATAAGAAAAAGGTTTCTAATTGAATTATGACTTTATTAAAAATAAGGGGTAGCTTTTGGCAAATTTGGAAGGTTTGTTGATATACTTTTCAGGATGTTGCTATAGTATCATATTGACACGAAAAATATAATAACATATCAAGAAAATAACAATAATATATAAAATATTACTAATATTCTTATATAATAAATGTATAGCAATTATTTTAAACCTTCATCTACCTTAAAGCATCGTAAACAATGTGTAACGCAGCTATTATAATTATAAATTCTTTTCAGAAATGCATACATTTTGACAACAAGTTATTAAAATTAAAACAGCGAGATTTTCGTTTTCATAAAACGATCCAAAACAAGTGATATATTAAAATGAGTCTAAAAAGTTATAATAAAAAAACTGCAGCATTTTTTGTGATGCGATTAAATATGAAAGGACAGAATTAGAAATAGCTTAAATTTATGAAATACTCGTTAGAATATAATAATAGTTTATTTGATCTGAATGCAGACCTGTAAAAAAAGGTTTATTCAAAATTACGTATTCTATTACATTCTACCGTTAGGCGAGCAAATACAATTTTTAAATTTAATATTTACAAACCTACAGTTACATAACAGACAACTAAAAATTAAAACTTATCTACTAGGAACTCGGTAATAGAATAATAGCAGTGGACCGCACAATGCTGCAGTTTCAATTGCTTCGCCGCTGAATACTGATCAGCAAGTTTGGCTAGCGGTATTATATACGTCGCTCTGTTAGACAAACCCTTGGAAATAGGGTCTCAAAATTTGATGATTTACTTTTTGCGATATTTATCAATTGAAAGAATCTTTATTTAAAAAAAACAAAATTTGCTTCATCCTTTATTTCATCTGCAAAGTAATAAATGTGTCATTTTCAATTTATTTTCAATCCGTAGTCAACAGTATAACTTAAGCATCTTAAGAGACTGCGTATTTTTGGTATGTTTTGTCTTTTTTTCAAACATATATAATGTAAATGAATATACTTGTTTATAAGATTAATTGTTTCAAAAGAGAGTCCACAATTGGTATAAACCAATTACGTCATTTTAATGATCCCATTTCATTACACGATCTGAGCCACTCTTTCTCAACTAGTGTATTGTTTATATCGTATAATGAAATTTGGCCATTACACAGTAATAGGAAGTTGCAAGTTTGACTTGTAAAGCGTGTAGTAGCAAAGTGTAATTGTTTAATATGAAATATAAATATATTTAAGTAAAAATTTAAAATATATTTTAGTGTTCTTCAGTATTATTAAATGGGAACTAATTCGTTTTTATTCGTTTGAAAATAATAATAATAGATTAAAATTATTTAACATCCAAATTATTTAATTACTTTGCAAAAACATCATTAATAAAATAATGATTACGATTCAACCAGCAGTCATTCTATATTTATTAACATATTTTTAAATTGATATAATTTTAATAAAACATTCTGCTATTCAATAACATTCATAATGAATTCCTTGCCCCAAAATCGTTCGCAGAGAAAAATTCTTCGTAAGTAATTAGGAAGTTTAGAAAACACTCATTGCCATACTTTATACTTGTAATACGCAGTCAATCTCGGCACAAAAAGTTAACGATTTCTGATGTTATAATACACAAGCCTCTCTAACGCCGAGGGAGAGTTTATTGTAAGGAGAAAGAAGTACGGTTGTTAAAATAAATATGTAATTGATTCAATAATCTTATCCGTATCTAACTTTGTAGAGATATAAATATTAACAAGACAGGGAACACAATGACATACACAAAGATAAAATGTTATTACATATTGGAGTATGTATGCATAGCGCTGAATATTTTAGAATCCTGATCAAAATATATGATTTTACTTAAAATATATAATTTATGAATTAAGCGTGAGATTGAACATTCATTTATTACTATAAAAAAGTAATAATTATATAAAAGATGGGATGTGAAAATACTAGCGCAAGAAATAATTATACAGTGAATTACAACTTAAGGCTAACGGGTTACAAGCTGTCTCTTCAGGACTTTAAGCCAAAGAAATATCAGTATGTCACTGGCTTTACACGATCTAAAACAATATATCAGGCGTAGGAGATACTGTTGTACCTAACGTATACCCGACTGGTTCAACTGTAAATGAACAGTACCACTTGTCTGTGCATCAATGAAAGGCACTCCAATTGACAGTCAATTAATTATCTGTAAACTTAAATATATTAAAATACGCGTTAACAAAGTATAAATTAGATACCTAACACATGTTATACATTTCTTGAACTCTTGTTATTACCATATGTAAATAAATAAATAAACTGTTTGTCGAGCGAACGAGCTATGTCGGTTACATTAATTCTCTCACGAATAAAATCGTTCCTGATTCCATCCCTGAGAGAGACACCAAGCATAGCTCGGTCCATTACCCGTAGAATGAATGACTTTAAATTCAAATTTTATTTATTATTATTGTTATTTTGCTTTAAATTAGATGAGTGCTTCCTCGACATCAAAAACAAATTGACAGTCATATTTAAAATTAATTATAAAAAAATACAAGTTTTATGAAGTTTTCATTTTCCTATTGTCATACATTATAACTCTCTTCTCAACTTATTCAATGTAATGGGCAAATTGGCATATTGCTCCATCGCTTGTTTAGCGGGTCCAGGGGCGTATGGGGATATTTTTGAAAGTACTTATATGGTCTTAGAATAGAATCTACCTAAAAGCCCTCTGTTCCCAAAAGAAGTATTTATTATCTTGGGGCCAGATAATAATATCCATAGAGAGTCTGGTTGAAAATGGTTATGTAGTAAATTGTCTCGTTAGACAAATAAAATTTTCTAAAAAACCACTATTCTATCCTTATTTTAAAAATAAAAACTTACAGATATAACTATAAAATATAATTTTCAATAAATTAGTGAATATTAAACTCATCAAGTATAATTAATAGCTAATCTAAGCTTGAAATTAACCGTTTGTATAATTTAAAGGGAACATAGTTTAGAAAAGTTATTCCTGACAGACAGTTTAAGCTCGAGCTGACTTGTGGTAATTAATTCACTATTTAAGCTGCTAGCCTGTTAGTAACAAAGACATTGCAACAGGCGAGTGTGCTTTCATTCCAAATGCACCTTGTACACTTTGTCGCAGCCTTTTGTACTCGTTAATCATACAAGATGCATAATTACTCCTCTAACGTATTTTGTAGTGTGTGTAATGTAACATATGAAATCTCTCTGCCGAGAAATAAATGTAATGTGGCTATTTCTATAGTTATTATTTATTACACAGGTTTTGAAATGATTTTTTTATTTATTAATTATTGTTAGCAAAAATGCCTTGTATGTTAAAAAATCATTTAAAAATAAATTCGATTGTGTTATTTTGACAATATTATTAATAATGAAGTTCACGATAGAAAAATAATTCAATTGTAGATTACTGTAGGTGTGATAGTGATACGACTTCTATACGAGTAGTGATACGATAACCACTGAATGTTGTTGAATGAATTAGATGTACAATGTAACCAACGCACACCGATTACACACATGACCAGTCGCATCATCATTCTGACCACTTTGCAGAGTTCCCCTGTTTATTAATAAATAGAGCTCTACCACTATGTGACCGGATATACTTGAACGACGAACCCAAACGCCTCAGATATGTATTAGAATTCACCAGATACAATTCTCGTCAAAACTATAGACAAGTGAAGTGGACAACTTGTAATTACATTATAGATAACGCGCTTACCTATTTATTTAAACTATATTAATGAAGTTCTGATAGAATAGAATATTTATGACGTCGTATTTATAATATAAAGACTATTTTTCGTAAGCACTGCAAGTTCTCAATGTAACTTTCAACTAAAAACAAAATCAATCTTCATGTTTCGCGTGTATACAAGATTCCTTGTGACTGTGGTAAGTTTTGGTAAAATTTGTCCAAACCTCATTACAAGAATCACGGCAAATAAACTAAGTGTTAAAATCTTAAAAGAAATGACCCTGCGATAACGGAATACACATTAGATTCGAGAGCGACTCTTGACATATATTTTGACAAAGCGTCCATATTAGTTACGGTTACGTATAGTTAGCTATAGTAACGTAAAGCTCAGCAGTCCGCCTAATTTTAACAGGGATAGTGTTTGGACGATTAGATCGGCTTGTAAATCGATTATTCGTATTTATATTTTTTTATTTTTTTAATAATATACAAAGCTTTTTTTAGAGATATAGATATCGTTAATGACTACAAAAGTTAAAAACTGAGTCGCAGCCGTTTAATAAGTATGCAATAGGGAGATAAATTAAAAACAAATAACAACAACTCTGAATTCAGTATTTACTCAGTTTTTTGCAACGATGAGTGACGAAGGCCTGCACGAGACCTGTGAAGACTACGGTACATCATCCTGCACTCAGAGAGCTGTTACAACCAGTTCCCTCTGCGAGTCTGCCATGATCGAGCTTAAGAATAACAACCCCGAATGGGTTCCAAACTAGTTGAATGAAATTCAGATGTAAGTGACGTAAGTACAGCCAGGTAAACATATTTAACAGTCATCATCGATCACAAGAATTTAAATGCAAAAATTTGGTATCATTGGTTAGGATTACGACAAAGCGTTGATAGCAAATGCATCACAAAGTAGCGACATATAGCAAAGCATATGTACTGTAACCCAAGTGAAGTCTCAAGTTTGTATTAATCTCATGTAGAGGGAATATGTTTTATTCAGAGCGTATGAATAAGGCATTATCTCTTAACTACCGACTAACTCCGGCACTACAATTTATTGCTACATAATTGTACCTATTTTAAGACCTTGGCTTAATGAGATCAGTAATGTTGTATATCAATCAGATTAATCGTTTAGGAACGCATTAAGAATAAATTCACAAACATTTATATCAAATATTAAGGAAAAAATAAGAGGCCTGAAAGCAGTAAGAAGAAAAATGCTTTTTGTTCAGAAAAAAGACACTAAAACATTGTCGCTAATATAAAATTGTAACATACAAAACACCAGAATAAGCAATTGTAATTGGGTAATTTTCACGAAATCCCGAAATTCTTGTCCTTGGTGTTTATATAAAAATCCAACAAAGAAATGGATGTTACTAATATTTCTATACAATCCACATAATTATATCTAAAAGTTTCCAATAAGATTTTAGAGCCGTATAAATAAATAAATAAAAATGCATAAACATAATGTTCCTTACATCATTCCCTTACTGTGTCCCAAGTACCAATTTTATTTACTTTTATTTACCAAAAAAGTACAAAAATCATTCGAATCATATTGAAGTAAGTTGGATTATTTAAAAATATTGTAAATTAAAGGGGAAAAACCGAAATTAGCGTTGTAAAGGAAAACACGCGTTCAAAATTTGAATATTTATATGTGTCTCACAAAAATAAATCATTCCCTCACACTATTACTGGCAGTTGAATTATGAACGCATTTTAAATAAAATACGAACGCTACCATTAGTTTTTGAAAGTTGGCACTAATGTCAATTTGTCAAAAAAGCATATTTTCTGTGATTGTATTCGGGTGTGCGCTGCAAAAAGATTTTATAAATTATATGGTTTAGTAAAATTTTTGATCGTCATTTCATCACATTCTAAAAAAACAAAAGTTAAGTACTTTAATTGATTGTAAGTTGCATAGATAAGATGACGTTTGGGAGTAATTTCCTTAAGCAGAAAAATAGTTTTAAAAGTAAGGTTATGTCACGAGTTCTTAACGGTTATTCTTTATTTCGTCATTCCCTCACCATCATTCCCCCATACAAATTTATGGTGAGGGAATGATGATGTATGAGGGAATGATTTTTGGATAGGCTTACTGACTTTTTTTATTGTTTGCTTTTATTAACTCTTGAATTTATTGTTAGAATATTGTTGTAGGTTAAAAAATGTCAAGAAATAAGAAGATAAGCAAAGAAGAAGCTAAATTAAAAAAGCAAGAATATGACCGAAAGCGCAGGGAAAAAATGAAAGCTGATCCTGTAAAACTTGAAACACTCCGCCAAAACGAAAGAATTAAATACCTAAAAAAAAAAGAAAAAGGCCAAGTAAAACCTATATCCGCAATGAGTTCCCGAGAAAGAAGGCAAAAAAGGAAAGACTGGAAGAAAAATAGCCAAACATACAGAGACAAAACAGTGAAAGTGCGAAAAAATTTAGCAAGACTGTTAGATGAGACACCACCTCCTAGCCCAGGACCTATGCAAAATAATGATGAATTGAGAAATCTGGCAGTTCATCGGAGGAGGCAGCAACTCAGAAGACGTAGAGGAATACTTTATGCAAAAATATCCAGATTACAGGAAATACTGAAACAAGAAATAAGAAGAAAAGAGAGATATCGAAAGAGATGTCAAAGACAAAACAAAAATAATCAAACTTCACCGGAAGCCAAAGTATCAGCTCTCTTAAAGAACGTCCGAGTTCCTAAAATTGTGAAGAAGAAGCTTCTTTTATCAGAAATTATTACTCAACAGCTAAAAGGCAGGTACAGTACTTTAAAGAAACATAGTGAAAAGAAAAAGTACTATGAAATAGTAAAACCCGATCGTTTTGAAGAAGCATAAACTACTCAGCTTATCAAAACAGTTTTTCAAACATGATTGTTACAAAAAGAGCGTTTCTAGGAAAGTCAGTGCTAACTTAATAAAGGTAAAAAAGGATGTTCAAGATTTTTTGGAAAAGGACAAAAGTTCTCGGATGTGTCCAGGAAAGAAAGATTTTGTAAAGTCAAAAGGACAGGTAAAACAAAAACGTTTACTGTGCGATACCATGAAAAATTTGCACAATAAATTCCTGACTACAGTTGAGTATAAAATAAGCTTGACAACTTTCTGCAGATTTCGGCCTTTTTGGGTGACTTGGGCAAACATAAAAGACCGTGACACATGCAAATGTGTAATCCACGCAAATGTTCAACGGATGATCATGAAGTTACATGAAAATAAAGTATTGTTTTGCTGTAATCTAACTAGATTTTTGACCATGAAGACATGCAATGTTTATTCAACTAAATGTCTTTTACGAGAATGTGAAGGTTGCGCAAATAAAATGATAGAGTATTATCTTCCACAGCCAAACAGAATAGTGACTTATAAACAGTGGATGTATGAAACTGTATCCTACGAAAAAAATGGAAAGATGAAGACAGTAAGAAAACCTATTTTAAAAGAGATCAAGGTTTCACTGAGGTCATTGGTACTTCAGTTAGAAAATACTTTGCCTTCATTTTTTAAACACATTGCTACGATAGCACACCAGTATCAGATCATATCTGAACTTAAAAAGACTTTAGCTGACAATGAAGTCCTTATTCACATAGACTTCAGCGAAAACTATTAATTGTAAATATAACGAAGAGATTCAGGCAATACATTTCGGAGGTGCAAGACAACAAGTTACTCTACATACAGGAGTATTATATTTACGTGAAAATGACACTGTAAAACCCTACACGTTTTGCTCTCTTTCTGAAAATAATAGACACGATGCAATGGCAGTATGGGCACATTTATTACCAGTTTTTGAGTGGATTAAAAATCACAATACAAACATTCACAGAATACACGTGCTAAGTGATAGTCCTGTCAACCAGTACAAGAACAAGTTCATGTTTCATCTAGTATATCATCATATAAATGATTTGTTTTCGGGTGCGACATTTTTTGCGTGGAATTATTCAGAACCAGGCCATGGCAAAGGTGCTCCTGATGGCATAGGTGGCACATTAAAAAGAACAGCTGATAAAGCGGTGGCTGAAGGCAAGGACATCGTAAATTTGAAATCTCTCAAGGAAATTTTATTTAATTAATAAGTGTAATTGCCTTAAATAAGTGCAATATTATATAAAAATAAGTTTAAATTACAGTTATGCCAAAGTGCTGCAATAATTTTGTGATTTGCTGGAATTACTCATTGATCTTACTTATTATTTAAGAACAAAATTTCATTTAATAAAAAGAATTCTTTAAAAGAAAACTAATTTCATTTAAAAAGCTTCATGACTTGTCTGCAATAATCATTCCCTCACCTTAATTGTCATTCCCTCACTTTGTTTTTTTTTTAATGTCCTCAGAACTTTCATAAAACACAATATTTTTTGGGACCACTACATAATTTAATTCTAGTAATATTAGTACTATCAAATTCACATAAAATAATTATCAAATAATGTTAATATTTTTTGTCATTTTAAGAAAGCCGAATTTCGGGATTTCGTGAAAATTACCCAATTATTTTATTCAATTGCTAACATAAAAATACATTAAAGACATTCGCTGCGCCTACTCAAAATTATTTACTTTGGTTTTTAGTTCAATATGTTTTCAAATCACTTAGGTAGGTACTTGTTATTATATATAATGAGTTTTAATGAATATGTCAAGGAGTACTTAATGAATGTTAAAGATAACGATAAAGTGAAAAATTACCCAAATTAAGCGTTACTGAAATTACATTCACTATACCAAGCCTCAAAATAATTAAAGTCAAACAACGTTAGAATTTTATAAATTACCCCATTCACTAATATAAGTAATAATTTCATTTCCAAACTTGCATATTTAGATTTAACTTGTTTTAGAACTGATGGATAGTTAAGTTAAAATATTAAAGTATCTACTTACTTTCCGATATATAGATAAAAAGTATAATTTACATTTCCCCAAAATTATGTCAATTTCCTATAAAGAACCCTTTAGTTATGGCGTTAAAAAATCTGTAATACTCGTAAGAGCGAAATATAAAATATTTACGTTTAATTTTTTATTTTTTAAAAACTTATAAAAATCTGTTTCTTAACCGACTATTTAAAATATTATGCTAAAGCCAAAAAAAAGGTCATAGGTACGTACTTTCCTTTTTGGTCGTAAGAAAAGTCTTTCCCTGTAATACAAATAAGCCTTCAAATAAAAATGGGTTTAGATAAAAAAAATTGTGTGTCATATAATACTATTGAAAACTGAAATGGAGTCCGAAACTCTAAGAGCGATAGTTTTGTACTGTTTAATGTATATTTAAAATCAAAACTTCGTGGCTAGAAAAGGCAGTCAATGTAAAAGAATTTAATGTTCATGCTATTTTATTTTAAATAAAAAAGGGCATCCGTGCAATATAATATAAATATGAAGCCCAAGCACATACTAAAAATAAAAATGGTTGCTTATTTGCTTTTACGAATAATAAAAACCTGAAAACCGACCTCTTATATCTTTCTGCGAGCAAAGAAATGAGACCTCTAGGATGACTAATTAATAGCGAGCTGAAGAAACTCGTCTATGAAGGAAACTTTAATTACTTTCCTCAGCTGAATCATAAAGCTGTATAATTCGCTGAAAGAGTTGCTGTTCGTGTCACATATAAAGCACACTCACAAGCTAAACTAAAATGTAATTACTTCTAACTGAAAATTGCCTAACCACCTACTAAGTGGCAAGCGCTAGTAAGCTTTATGTGTTATAAATACTTTATCTTATATCAGAAATATCTAAAATTGATGTATTTAAAAATTAATTTGCCCATATTTACTTAATTAATTAAGTAAATTTCTTGCGAAAGAAATTAAATAAAATTAATATATTTTGTAGTCTGTGCTATGTATATTATTACTTTAATCTTGCTTTCTAGTAAGTTGAAAGTCTCCGAAACAAGAAATAAACCGAAGCTTAGCAGTCACTGAATCTAATATGATTGACATAAAATATGACTTACAAAATACAAAATAAATATTATGTTGTGAAATAAAAAGAGAATATGGCCCTTGCCGTAACACTCAATATTGAAATTTTAGTTACCACATTGATGATTCCGAAGCGATAAGTTTTTTAATTTTGTACGGAGGTATATATATACGATAAGTACAAAAATATTTTTGTAGTAAACTATAATATATTTTTTGTGCAGAACTAGAAGTGGGTAGGGGACATTAAATTTGAATTATATATTTTTTCCATTTTCCATCAAAAATATGTTGATATTTTTGTGTATTTTAAAATGAAACATACAATTATTGAAGTCTTTAAATCATAAACTAACACGGTAATGTGATTCTTATTATAAATATAAGAAATTAATTCTTACAATTCATAGAATACAAAAAAATTTGGAAAATGCTTATATTATATAGATTTGTTATAGTATTTTACGAGTTTCAAGGGTGATTTCGGCAAACAAGCAAAGGTAAACCAAGTCTCGAATACTAGTGACAGTTGTCAACTCGTCGCTGTCAACATTTATTTGTATTATATTACTCACAGGATGTGTTCAAACAACTTAAATACAACTTAGAGAAACTTCTTGTCACATTTCAAACTAAACTAAGACGCTAGTTTTCAAGTCTAATCCACTATCATATTATAAACATACTGTCCTTAGTGGAACAATAACTACCGCTTACCTTTAAATATATTTAATATATAAGTAATTATCTAATAAAGACCACAAAAAGTAGAGAACGAGACTTCTGAGACATATTTATAGGAAAGCTTTATAAAAATACACTATTCCAGTTTGCAACAGTATGCAAAATATTCATAGTCAAGATAATTATGAAAATAGATACATTACTAAAGAATCAATATAATATAGGTAATTCTAAGACTTAATATACAAAATCTATTTCTTCTAAATGGAAAGCACTAAACTATTACGCCAGAGCTCATGTAGCGTAAGTGTTCTCGTAAATTCCGTTACGGCAATGGACCGAATAAGATAGTGTTATTGTCTGACAGGCGTTAGAGTAATTTATTTCTCAAGAAATAACACTACACAAGGCTTAATACGGCGTGTGCTCTTCAATTAGCAACATTGCATTATGTTTATTTATTTATAAAACAACAATAATACATATATTACTGATAGAAGGTATGTTTTTTTTTAAACAAGGTCAATGAAATTTACTCGGACATTATAGTATTTTATATTTTAGGTTCCTAAAAAGTTGGAATAAAATGTATCTACATTTAAATAACTAAAAACAAGTTTCATTTACTTTTCAGTAAATAAATAATCATAAAGATGAAAGAATGTTACTTCTTTTTAAAAATATATTTTTACTATTTAATTAAAAAAAAACAAATAAAATACCACAGTACTTAGATAGGTAAGTTACCCAAGATAATAAAGTATCGAAGTAATGTAGAATTTAAACTAGATGTATATGTGAAGAATATTGAGAATTTCGGCCATTATGTTTTAAGCTAAATTCACTATTCATCAGATTTATTTTGCTCACTCATTTGAAACCTTCTTTGATCGCACATTTTCATAGGCCAGTCTTAAAGCTTACGATCGGATGTGGCCATAATATTAGTTTTCTGAGAAGTGGATTAAAAATTATAAAAGCTAGATCACTTTGGATGGCAATAGCACGCAACTTATGATAGATAGTGAAAACGATATCAGTGCAGAAAATGCCTCAAAATATTACGTGTCTGAAAAAATAAAGGAAACACACAATTTACCATTATATATTAGAAATTACCAGCATAAAGTATCCCCATTCTCATGTACGATTATTGCGTATATTGAATATGAGATGAGGCTTCACGAATGTTTTATAACCAATTAGTTTATAATAAATAGTCATCATATAAATAGATTACTGCACTAAAATAAACACTGACTAAAGAGTATGATTGTGCTTTATAAGTATTTATTCATTCATGTAATGAATAAAGTCTAAAAACGGTTCTGACTTCCGTACAAGCTAAAGTTTTTACGGTATTATTACTTTTTACGGTATTATTAATTACACAAATGTTAAATTGCTATTCGAAAATGACTTAACTTCCAAAAATAACTTTCCTCTCTTGTTTAACAATAGCAAAGGCAAAATTTTGAAAAATCCTGTCTTATTAAAAATTAATATTGAAGCAATCGTGACCGTAATAAAAAATGTTCAGATTAGATTTGAAAGGAACAGCGGGTGGTCCACTATTTTACTAATTTTGTTATTATTTTTGAATCACAAATATATCTAGATACAATGTTTTGCTGCAACTAGGTATGAAATTATTGTTTAGCGTTGCTTTGTCAGTGTGCTTTTACCACGCTGGTACATTCATGGCTTTCCAAAAAAAAAGATAAATTATAAAAGGAATACCTATAAAGTTAAATATAAATGTATCAGTGAACCCGTCATTAACTTTAAAGAAACAAACAGTGTTTAAATTTTAACTGGAATTATAACAACGTTGTATCGTTGAATGATGAAGTAAAATATTATATGTATGGTACTATATACTGGTATGGGTATATAATTTAATAATTTTGTATCAACTGTATGTATAAAGAGACTCTGTACTTAGACAATGTTTAATGTTTGATAGTAGTGCGTTCATGACTTTATTTGCGTGAACTGTGAAAGTAATTGAAAGAATTGGTATAGCGCAAAAAAGCAAATTTTACTACTGTCGTTATATTAAAACTAAAAAAATACATAAAAGTGAAGTTAACCGTGACTAATATATATATTTTTTAATTGTTGGTCAACAGATATCAATATTCACTTAATAAAATAATTTCAACGTGTATTTAAAAAAAATAACTAGAACTATCAGAAAAATAATTATTTTATAAATTAAAAGGCCAGATCCCTTAATTCAAACTCTAATAATCACCCCAATATATCATTGGGGGCCAATTTGAGTGTGCCATTTAAATCTGTCATCTTACACTGTTACTCTCATAAATCAGTGACTTATTGTTCCTTGTAACATTAATTCCAAAGTACGAGGTAACAAAAAACAGCCACCAATTTCTAAAATTAGGAAAACTCCTCATCGAAGCGATAAACGTTCCTGTTCTTATTCTACGAGTGAATGAATAATCTTTTAATCACATAAAAATATGCAGGTACTTTTAATTTTCTTAAGACTCTTAGTTATAGTTTTCTACGTCTGTACCATATTGTACATTTGTACCATATTGTACGTCTGTACCATATTGGCAAGATTTGTTTTTAGTCTGATATATATCTATATATCAGAATGTATAGAACTGATCTCAGTTCTATACATGTTTATCTTTTTCATGCCTTTTATTTAATATTTAAATAAACAGCAAAGTTATACTTGTTTATAGATATTTTCAAACAATATTGGCAACACTAGAGCGTCTACAAGACGTCATGTTGTTCTGTTATCTTGCTATAAAATGGCAAGCATGGCGGGCGGCGCGCTCTCTTAAATAAATCTTTTAATCTTTATATTATTTGAAAATGACTTCGTTAAAAAAAACGCACTTAATCTCTCTCAAAAGCATTCAAAAGAAATATTTTATTTTCATCGCCGCATATAATGCTCACATCTAATAAAATTGAATGAGGTTATTTAGAAGAATATTGGCTTTGCGGATAACGTATTCTGTGTTAATGACGACCTCCGGCCCCCAATATATCTCTCGTAGTTAGGCGCAGAAATCACAGCGGTTCTTGCGCTTGATTGAGTTTTCTTTTCCATTGTGCTCCATTAAGAAAATAGCTTTCCTCCCAGGACATATATTCGTGGAAAAATAAATATAAATTTTTCTTTACCTTTTCCAATTTATGTGAGGAAATTCTTTCTAAAGGTAAAATCAATCTTATTATTATATTTTATACGCCCTTTAATTTAATGGATAGATTAGAATAGCACCATTTATAATTTGTGGATGTATCAAAATAAAAACCTCTTTAAATGATAAGACCCTGGATAAGCAATCTATTACTTCGTTTTGCAAGTTAGTTAGAAACAGTGCTGCAGTTATTTAGATATCATGTAGTTTGCAATAATTGTCGACTAATACATACTTTTACCCACATTTTGGTAAGAACATTACTCGATTTGTTGCTAAATATTCTGCTACAGTAAAAAGTTTTAACCGTTTTCCCTACTGTCTTAAAGAAAAGTATTCGTATACTTTTATTTGTTTTAATTTTATCAAATTTGTGTCATTACCTAAATATAATGTCATTATCGGACTTCTATGTTATAAAAAAAAATTGAAAGCATTTAAGAAACTATTGGTGCTTTATTCACCTACTAAATCATTTATAAACGGCTTGATACGGAAAATACAAAACGTAAACCATTACTACGTGAGTGCCAGCTTACGTATTAGATTAACAGGTAGGGGATCCGCAAAGTGTAAAACCTGGTAAGGGTGTGAAAAATTCAGTGCAATATTCCTACATAGTTTACTATCGGACATCATAAGATAATTATACATGATAAGTATATCTCAAATCAAAATTAAATGGAAAGGGTGGAAAAAAAATGTTTACTATAGTCCGGTAGCGAAATAGGCACCATTTGACGATTCGTACTTTTCAAATCTTTATTATTTGAACAGGCGCTACTAAAGATCCTACAAAGAAAATAACATTGCAATATCCTTGTTAATTTTCTAGAATATATAACCCTATTTTATAAAGATAAATATTGAAAAAGCTGTTGTATGTATTGTTACTTCAAATGTGGCATAATAAACTTATATTAATTAGGAAAGCATTTGAAGGTGATATTTGTGAGATACATATTCGCTAGTCCGAGACAGAAACGAAACCGAAAAGTCATTGCCCTTTCTCATAGCAATAGGCAAGTCGCGACGTAAGCACATTGTGGAAAATGTGAGCCGCAATGCTGTAGGGATTAAACAAAACGCCACAATAGCTGTGTTGCTTTGTAGTGAATATAACGGTTATAATATACATATTTACGTTATAGTATCTTTTTATAACTTTCCTATGTACTGAGATAGTTGTTTTTCTTTTGGACGTTTATTAGTTAGAGAACACTCTCTGCCATACTTAGTTCTAGATCCAAAAAATATAAATAAAATATTTTTTATTCTTTTTTTACAAAAAAAAGAAAATTTTACTATTACTGATATGTACTACATCAGATTCATTGATTTAATAACTATCAAATAAATAACGTTTCATTTATAAATAACCATTCAAATAAACAATTTTTTGTCCAAAATTTGCTGGCATTTGAAAAAAGCAATAATAGGAACGAGCAAACAGTTCGTTAGTCGAATATAACTTGAATATTTTTATGAAAATCCAATTTTATATTCGAAGTTCAATTCATATTCTAAATTTAAGACGTAAGGTTTAAATAATTCATTTTTCCAGTAAGGCTCAGCAATATCAAACACGTTTACTTTTATTTCCAAGTATTTCCTTGAATAGTAATTAAGAATATATTTTATTTCACGCTACGTTTACTTTAATACATTGACAACATACTATACAATCATTTAAAAATGACATATTCTGATTATATCATAAATTACTGTAATTCTTATTATTACTTGGATGACGTTGAATTTCTTATGTAGATTTACGCGTGGCATCTAGACATTCTTTTTAGTATAAGTTTAAGATTAATGATAGTTAAGAATAAAGTTTATTATATTACAAATACTCAAAACCAAATTATTTGATTGAATTATTTATAATTATTATAATTAATTATCTAATACACTAATACTGGCTAGTACAATGTACCAAAGAGTGCCAGTTTCTGTACCTCAAGGTTCCCTGACAGATATCGCTGCTTTAGCTTTAGGCTGCCTCTTGGGTTTTAAAAGGATATTTATTGTTTTTGGTTTTTATTTTGTTGGTGTGTAATAAATAGTATTATTCATAGAAATTAAAACTCAGTAGTTTTTATTTTTTTCTTTAACATAAACATGTCCACTCTCTTTATTTCATCAAAACCCTTAGATCGTATTCCCAAACCTGATAGGCCTACATATAACTACTTAATGTTCTGAATGTGCAATGGCCTGGGACGAGATAGTATATTTTGTCATTATAAAATACTATCCCATGAAATATATTTGATCGAAACAAGTTACATTATTTTTAGTCCAATGATATTTTTTTTATTTGTATAAGATAAAAACTTGAACTGAAGTAACAAATCATATAATAATTATATGTACAATTAAATATTATATTAAAAAAATACTTATCAGCAGTAAAAAGTTATCGGTATATGTCTCTAATTTTATCACCAAACTGAAAATAAATATTAATAATTATGATAAATCTTAAATTCAATTATAATAAATAAATTCTTAAAAAAATACTAGCAACGAATTATATATAATATATTTCAAGGAAATCAATCTATAGTATTAATATAAATATACAGCATAATTTTGAATTAAACCATTCATTGTAATCCAGCCTGGTCCTTAGTTGTGATCAACCATGTGATTGGACGATTATTCCATGCTCTTAGAAACCCAAGATTATTAGGAGTGATTTATGAGCGGATTATTTTACTTTGTATGGCAAGAATAGTTTATTATGGTATTAATCATTAATTTATAGAAATTGTTGCCTTTAATACTTGAACGCTATTAATTTCTTGAATTTTAAGTAACCGTTAACTTAAAGGAGGGTATATGAAATAAATGCAATAAAAGTTATTTAATGTATCATTATTGAATGTATGTACACAATATCCAGAAGTTCACTCCGTTACTTTAATTTTTAACGAAAGTAAGAACAAAATCAAGGCTATCAATTTCCTAACTGTACTGCATCAGTAACTAATGAATTCAGTATTGATGCTACTAAAATACATGTGATAAATTCTGTGGAAAATTGAAAAATTTGAAAAACATACCTAGTCTTTTCATTTCGACCACATCTTAAAATTTGTTAGAAAGCTATTATTGAAAGTAAATGTACTTCCAGTGGAAAAACATTACACCCTTTTTTCATAAATATTACATACTTTGAAGTGATTCCAAAAACTTATAAAAATAAACAATAAATAGGACATAACATTGTAATTAAAATAAATAAATAAATATGATTTCTTTCTATGACACATTCTTAGCAATTGGTTCTTAAAAGTAAATATTTAAACATTTAAGTTACAATTACTGGTTATTAAAAATTAAAGAATAATGAAACATAACAATATTCTTTTTTTTTTTCATCCCCCACTCTCATAACTAACGATATCCAGTTATAATAGTGAAATAAAATATCATCTTCTGACATGTTACTTCTACTTACGGACGAACCCACAAACAAGCTGCAGTTTATTGTGTATTGTTATTCTTATTCTTATATTTTGGTTTTACATGTTGGTTTATTTTCCCTATCAATACAAACACACAGTAAGACTTCTCCTGATCTATCGACGAACAATCAAATATATGGGGTTTGAATTTTTATATTCACAATATAGGTTCGGGCTATTGGCATCGTAAATTCATATTGGTTAATTTTATATTATAAATATTTGTTATATGTAGCACTAATGTTTTCTAGTATCATATTCTTTTAGCATGAATTGTTTTGCTTTGTTTTTTTTTGTAAAAAGTGGTTGTAAGCCTCCAAATTATTCAATGAACATACAATAAAATAATAAATACCATTCAAAGTCTAATAAATTAAAAAAAAAGTATGAATAATGTTAAATGAACCCATATTCTTCTAAACGATAAATTTCAATACTAATTCCTTGCCCCAAAAACGTTCACAGAGAAAAACTTTTCGTAAGTAATTAAGAAGTTTAGAAAACACCACTCATTGGCATAATTTAGTCTTGTAAGACGCGATTATTCTCGCACAAAAAGTTGGCGTTTTCTGATGTAATCATTTGCAAGCCTCGATAATGGCTAGGGAGGAGACAAATCCTATTTGTAAGAATTGTATTAAGTAAATATATTAATTAATTCAACGTACCCGTATCTGACTTGGTGGAGATTAAAGTATGGATACGCCAGACTAAGTTTCATATTGTCAAATAGTACGCATTGTATTATATTTTGATCGTCAGTATTAATTTTATATATTTTTGTTTAACTAATATCATTTAACTGTTCATTACTTATAACCTTTCATATAAACAGGATGTAATTGTACTCTATTTAATAACTAAAAGGACGGATGAAATACAATAAATCAATATAATATTTTAAGGGTCACTTACCTGTCAAGACTTGTTATAGCGTACATTAGACGTATTAGTTAGTAGACTTACTAACAACTTTTTGATTAATATTATTTTATTTTCTCATCATCAATCACAGAATTATTAAGATTAATTTTTAATATATCTATCAATCAACTTTGAGTACACAACATTTTTCATAAAATCCCAGAAACTAATTATTTGTGTGATTAACGGTGATCGACCTGATCATCTGCAAAATTGATAACCATGGACCACTGCTGTCCAAATATTTAACCTAAATGTGCACACAGCACAGAATATGAAGATCTTCCATGCAACTGGTATTATAATTATTTAAACAAAGATAGCTAGAGACTATAATATTTATATTGTTAAGTGCTTTGAGGTTATCATCAATAAATACGGGACGAATATTATTGTTACATACATCTAGTATTCAATAATGATACAAATTAATAAAATATACAAGTAAGGATAATCACTATGAATAAAATATCTTTACATTCAATTTATAAATTTTCACTTCATATCACGTAATAAACTAATTAAACCCAAACAGCTACACGCGTTATCTTTTAAGAGCCATTCCGGAAACTAATTAAAGGTGACACAACACTACAATTGTTTGATTCTATTTACACCGACGAGAACAAATATATGGCTTTCCATTTCAGTTTTGTAGCGTGCTGCTGCTTGTATGCTGATTGTTTGATCTCTCGAAATATTACTATCCATATCCATCCATCCATCCATTCATTATTAATATCCAAGTAGTCTTATCTGTCCTACCCTTAGATTTCTGTTTACAATCCGAAGGCGCGGAAGGAGGGTGCTTCCGTCCATTTAATACTGTATTGAAACCCAAACGAGCCGTAGCGGCTGAGACCGAGACTAACAAGACAAAGTTGCGTAGGCAAGCTTGGAAGTCAGTACTGTATTACGCAAGTGTATAGGCCGCCCTTGCTGAAGCGCCCGAGACGTCACAAAAGTTCTAATACAATTAAGTTTTAGGTTCAATTTTGCAAAATTTAAAATGAGTATATCTCCAAAACTTAAAGTTTCCGCATGGTATTAAGGGTATCAGGAAATGGGGCTTTATAAAATTGCCCGAAAGTAGCCTATTTTGCCATAGGTCTTGTTATAAGGATTTTTTTATTTATTTTGCATAAAGCATTTACTGCAATATGTGTTAGTTTATACATGAATACAATAACATTTTAAATTTTAGGAAATTAATTTTAGGAACTTAAAATTATCATGGCATTTAGAACATGCTAATTCTTTAAAAAGTCAGTTAATTATATAAAAAAGTCACTATAAATCGTAATGCAGCGGATTAAAATTCTGTTTTGAAGTCGGCCATTCTTAAACTTTGATGAAGTCCAAAACGTTCGTTGAAGCGAACATGAACCAAGGTGCATCAAACTTTAATACCAGGTGAGTCTTTCTGAAAGTATCACTCATGTTGTTGTTAAAAGGTTTAACCATCATATAAAGAATTGTATCTAGATACACTGGTGCCGATGTTTGCCTTTTATACCAAAGTAACTCTCGAGCACTGCTTTATAGCCAACGCTTTACTAAACCGTCAATGAAATCAAAACAGTCTCCATGTTGTACCACTCAGCTGACTATAAGTGCAGCTTCTATACAGCTTTTAGCATAAACTTCTTCATTCTTCTGACCTCTAATAGTATTTCTTTTTCTCGTCCATAAATATATTTTTGCGAGAATTCCCGATTCATCTAATTTATTAACAAACAAATTAAATTAATAGTTTTTTGCGTATAATATTTATTTATTCTTTATTGTCAAAAAATATATATACAATAAAGTATTTTCTACCAGTAAACCCGAAAAAAAAACATAAAAACTCATGAAATAAGTCGCTACTCATTTTAAAGATTATTATTTACACAAATATCTTATTTATTGGTTTTCAGACAAAAATATTTTTATGCGTGTTATGTATATTTTAATTATAAAATACGGCGGTGCTCCAACTAACAGAAGTTATACAAGCATTATAAGGAAGCGATTTTCTCTTACTTTATACAATACAACATACGTTGCTACGCTATGCCGCTTGGACTGCCTCTTGGCTTCAACTTGGCGAATCACGCTCAACGAACTGTACGAGTGGGTCAGTCTCTCTCTCTCTCTCGTCTGTACTGTACGACATTTTTGAACAAATAACGAATATTTTTACCTTTTCATTTTTGTCGTTCAAGCTGCAAATATTCAGCGTTATATTTATAACATTTTTTCCTATAGTAAAATTAAGAAGAACTGTTAACCAATATTTTGTTGTATTCTGTAGGTATATAGAGTACCTAGTATATTACCAGGAATCGCATTAACGTTTTAATAAATGCTTTCAATAAATGGGAAAGTAATAGCCTAAGTTTTTAAAAGCTTAGTGTTGCCATTTATATTCAAATTCAACATTTTAAAGGTTTGGCTATGAATTGCAAGGTTTGGAGGTATAACCTTAAGCTACTAACTATAACAAGAACATTCTAATAATGAAATATGTGTTGCCATACTAAGAAAAAACATCTTTAACCAGTTCGCATATTAAGACACCGATCAGAATGAGACATCCCGCAGGCTGTGCCGACATGTGCTCTGACATCCGCTGAGAGACACATTGGTTAGACATTCTATTACCAATAATATACTCTGTTTCTGTTTTTCTTCAGAATTATTATAGTGAATAATTTATGGTATGGTACAAGAATGCATGAGCGGTAGAAACCAATGAAGAATAAGACTTGTCTTTCAAACTATAATTACTTTATTATATGAAAACATGACTAACGCTTCCACAATATGTGGGTAATTGTCTATAATATATTATTTTTTTCCAAACATAATAAGAATTTACTGTATTGAATCAGTATAAAGGAGACGAAATGCCAACCTCTATTACTCTGAAGCTAAATATCCGAATAAACGGAGGTAGAACATAGCAGGATGAGATAAAATCTAATCAATCAATCACAGAGCTATCACTCGAGTATGTATATTTGTTTCATTGAATAATTAAAAAAAATAAAGAAACACTATAAATATATGTATTTTCATTGAAATAATGGATCACCTCTACGATTCGTTTTGTCGTAGTATGTAATATTAACAAATCAGCATTTTAATTTGATAACTCGAGACTTTTGTGAATCAAAATACATATATTATATTGTAGGTTATCTATTTTTAATTATAGTTTTTATTTCATTGTGTTGTTTTGAAGTAAAAGAAGGCTTAACTCATAAATCAGCTTTAACTGTAAGATATATAATCTCTTCGGTTATGTATGTTTTTGAATTATCAATTTATTAATAATTTAACATGACACGTGTGTAATAATTATAAACAAAAAAAAAACAAAGATTTATGAAAAACTATTTTACTATACATGAAATTACTCCTAGACTTATCAGTGCGCTGTTGTCACGGTAATGGACCATTTAACCCTATAGTCTGGTAGTAACAAAGCCACTACAGAAGGCGAGTGCGCTTTTATTTCAAAGTTGCACGAGCACGTTGTACACTTACTAGCAGCGTGTTGTACTCGTAAGTCACAATGTTATACATAATTACACCACTAGCTATATCCTTGTTTTTTTAAATACTCACCAGAATGCTGATATATCATTATTATAACTATAGTAACAAATGTTATATTGTTTTTGTTTGATTGCGGCAATTACCAAAATTTCAGGAATTAAATGGTAATTAAAGATCTACAAAATTAGTGATAAAAAACACTGCATCATTTTATTGTCTTTATAACTATATTATATCAATTCAAAGTGTTATTTTGTTGTAAATGTTTCTTCATGCTGGTAAATAATAATCAGATTAAACAGCATGCATTTGATAAAAAACAATTTTTATTTATAAATACAAATTTAAGAATACAATGCTGCAGTTCTAGTAGTTATTATAAATATAGATAATTTTAAATATCTATTTACCAAGTTATCAAGCAATAAAGGTCTCGATTTCTCTAAAGTCATATGAACATTTATATTTAACACATTAAAATTGTTTAGTATCTCCAAAATTACTAAAATGACTTAAGAACTTTTGAGGCAAATACTGTTAGTTAACATATTTTTAAGAAACAAAATAAAACTGAAATATAATATAGATAATTTTTTTCTTCCTTTCTATAGACTTAAAATTCTTATGTCTAATATTTTTTAAGTCCTTTAAGTTTCATTTTCTTTCAAAATATATTTCGCTTAGTTGAACTCCATATAGTACGTG
Organism: Dircenna loreta; assembly: GCA_963555665.1. Lineage (NCBI taxonomy): Eukaryota > Metazoa > Arthropoda > Insecta > Lepidoptera > Nymphalidae > Dircenna > Dircenna loreta. Next base: position 8,411,241 of record OY743093.1, on the reverse strand, counting down.
TATTATTACTAAAAAGTGTTGTTACTTATAAATAATTTAATAATCATAGAAAATAATAAATAAATAAAATATTTTGAGCGAGATACTTGGAAAAGAATTTAAAGTTTACGTTTTTTTTATAGACAATTTCAACAACAACCGTCTTTCATGAAATCAAATTTTGCTTACAAAAATATTCTCAATAAAGTACAATGTGATGTGGTATTGTGGAGTTAAAAAAAATTAAGATATACTAACTGTACAGTGATTCGTGAAGAACTTACTTAGAATATTTTCAGTGTTAATTCTCAGTATTTTCAGGTTTGTTCTTCATATTTGTTGTTGTTAAGGTTATGTGAAGATAAAATAACAGTCCGTAGTGTAATTTATTAAATCTTTCAACTTTTTTTTTATGACGGTCTGTTACGGAACTTAATTGTATTCGCAAGTGAAATATGGCCAAAATTATTTAAAATTATTTACATCATTATCAATCGTGGTTAGAAGAATTAACAATTATTTTTTTAGCCTCGATGTTTTAAATAAAATATATTTCTTTAACAAACTTAATAGATATAGTATTTAATATAAATAATCTTTTAATACTTTTATGGAGAAGTATTATTATTGTGATATTAAATTAATAAAAGAATAGACGAAAAATATAATCAATACTAATTGTGTTTTAGTAAATTAATAGAAATATAAAGACAACGGTAATGTAGCATTACCTTTCGAATATGCCCATACGAGCACATTATATGAAATAACTTAAAAAAAAATATTATTCCATAAGTCTAGGCATAGGAGAGCCAATTTATAAAAATATTTCATTCCACTTACTAACAAACTCTAAAATTAATGTGTTTGTTAAAGAATTTATAATAAGTACAAAAAAAAGAAAACCTGATTTTTATTTATGATTGAAAGAGTGATTTCAATAAGTAGATTTCTCTTATTTAAGTAAAATAAGTAGCGAAATAGTGATGAAATACTTGTTTGACTTTTTATTAAATTCTTAAACTGCAAAGACGGTTTAAGTAATGTCTGGTTTACTGTCAGCACAAAAACTTTCAATTAATTAAGATAAGAAAATTAGCTCCTTTAGCCCGAGCTAATGTAAGACCAAAGAAACCGCAAAGCAAAGCTGCTAATTAATCTCACAAACCTATATAAAATATTTACATTAATTTTTAATTACTTTTGGCTCAAATTTAAATGTTGCACAAAATATTATCCCTTATTGGATTTTTTCCTTGTTTGTACAGTAGTTTTGATAATTAATCCTCATCTAAGTTAATACATATGTATAATCTCTTAAAACTTATATATCGTTGCTTTTCAAAGCGGAAGGCCATTTTGTTCAATAGCGTTGGTACTTTTAAAGCAGCACAAAGGACAGAATGAACTTTTGTGTAGCAGCTGTGAGCCAAGAGCAGTTAGATTTTTTTTTGTTTTAAATGTTTTCGAAGAACACAATAACGTTGAGACTTATAATGGTATTTTTTTTAATTCTAAATCGGAACATTCGAACAGCTTTGTAAAATTACATTCATATATAAAAGTTATAAAAATTTGGTTAACGTCATCGTCTAGAATATTCGTTCTGGGCTCGTAAAGGGTTAAAGTATACACGTGGAATTGCACGAGCTCTTACTTATAAAACTTACTAATTGAAGACAATTGTCCACGTCATGGGCTAATTCATAAGGCTTTGTTATGTATGGGTAATAACTTTGATCGTAACCATTTAACGTATCGCGAATAAGGTTAAGTAATTAATTAAAATTCAAATAGGCAATATTTTAAATTTCCTACCAGGATCGACTAAAACAGAATGAAATTTGCAATTAAAATAAAGTTATTTATTTTTATAAGTTTATTACATTATACGCCCTGTCTGTGAAGAACCACACAACAAACTCAGCCAAGTGTTTCTTTATTGTGATCACTGTTTCACAAATGTCAATATTATTAAAATGAGCAATTACGAACAACTAGAATTATCGCAATCAATTCGCTGGGAAGGCCTAATAAATTAAAAAATTAAAAAAAATATAATAAAATAAAAACTTCAAAATGAATCAAATTCTTGACTTATGACTTATTAATAACATTTATCACTAATTACGACGGCGACTTAGTATTCAATGTTGGAGAAAAGTGATATAAATAAATTAAATTAAAATAACAATTACATTTGATGAACAATCAAAGTTGTAGGATAAACTATCTTATTATATTTTAGGGTTCTGATGTGATATTCTTGAAATATAACAAATGTTTTTTCAACCATTCCACTATGTATTCCATTATTATCATTATATAGTTTAATAATACAATATACTTACATTTCAAATATGTTATAAATCCTTTATGTATTACTGTAAATTTCAGCCACTCAAAGTCAATGACGACAATTATGACAAATAAAAAGCTTGTAATTATATATAAATATGTCTAGCGATAAATCAATGGCCACGGTTACGTGAAATATTACTCAAACATACACCTTCCTGAAATTACATTCAACGTTAACAAGCCTCGAATTTATTGAAGTCAAACAACGTTGCCATTTTGCAAAATGATCTCTTTTGCAAGCAGAATTAATATTTAATGTTTTTGATAAGATTCATGTATAAGCGTGGGAAATACGATTCTATTGAAAATAACTAATTGCTGGTTCAGAGAAAAGGTGAGAAAATAAATTTATACAGTTCATGTTGTTAAAATTCAAATCGTGTCATATAAATTATTTTTTTTTTCAAATAAAAATTCACAGTAACTCGCAGAAGCAAATGTTTGTCACACCCACATCACGGGCATTCAGATCGCTGAATCCAATTACCAGTAATAAACCGTTAGAAACAACGTGTAAACCCAAAAAATAGTTTTAATTAGATTTTTATGGAGTCAAAAAAAAAAACATCAATCATATTCACGTGTACTACAACAGCATATATTATTTTGTTGTTATTAGTAAAATAGTTTAAGTTATGGTTTTCAAGAATTCTTTTATAATAATTTATGTATACTTTTGGTATAACCTTAAAATTGAAACGTTTTACTAAAGTAACTATCTATAACTGCTAAAGTTATTTTAAAAAAAAAATGCTTGTCTGTAAGGTCGATTTATAAACGATAATTTTAAATGTTAACGTAATAAGGAGACATTGATGAAAAATGGTATACTTTTATAAATTGAATCGATTTATTATAATTCAATTAGAATTATTTCTACCATACAAATATTTTTTTTTTTTTGGATAGATTAACGTTTATTTTGCATTTTTTTTAACTTTAATCACTACGTCACGTTCACCGCATTTCTAGTATCAGGTTATACCAGCGACCACATGTTAAAGAATAAATGTATGTTTTATTACTTTTTCAGAACATAGGTCAAAATATTTAAAAATCTTCCTCACTTAAGAATTAAAAATCTTCCTCACTTAAGAATTAAAAATCTGGCCTTTCAGGAGAATTAACAACTATTAGATATTGCCTTTGTAAATGTTATATCAGCCTCAAAGACAAAGTCAAATATTTAACTTATAACAAATGGGAGTCATCCTGAAAAGCCCCATCAAGATGATATGCAAGCAATGTAAAATGGTGCAGCTTTAAACACCGCCCAGCGTACATTTACAACTATATTTATTAGAATTTACGGTTTGAGTATAATTTATGTAATGTATTTTGTTTTAATTAAAAGATCGTCTATAGTAATGCATAATTAGTTCGTATGCAACAATAAATTTAAACTTTTATAGTTGTAATTGACAATACTTCTTCTTTGTAAATATTTACTTTATTATTTTAAAGGTATGTAATACGAAACTAAGAAATCGCATACTCCAGTATTTGGACATCAAATTTAATTTTGGTTTAAAAACTGAAAAAAACTTTTACTTAAAATGAATTTTAAGAATAACAATTTTTTATTTTCAAGGAATTCAAGTACATTTTTAAATAGACAAATGTAAGATAATACGGTGTCTTTTATGTAAATTATATAGAATACATTTTGGAATATTTTAAATAGTCGTTATACTTATAAAAAAATGGTATTTAATTAATATTATATATATAAATATATGAGACGAACAAAACACGGTCATGTCCTTAAAGCAAACGTTAAAGTGTTTGATATATCTAAACCATTTTGTGTTTGAAATAATCATAGTAAGGAAATATTATTCAGGTCTTAAGAGCGTTTAAGTCCACTTTAATTTTAGGTATTTCTTTGTGAAACTTACTAACACAGGCGCACGTGTGAATGTATGTGTAGAGGTATCGCGGTCTCTCTTGCTAGAGTCAAACAAACGTCCATTTATACTAGTATATTTAACGAGAACAGTATTAATTAAAATATGAATTATGAAAAATGATGTTTTAATTTTCAAAGCATCAAAATCATTTTTTTTATGGTAAATATTAATATTTAGTTATTGTAAGATTCGAGGTTGAGGTTTCGAAATGTTCATACAGGTTTTCGCCAAAATGAGCTTTGCTCTTAATATTTGTTCACTACATGTATCATAAATGGGAGTTCTATATTATAATATTTATAAAAGAGACAAACTATTGGAGGTAAATGGGTGCAGTGTCATTGAACTGATCCATCATCCAGTATTATCCGACAGTTGGAAAATCAATGTATATGAAACAAGGAAAAGCTTTTAAAGAATCTATCTAGAACTTTGAAAGCCTAGGAACTACTTGCTTTTTCAAATTGATTTATAATCTTTCTGATATTCTTTAAAACTAATAAAATTTTATTGCTACCTACAATCAATCAAACTCTCTTAGAACGTAGAAATAATTTCCGTTTATAGAATTCCCCTATATAGATTTTTGTAATAAGATTTCAATATACCTGCGTCAAAAAAAGTTACTCTATAATGTGTTTTTTTTTACGAAAAATGCATAAAAAAGTATATAAAGAAATAAATTTATTTTCCTGCGAAAAATGTCACAACTAATCCGGTTTGTAGAACCGTGCTGGGGATGAATTTACAATGAGGAACCTTCTATAACACTACTGCGAGTAAAGTATAGAATGTATTCTTTTAAAAAAAAAAATCTTCAAATGTTATAAATTATATTATATTTAAATCGCTAATAAAATAATTAATACATTTACCAACAAACGAAGTTTAGTGATTTATACCAGGTATACAGATGAACTTTAAAAATCCGGTTTTACGACATTCTATTTATTTGAATAAATATTTAAATAAAATACAAGTTATAGTTGAAACTCCTCAAACACTACTTGAATGCGCCGATGATGGCTTTGGTGCACTTATGAATAAAAAATGAATTTCTTGATTTAAGGATTAGCCTTACAAAGAGAGCATTACATATTTTCCTTTGATATTGAAAATAAATCCTTAAATGGGTTCTTTATATTATATTTATTAAAAAAAAACAGGAATGTGTGAAAATGAGGAACTAAAGAATTCCTTTAGGCAATGTCGTAAATTGTAAATGGTATCAAAAGATTGTCCATTAAAAGTCTAGATTAGAAATAACAATTTATTAGTAATTAAGTATCAAATCTTTAAGTCAAATATTAAAATATGTTAACTCATAATATTATTTTATATAAGGAAGCTAAATAATGTTTTGTTTTTTAATACTACATCTATTAAACCCTTCTACTATTAGCTGTACTGTATTACACTCCTCTTCGATATAATTATATTTAATATCTATCATTAATAGCTGAAACTTTAATATGACGTTACTCTTTAATATCTCTATTAGTTCCTTCCCTTTAGCATCACTTTCGTTGTTAAGTTGGTCACACAAATCCTTCCACACCTTTAACGTCTTCAACACGCAATAGTGTCACGCCATTGGCATCTCGGTAGTTATAAACTAATATAACGCTAAAGTTAAAGGTAATTTATTTATATGACTGGGGAGAATTTATACGAGTATTGCTTATTTATATTAAGTAAATATTAAAACTGTTATTGGTGGACCTAATATTGTTCATTTTATAACTCCGTTAGAGTTCGTCAAGCTAACGTAAAAAGTTCAAACTCTCTTTAGAATTTCCCTAAGAGCCTGTAGATGACATGCAAAACTTTCAAAACTTATCCTATAAATCATACAAAACCACTATAATGTATAATAGTGTTAGGAGCACGGATGAAATCTTAATCCACTTTTACTGTAAAAGGGGGATCTAACTTTGTAATTTTTAAAGTTAGCCACTAATATAAGAACATAAAAATGAAGACTCCATACAATAATTTGAGCATATACTTTTTTTATGAAATATTTATTTTTTTATTTATGTATTACATTGAGTAAAAGAAAAAAAAACAAAAATATATACATAATTTTTTTAGTCGATTCTGATAGTTGTAATTCACTGTAATTAACTGGTTTCATTCTTACCTGTAATTAACTGGTTTCATTCTTACCTGCATGGACGTCGACAGATTACCTGCGCTGATGATAATTTCTCAGATTGGGCTGAGCTTTCTGCTGGCGTCCCTCAGGGCGGCGTTCTATCTCCCATACTTTTCTCTATTTTTATTAATGAAATTACAAAAACTCTTTCTTGCCACTACCATCTCTACGCTGACGATTTGCAACTTTATAGGCATTCATCACTTGAAGATCTAAATAGTACCATTAAACTCATTAACTGTGACTTAAATATTATAAAAGAATGGGCTGAGTCTTTTGGACTTTTAGTGAACCCCATAAAATCACAGGCCATTTTAATAGGTAGCAGACACTTTCGCAATAGGGTGGTTATTAATCAGCTCAGTAATATACTATATGATAATTCGATTATACCCTATTCGGAAGAAGTTAAGAATCTAGGATTGATATTTGACAAATATTTATCCTGGACATCGCAAGTTAACAATGTGAGCAAGCGCATTCATCTGTCAGTTCACTCCTTGAAACGTTTACAGAATTTTCTACCATTGCGGACTAAAATTCTTCTAGCACAATCTCTTTTGTTACCCCTTCTTGACTACGCGGACATTTGCTATTTGGATGCATCTGAGGAGCTGCTTAATAAACTAGATCGTCTTCAAAACTTGTGTATCCGCTTTATTTTCGGACTAAACAAGTTTGACCATATTTCAGATTTCCGTCGTCAACTTAAGTGGCTCCCTATCCGTTTTCGCCGGAATATGCACATCCTAACCACGCTGTACAACGTTCTCTCTAAACTTGCCCCCCCTTATTTGCATGAACGTTTTCAACTCTCACTTCCCAGTAGCCGCCCAAAACGTTCTTGTGTCCTAGAAAAAACTTTTGATATTCCTGCCTATAAATCCCACTTTTACTCCAAATCTTTTACCGTACATGCAGCAAGGTTATGGAATTCCCTTCCATCAAATATTACATGCAGCCCTTCCGTAATGGCATTTAAACGAAGACTGAAGCACTATTATCTATCACAATCATAAATTATATATATTATTATGTATGTATTTTTATATATATTGTTATTGTATGTATTTTTTTTTATTATTATTTATATGTACATGTATTTTTTTTTAATTATTATTTATATGTATATGTATTTTTATTTTATTATCATTTATATGTATATGTATTTTTTTTTATTATCATCTATTAGTATTACAATTAAGTATCTTATTAAATATCTATGTACCTATATCTGCCATCAAAACCTATCCAACACCCGTGGGTAGCTGGAAGAGATCTCTCTGTAGAGATAAGCTTGTCCAATGTATACGTCTTTGTTAATTTTCATTTTTGTGTAACTTATTGTGGTACATGAAATAAATAAATAAATAAATAAATAAAATAGTTAAAAATATAAATATATGATAAATGCATGAAATAATTTTATAATGTTGATTTAAGAACTACAATTTTAAATCTATGTGTATCCAAAGCCTAATCAAATTATATAAAAGAGAGTGATCTACTAGACGCACTAATCCTGAGACGTGAGCACTTATCTCGAATGAGTGAAATCGCTCCGGACAACCACGAAGCCCTAAACGCAATGGCACGTGACAACGCTTGTGGTACCTTTAACCTATCAGAACGAACATTATAGGCGTACATCGCTTGCAAAATTCTGTTATCCTTTGCAGAATCTTAAATAGGAAAATGAAATTCAAGAATATGTTTCATGAATTCGTACGAGAAGTAGTATATCTTGAAAGTATTGAAATTATGCTTATAATTTTACCGATTTGAAGTTTGCAAATTTCAATCAAAGCTTATCTTTATACAGCGCACCTTCATTGGGTTCTTCAGAAATATTTATAATTTAACAGTTCCAATCACTCTTGCCTCTCAGCTACACAATAGTTTATTTCGTTCTCTAGTGCAGCAATAAAAAGACCAATGATACTCCACGAAATTGTTTTCCACTTAGAAGACTACAGCTTAATAGTCTTAAGACGTAATGAATCATTATTTCTTTTCATTTCTTCTTATGCAATCATTTTTAAGTCGTCCAACTTAAACTTTTTAATTATTGAATTACCATCTTTCTGTGTTGATAAAAGCAGCGGATGTTTTTGCTAGCCTACAGCATGTTACTTCCTAAATCAGTCTATTTGTTCAAAGTTTAACAAATATTCAACACAAATATATCGAATTGGTTTTGATTTAAGACAGCCATTCTTTTTTATATTCTTATCCTTTATATATCCTTGACTGATGATTCAAAGTGCGTGTAAAAGCCTACTTGAATAAAGTTTTTTGGAATTTGAATTTGTTAAATATGCTTATATCTGTAAATGTTTATAAAGTTATGTGTAAGTTTATTATAGGTTATTATAAGTTTTTTTGACATATTTTCAATTAAACAAAACAAAAAAAAAACAAAATAAGCAGTTAAATATTAACCATTCTCAACCATCAGAAACCATAACACGCAACTTTCAATTAACTAAGGATTAATACAATAAAATATACTTTACTCAATTACTCCTACTGTTTTAAAAAAGTAACAAAAATGTTTAAATATACTTAAACCATAACCTAAGACATGTATTAGAAAATAAAGCATATAAATTATGAACTAAATTGCAATAGACCTCATAGTAAAACATAAATTAAATAAAGTTGCATATATTATTCATATAACTACCCAATATTAATTATGTAAGAAAAATTACTAAAAAGTTATTGTCTCATCTACAAGAAGAAATAATTCGAGTAATATCCACAACAGTTATTTCCAAATAGTTCCATGATAGTTTGAAAATGTTATAAATACTATCCTATACATTATTTATTCATATTCAACAAGCTTCCATTATATAGAAACTTATGCAGACAAACATTTAAACAGCTTATACTAGGGCATATAGAATACAAGAACACTTAGTAAAGGTAAATACAATTTTAGATTGAGAGAACTGTATTTTATATTATTAACTTTTATATGTTAAATTAAAGCTTGCAATTGAATGATATATAAATTTAAGACAAACGGCTTGAGCCTTTTTTGGGTTCAAGCCTAAGAGACCAAGAATTATATAATTATAAATAAACATTTCTTGTTTAAAACTAAGATAAGATAACGGGTCTTATTCGCATTACAAATTAAATAAAAATATATATTTTTTTATTTTATCAGCCCTAGTTATTATAATAATTTTACCTGCCCTAATATCAGCATCAGAACTTTCAACCAGTTTAAGTGATTATTTTTTATTAGGCATTTCCAATATTGATAGTTAGATATCCATAACTATGAAGTGAATATATTTTTTTGATTAAATCTTTATTACCTAGTTAACCTATCCCTCAATCCTCATTTTTTCTATTTTGAAATTAATTCAATATTCAATATTTAATGAAATAAAATTATACTAATATAAATTAGTAAGGGTAAAAAGTATAGTATATTTTGTATTTCACTAAATACATCAATATATTCTATAAGTATATACATTCTGGAGCCATGTTTGTTATAGGAGGTTCCTCATCGTGTATGGTTCTATAATGAATGTTCATATCGGATTTGTGTGAACATTATTTGTATTCGAACAATAAATTAATATTTTTATATTTTTGAAATGCATTTATTAAACCAGTCAGTCAATGTGTGAAAGTAAATTTATAAGTAATATGTGATAAAGAAGACAGCAACCATCAAAAACAATTTTTTTCTAAATGTCCAAATTTTCTTAATTAACTTGTCAAATCATATGACATGTAAAAATATATTTATGACATTTTTAAACTGATACATATAGGAAATATTAATAAAATGAAAAAACAATCATCAAGCACAAATATAAAAAAAATACGTAACATAATATTTTAAAAGCCAACCAAAACAAAAATGGAATGTCTAAAGTATTTTGCAGACATTATGTTTTAATTTTTGGCTGAAAAAGTATTGTTAATACTTACTTTATTCGATGCCTTTACGTCTATGTATTTTCGTAGTTGCAATGAAAATTAATTGAAACTTTTAAAATGAAAGTTTTTTTTAGATTTTTTTTTTTTTTGGATTTATATTCGAATAAGTATTTGGGATGTTCGATGTGATATGTTTACTGTGTAATTAATTAAATTAAATTATTATAAAAAGTCTACCGTTCGAAAAATACTGTGATGTACAGCGCACTTCTATGGCTGCAGATTTATAAATATATTGCAGCTAAATATATTCAGCTTTATTATCATTGTGTGAATAAGCTTATTTATATAATAAAGTCATCATATACGATGGACTGATCAAATTAAGTCAGCTATGAGTGGTACTTCTGCACCAGTATCGTATCAAAGCGAGTACAAATGTATCATCTGTGGTGACGAGGCTAACCTTGGTATGTTTTATATTGTACCAATTTCATTAAGTGACTCTCGTTATGTCTATATGACTATAACATCCAAGTATTTTATTCATTCTGAAATTTTTTTATGTCGACTTCCGGGTGCCGTGGTGGAGGAGGTGGAGGAGATAAGGTATCTGCTTCTCATCACCCAGCAGTCTGCCGTCAGCGGAATGTCACAATTTCTTCTTATTATAACCTTAACAATATTGAGAAGAAACTCAACAAAGCATATTAAAATTACATCGGTTGTACTTCGTTTGAAAATTAACTTAGTCTGGTAGTAGATTTAACATTTTCTATGATATTACCAAAATTAAAATATTGCCTACTTCTAACATCTGCGAAATTCCCTAAAGGGCACATTGTTCAGCTTAACACAGTTCTTAGCTGAGGAATAACTTATATATATTATGAGATATTAAAAATGAAAAGCGTCTTATCTTAAAATAATTATCTTAAATCTCCTCACTGACATATTGAAATAGACCATGAAAACGGTCAATATTTATGAATTAAAGTAGTATTTAAATGTAAATGGGAATTTTAGTAACGTAAATAAGTGTTTCTTTTGCATTTAATTAAATGACATTTTACTTTAACTTATTATTCTAATACAAGAACCATCAAAATACAGTCCGCAATGCGATTCAAAAAGAGAATAGATTTTATTCAGGTCCTAGCGGTTGCTGAGATAAATCGGTATTCAAAACGCGGTGAACGTAATACGAATGTAAGATATATTACTTTCACATTACGTATATATTTTGTGCAATCCTAGTATTATGTAAATAACGTGTTTGAAATAGCCTTTAACATTATTTAGTGAACTTTAGTATTTGTGTTAACGAAAGCTAAAAAAAAAGAAGACGATAATATTTATCTTTTTAAAAATCTTACATTAAATTTAGTTTAGAGTGTATATTTATCAGATATATAATATTAATTTAATAATATTGTTTTTTAACGACGAATGCTTAAAAAGAACCCATGGTAATCGCCAATAATATACAAAATGGAAAACGGTAGATTCAAATTAATATATATTTTTTAGTTGAATTTTAAATCCAATGTTCGAGATAAAATATATTGAAAGGTACATATATTCATTACATATTTTTTATCAATTAATATTTTGTAATTTTTTATAAGTATTCGATGAAGATTTGGTCTTCCTTTTTTAGTTATATATTGATATTTACTAGAATTGCTGTTTGTTAAAAATGGACAAATATTATTTAGATACATTTAATTTGTATTCTGTTTAATTTGACTATTATACCCTTATTTTTTTTAATTACAATATTTAATAATTGTTATGCAAAGTATTTTTCTCTTACTTGACATAGTCAATCGTTTGTGTCATAGCACCACTAAAAGTGTTATGATATTATTACTTTACTTGATAACGTTATATTTCGTAAAATACGTTTTGTGATTTGAAAATTTTGTTATTTTAAAATACTTTATCTAAATTCCATTAGTCCATTTTACGCAAGTTTCATCTGGCTGACATATCACAAGAAGTTATCGAGTTTTGAAATTATTTTTAGTTTTATTTTTAAAGCAGGAATCCTCTGACGTCTAAATTGATACATCGCTGAATCACCAGCTGACGTGTTGGTAAGTATACGGTGACCACCGCCGCTACTCCTCTCTGGCAATACTAAAGTAATATATACAATACAAAAGCATAAAATATACTAAATCATAACTACGGTACGCAATATCCATGTTTCAGAATACTGATTCAATATATTGAATCAGTATTCTGAAAAATATAAATAATAAAAATATAAGAAATACGCAAAATTTCACATATCCATCTATAGATGGATATGTGAAATTTTGCGTTTCCAGCGATGTGAGTGACGACATTAATACACTAAAAGTCTAATAATATTATTGTTCTACTCCATGACATTGTGTGTCATAAAAAGTTTTTGGTTCAAAATTCTCCATGTAGGTGAAACAAGAGCTATTTTCAAATATGTTTAAAGATTTTATTTAATTAATTTAGTAGTTATATTAGGTATATTTTAGACAAGCAACTTTAATTTAATTTATCGTACACGTTACAAATAAAAAGAAAACAAATAATCTTTGGGTCATAGTAGATTGAAAGTAACCTCCTTTGCGAGGAAAATATCACCGGCCTAATGGACGTAAACCCCCATTCGTTTTTGGGACACAAAGGATAGGATGGACTAATATTAATATTAAATACCAATAAGAGGTATTGTAAATAATATATTTTAGATTATTCGTTGAGCATTTTTATTAAGGATATACTAAATACAAACAGTCATTTTAAAGAAAATGAATCCTAGAAAACCCTCTGTCCTCAAAGAAGTACCTCAAACGATTTAATCATATTTTTATATTGCAATATTTAATTAGTTAATAAAAATTATATAGTATTTATAAATATAATGTAGCCTATAGGTACTTTTGTAATTTTTTTGTCTGTTTTAAATTCATTATACACCGTATCTTAGTTATTTAAAAGAAAATACATTTTTTCCTAGGTCTACATTGTTCCGTGTTAAGATTTAATATATATTTTAGATAATATCTTCCGAAATTCTTCTTATGAAATTACATTTATAGTTCCGAGACAAATCTCAAGACTGACGGACAGTTAGTGATGAAGCTGGCGCCGCTATCTTTAAAATAAAACAACTGCTATAAAAAAATCAAAAAAATATTTTTCAATATATTTTAATTAATTAAGGATCTAATATATAAAATGAATAAAAAAATGAAATGGAAAATACAAAATTCTATAATTTAGACATCTTAACACTAGGTATCACACATGTATCACATCACAGCATGTAATCACATGTGATTACGCTCTGTAACTACTCGTTGCTTAAAGGTACGTATTAGGGATTTTGACCAAGTGGGGTCAAGGACAATAAATCTTTCAAGTCACTCTTAATCAAACCCCGTCCCTTTCGGGGACCTCTCAGCTTCGTAATTAAGTAATGCCACATGGTATTATGTTGCGGATTAACTAGATTTATAAACAATACTATAATTTAAATAAATATAGAATGACAAATAAACCTGGGAAACCGTCCCGTCACTTTACCAATTGAGTTACCGCAATCGCTATCAGACTCTGTGACTTAAGCATTCTATACATATTCATCACTATCGAGACGATGGTGACATCTATAAGGCTTCTTTCGAAAATCCTAACAAATGTTTATAGCTTTTCAATTTAGATAAACATTGAAAAGATGCCACAACCGATATGAATGTTCGCGTCACGGTCAACGCGGCGCGGGTTGAAGGCTCTCTTCTTGGAACTTACATCCGGGCTAACTTTTACTTCAGTCCATTCGTTCCGTTATCCGTTAGTAAATAGTATTAACATTGTACTAACTAACTTCTCCAAATCTAGTCATAGCTGAGGGAGAAGGAAAGATAATAGATGAAAAGAGGGAGTGAGATGGGACTCATAACAGGACACTCTCATTCAGTTTATGAAACCTCGTTACATTAAAACCGAATTATATATAATTTTCGTTAAATGATAATATTTTCATGGTTGAGCTCATCTGTGTACAAACAGCTAACAGCTTATTTCTGTAAATGCTTAAAGCATTATATAGTTCTGTATATAATAAAATATTACCAGTTATATATAGTACTCGCAATGCTTACAGCACTTTCACAGACGTTAAAATTTTATATAAACTTCTGAAAAAATAATTTTATGTTAAATAATTATGACAAGTTTATTTTTTAATCTAAAGTTTAATCTTTAAATTTGAAATTTTAATATTTTATTTAAATATTTAACATTGATATTGTAAGGTAGGTATTTCTTGGCCTTTGCTTTAATTAAATTTAAACTATATATACTCGTATTATTGCAATTCGTTCAATTTAAATTCTATCGCGGATGTCGAGGTCGTGATTGTCAAATACTAGACTGGCATAAATCAGCTTTGTTTCGTGTCCGGAACATATGTTTGGTGTAAAATATCGCCCTAACGCGACACACGTTTTTGTTTTTGATAAATTTTCCGTTCATGATAAACTACGGCTTAATTTAAGACAGATAGTTAATGACATTAAAAGATTAATTTCACTATCAACTAATACGACACAACTGGTTTAAATAATTATATACTTTACCTTGTAATAATAATAATACCGTTTTCCCGTGTTTATTATTACTAATATACTAACTCAAAGAAGAAATAAGAAAAATTAAGAAAACAAACAGAACAAACAGCGCTAAAATATTCAGAAATGGTAAACGCATTACATTTATTTTCATAAAATAAAGTAAGACCAGGACGGTCCCGAAATATATATATATTTGTACCAGATCTCGGAAATAAATATTAATGCAACAGATACCATAAAAAATGGTAATGGGCTACACGTTGAGAGAATTCAGTATTTTAATAAATTTATAAATTATTACATTTGTAGTATTCTGATGAATATTATTTGAGAGTAGCTGTCCTTCGTAATAGAAGTATAGATGAAGGCTTCGTTGTTTTATTGTTAAAATTATTTAAAAATATACCAATATAAAATCAATTAAATACTTAATATTAAAAACTAATAATGTGCAAGATTGTGTAAGTTATTTTTTTGATTATTTTAATTCAATCACTTATGAATTTCTTTTAAAAAGAATGTACTCTTTACCTGTTTATTAATTTTTCGTCTTTGGCGCCTTAGGATATATTTATAAATTTTCCTTATAGAGCCAGTAGGCAAGTGATTTAAATATTTCGTTTTTATACTATTTACAACTATATACATAATAATAATAATACAAATACCTTTTTATAACAATTGTTAAAAAAAACTACGATCTTATGTGCTATGTTAAAATTATAAAAATATTTTATTATTCATACAAAAAAGTGGTATAAGGTAGTCAAGATAGAATTTTACTTTTTATTTCACCGTTAGATGGCTTCAATGCTATTTATGATTCATATCGACAAACTGTTTCTTTAAACGGTTCTCAGTACTTTTATATAAAAGTACTTAGTAATATATTATACGGTGATCATTTGAAAAATCTCAATGTGAAATAAACAGAAGCGAAGACGACATTTAAACGGGATGAAAATACGCTGTGTCTAAAAAAGCACCCACGCAAAATTATCTTCCGCTCCAGACAAAAACAAGTAGATGCATAAATGAATATAAAATCCTCATTGTGTTTCAACTTCTCGGGGGTTGTTTCAAGTAATAACGAGGTAGCCGCGACGTCAGGTGGCCCTTCACAGTGTCTCTTTAAACATTTCTGTACCGTTAATTTGCCATTAGAGTGTTACCCCTATAATGTTATAAGGGTTTTGGGGAAAATCAACAACATTAATTTGATTCGATTATCTTTGTTATTATTTATTTTAAGTGGAACGCGTTATTTTTTTTTATTTAAACAATATAAACAATAACTTTGAAATAGATTTGTGAAAAAATAATGTCAAAATATTCATTTCATATAAGCTTAATCCAATTGTTATAGTACAGCAAAATACTAGTTTTTATTTGTTTTTATAAATTCTAAGAAATCGATCGAAATAATTAATTGAATTAATGATATTTCAGACTTAACCAAGGAGACTGTCCTGATGGTAAGCGGCCATCGTCGTCATGGGAGCACTACAACGTCGCCCGTAACGACAATTTACAATGGGGTTCTCATTTTAACGCATTATCTAGACGTTTAAATTCAGCGGCATATGCTGTTAGGAAAATAAGACTGCTAAGTGACATCGCCAGCAGTTAGATAGATGTGGATCAGGGGCAGATGCCGAATAATTTTTTATCCTACAAAAGACAGTATATAATATATCCTATATAATATAAATAAAAGTGAGAGTATCATATAACTAATAGGCGTGTGGTTAGTTGTCCTTACATATCAATTACGACCGAACTTAATAGTGTAAAAAACAAATATATATACAAATAAGGTTGAATGAGGATCCATGGAGTTTTTTTCTGAATCAACAATTTGGAACCGTACAAAAGTTCGTTACGAACCTCTTATGGTATATTATTTTTCTAACCCTCATTAAAATTGACGGTTATAAAGCAATTAACTCCTATTTTCATTCAGGGTATGTCTTTTTCGAAAACATTATTATGGTTAAGGTAAACGGTTTGTAAGACACCCCCGGAAAGTCTCGATCGTGAAATGTAATGTGACGTATTAACATCCGAGTGGTTTGTTTCTATTCTTTATAAAGTAGGTTTTTATCGCTACAAATAATATTTTTTTCTTAATTCTATAAATTAAAAGTCCAACCATGAAATTATGTTATATTTTATACATATTTTACAAATAAATAGTGTTCTGGACTTCACAGACACTTAACCTGACTTAACTTAAACACATGCCATTCAAGTTATTTTATACCCTTATTATTCTATCTTGAACGTTCTTCTTTCAGTTCTACTAGGGAGTACTCATGATAAAATATCAAACATCGCACAAACTTATTTAATATTACAGAAAACCGGTAGATTACTTTTAGAAATAAAGTTTTTTATGAAAGGGAAGATGTTAGAAGGGAATATAATATTAATTTAATTTATATTATATATTAATATTAAAAAACTTAGAAAAATGTAAAAGTATAATTTCGGTCTAAAAGTTTTTTTCCCAGAAACCAAGAACATTAAAACATTTATCTCTACATTAGTATGTACGTTATGTTAGGCGTTTTGTGTTTTTGTGTTTCAATGTCTGCGTCGATCTGAATTATGTTTCGACAATTCAGAAATACCTTTAATATAACTTTTAATATATATAAGAACGACGTAAGTAATCTATGTATACATATTATATTGTTTATAACTTTTAGTTACTTATGTGCTACTTCAATATCAAGTTTCAACAAAAAAATTTAAACAACGTTGTTCATACGTGATATATTAATAGAATAATATGATGTTAGTGGGTCAAAACGTTAAGTCAGCACTAATTAAAAAGGCTCAACAAAAATGTTGGATGAGTTGTGTTTTTTTGACATGTTACGTTCATTGACGTCAACAAAAAGGTATGAAGTGACCCAGCATTAAAGTCAGCTTATGACACGCTGTGATAGATTGCCGGCACAACTTCGCCCCCGTGTATTTTATTAAATGTCAAGGCATTTTTACGACAAAATTGTGCACAATACCTCTTCGCTGTTGAACGCTTTGAATTGTTATTTTAGTTTTTATTAAGTATTTTGTTGGTATTTTTTGTTATAAACAAAATTTTTATTAATTCATTTTTAATATTACTTAAAGTTTTTACGTAACGGAGTTCGTACCGCATTAAATTCCTGTCACTTTATTCTTAAGAACTACAGAAAAACATATCTTCGTTTCCTATGAATTAAATTAAATAGATAATGTTTTTTTTTGTGTTTGGAGCTAAGCTGCCAAACTGAAAACTTGAATCAAAATTTTATGCTCTCGACGATGCGGACGTTGCAAATAAAATTGAAGTCTGGAGTAAATAGGAAGTGGATGTTAAAAGGTTTTAACCAGGATTCTGGAACAAAAATGGCGTGTTTATTTCTTGATTCAAACAACACAAGTTATTTATGATAATAATCCGGAATAGTTAGAGCATTTAAATAAACTTCGTAAATAGTTTGGCAAAATATAAAAAAAGAAAACAATAAGAGTAAGATTATTTGAAGGAAAATTTATACTAGTAAATAGTCATATAGATAATAGTCAGTAAATAGTCAGATAGATAAAATTATTACTTATTGAATGATAAAAGATAAAAATTTATCACTGTCATAAGAAGTAGATTTTAGTATGTATTATGTTCTATTTTTATATTACCTAATACATACTAAAGTATAATATAAATATAAATGATGAAAAAATACCATAGTCACGACACTAAATATGTAAGTGAAATAAACATAAAAAATAATAATATTTTTTTTCAAATACTGGTGGCGAATTGTTTTTTCTTCTTCCAAATTTTTAATCCATTTATACTATGAATATTACAAAACAATATTAAATAATAAGATATATTTAAAATAGGATTTATGTTTTCATATCACCTTCAATTAAGTTGATTCTTTTGTCATCGTCTCATTGTCAAATATTTAAATGAGAATTTTTCACTCGTTAAGTTTAGAAAGAAAATTATTATAAAAGTCATTTTTCAGTGAGAAGATTCCATTGAATGCTGATAATGGCATCTGTTGGTGGTATTTTATGGATGCTTCAGAAGCTGTCGTTGTAAGTTTTTATATTCCTATTAAAATATTTTAAACAATGAATACGTAAGTAATTGATAACTCACTGAAACTAATTTAAAGGGTGATTCACACAAATTTATGTTTTATATTAATATCTTGTGTTGTGTTTTATACTTTACGTGGTTAATAAGTATATTGAAAATATTTGTTGTCTGCAATTTACCTTTCATAAAATATTAATGGGATAGCATTTTTACACTAATTAAAATAAAATTTATTAAATTAATAACTGCTATGTGCTCAGTACATCGCACAGAATTTAAAATATTTTTTTGAAGATTATTGTTCGTTTGAAAATTCTTCCTTAAAGGATTTTGATGCAATTTTGGTACAGTTATAAGCTATGCTCCGGTCAACGTAAGAGTAAGTTTTTTAACTCACTGATGTAACGCTGCTGGTTATCCAAAGCCTTGTTTAAATACAAATAAAATACGTTTTATATATTTGTTTATTTTCTATTAAACTACTATAGCTGAAAAGCACAGTAGTGTAATGACAATACTTAGTTATACAACCTATATCAGATTTTTTTTTCTAAACCTTGTAAAAACTTTAATTCTTTTTTTTTGTTTTTCATAGCAATAAATGAAAAGTTAATATCCAATATATTTAGAATAAACATAGGATGAGAGTTAATTGATACACGCACGTTTTCATCTTTGACAAACCTTTATATAGCTACCATAATATAAGAGTGCTATCAGCGAAATATAGCTACCGTATCGTCAACCGCTTCGCTAAATTTCGCGTTTGATATCTAATCTCCTTTCATTTTTGTATAAACGTATAAACATCTATTGTAAATCTTGACTTACTATCTTTATTTCATAAATGAAGAACAGACGGAACGAAAAAAATGTTTGTAAATATTTTTTTTCCTGCAAATTATATTACCGTCACTATGTTACATTACGTCTTCAAATTTTAACAACACGATGATGCGTTTGCCTTGCATTCTTCATCTCACCACAAGTTTCGATAAGATACGCCAAACGGTATCTTTTTAATGATAAACGCGCAAACCTGTGTTTTGTGGAGTTAAATTTGACCAAGTCAAGTCGACCCCAAATTGAAATTTTTTCCAAGGAAGTTTCAATTTCATACACAAGTTTGTTTTGGCTCTCAATGACGTTTTCCCGTGAAATATTGGTGCAACCTGTATAAAAGGAATCACCCGTACTATCATCTGCATAGCAATAAATGCCACTACTTTGCAGCATATTATCGATATGCAGAAGGAACAGTGTGGGCGATAGCACACAGCCTTGAGGGATACCAGCATTGACCGACTTAGAGTCAGAGCCGTCTTATTAGATCTTTATAAAACAACAACGGTTCTGACTATTTATTATCTTGGTCTATGTACTTGTTCATCACAAACATCTGTTCCTGTAATAATTTACTACTTAGCTGCTGAATATTTTTTTTGCCCCGTAAGAAACGAAGATTAATCGTAGCCTCTTAATTAAAGCGAGTTAGAATATTTATGCAGTGCAAGTGATAAGATATGAGCTTGAAGTAAAATAAATCAAAGCTATTTTAAAGTTATGAATTACCGTTATTATACTTTTATTGACAAGGTGGTAATATTTTCTGTGCATAAAAGAATCACGACAATGTATGTATCATGTAATTGTAAATATTTTCAGGGTTATTTTGTAATTATGTATTTGGTGACTTAACAGAATCATAAATTCAATATATACATATGGAAAATACAGGTAGTACGAGGTAATGAAAATATACTATGGTATCGTATTCATAAATTTGGTTAAGTGATAAGACAACAAGACACAGCTGAACAAGTTGAACTAATTTTATCTCAACATGACAAGGGTATTAGTTGGGTCAAGAACTTTTTACAGCTCAGATTACTTACACAATGAAATATAAGCTCTTAGAAATGACTCAAGTAAATATGATGTTGTTGATGGAATAAAGATATGCTTAAATTGTTAGATAATACTTGTAAATGTAGATTTTTTTAAGGAGGCATTTGGTGAAAGTGTTATTTTCTAATCAGGTCTCGATTTTTATCCATGTCATGAAGTAGCCCTTTTGTAGGAGTGGTCCTGAAATAAATATATCTGATAAGTGGGTGTCCCCATAATATTGCTTAGTTTTTGATGACAAGACTAAGTAAATCGTCTAGATGAGTGATGTTATTGTTTTATCTTACTACATATTACGATGCAGTCTTATAGAACTTTAAGATATCTCGTAAGTTTTAGATAAATGTCTAAAGTTTTTCTAAAGTTGCATATTGAACAAAATAGAATAAAATAAATTAACAAAATAGTACAAAATAAATTAACAAAAGAATTCCACTTTCTGTAAATAATGTTAGCGATATAAAAAGAAAAAAGTATCAAGATATTTTAATGGATAAAAGAAGAATTTTGAATTGAAGTCAATTAAAAGTAATTGAAAATCATTCAATTAAAACGAATATTTTTAATTTACCTACTTAGTTTTTGAAGCTATCAATATTGTGCGATTAATTGATATATATTGTAATTTAAATTTTTTGTAACATATTGTAATAGTCTACTTCGCTTGAAACAGAGCTGAAGATCCCTAATAAAGCCATTGATTTACTGATATGATATTTCTTTATAAACAGGCTTAAAGTTTTTCTTGATTCCTGATTTTATACTTCTGAGTTTAAAATTTTAACTCACTCAGTTTTTTTATTATTTCTTGCACCTTGTAACTTTTTATTTGATTATGAATGGTTTCAAGTTGATAAAACGTAAGTAAATTAAAGGATTAAAATAATAAAAAGTATCAAATACATGTACAAAAGATCCAAAAATAAACATAAACATAACACAACCTATAGCTAAATACAAGGATCTACCCACAGGAGCAAAGGTAAATAAAATAGTTTTAGCTTTCAGATGCCACCTATTTTTATATGTAATATTATCTCAATTAAGTCGTTGATGTTAAGACCTACCAAAAAATATGTAGGTCACAGCATATTAAATCTTGACAGTACTTATATTAAAATATTGTATCAAGGCCAAATCAGTACACTAATTAGTCTTTGTGTAAAATTCGTGCTGCTAGATACATATAAATGTAATGCCAAAGTAAAAAAAAGTTTGTATCTTTGTTTTTATTTATTCATAAATTAATAACTAATTGAATTGATGATATTTGGCGTCTAGTTATTTTCATCACAAAAACACTATGAAACTTGCTACCATTTATCACCGGTCATGGATCTTGAGTATAATTGTAATAAAATTGAACACAAGCTTCATTCAGAGGTACTACAATTGTTATCGAAGCTCTATAAATGCTTGTAACCTGGAAGATTGACTTTATCTTAAATAAACTAGAATAAAGATTTTTTTTCAATTATGAATACTTATTTAAATAAACGTGAGCAGTATGCTTATAAAATAATAATTACACATAAATTACATTTAAATTCCAGCTCTTATTTATGTAATACAAATAAATATTATATTTCTATTCGCCTCTCTATATTTTAGAAACATTTAAGTACCGGAACAAGCCATCGTTTTAATTGCAGTAACCACAAAGGGGAGAGATGAATGGAAGGAAACGACATTCTTGCCAACCGCTCTACATCATTAAAACATGCCTTTTACTCGTTTTCGTATATCTGCAAGCATAAAGAAAAGCATTACTTCAATAAAGTTAAAAAACAAATTGGTTTTCAAAACGATATCGAAACGAAACACTTTAGAATATCTAACGCTGTCAAATTTCATATCAAAACAGTCAACTTTAATATAAGACAAGACCTTGGATAGATATTACATTTGCAAAACAAAATGTGATCATTTCAATTGAGGAAGATGAACTTAAGTATGTATATAAGGATGTGAAATAGACCCGTGCCTTTCTATTTATTAATGTAACCGACGACTTTATTACATTACATTTCTTGAAAATATAATTTAAGTAAAAAACCGCATGTCATATGAGCTCTAATTTTAGTTTTAAATAACATATTACACTCAAAGGAAATATTGAGTCAGCATATTTGCCACTCTTCGCGACAAAAGGACTATTTCGTATATTTGGAATAACAATTAATTATGATGATAAATTGAACATAAGATTCAACAATTATTTTAATACGATAAAACTAGTTTTACTTGTCCAATAAAGGTATATAGGTAATAAGCCATATAAGGTGACGTGAAAAGTTTTGTCGGCTGTAACTGTAATTGCAATTATATTTCGTAATAAGTGATTTAGTAAATTCTGTCAATCGAATTCAAGGCAATAAAATTTGTAGCTCTAATTTGATGGTAGTCTGGAAGTGAAACAAAGTGAAACAGGCCAATATTTTAAGTAAGTGTAAACAGTACCATAGCACTGTATATTTTAAATCATAATGAAACAAAATTTTCAAAATTCTTAATTAAAATCTTATATATTATATAATCTGAATATGGTAACTATGTGGTTTTTTTCTTATTTGTGAAATCTCTTAATAATTGTTATTTTTATGATTATATGTTTTCTTATGAGCTTATGATATAAGCGTGGGGAAATAAATAACCTGGTAACTTGAGTATTAAGGGTGACAGAAAAATTGCTGATATAATTTTTCGCGTACACGTGACGTTTTGGGAGCAAGCTATTTTGTTAATGGAGCATAATGGAAAACAAAACTTAAACCACTTAACTTGAACTTAAAAATACTTTCTGATTAAATGGTTATAAATAAATATAGACAGCTGCCATTTTACGCGACCAAATTATAGTATTATAATGTGTAAAGTATAGTTTTATGTCATAATCACAATTTGAATTATTTTTTTATGCTATTCTGATATTAAATATTTACACTGTTTTCTTATCTAATTGTCGCTTGGAATTTCAGATACTAGTATATGAATAATTTACTTTGGTGGTTGAATCGTAACTCATAATCTTAAAATGTAGGTACAGGCTTCACTGTCAACCCGCTAATTACTGCAGTATTGGAAAAAGCTTCTGAATATTTGCTGCACTTTTTATGAATATAATAGATTTTAAATAATTCCAATATTATTTAGTTATGGTAGTAATCATTATATAATGTTGAATGGACTCAAGACAAAATATGCCAAAGATTCACTACAAGAAGCTCTATAGTCTACTAAATTCTAATATCATATTAATATTGAGAAAACTAAACTTCTGAGTTGCTAAAAACCCGTAATTCTAAAAACGTCTGTTCCTTATTTCTTTACCATTTTTAAGAGAGCCATCATTCATTTACTACAAGGAAATTTCGAGCTTCAACACGAAGTTTTGGCAATTTCCGCACTTGGCGACACTTTTTTGTGACTTTTTTGTCGTTAATCTTAAGAACAAAAACTCTTTCCTTGCCGAAAAAAAGTGTAAGACGACAGATTTGAATGACTTACTTAAATTGGCTCACAGTGAAATATTTATGTGTTTATTAAAGTTGGAATAACGATAGTTCAGTTTTTGTTTTATATGTCACAACATTCTCTTTTACTTTCATATAATTATTTTATTACAGACTTCAATTGTTCCAATTATACAATAACTATATTATTTATTCAAAGACATTATTATATAAGCATTATGTAGATTGTTATATTATTATTTTTTTACTCTAGTCAGATGTATTATACTTAGCTCATTTTAATACACATTGTTGGTTTTGTGTTTACGAATTAAAACAAAACAAGTAAAGACAGAAAATCTCTTACCAATATGTATATATATTTACACACTCTCAACTTGACCAGTGTGTGTTGTAAAATTTTTTTAGACCGATTTTTTAATTTTTTCATGCACTTTAAAATCAGCAAAAAACATATTTTTATCTTTTACATGATATCATACTTTTTTTTGTTGCGTAGCATGGATTTTAATATTTACATTTATTTATTTTTAATATTTTTTTCTGCAAGAGTATGTCTACTAGACAGAGACAAAGTTTTTTTTCAAGTAGCCATACAATTCACTTAAGAAACCTCAGACCCATATAAAACAGCCACGATATAAAACTACAATCCTTTAGCTTCGCAAAATTTGTATAAGTGCGTTTTCATCCTGTCTTCATTTTAGGATATTTTTAAAGCAATAAAGTAAATTACATATAAACTATATTGCTTACTCTAAATTTAACTAACCATTGCCCGTTGATTCGTTGTTATCTTAGGGGAATAGGAACAGATAAAACCTTATAAAAACCTAGATATTATCTATAATATGGTTTATATAAATATTCAACCTTTTTCAGATGACAATAAAAAATAGTCAATATCCTGCTCAAGGTCTTCCTCTACAGAAAATTAAATTATTTTGCGTGATTGTCAAACAAATAAAAAACAAACTTTCCCATTTGTAGGAAACAAAATATTTGTAAGAAATATAAATTACTGTATTAATATCATAGATGGCATTAACTTACTGTGTTTATTTATTGAAGATATTGATTAATTAGTATTATTAATAAAATAGATATCGGGAAAATCTTACGTAAGAGAAATAAATATAGTTCAAAAAGTTAATTAATATTAATTGAGAAAGAAAGATAGATAAGATGAAATCCTCATTAATAATATTATATTATTTTATATATCCTTTAACGAAACAGATTTTATCATTTCCTATTTATATATAATATAACCCGCTATAAAAGTACATAATATAATATAACAATATTAAGTAAATAAAATACAATTAAGTAAATTGTACATAGATAAAGCATAATTTCTCTTTTTTTTATTAAAAAGTATCAACTTATTTTCTTACCTTTTTATTGACTAAAACTTTTTATCTTTATTCATAAAGATAATACAATAAATAGTTCAGGCACGTAAGTGCAATAAACATGTATGTTAAGTATACAAATAAAAACAAATTTAAGTACAATTAAATATTAACGCTGCAGCGGCACTCAACAAACACATTGTGTTCTTTCATATATTTCAAAAAAAGCTATAGAAACTTATCCACTTGAGTTGAATCAGAACAAAATCAACCTTATCTGACTCACATGCATATCTATTTAGTCTAAATTTATTTCATTGAAATGTAGTGTGGTGTATTTTTAATTTCTAGATATATCCCTAATATGACAGTTATAGCCCGGTATTTATATAAAAATAGCTTTTATTTAGAGAAATGCATACGTATCTTTTAATAAAATAATCTAAAATTATAGAAATACGTGATGTTATTAATGTTTTATCGTTTGTTTTGTTTCATTGCATATTAATCATGCGGCACCTACAACTACGTAATATACTCAATATTCTCAATATTCTCAGTATACTCAATATATTCGATAATATTATCTTTCGTTTAATATTGTTGAATATAATATTCTTAGTTTTTAATGAATTCTAGATGTCAACAAGATAGGGTCACCCCTTTATAACAAGTAAACAATTAATTGAATTTAATCAAACAAATAAAATATTAATAAACTTTATTAACAGTCGGGTACATTGCTAACCTAACTAACCTATACCAGAATGGTTAAATAAAAAATATATAAAATTGTTTTTATATTTTTTTTATGGTTTTTACGAGTGCAAATTCATGTTTTAAAAGTAAAATTATACTCTATTTAAGGAGATAAATTAACCACGTTATTCTAATTTGTGTTAAAAAAATATATATATATTTATTTTTTGTTTTTGGCAATGTAGGTACTAGTAATAGATTCTAAATAAGAAAGTTGTTTGTTAACGTAGTGTGTGGTTTTGTGGCACGATGTTCTGGGGAAATAAACATCGTCCACCCTAAAAAAATATTGATACCTGCTATTGTATTTCATAAATTCATAAACTTGCGAGCATATTCCTAGTATTTGTATCTTTGAAAACTATTTATTATTCCAGAGGGTATAGAAGAATCGGTACCTTTTTAAATAACGCAAAGATGCTGGAAATGGACTTCCAGTAGACAGTTACACTTTGCTATTTTATACCATTAAATTGATTATATCAACCTATTTACACCATAAATTAAAGTGTATCGGTAAAGTACGCTCCAATTACGACACCAGAGCTTCGTCATAGATGCTAAGTGTACCCAGATTCAATTCCCAGACAGTTTAAAATACCTTGCAACTACGTGCTAAAACAACCTTCCCTTGTGAGAAATTAAAGCAATTAATACTTTTAAATTTAAATATAAAATAATTCTATAAAATTTACAAACTATACAATAATTATCTGTTTGAACATAACTGATCCATCTTAAAATTAATTAACCTGGTATTTTGAGCCACGTCAAGTGAGTTCTTGGATACCTATAGAGGTCAAGTAGGTTTAAACATTAAATTAATTTGTCTGTGAAATATTCAAAAAGTATTAACAGCCACTATACATTAACAACCAATATACGGATATGTTTATACCATTAAAATGAGTTTAATATGACGGACTCAACAAAACGAAAACGAAAAAAAAAATTAATAAGAATATATTTTTTTGTATCATCTCTGCTATTAACCGTTACAGCGTCAACCTAATGGCTGTTACTGCGTCACCGGGGGTACGAATAAGAATAAGAAGACATTAATTCTTTCCATTTTACCTTTATAAGATCACAAAATAATGAAATGACATTTACAAAATACACCTATTGGTAAGGTTAATCCGCTTCTTCTGCCCTAAATTTGTCTGAAGCACAGGGAACTTTATACATCAGGTCTTTTATCAAACATCTACCAAACTTGCAATTGTGTTGACATCATTCACTGGACAAATCAGAGAGCCTAACTACATCCAGCTCGTGCCGGAGAAGTGGATTTACAAAGAAACTTTGAACAAGCCATACAATTTTAGCTATCATTTAATATCGCACACTATAAGACTATACCAGGCGAAACTCCAGGCTTGGGCCACCGCAGGGGGGGAGTCGCTTTCCTCGGTGGGCAGTTCAGCGGCTGGATCGGGAAATGGCCATAGAGGCGGCTATCGTTCAGGGCTGGGCCTTTCCCGATCCGCCCAACGAGGAGACTGACGTGGAGGTGTTGGCGGGCCGCATGCGCGAAGCCCTTACTAGGGTTTGCGATGCAGCGATGCCAAGGGTGGGGTCTAGGCCTCGGCGTAGAGGTGTGTACTGGTGGTCACCCGAACTTGCCGAACTTCGGGTAGCGTGCTGCAGGGCTCGTAGGTCTTTCGTCCGGTGTCGCCGACGTCACGGCTTTGACCCAGAATTGGAGGCCCAGCTGTGGAGTCTTTACCGCGAGGCGAAGTTGACTCTGCGGCTGGCGATTCGGAAGGCGAAGCACCTGGCTCAGGAGGAGATCCTGGCAGGTCTCGACAGGGACCCGTGGGGGCGCCCTTATCGCGTCGCTCGGAACAAAATCCGCACCGCGAGCGCTCCGGTCATGGAGTCCCTTCAGCCGGATTTCCTCAGGCGGTTGGTGGGGGAACTATTCCCGGATTCTGGCGGCCACTCGCCTCCCGTGATGGCCCCTCCTTCTGTTGAGGGGGGGCCGGGTTCCATCCCAGACATCTCGGAGGCCGAGCTGGAGGTCGCGCTGACTCGCCTGAGATCCCGCAACACTGCACCGGGGCCAGACGGTATTCCAGGGCGAGTTCTGGTAATCGCCCTGGAATACTTGGGGGGGCAGGCTAAGGGAACTGTTCAACCTGTGTTTGCGCACTGGACAGTTCCCGAAGGCCTGGAAGGAGGGACGCTTGTGCCTGCTACGGAAGGAGGGTAGTTCTGTCGACTCGTCCTCCGCATATAGGCCAATCGTATTGCTGGATGAGATAGGTAAACTCTTCGAGAGAATCCTCTTTGTCCGTCTCACCCAGCACCTCGAGGAGGTGGGTCCTGGTCTCTCCGAGGCTCAGTTCGGCTTCAGGTTGGGTCGTTCAACCATTGACGCCCTGAAATCCCTGAGAGACCTGACCCAGGAGGCTGTGTCCGAGGGGGACGTCGTTGTAGCGGTCTCGCTGGACGTCGCCAATGCCTTCAACAGTTTGCCGTTCGAGACTTTGGTCGAGTCGCTCCGGTCCCATGGAGTGCCTCCCTATCTCCGGCGGCTGTCGGAGGCTTACTTGCAGGATAGAGAGGTCCTGTGGGAGTGCCGCGACCGGCAGCTATACCGACGGAGCGTGGGCAGAGGGGTTCCACAAGGGTCCGTCTTGGGACCGGTCTTGTGGAACCTGGGCTATGACTGGCTGCTCCGGTGCCCGCTTCTTCCCCGGATGAGGGTTCTGTGCTATGCAGATGACACCCTCATCACCTCTAGGGGAAGGAACTTTGCGGAGGCAGCCCGTCTTGCTCCCGTCGGTGCTACGCTGGTAGCGGACCGCGTGGGTCTGTTGGGACTAGAGGTCTCCGTCACGAAGACGGAGGCCATGTTATTCCACGGCCCTCGGCAAGGTACCCCTCGTCGGGCGTCCATCTTCGTCCAGGATGCGCAGGATCTGACGATGGGAATGGGAGTTAAGGTCACCGACCGCCAGTCTGGCGACAGTGGGGGCGGTCCGCCCCCACATAGATCGTTGGATCAACCGGCGGCACGGGACCTTGACTTTCCGTCTTGTGCAGGTATTGACGGGGCATGGGTGCTTCGGCAAGTACCTGCACAAAATCGCACGCAGAGAGGCGACCCCCTCCTGCCACCACTGTGACGAGGCCGTGGCCACGGCTCGTCACACTTTGGCTGAGTGCGCAGCCTGGGACCGGCAGCGTACTGATCTGATGGCCGTGGTTGGCAGGGACCTTTCACTGCCGCGCGTGGTACGCGCGATGATCGGCAGCGAGAGGTGCTGGGTCGCAGTGGCCTCCTTCTGCGAGCAAGTTATTGCTGCGAAGGAGGCCGCGGAGCGGATAAGGGAGTTAGCCTCCACCACTGATCCGCTCCGAAGGGGTAGGCTGGGGAGAAGAAGGCGGGAGTACGCTCGACGCTTCCTTCCCCAGCTATAGTGCCTTGGTGAGAGGGGAAGGTGACTCCTTTCACCATACATAGGCCTATGTCGTGAGGGTGCTCTCGTTACTCGGGGCACCCTTAGTCGGGGTGAGTTCCGCCGGGGCGTCACGGTGAGTGTGACAAGCGATCCCGTGGCGGCCCATTATGGCGATGAGAGTAACCGTTTTTTTTTTTTAAAAAGAAGGAGGCGAAACTCCAGACTATATCCAAGGTCACAAAGGAAATTCTGCAACGCTCCAAGGGGTATCTACAGTAATTACCGAGCTTGTTTTTGAACATTAAGATTGAAATAAATATAGTAAAAGGTTCATCTAAAATCAATTTCGTTTCAAAATATATATATAATATTTTATCCAGTTTTGATTATCCTAGCCGTCAATAATATAAAAACGCATGCTTGTCTACACGATGAAAAAGATAACTTTACGACTTGTCGGTAGCGAAAAAAAACGCTATAATGTTATTTTTAACAAAAATTTTAATTATCTTAAATATTAATTAAAGTTTGCTACAACAAAGCTTTTATCTTTAAATATGTTTTATTACAAGCCATGATTAATTTAAGTAAAACTAGTAATAAATCAATTATTTATGTACAAATGTGATTTACAATTTCGGATCATTTTATATAATTTCTAGCACAAACGAAAAACATTGGCTATTTTCAGGAAGATCTGCTTTTTTTCCAAGAAACTATATAAAAATCCTGTTTATGGGTTTGTTTTTTCAACTCAAAGATACGAGGAATAGAGTGCTATCTTTGTAATGCTAATTCAAAGATTATGGAATTCATTTTTTATTCATAAGCTTTTCCGCCCCAAAGCCAGCGTCAGAGTATTTAACTAGTCAATGACGGGTTTAAGGTCAAGCAAATTCTTTGTAAATAGGTTTATTATTTAATTTTGTAATTTTATTCAATAGTCTATGGCTCAACGATTAAAATTTAGTTATTGAATTGAGTAAATAAAATTGGTGTACTATTAATTCACTAAAAAAAATAAAAATTATGAAGTATTGAAAATTTGGGAAGATTTTTATATTCTACTTTCTATACTTTTACGAAGTAGTGATATTTAAAGGCAAATGCGAAAATATGTATGTAAAAAAACTTTGTTCAAGTATTCCAAGATATTTCGATTTTACTTATATGCAAAACTTAAAATTAATTTTATTTTTTCATAAAATAATGTAACTTAATTAACATTTATAATAGCAGTTAAAAAGTTTATCAATCCAAACACTTGTCATATTTGTTACGTGTTGTTTTCTAATGAACACATTTGTTTTTATCAAGAACGTAAATGTTCACAAAGATATTTATAGTCTAGAATCCTTAACTGACCATGACGTCGCAGACTCAAGTGTTGATGGTGTAAACGATTTTTTCATGCTAGGTTTATTTAATATTTTAGTAATTATTAATGATCTACAGGTTTATATAAATTGTCTTTTATTAAAAAAAAATGCATGTACGTAAATAAAAAAAATACATGCACATACTTTAAACAAAACCATTCTTGTAAAAATTACGTAGTCTTAAAACTTAAATAACTTTTCTAAAATTAAACTATATCAAGATATCTTACGTTATATACAAAAGGAATTTGTAATGAGGCTAACATAGAAGCTTACAAAAAGAACTTTTGCGCCACTGCCGGGAGGTAAAATGTGGCACTGGTGGTATTACTAGGATAAACCATGTCTGAAAATTATATCGCCACATATTCTTATAGAATTTATGAAACGAATTCAAGTTGTATATTACATAGAATCTATATGTAAAATATTTTTGTAAATAATTTAGGTACTATTATAATATTTATAACGGATAGAATTTCAAATTGGCATACAGATGACTGAAGCGTTTCTTTGGGTTGTCTTTTAATTAAAATAGCATTAAAAAGAAAAGAAATCAATATAAGATTACTGTAACCGCAAATTCTTTAAAATAAAATAATTACGAAATTAATATATTAAATCAAATAATCAAAATAACCACTAGGTTACAGTAATAAACGATTTTGCTAAAGTTGATTCTTCATTAGTTATATTTCCATAGTATTTGATTTATTCCAAGGGTCTTAATGTTCCTTTATGGTCTCCTTCTTTTCATTATGTCACTCCATAAATCTGCTGTCAGAGGTCGCTATCATCTTTATTCATTCTTATCGTAGTTCCATAATGTACAAAATAACTCAAACTAACAAATAAGATTATGATACTGTAATATAAAAATATATACATACCTACATAGCCTCTGAAGCGTAAAAAACATTTACAATATTTATTAAGCCAAAATGTTACTTACTTCTTACTTCTGATAATTCTTCCAAAATACTTTTTTCTTTCTCTCATTTTATTCTTAACTGAGGAACAACTTTAATATTTTTAAATATTGTAAAAACTCTAAACATCGTTTTTATCCAGTTGTTAAATCTTATCTGAAGAATTAAAAAAACGTTAATCTTTTTACGAAAATAGAACGTGAAACCGTAAACGTAAACAGTTTATTATTTTAAGCATAAATGTGAGATACGACTTAGGTTAGTATCTATAAAGACATACCTAATGTTGAGTATTAAAATAAGTAAAAGATAAGGAAAGTTATGTCTACAAATAATACTTTTACATTTATTAAATGAAATTTGACTTTAATTAATTTAACCATTACAAAAATGTAATAAAGTATACAAAATGCAGTGAGTGAAATTCAAAATGATAATAGATTTTATTTAAGTCGTGGCGGTCGTTGAGACAAACCGATATTATAAATGCGGTGGACGTACTACGAATATAAAATACATTACTATCGCATTAAGAATATATTTCGTCCGAATTAAGTGGTATTCAATTTAAACTTGGCTTGTTTAGTGAGTATTTTATTAGTAAAAATAACTTAAGTGATTACAATTATGCAATTATTATTAAATTAGTTGTAAATGATGTTGTGAAGTGAAGTTATTCATTTCCAGTCACTTTGAGAATATTTACTAAAAACAATGTGATGAGAACGAAACAATAAATTCAAGTTCAATAGTTTAATTTAAGAAAACAAATTACATAGGTACGAAGAAAACATTATATAACTATTTTTTTTACAGATTATATAATAACAATGTACTATATACATACCATATTAAACTGTTTTATGAAAAACATATTAATTATTATTTATTCTAGTATAATACAGTCAAGTATTTGAAACACTTTATTGGTGATTCAAATTTGGAATTTCAGCGGATCAAAATAGTAATTCAATTAGAATTGTAAGAAATATTTAATGGCATTGTAATTAAGTTTTATCGACAGCCCGTTGAAAATTGTGTATATTAATAAGGTATATTGATAAATTTACCAATATATGAATTATTTACAATAAAATAAATTACCATAAATATATTTCATGTGAGTGATGTACTTTTAAATTGTTAAAATGTATTATGAATGAATTCATTTGCAGACTATCATATATAATTATTTTACTAAAATAAGTTATAGAAAAAAAATACAATTATTATAAATTGATCACATAAGAATATTTTGACAAAAAAATTGGAATGAGTGACCTTTCATCGTAGATACGTCAACAAAAAGGTATAAAGTGACCCAGCATTAAAAGTCAGCTTATGACACATTGTGGTAGATGGCTGGGAGCTACACTCCCTTATACTTTATTATTATCAAATATTGTTATTGGAAATATAAGTTACTTCAATATTGTTTTATTGCTTTTGATAAAGTATCACTTACGTACGAATTATCTTTAGAACATCTTGAAAATAATGTCAAAGCAGTGTAATATATTGATTCCCATTGTTTTTACGAGCGATTTAATATACATCTACGGTGCTATGAATTAAACCAAATTACAGGGATACCTTTTTATCGTGATATCAAAGTTACCATATTGTGAAAATTATAAAAAAAATCTGCTAATTGAAAAGATCTCGGGCGTGATTTCCGTAGACATTTTTTTTTAACTTAATTTATTCCCAATATTTTAAAAACAACTTTCCATCTTGAGTCTTCTAAAATATATTTTTTTCCCGTCATTTTTCATGCTAAATTTCCTGATTCTGGTTGTATTAATTTCCGCTCCGCAATGTTTCCTTTTTTCATTTAATTTTTGTTCAACGATGATACTTGTAGATAAAAATTCGAAATCATAACAGATCAAATAAATATCTCACTTTAACATTTACATGAAATTCCAAGGATTTTATAAAATTTCGAAATTAAAAGTTATCACGTTGTGAAAAATGAAATCAAAATTGCAGTTATTGTAATATATACAAAAAAAATTGAAAATGAAATAACGATGCTTATACCGCGGGTCCTTGTATTTAAATTCATATGACAATCATTATAATCAAAACGTGACTTGCTTCAATACAACACGATTAGTTTTAAAATTAACTCCTTCGTAATAAATAATAGTCTATGAAAACATTTAACAAAATCACGCTATAGTACCGAGAGATATTAGTACTTGCATACAAATATCTTTCAACAGTTTGTATATATAAACTTTCGTGAATCATGACTATTATATTTATATTTACCCGGCTGTATTCACGTAGAAATTAAGTTCTCGCCGCGAGTCCGCCACGCTCAGAGCTCATGATTAAGGACCCCGAACGGGTTCGAAACTAGTCGGGCACATTCCGATTTAATTTCTACGTGATGCAGTCGGTTAAATATAAATATAATAGTTTGTATATACTACAATAACTTATTTCATAAAATAAATTTATATTTTATATGAAATAAAAAAAATATTTTTTAGTTTAGACAGAATGCTAAATTTTTAGATCTAGCTATAGTTATTGTCTGGTTGTCCTTCATTTACATTCTACACAGTGCTGTTCGTTGTACAAAAGTTTTAGAAATTAGAATATCCCGAACACGTTTTCTAGGGTTTTTTTACGAAGTTAATAAAATAAGCAACTATTTTCCTATTTTTTTCTCTCTTTTTTTTCTATACAACTTGCCAACTTCTCTAATTTCGATTCACTTTCTTTAGAATTTCTGTTGAAATTCTCAAAAAATCATTGCGAGTTTCATTTTTTAAACATTAACATTTTCAACCGGCGCACGTAGATTTGTTCAGTTCAATCTTTAAATTTTGTCGAAGTAAGCTTTGCCCAAAATATATTATATTTATAAATAAAAGTATTTTTATCGAAGTGAGCTAAATGTAACTGAGTTTACATTTTAAAATCGACATTTCAGCCGATATTTCGATAGCAGCAATAATGTTCTCGCGAAGACGAAATGTAGGTGATTAGCGACAGTTAATTAGAGACTTTGAGGGTAAATTGACATTAAAAGTCAAAATTGAAATTCAATTACAAGTGACCTTAAACCATTAAAAGTATTTTTATTTAAATGTGTACTACTAGTGAGATCCTAAAAAATATGATATATTTATTATTTCACATAATATTTAATAGGGTCTTTACAAACCATATGGTATGAACAAAATGGTTTTTTTATACCTACTGTGAATCAAAATATTTCGTTTAAATTAAAATATTGACAATAACTCTTTTTATTACATAGCAAAATAAAGATAAATTACGGAAAACAATTTTGATAGGTATTAAAATTAAATATTAATAAAAATATGTCGGGTTTTGCCCAGACATCAAGAAGAAAACTAAAAAAAATAACTAACAAGAATTTATTTACAGTTTATTTACACACAGAATAAAAGAATTAGTAATAGGTTAAATAGAATATTAATAATAATCTATGAAAATAATCTGATTAATTGTTGCTAAGTAATGCGTAACACAAGTATGATAATTAAAATTAGTGATATCGCGCGGTCACATAGGACCTACTAACTGTCAGGGACAGAGTTCGGACACCCACCGCAATACGAGCGCTACTTATCGCCTAAGACAATTTTCGACGCTCAATGCCTATATGGTGTATTCGACTATCAAGAGACAGTGATCCGTACACCGAGACGTAATCGTTAGAAATGCGTGCCGAGTACTCGGAATGGGCTGTTTTCATAGTGGAATCTCAAGGAAAGAGAATTTTTTATTTCTCGGAGTACCCACAACTTGCGTTTGGCGTACGTTCCACTAGCGCCCGTTGGACGCCGTTTCTTGAAGCCACATATAAACAACTAGGCTGCCGACATATACTTATATCAATATACAAATAACTTTCTCTCGCAAATAGTTAGCGAAAATCGCATAAAGATCTATAAAATAGTTTTTGAATGATTTGAACTTCAGACTGATTGATAAACGGCGAATTAGTTTGATATATAAATTATGAATTTATGACATACTCGTATTTTCAAAAACGATACTGTTACAGAAGTTTTTTTTACCAAAAGACGTAAAGCCTATCTTTTTATTATTATTTTTTATTTTTTATTATAAAAACGTTACTGGCCAATGTTTTTCGACTTTTTTGCATATTTATGCAAATATCTTTATTAACAAAAACTAATAAAATTTTCCTCAAATGCTGATAGCAATTTGTTTCATTTTCTAAACTTTTACTATTATACTATTAGTGTGGTCACTTTATTTAATTTATTATTTTAATATACATATAACAATACTAGTAACATATTTTTTTAATAACTAGGAGTTCCATTTTGATATTTTAATTAACGAAGCAGATTCCATAATCACTAGCTCTATGTAAAATATTTAAAGTAAAATTTCTCACTCGTTAAGTTTACAAAGCAAATTAATCTAGGACTATTTCCAGTGAGAGGATTCCATTGAATGGATGATAATAGCTTCTGTCGGTGGAAAGTCAACTGTTGCTTCGGAAGCTATTATTCACATTTAAAATTCCTAATAAAATATTTTAAACATTTTTCTTAATCATAGGCCTAGAAAACATTTATTAATAAATTATAAATTACTTATTGAAGTTATTATTATATAGATATAGATATATATTGCTTTTAAATATCTTTTTGTGATATAATTCACAGGACGTACTCGTTTATTGAAACTCTTCTTATAGTCTGCAATACTTTTAACAAATAACAATGCTTTACAACTCTTTACAATAAATATTCTTTGAAAAAAATACTATTTGCTATGTATTCAATGGTTCTAGGCTATGCCAAAACTAAAGCTTACAAGTTTACTATCTATTTCAATATAAAATGCTTTTTTTACCTTTGTATAATATTTCGGGAAAACACGTTTACTTTATAATCCATTATACTAATATATTTCTTTAATTTAAAAAAATATATGTGTTTTTTGTAATGTATGGTTTCTATGTTAAAAAAATATCGTAAACAAGTTGGTATAAATTGAAACAACTAATGTTTTATATTAAAAAGTCAACTACATAAATAATATAACATGGATTTCAGTAGAATTTAAACTTAATATCTTTAATATATATTTTAAGTATGAGTATACTACTTCTTAGCAAATTTCACATTATTTTTAATAGCAATATTAAATGATTATAGTATATTATTTAAATTACTTCTCCATTAGTTCTTCTGCATTATTATAATTACTTTTCAATAAACATTGAAATACAAGTGAGGGAAATTCACCTTAAAGCAATATTTTCATAGAAATATTATCTAATTATTAGAATAATGAGGTAATAAAGATAAACGGGTTTTTCAAAAACAAAATGAGACCACAATTCTTAGCAAACTAAACTGTGGCGGGCCATTCTGCTGTCTCTCAGTAAATAGCTTTAGGGAAACTTATGAATCTCAGTGAGTTCAAGTGCTTGCATTGTATCTATGACGTCTATATACTTATAACTACATATTTAAGTATATCGATAGCTACTTAGATGTTAACTAAAGGTATTTTTAGAATTATTTCTTATTTCTCTTATGAAGATTTTTTTTATTATGAAGAACGTTCCTACATAAATTAATCAATTAAACTTATAAATGTGGAAATAAAAAAATAGCTCTAAATATTTAAAATATCCGATTCTTTATGACTGTCAAAGTAAGAAACCGGCACTAACAATTCGCTTTATCTTTCTCTAAGCTCCAAGTAATACCTATATATTTTTGTGTAATGTCCAACACTAGCTAGTGTTGGTATTAAAGGTTAAAGCCATTACATTACAAAGCCCGTATGCCACATAATAAAGGACCGACGATTTTGCAAGGAAGGAATTCTTGGACGATGAAAGCTAAGTTAAGTAATTAAATAAAATAAAACTAATAAGCATTTTTTTTTATAATAAGTTGCATAAATAGTGTTGTGTTTCATATTTCTAAGTAGTTTTAAATGATGGTTCGTTTCAAAAGATTTCATCACTTCCTTAACATGTCAGTTATATGTCTAGTTCTAGTTTCTATCTATCTAGTTTCTGACACTAATGACTTTAATCGCTTGAAATAAATAATAAAATTATATTATAGATAAAATACAAAAATTCTGTCGGTTCTGTCTGTTCATTGTTTGATATTAAAACTTGTTTGTCTTAACATCTCTTCCGGTAATAATTAACTTCATCATGGCAATATAATATTTATGAATAGTTAAAAAACGAATGTTAATAAAAGATGTTTCTTAATTATAAAGATACATATTTTCAGTTAATGTCAACACTGAAATTTTAAACAAGGAATTTTACGTAGAAGATATAAAAATCTTAAGTTAACATTTTAATTACAATATAGTAGAATTTGGTTGTGTACAAAAACAATGAATATAACATGATGTCTGAAACATTTCACAGTCATTTAATTATAGTGTTTTTGGTGGTAAAACACGAAATTAATTCCACGCGATGGATTCCGACGTGTCACGAATGTTATCGTAACAAATTAATAAACGCTTGTTACCTGGAAAATGGACTCCATCTTTAATAAACTAGAATAAAGCATTTTTATACTAAAAATATCAATGCTACTTTAAATAAACTAATTATTATATGATATTTATATTTAACTCTGTATATTCTCGTGGAATTTTATTGGAATGTGCCCGACTAGTTAAATATATATACAATAGACATGGTTCACGAAAGTTTAAATATAAAAATAACTATTACATTACTTGAAGTTTCAGGTTTAAATTATGCGATACAAAATAAAAATATTCTGTTTTACGCTGTCTGTCTATACTTAATAAGTTTTTAAGTGCTGGAACAAGCCGTCGTTTTAATTGCAGCAGCCAGAAAGGGGTGAGATGAATGGAAGGAAACGGCATCCTTGCCAACCGGCCTACATTATTAAAACTTGCCTGTTACTCACTTTCGTAACTCTGCAAACATAACGAATAGCGCTTCTCCAATAAACTTAAAACAAATCTGTTTCGAAGTGATACAGAAGCTAAATCACTACAAAATATCTAATGCTGTCAAATTTCATATCCAAACATCAACTTAAATATAAGCCAAGGTCTGAAATGGGCCTCAGATTTAGAGTAGCCTAAAAAAAGGAGCCAGTACACAGAGTGCGGGTGTTTCAATAAAGGAAGTTTACTTACTAGAGCAACTTAAGTAAGCATATTAAGAAGTGAAATAAATGTGTATATTTTTATATATTAGAGTGATCTAACACTTAAATTCATTACATTTCCTGATACCTCTTACGTGACTTATCTAATTAACCATAAGTCTTATGAGATAAAGTTGTTGCTTTAAGTAACGTTTTATAAATTTGCTTATAACCGGCATCTTTGTATGACTTTGTATGGTATAAGAGTAGGTAATTACCCTTCAAAATGTGACCGTTTTACTCTTAATACATTGCCAGTTGCGGAAAGAATATGGGAGTAAAAATAAATGAAACCAATCTTTCATATGAATGCAACGTTACAAAAAAATACAATTGAATCAACTGTCTAGTTTCGAGTTTTCTGGAAAAATGAACTGCCGTGCTATATCGTACCATGAGTGTTACTACAAGCTGGCCAACCAGCAGTCACGTGATCCTAACCGTCAGTGACCACGTGATACTCTGACAGGGATTTGTCCTATCCTGAGTCATCGGGTTCATGATAGGACAATTCAGCTAAATCCTAAATCCTTAAAAAAGTATAGTAAAAATTAAATAGGTATACTTACTGCCTTTAAAAATTCATAAAATTATTATAATTGAAAGTGTACTTATCATGTCTTTATATGATCTTGTATCACAAAGAATCTGTATTAAAGGGCTTGTTATATAGTCCTCAAACATGTCAATCAAACCGGTAACAGTTATAATTCTAAAAGGTTAACTGATAAGGCAAATCAATATGAATATTCTGATAATATATCACTTTATTCTATTTCATATTAAAATTACTTTTATAAACTGCCTGATACGATAAAGAGAACCTAGCACTAAGTGGAAGAAGAAATGGCGATAACAGTACACAACAGCATGATGAAGAAGTCTGGAAGCAGGTAGGCCTACTTCCAGACTTTAGAACATAAAGGTCATAAGAAACTCCTTCGATTGAGCTTTTTTGGTCATCTTTACTTTAAAAATTGCTTTCCACAAAAACTCCTATTATTATTTGATGAGTAAAATATAGCTGAGATCTAACATGAAAGTTATATCTAAATATTGGTTAAGATATTTTAGATTCGGATAAGTTACTTCAACGATATCTCCAACCAATAAACTTTACTAATATTTAATAAATTACAAAGTACAGATATCTATGCCTACCCTACAAAAACACAAAGAAAACGGTACCTCTTATTAATATAGATAAAGAACCTTCGCTGTTTCAAGAAATTCACAGT
Organism: Dircenna loreta; assembly: GCA_963555665.1. Taxonomy (NCBI): domain Eukaryota; kingdom Metazoa; phylum Arthropoda; class Insecta; order Lepidoptera; family Nymphalidae; genus Dircenna; species Dircenna loreta. The sequence continues at coordinate 8,370,556 of OY743093.1, read as the reverse complement.
ATTCTATATATTTTCCTTCTCCATAAGACTATATAAACTTGAAAGTTTATTTTTATCCAAATAAAATATATTAGTATCTTAAAACTTTGAAAATGTCCATAATATAATACTTTGAGAATATAATCAGGATATTTAACATTTTACAGCTATTTACAAAGTAAAATATATATATAAACATATTATATTTTAAACAAAACAGAAAAAAAACTTATGTAATTGGTAACAATACTTATGTAATTGGTAACAAGGAATTATTAAATACATTTTGTAAAAAGTGCTCTCAATATTGTTCAACCTCGTTCAAGAAAATATATTTTGGCCCTCAGTCTTTCATTTAAAATATGAATTGCAAATCGAGCAAAATATTATATTGATATTTGAAATTATTCAAAGCAAATTCGTCTAACGAACTATTGGCCTGATTTTTACTGTTTCCTGAAATATCGTAATAAATAATGAAGTCTTTATAATGATTTTATTTAGACTAGGTGAATAATTCAACACACTATTTTAATAAATATTTTCCTCTACCAAAAAGAAAACTATCAATTTTATACACACATTCAAGTGTCCATAAATACGCACATAGGTATTTCTTCTTATTTTTATTCATATGATTCAATTATATTTTCCATGAAATTTTTATACCAATAAATGGTTTGTCATTTAATACAATTAGGGTAATATTCTGTGAGTAATGAAATAGTTACAATATTTAAATTCCCAATTGTTCTACTCTATGTTATATATCCATAGTATTTAATATGAGATTTTTATTAAATATTTTTTTTCTTTTAAAATTCTTTATTTCTTTTCAAATTTAAATTCTTCCCTGTAAAAAATCTAAAACATAGAGGCAGAAGGTCCAAAATTCACTAAAGAGTGTACATTATGTATCTCCTCATTTATGTGAAGAGACAAGATAGCCGAAAATCGCCTGATTGTATAACAGCACTCGTACTGCGTATTACGAAGCAAAAGCTTTCCGAAGGCAAATCAGTCGTATTATTTCTGCTTACTCAAGTCTAAGCGAAACTTGACGACCCCCCTTACACCATAATATTTCCCGGTTATAACTAAAGATGCCTGTTTTGTGTTAAAAAACTTTATAAGATTTTACAAAAATCAGTTTCGTAGATTTTTAATTGTCAAAGCTACACGCTTGAAAAAATAATTACAATTGAAAAAAGCAAGCAACTGAAACTGAGCGTGTCATATGTTTTTTGAAGTTATATTTAAATCTTAAGCATGGCATCCTGGCATATCGCGTCAAACCCTCCTTGCATCATTCTCTAAATATTCTAAAATACCGCTATCACACAAACGTCCCTTTGTTACTTTCGTTAATTTGTTACTGTAATACTTGAACGTTTGCCGGGATCTTATTGAAAAATTGTAGACCCCATGTCCTATAGTCCTATAAAAAATTTACCTCCTTACTTTTTAGAGTCAAGTAACAGGTAACTCGAGATTTTGTTTGTTCCTCGTATATATATTGTGTTTATAACTATGCTTAAAAACCAATCAGTATTCTTGTACACACATATAAGATTTTGGAAAATATACTGATCAGAAACCGTCAGTTAATTTGCTTTAACATATCTCTACTGCCCAGATTGTAAATTGTACGGAAAGATCTCTTTTGTAGAACGAAAATAGTTTTTATGCCAGTAGCGTAACCCCATAGTTGAATACCATACGATTTTATGCTATGAAATTATATACATTAAACTAACTTGGCGGTAATCTTGTTAGTGAGGAATCTGTTTTTTAAAAGCATCCGCGGCAAAGGTAAGTACACTTATTGCATTCACTTATTGCATTTTAGCTTCAACACTGACTTACAAAAACTGATGGTTAAACGACTTCCATTGCTTTTTCATTTACGTAGATCCCTATTTTCAAGTATTTTATCATTTTTAAAAAATAACATTCAAGAGAAAATAAAAGAAACAGTACCTTGAATTTATAAATTACTTTGAATGAAGCATTATTAAAAGCTTTTATTTAACTTGACTTGTATGTATACAATACGATGCGATATTCTTCATTGTACCAAAACAAACAAAAAAATAAATAAAAACAATAACAAATAAAATAAAAGATAGTACAACAGGCGGCCTTATTGCTAAAGAGCAATCTCTTCCAGGCAACCTTTGGGTAGAGGACACGAAATATGTAAGTGGGTGTTTAGGTACAGTATAGTACAGGATAATATAATATATGTATGTTTGTATGTATTAAATTTTACCTACTTCCACGTATCTGACTGAGCTGAAATATTACATACTATTATAGCTCCGATGCATGCAGGTAAGCATGACCTGATGCTGCTGCCAGCATTGGCTCCAGACGGCGGAACTCCCCAATCGCTAGTAGTAAGGACACGAAATTTTGCACACTCATTGGGGTAGAAATAATGGGTCCAGCATGAAATTGCTGCCACATTCATGATAGGCTCCAAACCAGGTAATTCCTCATCCGTCAATGGTAGATTAATAATTCAATTCGTAATGTGATTTTTGCTTAAATATCTCACGTATCTTTAATAGATAAGTTAATAAGTCATAAAAAAAAGTTAAAAAAATTAATAACAAATATACGGAGGCATTTGCAGACGATCTTGCAATACTGAAACGTAACTCCAAACAATTTCAGGTACTTTTAAATGAAGTAGAGAATTACTATACGTGGATGAACGGACTGAGGACCGATCCCAGTAAATGCCTTATATGTAATTACACGTTACTGACCTTAAAGCGCTTATATCAAGTGAGATTAAGATCAGTAAATCTTTGAAGCCACTCTAAAGCCGAAGTCTTAGTTCCCTCCCGGGACCGCTCTGATCCTTAATTAAGTTCTACACAATCACAGACCATAAAACCATAAAACTTTACTTACTGGTAAAACTATTTGTTCCATTAAAGAATGGACAGATTTGTAAATAATGATTTTGGAGTATTTAGTACACAGAAGTTTGTGCTGTTGGGACCAACAACCGAACAGAAACGACTCCTTTGATCCTCTACAACAACACGCAAATTTTTCGATGAAGGCCAGGTAGTACCTACTAGACTAAACAGTTTTGGGTCATTTGGGTTTTGAGCCCTGAATTGGCAGCGAGTATTTTCTTCTTGTTATCGTATATTAAAAACCAATTTAAGGGGATACAGTTTTTACTGTCGTTTTAATGTAAATACTTATTGCAGACTGAAAAATGGTTTAAACCCATGAAAGCTTATAAGGTGGAGAGTCCTTAGAAAATTAAGTTAGTAAAATTAAGCCTTAACAATATTTTTCAAATTTTCTAGTGTTAGTAATATTATACAAGGCTGTTAGTTTTCATTTGATTTTTTTGACGCTGCCATCCATCCATCATAGTATATCACAATAGGTGTGGTATCTTCGTGGTGTCATTTCAAAACCCTTATTTTCACCAAACACTAAGTTATCTAATGGGTTTAATAAAATTTACAAGGAAATCTCCATGTCTGTTTTCTCTCCTCTATTATATTAAATATAATTAAGAAAGTCAACTAAGTGTACAAAAAATCTCAAGTTAAAGTTACGATGTTGCGTTGGTATTACTTTATTAGAGTAAACCTTACATATATTAGAATTGCCTAAAAAAATACATTATGATAAACATTTATTTATGTATGAAATATTGTTTACGGTTTCATCTGTACACTTATTTTTTTATTTATTATTTATTTTAAAAATGTATTGATAAGAATAACAAAATATATATTCAAATAATCGATTAAATAGTTTTAAATTTTCTGCAAAACCTACATAGTGTTTTAGTAATACCAACAATATTTCTCCATTAACGCGATAATGGCAAATTAAAGTTTAAAACATATTTTGAAAGAGACGACGTAACAAAATAACATAACATCGTATGTCGGGGCTACCTCTTTGTTAATTCAAACAAACTCCCAGATGTTTAAAAACAATGAGGATTTTATAAAGATGGACCCGCTTGTTTTTACTCTCAAGCAGAAAAGGACGTTGAGTGGGTTCACGGGACAGCGCAATTACGTCCAGCTTAAATATTTTCTTTAAATCTGTTTAATTTGTCAGTAAGATAGCACTAACAATATCTGAATTATATATAATAATAACAATACGTTTAGACTAGGGCGTCTAAAATTTCAAAAGGTGCCAGGTTAAAATGGTCTTTTATCCTAGGATTGGTAGTCAACAGGTTGGATACTATACTATTGATTGTTCTTACAACACTTCGATCAATGGTTCTTGGTTTCAATGGTCTGAAAGTAGGTAACAATGCTCTAACCTTTTCTAAGGTTTTCAATAACTCGACCAAAAGAAATTAAAAAATCTGATCAATATTCTGTAAAAACAATTTGGACCATCTCTGCCACCTTGATTTCTAGTATTTTCTCATCTGATCAAAAGTTACGTCAACATTTAGCAAAGACAAACTATCAAAATTGTTAAGTATCTCAAAATTATGAACAGGGGTTGAAAAAGTGTTAGGATGTTTCTATTTAAAAATATCCTTAACCGTTGTTCCGCAATCATCTATTTTTATACTTAAAAATAATTAGTCATTAAAATTAAACACTTATCATTTTTTTCTAAAATTGCTTCTAAATTTTTTCCTTGTAAAGCAAAACGCTTGAAGACTTTCTCAACATGATTACACCAAAATATAAAGGGTCGATCTATCAATGGCCGGATGTTTTTAGCATAATAGAAAGGTAGTAGTAGGCAGGTAATAGCAATGAAAAATAATGTCAATAGTGAAAGAAATACTGAATTTATCAAGAATTGAAGTTTCAGGTAAGGTTTAGACAAATATTATCTTACAGTATCATCAGCTATATATAATTACAACACTGTTTCCAATGCTTTGCCAGTAAGTCAATTTTTAACCAGGTTGGTCAGAGCATTGAGATTGAAAAGCATTTTCAAGAGAGGAGTGTTCCAGATGTCACGGAATCTTAAATATCTTCTTGTGTGGAATAGATTATATTAAGACCATCTGTTATTGACATCGTTTTTTCGAAATATAAATATATAGTGCTGATTATATTTTTACAATTATTTCTACAACTATTTTTTACTACTAGTTGCCAAATACTTAATATATATATATATAAATACAGCTCACCTTAACACTTTCTTGATTTTTTCTTCTTTATATTGAAAAAAATATATATCTTTATCATCATTTTAATCCACAATAATCATGATTTGTGAAATATTCGCCTTTATCTTGTTTTCTATACTGATTGGTTTTATTTATTTTATTTTATTTGGCTATAATATTCTCTTATTGTTTTCATCACTATAAGTAGAATTTGCTTATACTATTAGTATGATTATTTTTTTACTTTTTTATTTTGATATTTAATTAGGGTTTTAAATATGAAAATACTTTTAACCAAGCCATTTCCATAACCACTTGTCAAATTTTTAAGGAAAAATTTTCACTCCTTAAATTTACAAAGCAAACCACTCTGGGAGTCATTTTCCACTGAAAGAATTCCATTGAATGCTGACAATGGCGTCTGTCGGTAGATGGAAGCCTATTGTTGGTTCGGAAGCTATTATTGACATTGTTTCTTCTCGTCTAAAAATATGGTTTTATAAACATTTGTCTAGAAAATCAATAAGTCAAAAAATATATAGATAGATTCTGTTAAAATCTTATAATTATAGGTTATGCCTCTGTCAACTTGAGGATACTTTGAACACCTGAAAATGTTTTAGGCCGTAATTATAATCCAACAAAATCGTCGGATTTGAATAAAAAAATATGTTGTTAGATTACCAAGTCAACATATTGGATTCTTTTAACTCCGTAAAATACACGATCTATATATTTACAAGAAACGATAAAAATTGGTTAAGTATATTATTACTTATACATAATATATATATTTATATATAGCAATAGCTTTTATTATATATATTGATTTTATTATCGTATAGAATTTTTGTTTTTAGCGATCCATGAAGTAATATGTCAGTTGGATTTTATAATAAAATAAAATTATATGATAAGTTAAAATATTGTGTCAAATTATTTACTTAAATGAAGTAAGTCATAAATATCTGAAAGATTCTTGGACTGCGAAAATTCGTAAGACCCAATGATCAATAAAAATATCTAAAATGTCGTTTTCAAATGTTTATTTAGATCAAATAAATAATAAATTACTAGAAATTTCATTGCATCCCTAAAAACGGGGATACGGCTTGCTAACGAGCAAAATATATTTTTTTTATTAAAACTATTAAATATGTCCCTCTAATGCAAATTGTTTTAAGGAGACCCTGGAATCGAGTTGGTTTAATGAATTGATATTCTAATAACAAAAATCAGAAAAATTAGGCTTATATAAATACCACTCGAGATAAATATTTTATAGTACTAAATTTTTTTTTAAAGTAACAATCAAATGTTTGTTCAAGTTTCAACCGAAATTTAATAGTAAATATTGACTCCTTAGCCTACAATAACAATAAACGTAAAGAGGGATGGACTTTAATAAATATTAAGTGATGATAGATAGCTTATAATTTGGGCAGGCGATAAAATGGGGGAGAAAGATAAATTAAATCGGTGACAATAGCTATTGAAGGATAATTATTATTTCTAACTTTATACATTTTGATAGTAAGATTGATACTGAAGTATTTAATAGACAAAGTATATGGTTACGCTATGTGAATGATTGTTGATATGACAGTCCAAAAGTTTTTTAAATCTATATATAAAAATGAAAGTTTGTCTGTATGTCCTTTATATAATCGTAAACTATTTATTTGATCGTTTGACAAACTGTAGGAAAGTTCTTGTAAATGAGCCCTCGAAGTTTTCTGAGTTGGTACGAGCAATTTTCGACCGATGGCGACACTGACATGCCAATGAATTTCATATATTATTTGCCAGGCTTGCCACCGCACGTTCTTAAATTGAAAATTGGCGTACCCATCAGTCTTCTTCGAAATATAAATTCACCACGACTTTCCAATCGAACCAGACTCTCAGTCAAGAAAATTATTAATTATTGTAAATTTTGATTGGAAAATACTGTTGCCAAACAAAGCACAAGGACAGTATTTGCAAGGGTGTGGATTAAATATAGGGAGTCCATGCTTCTCACATGGCCAGCTTTATGTGGCCTGCTCACGCGTTGGAAAACCTTCTAATTTATTAATTTATTATTAACAGATGCAAAAACAAGAAATATTATGTCCTAAAGCACTTCAATAAATATAAATGGGAACAAAATGATGTTTTATATTATAAAAAAACATTAGGTATATAACTAACAAAACATGAATCTCTATGTAATTTAAACTTAATATATTTACATTCAGCTTCATTTATTTCTTAAATTGAACAATTTTGAATTTCTTCAACAAATAAAATTAGTATTGAGTTGCAGGTTTTTAACAAAGAAACAGGAAATTCAAAGGAGAAACAAGATATCAATATTTGTCTTAGTATGGGTGATAGAAATATTTCTGAGACACTAGAAGACTGCGTCATTAATATTCCAATCGAAATTACTAAAACTCTTTAACCGTCTTGTTTGTTAATCAAATCGCTTCTTACACATAATTTTCAATGTTCAAAAATGTTCCTTTTTTATTTACTCACATTTCTCCAAAACCAATAATATAATAATAAAATCATTCAGAAGTTGAAATATAAAGAATACAGCGTCTTTAAAGAGTCAAACCTTGGTCTTTTTTTGTTCTTAGCTTATATTTACGATGTGATGACCAATAAATGTAATGTAATCTTGTTCGCCAATGATACTTCACTAATTTTTTGATTATATAGAAAAGACACGGATGTCCTACATGAAAACGATAGAACGATACGAAATACATATTTTAATAAACTTATTTGACTCAAATGTTAAACTACTATTTACAGACGATTAAACTCGTTTTTTGATAAAACCATTGCACGCTAGATGACTTAACAAGTGTCACAGCAGCAACAGTAATTGTTATTATGTTGTTGATAACTAATTTGGGATTTTTTTTCATCGAAGCAGTATCAATATTATTAGTTATATGAATTAAGTGTTGGTCTACAAGGGCACTTTCCTTCCATTAATATTATAAACGCTAAATATAATAACCTCTTAAGCCAATTTAAAATTACGAATACTGGTTAAAAGGTGCCAATATTTTAAAAGGGATGGTGTCAGCCCTGACTAAGCGCTGCCATTTATTAAAGTTGCTTAATTTACTACTAATTAACAGTATAATTAAATGTTCATGGATTAAGCAACGGTTTTTCTTCTTATTGATTAATAGTTTTGTATTAATTGCTTTGCTTGTGATTGTACGTTTTCTTATGAAGTTTTTTTTATTAATTGTGGTATAGTCGTTGAATAATAACCACCTAGAAAATATTGATGCTTAGATATGGGCAATAGCGATATAAGGGCAACAACATTAAGAAAAATTACAGATATGATTATCTGCGTACACATGGAAAGCTATTTTGTAATGGAGTACGATGAAAAATAAAACTTAATCAATCGCACGAACCGTCATGATTTCTGCGTCTAAGATATATTGGGTCTGGGCTGGAGGTCGTCATTAACGAAATATATTACCCGCAAAGCTCAAATTTGAAGTAACCCCAACCATTTTTTTCCAATATGAGCATAGTTTACGAGTTTATTCTCCTCAAACCCTTTTAATATTTTCGGATGTAATGATCAAAAACAAAATATTGACTACTGTGTATTTTACAGCTATATACTTATATTGTATAATATTGTAAGTATCAGCAAGACATTTTTTAAGGAATTTTAAGGGAAGAATTTTTTACTACTTACTACTTAGGGTTCTCTATAAATATAAAAAAATGCATATGGTTTTCTTAGAAATACTCAGCATTATCACTGAGAATATTAGAAAAGAAATTATCCCATAAAAAAACAATACTTGTAAGAAAACTAAGTCTCGCAACGCAGTTCTTCTTCAGTAAAAGGTTGTAAGATCCACGTAATACAGAGTCGGTTATTAATTTATTCAGTCCCTACTAAAGGGACCTTCTATGTGAAATTGTTACGTAATTAGCTAACATGACAATATCCTATAGTAACCATATCAATATCTACTAAAAATGTTTTAAATAAATAAATTGACTCGGTCAAATCATAAAGACACAATGGAAATACAAGTAATTCATATTACATTAGATTGTTTGCATTGCCGTGCCCCCAATAAATATTTTATCTCGAAGGTTGTCAGGCTTGTCATGAAGTGTGAATTGGAATGAATTGAATGGTACCGGACATTTACGTTTATGACAAGAGCAAAAAAAAAAATACGTTTTGCAATATGAACAGCGTGTACTAATTAATGCAATTTTGGAAAAAAGAACTTGTGGATATAGACCACAGTTTTTGAATTAATATTATATCGTTATATAATTTCTAATGACAGTTTCTTTATATTTTGTTACGACAATACGAGACGGTTCATGAAAACAATATTTTTAAAACGCCAAGAGGACTCACGCAATTTCACAAGTTCACTACAAGAATCTTATAGTCACCTATACTCTTATATCATTTTAAAAGTGTATTAACTAAACTTTTCAGCTGTTAAATAACTCATAATACCAAAAACGTCTGTTCCTAATTTCTTTACAGTTTTTAAGAGAGCCATCATTCATTTACGAGGACATTTAGAACAAGAAAATTTTGGGCTTCGAAGTTTTGGCAATTTCCGCACTTGCCGACACTTTTTGTGACCTCGTACTTTGTCGTTAATCTTAAGAACAAAAAGTCCGTCCTTGTGGAATTGTTACAGTAACAGTGTTAGACAGATTTAAATTGCCAACTTGAATTTGCCCAGAATGAAATATTAGGGTGATTATTAGGGTTAGAATAACGGTAGCTAAGTTCTTCATTTATAGCGCATATCATTTTTTCATAGTTTCATTTCTATTTTATTTTATTATAAAAACCACTAAATTAAAATAACTGTATTTTTAATCAAATCAACAACAAGGTCCTATAAAAACAAATGCCTTGCTGTAGTATACTGTGTTGTAGATAGAAGCAAACATGGCAGACAAACAATACTACTTACTACTTTTTTGTAAATTATTTAATTTTTAACCTGTCAAAATTGTAACATTTTTATTTTTAATGAAGTGTAAGTATAAGTACAGACGATAAAAAATACTTCTATATATTTGAACTCTGAACCTGATTACTGTGAAATGAATCGCCTTGTTACTCCGTGCACTTTCATTTCAGCAAGAATATGTTTTTATGTTTTGTCATTACACAAAATATATATTTTTTCATTATTTATGAAAATTGTGAAACATCACAGGGCTCGTTATATTATAGCTGTTTTTGTTTAACACTATATTATAAACAAAAAACAACTTTAGTTTGCGTACTTATAAACTTCATAGAGGTAATTAAAAATTAAAAAAAATATTTTTAAATTGATACGACACATGAAAAATATTTCTAAATATTGGTTAAGATATTTTTAGATTCGGATACATTGCTTTGAAAATTATCTCCAACTAATGTACTTTCTTACATACTTACAAAGTACAGATATCGATGCCTATGTAATGTAATGTTATATAACCTATGTTACTCAACGAAGATGCGGTTTTATAATGGTGAAAGATATTTCGAACCCGGTCCAGTAGTTGTTGTGTGAATATTTTATAATAAGCTTAACATTCCTTGAAATAATATCTCATGACTAATTACGAGTATAATATAACATTTCTAAATATCTCATTTCTGATTTTTTGAAAGAAAAAGTAGCCTTGTCTTTTAAAAATCTCAATGCAAAATTCAATAATAATCAATCCGGTACTCTTTGCGTGCTCTATTAAGACCGTAAATAAAATTTACTTTATACGTATATTTTTATACTTTTTGGTTGCAAGAGAAAAAAAAGTTAATTAGTACAAATTGAAAAATTAAGGACAATAGGTAAGATAAAATCTTCATTGCTAATAATATTTTGATAACTTAAAAAAAATCATTTTCTTTTTGATAATTTGCCTTATTAAACTTGAATTAAAAATATTTAATATAACATGTTGTAACTACTTTCATAATGTTCCTTCTCTATATAAATTCATTTTGTACAATTTTTATACGATTCAAAAATATGTACACGGATATAATTATCGACTAGATTTTACAACAGTATTGCAAATTATATCTTAATTTTGAATCTGTTCATTAAGTGCCATAACGAAACCGTTATATCAAAATCTTTATAAAAGATATAAATAACCAAAGCTGTGATGTCTTATATTTTTATTTATATATAAGCTGTAAAATGAATATTCTTTAAATGTGCGTTATATTCTGTTACAGTTATAAATAATGCAATAGTTTTTTGCTTTATAATGTCATCAATTTGTTAATACATGAATCTTGTACTGGATTATGGAAGTCGCTTAGACTTTAAACGCTGCAGCGAAACTCCACTAACCGACGCATGTATTATCGCGCCTGCCATTAACACTTTTTTTTTAATATAAGAGTAAACTCTATACTGAATAATTTACAATATAATATTGTACAGCTTTGCATTTAAAATAGGATAAGATAACATAAGAGATTTTTCACCGAGCTAGAATGACCTTTTGAAACATTTGAAGAACATTAAGTAAAGATGACCCGTCTCAATAGGGTCCAGGGTTAAGGCGAGTTAAAGGACTTGTAACTATTTAGTTGCTGAAAATTGCATATCCTTCATAATCACTGCATAACTCAATAATATTATTATAAGGTCAATATATCATAGAGTCCCATTGAACGGTTTTTTTTTTCATTGTTTTTCATACACAAAAAATATCAAACTGTAGTGATAAAATTATATAATATAGATATGTACAGAGACAATAAAGTAATCTTATCTATAATATAAGAATAACATTATTTTGACTAGTAAGGTTGAGTAATATTAAATCCAGCTTAAACATGTAACATTACAACCAGCCAAAAACTTTTTAGAAAGAGATAAAAGCAATAATCATTGAGGACCGCACTAGAATTCGCCTAAGCTCCTTTGGGTGTACGATGTAAAAGCCAGACAAGTGATACAGGGCTGTACTGGTATTAGGCTTAAACGGAAGGGATTAATCCCTTTTAGAAATTGCTCTCAATATAAATGTTATAACTAGTTATAACAAATCAAGTTCACATTTAATTTATAATTTGGTATTATAATGTCTTTAGAGAAATAAAGTGAGTCTTTAAATACTGGGTACGTAACAGTCATCATTATTTATTTATTTGAAATAATATAAACCCAATTGTTTTATTGTACTAGTGTTCTTTTGTAGTTTAGTCTTAGTGAAGATTAAACCTAAATGGTTGGTCAAATAGAACAAATACATTTAAAAAGAAAATAGATACCCTACGTCGTGGACTTTCAAAGTATTAAGAGAAACAATATGAACTAATAATATATTACTTTGAGAAGAATCTATACTACTTTTATAATAATATCTCCCTACAAGTAGACATGAGCTTTATTAACAGTTAGCGAGAAGGGAATGGCAAGGTGCATCACCTAAAGAGTAAACTGTTCAATATTATTTCGTAGCTATGGTTGATGTATTTTGTTTTGAAAAATAATATAATCTAAAAACGATTCGGTAAAAATCACGTACCTAAGTGATAATTAGGAAATGCAATATTATCAATAAATAAGTCTCGGCTCTACAATAGAATGTGAAAGTCATAAAGAGGATTAAAACTAGTTTTGTCGACTCGCCGGGCAAATCAAATATTTTCACTCGTTTTGTAATTCCAAACTACTCCGCTGGGTCATGAAGCCGTAGGTATCTGGGACTGTGAGAGGCTTTTTCGAGACTTTCCTATGGGTAGTGTCAATCGTCACTTTTTTTTGCGGTCGTGTTCTGAGTTATAAAGTGTTATAATATAATATAAGTATATAATATACTTCCTCATTCTGAAATTGTCATAAAAATCTAGATTAGCTAATAGTTTTTATTCTGTACAAGATTATACAACAGAGTTGATATTAATAAAGTTGAGTTTAAAATTAACTAACCTGAGAGTGAAGTTCTTCATTCACTTCCTAAGGAATCAGTAACTAGCACCACTCTCGTCCTTAGTTACCTTAGGACCCGAAACTAAGGTAGTGTAAAAGAGAAAACAATATGTTTTTGTTCCTGTTGCGATTTACAGTTATATCGGATTTGAAAGAACAAAGCTACCATGTCAATATCCTTTTTACCGAGAGCTATATTAACTAGGTTACTAATACAGCATTGTGAAGAGGCTGTTTGTTAGTGGGCTATTTTTCTTATCTGATTAGTACCATTTATCACTATTTTAGGAAGGTTGGATAATAAAATGGGCTCAATATTAATAATAAGTAACTCTCGAGTGGGCTTAAACCACTAATAATGTTATATACTAAATATACCGTTATGTACTAAATATACCGTTATGTACTATATATACCGTTATGTACTAAAACACACACAACATAAAAAAAAGAATAATCTGTAGATAAATATATAAATAGATAAATGAAACTAAAATCGAACAATAAATTATCGACGGCATTCTACTTCACTATTTGTTTTCTTTTTTTACTACTTGGCGGTAATTTATAAAGAACTTTAAAAAAGTGTTTCGCGTAAAGCTAGTAATTCTTTAAGCCCTTGTATTTGTAAATATCATACATTTCATAATAGAGCGATAGAATACAATACAAAAAACCCACATACTGTACTCACATTATTAAAATTTAGTTTGTCTCACAAAAATTAACTTCCGGACCAAATAATGATGTACGGTTCAGCGTTTGAAATTATTGGTAGATGGAATGTTAGGTTTATTACTCCATAGATGGCGTGACTCAAATCAAATAACATTCTTATTTTACTCATAACGTAACAATGTGAAGTTACCTACGTATTTTGCTTCTTATCGCTCTTAGTCTTGTTATTTTATCTTGTTATTGTTATTTTACTCTTGTTATTTTATTCCTTTGGTATTGTTTATTTTAAAGTATTTAGCGCTATCTATTGGTGCAAGCAATGTACCAGTGTTCATATTAAGAACACTGACTCCCACCAATATTACCATATTGACTATATTTACGATATATATACAACGACAGTCAGCAATAAGCCCCGGGTACGGAATCTGACCGCTTAAATGTATCTGATATTACTTTGATTCATCTAGCTCTAGTTGGTCTATATCAAGAAAACTAATAAATCTTTTAAGGAATTACATTTGTTACAAACTTCGAGTTTGCAATGTAACGTTTATTTCTTATTTCTAAATTTTATTAATTCAAACATTATAGGGACTTTATTAAGGACTCGACGATTACGAGTAAGAAATAAAGAAAAATTTTCTATAAATGGAAACGCAACGGGTCAGTGAGTTCTTAATAAATGGATAAAGCATAAAGCGGGCATAGAACTCAAATGGAAATAAAAACGTTGTGGCGAAAAATTTGATGGCACTCTCATTTTGATGTTTACATTGAAAAAAACTTCATTGCTTAATAAATTTCCATATAAAATACAATACCAAGCTAATATAATATAGTTTCTTAAAATGGTGTGTGCATAAAATGGACTTATCTACGTAATACGTAAAGTAGGAGTAAAAATATAATTTTACATCACATCGCTACAAAATTGTTTGCTTTAACAAATATGATCGGATTTTAACAAAATTTGGTATATTAATATTATAATCCTAAAGACTGGTTTTCTGAATTAAACGAAAGAATTGTTCGTAATGAATGATTAATTTAGGCAATCATTACTAAATCAATTACGTAACTATTATTACCATTGAGATTAGTACGATTTATTACATAATTATTACAACTTTATGCGTTTTTTGTTCCGTACTTTTAATTTTTACATTAGTCTATTTATAAATAGACAAATAATAAGCTTTACTATAACTAAAAGCCTCGATAGTTGGTTGATAAGTCGGCAATTGCCTAACACTTTCAGTTAGCAGGTATTCATTGATGTGTGAATTGATAGTTTTATCAATTACTAAAGTTTATTTCCGAGATACTATCTGCTCACTTGAGTGATAATAGTCAGAAACAACTTAGTTAATAGACTGGAAGGTGAAGGTGACCTCAAAATGAATTCAGATAATGAGTTTGTTGTACTTGGTTTTTCAGCTGTCTTATTAGTTTTGAGATTTTGAAGAGAGAGAAAAGAGCAATAATTATTATAAGAGATTTAAGATATTTGTATGAAAATAAAAAAAATAACTTTGTGGTGGTTTACTGAATTACTATTGTTTTCGAAATATTTTGTTAAAAGTGATATATTTCGTGAATATCTTTAACTAACATATTTTATATAAATAAGGACATGCCAATATGAATTTTAAGAAAGATGAACCTCAATAAAATCAGCAAATTTGCGAAAGAGAAAATTATGAATATTAGTTACGGAACTTATCAAATTATCTCGCTAAAATTAGAATAACAACGAAAATTTGTCAACCATTTAAATACGCTAATTTATTATTTATAAGCCTTTATTTCTCAGTTATAGCTAATAAGTTGTTAAATATATATTTTAGAATAAGAAAAAAGCTTTTGGTGACTATGACATGACATTAACATTAAATTGTAAAATACATTTGAAAATATTTTATTAGTAAGAAATATAACATTTATTAAACGACAGTAAATTTAACAGGTACCGCACAAAGACGGCTGCAGGCCATAGCCTGGTGGTGGTGGGTTTTCACATAAAGTCGTCTGACCTGTTATGGGTTCACACGTAAACCTCTCCGCTCTGAAAGTGATGGTCAGTTTATCTGTATATATGAATAAATATTGGATATATAAACTTATTCTTACAATACGGTAGATAGTTCCTCAATAAGTTATGATAAATTTAATCAACTTATTTTAAATACTTACTGAGGGCCCCAAGGTGGTATTCCTCCACATTTTAAAGTCTGAATAATATTATGCAGGCTTGAGATGGTGACATCTTCCTATCAGAATAAGTAAATATCAGTAGATTATCTCATTACTTCTTATTTCAGAATATTATTCAATACAAAAGCTGCATTATTACGATTAGAATAAGCTTCGAATAAAAATACGTCACACGTATCGTCACAAAAATGTATCGTAAAAATTAATTAACAGTACTGGACTGTGAATAAATTTTTACAACTATGTCTGATCTAACTGACTCGAATAGTTTTTATTCAAGTCGTAAATGGTAAAATAATTAGTTGTATGGCTTTTTTTCGAAATGAATTAAAGAATATAACATTTCATAAAAAAAAATAAGCGATTCAAACTTAAATTGTTTCTCTACGGTACCAAAAACGGGCTTCCAACATATTTTCGTTACTTTTTACGGGTTATTGAAAAATAGTCAGTGTAGTAGTCATATGTACGTATCCATGTATACTCTTGTCCAAGAATGAAACACTTTAACAATCCGCTAGCTAATTTTTTATCAAAATTATACTCGTCAAAAGCTTCATAATATACGCGTATATTAGGTGTGACTATATTACGTAATAATCATCTTCTATGACAACGACAGGTGCGTTAACGCATGCGCCCTGGCATTGAACGGTGTCGACACCAAACATGCCGTCACTGGACACTCCTCCAGCACAGCAGCAGGTGAGTTCTTCCACCGTGGACAGTATGATGTCAGAGCCACGGAGCATGCAAGGGGTTGTCACACAAACTTTTACATTAAACTTTCCTCTATATCTCCTGCGATAGTAAAATCGTCATAAATTATTTTATTATGAAAACGTACGATAGTTGGTTATTTTTTAAACAATGTAGTCTACTAATACAGCTCTATTGTGTGCATTTTACTGGAATGTATATTTTTTTAAATACATGATATTTAAATATAGTCACGAACACATTATTGAAATCTCATAAAATATCTTGGAGTAAAGTACACCTCTTATTCATGGTGTAGAACGTAGCCCACTCGTACACTCTCATGCGTGGCATACTGAGAATTTCGGCCACTTTGTGCATAGCTGATATAGGGATCCATCCTATTTGCCTTTGAACGATATCCATCGCTGCGCTGATCGCAGAGCGCTGCGCTCCTTCCGGATAGTTCTGAATAATAGCTGAGAGTCTCTGAAACATTATTGCAATTGTTAACATCGATGTTCGAGTTTTGTTAAAAAATATGTTCAATATTTTCTTTATTACAGTCTAGTTGAAATTAAGAAAATTCTCTTAATAATATAATAATTTGAATCGAAATAAAAAAATAATAAAAAAACGGTATTTAAGTTGATAACTTAGGTCTGTAAGCTAAATTTTATACAATTAATAAGTACCCTTAAATTTGCTTGAGAAAAGTCAAATGGAGTATGGGGGTTGTTAGATTTACTGTCTCTGTGAGCAAAAAGCTCGTCGCTACAAAACCACCCCGAAGTCGAAATGCTCCTCTTCAAACGGGATATCTGGAAATATTGTCTTAACTTAATATAAATATGTTGACTATAAAAAACGTACTTTAAATGTAATAGTAGACTATTAAGAAAATAATTATATCGACTTACTTCTGAGAGCTAAAATTAAATCTAGTTTATTTTATGGATGGTCATTTACTATTTAAAACGTATAGATAAATCAGTACCTTTACTCGATTAGCAAATTTCATCATCTTGAAAAGATTATTTAACAATCGATGATTTGTTAAAAATATATAAGACACATAGTAAGTTTCCAGTTCGTTACAATATAATAAGCCGTCAGTATGTCATCTATAATCATAATCAATTTAAACGAAAATTATAAAACAAAAAATAATAATTGAAAAAGGTATTATACGTATTCGTATTCGCAAGGGAAAAGGAAAACGATAAGACAATAAGTTTTTTCTTTTGATTTGGTATTATTAATTTAAAAACGATATCAACATGTTTATTATATTTTCTATTCATAGAATTTGGGAGCCAATATGTTGTAATAAAATTAATAAAACAAAGGTGATGTTTTATGGTAATATAAGTATAATGATATAAAACAAGTGGTATGAAAAAATATTTTTTATAAAGTTTTTTTACAAAACCTGAAGCAGGCTATTACGATAAAATATGAAAAAAAAGAATTTAATAGTACTTATATAAATGGGGTACTCGTATGTAAAAGAGCTGCCTTTGGTCTGGAAGTATTTTTGTATTTAATTTTTATACACATATAATGCGTACGTAAAAAATAAAAAGGGCAAAAAAAATATGTTATTAAACTAGAACAAGGACACCTTTAAAAAAACTATAGATTTCAAATATATATGAAATATAAGTAACGTATGAGATTAACAAGTGATTAAATTATTTTGTTTTATAATAGAAAATATCATCAGGATACTCAAAAAATTCCAAATTCTGGCTTCCTCTACTTATTACTTATAAGGCCAAGGCGAAGCAGCGGTTATAAGCGTATGTTACTTATAAAAGGTATATAAGACGTCTAATATAAAACATTTAAGCAATGAGAAATTAATTATCCCAAGAAAAGTATGAAAAGTATTAAAAAGGTAGAAGAAGTAATTTGAGCAACATGAAAAACAAACTAAAGTTATTTGAAAAACGTCATTAGTGTTATGAGATCACAGTATCGACAACGAATACCAAAGAACGGTAACATAGTAAGAAATCTAAGGTAAGAAGATCTTAAGTTCACACACTGAGTGGTAACTTGATGTTAATATTAAATATACCAATCCCTTCCTAACAATTAACGGTGTCTCGGTAACTTTCTTTACAAAAATATGCCTACGTCACTCATTCACTCATTCACTCACTCAACTAGCTGTGTTAGCTGTCTTTCACCAAACTTTTACTAAACTTGGATAGTTTCTACGTTGTATTCTACTGATTAACTGAGAAGCTTTTATAGAGCTTTGATCATAAACTCAGTCATTTTGCATTTTAAAACACTGTGGTAAAACAATTCTTGTCACTAAATATTTCTTGTCTATTACTTTTGTATGCAAACAGTTATAAAGTGTTTGAATTTATTAAGTAAGTTGTTTTGATTTTATCTCTCTTCATTTTAAATATATCTTTTAGATTACCTTTCTCTTATCAGCTGTAAGTATTTAGCCATATATTAAAATATACGATTCCAAATTCAAATGTTATTATGTTTATATAAATGGTAATAGTTAGTAAGTATATGTCCTAAGTCTCTATTACAATTATAAGAAAGCATAAACCAGTATGGTGGATTACAAACCTATTTTCTTTTAAATGAATCCTTATTTTTTTTCATTCCATTGTTCAGTCCCAGGAAAATAATACAAGTATACATCAAATATTTTTACAGGACGGGAATCGAACATGGGACACGTCCTATAGAAGGCCATTTTATTATTTTTCTAAATTATTTAGCAATTTTAATTGAGAAAAAGTATGAAAAACTAAATATTTCGTGAAGTGATTTTATGTATGATATTTTGCTCGATTTACAATTCACATTGATATTGACAATTGACGACCAAAGGTCTAAATAATACATTTTTTTTAGAAAAGGCAGATATGCATGCACTTAAAAAATCAAGATATCTTAATAAGTCTACGTTATAGTGGACTTCTTTAGATATTTTGATTTTATTTTATCCAGCTCATATTATTTTAATTCTTTTTTATATTCTGTAGTAAGTACCTCCTATTTTTTAAAGATTTAGATGTTACCATTGGTGAAGGAGGGTATGAATTACATTTTTTTTATAAATTTACAACAATTTTCGGCAATTGATTATATTACATATTGCATTCATTTTTTCTCAGATAAACATTAATAAATCAAGTAAATCAAATTCGTTCGGTAATTGGCTGTGTATTTGATAAAAAAAAAATATCTTTCAACGAAAAATTGTGTTTTTCAATTTTGGGTATAAAATTATTATAACATGATTTATTTTTCATGTGGGCTTTCTGTTCCAAATCCAAAACTGTAAAGAAAAAAATTATCTAAGGAGTCACGGCACCAATTTTGGCTTAAAAATACATCTAGATTTTTCGTATTTCGCAAAAGCGTGTTTGGCCAAAAATCATACTTTATAAATACGAAATCAATAAAACTATCAATGCATTAGTTTTTTTTACCGTGACTTCAAAAATTTTAAACCATCAATGATATATCTTACAAGTAATGAATTAAATATTTAGGTACAATCAACGTTCAAGTACAGATACCTATACTTTTTTTTTATAAAGTAAACTATATTTTCGATGAAATTTTTAAAATGTGTTATAAAACCGTTCAATTTAGTAAAAGTTCAAACTAAATTGATCCCTCGTATTCTAAATATTAATATTCTCTTACCCAGAAGAATTAGACCCTTATAATCTAACCCTCCAACCTTATCCTTGGTTTTGGTCCTTGGTCTATGTGATTGACGTCTCTAAGGACGATTATTACACGCTTTCAGGGACGGTTTCGTTGTTACCCAAGATTATATAGAATGACTTACGACCGGATTAGATTACTTCGTATTGTAACAAGGTTTGGCTGAAATATTTATAATCCTTCAAAGGACAGGGATTGCCTTTAATATTGTATTATGATTTACCTAAGCTCTTTCGTTTTGACTAACCACACTACATTTATAAATACTGTTCCATTATTTATTCCGACGAATTTTAAATAATAAATATATATTGTGAGTTATTATAATCACAATTTGGCAAAGTCTGAATGCAACAATTCTGTATGAGGATTGCACCTTTTTTGTGAGATTTGTGAATCAGTATTTCAAGTATGATTTGGTCTTTAATATAACATTCAAAGTAAACGGTAATATACTAATAACTAAGCCCGACGCGAAGGTGGCGGCGGCGGCGGGGGGGAAGGTGTAGTGATGTCATCAGAGGGCTCTTGCAGGTCTTCGTCACTCGTCGTTGTCACCCGTTGTATACACACTGAACTCACTGTGTCACTATTAAAAACTTCTGAATAGAACTTGCTCTTCATTGTATTGATAACCGGTTTCCACGCCGATGGTAAGGAGTTACTGATAGGATAGGGTACTTATTACGTCGTAATTATAATATTAAAACTATCTTTCGTGCGCACTGCAAGTTACGGTCATTGTTACGGTCACCTAAAGACGATAGCAACCTAGACGTCCCGGGAGTATACAAGATTCCTTGTGAATGCGGGAAGTGTTACGTAGGGGAAACTCGTCGAAACGTTAATATACGGATCACGGAACATATACGTAGTGTTAAAAATTTAGACAGCAATGGCTCAGCGATAACGGAACACGTCTTAGATTCGGGAACGGCGCATTTCATACGTTTTGACAAAGCGTCCGTATTAGCAAGGGAAAAGTTTTTAGTACCGCGTAAAGTACGGGAGGCTATCAAAATTAGTCGTATACCGAACTTCAATAGGGATAGTGGTTGGACCTAGAATTTCAAGTTTGAAAGTATAATTGTAAGCTTATTCTAAGACTAAAGAGTGGAGATAATGAGTTCTAACTTTAGAAGGGAGGTATTCATTGCATGTTTATATCTTCAAAAAAGTTCGCAACCCAGATAATGCAGTTGTCCAGATAATATAAATTAAGTTCGACTGGGTCTACTGTATCTTAAAAAATATAACGTAACCATATTGGTGGATGTTAGTGAACTCTGTCAATGTGTTGTTGACTTAATATTTCTGTTTGCTCTCCAATTGAGAATAATACAATAATTAATTACTTTACAAATGTTTACTTGAATATGAAATGGTACATACAAGATAATGATTAAATTATGCAAAGCAAACGCACTCATAAAACTAAAAAACTTATTATATATTCAAGAGTTGGTCATATTGAGTTTCTTCTAAATTATGAATTAATTATAAATCTATAGTTTTTGTAAATTACTATGGACATTTATATCGTACATTTCCAGCATACAATTTGTAGAAAGAGTAAAGTTGTCTATACTGGCACAGTTTATTTTAATCAGTTACTTAAAAAAAAAAAACATCTTTGATTCGTATTGAAGACTAGCTGTTTAGAACTTCTTTTGCGGCCTGGAGTTTTTCTTGGAAAATTTTCAAATGTTGGCCGGACCATAACGTATAAAAAGAAAAACAAAAATGCAAAAACATGAAAAAATATATATTTATTTAGTGCTTCTTTATATACGGATCACATAGCAATTTTTTTTTCATAAATAAAAATATGTATGGGTTTTCCGTAGATACTACTTTATTAAAAATTTAACTACTTACAAGACAAAAATAGAAACACATTGGGATATAACGATATCAATCTTAAAATCGGGTATAGGTATCGCTGATTAATACACAATGCAATACGCAATATGAAATAGTATTTTGCAGAAATAAGTATATCTAATTCACTAAATGCTGTGCACGAACTTATTATATTCCAGCAAGATCGCTTTTTTTCGTTTATAATATGGCATTAGAGCTTCGTAATGACGACAACCATTAATGCTAATTTTGGACGTCTAAAAGGTATTTTTTTTCGAACTAGATAAAGAAGTGTTTAAATGAGTAACTTTTATAAAAAACTGCAGACATAAAGAACTGAGTCATAATCACTTCTTCCTAGATTTATTTGTTTACTAGCTTGTTACATTAAACGTACATGAACATTAGAAATAATAATAATAATACATGAACATACGGGCATAACTACGGGGTTATTTCGTGGTGTCGTGGTCTTTTAATAGGCGGTCAAAATGTTCCTACAGTGGAGAATCGATGGAATGCTAAGAAGCTTCGTCTCTGTCTCTACATATTAAATATATTGCGTGAATATTGAATGCATATGTATCATGCAATTATAACAATAATTTTATTAATATTTAGGTTTTAAAAGATTGATCTTTGTTTCTATTTAATGATGTACAAAAATAACACAACACACTAGTAGCTTCTTTATCATCAAACTTTTATTTTTTAACTTGTGCCATTTTGATAAGTAAAATCGGGGTATTATTTTTTTATTAGTAAATGAAATAACCACCGTTTTTAAAAATCATTCATTATTAAGAGAGAAAATTCAATCAAAACACTTATAAAAAAAATAGTTATGTATTAAAAACTCTCATTCCTTTTTCTTTTCTGGTTTTGGACAATTGTAGCCCTCGTGAAAGTTTCTCAAATAGTTCCAAGGTGACTCAATCTTATAATAACGCATTTCTTGGGAAAATTCCACTGGCTCATAAACTATTTTCTTAAGATCATCATCATACCTTACCTCTGTATATCCCACAAGAGGAAAATCTTTTCTAAGTGGGTGTCCATCGAAGCCGTAATCTGTCAGAATCCTTCTCAAATCAGGGTGATTAAGAAATATTATTCCAAACATGTCATAAATTTCTCTTTCTAGCCAATTACAATTTCCCCAAAGACTTACCGCCGACTGCAATGGAGTAAGCTCGTCAGTATATGTCTTTACTCGGGCTTGCTCGCCAAATCTTAGGCTAAGAAGATTATAAACGACTTCAAACCTATATTCTCTACTTGGAACATCAACGGCCGTTGCTAAAGCACACTGATTGAAGCAGGCATGTTGATGATATGCCATAAATGTGAGAACGGGTTGAAATCCTTCTGGTGCAATTAATATTTCTAATTCATCAGTATGCTGCATTTGAATCTTTTGCACATATTTAGGCATACACGCTGCCACGTACAGACCAAATTCGTAAAGCTTTTGACGTTTGATATTATTATGCTTTCGAAGGGTATGACTCTCATACTCTATAGGTTTTAAACAAAACGGATCACCTGTTTGAACGTCACCTTTTTCTTGGAAAAAACATTGGTTTGAAAACAAATATCGTTTTGGAATAATTGAAAATATTCTTTTTACAATTGCACATCTGTAAATATGCATCTCGTATGTTAGTAATGTCACAAATGACTTCAATGTTTTTCATAATTGGAAAGCCAGTATAAAGGTCTTATAAAAATTGCTGGAAACTATTCGTTTTCAAAATATTTTCATCAATTTCTACTAACAATTATTGTTTAGATATAACTATTTAAATTATTTTATTCGTGTATGTCTGTTTTAATTGTTATTCTATCATTCTATATAATATGTTATAAGTAATTCTGTTCATTTATCGGTATTTTTGTTAGAGAACATCGTGTGACTCTAAATATGAACTTTATTTTATAAGGTTAATTTGTGGTGGAATACAAGTAATATATTTACTTTATTGCTAACTTAAATTGCTAATGTTTCAATAAATTTAATTCTTGTGCTACTCTATCACCGATGCAATGTCTATGTTGAATAGTTTTCATATTTCCAGGACTTGATTAGATCAGAAATCATTTTAATCCATTAAATCTTTATAGATGATCCCAATAAATAAGGAAATATTATATCCATGACTTGCATAAATTATATCTATATCCATAATGTTTTAAAATAACTTTTAGCAAAAAAGCTTTGGAAAGTTATATAACTCTTTTTTTATAACAATTTTAAATTTCAGCATCAAAATGGGATCATTTTTCTCTTTGATCTTGACTTAAATATCGAAAAAGTATACTTTCACAAAGCAACATAAGAATTTAATTTTGGCTTCGACAGCAATCCGGTTATTACGTGACAAAATTCCTCTACTGGAAAGCGTTCAATAAATTCACAGATTGTTCATCAAAAATATATTATAAAATATTCTCTTTCATCGAACAAAATATTCAATAAAATAAAAAGCCAATGAAAAACATGAAATAAATAACATTTTGTTGATGTCTATGCTACATAATACTTCTGGTGTAAAAAATGTTATTATGTTGAATATTTTTACTTCTACTTCGACAACTTAGGACATGTTTTTTACTTCTAATATTTTCTATTTTTTTTGTTTAGACAAAATGCTTAAATTTAAAACACTGTAAGTTAAAAAGTTTAAAACACTGTAAGTTTTTTAGGCATAGAAATTTAAAGCGGAGAGTTATTAATATATAATATGTCGTTAAACAATTAAAATAATATAATTTGATCTAATCTGAAACAGTGCTGTCATAATATATTTATTTTCATCAACAGTCGTAATACATTCTTAGCCAACGAGTATGACTTATCATGAGTATAAGATCAGATTTGCAGTGACTTAGCGTCTTATTAAGACAATAGCCGTCCTGTACCAACTTCGTTGAGGATTAATTTTATGTGATGCAATTACATTATGTAGTCAGTATTGAGTTTTATGTCGGACTCACCATATTAAATTATTAGAGTTGTATTTGAAAGTTAGCAGTTTTTAATTGTTGATCACTTCTCGAAATACAATGTTGGTCGGTTTTTTAGTTAATATTAGTTAAATATATTGGCTAAATGGAATTCCAATTCGATATAAGCTAGCATATAATTGAAATATATGGGAAAAATACTCAAATCAATATGTTCCCAGAGAAAATTTCTGCCCCTGAGCCTTATTTATTGTAAGAGCAAATGAGTATATTATGAATGGTAACATAAAACCAAGCCAATATTCCAATTACTTATATAAGAAATAGTCTTTTGACGATTTGATTACAAAATATTGCTCTATTTCTAATTATGATAAAAAATATATAAGAATTTTTTGTCATAATTATTGACTCTTAATTTAAGCGGACACTCTATGAACGGTATATATAAGGACTCTATCTGATTTAACGTGCTTATTATACGGCAACCATAAGTTTGTATTTACTATTTTAATAAAGAGATTTTACCATAACATAGAATAATAATATTAGTCTTTATCATTATTATTATTTGAAATGATAATTACAAATGTCTGATGTCAATATTTGACAATGAGGAGTTTATATTGTATTTCGACTTAAGTTGATTCAAAAAAGAAATAAAACGTACCATTCGATAATTTTAATTGAAACCGTTTGGTCCTCAGTGTATGCACGGCGAGTTGAAAGAGGGAGTCAAATAAATGAAGCCAATGAAATTATTTCCATATCCCCTCAGCATCGTTTAGACTTTCATTCATTCGGTATTTCTTTATATCCTTAAGAGACTTTCATTGGTGTTTTTTTAGCAAAAAAGTTCGATCACGAGCTCGGGTTACAGTTGTTATAATAACCTATACATATGTATATAAATTACTTAACTTTACCCGATATCATACTAACATAGGAACTGTCATTTTTTGTATAAATAATAACCATTTTAAAAAAGAGATTTTTCAATCAATGGTTGTTGAGGTCATACAGACAGTGCAACGCACTCTGGTTAAAATCAATACAATAGGAATTAGAACTTAACCTCCAACTATTTGAGGTACTATTTTTTTAAATTTCACCATGAAACTTAGAATATATCTATGTTTCAGACTTCTATGTTCCTAATACTACCTTCTATGTTCCTAATACAGTGGCAAAAATATTTAAAAAAATCTTTGGTCGGAAAATCTAGTTTTCCACTATGTCATTTGTAAAGGACAAAAGAAGAATATAATGATGTACTATGAATAGGACATTGCATTTTATATTTTAAAAACCTTTTATTCATAGGTACTAAAACACTGAAACAACTTTTGATTTAAGGTAACGTATTTATTATTTAAAGTACTTATTAAATATTAGTCTCACTGTCCAGTAACAAAACTATTTGGGTCTAATTTTTGGCAAAAACTTGCGTTGGTATTAAAGATATCAAAATTAACTAGGTATGACATTAATATTTATCAATATATAATAGTTATATCTTCATTCTCTTTTTGTAATAAACTTTTATAAAAAAACTTAAGTTTTGAAAATTTGTTCATTAAAAAACAACTTATAAATACTTCGAACAACGGTAGAAAAAGAAACAAAAAAATATTATGATCTAAGACAAAAACTTAAAGACTCAGTGTTTTAATTTCCATTAAGCGCATGGAAATCTATGAAACACTTCCTATTTGGTACAAATCATAAAAAATATTGCATTTCTTGCAAAGAACTGTAGTTTTTTTTATCACAACCTGGATTGCGGTATTGAGTTTGTTTGGATCCATAGTCGGGCAGCTGGGCTGCTTTTTGTTGTTTTCTTTGTAAGGAAGGTAAAGGCAATAGATATTTATCCTTTATTTTTATGGTGTGGCAAAAGTTTGTCAACCTCATTTGGGTCATTCTCTCCTTCACTGCTTTCATCATTATTTTCTATCCACTTGCATCCTAAATTTAGCTTATGTTCCTTCAATTGTAAAATTGTAAAATTTGTTTCCACAAGATTTTTTTTAATTTTCCGTAACCAAGAATTAACGACGACCAAATCAATAAAACGAGAGAGAACTCTAATTGTCCACTTCTTTGTGCGGTTTCTAGACGGCCAAACGAAAAGCATCCGATCAGTCAATGTTACTCCGCCCATATTTTTATTGTACACTTGGACTTCTTCTGGTCTTTGGATGTGCTCATAAGTTTTTCGTTGCTGCAACCACCGCTCACTCACACTCATCTGTGTTGTCATTTCAGTACCGAGACGACAACATAAGTACGGGTTATTATCAAGCCACATTGTGGCTGCTAATTTTTTTGTCACTTCGAATACGTACTTCGTTTGTTCTTCGAGGCTGCTTCTTCAAATTTTTCGCATCTGTAAATATACAGTCTTTCGGGAGCCTATTTCTCATTATGGTACTAGTACCTTGGAAATAGAATAAATGATGCTCAGGTACTAAAGAACGTGTCAGGTACAAAACCAAAGCTTCTACTAAACCGAATCTGGGCAGGTTGTATCTCTTTGATATATAATCATATCGCAAAGAATTCCCCCAGGAGTGGCTAGAAAGAATACTTTAAACCCTACGTAGTTGGGTTTATTAGGACAATTTTGTCGCATTTTACATTGACCTGATATAAACAGAATTAACTGATTGGTTTTCATCGGACGAACTCTTTAATAAATTTTCCTAACAATTTGGTCAATCAATCCTTTGTGAAATAAATGAAAAATCATCGTTGGATACTTCACTTAAGAATTTAACGATTTTTTTCTTATGTTTACCTTGAAAATAAGAAGAAAAAAATAAATTCCATTCTATGTACTACACCTAGAACATTGTCAGTACATTAAATGAAAACTTTTTAGATTGACATCGTACTATGCAAAGGACATCTAAGAAACACATATTGTAGGAAGACGATAATACATGTATTTCGAAATATAAATCAAAATGTACTTATTTCATCAATCACCCAAGCACCTACTTTTCACAGAGATAAGCGACAATTATCATTAATAAACTAGACTTACTTACCGGTCCTTAGGCGTGAGCGCAACTTTACACTCGTCGACGCCATTTTGCTAAAAGTGGCAAGTGACCGGACCTCAGGGAACTATTTGTTTTTTCGAGAAGCAAGTAACAAATGTCACTACGTTTTATTTTCACCGTTTATAGACTAAGATCAGAATATAGATATGTTATAGCTAAAGCTTATATTGAAAAGGAGTGCTAAAAGCTGAAAGCTCTATTATAAATTCGTAATCAATAAGTTAATTTCTTCCTTCTTCCCTATCGATGTCAAGTACGATTTAGTCTGACTTCTTATTGTCGCTAGGTACTCGGAAATAGTCACCTGGTGCGATAAAATAAAAAATATTATCTTTATATGTCTGTGTTTCTACCCTATTTAATATTAGCTTATATTAATTATTATACTATTAACAAAGCGCCATCTATTGAGTACTTACTCAATCCAGTCAACAAATACTCAAATTATCTTACAAAGGGAGGTATCATTTATTAGAATTGTATAACACTAACAGATAATTCTGACCGTCTGTTAATGTTAATAATAATTTTTAATAAAATAAATAAATTAATTGAGGTGTAATCAATCTTATTTTTGAAGTTGAATTGAAATTGCTCTTGATGTGCAAATTTGAATAAAATCGATTAAGTAGTTTAGTCATAGTGACATGTAATTTATATATATTAAGTTGATACATTTAAATTAATTCAACTCACAACTAAATGCATAAAACTATGCGAAAAACGCTTCCAAATATAAAAAAGCACAAAATCATCTATTCAATGTCAGCCGGACATAAATTTCATAATTTAAATAAATTCCTATGTCACTCACAATTTGAATCATTAGTTCGCTGTTTTCGTTTCAATTCAAATCAGCGTGAACTGTCACGGTAATATATGAAAAACAATGGAATGGAAATGGCACCATCGGTTGAAACCTTCGTGGGCTCATGTACAACTTTGGTAAAGATCATATAATCAAATGCATAGTTTACAGTTATATCACATGACATACAGACCAACATTCATTTATTTATATATATATCTGTAATTAGCGAAAATTAATACAGTTACTAAACGAACTGGTTAGATCGGAATAAGAGGACCCTCTTACATAATATTGGCGTGAAATAGATGTTACAGCTTTATTTTGCAACCTCACTATGCGAGACGAGTGGTTATACTTTAACTATAAATAAAATAATAGAAAACGATAGTACAATAACGATAATTAAATATAATTCAAATAAAGAAATTGTACAAATAATTGTTGTAAACAGTTTAATGAAGTCAAATTTATTCTGATAGTTTCAGATTTCGGCCCGCTTGTCGTATTTAATTTTATTTATCTAAATGATAAATATCAAAAATAAAAGATACCATATTTTTTGTAATGTTCTCTTTTTACAAGATTTCAGATTCACAGCTTACTCATATATATCAAACTTCTTGTTATAACAGATTTCAGATCGAAATCTGAAAAGCCAAGTCTCAACGGCTTGCCGCGTAAATCGAATGAACCTTATAATAGTAGACATCACTTAATTTTAATGTAAGTTTTTGGAAAGTACCTAGGTAAATCCCTTCCGAAAAAAAATCATAAATAAATAATCTGTTTTTCACAACGAAGTACCTACAAGCGTTTAATAAAAGTTAGAATACAATAAATTGTATGCATATAATGTACAAATTTTATTGATGTAATAACCATTTTTGTGATTTCACTTTATCATAAAATTAAATATGTACTATTAAGTTTTTGTAATAATTTGTCATTAAATGTAAAATTCTTGGCTCAGATTTTATTTGAAAAAACTTATATTTTATAACTTCATTACATTGTTTTACAAGTTTCAGGGTGAAATTGGCAAAGAGTAAAAGCATACTAAGTCTAGAATACTAGTGACAGTTTTCAAATGATCGGTGTCAAAGTTTGTTCGAATGAGGTTTCTCATAAGATCAAACAAGTGATATATAAATGAACCATAATTGCCGCTTACTATTTAAATTATAATTGACAGCGCCAGCGATGGCGGAGTGATAGGGCCGTCATTGTTTTAGTCGATCTTACATTGCCAGGGTTAAACTCCAAGCTACGCGAACCGACAGTTTCGTGTTACACAAGTGACTAGATCCGCGCCTCCAAGAGAAGAACACTGGATTATCCATATTTTCAAAAACCGACTATGTACTCGTGCAGCCATTAAAGTTCAATTGACGTCACTGTGTTTGCTCCACTACTAAGTAATCAATTAACAAACTTTAATTTAAACAATATCGTTAATCACGGTAGATATAATAATTTATGATATTAAAATAAAAAATCAAAACTAATGTAGCTATATTAGATTGTTAGTAATAATACAATTAAGTCTTAAATAGGTAACTCTGAGAGAAATTTTAATGAAATGCCAACACTATATGTTTATACCGGAGCTCATGTAGCGTAAGTGTTGCCATAAATCCCGTTAAAGCTATGGCCCGAATAAGATATTACTATAGTCTGAGAGGCGTTAAAGAAATTCATTACTCAAGAAATAGCACAACTCAAGACTTAATAATGGTCTGACTTAGTTTAATTAGCAACTTTATATTAGTTATATATTTTAGTGAATCACTATATATTCTAGTGTCAACTTTAAGTTTTTATCTTGATAACTTGAATTATAGCAGAATACATATGGCTTTGATTATAGAATATTTTTTTTAATATTTTACATTTTTTTAAATAATTGTCATGAAAATAATGCGAGATCAATTTGAAACTTAAAATGTATTCTAGCAAACAGATGATATCTGAATTAAACTGCAGCTTTATAATCAATCTTTGCTGTAAAACCCTGAAAAGGTATGATATTTTAAATAGCTATATACAGAGCTTACCTTCTCTCTTAAATAATATTCTTTACTGTAAACTGTGTAAATGATATAAGGTTTAAGAAGAATGGCTAATACAGCATCTGTATACAGATTTCTTTACATTACTATGATTAATTATTATATGAAGGAATGTTAAACTATACTATTTAACTATACATGATTTCCTTTTGAAAACAAGGTTTTCTTATATATAAATCAAAACCTAGATATGATGTAAATATATTTTTTATATACGGACACATCCACATAACGCAATCTAGCCCCAAACTAAGCAAAGCATGGACTATGGGTTCTAGACAACTGATAAACCTACATAAACTATTTTTTTTGTACATACTTACATTTGATACATATTTTCCATATTCAGCATAAGGGTTAAGAAGTGACTAGAAGGGTCCTAATGGTGAATAAACTTTCATGCGTTCCTTAATCATACTCGTTATTTCTTTGGATTCAAATTCTCCTTTTAATGTTATTGCCGTGTTTATCTATTGTTAAGAATTTCCACAAAAACAGCAATCTTGAAGTGAATAAACTTTTATTTACAGTAGAAAATGTATCCCAATGAAAGCTCTGTGTGTGGTGTATTGAACATTTTCAGCTATTATTTTCGAAGTTGAAGTAAGCATACAAGTACATCCGATTTATTTTCGTGCCCACTGTCGCATTGCGTGTCCACCCTTCTAGTAAAACTTCTGAATTGTGTATGACTGTCTTATTATTTTTGAAATGAAGACACCTTCTTTAAAATGATGCTGTTTTGATACCTTGTTCGATATTTAGTTAGTTTCTATTTAAAATCTATTAACCACACAATATCATTAGTAAGGTAACAAAAATACAGAGTATTTATTAAGTAAGTAAGAGTATTGAAATAAGAATAAATGAAAAAGTTATTTAGTTATAAATAATTTTTCATTGTCATTTCGAGTTAGTTACCTTTTAATTTATTTTAAGCAGGTTAGCCATAACTAGCGCATTATTTTGTAAGTTATTCAATCAATAAAAAAAAATTAAAAAAATCAAACTTCAACCCCTGTCGCATTGACAACTGACATATTTTATTAATAATCTCCTGTATACTTTAAAAAAAATCCCAAAGAAGCTTAATAAATGTAGCCCTTGTCCCAATAAATTTGATATTTTTCAAACCAAATTTAAGTGCTAATAGAAATTACTTCATAGAACTGTAAAATTAAAAACAACATCATTGAATTGAAGGATGGAATCAATATTTATATCGACTTGCATGAATAATATAATATTATAAATAAAAAGAATACAATAGTAATAATAAATAATAATATTTTGTATAGATACATAAAGCAAAGCCAGAGTTAAGCCTATCATAAGTACCTTTAGATATTGATGGTAGCGAATGATTCGTGCGAAGCGCTTTCGATGGCCTGAAACTGTCAGCCGTGAAATTTTACGAACCACTTATCTTGAATACTTTGAATAAAAAAAATAACAAGCGCTCCTTCCTATAAATTACGGAAAGAAAGAAGGTCTTCTTTTAAAAATATAAATTATTGGTTAAGTTGTGAATGCAGTTTAATTATTAATTTAGTTATTCAATCCATAATGTATTAATATTATCACAAAAGTAATAAAAATATTACTTTTCCTACATTTTTATATAAGTTATTTACTACGTTTACAAGTGGATTCCCAATTATAAGATTTATAAGATTTTCCATGCATAATTCATTCAACTTACGATAGAAAAGGCAGTTAAAAAGCTTTCAATGCAGGCTTCAATAGATTCTGAAGCTGCAAAATGAGAGAAAACATAAAATTTACGTATTATATTACCAATTTCCAGCATAAATCATATTCAAATAGTGTGTACGGTAATAGCGTACAATGGTTTTGCGATTAAATGTACCAGTGTTTCAAAAGCAATTACTCAATAATAAATAGACAAAATAGAAATGTATTTCTGCATTAAATTGAACATTGATTAATTGATTTTATTATACCATATAACATGAGTATTCATTCATTTTATTAACACAATGTTCACTTATTATTTTGCTGTCAATAAAGCTAAAAAACAGATTTAAATGTCCAGTCTTTTGTCGATTTTTTAAATATTGAAGAAGCTCAAAATGCTTATCATATTAGTCACGAATATTGTTAATGTTGAGATGAAAATAAATGCAACAATCATATTATTTTTAAGCAACAGAAACGCTAGATGGGTTTAAATAATAAATCATTGTCAATAAATCATAGATATAGATCAATGATACTTAATTGATTATAATGGATATCTCAAATCATACTTATTTAAAAGAAAGCAAAAAATATCAAAAATCACATTTTCTTTGTCTCGACTACAGTATTGTTAGGAAATAGCTCTAGGTAAAGACATCCATATATATTTTATTATCCATTCCATAGACTGAACTTAAGAAATCTCTAGCTGCCATGGCTGATAAAATATGTCATACTAAAACGAATAAGTTCCTACATAATCTTAAAAGTAGTTCATCTTAAACTTCATCTAAATACGTTATCCTGAATTGACTCCCTTCAGGACGTTCATTATAACTTTACTTGACCTTAAAGTAGAGGGTAGAATTTATTGGCTAGGAAATAAATAAGAAGATGTGAAGTCGCCGCCAGATAGGAATTCTGCATTTTCGAAGGTAAATCAGATAAATCTACAGCCCGTGTAATATTTTTTTTACATTAACTATACTTTTCTTTTACTATTTTTTTAGAACAACTGTTTACTATAAGTCCGCTCGTTTAACTACATCCCGAATGCCATTAACTTGCATATTTGTCACCCACTCACTCATCCTGCCTCTCACTGTATCTTCTCTCTTTTATGTCTGGTTCTAGTCTTCTCTTGTAAGAAAACATGATCAATGATCTTTTTTATTTATGTTATAAGTTAAATTTTATAGTATTCGTCTAACAATCTCCCAAACGAATGTCATTTGAATATTTTTATTAAAATATATTTTTTGTACAATTTGCAATTCATATTCTAAATTAACGACGAAAGGAATTATACAATTTCTTGAGCAAAGCTTAGCAATATCAAGGGCATTTACATTTATTTGTGAAGTTTCTCTTTAAAATTAATTAAGAATATTTAATACTACAATTACTTGAATGCTTTGGCAACATGATATACAGGATATTTTGAAAGTTGAAATTATTATGAGCACATTCCGATTTAATATACCCAAATCCCACTAGTATTTGCATGATGTTGACTAGCTTATATTTTGATTAGCCCGAGGCAACTAGAAGTTAAATTTCGTAATATTATATTTAACATAGATAATTTAAAAATGTATGACGGTAAATTGTTAAAAGTGCAGGCTTGGTTAATTCTCTCTCTTTGTAATAAAAAGCTCTATTAAGTGTAAATACTCGTACCAACTTGGACCAACTTTGACCACTTTAAAGCAATAGCAGTGATCACTTGTATACGTCAAATGTAAGCGTCAGGACGGCTTATTTTATACCATATCGAAATAAGTCCTTCTGTAATGACACTCCTCACCTTAAAAAGCGAGATTGTATATTTTTGCTACCATTATAAGATGCTATCCCGTGAAATATATGTGATCGAAATAATCGGTTGTAACAAGTTAGATAGCTTTTCGATAAATTATTGTTAATATATATCTATTAAATAGAATTTTTATATACATGACCTTTAATATCCGGATATAATAGATAACCTTTTTGTCTATCAATAGTTTTATACATAAAGCTTGAACTGGAAAATACGTTAATAAATCACATATTTTATTTTATGAATAACTGCCAGGAAGCAGGTTCAATATTTCAAATACCCGGTACATTGAAATATAGCGCTAACTGTGCTCCATAAATATAAAACCAATAAAAGTGTCAACACATTAACATTTATTGTATGCTTCACTCGCTTCTTAAAAGTTAATTATTGAACTTCAGAAATATTGCTTATACATTTTCAAAGTGCATTTAAAATAAAATATTTTGAGAAAACTTATTTGCAGTAGTAAATTATCGATGATATTTGATTTTTTACCTGATTGATAAGAATTATAAGTAATTATAATGAATATTAAATTCACTTATAATGAATGGTTAAGAAAATTTTAGGCAAGCCAAAAATAAATCAAGTATTTAAAAGACATTAGTTTTTAAATACTCTGATTGTTCAATTTTTTTTTTCAAGTGCTAACCAGTGAACTTAAATTTCTAACCCTCGTAAATTTTCCTCCCTCCTGTGACATATTCATGATACTAAAAACATATACGTTGAACTAATATTATTAAATTACCTATTTTTACTATATAGGGATGAAGGTGTCGAGTTTAACATTGTTGCATAATTTTTAACAATATACAAAGAAGTAACCAACCAACCAACCTAAGCTTATAAGATATAAAATACCAAGATAAGCTTGTTATTAGGTTAAGTTAGGCTAGGTAAGGTTTTGCACTCACTGGCCACGGTTGTTTCGGCATCGAGTTATATAACATAGTGCTCAAAAAGTAATTTACAATCACTGCAATTTCTGCTCCATAGAGACGGCCCAGCAAATGCCAGCAAACAATAGAGTCACGCACAGCATGGCAAGTGGCAAAAATGCTTTAAGTTTAGTGAATGGGGCAGAGCTATCTGTAATTACGGTTTTCCGTAAAATTATCGAGAGTAGGAGTAACTGAAAAGTGGTCACTCTTTTCTGTGAGCGCGTCATACTAAAGAAAAAGCAAAAGAGAGACTTCAAGCTCACTAGCCATTCGCCTTCAAAAAATAGGACACCAATGAGAGGCTTTCATACGTCACCTACCTCCCTGACATTTGCTTGTGGGTGATGGAATCGGGGGAGTCCCCCATTCCTCTTATACTAGCCCGAGTAGGCGTCGGCACGTTCCTTGCATGCCACTCTGTCTCTTTGAGTAATGGAAGGCCATCATCTGTCTTCAATTCCATCTAAGAAAGGGGTGAATAAAATTGAAGACTGCACTCTATCGTATATTGAGCGCATGCCAGCATATAACGACGAGAACAGTAGTGTGGGGTTTTATCCGGTTTAATTCCGGCATAATCAAGCCGCCCTCGAGGTGGCAGGATATCCATGTGGGATTCCCCACATAAAAAAAAAAGTTTTGCAAAAACATTAAAGTAGTGCTAATGCGGTGCCACAAATAAGTTTTATTAATTCAAAATATTATACCGGTGTTCGCGGCTAATTGAATACAGCACTTTTGATTAGTATTCACTTCAAAATTGTCTAAATGCAGCTAATTTTGAGCAAGTTTGTCTAAACAAAATATTTGGGTATGGAAATAAGGTGGCGATCCTAAAGATTTTTCTTTTTGTCTTGGATCATTGCAATGATTTTGAGGGAAGATAATCTCAGAGATTCTGGCATTGATGATAGCAAGTATCTTATAATATGTGAATGTATGTTTCTTTCCGTGAACGTCATATTTTTAACGATTATGCATATGGTGCTTCATTATTACCAACTCTAAAGTATTTTTATTAGCATTGATGGGTTCCTATAAGTTGATGAATTATGCAGCAGCAATTAAGGCTATAGAAGGCAAAATGTTATGATTAATAATCAAAGGACGTTGGAGAAAATTAAATTACAATGATGCGTTCTATAAGCATACTTGAGTGTTTCGTTTGTCTTATAAAATATCAGACTGATTATTTCACTTCATAACAAACCGAATGTGGTTGAATATGTTGAAGAATAATCGTATATCAAATACTTTAAGGTGTCATACTTTAATATTATTTAATATTATTTAATATTAATATGTCTGATAACGACAAAGATTGATACTCCAGATTATTCAGTTTTTTTATTTTATTTACATGGATTAAAAAATTAAAAGATGTGGTATGGTAATTGCTAGTTTTTTAAATTACTCACTTAGTAAGGTTTTAAACTTTAAATTAGTAAGGGAAAGAGATGAGGTTCCTTATCTGATACTTTCAGGCATCTTATGATATCCAGTCATGACAATGATATAAAATCCAATCTTCTGGGAGCCCATGAGTCCATCAATCAGCCCATCTTCTGGGAGATAATGTACTAACACGGTTGAATAAGGCTTTATATACTTTTACCTTTTTAGTAGTGAGCATGATTTATCAAGTCCATTGAATTATATTTAAATTGAACGAATAGACTGTGATAATTGCGATAACATTTACTTACACAGCAAAAGTACTGCTTAGAAGTGTATGTTTCTATGTCGATTTTATTAGCTGATGTCTGACTTGAAGTGGACGGAATAATTTCAATATGATCAACAATACTTACTCACATAATATTTTTACTAAATGTTTATTTTTTGATTCGGACAGTATGTTGATGATTCACTTTTTTTCTGCAGCTGGTCTAAGAGTCGTTGTAGAGCTATGCGTTAGTAAAAGATACTATAATTGTAAAAATAAGATCCTATCTGTGGTGATCAAACATTAAAACGAACCCTGCTTCAAGCCTGACCAAACATTTCATTTGGTATACTGAAAATTCTCTGGCATGTTATGCGCCGTTTACCAGGCCTAAGGAATGCGGCATGGCCTGTATACAATAAAAGAAAGGTATTATTGTATCACAGAAAATTTAAGAGAAATAGCTTGATTATACTTATGTTTATTGTAGCTCGACCATTTCCGAGAATCACATGTGATAAGAACGTTTATAATGATTTCATCTAGTGCTTTAAATATTAATTAATTAAATGTAATATATACAATTTACTTAAAGAATATTTATAAAAAATGTTAAGTACTAAAATGAAAAATGAAGAAATTACTACTTTCTTTAATTTTAGTTTAAGAACAGTTAAAAATCATTGTGATGCCAAAATCAATGGTTTCCTATATGATGAGATTATCTGAAATCATGGTCAGCGCTAAAGTGAACATTTTAAATGGTCTGTTTCACATACGAGTACGTGTGCTTGACGTTATTCAGAACTACGCTAAAATTTCGTAACGCATGATTAATGATATCGCGTTCCCTCGACGTTGTGTTTTTGTGATGCAAATAACTGGAGCCGTTGGATCAAGGAAAATTGAGAGGGGGGACCGTATACTACCGCAGATTCAATTGCTTTGCCGCTGAATACTGATGAGGCGTTTGGTATTTTATATATATATATATATATATATATATATATATATATATATATATATATATTGATGTGTTAAACAAACCGTTGGAAAGTTTTCCTTGGTACTTTTGATGAGTTTGAGAAATTGTACTAATCTTGATTTTTAAAAACAGCAACCTTAAAACTTTCTGAAAATTATTAACTTTATTGCCAGCAATATAATGTTTGCAAAAGCATTTCAAAAGACTGCACATTATTTCTGGTATTGAATTGGCAAACATATTTATAGAAAAATGTATATTTGGATATAAAGAAATTGATTCAAAAGAGTATATACATATAAACCGTGTTAGTTTATAAGCTCTGTCACACAATACGAAAACAACGACGGCACAGTTTCCCAAAAATCGCAGGTTAGAATCCTGCCCTTGTAATTTTTCAAAAAAATTTATTGATGACATAGAAATAAACTTATCATGCTTTAACATAATTAAAATCAATTTAAAAAATCATCTTAAACTCATTTAAAATAATTCGAAATAAAATAAAATAAATACCTAAAAATGAACTGAACGAAAATAGTTGTATCCTGCAATGGAAGTATATATTTAATTTATATATGTATATTTTTGTCAAAATTTAAGTGTTTTGTTAAGTTAGTTAGCCATTTTTGCCCATTTTGATAGCTTATTTTGAGTTAGTTCTGTCTATTCACCATTGAAAATTTTGCACGTAAAGTCGTGTTTGCTCTCGAAAATTTTAGAAATCACTTTAAAATCCACTTTAGTTATAGCGACTGTTTGCTAACAATAGCTGTTTGCTTTCAGATATAAATATTATATTATTGAAATCTCCATGAATAAACTGTCAATAATACATATTATGTTGCCTACAGGGTACAACCATTTCTAAAAACAGTTTGTCATTGCTCATTTTGTTTCGTGTATTTCATAAATGTTTTATTTTAAATTCTTTCCTTTGATATTTCATCGCGTTGCGGACACCGTTTCACATTGTTATAATATTACAAATTTTTAGAGTGTGAGTTTTAATATACCACTTGTTTTGTTTCGTTTTATGAAAACGAAAATCTCGACGCTTTGAATTTAAAAACATATTGCTTGTGAAATTCTATGCATTTCTGACTCATCACTTATAATTGTTGGATGAAACATTTTTATGAAGCTAAATGAAGGCTTGAATTTGAAGCTTGAATATTATTTTAAAAGGTGTGTTTAAACAACAAAATATAATTTTTTTATTAATATTTGTCCTTAAGAACGACCATTTGTTTACATTGTCATTGTATATTTTATATATATAATTATATTTGAATTTTCGAATATATTTTTGAATTTTATATTTTACGGATCAATTAAACTTTAATTAATCATCAAAAGTATTTGAAATATCATACAAATTTTCCAAACATCCCAAAGGTAGCCTCAATAAATTTTAATAAGCTCGGGATCTGATTTGTTACCCATTTTATATTTTCAATTGTTTCAAAAATCACAATACACGGAACACCGATATCTCTTAATTAAAATCGTACCTTTTGCTGAACTCGTTTAACGTTTAAAATAACATGAAACAATAAAACACTGTATTTAGGTGACAAATTCTATGGTTTAAGCTTTCATTCCATTTTGTGAATGGTTGCTGTAAGCTTTTATTCTTATTGTATAACTCAATTGATATAGCATATTCAAATTACCGAGATTTGACGTCAAAATTATCATAATATAACCAAATTAAATATATTTTTTTGTTTCATTTGGTACGGTTTTCTTTATCAACTAATGTTATCGAAATAACAAACCGCTTTACAATTTGATAACTTTTAAAGATCAAAATAATATTTTGTAAATTTAAATATTATTTTTATACACATTTGAGAATAAATTTCAAAGTGCCTACGATCTATGTATGTATAATATGTATGTATAATTTTAAGAACAATCTTACCAATAAAAACCAATACCCACACCCAATTACCAACAAACACCCACACCCATGAAATCTTTCGAGAGTTTTCTATCGGAAGCACTTCATTTTATAATAAACCTTCGAAGAGTGTTATTATAATTAGTGTTCCTGTTAAGCTCTTAAAGCGTAGATCCCTAAAATCATTCATGTATTTAATTGCAGGGCTGATTGAAAACTATGAAATAATCGTAATTCCTATGGTCGGCACTTCCCGGGCAGTTTCAAAGTTTGCTGGAACAATATTTCGTAAGTAGTTTAAATCTTCACTATATTTTAGTACCTCATTAGTAGGTATACTTTCGTTTATTTAATCTTCTTTAATTTTTTATGTTGCGATATTTAAGTATTGGTCCTGTTTCGAATATTGGAGTCGATATAGACTGTTTTAACGCGTATGTAGCTTTTGCTCCTCCGTAAGGTACTATAATTTCAAGTTAAATGTCTTGATGAATGAGAGATAAGTATTTTTATGTGCTATTGACTTGTATAATAACTATTACAGAAGGTTTTTTTGTGCTACGGTTGGTTAACAATTTTGCCGCGGGTAGAGTTCAAACTTCGGGGCGTCGACTTGACTGTCCCGGTATCTTGATTGAAATTTAATTTGGATCGTACTTGGAAAGTATCTAGTGAAGTACATCCTCAAAATATTTACACAACTTTCAAATTTATTAATACTAATTAATAATATTATGATAAATTGTAATTTGTCATGTGGCGTTTAATGTTTAATTTATAACTTTAGTGAATTAACTCAAATAACGCACCCTTGAATATAGCTTGTTTAAGTATTTTATAATCTAAGGTGTATTCTTTTTCATTAAATTGATAGTTGTTATTTATTCTTTTATTTCCGTGGATACTCGTCAATTTAAGGGCTTACAATGTTAAGACCAAGGATTTAGTAAAAGCATATAGTTATTATAAATAGTTATTATAAACTACTTAACATATATTTTTTTAACGCAGCACTCACTGTTTCTAACTAACTTTCAATGCATAGAGACGAAGCTTTTTAGCATTCCATGGATTCACCGTGCGGGTGCCGGGCCTATGGTTTTGCAGGGATAGGAGTGCAACCAGTTCCTGGGATTTGCGACACAGGTGTAAGTCCAAGGCCCCTTTAAAATCCAAGGTCATATTATCGTTTAAAAAACTGTATATTTTGTTATATATATTAATTACCTGCTCAACCATTTCTTAGTTATGTATAGCTTAAATATATAATAACTTTTAAAATACTCTTAAATTATAATTATAATACAGATACACATAATACATACAAACAAGGAACACATACAAACATCGGACTTAAGTTATAATATAATAATAATAAGTATCAACAGAAAATAAACAGCAACTTCTATAACATTTACACTATATTTCATTAACGAATCTATTCACATCAACCGATATTACCAAGTAAATGACTAACATCAAACAGAAATTTCATTTCGTCAGTAACTTGGAAAATATCCGTGGTTTAAATGTCGGCAATATGATAAGATACGTTAATTAGATGGTAGTTAGGATTGTTTGATAAGGATTACAGATGGTATTTGTGTAATTTTTTTTGTATTTGTAAGAAAAATAATATCTTAAATTTTATGTTTTCTTAATTTTTAATAAAATATCCCTCTCAATAAAACGTAATTAAAAATTCAATAAATAAATAACTTTTATTCAGGTGTTCGAGAATTTTATCACAAACGTTTGCGCAAATAAAAAATACTCTAAGAATTAACTGTTTTGTATTACGGGTAAAGAAAATTTGCGCGAACACATGGCGTCCTGGGATCGCAGCGGAGAAATCTATATTGTGAAAGGTGGCAAAATCGAAAAGAAAACTCAATGAAGTGCACAAGGCACCGTGATTTATGTGTCTAACGACGAGAGACGTATGGGGGCGGCAATTGTCATTAACAGAAACCGTTACCCGCAAAGCAGAAATTGCTCTAAATAACCTCCCCCTAATTTTTATATGCGAGCTTAGAGCAAGATATTTTTTATTATTTATGGCCATGTGTTGAGAACTGTGAATGAATATAAAATGTATTTTCAATTATATATTCGATAAACCATTTATTTGCTTTTAAAAGTTTCTAAAGATAACCTGGATGATTAAATTGTGAAAAATTTTAATGTTTTAGTTTTATCTGAAACATGTTAAATAAAAATGAAATAAACATTACAAAATGCAAATATGTAAAGAAAATGAATGTATATTTTTATTTGAATATTCTGTCGAATATTTAGATTTGTCCCACTTTGCTGTCCTTATCAGAGTAATTCTAATTATTCCATGTGTATATAAGCTCAATGGTTACCTCAGTGATCAGTAATTCAGAGCGCATCTAACTGCAAGTGTCCTTGTGTACAAGTTACTAATTCATTATAATTTCAAAGTAAAAATATCTGTGTCTGTAAAAATTATGTCAAATAATATTTTAACGTTAGTAAATTTCGAAGCATAATATTTTTTTTGAAGTAGAACTTCTTTGGGCACGACTAGAGCGTAACTCAGATCTTCTTTCTGACGGAAGTAACGCTCAGTAATTTTTACTCCTTGTACCTAGTTTCCGCTGTTCAAAAAACGAAACTTGAATTGGCTGTGAGTAGAGGTATTAATAGCGGTTTTATTTAAACAACGCGTTTAAGCTTAATGTTTGAAAATTAAAGAAGACTTATTAAAAAGCTGAAAATCAAAACAAGTCGGGCACATTCCGATTTAATTGTACGTAAATACAGCCGGGTAAATATAAATATAATAGTCATGGTTCATGAAAGTTTCCATATAAAATTTACTTGTTAAAATAATAATCGTTTTCAGCCGCTTATTGAATTTCTAAAAGGAATAAATGATCTAACCATGAGCACTAATCCAGTTCAATCATCAACGCATTTTGGCACAGCAACAGATGCTATTTTTTCAAATAAATTAGAAATTTTTTTAAAATTAATTTTACGGTCTAAATTAATGTTGTGTTGTTATAAACATAACATTTTAAATTGTATAAATAATGCTAACAATGAAATCTTTATTTCTAATGACTAAAACAAATATACTATGATATCATTCTTTGTAAAATAAATAGATAATAACTGTTCTTAGAAAGTAAAATAACATATATTTTGAAGTTGAAGTTTAATAATTTCAGCTATATGTACGTGAAAGAAATTTTACTTGAATCGCGCCTAAAGATTACACGCACACACTTTTTTATATTATTTTTAAAAAGGTTTAAATAACGCGCTTTTAAGAAAGTTTAAGCTAGATGAGCAATGTGGGTATGTGGGTGCTGTATTACCTATATTTACTAGCTGACTCAAATTTATGTTGTTTTTTTGTTGCTTTTACTGACTTTTTGACTCGAAATAAATATCAATAAAACCGATCAAAATAAATACGCCAATTTATTTCAGCAAAATGTGATAAAATTTTGAGAATTATATTCGCCTATTTATTTTCACAAAAATAAAATGTAGTGATCTTCGAAAGGTTCAGAAATTTAATATTTTGACCTTTTAGGATTAGATTTTAAAAAAAAATCTGTAGTAAAAGGAATAGAAATGTTGCCATTTGTAAAAGAATTTCTGATTATTTCCCTTTTCACAAAAATATCTGAGCTACAAATGACATAAATCGACGTAAACATATTTTTTAACATTATTAAATGTTTAAGACTGAACTTCAAGTTAAAATAGACGACAGACTTTCGTGTAAAGGATATAGTGTAAATGAGTTACGTGTTACCATCGAG
Organism: Dircenna loreta; assembly: GCA_963555665.1. Classification (NCBI taxonomy): domain Eukaryota; kingdom Metazoa; phylum Arthropoda; class Insecta; order Lepidoptera; family Nymphalidae; genus Dircenna; species Dircenna loreta. The sequence goes on along the minus strand of OY743093.1, from coordinate 8,326,554 downwards.
CGAAAAAGATCACCGATGGTTCAGTGCATAGGAGATGTGCGCACATGAATCGAATACAAAGTCGAAACCTTTCGTAAATAAACCCTTCGAGTGAAGTGACTTTAAAATTCAGTGCCTAAATATGTTATAGCATAGGAGTGTTGTTATATTTATAAAGTATGAAAATAACTTTTATTATAATTAATTTTATTACTATTTTTTCTTTGTTATCTGTTTAACTAAATATTTTACTTTGATGTGAAATACAATTAGTGGAATGTACTATCATCAAACAAAATATCAACCTGTATATCTGGCTATAATAGGTAGCTACATTTTTATGGCGAGTGAGAGAGCTGGGTGACTAAAAACGTTTCTTCCGCATATTCAATTCTTTTATTTACAGATATTAAGAGCAGAGAAATGTGAAAAATAATGAGTGTATATTTAAGTTAATCGGTTGTGCAAAAATCATTCGTTTCTTGAACATATACGTAACTTTTATTAAAATATTCCTCTGGCTACTGGTGGCTTTCTTTATTAAGAAAATAGAGATATAAATATGTACTTGCTTAATATTTTTTAAATATTACTAAAGTAGAAAATTATTTGAAAATAGCTCTTAATCAATAACTGTACTTTTAGTATTTGATTTTAGTTCAGCTGTAGTTAATTACTATCGAATTATTACATATTCACCATCATAAATATAATATTTTATGATTAATTGGTGCGTTGTATAAAATTTAAGCAATTGTATTCAGCGATGATTATAAGATTTGAAAGCTTTTCGATGTCGTCAAAAACGCTCTGGGCATGAGATCCAGTTCTCAATAAATCACAAAAAAGGCTATGTCAATATTTTTTCGCAATATTAAGTATAATATTTTATGCATTAGAAAATAACTTATTACTTGAAATCTAATTTATAAAAATGTTTTAGAGAGGGGTTTACTTTGGTATTATCCAGAACCATTCTTTGAAACTAATTAATGTCTAATAATGTAAGGTTCATTCAAGTCAAGCAGCCTGCTATTAAAACTTGGCCTTTCTATTTTAATATATATATATTTTGATATCAATATCATTGTGATAGACAAAAATATACTATAATTATTAGATTAAATTACATTTAATGGTTAGCGATATTGTTTTAAATAAAATTCGTCAATTGCTAGTGGGCAAGAGATGTGACGTCATTTTTAATGGCGGCCTGTCGACAAATTTGTTTTTGAAAAGTATGGAAGTCCGCTGGTCACTTTTTTAATACAAAATTGTCAATTTAGCTAGAGTGGTTAGTGAGTTGGTTCTTTACAAAGAAAACGTAAAGATCTTTTTGAAGGAAAAATGAAATCACCGTTGTTTTTATGCTAACAAAATAATATATTTACTAGATTATATATTGATAATAAAAAGTCGATATCCGAATCATATTCTTTCAGTGAGAGTCTGTGTTTATACAGGGCGTACGCTTCCCTGGTTTCTAAACGACAAAATGCACTCGAGATGCGTCTCGAGTGCACTCAGCAAGAATTTAAAGTGCTAATATTATTCCATGTTATAATAAAAGTACATTATCAAAGTAGTAGTCTAAAAAATGCTCCTACATGATAAAAAAAAAGACAACAAACGTTTTGAAGAAGAGATTCTTGCGTCAATATGTGTTAAAAGTAAACTCATACTTTTAGTGCTTTCTAAAATCGATATGAATGAATATTTTTGTCTGTAAACTTAATAATAATGATTTAAAGAAATATAACTTTTAATTAAACATGAAGTACATGAAATTTATTACTGGAAATTTAATCTGATCTGATCATAATTAATCCGTGAAAATACTACATCAGCATTTTTTATAATTCAGTTCAGTCTCTGAAGTGAAACCTATTTATTTTTATATATTGAAAAAAGCCGGCGTCTTTTCGAGGAAGGTTATCCTAATATACAGGCTGGTAGAGCATACAAATCTGCAGCCGCTTTAAACTCACCACGGGTAAACGAATGGCGGGAGTGTCACTGGGTACACGCTACCTTCAGAAATAGCGGTACAGGAAATGCCATGTCACTTAGCTAGGGAAGCTGCTACTATTATAGCGACACCTTCATTTTGAAAAGGTTCCGCAGCTCAGACTAGACTACAATTAGTCGCATCTGTGCTAAGGGTTTCTCTAGAATCCTACTGGTTTCTACTGCTATAAGCGCGAATCAAGTCCTGGCACAATTTTGACGACCGGCAAAATATACCGCAGATCACGCCATAATCATGTCTATGATATAATGTCACATCTCTCATTTTTTAACTATATTAGTGTCACATAATATGTAGTATCTACGCACTTCCGTTCTGTCGTTCCTTCCTTTCCTCTTATCCAAACACCTACTCTTATATAAAAGAGAAGACCACTCCAAAAAATGTCTCGCAGAACCCTTATATGGGCAGTTCATTACCCTCCAGACTGCAATTTCAACACCACAAGATACTCAGGTCAGTGAGCTCCAAATTTCCCAACAAATTGGACAAGTATTGTGCAGATTCATACTGTCGCTTACTCAACCGTCATCTTGGCAGAGTTTTTGTCTAATCTTGATGAACAGTCGTTGACAGTAGGCTACCGGGGACACTGTTCTGCCAGGATTTCAAAACACAGAAGTGGGTAAAAAAGTTATATAAGTAATAAACCTTTTAATTATCGTAATACCGTGAGTAATAGGATAATCAACACTCTATGTTCATTTCATTCTGTGAATTTTTCGTTTTAAATAAATAAACTGTGACTCAGCCCCCGCATAAAGACACAATGTAAATACAAGTAATACATATTATATTATATTAGATTGTACAGTGTTTGAACTCAGACTTCTTTATCCACAGCGAAGTTATGAAGGGTCAAAAAGTGCTGCTTTGCTTCGAGAAAAGTATGGTACGACCGTGCCCTGTTTGCTTGCTCGACTTGCCGGGGGCCCTGCTGTGCCCCCAAATACTTGACCATAATTTTTAAAAATATCTAAACAAATTTAATCATATTAAGTACATTTAAATAAAGGATTCAAAATAAACCCGTAACCAATTATTTTTCATTTTATAAATATTTTTAAAAAAATCTAAATAAATTGAATAGAAAGTACTTAAATGTTTTAGGTGTACCATCAATCAGTTCTTAGCTGTATTAGGAACAGTAAGCTCCAACTATTTCGTGAAATTTAATTAATAAATTATTTTAAAAAATTGTAAAGTTGTTTGACTTTAATAATATTAAGCTTGTTAACGGTAAATGTTATTTCAGGCAGGCGCATGGTTGAGGAATGTTTGACGTTGCCGTAATTGTTAAAATTCATTTAGTAATTCCCAACACATTCATTTATAATCATAAGTTATCTCATTACTTGTAATTACAAAAAAGCAAAAATTTAAGTAAAATAAAAATATATTATTAATTTACGATATCATTTTGAAACTGAATCCTGTTTCAGAGACAATTATTTAACCTACTAAAATTTCTTTAAAACATATGTGTTACAAAGAAATAAATGTTTTACGATGCGATTTTTTTCGAGAAAGGCAAGCCTTCAATTTTTTCCTCAAATTATCAAAATCAATGTTTTTGAATTTGTTTTGCAACGCCATTATTTCTAACAGCAGTTATCCTACTACTTTTACCTCAAATGTTTAAAAGCCAATGCTTGTGTTTTTAACGCGTTCCAATGGCTATTAATTATTATTACAGAGGTCTTAAAATGGGTACAATTATTATATGTATTTAAAAATTATATAATAGTGCCTGAATTTGTAGGTAAGATAAAGGTAACGTCCTAATCAAATCTTTTTTGAATACTAATATAATTGTTTGTATATTAAGTAACAAAATATATAGATTTATACTTTAGAAAATCCTGCCTGATCTAACTCACACAGTTCTGTAACAATGGAGATGGTTACACCATTTGACTCTGAATTACTTTGATCAATCACTGGCATAATCTCAAACACACTCATGTTCAAAAGCATTCATACTAGCTTTGAATTTAAATTCACTGATCAAAGATTACACGATCTTCAAAAGTTAATATGGAAAGCTCTCTCAATGCCTTGCCATCAAGTACAGCTTTTATTTTCTGGGATTGATTTCCATGAGATGATAATTCTCGTAGGACTCTCATAGTTTATTGGAGGAAAGGGATTAAATTGATCAGCTAATAAATAACACTTTTTTTAACCGTTACTGAACGAATTTAAAATTGTTTGTGATTATTAGCTTCCTTATTCTGTAAGACCTACATTAACCTATTAAGGTCATAACTATAAAAACACTTTTTGTTCTTGAAGAACACACAAAATTTGTGGGTAGAGGCTAGATCCACAAATATTAAAGTGTTTAGTGTGTCATGTAAATAAATAAATAAACAAAAATAAAAGAAGCAGAAATAAAATGAGGTTATAGTTTGTGCTGACTCTAAAAACAACTGTGAATGTTATGGGAGTATTGGCTATCTGTGTAATCATCAAATTCTGTATTATAATGAAGATTATTGTGCAATCTACGTAAGATCGTAGTGTATGATCGTACTTCTTAGGTAGTAATAAAATGATCCCACATGTACGATAACTGTCCTAAGGTTCTGAGTGCCAACTATCAATTGCTAATCTAATGTTAGATAAAGTTCTGTTATAACAAGTTATCATAACTAACTCAGTAGCTCTTGCTCAAGCTTTTCATTTTCAAATTCCAAAAGCTGGCACAAACGCTGTAGTTATCAAAAGAAAAGCAAAAAGTGTTGACACTCTAAGATATGCCAACTGAGCAAGGGAATCTGTAAGTTACGAAATTTAATTATTTTACCTTTATATAACAATAATATGACTCCAAGCATGGTTATAATTTGTTCAGAGTTTAGTGGTGAACTTTATGACGACTTACAATTTTCTGTTCTTCCTTATAAATAAGTTAATTAATAATAAATAAGTTAATAAATAAGTTATTTAGTCATTCACTCTTTATCGGTCTTATTTTAGCAAAAGATAAGTTAATATATAATGTATTTTCTACCAAATTAAACTGTGTATAGTGAAAAATGTTGCAAAACATATTAAAAGATCAAGAAAAACCTATACATTTGATAAATATTGTAGATATATGTATATACAAGGTGAGACAAATTCCGCTACCATTTTGATTGCCTATAAATTTGCTTAAAATACAAATAAGTAAGTTTGGTTTCCATAAAAAGGTTATTTGTTCTGTGCATTTTATTTTGTTATTATTGCAAATTTATATCGGCTAAATGTTGAACGCGATTCGCTATGCAACTTTATATATATATATGTATTATGCAACGATTTAAGAAGCTAAATTCACAAACAATACGTTATTATTGGCCTTCAAGAGATATGTAGTTGAAAACTAAAGTTTATAGATCTTTCAAGACATTATTTTATAGCTACTGAATATTAATGTAATATTTAAACGTATGATATAGGCACGTTAATCTATAGCAGTGGAGTTTAGTTGCCCTCTCCTGAGTTTACGCCGCAAGCAATTAAATTAAATTGTTTTCAATGTTAACTAAATCAGCAAAAATCTATGTACTATGTACGTTTTTAATAATTTATATTATTATACGGTACCAAAACATATCGATATTTTTGAATGCTAAGTATGATGCAAGGTAAATAAATGGTTTTAAAGTAAAGTAATGTTATGAACTGAATGAAAGTGAACAGACATCAGCCTGGCAGTCTGGCTGGTAGTCACGGCTGGTGAAATTCGGCCGAAACGTCGGGTAATAAAAAAGTATTTCACCTTTATAATTTTGTTATTGCAAAAAAGACCCGATATTAGTTTAAAATAAATGGTTAAGCTCACATATCTGAAATAACTGTAAAATAAATTTAAATAATACTTAATTTAATTGTTGGGTAAAATCGATTACGGTGTGATAACATTTACTGTAGAATATAATTTCTTATGAATTCAAAATGAGATTATATTTGCTACAATTTTTTTATTCCTAAACCAGATTTTTTAAGTTAACTCTTACAAAAACAAAAAAACTTCCAGTTTTTTCCAAATTGGAAAAGGATCATATTAGACTTAGAGGGTACAAACAATAACAGATATAATATTAAAATATACATATTTACAACGTATAAGCATTAGAATATGATTTTGTTTATATTACTTTCCAAAATCAAAATACATTTAAGTGATTTAACTGTTGGAACTGTTCAAAGTAATCTTCTATTTAAAGCCAACTCATTGGGCCTGTGACGTGAGCACTTATCTCGAGAATGCTCGAATCCACCATGAAGCGAAGCAATGGAGCATGACTTCGCGCTAACCTAAATTAATCCGGTGTAAACGAACTCTCAGACACATCGTGTATGAACATAAATCTACATTGGTATATATGCTTGTCTTGTATATATTTTTTGCTGTTTTTACGTCCATAATTACTGGTTATTGTTCATTTTCTGTGACACGTAAGTTTTTAAACTCAGAATGAATTCCAAGCTTGTTTTAAATACTCTTTGTATTTTTGCAGATATTAAACAATATATACCATACGGATCTTTATAAAATATATAAATAAAAAAATACATGGCCCACAACATCACACATTAACCCCTTTGCTTTATTTGAGGGCGAGAGGGCAACGCAAACACCTCCACCGCTACTGCAAGTAATGATTTCTATAACAAGAGTATCTAACTACTTCAAACAAATTGCGAAGGTTATTTAAACACATTTAATTCCCAGGGCATATCGTCGTAAATGTATTTTTTTTTACACTATAATAGGATGTCTTATAAATTTCTTTTAATGATTAATTTAAATTTATTTAATTACAAAATTAAGTCCTCATTGAAGAGTTTATTATTGAAACATATACTATTAACTTAGAAGGAATTTCATATTTTATAGAGCCTAGTGATATATATATATATAAATAAAAAAATAAAAGTGTCAAAAATAAATATTTATTAATTAGTAAAAGTAAAAACAAAGTTATAAATGGTATTTACTCTTTTATCTATTTACTAGCAATGCATCCATTTTGCGTATGAATAACGTGCGACGTTACTTCGTTTGTTAAAAACTTATTCGTTTCGTACAAGAATACATAATTGAAAAACATATTCGCTTCGTTTAGGAAAACGTGAACGAAAAACATATATACAACTTCTTCAAATACGTTAACAAACAACGTATACGTTTTTCGTATGAATAATGTGCGTCGTGACTTCTATGTACGTATACCGATATACCGTACGTATACCTTAAGTAAGATATTTGAAAAGATTATTAAAAACCCAACCCAAATAACCAATTTTGTATATAGCAATTAGCAATTCATGCATAGTGAACACTATGGTTTATTTAATGCACTAACTACTGCTTGTATTTTAATGAAATTGTCCTTTTTTTAATTTCATATCTTGTGTGCAATAAAGTGTTATAAATAAATAGTTATAAATAAAAACCCCGCATACATTTTGCAAGCACCCCGCATACACGCCGCACATCTCGCATACATCCTGCATACACGCTGCATATACCCCGCAAAAAGTCGGCATATACGCCGCTCAAACGCAGCACACACACTGCACACACGCCGCAAATACGCCTCACATGCACCACACACACACACCTCATAAACGCTGCGTACACACCGCATATACGCAGCAAGCACCCCACACTCACCCCGCATATGCACCGCACACACCCTGCATGCCCGCTGGACGCACCTCGTATACACGCCACACACACGCCGCATGCACGCTGGACGTATCCCGCAAACGCGCCGCACACACGCCGCATATGCACTGCATACGCACCGCACACACGCTGCAAGCACCCCGCATACACGCTGCAAGCACCCCGCACATGTAGTACGAAAAGCCCTATTAATATTTCAAGGTAATAATATTATAATATAGCCTGTATACAATATGAAAGTTATTTTTAAATATTAGTTAAGACATTTTTAAATTTGGATAACTAACTTTGAAGATTACCTCCAAAGTATAGCTTTGTAGTTTTTAATATTAGTATAGACTAAGATTAAAATAGGAGATTTTTCATCGTTAAAGTTTAAATTGAAAAGGAGTACTGAAAGCTGAAAATCTATTATAAATTCGTAATGGATAAGATATTTGTTTACTTTCACACTTATTAATGCTAGGTATATATTAATCTGATATCTAATAGTCGCTAAATACTCGTAGATTGTCTGTCACCTGGCGCAATAGAACAAGAAAAACTATATATATAGAATTTCACAGTATTGTGGTTCCGTAGACGCGTACGTACGTACGTTAGTGCGTCCGTACGCTTAGAGTACAACTAGTATTATCAAATAAATATAAAATAGAAAAAACTAACTGAAAATGCGATTTCTTATTTGAGGTTTGAAACAAAGATTTCATTGATATAGTTGTAGTTTATTCTGCATTATATTTTAATAATATTTAAGTTGATAAAATTATGTTTCTCTGATTAATCATTAATAATGACCAATTACTATTATACAATTTTCAGATAGGAAATCATTTGAAATTGCTAAATTATTAGTGGGATTGAATAAGATTGGATATAATGATGTTTTATTTTTTACGGAAAGTAATCATTGAAAAGTCTGTCCATATTATGCATAGACAAAGGTACAGGTAAAACATTGACATTAAATAATTTTCCATGTGAAATATGTCTATCATTTAACTGGCTGGAAACTTAAATGGGTTTCAAAAATCTAAAAGTGACAGTTTTTCTTAGTTTAATGTATTTATACCGAAAATTATTTGACTAGCAAAAGAAACATTTCATATTAATTGATAGGATTAAATTTTTTTGTTCCAGTTTATTCACTTTTAATAAAATTCTTCATAACTTCAAAGTAATAAAAGAACAAAAAGCCAGTACATATTAAAAAAGATGACTTGTTTGCATTTGTAAATAATAAAAACCAACCTCTATTAAATTTTTGTGAGCAAAGAAATAAGACAGCTACGATGAGTAATTAGCAGTGAGCTGGAGAAACTCGTCTATTAAGGAAACCTTAATTAGTTTTCTCAGTTGAATCATAAAGCTGCATTTCTCGAATATAAGCTGAAAGAGTAGCTGTTCGTGTCACATATAAAAGCACACTGATGCGCTAAGCTAAAATGTAATTACTTCTAACTGAAAATTCCGTAAGTATTCCGTCGCCAGCGCAATTAAGTTTACATAGTTTTTTTGCGTCATAAGTACTTTATTTCATATTCATACTTTATTCCTTTATCGTCTTCTATTCTTCTTGTTATTGAGTAAATGTTGTTGTATTTCATTTTATTTTTTTATCTCACCATAAAACATAAAATGTGTCGCTAAAGCATTAAAATCTAACAAGCTAAAATAAATGATAAGAAATACAAAATATTACATGCATTTGAGATGTTTTATTTTAGTTCTTATTTTTTATATATTATTTTGTTATTTCTTTCTAGTCTCCAATAATAGGAATAAACACAAGATCAACAATTGTTTAACCCGTCCGGGACGTGTGAAAGAATAAATAACATAAGGTTTGAAAAAACAAAACAAAAGATATAACCTTAAAATATAAAAATATTTTTTATCTTACATATAAATTGGGCATCCTATAAACGTAGTATTCGGGTAAATGCATATATTTTATAAATTAATTACACTAATTCACCGAGTCTGGCAGCGATACGGTAGCTCAATTGGCAGAGCAACGGTATGTTTTCCCAGAGGCCGCGTTTTCGAATCCCTACACGTATAGGTTTATTTTTCATAGTATATTTATAAAAAAAAAAAGTAATTACACTCTTTTAAATAGTTCAAAGTTAAATCGTCAAACAAGTAAAGGCGAACTAAGTCTAAAACACTAGTGACAGTTTACAATTCGTCGCTGTCAAAATTTGTTCAAACGAGGTTACTCACAAGATGTACTCTAACAAGTTAAACACAACTTAGGTGGAGTTGTAGTATTTCAAACTAGACTAAGATGACAGTTTGTGATACAAAGCTACTATCAAATTATTATAAATAAAACTACCACTTACTATTAAACAGAAATACATTTATATATAATGAATTATCTAAAACTACTATAATACATTATAAAAAGATTTCTGAAATTATATTTTTAAAAAAATAGTAAAAAAATGCACTTCTTCTTACAAAAACATCTGAAATATATATAGTTATGGCTATTATAAAAGTAATATTAGTCAATAACAAAAAATATTTTCTTTTAAATGCATTACACTTTATTATTATACGAGACCTCACGTGGCGTAAGTGTTTTTATAAATTCCGTTAAGTCAATGGACTGAATGATATAGTGTTACGGTCTGACAGGCTTGAGTAATTCATTTTTCAGGAGATACCACTACACAAGGCTTAATACTCGGCACTTCTACTCTTGAATCTAATAAAACTGTTTTCAATAACGCTGCAATACTGACACTTCAATCACCCTATTTGAAAATATTATATACGTACGGAAAAATTTGCAATAGTTTAAGATAAAAAGTGACTTGTATATATTTATATACAAGTCACTTTCTAGTATTTACTAGATATAATCATAAAATAGATGTACTAACAGCCTTATCTGTTCAGTAAATAGAAGAGACAGACACAAGTACATTTATTTAAGACTAGCTAGTATTGACGCTTGTCTAAGCGTGATGATCTATTTAAATAATAATCAAACAATCATCACAGTAACATGTGGTATATATTACCAACCTTCTTACGAAATAAAAAACAAGGACATTTAAATAGGTATTATTTGATATTATTAGGTTTAGTGAATAAAAATAATACGTTGTACATTAATTTAAATTTAAAATAGTAAATAAGACTGTACTATAGTACCTTACATAATTTTGAAATAATTTCGTTTCCAGAAAAGAAGTAGCAGTCACTTTCAAAAGCATTCAAAAGTATTATATAGAATAGTTAATTAGAAATACATTTGATATTCTCAAAATCGAGAAATAAGATGGTCTCAAATATTTCTCACATATGAAAAATGTCGCCTTGGCATTTTCTGTTAATGACGACCTCTGGTCCTCAATATATCTTTCGTAGTTAGGCGCAGAAGTCACGGTAACTGAAGCTCGTGCACTTGATTGGGTTTTCTTTTCCATTCTCCTCCCTTAACAAAATAACTTGCTTTGATACTTTCACAGGACGCAATGAGTTCGCGAAAAAAATGTTCATACCCGTAATATGAAACAGAATGCGGTTTCTCAGTGTATTTTTGTATACGAACATACAATTTTATTTATATTTATTAAATTTGTAAAACATAATTATGAGGCTATTTAATAACAGATTAAACACAATAACATAAAAGATCGTGCTTGTTTATCAAAATATCTATAGCGCTAAGTTATGATGGCTCAATATCATCTTCAATTCTTATCAAAGAATACTGTCATCTAGTTATAATTTCTTATTATTGTGGACACATGTCGATGTCGGACTTCGTCCAAATTACATATGAATTAAATGTTCTCTTGACTCTTGCTCTCTCGAATCTGCTTGAAGATAATAATATTATTTTATGCATTAGTGAACTATAGTTTATGTATAATAGAAAATATTATATATTTATTGTTCACTCTTAGTATGATATATTATTTCAGTCCAAAATATGCGTTCTATCAATAGTTATTTTTAAGCTAAAAATAATAATTGAATATTTTTGAAAATACTATTAAGTATTGAAAAAATACAATAATTAAGTATTTTTTCACGAGAAGGTACATTTAACAATACTTATAACTCCATATATAATAATTACTAGCAGATGGCCCTTTTAGTATGAAGTAAAAATGTTATTTTGATAATACCTAATCTTAATAAAAACTGTCGACTAAAACATGCTTGTGTTAATTACCAAAAGAATAACGAGGAAGACGCTTGAGGAAATATCTAACGTTTACTCTCTACTTAAATTGTCCTATTTCATACGTAGTTTGTAATTTGATCTACGACAATTAAGTAAAATGTGTATAAATTCCATATCTAAAGTATTAACTTAAAACATATTTATATCATAACAACAATGAATTTTTGACTGACCTCAGGTCAGTCAAAAATTTAAATGAATGACCAAACCGATCTCATATAGTTTATTACAATATGGTTCCGCATCAACGAACAACACGCGATCGATATTTATTATAAACGATATAGCGATTGATGACGATTTAGAATGTTCTGACTTGTTGTGATACTTATTTAATTTTCTATTTGGATATTTGGCAGTCGGCTGGTTATAATTCATCATAATTGTAAAGTCTTTTGTTATCTTTACAACTTTAGTATCTACAATATAACAGTAATAGAAAAAACTAAAAATAATGCTTATTTTGATTGTTTTCATAATTTTTAATATAATTGAGCCATACTTCAAGAACAAACAGCAATTCAACAAAATGGAATCAAATAAACAATAACATAGGTAATCTAAATACAGTGTTTCATTGTTTCATGTTATTTTTACTGTTAAACGGGTTCACTAAAAGGTACGATTTTAATTAAGAGATATCGGATCTATGCGTTGTGATTTTTGTCAACTCGATCAAAATTTCGTGAAACAATTGAAAAAAGAAAATAGGTTACAAATTATATTTTGAATTTATTAAAATTGTATTTAGTGTTTGGGACATTTGGAACATTTTGTTGATATATCAAATATTTTACACAAGAATAATATAAGGTTATATTGACACGTTAATATCAAGTAGAATAAAATGATATATAAAATATACATTCAAAATGTAGATTAATTATAGTAATAATATTTTTATGATATTCTTATCTTTACTTAAATACCAAGTTATCAACTATATTCAGGATTGAACTGCCTTATCTTATCGTCATAAAAATGTTTTATGTAAAAAATATAATTTAAGAGTCAATAATGCTCTATGGATTTTTTTTAAAATTTAAAACGGAAAAGTTTTCGTTTTCATAAAATGGAACAAAACGAGTGGTATATTAAAATTCACATTCTAAAAAAATGTAATAAAACAATTTGAAGCGGCGTCCGTAATACGATGAAATATGAATGCAAAGAATTTAAAATAATTTGCATTTATGAAACGCTTGATACAAAATGAGCAAAAACAACCTGTTTGTGAATGTATTTATATCATTTATCTTAATATATTATTGTTAAAAGATTATCTATGAAGTTTTCAACCATTTTTACATCATAAAACTGTTTTAAGAATATTGGTAAGACCTTAGAGATACATATTCGCTGATCGGGTATAGAGACAAAAATCCATTCTCATAGCCACAGGCAAGTCGCAACGTAAGCATATTGCCAACTATATAGTTTTAAAGCAAATAATAAAGAAAAGCAAAGGTAACAAAAATGATTTTAAAAATATGAAATATGAAGTGTTACTTTTTGCACATTGTTACTGAAAAGCAAAACATTGAATTTGGTGTTTTAGTTTTAATAGTTGCGTTTTCCTGTAAAAGTTTTTATATTGACGCATATCATGTACAAGGAAATTCGACTAAAATATTTTTTATGTATCTAGGAAATACATAAAAATAAAATAATCTTATCAATTAAATAAAAACTACAAACAAATGGCTCGTAAAGGATTTGAACTTCCGTCCTGTGATGAAAAATAACTGGAGAATGTAAAGAGTTACAAATCGGCGCTCTGACCTACTGAGCTAACGAGGCATGTATTATCCTGCAAATTAATAGTATATATTACACGAATGACGTGATTAGTGATGTGACGACATTCCAAATTACTAAGATTATATCATCTGAGTATTCTAGAAACAAATTTAACGTCTGTTTAAAACGTAAATATTAAAAAGATTTAGAAGATTATAAAACGCAAGGAGAACACGACATTAAACTTCATTAAAATAACAGATGTTTTTTTTAAAGGGATCAATAAAAAAACAACAAAAGTCCTTTTTAAAGCTGGTGATTTTTGAGATGTTGTTAAACTAAATTAGCAATTTCTCAACATTCAGGCCGCTACTACCTCTTAGGTACATCGTTACATCGTACTAGTTATTTTTACATTACAACGTAACACGAAGGCATGCTATTAATGTTCCAGTCACTGTAAACGTTTTTTTTAATAAAAATACCAACCTTAATGTATTTTGTTAGAATACGCCGTTTTTGTATATAATAGTTAAGAGAAAAATGTTTAAATTTTATTGAATAAATCATATTGTCAGTTTCGTGAACAGAAGACAGCCATCTCAATTTTATGCTAAATGTGATTAAAATTTATATAATTGATGACTTTTAGCAAATCATTACAAAAAAATAATTATTTAACATGATATGAAGTTAGTCATATTCACTGAATAAAGAATAATAAAGACAAGCACCTGTGATGCAGAAGATGGTGTCTCTGTCGATAACATGTAGGTAGGTACGTTCATCGCGTTGAATTTTGTAAAAACAGATAAATATTGAAAAGGCAGTAGTGTTAAGCGTTTTTAAATTATTTGAACTAAGAACATACAATATATACAATTTATAAAACGACAAAAAACTATGAATATTTTATACAAATGTTGTATGTTTAATTTGAGCTACATTGTTTTTTGTATTGTATTCTGTGTACTTTGATTTATGTATTTATTTATTCATACGGTTTGATCACTTGTATATAGTACCTATTTACAAACAAAATTTTAATTTTGTAATATATATTAGAACTTATATCACGTAGAACATATTAACAAGTTACATCCAATACCACGTAACTAACATATTGTTGGTCCAGTCCGTCCACGCTATGAGACCCATTATACCGACCAATCAAAAATATTTGCACTGTAAAATCATTCCACAACTTTTATGTCGTAACAAGATTGTAATCAAGAATAACCTACTTTCTTGTTTCTTACCTTTATCTTGTGGCTTATATACATTACAATTGAATAACAATGCAAATGTGTTACTTTAATTAGTAAACACTTTCCTTTATAAACAGACGATGACAACTAAATTCTTTATAACAGGTAGTTGTAGAGGCAAATTGTATGTCTTTTTCTTAAATTTCTCTTTAAAACAGAAGCATTTACGTTTTAGCACTGGTAATAGGGATTTCTAAGTGCTCATATCATAGCATGCATTTCAAGAGCTATCTATTAGGTTTATTAAAAACACTACAAACTTCACTGCCATATTTGTTAAAAGGGTAATTGAAAAGCATTTTTATTTCAGAGCAATAGAGCTGTCACAACATTATTTGTGGATAAATATTAGTTGTAGTATAGAGTTAGTTCAGGAATCTGTTTAGATGAGATGTTTGTGTTAATAACTTAAAATATACTATAACATCCAGCTAAAATTGATACAGCTTTGATAATTTCAAAGGAATCGCACATTAAAAATTATCAGTCGTTTACAAATTTGCTACAAAAATTTTGGAAATTGAATTTTTGTTTTAAATTTCAAGGAAAACCCGTGTTATTAAATTATTTTTCGTCTGAAACGAAGTCGATTAAGTGATATAAAAACTGAGTCATCTGAAGGTATTTAATACATAAAGTAATGGGTCTGTAATCTGTCATGGACCGAGAAGGGATTTAAATATGAGATAATTAATTATCACTCTTATAGCCTGTGAAATATGGAAGTATAATGTATGAAAAACCTTTGTTTGTGAATGATTTACTTTTGAGCTATTTTAAATTCAATTTACAATTTGATTATTAAGATGTTTTTATTTTAATAAAATACACACTACGAATATTTATATAATAATTAAAATAATAATATCAATGAAGAGCATAAATTCATTTCGTCTTTTAAAAACTACAAAAATACATTTCGGAGAGATTCATGCCATGCTACAGACATCTGCGATTTCATTTTCAATTAGAAGGAACTAAAATCAATGGAGAATATTCTCTCTGGTTTTGATATTCAAGTATATGTGTGTGTGAAATTTAATTTGTAATGTTTAAAATCAAAATCAGGATTTTTTAATCATCTAAAAACACTGGCAGTGAGACATATCAGCTTACTTATTTATGTTTCTGAGCATAGTTTCTGAGCATAGGCAGTGTATCTGAGCATAGTTTTAAAATTAAAAACGAATCTCTAAAATAACAATCATAATTTTTAACGATGATATTTATCATGTATTTTTTGATTTTTCTGATTATATTCGTTAACATTTAAGTACTTAGATAAAAATATAACGATTAACATGACTTATAGAATACATACACAAATATATCGGATTATGGTTCAGGGATGACACGCTCTCATTACTTAAGCGAATGCGTCCGCCTAATCGACTAGAGGTTTCCAAGTCAATGATCTGAATATGTCACTGGACCAGCCTACTGTATTTCATAATATACATTTTTAATTTATTTTTTAATATCATACAATATTGAAACATAGTATTCTTTAAAAAAAACAGAGTTTAAAATATATTTTTCACATTATATAATTACTTCTGTGTTCAGAATGTTTTAATTAAACCTTAAAATAATAATGTTATTGAAAACTTGAAACAGACATCACCGTTTATTTCTACTTTACTTTTATAGTCACGTTTACAAAATTACTATCGATTACAATCAAATAGACATTTAATAATTATAATTAGTTGATTTATTGTAATTTATTATATAGAAGACCCAGTATTGCGCTATGAATATAAGACGAGGTAATTAATAAAGACTAGGAAATAAATTTGCAAAATTTCAATTTCCTACTTATACTTGTAGTAAAATATTATATAAAATTATTATATTTTTATGTACCTCTATTGATTCTGAAACCGATTTTATATACCGGTATAAAGTAACTTTATTAAAGTAACGATGATATCAAAATTTTGTGAATTAAAACGCTAACCAGACAGATTTAGAAATTTTATTTATTCTGTACTTTTGAAGTGAAAAGCAATCACGTCAGGTGTTTAAAATAGATTTTTAGTTTAAAAATTAATGACAATATAAAAAGTGAGATTTTCCCATCAAAACTTAAAATTGGATTAAAAAAAGATGAATTTAAATTTAATTTATTATCAGTTTATTTATTTATTATACCTAGAGAAGAAAAGAGAAAGAAGAGGCATAAATGCCAGAATAATGAATCAATTCATTCAGAAAGTCTTCAAAAAGTTAGTGGAAATTAGGAATATATGCGAAGTATTAAATATGTGGCACAGAGATAACAAAGCACGCCTTAGTTTCGGGAACGGCTTATTACATACATTAGAAAGCGTCCATATTAGCAAGAGAAAAAGTTTTGACATCGCTTAATGTACGAGAAGCTACCAGTATATGTCGTTTACCAGTACCACTCAAAAAGCAATCATTGATACTATAAAGAACAATGAAAACAATTTAGAAACTTTCAGAACTAGTGCAGTAAGTATGTAAGAGTAAGTATGAACATATTTTTAATAACGTCTAACGTGGACCTGAATGACGTCTGAAAACAACTATTTAAAAACGTTAATGTTTGTGAACAATTTCCACCCATACTTCAAAGGAGTCGGAATAATAGTTTAGAAATGCATTGAAAACAATTCCATATATTTTTTTAACATTTTAGTAATTCGTTTTAGGAATAAATAGTGAGCCAGCTACTGTATTTTTCTGAAAGTTTAAAACATTACTCTAAAAATAAATATAAAGAAACAAACGAGCAGAATAACCACTTGTAAATATTATATTTGTTCTTTGATCTAAATATACATTAAAGGGATTTGATGAGATATTTAATTATTTTGACTTCGGTTTTGAGTTCCAAAATGTCACTCTCACTTACTTACATATGATTGCTTGTGACTATATAAAAGATGTCGTGAAGTACTAAGTGAATCTCAACTATTACGGTATCGTAAAACATTCCGCGAATATACGTATTCCTAAAATTACATTTACCGCTGACAATCTCAAAAATAATTAAAGTCAAACAACGTTACAATGTTTCTTAATTATCTCATTCGGCAATAGAAATAATAATTTGATTTAACTACATAAATAGATTTTAATGTTCCTAGTACAGTTAAGAACTGATTGATGGGTAAGGTAAAATAAAAAAAATATATCTATAAGGTAGCTGGGCAATATTGCGGTTATTTTTATATATACATTTATTAAGACCTATAAGTAATAAAATACTTTAGTTTATCGGTGTCAAATCTTGACGGGCTCAAACCGAATTTGTCCTCTCATGCTTGGCTGGAAATATGCCCATCTGTATGTTGTGGTGACGCAAAATTCATGAGGTGTGTAAGCCGGAATAGTGTCCCTGGAAGCCTCACGATAACTGCATGTCATCTGACTTTTTGGAGATCTGTTTATTTCCGTATCTTAGGTCCGCCATGACAGTCTCGTCTCTTGCCCTTTTCCCCTTTTTTCCATGGCTTGAAATTGTGGACTATAAAGAACAAGAAGAAAATATGAAGAAGGAAAACGAGAGTTTATTATCCTATAAAGGCAGAAACCTAGATGTTCATCTATTTTTTTTAAATATAGTGTATGTATTTAATTGTGACTTTAAGATAAAGAGAATATATATTGTTTAATACCAAAATGATCACACTTAATGCAATAATCCCTGCGCTTACAACAGCGGCAGAGTTGACAGATACGGAATTCGTAATACAAAATGAAATTTAATTTTAAATAATAACTAACGTCAGAACTTTATATCTTGTGTCGATGTTAACTAAGTAAAATTGTAACTACTTTTAAAACATTCTAGTATTTATACTTTTCTTGTTATGTAATCAATTTGTTATATGCCTATTTATTTATGTATGTACTTATTTTGTTACGTACTAATTCTATTATGTACGTGCGTAAATATTGTGTGTACTTATTTAGAAATGTAGGTACTTATTTTGTTTTATAATTATCTTGTTCTGTTTATATTTCGTTGTTTTTATTTTTTATGTACGTATTATATAATGTTCATAATTTGTTATGTAGGGAGGTCGTAGCTGGTTGTTACATTTTAATTTAATGATATCATATTTTTTTATTTTTATTATGATACTTTTACCCGAGTGTATATTTGTTTGATTAAGTTTTTCTACAACTATTCAGTTTATAATTAAAAAAACAGTTTATGTATTAAGTCATTAGATATATAAATGAAAATATTCTGAAAAAAAGGCCTAGCACTTTCAACCCCACACCCGGATCTGGTATTTACACTACATGGGGTAAAATGTTACAAACAAAAAAAAAATTATCAAAACCTTTTTGTCATAAAAATTATCACAGATAGTTACGTTTTTTAATTTAAGTCATCAATCGTTTAGTATCTAATGAGTCACAACACAACAGACAAAAATATTCATCTTTTACGCTTTCTTTGTCAGTTTCATATAATACATTCTCCTTTACTGCTGGAAAGTTCTATTGTTTTTTTGTTCACCAATATTTAATGATTTTAACTTCAATCTTTTAGTAAAATTTATCTTTTTGGATTTGACATCTGTATTCACCTGTTCAGATGTCAAATATATTTTTTTCTAAGGTATCACTTAATATGGAGGATTTTCGAGACTTTCTCATTATCTTCGTTTTCATAGCAGCTGCTTTAGAATAAAATCTGGCGAAACAGCATTATCAAAATTCTTAAAATTTCCAGCAGCTGAGTAGGTATAAATAAAGATATTGCATTCTGATTCTGTACTCGTCACGGTGAGTTGGTGAAGCTGGAGTTTCAGTCTCTATGTTCTGTGTCAGAACAGGATTAATTACGATGTTTGTGTTAGTCGTTTTATCCTATTGATAATAGTCAGTAACGAAAGCTGACATATTTGTTTTATAAATAGGTCTGTAACAAAAGCTGACATAAGAAAGTGTCACAACTTGCCCCAAGACAATTTCACTTTAAACCCCAACGTCTAAAATGATATTTTGAGGGTAAATAGTAAAAAAAAACAATTATATAACTGTATAAACATAGTTTTATCGCAAAAAGAAAGCTGTATGATGCAATAATAGCACTAAACACCTCTCTGATTATTACGCAAACAGGCTGTAGACCAATATTACAAAAAAAGTTAAACTTTACAAACCTCGATTTTTTTTAGGAAACCCCCTCGTGCTCCTTTCATAAAAGACCTGGTGCCACTGGCCCCCCATCGGGGGGCCAGTGGCCTATCCTATAGTAAAGGCAAAATTTATTATAGCATTTCTTTTCCGACGCTATTGCCACTGTGCCATATAATAACCCATCTCAGTCACAACAACCTCGGTCTCACTACTTATTTAGTTATGTAATTGTTTAATTATGTACTTGTTTGAACTTGTTTGGTTTTGTACATAATTTGTTATGTACTTTTTTTGCGTATAAATAATGGCTAATTGCATTCTAAGCTCGGATGGCTTATGTTTATCAAAAGAAAGAAGATTTATATAAGAAAATAACACATTAAAGAAAATAATATTTTTGTTTTAAATTCACAATTACTACCGTAGAAAAGACATTGTTATCACTTCTACGTTTCATTATAACTATACAATAATTTATTAATTAAAATCACATGAAAACCCGTGCAAAAAAAAACAAATTCTATTATAAGGAAGTTTAATGTCCTCTGCTACTTGCATTTTATTGTATTCTACAGCTATTTAATACAGTTTAAATAGACGTTAAATTAGTTTCTACAATACTTAAATGACATATTCTAATATGTCGTCACGTCACGAATGACGTCATTCGTTTACTGTATATTATTATTTTTCAGGATAATGTCGACAAGGCTCATTAGCTCAGCAGGTTATAGTGTCGATTTGTAATTTAATTCAGTTCTCTTTCATATGAAGGCGGAGGTCAAATCGTTCCCGAGCACTATTTTTTTGTTTTTTATTTATTTGAAATAGTTGTTACATTATTATATATCCTATAAACATAAAAATATTAAATCGCTGATTTCATAGGTTATTTTTTTTTCCTGATACGTAAACATTTTGCCACAAAATAAATGAGTCCAGTTGTTGGATGTGTGTGAAGACGGATGGTGCAAATAAAAGTAGGTAAAAATAATATTTTATGCTACAAGGAACATAAACTTTTTTTTTAAATATATTAGCACAATTGAAGTCCCTTAGTGTAATGTCTTATCCTTGTCGTAATATGAATAAGGTAGATCGTCTCCTCAGTATCCCATGCATTTGCTTCATTTTTGGTATACGTAAATTTGACCAAAACAATTCGAATTAAAAAATATTTTACTATCTCCCAGCTTATTTTAAATATCATTATGTTAGAATAAATGAGAATTTCTTTAGAGATTGCTGAATGTATGTTTGAATCAACATCATAATCAATCTGATTGAATTGTCCTTATGAAGTTATTTAGTTCATGTTTTACGAAAGTTTTAATTTTTTCTTAAATATATAAATATATTTTTATATTTAAAATTAATGGCTATTAATAATCTCAAGCGTTTATTTTTAAGTTTTAAAAATTACAAAAGTATTGTTCCATATTTTCCTTGTGAGTCTTATAATATGAGTATTTTATAGATATTGTTACGCAAAAAAAATTTCTTCGAAACCTTTTATACTTAGACTAGACTTTTATATTTATATTTACCCGGCTGTTTTCACGCAGAAATTAAATAGGAATGTGCCCGACTAGTTTCGAACCCATTCGGGGTGCTTAATCATGAGCTCTGAGCGTGGCGGACTCGCGGCGCGAACTGCGTACCGTAGCTCTCTGGGCCCGACGCGAAGGTGGCGGCGGCGGCGGGGGGGGGGGGAAGATGTAGTGATCTCATCAGAGGACTCTCGCAGGTCTTCGTTACTCGTCGTTGTAACCCGTAGTTATTACATCTATTGATATTCCAAACAACAATTATATACATTTTAAATGGTTTATTGATTATCTAATTATATTACGTCTAAGAAGTCTAATTCGTCTGTAGAAGATCATGATAGATTATAAATACTATTAGAATATAAAGTAAAAACGACTTAAAATAATCAAAATAATCTCAGATAAATTAGTTTTATTTATATAATTACATGTATTGAACATGTAATTATATACGACGCTTTATAATTCACACGTATCACTTTACTTCCGCACTATATCAAACGTCCCGAACGCTTTTGGTTAGCCAAAAGAAGAGAGCCTGCCGCCCACCATGCTTGCCATTTTATATATCGGTGATAAGTGTTGGCAACAATATAATTAAAGTAAAATAACAATTTATATAGAATTATGTTATTTGTGTTTATAATAAATTCAATGTACTTGATCGTTAACATTATTTTCTCTGTTTGTATCACCATTGATATCAACAATATTTAATGCCTGTATAGCATGTGTAACAACCGGAAAGGCTGCTACAGCTATACTTCTTAAACGGTGACGCAAACTTACAAAATTTCACCCATCCAAAAAGCGTCAAATGCACACAGCACGTGGGCAGGCATATACTGTCTCATAAGTGTAACGCGAACACATAAGATTTCCCCCCTACCATTAAGTAGTAATGCGGCTAAAGAAGTATCCACTTAAAAAAACACTATCAACAGGACTCAACCTTGACCTCTTTGGGATGGTGCACTTATCATCTTGTGAACTTAGGTATTGTGTCGGTACTTGTGTTGGTGAATAAAGTACTATTATTGTTTTTTTGTACATTTTTCGGGATTTAGGCAATATAATTTTTGATAGTTCGTTTGTAGGTTTCTATTGAAATTAAATTGAAAAAATAAATATTAAGAAAATGTGAGAAATTATTAAAATAAACAATTTTTAAAATGTTCCAGTCAGAACCTATAAGATAATATTAGTTTACTTTAGAACAATTTCTGATGAGATTTACATAACTTTTTTAATTTGAACACAAAAAAACTAAACACACAAACGCCTAACTTCAACTCATCACAGACAAGTTGGGAGCTGCGACTTTGTAGCATAAAAACTTATGAATAAAAAATGAGTTCCTTGGTTTTAAAATTAGCATTACAAAGAAAGGTAATTCTCGTATCTTTGAGTTCTAAAAAGAAATGTATAAATGCGCTGTTTGTCGTTTATTTGGAGAATAACAAAAAAAAACTTGATTCGCCTACTTGTTATGCTATTTCACGAGCTTCTGTGTTAAAATGTAGACAAAAATATATTCATTTTAAGTAAAACAAATATATATAATGGAGGTGTACCTCATTAGTATTTAAAAAACTTTAAGTCCATTACGTGTCAATGAATGTTACAAACAAAAACCAGAGAATACAAACAAAAAACAGAGAATTTACTAACTTTCTGATTACTATCCATCCGTACTTGTTTGATTGTTTATTCATTATTTTGGCAAAATATATTTAAATGAAAAAAATTAAACATAGGAAAACAATGATACGCTCACAAAAATATTATTACTTTTAACTTTATATTAACCTTAAACAGTTACGGTTCGTTGTCGGAAAATACAAATATGAATATATCATTGAAATGTAAGAATATTTTTGTTATTTCAGTATATAAATAGCATCTTAACATCTTGGTATGTAAAATTATTACAGTTTTAAAAGTATATATTCTTAGAAAACAAATCAGAAGGGACTTTTTTAAAAAGTAATTATAAAGCACACAGTTTAACAATTTAATTAAGTAATTAAAAGTTAACAATTTAGACAATTTGAATTCTGCACAATCACAAATAAATTTTACCGATAAACTAAATTTGATTCTAACCACAAGACAAAAAAACAAATTTGTCGCGAAAAATATTACGACCGCACAACGAATCGAACCGACTGACCGAACGCGAAAAAAGCCCTCACTAGTGTTAACACTCGCTTAAATACTATTGCTATTAGTGGAGGGCCACTAACCCTATAAATTTCAACAACATGGTAAATATTTTATTTTGCAAACGAAGACTCATTTAAGATCTAATTAGAGCATCAAAATATATTTTTTTCATACTAACATGTAAGTTTGAATTAATTCTAGTTTTTTATTATCTATTTATGAATAAAAATATTATTCAACCTTTTCTACCTTTAACTTGACGCGAGTTGTTGAAGTGGGGGAATGTAACCAGATAACTGCTCTCGATAACCCTAGGGATTGCTCAAACACGTTTCGTTCACTCAGCAATAGAAATGCTCGAAATCTTAAAGACAATTTTGTTCGCAACCCTCAATATGACTGACCTATCATTTTAGTTATATCTGAAATTAGTTTTTGATCAGAAAATATTGTACGAATCTATCACTAGAGATGAAATCAGTAAATTTAACACAAAATATTTTGTGTTATCAATATATATTGTGTATATACCAATTTATATTGGAGTCATTTATTTATTTAAATAGATAAATAACAAGAACCAATGTACTATTAACAATTTATTAACATAACTTTATAAACAGCTCACTATAAACAGATCACTTCACATGTTCATCGGACGAAGCGGCTGATGGAATAGAAAGGTCTGTATTTCCTATTAAATTGAACTCTAAAATCTTATAATAAACAGTGAACAAGCACTGTCTAGGCAGACCGTGGTCATTCGTATGACTGAATTTAAAAAAACAATAATACTTATTCAGTTATATAAAAACCATATTCTTAATTAACTATTTAAAATTAACACATTTTGTAATAATTTCACTTAACACTCTTAATTTACTGTTTGTTATTAATTACTTAGTTTAAATGTTAAATCCAGAAACATATGATATCAAAGGTTGTACAAATAATAAAATAACAACGTTAATATATAATACAATAAAATAACGCTTGTATATATAATAAAATCCCACCAACAAGAGGAGGTTGACGTCAGGCAGGCGGGAAGTCCCAAAAATTGTCTGAATATAAGTTGCGCGGACAAATAGTTGTAATAAGTGCAGGCGGCTGAAAATATAACAAAGACATCACTGTGCTTGAAACAATAATTATTATCAAAACTCATTTATTGATATAAAATAAAATTGCGGTAAACACTAAAACAAACACATTTCTATTATTGCATTAATATAATATTTTGCTAATGCAATGAGTAATTCAGAATGAACGGAATTATGAGAATCATCTTTGAATATTTCAAAATGCAAAATAATATTCAACGTCCTTTTTCTCCTAAATATTTTTATTTCAAGTGATATATATAATGGTCAGTTCTTGTATACAAAGCAAAACATTTTGTTTTATTATTTTTAAAGCAAAGCAAGTTATTAGTTTTTCAGGAGTAAACTGTATAATTAACTGAAACCAAAATATTGTATTGTACAATACAATATTTTATATACACAATATTTATATTAATATTAGTTTAACATTAGATTATATTTTGATTCCAATTATTTATTCATGTACCAGATTTTTCACATAGAAGATATGTAAAGAAGTGGATAAAGGTTAATTCTTTTAACTCTACAAAGATATCACTTTCTGCTAAAACTGAATATGAAAAATATTAAAGGCAACAAATAAGTATTCACAAAAATGATAAAGTAAACTCATAAATATTACTGTTCAAAAACGAAGTGCATTTAAATGATTTAACTGTGGGAACTGTTCAAAGTAATCTTCTATTTAAAGTCAGCCCATTGAGCCTGTGACGTGAGCACTTATTCCGAGCTAGTGAGGATATTCGAATCAAACATACACCGAAGCAATAGAGCGTGACTTTGCTCTAATCAAATATAATCCCTCTCCGGTTCGGACCTCTTTATAGAGATTAAATATTTTTCAAAACACAGTTTATTACACCTTCTTAGAATAAAGAAGTTTCCAAGAAATATTTTTAATTTAGGGTAAATTTTAATCAGCGAATTGCGAAACCGACTAAACAAAAGTTTAAAGATTCGACTATTCGACTTATATATAAAATATTTACCCAAGTAAAATCATGAAAATAATTTTAATTATTACTAAATATGATTTTTATAAAAGGATAAGATCAAATGACAAAACAATAAGGAGATAATTAATACTTAAGGTTAGTGTTTTGAACACGTAGTTATATCCGGCTCACTTGGCGTAAATTAAACAATTTGTCGTCAGCAATATGATTACAGTTGGAGTCCTATCACGGTTACCAACTTTATAGCACATTATAAATGCCCTTTATTTTAATTAACACAAATTCAATTCTTAACATATTATCGTATGTGATGCTTTTCTACATTAGTTATAATGACAAGCATTATTTAATTAGTATAAATAATAGTGATGATAGATTTTAAGATGATGGTAAAATAGATTGAAACGTCCAACACATTCGTGTTGGATTGATTTCGAAGCAGCGTGGAAATAGTAAGAGGACACAGGGACGATTAGTGACTTCAATTCCCCTCTGAAAACTTAATAAATGGTAATACAAACTGCCGTGTCGTTTCAAACGGAATTCTAGGCGAATAGATATAATTCAAGTTGATGTTGCCGAAGTGAGGTTATTGATGTGATGTATGGTGTGATTGAAGAATGGATTCATTAATATAAATTCATGATTACATTATAAATATAAAGGACTTTACTAATTTAACTACATAATACCACAAATATGACAGGATTTAAATAAAGAGTGTTAATTCATTTGTATTTTTTTTTTATATTTTTGTCCTTACTTACAATCGCCCCTCAATTAGAATAAAACAATTGAACAATTTAAACAAAAATAAAATACTAGAAGTATTTAATTAGTTAATTGGAAACTGTTTATTACAATTTTTATACAAAGGTGTAACAAGATTTTTAACAGTTGATAATTCATCACAATATTTTTTTGAAATAATTTACTTATAATATATATACATATTATTATAAGCAATATAATTAAACAATCATATACACAAAAAGGTTGAAGTATTCTTTTAAGATTAAATAAAACTATCCCTGTGCCAGAAGAGTCCGTTTTTCCATAACAATATAATCATAACAGAATAATTTAAATTATAAATAAAATATTTATTATTAATGGCCGTTGCAAAAGTATAGTCCTATAGTTTAGTTTTTCTTATATTCAAGCAAAATATTTGTTATAAAAGTGTATGGACCTGTCCCATAGTTTATTCAAAAAGCAGCATTAAAGAAGTTATTTATTTTAGAACGTAAGCATTTAATCCGAGTACACATTAAACAAGTATATAACTTATTTGCTTTTGTTAATAACCAAAACATGAAACTGACATCTATGACCTGTCTGTGAGCAAAGAAATGCTGCCGCTAGGATGATTAATTAACAAAGAGCTGGAGAAACTCGTCTGTGAAGTAAACCTTAATTACTTTTCTCAGATGAATCACAAAGCTGCATAATTCGTATATAATATGAAAGTGTAGCTGTAATGTAATGTAATATACAAACTAAAATGTCATCATTTCTACCTTAAAATTGCCTAAATACTTATAAGCCAGTGCTAGTAAACTTTGAGTAGTTTATATGAGAATATAATTTTGACATGGAACAAACTAAAATATTGTAAGTTGTATGATTTAAACGTTGAAATACTAGCTACCTAATTACTCAAATAAAAGGAAAACAACCGAATAGAGATATGGTTATACAACAGCTATCCAATTTCCGCCAGGAGATAATGAACTTGGAGGTTTTTAAGAATCAATGAATACTTTTATAATACAAAGACTTACTTATTACGGAACAAAAAAAAATGGACTTGAAATACGTAAAAATTAAAAAGTCTTCTAAGTAAGAAAAACATAGCATCTTAGAAAATGACATTTCATTAACAGCAACATTAAACCAAATAGATGTAGTACTAGAAATTAACTCATCGCGTCTTTAAAACTTGGACCTCATATCGGAATTTAAATAACTATCAACTAGGAAAAAAATAATATAATAGCGGGTATATATGAAATGTATTGTCAAGACGTTACTCGATGCGAATATGTTATTAATGAAATAACTAAGACCCTTACAACGATAAAATAAGTTTTCCTAACTAATTCATTTCGACTGTGGAAAATATGGTTTGGGCGAATATCGGCGCTTACAGATCTGTTTAAATTTAATAATAGAAAATTTAACAAAATCTTTAAACAATTGTTTAGATAGGTACACTGCAGACCTTCTTATGATATTACACATATTATAGACGAGGCCATCGTTAGGAATGGAAAAGCGGTTGCCGTCTCTCTAGATGTCTCGAAGGCATTTGACAGGGGTATTTGATAGCATACGATCCTTTTAAGCAAGCTCCCAGCGTATGGTATATCGTCTGGGTAACGGACATACTTAGCCATAGAACTATCCGAGTTGTTTTTTTAGGGGTGCTCAGCGGAGCTCTTAACAATAAATGACGGAGTTTCTCAGGGGTCTGTTCTTTCTCAAGCTCTCTTCCTGCTGCATATAAACGGTCTCCTCAAACCCAGTATCTATGAGTATGCAGACGATAGCACAGTTGTAGAAAGATACCTTCCTTGTACTCGGGCTAGTAAGGATCAAGTACAGGCTGAAAAAGAAGTAATGGTGCAGCGTTTAAATGACAAGCTGGAGGTAGTCTCCGTTTGGGGTAATGAAAAGCTTTTTAAATTCAACAATATCAAAACGCAGACGTGTTTATTCACTATCAAAAGGAGCCCTTTCACTTTGGCTCCTACTTCCCAGAATGTATCTTTGGAATACAGTGACCTACTTCAGTTGCTAGGGATGGAAAATTCCTCAAACCTCAACTTTGGTCGGTTCATTGAGTCTAGAGCAAGAGCAGCTGCAAGCAAGCGTGGCATTCTTGCGAGAATACGATAGTACTTCACACCGGCATAATTGCTGGTACTATATAAAGCCCAGATCCGGTCGTGTGTGGAGTACTGCGGGTATTTCATTATTGTACTGAAATACATATAATATATATTAGAATCTAGTTATTAGTTATGTAGGTCATATAAATAAATATAATCAAACAGAACTACTGAGTTTGATATAATCAAAAACAATTACTGATATGTTGATACAATACCTGTTTGATTTAATATAATATATCATACTTATAAAAATTATTGTTAAGAATTAAGAATTATTTAGAACATTTTACTTTTTTTATGGATTCATCATTTAAGTAATAAAAATGGATGTTTTGATAAGTTATCAGAAGCTATTCTTATAATATTAACTTATTGCATTTTTATAATTAATATTGTAAACCACAAATATGTTTAATGATTGTTTCAAATACATTTTTGAATTAAGAATTGTAAAAAAACATTTGGTTATAAAGAATGTAGATGAAGAAGGTAGATGGCAGCACTACTGTCACTTTTATAAATTGTTATAAATACGGCTTCTAACCATTGTTAAGGGATTATTTTCACACTGGAGTTGGAGCTGGCAAACGAGGTTATATTTATATTTCTTATATTTTATTTTTGCTGTTATAACTTGTATATTTTGTGGGTATTTAAGTGTTTCAGTGATTACTGTAAAGTGAATATTTGGTTATATTGTGTTTTATATTAATAATCTTGAATTTAAATATCAAATGTGATATATATTAATTTTAATTTACATATTATTCTTTCTTTTGTTATTCCCTTATAACAATTTAGCCTTTTTCACCTAGCAGTTTTAAATAGGTTAAATTATTTAGGAAGTATTTAATTATTTATATTATTTTTTAATATGTAGAGCATTATTAATGTAACACGGGCATATAATGGCCGGCGCCGCAAAATGTCATTTTGCAGCTTTGGGCGCAATTGAGAGGCGAGCAAAGGGTCTAATTTTGCGTTCCTGGTTGACGCTATACTTTATATCTTCGAACACAGACGTAGATTCGCGAGCGTCTCAGTATTCCGTAGAATACATTTTGGTGAGCGTGCGTGTGAATTACATGACCTGATTCCCCCATCCTCCTTCCATCACCGGACATTCCGACGCATGGCAGGCATCCATCCTTTCGTTGCGTATATTCCTCCTGTCCGAACGGAACGATTTGTTTCGTCTTTTTTTAATGCGTATATTGAAGGACTGGAATAGCTTGCCTCGGTTTTTTCATTTGAGTACAATGTGGGTGTCTTCTAGCGAAGAGTGAATAGGCAACTACTAAGTGATGCGCCTTACCATCTACGAATACTTTACTACTTCCCATCCGGTGGAATGTAGTCAAGAATCATCTTGGGACTACGTAAAAAAAAGAGAAGGGCACATTTCCTAATTCACCTTAAATTGCAATGGTAACTTCAGTGTATAAATAGAAGTGGTATGAAAGATGATCCACACCATTACCCTTCTATACCAGTATTACCAGTTTATCGATTTCAATTGCTATATTACCTTAATGAGATTGTCTAGACTACAAAATAATTGAATCATTTTTGATTGAGAGATATCAAGTAGGGATAATTAAAAATTATTAAAAAAAGCTAGCCAAAATAGTGTATAGAGTATCTCAAGGTAATATTTTAGGCCCACTATTTTTTCTCATTTATGTTAATTAGTCAACTTTGACTTTCAGGTCATATAAAGTTATATATAGATGGCACCTGTCTTTATTACATTAAATGTGCAATGTATGTTATAATGGATAAAGCTCAAAAAAGATTGAGGGGGCTTCATTGAAGTCTTGGTAATAAGTAAATAATAACAAAATCTATTTGATGATTTTTTCGCCCAAGAACAAAACAATTGTAAGTTTCATCACTGAATATCTTGGTATACTTGGTATTCTATATTTGGGATCAACTATATTTTAGATATCGTTCTGTTCGGGTGATTTCTCCGTCATAATTTCCTTGGTATTTTATCAAACGGTTCGTAATTAATGGGTAGTTTTTTTTTTTAAAGTTATTATATTAAAATTATTGTAATATCATTTGTGGTGGATGACTGCAATTTCAAAAATATATTTATTTAATGTAAGAAGTGTAGTAAGGATGTAGTAGGAATGTGGTATACCTTATTTTAGGACTCATAGGGTAAAGGTTAATATAGTTATTTGTTAATTCAGTAACGCCTCCACAAGCGATTCGTTTTACACGATAGGACTCATTCCGTTTCCACGAACTCTTATGTTTTAGTTATAACCTATGTAACGTTTAACAAAACATCTTGCAAATTTCAGTCTGCATAAAATGCGCACAGTCACCTTTTTATTTCTAATTATTACAATAATAAAACTGAAATTAAATACTATAATACACAAAATAAACATAAGTTACCATTATTCTACAGAAAGCTAAGATTACTAACAAAAAAATCTTCTTAACTTTATTTAGAGTATCACCGTGAGCTAATTCAAACTAAGTAATGTCCATAAATTGACGTTCCATCGTTCCGTCCATAAATTGACGTCCAACGTTTGAATAAATTAAAGCAATATAACAATATTTTAAGGTGATAAATGTTATTGTTTGTGCTTTTATTGCACTTTGTGAAATGTTTTTGTGACCTTTTATCTTAAAAAACATG
The DNA here is from genome assembly GCA_963555665.1 of Dircenna loreta. Lineage (NCBI taxonomy): Eukaryota > Metazoa > Arthropoda > Insecta > Lepidoptera > Nymphalidae > Dircenna > Dircenna loreta. Next base: position 8,295,178 of record OY743093.1, on the reverse strand, counting down.
TATCTTTAGATAGAAGCAGTAGGTTCATAATTATTATTATATTATCAAAATATAACCTTTCTCATTAGCCACCCTCGGTAGTGATGTATGTTAGTTCTAAAGTGTACAAAATAACGAAGCGCTTTACCATTTTGCAAAATCCATAACGAACTGATTGCAAAATATCCGAACAGGAAATTAAATTGGAATCAGAATATGTCGCAATTTAAATCTTCATCAATCACTATTTATATTTAGATATACCTTTTACAGGTTTTCATTTGATCAACATGACATATACACTGCGTGATGTTCGGTCATGCAGAAACAAATTTTAATACTCTATATGAGATGGTTTGTCATTCATTTTATTTTTAATTTATCCCTAGTAAATTGTTGTGTAAACATTTTCCAAGTCCCATAGAAATACAATAAAATGTAAAAATTATTATTTAATTATAATTTTCATTCAGGAGATATATTTTGGACATATATAGTATCACACCCTTATAAGTCTGAAGAAAAAATAAATATTAGCATTGTTTATTACATATTAACTATTGTTGACTAATGAATCAATTCAAATTCCATGATACGTTAAATGGTTGGTAGTATTCTTTGATTGGATTAAATTTTTATTTTAACTTTTAGGTATTATGGAAAACACTATCTTTTATTTTATTGAGTCCTTAAGCTGTAATAAAATAACCCTCATAATGAAATGAGTTTAAGAATGAAATAAATATTAATAAGTTTTAATTAGTTGATCAAGACTTTCTTCATAAAAAATTGCTTCTATATATATTATCCTCTAAAAAATAAACTAAGAAACCACGTACTGTTTCATATTACGGGTAAAGAAAAATTGCTGATATAATTTTCCGCGAACACATTGCTTCCTGGGATCGTAGGGGAGAAAGCCATTTTGTTAATGGAGCACAATGGAAAAGAAAACTCAATCAAGCGCACGAACCGCCGTGATTTCTGCACCTAAATACGAGAGATATATTGGGGGCCGGAGGTCGTCATTAACAGAAAACATTCCCCGCAAAGGCGAAATCCTTCTAAATAACCTCATTTTTCATATGAGCATTATTTACGGTATGTATTATATTATTATTTCTCGTTCTTGCAATTACTATAAAATTTATTTTTTATTAATTATTCAATATAAACCTTTTAATTGCCTTTACTTATGTAAGAGACTGCAACTTTTTTTTCTAAGAGTATTCCTCTTAGAAAAAAAAGTTGCATTATTTGGAACTATAATAAAAAAGTTTTTTTTTATATTGGAATAGCTTATAAAATTGACTATTGATTCTTTTATTGACTATGATTTCTTAACTTACACTGCCCACAGTATATATATATATATATATATATATATATATATATATATATATATATATATGTATATATATATAATATGTGACCTTCTATTTCAGAGGATGTAAGGTGGATGATAAGGATATAAGGACTGACGTATTGGACGGCTTTCTAAATAACATAACACAGGCACAAACAAAAAACATAACGTACCGTTAAGAGCATGTTCTTATTACTTCAATAATATACAGTTTGCGAATATGGGCTGCAGATCAAAAACTAAACTTTCGGTCACTTACTAAATGAACATTATTCACTTCTTTAAGGGATTATTCATTTTATTGAAGGTTTAGAGGAAGAAAGTTTCTCCCTGCGATGCGAAGTTTTGCCCATTTGAAGTATTTTTTTTGTGTCCTCGTACTCGACTGAGTTATTAGACTAACAGTGTAAGACGACAGATTTAAATGGCCCACTCAAATTGGTGCTGAATGAAATGTTGACGTGATTATTAGGGTTGGAATAAAGGTATCTGAACTCTTAGTTTATTATTATTATTTTTTTTATATTTGTCCAATTAATTCTAAGTTTATTTTCTAAATTGACGGTCAGCTTTGGGATATTTGGAAAATTTTGTTGATATTTCAAATGCTTTTTTACATAATAATTATAAGGTTATAAGGACACGAACAATAATAGAATAAGGATAAAATGGTAGGTAGAGGTATGAATAGTAATTCATTTTATTATATTATATTTTATTAAATATTAATAAAATTCATTTTATTATATTTTATTAAATATACATATTTAAGATTTTATTTATGGTTTGATTATTGTCGGCACTTTTATTAACTTAAAAAATGTTAAAAAGTTGCAGTGGCGTAAATACAGTAGTTGGACATATGATATCGCAGTATTTTTAGTAGATCTTGATATTTTCTATAATTTGTTGATTTTGTTTTGTTTCCGCGGCGTACGCGATGACAATTTTATCACACCTTGGATTTATTATTGCAGTTTTATTAGATATGCCTATATATTTTTAATGTAATAAAATCTATGTCATTCAGTAAAAATGCAGCTTTCTAATGGTGAATATTTGTTTAGATAATATATTAATGAAGTAAATGTCATTTGTGCCATCTTAAAATGCAAGTATTTCAATCTGATTGGTGCAAAGTACTCAATAATAGCTCAATTGGAGTCAAGCGACAGAAGGTTTTCCCAGAGGTCGCGGGTTAGAATTCCTGCTCATATAGATTATTTTTTTATTATAATTCATTTAAAATTATTTAAAAGCAAAATACATGATTTCCGTATATAAAGAAGCTTTCCCTTTAAATATATAATACACACACACATAATAGGTTCGTTTTAAAAAAAATATCGGCTGCCTAAGCTCTATATAAATTTTGCTAAACTAAATATCACAAAAGTTATTGACTTACCTTTGTTATCCCAACTTAGATAGTTAACATTTATTTTTTTTAGTTTTATTCGAATGAACTACAATTATATTTATATTTACCCGGCTGTATTCACGCAGAAATTAAATCGGAATGTGCCCGACTAGTTTCGTGAACGTGAGCGTGGCGAGAGCTCATGATTAAGGACCCCGGTTCGTACCCCTATCTGTAAGATTATTTTATTTTATTCGAAGAAAAGACCGTTCAAGACCAAGATTTCAACATTTTTATTAAAAAAATATAATACCCATAATACTTACGAATTGGGGAGAAATAAAAAAATGATTATGACAAATAAAGATTTTTCAAACTAAATACGTACCGCCATAGTTTTTGACTGTACTTACAAAAAGTAATTTATAAAAGTATTAATAATATTTTTCTGAAAATTACTCACCTAATCTGTACAGTTCCGAAAACAACCTAGTAAATCAAATGAAGCCCTGAAATGAAATCATAATATTAATAGTTAAATGTAAACTTTAAATGTAAATTCAGTGTATTGTCATATTATTCAAAGCCATTACAATATATAATATGCTTCGTTAAATATGTAAATGAAATTAAATATTATCTAATGAATATCAAAATATATGAAAATAAACCGGATTTGTTTATAATACTGTTAATTATACTAAAGAAGGCTTTAGCGATTCCTAGACTAACTTTCAGAACCTCACCCATAATTTGAATGGCTGCCAACCATCGTTTTATTACATATACAAAAAAATGACTGGCGGATCGACCGTACCGAAGGCCGTATGTCCGATCTTATACTAACTTGCGATCTTCTAGGTATCTAAAGAGCTGGGGGTTTGTAAAGCTCTGAATAATTTTGGAGATCAGGGAAATAGGTCTGTAATTTGCCAAATTCAAGCCGTCGTATTTATTTGGTATCGGATAGGTAATGAGAAAACTAAACCTTTCATGTAGATTTCAAAAACGCTAATACCAGAGTCCAAGAAAAAAGAGTTTGCCGTACAATTTTTTCTCTGAATGTAATTTCCGGCATTTAGCTCTAAAATTACACGATGGAAGGTGGTGTATTTCGTTTCAAAGTCGAGTTTGATGTAAAAAAATTAACCTAAAATATTCGCTTCTTTTTCACCATATAGGCCAGGGTATCATTCCCCAAGAACGTTGTGAACGAATGTAAATATGATGGTCAGTCGTCATATCCTTTTGAAAATAGTTATATTAAGTGCAGGTAACAAATACACAAATTATTATTAGTTTGAAGGTAGATAATAAATAAATCCTACCTACATGTACCTATATAGTTTATAATGAAATAACAGTTTTAATATTCTATTCTCAAAAATAGTTTTTTAAAACATAAATCTTAAATATTTATTACGACTTTCATAAAATACTTTCTACGATTCTTTTGCTTATTCTTAAAATAAAAGTTTCTAAATATTCATTTAAACAACAAGAAAGTTATTAATTTTCCATTCCGTTTGTCGGAATAAGCAGAGTAACTGAAGAGTTCGCTTCACGTTATTAATCCCTCAGAAAGCGCACCCTAAAAAGTTACTTAAGTAGGCGTCCACATCATGCTGACATAACATTTTGTGTTTATTTTGTGAAATACATTTCAGTATAAAGTTTCTTTATTGTAATTAATAAGTGGTTATGTTGTTTACTTGAATATTGTGTAATTTGAAAATTACAAAAAGGCAGTCTTATATAAATACTAAAAATTTTAATAACTTGGTCCTCAGCTTTTGGCTTTTTTCTCCTTCTGTTTTGTCTTTTATAGACTATGAATCTTTTTTTCAAAAATTAAATAATATAACTTATATATTATAACTTATATGGTAAAAATATACGGACTATAAGTTTTCTTATAATATTTATTTACCCGACTGCATTCAATGAAATTGTATTGGATTTTTTCCAAACAAGATCTCAATATAATCTGCAACCAGTGCAGTATGTAGATGTTTTCGCAGTATTCTTTTTTCATCTATAATATCATTACACCCGTCAAATAAATGAAAAATCTAGAAACAAGATAGTAAGGATCTTTTCACAACATACTTTTCTTTAAGTTTACGTCATCACATAAACGCTAATATCATCCTTCAATTTGAACTAAAAATTAATATATTTCTATATATTCTTATTTGAAATTTAAATAAAGAATATTTAGGTCCGTAAGTCATGACTTTATTCCAAAATCTGCTTATTATTTAAGATGTATAAAGTTATCCTAACAAACATAATATTAGGGAAAATGCATATATAATATTATAGCACAATCACACTATTTTACAAATTTTAAAGGCAAATTTGGCAAAACAAGTAAAGGTAAACTTTAAAACTGAAATTCCAGTGGCAGTTTTCAACTCATCGCTATCAAAATTCGTTCATATGAGGTTACTCACAAGATGTGCTCAAATAAGTTAAATACAACTTAGGTAAAGTTCTTGTTACATTTCGAACTAAACTAAGACGCCACTTCTCAATTCAAAGCCACTACATATCATGCTTATCTCGCCTAATTGTAATTGTAACTTCCGTTTATTAATTATTAATAAGAATTATATTTATTTATGTATTAATTTATTTCATAACATCTGGTAAGTATTTGTAAATTTCTATGTAAACAATATTTTTATTAATGCATTGACGTTGAAATAATAGGACAATAAGCTTGTTAAAAGTTTAATAAAAGAAATCCTAAATCTGTAAATTACAAAAAGAAACATAGCGGTGGGTCATTTGAGGTAATTAAACACTTATAGTTCTATTAAATTATAAAAAGATACACATGTAGTATATAGTCTATCATATAGACTCCAATTGTAATATAAATAGAAATATTGTTTAAACAAACTTTGAAACTGCTCGGGAAATGAACGAGATAGGATTTATGATTATTCCATAATATTTAACTCGAAGGTTACTTATAAAATAACAGTCGGAAGTGCTTTCGAAAGGTCATGATACCAAATTCAATATTTAAAGACTTCAGCGTGTTACTACAGAACTTCAAACCAAATGTAGGTAAATTAAAAATATCGACCAAAGGAGATATTCAATTCATAGATTTTTAAATGATACATTTTCGTCTTTGTGAACGAACAATTTTAAACTGCCGTACCTATATAAAGTAAAAAATATTAATTTCACTTAAATTATTATTATTTTATATTTGTTTAAAATAAAACTTGAACTGGAATGTTTGGTTATAGGTTATAGTTAAGATTTACAGTTTGTATTATAATTATACAGACATACGGGTTGCGTTAATTACCTGAACGTTCTTTTCGTTCTTGAATTTAAATTATAATAAAAAGTGATCACTGTATTCGTAATATTATTGAACGTTTTACTTTAGTATTAAAAACTATAGTTCTAGCGTTTTCATATGAAGGCTATGTGTTTATAAATTAGCTTTGTTCTTAATGCGATTGAGGGTTTTAAACTAAAAAAACAAACTTTGACTTCTTTGTTTATTTTGAAGCGCACAATATTTCATTTCCCTTACGTAATCTAATTCTTGTTAGTATATGCAGCGTTTTACTCATATTGTAGAAAAAATATCCTATAGACCTTTAAATATATATAATTTATACAAATTAGTAATTTCTATAATTAGATTTATGTTTAATTAATTTAATGGCCGAATTGAAATCACAATTTATAGAATAGGCACATTTAGACGTAGTTTAATTCATAGTCTGATTTTAGTTGTGTTATGTTAGAGGAAGCACAAATTTGGCAAACACACGCAAAGTACCGAATTTAGATGGAGCTCGTATTAGGTTACAACTTTATTCCAATTGGAGCTTGTTGGTATAAGAGCACTGATAAAATTATTCAGCAGACAAATAAAGTTAACGATTTTAAATACCTCATTTGCATGTAATTCTGATAAGATATATTAGGTTTTATTCAGCTGAAGCTTGAGATATATGTTTATAAAATTTTTAATATTTATTTCTTAATTAAATAAATTTTATTTTATTTTTAAAGTTTAAATTTTTAAAGACAGTTACGGTGACGCAGGAAAAAATATTGTAAGCTGCTAAAATGTAGTGCTAGATCTAGTATTTTTTCAAAGTTTATGTTTTATTTTTCGTGATCCATTTTTTAGAATGTGTAAAACTACCAGATGAAAAACTTTTGTGAGTTTTGAGGAAATTTCAAAAATATGTTTGAGGTAATTTATATAATATTTAATTTTATATTTATTAAGGTAATAGGAATTAAAAAAATATATCTTTTGGGGTTTTAAATGTTGTTTGAGTATGATTGTTAGTTTTATGTAGAGAAAAAGTATTTTTGTTTTTGTCATTATTAAAAGTGTAAATCGTTTATTGTACTTGTTTATTGTAAGAATACATTCTCACATATTTAATGTAGTTTACGTTCTTAACTTATTAGTACTGAGCAGGAGTTAAATGAACTCAAAGCTAGTAAAATATTAAAAATATAACTAACGCCACTAGAACTTAATAGAATTGTTAACGATATTTGTTTGTGTCCTTTGGTGTGAATATTTGTTTGTCTCAACATCTGTTCCTTAAAATGTACTAGTGCTGCATAAAATTTTTACAGTATAAGAAACAGAGTTAAATGGTTACATCTTAATTAAAATGCTCTGGGACATTTATTGCCCTCGAGAAAATGAAAGAAATTAAGAGTTCACGTAAAAGCTTAATATAACTTTAATCATTACTGTTGTTTTATAAATTGTATAACAGCTTTATTTAATTGTACCGCTAATTTATCAATAATTTTTTAACGACATTGTTTAAATACAACGTTATATGGGAGTCAACAAAAACAGAAAGTCAATTTACGCATTGAAGGTGTACACTGACACTGAGTTTAATGTAATGTGATATTGTAAATATAACATTTGGATTAACAACGGACTAAAAGCTGCACGTTTTGTCCTAATTTTATTTCAAAATGATGTTATTTGTTAGATCGAGTGTATTTTGTTAATAATTTAGTTTTTTTTTAATATAAATGAATTGATTAACCATTTTATGGAAAATAAAATAAAGAAAACTTTTTTGATGTTTGCTTTTACAGCTTTAACAGCATTCGATTTTACTTATTATGGAACTGAATCCTGTTTAGATAAATTTCGGGATTGAAATATTGTCAAAGAGCTCTTTCGCATCTTTAAAATAAAAAGTTATTCATAGTAGTTTTATATTCTTGACTGATTATCTTTTTTAGTCTTTTGATGACTTATAGTTCCAAAATATCGCCCTTTTTCTATTTTTCATTAAAATTTTTTTTAAAATATATTGGAATATTTATAAGCTTTGAAAAGAAACTTTCTAAATGTAAAGACTCTTTCTTTTTTATCTTAGAGATCCCTCTATAGCCAAGATAATATAATTAGGAATGGAAAACTTGAATTGGTTTAACGTGTTTAGGTTATAACATTGAACACATAATCTGTATCTACTATTTCAATAATGTGCTTTTGCCATAGCATATAATAATATTAGAGCTTTGAATTCCGTTGAGTGCACTCGAGACGCACCGTGAGTGCATTTTGTCGTTTAGAAGCGGCTGAAGCGAGCACCCTGCATAAAAACAAGCTCTTAGCTTACTTCTAAACCATTAAATGGACAAAAATGTTTCTTCAGGATTTGGATATCGATTATGTCTTATCAACATGGAAAGTAGAAAATATGTTATTTTAATAGCAGAAAAACTATATCCCGTAATTCAATTAATACAGATTTATTATTGTTATAATATTTAATATTAATATGAAAGTGACTTTTCTTAGGGGATATAAAAATGAAATGAAATTCTCATTAATCATTTCGCCTTCACTCTTATACTATGAGTATATTCATAATATACTAGCTTTGGCACGTGGCTTCGTTTGCGTGGAATTTAGTCTATTCGGTGACAATACGACTGTTTATTTGTGCTTCTTCGTTACCTATCAAATAAACCTGTAAAACATGTGGTTGCAAAATGGCTGAAGAAAATGAAGAACCGTGAATACGGTTACAGAAAAGAATACGGTGGTAAGCTTGTCCTCCTATCGTATAATTCGTGAAAAAATCTGCTCCAAACGACAACATATGAAAGCACCTGTTGTTTATTGTAATAAGTTAAAGAAAATAGCGAGATTCCTCAGCTTCATTAGAGAAAAGCTCTTGAAATGTAGAACTGACTTGTCTATAGGAGAATTGGCTACTTTCCTGCCCGAACAAAATATACCTGATGCATCCTCTTTCTTAAACTTAAAAGCTTCGCAATATTTTCAATTTATGATCATTATTTCTAAGGATACGCTTGTAACTTTCAATGAAGAGTCACGTCATAGTCAAATTGCCGCTTTACTAAAGACTCTTTTCGCGTTCCTAGTAAATGTTTAGCATGCTGTGCTAAACTTTCAATAACAGTGCGTTATTATAATCTAATGCATTAAATATCAATAATATGTTTACATGTTAAATATATTAACAAAACCAATATAGTTTTATTAATATTTTTATTAAGACTTGTACCAATAGTGTGAAGCAAGGCTTTTTCGAATCTAAAAAAAACAATAATATTTCCAATAGCATATAATTAATAAAACCAATATGCAAAACTTATTTTTAAACCGGTTTCAGCAATAAATAGTCTAATATGCCCTGATACTTTATAAAACTGTGCCATTAAGTAACTTTTAGTGATTAAATGTAATTTTACAGTGTAATAACCTATCGGAAATAAGTCATAAATGTCTAATGGTCATATTGGACAATGAGGAGTTTTCTTTGTATTGATTTAGGTTGATTAGGAAAACAGAATGAATCGTAATCATAATTTGAATTGAAATCGATTTCAGTCCTATCAACGAATACACAGCTAGTTTTTGCAGAGGGTTAAATAAATAAGACCAGTTAAATGCCTTCCATACTCTCCGAGATTGTTCAGACGTTTCATTCATTCATCATTTTTTATATCTTAAAGAGACTTTCATGGTGTTTTATTTTCAGAAAAAGAGTACGATATTTTAAGTATTATAAAAATGTATACACATAAGTTTTTCTAATAGTGCTTTAAAAAATATGTTAGGCATATGTCTTAAGGACGTGTTTACGAAACAGATGGGTGGCAAATCACATAACTACATTGACAAAGCTTGACTACGCACACATACGCATGTATAGTCGCGAAATAATGCCTACAAGAAACAATTTTGATACTTTGAATTTATTTGGTTTTTCAAATGTTATTTACTACTTTTAATATTTGTTACTTTTAATAATTTAAATTATTTCATTTTTTTATGTTAAATATTATGTTTTATTATATGAGATAAGTATTGTTTGTGACTTGAAGGTCCAAACGTTGAAGGCTGCTACTAGATCTCCTAGACGAAAAAGCCTAGGTTAGCTAAGTTTAGGCTTGTTTTGACAGTTTTGATAAAATTTTTCCATCAGACTTGACGGAGTGACCTATAATATACTTATGGACGGATGCTATTATTATATACTTATGAATGGATGTTTGTTTTGTTATTTTGGACGTCGGACTTGAGGGAAGGCTATAGATAAGAATATGGCCACCGCTGGTAATAAAATAAGTCACATAAAATTTCTAATTTCTAAACCCTGTCCCTCGTCACGTAAGTTAATAAGTATTTGAAAAATTGTATAATAATAATTACGTATTCTTTTATGAAACGGAAACGTATTGTATTTGTAGGTACTAGGTATAACTCTAGATAAAAAGCTCCAGTGGAACCCCCATCTCTCAACACTCTCAAACAAACTCAGCTCTTCCGTCTTCCGTCAGATTAGTTTATTTTAGTTATTTCCATAGTATTTTGTCTTACGGAATTTTATTGTGGGGCAGTGCTGCTGAAATAAATTCTGTATTTATTTTACAAAAAAGAGCTGTGCGGGCTATTTTAAATTTAAAAGCTAGAGATTCCCTGAGAGATGTTTTTGAAGAAATAGGCATTCTTACGGTCGTTTCTCAGTACATATTTAATAACATCTTACATCACAAATTGGATGAATAATATGTAAAAAATAGTGACAGACACCATATAAATACAAGAAATAAAAATAAACTCTCAACGCGGAAATATCGTCTTCAAAAAGTTAAAAAATCCTTTATGGGTTTGAGTGTACGCATTTATAGTAAGGTTCCACAAGATATCTTAGACCTTCCTTTTCTTGCTTTTAAATGTAAAATTAAAAGTTTAGTAAATGCTTACTTGAATAAAGAGATTTTTGATTTTGATTTAGTGTTTTTATCAAGTTAGGTTTTATAAAATATTTTGTATTCGTACAGACCGACCGACTGAAATGATGTTTTGAATCTTAGAAATATTTATTATAAATAATTAACAAAAATGCAAGTAAAATAAACCTTTTTACAGTAAGTTAAGACTCATGTGTCAACTACAAAGACGTAAAAAAATAAAAATTATATTATTATTTTTTTAAGATGTTTTTTTAAAGTATTGATAGTTTTTTTCTTCATAGGATTGTACTTGAGTATGTTTTCTTACCCATGGTATTTTTTTATTCTGAAATATACGCCTGATATCATGAAATATGTGTGAAGAAGTGATGGAAAATCGTTTTATTAATATTAAAAGCTATAATATTTGATATATATTTTTAAGGAATTAAAAATAAAGCAACACTTTATCTGCTGTTAGTATAGGTTTTATTACGTTAAGTTTGATTTTGTAACAATATGTACCGAAAAGTTGATGATTTTCGGCAAAACTGTAAACGCGTCCTTAATATATATAATTTAATGATACCCTCGTAATATTCAAAGATCTTTTTTTCAAATATAGTTTTCTAATTACGAAAGGTGGGTATGATTTTTCATACTTGTCTATTGAAAGAAAATAATTAGGAACGATATCCTAAACGAAGCTCATAAGATATAATCATTTTTCGTTAAAACTGATTAAAATATCAGTATTAGTATTATGTAAATGGTAAGTGAAGTGTAACTTTATTTCTTACTTTCGCAATTAGAGCATTTATATGACACAATAAAACTGCTTAGTTTTTATACTAGAATTACCAATCTGTAATAAGATAAAATGACTACATTTGCTGAACGAACTGGCACGATTGCACTACCCTCTTACATAATATTAGACAGGATTATTAAATATAGAAAAGAGACAATTAAATACATATTATAATACTATAACAATGAACATTTTAAAGAAATTGTAATTTAATTAATATTAGATTGTAAAAAACAATGTATTAAATGAAGTCAAAACTTATCTGATAGTGTCGTACTCGTACTTCAGCAAACATATCGAATTAATATTGCTTATATACATTTATGAATAATTTCCTTTGCAATGTTTTCTATAACTAAGATTTCAAATTCATTGCTGACTCATATATCTCAAACTTCTTGTCCTAAAGAAAATCCCCCGAGTTTTTAATGCAAAACGGGATTAAGATTTTATCTGAGCACCTAATATATTATACTATGGTAGCTTTTATGATTTATAGGATAAGTTTTATCGACCCTTTTTAAATTTCTCTAGTGAGTTTAAACTTTTTACGTTAGCTTGATGACGAACTCTAACCGATGTATATAATAAGAAAAGATATAGTCAGAAGAAAAAGAGTGGTAGTTTCATATTAAAAAAAAAAACAAAACTTTTTACAGTTTATGGTGTATTATAATTTATACTTACTCTATCATAATGACATTGGTATATTCTGATCTAGGACGGGAAGTAAACACTTAGGTATTGTTAAGATTAACGTTTGAAGTACGAGTATAATACGTTATCTCCAATAATAAAACAACGGTACCTACTTAAATAAATAATAACTAGCATTTACTCACTTATTTAAATTATTTTGAGTCCAGTTCAGATAATTTTATTTTATTTCTTTATGCTATGCCTACCTTATGCATAACACAGTCAAACGATAATGAAAATTTATGATAATTAATTATTCAAATTGTTTAAAGCTAGCAATCTAAAAGTTTTATTTTAAATTAAATACAAGTCGATCTTTAAATATATATAACATGAGTTTACGCTCAGCATGAAACTAACAGAATAGATGAGTATGTAAACTATAATAGTACTATATTGGATAAAAATATGTTTTGCAAAGTTAGCAAACGATGTATAAGGTCGTTTAATAATGGTGTTAAATAAGTATGATGTATGTTTTTAAAAAAATCTTCTTCGTCTCTTGATTAATAAAAACAGTTTTCCACTACGAGACTATTTTTTAATTATAATGTATGTAAATTTGTCACTGTAACTTTTTAAAATAATAAAGCCGTCGTTAGCTAAGAGATTATTTATATTAGATAACTCTTCAAAAAAAGATACATAAAGGTTCTTTTTTTTTAAATATAAAATGCCGAGGACAAGCTAGAAGTTGATCATTTTAAATATCTGCAAACAAAGGATTTTAAAATGCTTGGCCGCCTTTTTTTTTTTTTTTTTTTTTTTTTACACTTAAACTAACTTGACGCTTGACTACATTCCACCTGATGGGAAGTGGAAATGTAGTCGTAGGTGGTAAAGCGCATCAACTTAGTAAAAGCCTATTCACTCTTGCCTTGAAGACACCCACATTGTACTTGGACGGAAACACCGACGCAGGCAAGCTGTTGTGGAACAGCTTGCCAGCGAAGGAGTGGTCCTTCGCTGTCCGATTAAAAAAAGATGAAGCGTAGCGCTTCGTTCGGACATGCGGCGCGTCTACTACAAAGGGATGGATGCTCGCCGTGGGTCGGAACGTCCGGTGATGGAAGGGGGATGGGGGAATTAGTTCATGTAATTCCTTCGCACACTCACCAAAATGTATCCTATAGAATACTGAGAGGCTAGCAACTCTACGTATATGTTCTAGGCTATGAAGATTGGCTTCCCCCAGTTCAGGGTCGCCAATTAGCCTCTTTGCACTCCTCTCAATTGTGTCCAGAGCAGCAAGATGATACTTTGCGGCACCAGCCATTAAATGGCCACAGTACTCCACACACGACCGAATCTGTGCTTTATATAATTATATACTGCCGGACCTTTGCAAGAACGCCAAGCTTGCTGGCGGCTGCTCTTGCTCTAGACTCAATGAACCGACCAAAGTTGAGGTTTGAGGAAATCTCTATCCCTAGCAACTGAAGTCGATCACTGTATTCCAAAGATACATTCCGGAAAGTAGGAGCCAAGGTGAAAGGGCTCCTTTTAGCGGTGAATAAACACATCTGCGTTTTGGTGGCGTTGAATTTAACAAGGTTGGCATTGCCCCATACGGAGACTGCCTCTAGCTTGTCATTCAAACGCTGCACCATGGCTTCTCTTTCAGCCTGTACTTGATCTCTATTGGCCCGAGTACTCGGCAGGTATCTTTCCACCACAGTGCTATCGTCTGCATACCCATAGATACCGGGTTTGAGCATATCGTTAATATGCAGCAGGAAGAGAGTTGCAGAAAGAACGGACCCCTGAGGAACTCCGGCATTTATTGTTAAGGGCTCCGATGAGCACCCCTCAACAACCACTCGGATAGTTCTTAGATTCAGGAAGTCCGTTACCCAGCCGATCAGACCAGGAGATATACCGTACGCTGAAAGCTTGCTTAAAAGGCCCGCAAGACGTCTCGAAGGCATTTGACAGGGTCTGGCCCTGTCAAATGCCTTCGAGACGTCTAGAGAGACGGCGACCGCTTCTCCATTCTTCTCTAAGGCCTCGCCTAAAACGTGTGTAGCATAAACTAGAAGTAACAGATGATGTCTCGATTGGAATACACAGAAAAAAGGAATTAAGGCATCCGGAAGTATCACTTGACGTCCATTATTTGTATGAGGGTGGTATTAACTTATTAAATTCAGACCATATACGGTCTTGCAACCGAATAAATACAGAAAGACTCTTCCAGATAGAAGCAATATATTAAAGTCATTCATACAAATAAATATGTTACATTTAAATAGGCACTAATAAGGGCAAATAATAAATAAATTTTAAAATACAATATTATATATATATATATATTTATTACGAACAAGTTGTGTGAATAGAAATAATAATAATAAAATATAAAAAATATAATATTACTATGTTGGCATATTTTATGTATAGGATTTAATTAAAACTCCTTTCAAAGTTTTTTTTTTTTTTTTTTTTACAACAGTTTTTTATTTTGTATTCACTCCATTTGCGCACACTTCGTATGCTTTGAAGCGTTAATGATTTGTTTTTGCACGATGCTAGCACGTAACTTATTGTAACAATATATTTTTCGCTAAATTCTAAAGTTTGTATTAAATTGTCATTCAATTTCATACATTCAATCATGTTAAAAACATATCTACGTCAATTTATGCTGTGTAGCTCTGATTTTTTTTTTTGCTAAGAGAGAAATGACAGCAAAATTTTGGCAAATAAATGTATTGTAGAACCCGAACCCGCATCATAGGAAGGTCCTTCTTTGTATGTATATATTTAAGGAAGACAAAAACTTTGTAATGGAAAAAAAGAATCATAAATCTGAATCGGTTAGAGCACATAGATAACAGAGCATCCGTTTGACCCATCTAGCTTAACTGTTTTCAGCAGTACATTATCTGAAACTTGTTCAAAAATAATATAAACTAATGATGAGTTCGGAGTTCATGAGATTTTATGAAAAGTGTTATTTAGCACAAATTTTGACTGTCATAGAATTTTTATTTCATAAACTAATATTACAAGCTAATACTCGTACACATGGATACTTCCGTTTAGCTTCACTCTATAATTACCTACTGAGGTAAGCATCGACTAGAGCCGATATGCGTCGCAAGAAATAAAATTTCATCTGACGATGACTGCAGGAATGGAATATAATAATCAAAATACTCATCAGAATATTAAGATAAAATATATGCTTCACTTCTTGCTTCACTTTTTTGCTTGATTATAATACTATGATTTAATTTTAATTCCTATATATTCTTTTAAGCATTGATTAATTATGTATTAATTGTTTTTTTTTATTTATAAAAATTTTATATTCTATGGTTGTAATTTTATTTATCCTCTTGTAAAGTCTGAACCGGTTTTTTATCTTTCAAGTGTCTTTTTATTCCACCTGCATTTATTTTTTATTTTTTTTTCAAAATATTGACAATGAATGATGAATTTTACCCTATAAGTTTAAAATCAGGGATAAATAATTCCAGACTCTTCTATTAATGTGGCCCAGGCGTTGAAATACCCAAACTGTTTTAGTTATTGCCTTCTTAATTTCATAACTCATATAATCTTTCGCTCGGGAAACTGACGAGCAATTAAGAAGTATATTTATTTTATACCTACATTATTCATATGTTTAAAATCATAAAATGGACCTATTCTATACAGTTTTTAAGTGTTAACAGTTAATACGCTAAAACATTTATAAAACTAGATAAAATGTTGTCGATTAATATTTCCTTTTAAAAATATACATATTGTAGTATAATGACATAATTTGATTCAAAAATATAATAAAACCAGGATCGCAATTGATACCAGCATAGCAGTCAAAAAGACATAATTTTACATTCAAAGAACGTTTAAATTAATATTTAATTTTTATAATATTTATTAATAACGTACCTTTTTGGTAATATCAACACAGATATTTTTTGGGAAAATAGAGTTATTGCAGTTATTGTAGTTGATCTAAAAAAATAATATCGTAGATACACTTAATATTAGATGTCAGAACTCCCGGCAAAATATTTACAATTTTAATATTGTCATATAAATTCCAACCAATCAATATATTATTGATTGTTTTCAAAAGTATTAACATTGATAACTAAAGAAAAACTAACAATTTTCGAAGTCGTTTACGCATGAAACAAGTTTAAATATAACTTTGCTGAATGGATATAACAAGTTTTATTTTTATCTAGCGCTTAAATAATTTTGCAGTCAGTATGTTAGTGTATGCAAGAGAAGTTTTGTGTTTCTTGTAAATCAATTTCTCAATTCTGATTTTAAAAATAGTGTGCCCAGAAGAACAGCATAAACGAGTGGTCGGTGGTAAAACAGATGGCCCTAGATAATGTTAACATGTGAAAAATTAGGTTGAGGTTATTTGTTTCTGATTTGCGGGTAACGATATTTGGAAATGATGACGTCCGGCCCCCAATAAATATATTTATTCTAGTTAAGAGCAAAATCGCGGCCGTTCATGCGATTGATTGAGTTTTCTTTTCCATTAAGCTCCATTAACAAAAAAGCTTTCTCCCCTACACTCCTAGGACGCCATGTGTTCGCGGAAAATTATATCAGCTATTTTTCTATACCCGTGATATAGAACATTACGTGGTTTCATAGTGTGCTTTTTTATCGCACTTATAACATAATGTGTAAACTAATTTTTAAGAACAAAGAAACTCGATCACCTAAAATTTATTTACATTTATTGAAATCTTAAATACATTTTATAACGAAAGTTATTTTGTTTCAACATAGGAATACAATAAAATAAAAGATTGTTATGCTTGTTTTTCATGATACGGATAGTGGTAAGTTGTAAAAAAAAATAAAGGCACTCCTTTTTTTTCCTTTGTAAAAATCCTTTACGGATACCCCCAGCCAAGAAGGTGATGACCGGGTGGTTATGTGGGACTACCCAGCAGCATAGAAGACGCTGCCTTTTTTAAGGCTACCCACTAAAAAACCAACGGTTACCCTCATCACAATAATGGGACGCCACGGGATCGCTTGTCGCATTCACCGTGACGCCCCGGCAGAACCCTACCCGAGTAAGGGTGTCCCGAGTAACGAGAGCACGCTCACGACATAGGCCTATGTATGGTGAAAGGGATCACTCTCCCCTCTCACCAAGGCACTATAACTGGGGAAGGAAGCGTCGAGCGTACTCCCGCCTCCTTCTCCCCAGATTACCCCTTCGGAGCGGTTCAGCGGTGGAGGCTAACTAACTTTTTTTTTTTTTTTTTTATGTGATAAGCGGGCAAACGAGTGTGCGGATCACAGGTGTAAAGTGATCACCGCCGCCCACGAACTCTTGCAACGTCCGAGGACTCACAAGAGCGTTGCCGGCCTTAGAGGTGGGTATAAACGCCTTTTTTGAAGGTACCCATGTCGTATCGATCTGGAAACACCGCCGAAGGAAGTCCATTCCACATCTTTGTGGTACGTGGAAAAAATGTTCTTGAAAACCGCACAGTAGAGGATCGCCACGCATCCAGGTGGTAAGGATGGCATTGCAGGCGATGTCGTGCTGTGCGGTGGTGAAATTCGGCGGCGGGCATCAGATCAAAAAGCTCTTCGGAGCACTCCCCGTTGTAAATGCGATAGAAAACGCACAAAGAAGCCACGTCTCTACGCAATGCCAAAGAGTCCAGCCGTTCACAGAGCACTGGGTCCCCGACAATCCAAACGGCTCTCCGCTGTACGCGGTCAAAAGGTAGAAGCTGATATCGGGGTGAACTGGACCAGAGATGAGAGCAGTATTCCATATGTGGTCGGATCTGCGCCTTATAGAGCTCAAGTCTTTGGCCAGGATTGAAATACTGCCTCGCTCTATTGATTTCACCCAATTTCATCGAGGCAAGTTTGGCCTTGCTCTCCAGATGACCACAAAACTGACAGTCGCTCGAAATGTCGAGGCCCAGTACACTGATACTTGGCGAGGCGTTGAGGGGTGTGCTCCCGAAGAGCGGCGATAAGACAATTGGGGTTTTCTTAGTGGTAAACGCGCAAACCTGTATCTTTTGGGGATTAAACTGAACCTCGTTCAGTTTAATCCCCACTCTGAGACCATCCCCAAGGATGTCTCTACAGAAGACAAGTTCCTTTCGGCACTCGTCGACGTTTTCCCGAGAGAGACCTGCACGGCCGGAATATACCGCATCCCCAGTGCTGTCATCCGCATAACAATGTAAGTTGGAAATATCTAACATATCATTGATATGCAAGAGAAACAGGGTTGGGGATAGCACGCAGCCTTGGGGTACACCTGCGTTCACGGGCTTGGGGTCCGAGCAAAAGCCGTCGAGAACGACTTGTATGCTCCGCCCAGTGAGAAAGCTGGTAATCCACTTGCACAAACTCTCGGGAAGCCCATAGGAAGGAAGCTTCGAAAGAAGCCCCTTGTGCCATACACGATCGAAGGCCTTCGCTATATCCAGACTAACTACCAGACCCTCTCCCTTGCTCTCAACAACCGCAGCCCAACGATGCGTAAGATATAAAAGAAGATCACCAGCCGATCGGCCATGGCGGAAGCCATATTGAAGGTCATTGATCAACTGGTGATCCTCGAGGTACGTCAGGAGCTGTCGGTTGATGATGTTCTCCATGACTTTGGAGAGTACAGAGGTGATGGCGATAGGTCTGTAGTTAGCTGGGTCTGAGCTATCCCCTTTTTTAGGGATCGGATGGACAAAGGCGCTCTTCCATGAGACCGGGACTACGCCTTTTATATAGGAGTACCGAAATAGACGCGTTAGCACTGGAGTCAACTCAGGAGCACATGTTTGTAGCACCAATGGGGAAATCCCATCCGGCCCACTCGACTTATGAACATCCAAGGAAAACAGAGACTGTCGTATGTGTTTTTGCTTGAAAATTATTTCTGGCATGGAGCTCTGACACCGTTGGATGGTAGGCGGTGTCTTCCCTTATCCACTCCGCGGCCTCCTTCGCGGCGAAGGAGTGCCTAATACTTATAACAAAATATATGATAGTAGAAGCCTATTTTAATAGTTTTTTACTTTGCCTTGCAATCAGAAAAAAAATGCTGGGTCCAAACATAAATAAAATATATTATTTACTTTAGAATAAATTGCTACTAAAATACGCTCCTACTAAAATCTTTGTCTTAACATTACTCGGCTGATTGCTTAATATTATCCTCCAGTAAGCTCGAGATTTTATTTATATCCCACAGTGGGTTTAATTTTAGAATACCTTTATCTTGTTTTTACATTATTCTTAATAATTGTATTATAAACCAAAAATACAAATGAGAAGACTCTTGTTTTCACTGATTGTTGGTGAACTAAAGTCTTAAAATTATCCTATTTAATGCGTTTGCAGTTTGTTTATTTATTTTAGTAGTACTTATAATTTAAATTTCTTTAGTATTTGGATTGGACTTTGAAAATATTTTTCAATATTTTAAGAATAATTTATTAGGGTTAACTTAATATTAACGACAAAAACGAATCTCTTATCAGTATAAGAGATTCGTTTTTGTCGTTTATTAAAGTTTGTTTCTGCATGAATGTATATGGTATATTACGTGGTGTATTTATAAATCACATAGTGATTGATGATGATTTTTAATGCGATTAGTTCTGATTCCTGTTTAATTTCCTGTTTTGATTTTGGCTGTCAGTTTGTTATAGATTTAGCAAAATTATAAAGTATTTCGTTATTTAGATAACATAACTACACAAAGAAGGTTTATTTTTGTTATATGTTTATCATTTACATTGTATTGGTTCCATAAAGTTCCATAAAGTTTACTTTAAAAATATGGTCTCACAGCAAACAATTCACAAAATAGAATGAGAGCATAAACAATAACATTTGTAACCAAAATACAGTGTTTTATTTTTTCAAGTTATTTTAACTGTTAAACGAGTTCACTAAAATGTACGATTTCAATTAAGAGACATCAGTGTTATGTGCGTTGTGATTTTTTCCAACTTGATTAAATTTTCACGAAAAGATTGAATATTGAAAATGGGTAACAAATTAAAACCCGAGATTATTAAAATTAATAGTGGGTTTTGGGATATTTGGTTTCACAAGATTAACATGAGGTTATATTGAGACTTCATAAAAATGTTTCATGTAACAGACAATTTAAGAGTCAAAAATGCATAAAAAATGTAAAAAATGCGAAGTTTTCTTTTTCATATAGCGAAACAAAAAAGTATTGTATTAAAATTAACATTCTAAAAAGTTACGATAAAACTGTCTGAAGCAACGTCCGTTATGCGATGAAAAGAAATTATTAAAAATGGCTAACATTTATTAATACTCTTTGAAAAAGAGCAAAAGTAACCTGTTTGAGCATATGCTTAAATCAAATGAGTTGGTTTGTTTCCAATAAGATACATCTAGTGAATGCAGTGTGATCAAACAGCCATGGTTGGTGTTCTAGTGACTGGTCGAGGTGTACTCTTCATTATCATCAATATCTGGTTAATATAACTCTATCGGCACGTTACTTAGAGGGATCTCTCACAAGTAATCCTTGATGTAATTATATGCTTCATTACCAGTCCAAGATTTTCACATTTTTGTTAGATTTACTTTTAAATTTAAATTATTCGTAACTAGCAGAGGTGCTTAGATTCGTTGCCGCTCTTTCTCATGCGTTTTTAATGTTTCTTTCTAGTCCGGTATGATTATTTTTTTAAAAGGTAATAGTAAGTTGTATGAAAAGTAAAGTTGTAAGTAGCTATGTTATAAGGGTTGGATATGAGTAAAATAAATATTTAAGTTTGCTACAGCATTTTTAATATAGACCGATTTGCTTTGATTTTTTTGAAAATAAATTATAACAATAATAAAAAACACCAACTCGTTTATATGACTTACATTTAAAACATAAATAAAATTATAAATATCATTCAATAAGTTATAGTATAGTTTATATTTACGAGTCCATCTACCCGGCTGTATTCACGCAGAAATTAAATCGGAATGTGCCCGACTAGTTTCGAACCCATTCGGAGTTCTCATTCTTGATCTCTAAGCGTGGGAGCTTAAGCTACATTATTGCAGTTCTATAATGATATGCCTTTTTTGATTTTTGAAAATGTAATAAGTCTATGTCGGTCAGTGGAAAAGCATCTTTCAAATGGTGAAATAATTTTTGAAATTGGTCCATTAGTTTTTGTTGTGAAAACAGTACAAACACACAAAACATAAATTAAATATTACCTCTTTATAATACAGAGTACATTTACCTAATATCTATTATAGGATTTATATAATAGTTACAATTTAATGATGCAATAAATAATTGTTCAGTGAATTGTAACATTACACTGACGAGTTACAAGCTGTTTCTCCAAACGTTTGAGCCTTTTACAAAGAAATATCGGTATAACACTGGCTTAACACGATCTAAAACAATGTATCAGTCTCGGAAAGAGACACTATTCCCTACGTAAACACAACTGGTAGTTTAATTGAAAATGAACAGTACTTGTGTATGTTTAACTTAAAGGAAACTTAATTGAAAACTTGCCATATATTCATTAACTTCAATACTTACTTATGTATATATTATATACACCAAGCAAAAAAAATGCTAAACAAATATTATACTTTCCAATAACCATTAGTATTACTAAGCACACAAATATACTCATTTTCCTACGAGTAGTAAATAAATAAATGAACTATATATAACTCGTCAAATATTTCAATGGCAAACTTTATTTGCTATACGAGTGTTAAAAATATCCAAAAAAAAATGTGTAGTCCTGTTAAGCTTATTCAATTTAAATAAATATTCAATGAAATATATACTGACACGGGCAGGAATGCGACCGAGTAACCTCTGGGAAACCGTTCTTTCGCTCCACCGATTGAGCAACCGCACTGTCGACTATACATACATATTCGACTTTATCAAACAACATTTCTAGCTTTGGAATAAAGATGAACATTGAAGAGATGCAAGTGAAGGCCACAGATATAAGCGTTGGTAAAGTCATTCGCCAAGGTGTCCTATCATTATACATCGTGGTCTAAAATCCCTGCCCGTACTGGTTTATTTTTTTTTTAATTTTTTCGTTTGCACAAAAAACTTCATTGTTGATAAATTAAAAAATATATAAATATATTCACGAAAACACAACAAAAATGTAATTTTAATATATTTTTTTACATTGGAACTCTTACTAAAAAAGTCCTTTGAATTATTAAATTATTATAGGTAGGTACTAGGTATACTACCACATGGCTTATTATGACGGCAATACTATTATTATATATTTACAAATTATATTATAATATTTGAGATTAACCAATATTTTTCAGAAATTATTATTTAATTTACTTATATTTCTTTGTGTGTACCTTGCTTATTAAAAAAAAATCAACGTAGCATCATGTTGAAATACAATTATTTCAACTCGGGCCGCTGAAAACTTACTCGATTGTTAATCCCAGTGTTATATTGACAATATAACATAATTATATACGCAGTGACAATATACTCTGGCAATATGTACGTTGACTTTTCGTTTCTGTTTGTTCTTCAATGTTGTGGAATCACACAATGATTTGTTTACTTTGACAACGTTTATTTAACAATGGCATATACAAAATTAGGATTCAATTATATGATTAAATTTATAATACATCAGTTATGATTTCGATTTTGTTGAGTTTTTATTTTGAAAGTTTTAAATTACACTTAAAAAGTAATAAACGTCCCAGAACATTTTGATTAAAAAGCAACTATTATTAACCTCCGTTTCTTATTGTGAAAATTTTTATGTCGCAGTGAAGTACTAAATTATGAAAGGTACAGATGTTGCGACAAGCGCCACTTCGACTAAAAGAATAAATAAAAAGAACGTCATAAACAAATTTATTAAAGATGTTAATGCGTACTTTAAATCATTTTCTTACTTAATTTCCTGTCTAACTCGTACTAATGAGTAAAGTACGTAATAGGTGTACAAACTAGTTACACAGCGTAGCTATTACCTAGTACCTTAGTTCTTATAATTACTTACCATAAGCGATGAAAGCTCTTAAAATAATGAAACTTAAAATGGCATTTAATTAAGATTTCACGTGTAGAAATTCTATTCTGTTAAAACTTTCATACTGGCCTGGCTGGAACAATTAATGTGTTTGAGTGAAATAAATTTATCTTGTGTCGTTTGTGATATGCGCGCTCTCTCTAGAGCCGGAAATACTACAGACGTGTATTACTTTAGGTTTCAGGAAATGTTAAACTGATTGCTCCTTTAGCATTTAGTTAATCAATTTGTTTCTCTAACTATCAACATGAATGTTATATTTCTTTCAATTAATTTAATTTAAAACATTTGTGCTGTACATTTACTTATTATTGCTTGATTAATGAAAGTTTCAAATAACAAATTCAAAATATGTTTTATAAATAGGCACCATTCATCTTAACAGCTTTTTCACTGACAAATATTTATAACACAGTCCAGAGCAATTCACTACCCTATATATATATATATTTCTACGAACGTCAAGTTGTTACAAAATAGAAAAATATTATCATTGTAAACACGAAGTAGTTAACTTCTTTCTTGAAATCTCCAAAAAATAGGAAATTTCTTCAAGATAGTTGTATACGTTTTTATAATAAACTCCCCGATGAAGCCTTCAATTTGTCATTAAATAATTTAGAATTATACATTAAAAGAAATCTGATAAAAAAGTCCTATTATAGTGTAAAGGATTATGTTAACGACGGTATGGCCTGGGAATAAATTGTATTTTAACGATAAACTAGTAACCGCGCAAATTGTTTGACGTTGTTAGTTACTTTTGTTTGATCAACTGACCGCATCACACCGTTCCCTTAGAAGTCACTTGCGGTACCGTTGGGGGTCGGGTCGCCCTCCCTCCCTCAAATATGGTGAAGGGGATGATGGAACCTTGCGTTATACTCGTGAACGGGTGCTACTTGAGGTTGGTCGTATTGCCGACAACGGTTTTTGTTTTTTTTTTTTTTTAATTTTATTACTTAAATTATTAAGCCTTCACATCGAATTGATTGCGATGATTCTAGTTGTTCGTAACATGCTCATTTTATATTGACATTTGTGAAACAGTGATTACAATAAAGAAACACTCGGCTGAGTTTGTTGTGTGGTTCTTCACAGACCAGGGCGCGTTTGGAACATTCGTCGTTTTAACTTTAAGTTCAGAGGTGTTCTTGCAGAAGGGCTTATTTCGAAAAGTATGGTATCAAAATAGGCTCCTGACACCTCTATTTGAAGTATACAAGTGATCACTGTTAATGATTGAAAGTAAAAGATGTAAATAAATAAAATAACATAGTTTCAAATAAAATAATTTTTAATACTGTTATAAGTAATTAAATTTGGTTAAAGTAAATAAATAAAATTAGATATATCAAAATATACATAAGGACAATATTAAAACAAAGACAAAATGAGAATATTTTAGTATAGAGGTGTTATTATTATAAGGGTAAAGTGTCGATAAGGTTAATGCACGCAACGCATTAGGTATTGATGTTAGCTATTTAAGGTAAATAATGCTAAATAGCTGAAAGATAATGGAATTTTTCGTTCTTTATTTCAAACGGTTTTCGAATATGATACTAATCTAAGACAAAACTCACAATGTAACTAACACTACATAAAACTATATAAAACGTTAGTGAGAGTTAATTTATTATAATTATCAGCCACACATACTTTTAAATTTGTCAAAAGTACAGATTCTTTTACATTTTACGATATTTTTATTTGTTATATACAAAGAGCCGAGTAATATTTGGTATAGATGAAATTAAAAAAAAAACCTTTATCTACTCTAAATACTGAGAGATTATTATTAGTTTCTATTGTTATATTTAAATATAAATCCTACTGAGTTTTCAGCGAAAGTAATAAAATATATCCGTTCCAATAACCTTGACGTTGGATCAAGATCAGGATGAAGAATATTTTTACTTTTGTACTTTTCCTTGCTAACTACATCCAACGTCACGTAGAAAGCTTGAAATATGTTGTGGATTCAGATGGGAACAGTTTGTACTAGACAATTTAATGTTTTATAAATTGACTACAGGAACTGCTAGGATTCTTGCTTTATAACAATGTACATTATTCTTTTTGGTTGTTAGAACTTAAAACTTATTAAAGTAAATATTAACATTTAAATGACAAAAAAAAATAACATTATTTGCTAAATTGCATCTTAAATTGCAATTGGTAACATCAACATTAATGTAAAACATATCTGAGCTTAAACATCATGCACCTTGAATTCATGAGTATTATTTTTTATATTTAATCTTTCGTGAACCATTTATATTTACCCGACTGCATTCACGTGGAACATATCGGAATGTGCCCGACTAGTTTCACACACCTTCAGTTCACTCCGCGAGTCCGCCACGCTTCGAGCTCTTGAGTAAAAACGTCGAATGGGTTCGAAACTAGTCGGGCACTTCATGACTAGCACCGCCAGTGCTTCCTAGTTTATTAAATAGTGTAAAGAGTCTATTGCTCTCTAGGTTTAATAGGCAATTGAGTCATGTTTTTGTTTAATTTAAAATCTGACCCGCTGCTATACTTTTTTGCATTCGAGTTTTGGTCAATAATTTGGATTTAAGAATGAACAAGCTTTTATATACGGATCCAATTTGCTAATTTCCATATTTGTACTCTAACGAATGTGAAAATATTTTGTTTATCTGTAGAACACTCTTCTTAATTTATTTATACGGAACATAGTTTTTTTATTCTAATAATTCTTAGAATCATAACTAATTGATTTGATTTAAATTTATTAGGATTATACAAACCGACTAATAGTATTTTTGTCTTAGCATTTATCAAAGTAAAGATTGTTGTAATTTTTCCAATCATTTTTTTAAAATACTAAGCATTCTTAAATGTTTTAACATAATATAACTTATCAATAAAAATCTTACATGTTAATGTAAGATTTTTATTGATAAGTTATTTAATGTTACAATTATTTGTTTTTCGATTAAAGCGATATTAATTCAAATTGTCATAAATTATTTTCGACCATTTTTTCACCAAAACAGGACACTTTAATTAACTACTAACTAAAAGTGTCCTGTTTTGAAAAGTATTAGATTTAATTATTAAATTATTTGAAAAACCATCATCTTGGCATCAATTCCGGAATAGCGTAAAAACAAAAAGAATAAACAAAATACATAGTTGCTCAGCTCAGACACAAATCGCTACAAATACATATAATTTGTAAATTTAATATATCTTATATATTTTTGTGTAGATATATACTAACTTTGTAGTGATGATAAGGTATTCTAAATGAGATTATATTTAATTTTCTAGAAATAATCTCAGTAGCAAAATGAAAAGGGTCATTTATCGGAATCGTTCAATGAACAGTTACGGAAAATAATTGAATTATCAGAAGGTTAATGACCAGTATATAATAATAATAGGCAAAGTCCCTTCTAACAAATATTTAGAAAGTATAAAACTTATTCGTCTATGCACAGGACAATGAATTTCTTCAATTAAGGAATAATAAGTCTATTAATAAACAAACTGAAAATTTACGATACTTTCTGTCTTTCCTGAAGCTTCCAGTGTAATATTATATTTATATATGATATATGATGATTTTCAGCACTGGCTTAATATTTTGAGTCCCGCATGATCCACGATAAACGAGAGTAAGCGATTTTGCTTTAACATATTTATTGGTATAGACCGGATATTTTTTTTTTATATAGAGTTTTTGTTTGTTCAATCTGGAAAGACTCCTCGGCGTCGTAATTTGAATTTTTTCATTAGTAACTGTCTGTTTTTTTTTCATCGTTTATTGCAGTTTAAGTATTTATCTCGCTTGTACTGGGCAAGAAAGGTAAAAAACTATAGTAATAAAAAAGTCTTTACAAGTTCATAAAACTGTTTACGATGTTCTTAAATATTCTTTACCCTGGTTCCTGCTTTGTTGCAACATCTGTTTGTTCAATATTTAACTAATTTACAGAGACATTAAATTTTATTTGGATAAGAAACAGAGTATAATGGTTGCTCATTAGTTATAAGATCTGGGACATTTGTTTCCTTCTATGTGTAAATTATAAAAACCTAATATAACCAAAAATCATTAATTGTATTAATTTTATTATAATAGCTATATTTATTTTTATTTGAATCCCTATTTGGTATGTGACAATCAATTTTTAATCAACTGATGTGTGTGTTGTCCGCGTCACTTGAAAACAGACACATATACAAAGTCATTGTAAAATTCACCAAAAATATAAATAAATAAAATCTTTATCAGCTTATCCAGTAAAAATAGTAGTAGTGGTCACTGGTACAGATAGCTGCTGCCATTGGGATAATGCTGCTGACTAAATACAGGAGGAAGTACCTTGATGAAAGTTTTTCGCTGAATACATTGTGCTCGATTAAAGAAGTAGAATTGAGGTGCAGAGCAGAATCGTTGAGATGAAAAACTGCGTAAATCTGAATTCCAACTGTTGATATAGATATACGATAAAAAAGAAAGGTAAGAATCAGAAACTAGTATGTAAAGGGAAGTCTCAAAGTCCGGCGACGTGAAGATAGCCTAATTGCGTGTAAAGATATATTTAGAAAAATAAAGTAGTATCAGTTCTAATTTATTTCATCATCTCAGGATGATGAAATAAATTAGTGAAATCTGTTGTTCTCCAAATTGCTCTGCTATTTAAATTAATCTTTAAAATAATAAAACCAAAATTGTTTGTTTCAGTAATTTTAATGGTAATAAGTCAATGCATATTTCTATATATTACATATAAGTACAGATCATATGGGTTTATACCCAATATATAACAAGAGAGGTGAGTGAGAGGGTGACGGAGAGTGATTGGTTCAGACAATTTCAAAAGGCATTTCAGTGGTTTGCATTATTATTTAACAAGTAGTTGCATAAAGAATCGATCCTGGATCAGTGGTATATCAGAAAGCTGAAGCACATTTTGAAAAAAAAAAGGCAAAGTTTAGGAACGTAACGACTACCGTAGGATAAACATCATGATATGGACTATAAATATTTGGGGAAAATAATAAAGAGAATGACAAAAGCGGAGTATAAAATAACCCAGATCAAAGGTGTTTTAGTCGTTTATGCCATTGTTGCGCACGAGAAACGTTATATTTCCCTAACGTCAATTGTTTTTGCAAACGAGACAAACTTGCGGATGGTATTTATTAAACTTGAAAAGGGGTGTGACGGTACCACCCTCCAAGGTTCAAGGTTGGGAACGACTTAAACTAAATGATGTGTCGATAATATGAGTATAAATTTATGTTCTCTAAAATAATATGGCCTCAAAATGTGCTACTTAACCTGGTTCATAGGAAGTAACAAAGGCTTCATGAGACAAGTTGGCTTTCGTTCAAAATATAAAGTTTGACACCTTATGGAACCCTGTTGTACTCTGTTATTTTACATAATGTTATTGGACTATTAAACTGAACGTGATTTCGTTACACTTTTTGTATAACATATCATACCGATTTTTTTTTATTTTACCTATTTACTAAATAAAATAATCTTAAATTTATATTTATACTATTGATATAAAACATTTTAATTATTTATTAAAACTTACATTTCGTATATTATTAATCACACGTAGTTTTTAATTTTGAACCATATTGTCTTAGTTGTCGGTGTTTTATATAACAATTAGATGTAAAGTATTTTATTCCAACAGATATACAATGAGGACAACAACATTGCAGGATTACTAATCTTCTTAGTTTAAACTGTCAGTTTTATTATTATAACACTTTTCAATCTCCAAATATATTTTTTGTTAATATTTTAATATATATTTAGATACGTTAAGAAGCCTAATAAATATAACCTCCGCGCTCCGTGCCAAAAATGTGATTATAGATATAATACCAGATTTATGAAGGAGGATAGAATTCAAGCATAACAATACTCGTAATATAGCTACTAAGAAAAAATATCATCAATAAAATACTGAACATTTGTAGTGTGATAACATAGTGATAAAAAAAAATTATTACTCGACCAAAAAGGTTGTTCGTAACGATTACTAATATTTAAAAAATTGCTCGTTATGTATTATTATATCAATAGGGCCTTTTTATTCTAAAATTAACTGTTTCTTATATTTTAGGGTGATTTAAGATACAGTCTACTTTTAAAGCGACGAGTATATGACCTGACCTCTAACTGCAATGGACATCTTAAAACGTCTGTTTCATGTGTGAGATTGATGTTATTCAGACCTACGCTAATGTTTCGTAACACATGATGTGATATCGTGATCTCTCAACATTGAGTTTTTGTGATTCAAGTAACTAGAGCTGTTGGTACAAGGAAAGGAATTGATTGAGTGGGAGGACTGAACACTACCGTAATCCAATTTCTTCGCCGCTGAATATTGACGAACCGTTTTGACTGTATTATGTGTTGCAGTGTTAGACAGAACGTTTGTTACTTGTTTCGTCTTAAAATATTTGTTGGACGCTTTTTTCAATTTTTATTAATTACAAAAAATACTTTTTTTTTTTTATAAATCCAATAACTATTATATTTTTTGCAAAGTAGTTAATAATTTTGTAACGAGTAGTATAATTTCACAAATAACATTTTAAAAGACTACACATTATTCATTGCATGTAATAATTGTTAGGGATGTGATTATAAATTATAAAAAAGATATTTACTAAATATACAGTAATGCAGTAATAGAGAGTGAATGTGAATGAATGATTATGTTTATCTTTATATTTGTTATGCAGAATGTTTATTTTTTTTCTTGTCAAACAATTTATTTATACATTTTCAAACTAAAATAATAATCAAAATGAAGTGAATATTACAAGTATATGTCCTGTAATTAATAAACCGAAATTATTGTCTACGATTTTCGTTTAGAAAACACTCTTTTGGCATACTTTAGGATTGTAACAGGCAGTTAAATTCTTCACGAAACGTTGAAGTTTTCTGATACTATAAATTATTTTTTTGTATAAAATATACTAAGAGTATGTATTACATTATAATTTTTTATAAAAACTTGTGAATTTGTTGTATGCGGTAGGAATTTTTACATGTAATAAAAGGATCGCTGTCAGGGCTAAAATTAAATTCTTTTGTGACTTTATTAAAGTATACTTTTGATGCTCTCCTAACCTGACATCAAAGAGAAAGCATATAATACTGAATATCAACAAATTATTTTGCTCTTTATCCTTATAAAGTTATATTCAGATTTCTAATATGTTTTTTACTACCGTTTTACTGTCTGCTATTTCACTAGTGCGGCCTCAAGGACAAAACTATAAGGAGATAGAATTTCTTCACAGATGAGGAATCTGGACCCGTCTATAATGATGATGAGCTAATGATCGGTATATTTATTCTTAAACTATTTATTATTTATATTAACTATTTATTATAGATTACTAACTATTTAATCCATACATTTTATCTTATCCTATTAAATATGGCTACACTTTGAGTTGGTAATTTACCATCGATTACTTTAAATGACATATGCTTAAAATTAATTGAGCATATAAATCAAAAGAAATATGTCAGCTTTACTGAGCGGTGGATTACTAGAGGTAAATAAGCACTTATAGTTATATCAAAATATGTTTTGTAATTACTGAAGCTCATGATAAACTTAACTCCTATGTATAGTTGATAAAATATATATTATGTTTGTGTTGTTTTGGGTGCTGGTATATCCTTCATGTTTTCTCTACTCAGCTCCAAAAGTATTGGAGAATAAAAAAAATCACTAACTTGGTGTAATTTGAAATTGGCAGAATATTCTATACGTCCTTGTAATTGAAGCCATATCATATTTAAAAAAAAACTGTTACTGTCAGTAAGCCAATTAACAAAGGTTAC
Source organism: Dircenna loreta (assembly GCA_963555665.1). Taxonomy (NCBI): domain Eukaryota; kingdom Metazoa; phylum Arthropoda; class Insecta; order Lepidoptera; family Nymphalidae; genus Dircenna; species Dircenna loreta. The sequence continues at coordinate 8,263,786 of OY743093.1, read as the reverse complement.
AGATTGTATGACCCAAAAAACAGTTAACTATATTACGAGTAGTATGAGTAAAAATGCAATTATTATAGCGAAAAATAACTTAAGCACAGCTCAAGTGGTAGTAAATAACGAAGAAGAAAACAGGGAGGATACGTCACAAAAACAAGAAAATTTAGAGGTAGAAAATTTTTTTACTGCCATAGATCAAAATGATTTTACGTGAATTTGTGACTCATCGAATTCACAAGAAGATTCATACCAATCAGTTGATGAAGGAAATAATGAGTTACATTTACAAGAAGTTAAAATTGTGAAACATGGAAAATGTCAAAGTAAAATAAAGTGTTTTGTAAGAACTGGAATCATAAGGTGAAAAACTAACGAAAGTGATAATAAAGTGCGGTATGTGGCTAGATTGATAGCAAAAGGTTTTACACAAAAAAGAGATATGGACTACACTGAGGCATACCTCCCAGTACTCAGTTACTGTATGTTGAAATTTTTGTTTGCTTTAAGTGTGAAACTTGACTCGAAAATTACTCATTTGAATTTAACTACTACTTCTAAATGGCTAACTGTATGAAAATGTACACTAAAAAGCTCCTCTTAACCTAGACTGTAAAACTAATTGTATCCTTAAATTAAACAAGAAATTTGTGGTCTGAAAAAATCTGCCAGGGCTTGGACTATAAGTTAAGTAAAGTCTAAATTTGTCAAGTAAAAATTAGAACCATATCTTTATTAAAAAAAAGCTAATTATTATACAAAGTGACATAAAAGCTGAATGATATGTAAATTTAAAATTAAAGAATTAGGATGGTTAAAAGTGTTTGAGTATAAGATAAAAAAATATATGAAAATGGTTGCATTTCCTTAGACCAAAAATAATTGGTGGATAATATTTTAAATAAATTCAAGAAAATCAAATTTTAGTGTTGTAGGCTCACCGTTGAAAGAAAAATTAAAGCTAATTATTATATAAAAAAAAAAATTTCCACTCTAAGCTACCATCGCTTGTGTTTTATTAAAAATAACTTAAAAATGATCAATCGAAAATTTGAATTAATATGAAAAAATAATCAAAAGCTTCTTTCTACCCTTGTAATTTTAGTTAACGTCTACAATAATGAATATAAAATTACAATAATGAATGTTATATATTTTACCTTTTAAATAAATAAAGTCACTAAAACCAATGTAAACGCATATTTGACATGCACCAGGTGCTGATCAATATTAGTTTTTAACGATCACTTTTAACGGTTCATAGATATTACTATAATTTTAAATTAATTGAATAATGTATAGACCAGAAAAGATACGAAAATTCTAAAGAAAATTTATCCGTGTTATGGAAATCTTTCTGTTAATTTTTATGTTCCATTCCAAATTTTTTCAAAATTTTTTCGGCTCTTTGTGGTATGAGAAGCAATAGTTATGTTAAGATTTTTTGTGAATTGTTTATAACAATTTTGGAAACACTTATCACCAAGTGTCTCCAAGATGTCATGTTTTTCCATTATCTTGCTATAAAATGTCAAACATGGCGGGCGGCGCGCTCTCTTTTTTTAGTGAAGCGTTCGGAACGGTTTATATAGTGCCGAAGTAAAGTGATACGTTTGAATCATTAGGCGTCGTATAATTAATTATTGAGCTTACATTGAACTTGTAATTTCGTATAAGTAGATGTTGTTGATAAATTTAACCTTCTTAAAATTATGTAATCATAAAACTAATCGGTTTGAGTACATTTGTTTTATTATAAGTCGTTTTTAGTTTATATTATAACAATACTATATTTTCTGATGGCTGTCATCAACAGCGAGAATTATAGAATAATATCATAAGCTAATGGACCGATTAGAACTTTATTAAAACATTTATATTATTAAGTAAATTAATAATACAATTTCACTGATTAAATTTTGTAAATTATTTATAGGTAATAAATATAATTTTTGCTATTACTATACTATGTTTTTGAAAATATCCCCCATAAAATATTAATTAGTCTCCATTTGCTCTTTAAAACAATTTTACTTCCAGAAGTAATGTTAAAACTATGAATAAGAAATGAAAGCAGTGCAACGGTAAAAACAGGAGAGTAAAGCAAACTTAAAATAAATTATTTTATGAGTTAATATCATGAGATAAAAAAGCACAAAAGGCGGTATATTTTATTTTTTTTATGCATTTCTAGTCACATTCATGAAAACAAAAGAGAGGTATTGTATGTAAGCTTTCGCAGACTCGGATAAAAAATAAACGGGTACCGTGGCATGCAGTAATTTATTACGCTCTGTCAAAAATATGACATTAATGCTAGGTCACATTATACCTTTGAGCTGACGACAAAATTGTTAACACCCATACATACAAAATATAAGTCATACTATTATTAAAACACAACTTTACCAACAATTGGTTTAACTTACTAACTATAGTAATTAATCTGAACTTGTAAATCAGACACTTGAAATATATATAATTCAAGACAAATATTTTTATCAGCTTTATTATTCGTGTTTAATCCAGTTTATTTTAGTGAAGTTGATATCAAATAATTACAGAAAATATTCATATGATTAAAAGTATTTAAACATTCCCTTAAATACAAAAGCTAGGAAAAGAAGTATCTTGTTTGTAATCTTAAATCATCTGCCTCCAAAGAAAATATTATCTTAAGTAAATACCTTGAGGGAGGTCGACTATGACTGGCACACTTCGGTCACCAAGCCTTTTAGCAGACCGACTGTAGATCTAAAGGCTGAGCTTACCTGGTACTATTTCGAGGATATCCTAGACATCGGCTTACATGAAATTAGTATGTCACTAAAACAGCTCAAAAACAACAAAGCACAAGGCCAAGATGCCAAGACATCACATCAAAGCCTCTGAAAGCGGGTGGAATATCGAGAATTAAGGTCGTTCAGAAGCTCTTTCATACTTTCTCGTTTGAGGGCATAACACCAGAAGCATAGAACAGTGGTGTGGTTGTCCTGATCTTAGAAAAAAGTAACGAATGACAGGCCCGTCCTGCTTCTGAGTCATATTTACAAACTTTTTTCAAAAGTTATTACGAATCGTCTAACAAACAAGTCTGATGGCTTCCAGTCTTCCAAAGAAGCCGATTTCCAAAAAGGCTTTAGTACTGTAGACAACACATATACGCTGCAACAGATTAAATAGAAAACGCAGGAGTAAAAATGGGCAATATTTTTGGCGTTTGTGAATTATAAAAAATACCTTTGACTCCAGAGGTGCCAAACTAACCATCGGTACATTGAAGTTTTGAATTCTAGGAACAATAACGCTACTATGTCGGTTCGAGTAACATTCGAATACCATTGTACAAACGCCATCCCATTGCAGCGAGGCGTGAAGCAGAGACAAGTAATTTTTCCGAAACTGTCAATCGCTGCACTGGAGGACGCTTTTAAGCACTCGGAATGGCAAGGATTCGATATCAAATATTTTTTTTAATATCGTTCATATTAACGCCCAAACTATTTTTACTCATTTCCCTGACATGTACTCTGCCTTTGCCTATAATATTATTTACGCTCATTAATTTCTGAATCTTATTGATTCAGGAATGAGGACTTCTACAGACGAACCAATGTAACTCACATAACTTAACTGTGAAAAAAACTGCAAAAACTGTAATTCATGTCCATGTATTTTTTATTTATTAAATACTCAGTTTGCGAAAAAATGAATTTTCAGTTATATGTTATATATTCAAGATTACTCATACTATTACACTTTTTACAACTCATTTCTATAGAGAGTATTTACTTTTAATCATTATTTTAAATATTGGCTACCGATTACATAAATATAATAAAAGGCTAAAAAGCAATATAATCAATGTTTCTGGTTCATATCGGTTATTAAATTTAAAAAGTAAGTAGATTGATACCTACTTTATATTAAATATATAATGTATTAAATGTAATGTTAGATGTAATGATTCATTAAGGGCCTGTGTAAATCTTTGGACTGTAAGCTAAAACAGGATTTATAATTATTTGACGTAGAGTAATAAGTGAAAAAAAGATTATTTGATATTTGATAATTTAAGAAATAATATTCATGAATATTAACTGAACTCCAATCTACAACGTACGAAATAACCTCCGATCTTCTTCTGAGTTATCGTGTCTGTACTCACCTTCATCCAAATTTTACGTAAGCTACTCATATTGTATTTATATAAAATTGTATCGAGCAAATATATTTGTATTTATAAAGGAATGGATGTGTATTAAAATAACTATATATTTATATATAATAGCTGTTAAATATCCAAAAAGACAACACTCTCTAAGTGTCACGTCACACGGAGAGCTGTGTGTACTTCACCGACAGCGAGAACGGCGCGACGGGCTGATTCATCAGGCGAGCGATGAAAGCAACACCTTATAATACTGTAGAATACAACACCAAGATGGCCATAAGAGACAGGAACTCGGCAGTCGTGGAAGCCTTGCTCGAGATGAGTTAAAATATCAAATCTACAGTAGGCCGTTACAACCGTGTTTTGGTAGAAAAACGGTAGTCTATAGGAGGCTACATTAATGTAATGTTGTTTAAAAATAATAATCAACTAAAATTAGAGAAATCACATATTTAAATATATATATAAATATTTATACATACTAATAACAAATAAAAAATATAATAAAAACCTGTGCAAAGGACTCGCTAACAAAGTTTTAAGATTCCTACTAATAATCTCTCCTGTTATGCATGTTTTTAAAATCTCAATTTATAAATTATAATTTAACATGATAAAACATTGTAAAAGAGTCCGTCCGTGGGTAATAATTATAAATATTTTTAAAAAAATGCAATGCTAAGATAAAAAAAACTTTTAAATTTTAACATTCGGTGTCATTTTTATTTAGTAAAAGAAGTAAAATCATTTTAATTAAAAAAGTTATTTTACAAAATGGTAAAGAAAAAAATAAGGACTGTTTTCCATAAAATTTAATAAAAGATTTCCCTAATTGCGTATATTTATTTATATAATTCTAACAACTTATAAATTTAATGTCCTCTGGTAAAATTTCTGTTGACGACACATACTAAAAACGAATTGGTTACTGTTATAATTCCCCTGGGACCATTGACACATCGCGGTCCTTGTTCACTTCGGTTGTTATATTTGATTCTCCTTTTTATTCGATTTTTTAGTGCTCGAAAGCATTATATATACTGATTATGGTTTTTAACGATTTCTTACAACTCGTGAAGAAATACCACCGTGCGTTCACATTCTGATTAATGTAAATTGCTGCCCAATTAGTACTTCCAAAATATATCACATCAAAACTAAAAATATTTCCTGTGGTATATGTAATAAGGTCTAAAATAACATATTTTTTTCCCAGCAGGTAACTTATCTTGGCTAAATCAATTAAGAGTAATTTTTAATTCAACGATTATTAATAAGATTGTATCCATTTCACTTTTCAAATTTCAAAATGCATGTAAAATTAACAATTTACCTAAGTAAAGAACAAATAAATGACCCAATTAAAAAGAATTGGATTTCTCGATCAAAACAAATATTGATTCAATTCACCTTAGCAAGAATACAAAAACGATTTACTTCAAACTCATCAAAGACGGGTTGGATGCTTCGACTGCTATCTTTGGAGCAGAAGAACTTATAAATAAAAATGAATTCCTTGGTTGTAAAATTAGCATTACAAAGATTATTCTCGTGTCTTTCAAAGAAACGTGCAATAGAAATCACAAATTTATGAGATAAAAAAACTCTTTAACTCCTATAAATCAGAATTCATAGTTTTAAGAATAAAATTATGAAAATGTCTTTACGTAAATATATTTTAAGCTCTACACATACATATTATGAATATTATTATTTATGTCGATAAAAACCTACCATTATCACTTTCATTGAAGTTGCATCTTGTTCACAAATAATATATATTCACAAACGAAACCCCGCTCGTGACATTTAAAGCTTGTGACATTGGAATTTCTCATTACGGCTTTGCAAAATCGCCATATATCACTATGAGAAAATATATAGCTTTTAGAAATCCCCCTATGCCATTAATAGTGAAACATACGTATAACTTTCCCTTAAGTAAAATATATTTATATCTCTTCCAAATTTTAAACAAGATTTCCCCTAAAATAATGGCCAACTTTCAATACTCTCTGTAAGTTACGATTTGAAATATTCTTTATTTGAATGTGTAAAAAATACTATAAAATATTTTATATGGCTCGATATTTAAGCTAAAAGAATGTTTATGGAAAAAATTATTAAGTCAATAATTATTTATATTATTTTTTCATTAATAAAATATACATATATCTTTATAACTAACTATATATCGCCTTATTTATTAATAAAAAAAAACGGTCTATTTTTAATGTTGGAAATTAAAGTTATAACAATTGACCAATTATCCATTCTTAGAAAACTTAAATTTCCAGTATTACATATTTTATGAGAGAGTCAGTTTCTTGTCTTTTATGGAATTTAAATATTACATAATATGAACTTTGAAATTAATTAGTTTTACTACAATAACTTTTTTTTTCAAACCAAAAGCCAAACTACTATATTTCATCTGCCCAACTTGGAAAATGGTGTAGTGTATAACCATAATAAGTTTTATTGAACTTTGAACCGTTGCTTATATGTGAAAGGTAGCTCACAGACAAAAGAAGAGGGCATTGGTTTGGAAGTAAAATGGTTATAAATATTTACAAAATACTACTTAATTAGGGTTCCGCCAACTTGCTACATTATTACTATTACGTCTACTAATAATGACAAGTCATTAATATCTACCGCCTTTTATTTAAGTTTTTTGGATTATGAAACTATATATTTAAGTAAATTGCATACAAAAATTGCTTGAGCATTATATGTTACTTTTATATTTTTTAATAACTTAAAGTATATCTTTGAAAACTTTAAATGTTAAAAATTCAATATGTATTATAGTAATAAATATATATTAAGAAAACACATCGATGTATTAAATTGAAAGCATTTCGTCCTTGTCAGCGAATAAACACGGAGCGTATTGTTAGAGGGGAGTGGAAGGAATGTTGCCAGTTAACTACTCTCGATTTCCCTCGGGATTGTTCAGACACGTTTCGTTCACTCAGCACTAGAAATACTTGAAATCTTAAAGACAATTTCGGTGTTATTTTTTTCTGATTGTGAAGTTCTCGATAAAGTTGATAAATAATTTCAGTTTGACGTAAAATATTTTTTTGGTTCGAAAATATTGAACAACATATTATAGATACACCCAAAAATTTAAGCAGTAAATGTGGAATAAATCCTTTTAATATATTAAATATAACGTTTACGTAATATTCTAAAATAACTTTAATCATACGTCTATTTATATTTCCGAATCATGACTATTATATTTATATTTACCCGGCTGTATTCACGTTGAATTAAATCGGAATGTGCCCGACTAGTTTCGAACCCCGAATGGGTTTCGAACCCCGAAACCAGTCGGGCTTTAATTGTACTTATGTTTTATTTGCTGTTACTTTTAAAACGCTGTCCAACGTCCACGAGTCCATGTTTATCTTTGGAATAGAAGAAGTTGTTTACGAAAGACATGAATGAATAAAGTACATGAAGAGTTTTAAAATATATATTATTACAATCCACACTAAGATTCGATACCCAGGCCAAGATTTTTAAACCTATTCTAAAATTAGATGAACACTGAAAAACATAAACACTATACGATCATCAGGTTGGTAAAACATTGCTGCTTTAAAACATTCTAGGTACACTAGACTTAAGTTAAGACCGATTTGTTAAAGCTCATTGTTGTATTTTTTATTCTCTCCGGTCATTAATGATAAATTCAAAGTAGCAATTTAAAAAAGGATATAAATAGCCTAAAAATGTTTAAATATATATTAAATATCACTAGAATAAAAATAAATTAGAAAATATAATAAATACTTCAGAAAAATTGCTCACAAAATAGGGAAAATACTATAAATGTACGAATTTTTACTAAAAATAAATATATTTTTTTAAAAAGACACCCTTTATAACATGTGTTTACTATAACTTTCACATGGACAGCATATTCCATTAATTTTATATTTTTCGTTACAATATTTGGAAAAATAACAATATGTTGCTCGCGAACTTAAAAAGCTATAAAAAACAAACTACGCATTCTCGCTGGGTAAGAGAGTTATAAACCTAAAATGAAACTGATATGAAACCTAAGCCCGTAAGGCTATAAATAAAGGTCAACCTTCATTTTTAGGTGCTTAAAACTATTATAAATATTGTTAAATATTATGTTATCAGAATTAAAATGTGATTCGAATATGAGTGTTTCTAAAATACTATTCTACGTTTTATATATTTTTATATAGTCTAGTGATATTTCTCCATCAGCTTTATAATGTTAGGGTAGTCTAAGTTGGACAATAATTGATTGAAGTATGATTGTAATATATATTAAGGAAATACTTTTAGGCCGACCTGATGTCGTTCGGGTGCAAATTTGAAAAACTTCTATATCCGAGAATTTTACGAAAAACAGACAAATACCAACCTGACAAAAACGAAGAATATATTTGTAAATTCATCATTACCTACCTACAAATCAGTATTGTTGATTTTAATCTACAAAGTACCTACAAATCAGTATTGTTGATTTTAATGGATATAACTTGGAAAACAACGAAGTTTATCACACTTACAGTAAACGTTTGAAGTTTCTTTAAGTAGTGGTTCAGACTTTGCGTTGATGGATTAGTTAATCAGAAAACACACCGAAAACAAATTTCTTGCAGCAGCGATTAAAATATCTCCCAACAAAAGTAAATAAACACTCAAAAGTGTTGATATCGTCTATTTCAACAAGATTTTCATTGACTTGTGGAACAATAATATTTATAAGTGTGATTAAAAACATATTACGTGTAAAGTGTAAATAAAAAACATATTTTGTGTAAACTTAAATAAGTATTATTATTTTTTATTTTCATTATATTAATTGCAACATTAATTTTATTTTCAGTAAAAAAAGATATATATTTATTTTCAAATTTAAAGCATTGGTCAAACATTATTTGAATACCCAGAACACATTAAAATATGTAGCACGTAGTGTAGCACGAAAGTATAACGTACCGTCGTCGACCCTCAATGCATCAGTCAAATCATTGCCGGAAATAAATAATACATTTGAATAAACGGAATCAGTCGTACATATTAGTTGACCAGATAGTTATTAATATATAATTACAATATAATTACTTTTATCTAGATTTTTCGGGTATAATTTCGACAGTGTTTCCTTTGTTATTTAAAATATCTAGTACTCATTCCCATTATTTCGCTGTTAATCGACTTTAAATGCGCATAATCCCTTGTAGGAACTTTGAAAAACTTTTTTAAAATTAAAGAAAAACATTTTTTTTCTATGTTATTATATTTCTAATATTTATATCCAACATTTTTATTTTATATATTAAAACTAATGGTATAGAAAAAACAACTTATAATACATTTTTTTTTTTAAATACTAAGAGCTCAAGTAGTGATTTTCCAAAGCTATTTAAAGTGGGTACATAACAGAGGGCAGTGAATCCTATTCATCCCGTTACCATCAAAGGCAGTATAATTGCGCGATACGCAGTCAGGTTCCAGTCAATGATTACCTCGCACCGTGTGACTCGCAATTAAGGTACACAGCTAAACGGACCTATGGGCTTGTATGTGTTTTGAAAACAATAGCAAACAAAGCAATAATTTGTATACTCGTAAAATAGTTTTTTATCATAAACATATAATTCTGTTAATGTTTTTTAAACGTAACATAAAATCATTATATTTAGGTGTAGCGGAATAATCGTAATACATTAACCGAACAATACAAAAAATATTTGTTTTACAATTATTTTTTTACACATAAACACATAGTTAGCGCATCTCGTGTGAATCCTAAGCTCGTTAACCGAAAACTGAGACAGAAAATAATACAACTGATAAACACTTTCATTCCATTTTCATTTTCCAATAACCACGATTATTCCAAAATATCCGAAAATCATGGTTATAATACAGCTGTTAATGAAAATAAGATTGAGTTAAATCCATTTCAAGTTTATTTTAATTTATTATATTTATTAATATTTATGTTAACAAGAAGAATAAAAGGTTTTCATAAGATTAATTAGTCATATTTTAACGCAAAAAAAATTGTATTTATTTCAAATTGTGATGTTTTCTGAGCTAATAATTTAAGTAAAATGGTGCCTAGATCATATAACCACAAGCTATGTTTTGCACGATAAGTTAGTCATGAAATATTTTATACACTTATTTAAATATAAAGGAGATATGTTTCAAAGTAAATAGAGAAGTCAGTAGCTGTGGGAAAGACGACATCACAAAGCAGGTCACGCGCTCACCGATCTAATTGAATGTTCCCAAAAAGTCCTTGTAGAATTACAACGACTGAAACTTAGTTTTGTATTAATCCGCGAAAACTTTCGTAATAAATGTAACGCTTAAAATCAAATGAATCAATTGTGAACGCATGCCATAAATTATTAATAATTATATTTAGTTGTCATTTAAGTACACTGCAACTAAATAGCAGCTTAAATAATATGAAGCATACATTTCACTGTTTTCTAGCTTTATTATCTAAATATATTTGTAAAAAAGTAGTATGAGGGTTCAGGAGTAATTTGTACATGGAAAGGTGGAAAACTTTTGTCTTTGATTCCTTTTTCACACATGTTAAGAATAGTTCTTTAACTTCAGTGCACACATACATTGTACATTGCAATCACCATATTTTTAAAATATTTAATGAATGCGTATTATTAGGTGCGTTCAGTATTTTTTTTTTAAAAAGTCCTTTAGTTGGGTTTTATTATGGAGTTAATCTTGTTGAATTCCTGTATTGTATATTCATGCAAGTAAAGGCTGTGTATTGTTTATTTTATTTGTCCTATGTTACTGTCAGAATTATCTTGAATGCTTTCACACCCATATTTTCGTACGTATTTTCTGAATTGGATATAAATCAAATTTTCTATTATTTTAATTTAAGTTTCTGTTAGGTTAAGTTCTTAAATAATTAAACCTAAATTTAAATAATTAAACCCCTAATTGCAAAGATAACCTTTTATTTAATTTATATAAAAGTCTCCCTTTATTTTGATGTAAACAATGACATGGCCATCGTTCATTGTAGATCGATAGAGTAGGAAGCGTCTTACGTAAAAATAACAAAATTTAACGAAATGGACGGATTTAACGAGATTCCACCCTTGAGGGGGTTAGGGGGCGTTATTTGAAAAAAAAATTCTCCTTTTTAACTATACTTCTAATAGGTTTGAAACTTGGTCAGGAAATTGTTTTTAGCATGTTGAAATCAAATTCCACCCCCAGAGAACAATAGAGGGAGGGGCGTTAAATATTTAAAAAAATGTATATTTTATTTAAAGCTCTTGAAGATTTCAAAATAAGCCAAAATTCATTAAGCCAAAAAGTGTTATTTCGTATACAAACATTTTTTCCTAACGAATGTTATGAAATTCCATTTTCACATGTCCGTGTGTGGACGTCGAATATTAAAAGAAAAAATATACAAAGCTATAATATAAAAAATTACGACCACATTTCCCATATCGAAATTGTTTTTTACTCACCTATTTCAAGCAATCAAATTTATATACACAGTTATAATTGTTGTATAAAATAAAATAAAAATATAAAGTGAATGTATAAATAACCAATAATCAAATCATGAAATATATAATAACTTAAAAAAAAATAGTTAAAATAATTTATATTTTAATTTGATTTTATGCTGTCAAAAGCAATATTTGGGAAGCACAGTGCTTTGATTTATTGTAAAGTAATTTTCCGCGAACAACCTTTGTCCGATTATTATAATTTTTACATTCCCCTTTGAATCAATGGCGTGCGATATTTCTTTAAACGTTATTCAAGTTCCTGCTGATGGTGAATGTCTTTTTTCTTCTTTATCGTATTTAATATATTATGGCACAATATATTTAAATTTTCAAATCAGAAAAGAAATCGTATATCACGTTGTTACCAAATTGTTGTTCTTTTCATCGTTGGCAGAATTTCAGATCTTACACTCATTAGTGCGGGGGCATTATTCAAAAAAAACTATTTTTTAACTGTAGCTCTTATAAGTTTTAAAACTTTGCCATATTCTTTATGGCGTGTTAAAAGTTACCAAGAACACATTTTTTCTAAATTCCACCTAATTCCATTAACTAAAAAACTCCATTCCATTATTAATTTCGAAAAAATGGTATATTTAAATCTGTAGATCCTGTAGCCGTAAAACTTCGTCAGAATATTTTTAAATTTACACACCCAGATTATGACTTAAAGTTTTATAAAATTATATGAGTTAAAAAGACATCAATGACATAGCTTTTTGTCAGCACCACGTCATGAAAGTACTGTATAGTACGTAGCGTTCCCATTTTACATGGCGGGATGCGTAGTAGGCCTACACCATGAAAAGACGTGAGCAGTAATGCCAGGGCTTGGGATATTTTTCTCATGGTGTGCCTGCAGCCATGTATTTTATGCCACGCGAATCAGGCGCGAGACAACTGGTATGACATAAACCGAAGGTTTCTAATTTTTTGGGTGCGACATTAACGAGAATGTTTTGTTATTTTATTTCAATAGTAAGCTGAATCGATATACGGTATACTTATCTTCATGATTGTGTCTGTGTCTCATCAAATCTGATGTTATTATTAGATTTCCTTGTAATGTAATACAAAACCAGGAAGTCCGGATCTTGTGAAAACACGATGCGGACTTCCTTGTTTTATTTTTTCTATCAGAGATATGTTTTGTTATTTTAGTTCCAATACTTGCCCAACGTATATTGAAAAACATTTTTGCATTTCGAGGGATGTTTATACCCTGTAACATTTTTATTAAAATACTCGAATTTAGAGTGAAATTGAGTGGTTATGAATACTAAATTACAAAATGCTGTAATTAAGTAATAAGATAACATAACGAGGTCACAGGGCAGTACATTTCTGTTATCTTTAATTTTATTTCAAATTAATTTTATATATATTTTATTCTCACAGAGTTTAGACTCTCACTCTCAATATTTATTATATATTGTACAAAGCTTATAAAATATTATTTAAAAACAAAGAAATGATTAACTGTTAAGAAAAAATATAATTTAAATATACAATATTCTTTTGAATTCAAGTGTTGATAAATTGAGCTTGTTTATTTAATTTCCATGCTAAATATGTACATGTTCTTGTTTCTTTCTTGTTTAACTTCTCCGACCGAAATTAAAACGAGCTTTGGTGATTCTATAAAAACTAGAAGTTTAAAAACTGGTAACAATTTTTTAACTGGACGAAAAAATCCTGGTTTTCATTAAATTTAACTCCAGTATTGATACAAAATATTATAAAACAAAATCTAGCGAGTAAAAAGCAGAAAAAAAATTAGTACACAGGGACATAATTATTCAAGTACATATTAATTTAATTACAGGGAAGTAAAAATAATTTGAGTTTAACAACTCTCAATGTCCCAGGAAATACTCGTTGTATTCATTCAAGTCCACGAATGCTTCAAATCACAAAGATAATTTTTCACTTCATAATATGGAGAAAAAATTATATGGTAACAGTGTATCCGGATCATAAATCAGGCCACAATAAAAATATATATTTATATTTAATTAACCTTAAAAAAAAAGGAAATAATGTCGAACATATTTTTAGTTGCAATAGCTCGAAATATACAGTTCCCGCATATATTTTTTTGTTATAAGATCACATATAAAGTTGTTATTATTTTGTAAGGTTAATAAACAAAGGTATTCAGCATTACTATCTGAACCACAGATCTCTTAGTTCCTAGATCTGTAGTTCCCCTACATTCAGTAGTAGTTTATATTCATAGCCTAGTTACCTGGTATCTTCTGGCAGCACATCACGAATAATAATAATAAAAAGTTTTTTTGTTAGCTATAGTAGTATAATATTAGTACTTGTTGATTATTTTAGAAATTTCTTTAAAATATAAAGAAACCGTTATAATCTCGTTTTAGGTCATAATATTATTAGTAGCTGAAAACTATTTCAAAATTATAAAAAAACATTGTAAAAATAAATAATGACTCAATAGCATTAAAAGAATCAAGTCGTAGCTTCTTAAATGAAATAACATTTCGTTCAGTAGCATTGGTTCTTTTAATTGTAGCATTAGAGAACAGAATGAGCTATTGTGTGGCTGTGAGGCAACAGCGGTCGGAACTATTTTATTTTAAATGTTTCCGAGCAACACAATGACGCAGGGGTCTGTAAAAGTTATTTTTTGTTTAAAAGTACAATTATATAATGTCTCTCGGGACAACCTCACACCCGTTACTTTCAATTATTTTAATAACTTTGCTATAACTTTGTGACTCCATTTTATTTGAAATGTAACATTTTCCTAACTTAATGTTATAAATATTTTGTTTTTTTTTCGTTTTATCGTTTTTTTTCTTGGAGTATGTTTGAGTTAATATTTGGGATCACACGCGCCAAGGCAATTGCTTTAGACGCTTATAACATTTCAACTTCAAATGTTATTTGAACATTCCGTGCCTGTCACAACGCTCAATAATATTATTGCTTCGAATTCCTGCTGAGTGCACTTGAGACGCATCGTGAGTGCATTTTGTCGCTGAGAAACCAGTGAAGCATGCGCCCTGCATAAACACCAGATATAACTGAACTGCTCGAACATACTACGAGGAAATTTTTTATCAAGAATCTGAAAATCATTTTATTGATTCATCAGTTATACAAATAGGTGTAGTAAATTTACAACAATTAACTTAAACGTGTATACGTAATGTAAAAGTATGAATTATGAGAATGTTTTTATTAGGTTTACATTTTTACTAAAAAAAGGTTATTTAATTATTAAAAAAATAAAATGATATTATTTTCTTTGATTTTAATAAATAATCATACATTCCTAAAAACAAATTACTTTATCGTTATATGTTTGAATATGACATCAAACATGTACCTACTCGTATAGCCCTAGTAAGCTTATAAAATTCTAAATAAATATGATACAAAACATAAACCGAAATGGGCAGGGATTCGATCCCTATAATTTGTACATATAATAAAACTGTAGAAAAGTTCAAATTTGTACCTTTTATAAAAACTAAATAATATCAATATGGCTTCATATAAGTAACACAAGACAGAAAAACTAATTTTTATATTTTTGTCTATCTGTTGTCCATCTTTCACGCAAAAACTACTGGACGGATTTGATGATTTTTTTTTTGTTATTATATATCTATTAGTCCTCGACCACATATACGCTATAATTTATTTTGAAACTTTTGTTGATCTCTGTTTCCCAGCGCCATCTATTGGCTACCTGTCAAAGCAAAATATTACATATGTCTTCTTGCCTTAGATATGGATTAGTATAAATTTTATAACATGTAAAATATTTAATTGTTTGAGTCTATGGGTAGGAGATGACGACGTCGCTGGCAACAGCTAGTTAGCTAGACAGGTATCTAATTTACAGCCGATAAGGGCAGGGTTTCGAACCCGCCGCCTCTGGGAAACCTTCCCGTCGCTCTACTAAATGAGCTATCGTATCCAGTTTTCTCAGGGTCACCGGTTCATGTTCAAACATGGATTTACATTTTTTTAATTTTAATATTTTTACATTTTTTTACTTTTAATATCGGTTGTGGCATCTTTTCAATGTTAATCTATACTGCATATTTAAAAACCTTTGTAAGGATTTTCGAAAAAGCCTTATAGATGTCACCACCGTTCCGATAAAAAAGAATGTATATAGAATGCTTAATTTACCAAGTGTGGCAACAATACTATCTAAAATATGGTACAATAATAAAATAAAAATGAAAAGAATATATTTAGAAAATAAATATGCTAAAATATAAGGTTTTATTAATACAAAGCGATGTCGGTTTAACAGATTTAGTCACGGCTAACTGAGCCTCTTCACGGCAAAATGCACTCACGATCCAGACACTCCAACCGTGTGCATTCTCCAGCACACATCGAACTGAAATCATAGCGTCGTTACGAATAATAAACAACGTTCTGTAACAGTGTCTGTTATGTATGTAATTATTTATTATTATTTTGGCTTCATTATTATTTCATATTCATACTTATATCATCGGGCAGATAATTAAAAAAAAATCACAATTTAGTATAAAATAGTTTAGGGGATATGTTATTATTTATCTAAATATATTTAGGAAACTTATTTATTATTTGTTTTATGATTCATATTTATTATATTTATTCAGATCAACCTGAATTTTAACTGTGATAAGGTTCATTTTGAATACAAAAGTAAATGTTTCGATAATTCAAATTGAAAACGTTTTAGCCTTGTCAGCGAATAAACACGAAGCGATTGATAGTAACGTAAGCAGTTTACTGCTAACCGTAGTCCCCGGGATTATTCAGAAGTTCCGATTATTTGGTATTCAAATGTTATAAACAATGTATAATATATATCTTCCAAACGTTTCTCACTTTTTTCTAATAAACACATTCAAAAGCGTACCCTTGAATGTGTTATTCTTACACGTGTGTAAATGCCTACTTGAATATAGAGATTTGGAATTTTTATTTTTTTGATTGTGGGTATTGAACCCATAACCATTGGAACCGTAGATGGCGTTACGATAATAGCGCCAATAAGGCCTCAAGAGTTCTTAAGATTCACAAAGTCTTATAAAAAAAGAAAGACGCTTTGATATTTTTGGATAATTTACTATTAAAATCTAATACGTTATCCTGCATTTTGTAACATTAATTTAGACGTAATATAATATTAATTTAGACGTGAACCATCGCAATGACCCAACGATGAGTAAATTAAAAAGATATTTCACTACTTCATAAGTTTGAATTGTTAATAAAAAAGAAAAATCCATCAATTATATTATAAAATGTGTTGTTACAAAAAAAATGTGATACCTTATTATACAAATATTTTTATTAGGCAATGATTAAGAATCCCACATTTTTCTTTTATTCTTTTTTAATGATATTTATTATTTATTTTATTTTAATTGTTTCATCTACAGACCATTCAATCAGTCTTATCTCTTAAGAGACTATAAAAATAATATTTCAGAGTCTATTATTTAAAAAAGGCAAACATTGCAATTAAGAAACGTCAGATTCTAGATGCAAGGTTCAAAGGCATGGGTCCTTTGAGAATAACCGTTAAGAGAATCCATGGATACTCTCTTAACTTATTAATTAAAACACAATTATCCAAGGATGATTAACTTCGAACCAAGAATGCCACATTTCTTAGTATTATAATAAGCCGTAGATATAAGTACGCGTTTAATGAAAGCTTTAAATTTATTAATCGCTACAACTTACCATTTATTTGAAAAAACGAATTTCATTGCCCAAAAATTACTGTCTTGTTTTAGCAAATTTAGAACATAGTTCCTAAATTTATGATTTTATCTTCTATTTATACTATGCCCATCACTTTTTACATTAAACGTAAAGATATAGAGTGATGGAAGCGTCATTATTGTATTTTGTTTTCTGTTTATTAAATTTGAATGAATCTCAATAACAGGAAGCCTATTTGATATTTGAAGAAAACTGTTTAGAATATCGATTCTCAGATATATTTTTTTGCGGCTCTTAGATTATTTCATAGTGTTTCAGTGAATAGAGTAATACCGAGTATAGTTGATGAATTATACTCGGTATTACTATGTATTTTTGAAGTATTGTTGTAGATACATATAAAATATATATTTTATTTTTGAAGTATTGGTGCAGGGTATTACTAACATATTATACCACTGGAAACATTATCCTGCCCTAAAAATTCAAATACAAGAACAAGATTTCAAATACATTATATAAATATCATTGTAATTTTTATAAATGCCATAATTGGCAAATGGTACCTCTCAAAGTAATAGAAAATTACAAATTTAGTCCCTCCTCGAGGTTTTACGACAAAAATGTATTAAGATTTCATCTAATATTATATACTATGGTTGGCTCGTATGATTAATAGGCTAAGTTTTGATACTTGTCATGCATGTCAGCGTCTCACGGAAATCCTAAAGAAAGCTGAAACTTTTTACGTTAGCTCGATGACGAACTCTTTGCGAGTTAGATAATGAAAAATTATGAACAATTCAATAGGATATAGTAAAAATATGAAATACTGAAAGAGAATAAATAATAAATAAAATAATACGCATTACCTTCACCGTCTCCGGTATGTTTATACAAAATAATTAAAAGAGAAGAAAAATAATTAGTGTTCTTTTTTGTTCTCGACAATTATATATCAAGACGAATTAGTATAACAACACTTTTCAGATACCGTCCCTTGCTAAAGTACTAACGGAATAACTATTGTTTAAATTGTTTTAAACATGAATGAACCACAACACGATGCTGGGATCAATAATATTTTGTCTTAGGATTCCTGTTCAATGCACGCGAGACGAAACATGAGTGCATTTTGTAGTATGAACCAGTGAACCGTACGCTCAGCATAAACATTAACGGGGACACAAAGTTTCTCTCCTCCATATATTAGATTATTATTCTGACACAAAACTATAGTATCATATAGTAAAAACATCCACATGTGACTATTCTACTATTCTATATGTTATGCTTTAAAAAGAAATGTAAAGTGTTTTTTCTTACATTACTTTTGTTTTGTCTCATTTAATTTTTAACACACTTATTTATTTATTTAATCTTTATTGTCCAAAAAAAAAATTGTACAATGGGCGGACTTAATGCTACAAAGTATTTTCCACAACATTCTTTTTTTTTTCCTAATATGCTATTATTAGCTTTTTACTATTGTTAGTTTTTTTTTGTTTTATTCCATATTTATTGTAAGACGTACAGATTAAACAGGCTCAACAAAGTTTGAAAGAAGAGGATCCCTTGAGGGAAGCAAATTTAAAAACATATAAACATATAAAAATTTAAAAACATATAAAAAAGCCTATAATCTTTAAAGACATTTATTTTTGTTAAAAAAACATTTATTTTTGTTAAAAAGACATTAATTCCGAAACCATTCTTAATTTGTTTTTGTATTTGTTTATCATGTATGCAAGGACTACTTCGGTAAACCTATAATATTTAAAATTCTCAATTTGTTCAATTGCTTTATTACTATCAACAACTATAAAAATCAGTATAAATATATTGATATTATAAAATTGAAACAAATACAATAAGCTTATTGTCATCTAAGTAGATAAGTCAGAAAATTTTTGGAATAAATGGTTTTGTTAAGGCCGAGTGAGCCCGCATCATAGCAACTTCTTTCTTTCTCCTCAGTCATTTGAAAGAAACGCAAAAAATTGTGAGTAAATAGAGAATCAAATATCAAAGTGGACTATAGGACACTACAAAGCAGGGCATGCTCTACGGTTTAGCCTTCTTAAGTTTTAAAGTGTTTATCTCGGTTATATTAATTTTTTAGCAATATATTGCAAAATAAATAACCGTACAAATAAGTAACTTTTTTCCGAATATTAATTTTAAATAATTTAGTTAAAAATTCTAGTGGCCACATTTTAATACGCAACCTGGTAGATATATATTCTTCAAATTAAAAATATACGTAAAAATTTAGTTTGCTCAGTGTCGGGTTGGCAGCATTTGAGACCTTGACAAATTTTTCCTAGCTATACACTCTGTGTGTTGGTCACAAGGTGAATGCAGCCCACCGCTCCCGACACCAAGTTCAGCTGTAAAAAAATCTTCGAACTTGGGCTACTCCGATATCACGACTTTCATTGGGCTGGATAATCTTGGGTCTTCCCTGATATCACCACATTGAGGGCCCAGGGAACTTGGGTAAACTTTACAACATGGAGTGTTTGGGTTTGGATATCAGACGGTTTTTGTCGGTGTCAAGATATCATTTAACACGCTGTGTGATCCTGGCGACAAGAGGGCCCGGGGGCTCACTAAGAGTAACTCCATCACCAAATTCGCAAGAGTTTATTGGCTAAGCATCTTTATCTTAATAAATTGACTTAGACGCTCATAGTCCACATCAACATTTCTCGAACAAAACCCATAGCCCTTTTCGACCTATTTTAGATTTAACTAATGACATTATAAAAAAAAATGTATGCTTTGGTGTATCTCGCTCCCTCCACATTCTATTGGTACTAACCTTTTACCTTGGCGTACTGAAAAAATAAATCTTATTGTTTAATTACACGCGTGACCTTTGAGCCTTCGCGGCAACTAATGGGCGGCGACAAAACACTAAAAATGATCTTCAATACTCACAACAAAGAGAACAAATATAAATCATTCATATTGAAATAGTTGAATTTTATTGATTATAAATATTAATAATGATCATTATTTTTTCGAAGAAATTATGTTTATTTTACCGAAAAAAATACTACGAAAATTTTATGACAATATTAAACTAGGAACATTTTAAAGTATTATAGATAATTGTTAGGCTACTACATGCATTGCTAGTATAATTTCTCGTAGATTCTCTCGGAGAATTTACATTAGCTACTTATGCCTATTTTCAATAAAAGTAACCCGTTTTGATCTATTTTTGACTTTACGAATAAAATGTTTGAAAATGTTGTATAGAATTTTTATTGTTATTGATCAGAAAAATCGATTTGTATGCAACCTGAAGCGAAACTAACAGGTTCACGTTTGACGTTCGACCTTGAGGTCTAAAAATTGGAATTTTCGAAATTTTCGATTTTCCTTGGGGGTTTGAACATATGAACCTGCCCACCAAGTTTCAGCTTCCTAGCATATCTGGAAGTAGGAAATCATTTACATCACTTATAAATAAGAACGCGAAATAAAGTCTTTTTGGCCTATTTTTTTCTCCGGTTTGCGTAAATGTAGACTTTTATTTTTTTGTATGGGGTAGAAAATGGTAAACGTAGCTGGTATAAAAAATTTAGTAACTCTAGGTCAAAAGAGGGCTTGACTTTTTGGCCTAAACTGTCATTTGAGATATACTATTGCAGCAGCCATGCGGTCGTGTATGGGAGCTTACGTTTTAATATAATTTCTACAAATTGTCAATAAAAAGACTTTAAATAGAGTTATAATTACGAGTTGAGAGACGATATATTCTATCACTTTCTTCTTCTTCTTGATTTTTCTTTCTTCATAATTTTTACAACCTAACACGGTGCAACGAACCATTTTATAAATCTTCTTATAATAGTTATTAAACTACCACCACAAATAAAAAGATTTAAATATTTTTCCGAAATAAAGCAAATATTACAAATATATTTTACAAAAATGACTTAGTTAAATTATAAGATAATAAGTTATCAAGACTTATGACGCACAGAGTTGTGCAAAACAAACGAAAAAACGGCCTTCTAGTGGAACAATAACTATGTCGGCGCACCTCATTTCTATATATGCTTTCAGCGTGTATTTTTTTCATTCTGATATGATTACAATAGAACATAACCATGGTTTCAGTACACATCATACCAATAAAAGCTTGCCACTGAGAATGTCTAACGCACACAATGAACAAGTGTTTACAATGTTTTTTTATCATTGTAATATGCGTAAAGTTTTCTTTTTATTAATCGAATGTATTAAACATTATTATACAAAAATAAAGTCTCTATGAAGTTTGTTTTTAAATGTTTAATGTAATGATAACCTTACAATATTATAATAGGTCTAGTAAACTTTTAAAGCTGACTCATTGAGCGTGAACGGCGTGAACACTGATCCCGAATAATTGAGGGAGCTTCTATCCACCCATGAAGCGGTGAGATGCAAATACTGGCTACCGCTATGGTTTCTAAAATATTGTGTTTATTTTTGCTATAAACTTTTAAGGTATCATGATTTTATAAACACCATGAAACACATTATTTAAATTCAAAATATTAATGGAAGAATTAAAAGAATTTTGTTAACATTTTTGGAAAACAACTTGCAAATTGCAACTTTCGAACAAAAGCTAGCCTGAACAAGCCCATTGCATTGTATTTTCAGAAAGCATTTACAATAAAACAGATCCAACACTGACCTCGCAGCTAAACAATAGCTTCTCCTATTTCCTAATTCTGCAATTAGAAAATGCAATACCATTGAAAAGATTTAGCTTCCCTTAACAAATTTAATGACTCTTAAGGTTTATATATATCGTAAAAATTGTATTGATAAAAACGAATAAAATGTCTCGTAAATTGTTGCAATGTTTCAATGACACACATAACCAGTGCAAATCAGTCATGATCTAGACATATAAACTGTCTAGCTGGGAGATATATTTACAATTTACTACCTAAACTAAGGGTGGAAAAAACAACAGCACTTAACAACGGTAAGTATTTTAAATATATGACGATATGGCGATAGGGTTATCCACGATATAGGTAAATAGTAATATGTTTTATAAGAACACCGCAAAATATAAAATATTATAAGGAAAATATATTTATTTATCATTTTAGTTAAAGTGTTGTTCTAATAGCAGATAACATAATAATTCAGTTGTTTTTTATGAAATATAAGATAAGATAGATAATAATAATGAAAACTATATTATTATCTATAGTAAACCTCAAAATACTGACATTCAGTTATTCAAAGAATTGCTGTGATTTGAGATCAATATGTAAAGTCACTAGTAAGTGCACAGTCGGAAGCTGGATCCCGTGGAGGCGTGAGTGCATTTTGTCGTAGAAGAAAATCAACGAACCGTGACTGTGCGATCTACCTCTAAGACTAGACCCACAGTAGATTCGAATGAAAGGCTTTGAATGCATTTCCGTTAAAAGTACAATATATGTGTACTATGGAATAATAACAATATCATAAGAATATGGCGTATGAGTTATATATTATCAAGACAGAATTAGGAATCGTATCGTTGAAACGAATTCATAAAAGTATTCTATATCTTAAACATTACCAACTTTAATTGCAATATTGTATTGAATTAACTGAAAAAGTTAATCCTTATGACAAATTTTATTCCCTTTGCAATCTGAAATCAATTTTTAATAGAGAATAAATCGGTTACTATTTGTATCAATCTTTTTTTTTTCAAACTATTTTAAACCTCAGCTCGTTAAAAGCAATAAATTAAAAAATAGATAGCTTACATGTTTAGAACTTGTTCATGAAAATAATTTAAATATCTAAAAGAAGGCCAGTTAGCGAAAATATTTTTTGTTTGGAATGTTTATTTTGTTTGAAATATATATTCAGTTTGATTTGTTTGAATATATTTCTCCGAAATTTTAGTACTACTGACACAAAATATAGAGAAATTTTATAAGTCTTAGTAATCGCCTACTTCCAGTTTTCTGTCCATATTCTTTTTAGATCAGGTGTCTGATATAATGCTATTTTAAGACCAGTTTTTGTCACAGTAATAAATTTGAAATAGGTATTATTCTTAAATACATAGAAACATTTATAAAAATAACACCTACATAACGAATTTTTTTTTAAGTTTATTTATTTTTCTTTTATCGTCAAGATAGTCATCTGTTGTCTATGAAAGCGAAGGATAGATAGATACCTGGGAAGATTATTAGTAAATAAATTTCAATATATTGTACTAGGAACAAGAAAGTACATACCATTTATTTAAACACTATCTCTGGACTTATTTTAATTTTTAACAGAACGGCGTTGTCATGTAATTAATAAATATAACAAGAATCATACAATATTTAATATGCTATGGTTGCTTTCCTTTTTCAAAAGTAATTAACAGAAAAGCAAATTATAATTAGGTACATATAAACATAAAACAAATAATAACGTAGGCACTGTTTCATCAGACGAAAGAATATATATTAAATATACATTAAATGTATTGTATTGCTTGACATATATCGATATTTCAAGTAATATGTAATAAATAGACTCAACTGTTTCACGCATAGATTCGGCAACGAGAACTTATAATATTATAATAGATACTTGTCGGTGACAAAGTGTTTAAGGGATATTTCGACCACAATATTTGTCACAGCAAGTAATCTCGATTGTATCCCTGTAAATTGTTAAAACATCCTACCCAACAATCTTCCTTATCACCGGATGTTAATTAATATATTTATCGACCCGTTCGAAGTACGTATCAGAGAACCCTGGCACAGTTATCAGATTACGGTTTTAAGTTCACGTAATTTTGTAATTAAGCAAATAAATAAATATATAAGTATTAACCTAAATTAATTCTCCAAAAATATACATTGCTAATTCAGAATAAAAAATATGACCATGAAAAGTTTTTAAAAGAAAAAACAGAAAAGTATTCATGTAAAATGAATTAATTAAATTATCACTGAGACTAAAAAAAACAGTGATTAAAAAAATATAAATTTCTGTTTAAGTAATTCGTTTTATATAGTGATAAAATGGATGTCGTAATTGACAAAAAAAATCGCTCATTCTTCTAATGAGCGGTTCTGCATAAATTGTAAAAGAAAATTTGTTACATGTCCGTTTTTGCTCAGAAACAGAGTATCTTTTTTTTTTGTTTTGTTTGCAGTTATTAAGAATATATTTTCAAGTTTTTATAATGACAATATTTCACATCTAATTTATTTACTATATTTAATTTGATTCCACATGTTTCCTGTTTCAAATTATACGGGAACTATAACATTGCAGATGTAGCTAAAACGCAATTATAATTCTTAAGATTATATTAAGATGATATATAATAGAAGGATAAATAAAATCAGATTGCTTGTCTCTCATTAAGAGAAAATTAATGAAGTCGGTGTATTGTAATTAAATGACGGAAACAGAAACATTGATCATTATCCAAGTAGACAAGTCATGTCAGAAGCAAAATTTCATCATATAAATGGTGTTGTCAAACCGAGGCAGCCATCATTCTCTTAACAATTAGGTATTTAAGATTAAAAGCGAGGTCACTTAATGCGTCCGTTTCGTGGGAGCTTGGTGCCTTCTCTCTGATTGGTGGAAACTCATAGTCACCATTTTCTCAAGGTCAGACAGTGTAGCTAATTTTATAATGAAATGCACATAACTTCTTAGTATAAGATTGATTATAGGCTAAACTTATGAGAAATTACACATTATTACTTGTTAATATTTTAAATCTAATATTTAATTAATTTCAACAATTTAATTATTAGTATTTAAAATGAAAAATATTAAACTTTCTATTAGACAACTTCGAATACGAATGGTACTATTTATTTGCAATCAGTCGTGAAAATATAAAATAACGTAATGACGTTCAAATTAATTATAATGTTTTTTTTAATATAAATTAATTATTTTAGTAAATAAAATTCAAGAAATATATGAATTACTTTAAACCATGACGTAATTAACATTTATTTGTTTATTTATTTAAAGGTTACAATAGGCGGACTTAATGCAACAAGGCATTTTCTATCAGTTAAACCAAAAAACGCAAAATGAAGGTAATAATAAGCTAAGAAATAGCATAAAAGTAAGAAGTAAATCTAGAATACTAAAACTTCAAATTTAAATGACTTTACATTGTACATTATGTACATTGCAGTTATACCATTAACACATATAAGGTAATATTTACTTAAATTTGTAACAGTTATAACACTATTTATAATATTTAACAGTATATATTGTTGAATTACACAAATGCCTAAAACTTAAATTAGAATTAGATTACATTTAAAAATGGCGGCACTTGTACTGTGACTAGGACGTAAGTAGTACGGAAAATTGGAGAGGAGATTTTTATTGTAATCAAATAAAGAAACTTACTTATTTACTGTCGATTAAAGGATTTTCGATAAGCTAAGGTATTATAGAAATGAGGCGTTATTATGCCATTTTTGTGTTTATGACATAATTTCGTATTTTTATATCGCACACAAGCAGTGCTAGTGTCAAATAATGTTTTGTATCTATGGTTACTATACTTCCCTATATTTTTTACAAGACAGCTCAACAATGACAATTAGTTTCATTCTTAATTCCTCCAGCCTAATTTGCTTGCTTTAATTAATATGAAGTTTGTCGTAAATGAATTTACGTGAATTCGATGATAGGTAATATCCAAAATGATTATACATAACATAAAAAGTGAAACGTGTATTTTACATTACACAAATACGTTAATATAAACGAATTAAAAGTATAATTTCAGAATAAAACAGAATTATAAGTTTAAGATGCAATGTAATTTCTGAGTGCTTAAGATCCTAAGTGACGCATTTAATATATTTGATTAGGTGATGAGGATACATTATTTTTTGTAAACATATTAATTTGTATGTTTTAAATTCATGGCGGAAAAAATACGCACAAAAGATTTATATTTATATTTTATATTTTTTTATTCTCACAGTTCTCGGCACAAAAAAATAAAAGAGGTGTATTGTATATAAAGTTTTCGCAGAGGCGGTTAACATTTAATAAAAATTGGGGAGCAATCTATCACGCCTTGTCAAAAATATGAATTTAATGCTGGGTCACTTCATACCTTTTTGCCAACGACAATATTGTAAACATACATAGCATAACAAATATATTTTATATTCTATCGACCATCCGATTTTTGAATATCTTGAGCTGCACTGATCACATCACACATTATGTTGTCTTTAATTACTAGAATGCCTATTTGCTAATCTTATCATAAATCTTCAAGTAAGGTTTCTTAAATTTTAAGTATTCGAAGTATAGTAAGTATTAAATTATTATACTTATATACTATTGTTGAAATGTGGTGGGGTTAACTAATAAGTTGAAAAATAGCATTTTTCTTGATAAACACAAAAAATACTTTATATATAAACAATAAAACACAACATATATATAAACAACACAATACAAACAATAAAACACGACATATATATAAACAATAAAACACAACATGTATATAAACAATACAATACAAACAATAAAACACAACACATATATAAACAATAAAACACAACATATATATAAACAATAAAACACAACAATAAAGACAACAATATTGATAATTTTACGTAATAAGGATATATTTATGTAAAATTGGAAGCTGTTATAAATTGAAATGAATTACTAACATTGAACTAAAATTTATTTATTTAAATAATTATTAGTTTATTGAAAGTTAATATTTCTATACGAAAAGTAACATTTATTTCCTCCGTTAACTCATTTTTTAATTTTTTTTTAATTTACAGATTAATAACAAGTAATAATTTATTTTCAATCTGTATACAGGTGTGATATTTAATATCCTCGTATCTTGGATAGGACGATTATTTGTAGTTATAATAAACAATGGACAATATATTAAATTGGCACCTTACAACCTAACAGTTAGCAAAACAGTTCACGTGTTCACCGGATGCAGCGGCTGAAGGAATGGAAGAGGGATAAATCCGTCACAAGTCTAATGCTTAGGCCGATCGTGTCTCTCTGTCGCTTCTTCCGCACTCTCGCTTGCACGATAGGCTCAGCTGGAACGTGACAAAGAGTTATACTTTTTCTATATTATAATATATTTCTATCTATATATACCTAACCATCGATTAAAAAGTATGCTGGCAATATGTTTTTTATATAATATGTAGTTATGGTTTAAAATTAATCTAATTTCTGGCTACTGATACGACTAACCATAGTTTTCAGTAAATCCAGTAATGACATTTTTAATATTTTATTATTATTAAAACAAACAAAATAAAAAAAAAGTTTGATCTAAAACCATAGTCACGTTAATTAAGTACGTTGTTTGAGTTATTAAATTATTTTCTTTCATAACCACTAAGGTCAGATTATGTAACAACTCTCAAGCAGCTGCTATTTATTCGATATAAAAAGTAGCGGCAATAGTTCTGTAATTTATCATGCACCGAGATGGCATTTAAATACAGGGTAATTTATTCAGATTATTACAGACCGTAGAATATCAAAGGATAAAATAAAATAAGAGTTTATACTAAAAACTTACGTTTGTTTATTCGTTAGATATTTTTTACTCCTTACCCAACTGTGTCTTCTTAATTTTTGTATATTATTATATTTTATGACACTCTTTATACGATGAACTGACTTTTGATATCTTTTAGTTAATATATGCTCTAAAGCGAAAAGAAGTTGAAGATTTGAACAAAATTTTATGATACATTTTTAATTGATATGGTAAAATATTGAGCACAGTACTATTTATGTTAAGTAATAATTATGTTTAGTTTAATTTATGTAATTATTTAAATATTATTTACGACATATTCTTAACTTTTGTCATTCATCGAATCTGAAGACATTAAATTACATTGATTAATTATCTGTTGACAGCTAATTATAGTGAAATAATTAGTATGTCACATTTCAAACGAGCAAACGAGTTCACTAGTGTAGAGAGCGTCTGGGCAAACCTAGCCTGTTAAGGCTATTTATTTTTATATAATATTAAATATTATGGGATTGATTTAATACTTACAATGTTAGAATTCCAGAGTTATTATGCCCATTGTATAATAACTCCGAATTGGTGAATTTTACAAAAATGCTAACATATTTTAAGTTACTTTTCAATAGCTGTAAACCTTACAATTTGAAACATCAGACGTAACACGATCATACAGCAATATAAGGGAAACACTACAAAACGAAACTGGTGATTCAATTGTTCCAGAACTAAATTAATGGAACCGTAATTGTCAGCTGTTACAACGATTTATTGAATATATAAATAAATATAAACTTTAATAGATAAAAACCGTACACATATTAAACGTTTGATTTCGTTTTGCTTAGTATAAAATCTAGAAGTAATAGTTAGAACTGTTACATTTCTTTAGTTCAATCATATTTAAAAAATACCATTGTGGATAAGATTATTCGAGCAACGAATAAACATTTTCCCGGCTACAGATATAATTGATTGTAAATATATTTATTTTTATTATTCATAACACTAGACCTTTAACTAAATACCTGCTTAGAGGATTCTCTTCTAAGTGGGTATTAAGTAGAAGGTATCGTCGTAAAAGTTATAATTACAAATTATTAAAGCATACACAATATTAAAGCCTTACCTTTAAGCAAAATCTTTAACTCAAAATATTTCTGAGATTATTTTATTTTTCAGAAAATATAAGTTATTTTTATTTCATAATAAATATTTTTTAAGTGTTCATGTTATTTTGAAATACCACAATCTAAATTGTTACTCAGTGTCTACTGACACTGTCAGAGACTGTTGACAGAGTATACTTACTCTGTCAATGTGTACGTTGACTTTGTCTTTGATCTTTGTGATTGCTCTCAATTGACGTCGAATCATACATAGATTCGATTACTTCGACAATATTTTATTTACATTGAAATGGTCCAATTTATTACACAACAGTAATTACTAAGGTTGTAATAAGATTTAATTTTAAATTCTTTATTTACACCTCAAAGGATTTAAATATTTTATATCGTTTTAATTAAAAGCAACCATTACCCTGTGTTTCTAAGCGGGCAAACATTTTAACCAAGAAAATATGTATTAATTTTTCTACCTACCTTTATTTACTTATTTACAGCTTTTAGACTTACTTTGATTTAAATAATTTCCAGAACTATTCACTAAACGCCACAAATAACTAAGCCTCGTATATTGTTATATAGAATAATTAATATTCACATAAAACATGCATGAACCTGAATAAATAAAGCTGATTAAACAGCTTTGTTTATTATTGAATCCGGAATTGTTACTATATATGTATTATATATTCAATTGAAAACAAAACAATATGAAATTATTTATATTGGTAATATTTATTAATAATTAAAAACATTATATGTTTTAATAATTAATAAAGTAAAAAATTAGATTAATTTTATAATCAGAATTTTTTTCAAACACAATAGCATGATAATTAAAAAAAATTGGATTGAAGTTTAATAAACTACCGTTGTCATAAATGATATATTAAATATTATATTCTTTTTGGTTTTAATTTAACAGAGCAACAAAAGTATAAAAAGTATAAAAAATAAGTTAAAAAGTCACACAAGAATTTAATTTCGGCGTTGACAGCGATGGATCCGGTTATAACACGCAAAAAATACCGCACTCAATAAATTCACTGATATTCATCAATTTTAATAATGGAATACTTTCTTACAATATATTTTATATATGACATTAATATTGATATCATATATGAAATTTATGCTTTCATGACATTTTAGATATAATCTTATAATAACTAGAAAATAGTTATCACTTACATAAGACAAATGAGAAACACTGACACTGTTACACTTTACCTTTACATTGCACAGAATAACGACCTCACTTTTATAACAAACACTTATTACTCATTCAAACCGACAGTTTCGTTATAAAGAAGGGACCAGACCCGCGCCTCCAAAAGAAATTTCCATTGATTGGACTATCCATACTTTCCAGAAACTACTCCGTCCACGTGCCGTGTCAATAAATCAACTGACGTCACTGCGTCTGCCCCACTACTTAGTAATCAATTAATGAACTTTAATTAAAATAATATCGTTATCGACGCATGCATAAAATGAACAAATTTAAAAAAAATTACATATTTGATCTGTTTATACAAGATTACACGCTATTTTCCCCAGATTAAACGATGTCGGCGCAAGATATTGTGTTTATAAAAATAATCTATATATTATCAAATTTGGCAATCAAATGCCCATAAAGTAGCTAAGAGATAGAACTACCAGCTTCGACAAGATTAATTTAAATATTACTAGCTGTTGCCCGCGACTGCGTCCGCGAGAACTTCAGAACACAGGGCTCGTAAGAAACTCCTTTGCTCGAGCTTTTATTGGTCAATATTATCTCAAAATTGATTTCTACGAAAAGGCCTATTAATATTTCAAGGGATAAATATAATATAGCCTAAATTCAACATGAAAGGTATTTCTAAAAATTGTTTAAGATATTTTTAGATTTGGATAACTTGCTTTGAAGATTACCTCTAAAGATAAAGATAAAGATAAAGTTAGTTAGTTTTAGCTGATATGAAACGTTTGTATTTTACCAGAGCGTCATCTATTGGATGCTTACTCAATCTATTCAACAAATACGCTTATACCGCCATCTATTAGAACCGTATGGAACTAACAGATGATTGTGATTGTCATAAATAAATAATTCGCTATAAAATAAATAAATAATGAATGATCCTATGACCGGCTCCTGTTTTCAGCCAATTTTCAGCCAAATCGGTTCTGCCGTCCTGGAGTTATAAATAATTATACTAACACAACTTTCTTTTATACATATAGATGATAAATATATTAAATAACATTGAATCACTTCTTATTTTCAGCACTAAACTTTCAAACAAACAAACAAACAAATGTAACATCTAATACAGGTGTAGAGCTAATATTGAATTTATTTATATTTACCTATGTTTTAGCGGTAGTATTCAAATAACCTGAATTTACTAAACATACGCTTATATAAGTTTATTTTTATGATTTTGAAGATGGACGACAAAGACTTAAATTGACAATGAAAGTGTCAACTATTTTTTGTAAGTCCGAGGTAAAATAAAAAAAACAATAAATGATTTATCTTTAGCTTTTAAATAGAAAAAGTCGCCAAAACCAGTATAAGGGCCGATTTACGTGCGCCAGGTGCTGAGTAATATTAAAAAAGTTTATAGCAAACAGTTAACGATCAAGGTGATTTTCACGTTTTACGGATATTTTTTTATTATTTGAAATAAATTGAATGAAATAACAGCAAAATTATCAAAAAAGTAACGGAAATTCGTTTGAAAGTTAATTAATGATCGAGAAATACTTATATTGATTTTCTTTCTTGTATTTCAAACGATTCTCAGGTTATGAGGAACTTTCTGTTATTAAAAACAAAAGCATTAATTTTATTTATATTGCGGTGAATAAATAAACCGATAATAATTTAAATGACGCAAATAATGTTTTAAATAAATTAATTATCTAATTGTACTGATATCATTCTTATTATATATTAAT
This sequence comes from Dircenna loreta, assembly GCA_963555665.1. Classification (NCBI taxonomy): domain Eukaryota; kingdom Metazoa; phylum Arthropoda; class Insecta; order Lepidoptera; family Nymphalidae; genus Dircenna; species Dircenna loreta. The sequence continues at coordinate 8,231,686 of OY743093.1, read as the reverse complement.
GTACTCGATGTATTGCGCTTGTAGTAAATAGTATCCATATGTTGCTTAAAATTATTTCACTTCGATATGTAATATAAAAGTTAAGACTAAGTAAAGTAATCTTAATTTAATATAATTATATAAGTTATTGATAATATATTCTATTCTGTAAATAAAATTAAAGGCCATATGGATACAACTTTAAAATAATAAAATCAATGTTTTTGGGTTGATTTGGTAATTAAATTGTAATTTAAAAATAAGTACCTAAATTTTTTGCCACTATGTACTTTATATACAGAAGTACTGACTGATTCATGAAGTCACGTGTAAATCCTTGGAGGATAATCTAAAACAGGGTATATAACAAACAGGTCGTGTAGCAAATTAATAAAAGTATGTTTGTTAAAAAAATCATTAAAGTTATGATTATTATGTTTAGCTGTTAGGACATCGGAAATACCTCCAGATAACGCATGAAAGTTCAGAAATACCTGCGGCCTTGAAAGTAAGAGTCAAGCTCAGTAAGTAAGAATAACTTATTTAAATACATACTTAAATTAAAATATATATTACCGGCATAGGATTAGACTTTTTCAGGTAACTAACAATATAACTTTAGTCAATAAAGTCTCATTAAGTGAAAAATGTCTTATCCTAGAGACGAAGCTTCTTAGTTCCAGTCGTTCCATGGATTCATCGTGTGGGTGCCGGGCCTATCGCGTTGCAGGGAGGGGAGTGCAAACAGCTCCTGGGACTTGCGACCCAAGTGTAGGTTTAAAATAACCATTCACGCTCACCTCAACTGGTTGCACTCCTTTCCCTACCTAGCCAAATTTGAAATGAACCTACCAATGCCGCCTTTGAAGTACGTTCTAGAAATGTACTGATGATAGTTCTAGAGAGGCCAAGATCTTTAAGTAGGTTATAGAGAGACTTCGCTGTTATACCTCTCGCTCTCACTTCTACCGCGTACAAATTAACTATATACCTATTCCTGGTCAGTTCGTAATACTTGTTTACCTCAACTGTGATCTTTGAGGATGTTTGTTCCCCACGGAACAGTAAGCTCCACAAGTATCACGCGCTTTAATTGTCTAGAGTACAGGAATATGTCCGGTCTGGATGACGAGACAACAATATCCTCACGGATTCTATACTTTCTCATACGTAACCATCATTATAGTCCGTGAGCCATCTCCAAGATAGAGCGAGGCTTTTGTTTTGTTTTTTTAGACGAACCTTCTATAGTGAACACTTTGAATCTTTTGGTGGGTATTATCCCTTTTGCGCTCTAGCTACTGAAAAACTAACCGCTTAGCGTATGATTTCTAATACTTTATCATTGCGCCGCGAGTAATGTCCTTTTTCCAATAGCACCCTACACCTACTAACAATTGTTTAGCCGTTCCTATTACCTCCCCACAGACATTGCAAGACTTTTCGGTAACTTTACCCCATCTTACTAAATTACTTTGATCTGGGAGAGTCATTTAGATAGAATTCTAGTAGGAATTTAAGTTAGTATAAGCGTTTACTTAGAAAATTGTTGTTAAACACTTTATGAATAAAAAGGCTAACAAGGCAGATTTTCTTGTCTTGAATTAACTTTCGTGACATTTAATTGTTTGATTTTTTGGAAAAAACTTTTATAATATATTCAAGGCCAATAACCATTAAATAAGTTCAGTAGCGGGACTTTCGGGAAACGAACGTAATATATGAATGAATAATATAATTGCTAACCTACTAATAACATATCCATGAATATTTTTTCCTTTTCGACATAATATTTTGAGAGATGCTTTAAACATTTATTTTCCATATATTTATCCCATAAATTAGATGGTCGTGGTTTTATGAAACAATAAAATATTAAAATATATAAAGCGGACTAAAATAATCTGCGACTACGACGCGGCCGTCTCAAATATCATTATATATATATCTAGGGACACGAATTTGCCCCCACCAAGACGAGCAAATAAGCTACTGTTTATTTAACTTTATCAAAAAGATTTTGAAAAGATATGATATGGTTACTATAGGATGTTGTTAGGTTAACTAAATACGTACCTAACTACTTAAGACAGAAGGTCTTAAGTAAAGACTGAATAAACTAATAACCGACTTGGTATTACACGGATCTTACATTTTTTTATAGTAGCAGGTATATATATCGTTTTCCAGCTTGAAAATAACTTATAGTTTACAATCATTTAAAAATAATTACACACATGTTATTGTGAGAAATATTTTCAACATTTGTTATTTGAATTCATAGTTTAGTTAAACTTAAAGTGCTTTATGAACGTCAACAATAATGATAACGTTGTTGAAATTAAATTCACCGTTGACATACCTCGAATTAATTGAAACAAACAAAGCAACCATTTCCCCTGAATATCTCCTTTGCAAACAGAAATAATTATATTATTTCATATGATTACGTATTAGATAAATGCTAATGGGGTATGTACCATTTCTACTCAAAGGGTTGTTAAATGTCTAGAAAAAATAGGTTATATTAAAGTTACTAATCCATGACTTATCACATAATTATTTAATACTAAAACTATTAATAGAAATTAATTACTATCTAAAAATACGAAATAACAATAATTCGAACGACTAAAATAAATATTTCATGTGACATTGATTAATCAACTCATTGAAATAAATAAAATACTTGTGTCATAAATTTGTTTAAACATCTTTATTTAAAAGGCCCTCGTTAAAATAGAATTTAAAATTTCTGTTTATTGAAATAGAGGTTGACATTTCGTCTCCTTTATACCGATTATATAAAGTGAATTCTCACCATATTTGCATGGTTTCTGTGACCTCAATTTGTTTTTTACAGGACAACTTTTTTATAAGCATTATTTAAAGAGTACATCTATTTTTTATATATTATCAGTACAAAAAATAAAAAAAACACTTGGGAGCACGTTCATTTTTATTTATAATTATTTATTTACATGAAAAGTCATATTACGCTGACCTGCGAAAATTGTTGATAAATTAAGAAATAATATTCATTAAGACTAACAGAACTCCAACCTGAGACCTATAAGATATATTCTCCGGTCATCTGAGGTATCGTATCTGTATTCACCTTCATCTGTTTTATGTAAGCACCTCGTGTTGTATGTACATCAAATTGTACCGGACAAAATATATTTGTATTAATAAAGGAATGTATGTTACATTCATACGACTACAGTATTGAAATATCCATAGCTATAAATAAATTTAATAGCTATATTTACATATATAAATAAATAAATATTTAATAGCTATAAATAGGATTTTATAAAATTTCCTTTTTTTATTATACTATTCAGTGAACGTCCATTTTGCTTTTGTTCTTGTATATTAAAAATAAGTTAGAAGATCAGTTTCTTTATAAAATTGAATAGAAAAACTTATACACATTTTTTTACACTGTTTTTTTTAAACGTAACGAAGGCATAACTCTCTAATTGCGTATATTTATTTATATAATTCTAACAACTTACAAATTTAATATGTCTTCTGGTAAAATGTCTGTTGACGACACATACTAAAAAGTAATGAGTTACTGTTATAATTCCGTTGGGACCATTGGCACATCGGAGTCCTTGTTCAAGTCGGTTGTTATATTTGATTTTCTTTTTTATTTGATTTTTTACTGCTCGAAGGCATTAAATATACTGTTCATGTTTTTAACGATTTCTTACAACTCCTGAAGAAATACCTTGCCTTCACATTCTGATTAATGTAAATCGCTGATGCTGCCCAATTATTACTTCCAAATGGGCCAGTAACCGACAAGCTGCCAGTCTCAAAATATGAAATAAAATCAAGTACTATATAAAAGATGATAAATCTAATGTGCAGAGTTATGTAAATTTATGAAAAAATATAAAAGAAATTTTGCTGAGATTGAATTTATTTCGAAGCAGATCTAAATACATAGCGTTATATACATAATATAAATATTATACGAATAATTTCAATATCCTGTAAAAATCATTAAATCAGGTATTTATATACAAATCAGTCGATACTTGTGTAATATGTACATTTTTTTTTAAATTAACACAAGAACTAAATGTATAATGTCTTTAACGCATTGATTGAAACTAAAAAGTTATTATAAGATCGGGGCCTTGTTGCTAACATTTCTTAATAGTTGTTGTGTCGAAAATTTTCTTTGTTTTCCACTTACTATAAATACAATCAGTAATAAGTGTTTTGTTTTTATGAAATCTGATGAAATTGTTAAAAAATTTAGAAACTTAAATCTAAAAAAAGCCGGTGATCTTTGCGGGATGTCAGTTAAATTACTTAGCCATATTATAAATGATATTACTTATAACTTTGTTTAATTTTCAAGAAATGTTTTGAAACCGGTATTTTCCAAATGTGATGAAAAATTGTAAAGTAATTTCTTTATTTAAAAGTGGCGAAAGACAAGGACCGGTAAATTATAGTCTTATATCTATTTTACAGATCTTAAGTAAGATCTTTGAAAATATTATTTTAAACCATTTAATCGAATTTGTTTAAAGCAATCAAATCAAGCAACAGTGAACATTATAGTTTCACCAAAAGTAAATTAACAACTAATACCACTGCAGGACTGTCTGCCGTCAAGATTGCTTTTGCTACAATAGCCTGATGTCTTAAAGGTAAACATGATATCGGCACCTAATGGAAAACTTAGAAAGTCATCAATACATTGAAACTATTTAACGACGTTAAACATATGAGTCGGTATGCATCATCATAAATTCTTAAGTGAACTCAAATAAATATTAAAAATATATCTCCAGTTTCTTTTATAACTCCGCTTTAACATGGAATACTAAAATGTTTCATTTAATTACAAGTGTACTGGTTGGTGGCTTATTCAACGTGTACTGAAGGTGATACGTACTGCTAATACTTTATTACAAAAATATAAAACGAGAAAGGTCAATCAAGTCAACGTTATCTCAAAGACAAAGCGAGACTATTATATGAAATGCATCAACGTTTAATATATATTGTGTTTAATTTGTATACTCCATATTAAATTACGTAGATCGTCCCTAGTTTGTTTCCCTAGAAACAATGTTTCATAGCATTTACGTACAATAATTATAGACTTTGGTAAAGTTATAAGGTCTCAATTTGTAGTAACGTAAATATAAAAAATAGTAATGAATACTCTTTTTACTTTAAAATATCAAATATACACAAACCTTAACAGTTTTATGCGTTTGATAATAATTGCTTTACATTTAATAAATTGACGACGAAGTACTGAACTCGTGGATTTTAAATATTGTTTAACTTAATTTCAGTTTTATTTAACTTAATTTCAGTATTTCGATAAAAACAGTCAATTCATAAGTGATATAGAAATTAAGGTTCTGAATAAAAATTAAATAAATGTATTTTTAACAATATTTTTAGGTTACGTATTTTTAATTAAAATTTATTGAGGTTTAAATTAATAGTATTAAAATTTAAAAAAAAAATAAGCAGATTATCAATACTTTAAAAATATCGTTTATTAGTTTAATTTACTTGCAAATTTAATTTTACTGTAACTTTTTTTTTAAAAATGATTAATAATTTTATAAATTTTTTAAATCAGTTTGTCATGTCATATTGAAGAACGGCCTACTTTTCAGCTATGGAAAGATTGCGGATCTTAACCCAATCAGGCTTCTCCATTAAGAAATGGCGAGTTGCAAATTTTCATAGAATTTGCATAATATTTTTAAATTTTCTTATGGTATTATCCTGTACCAAGCAGACCCCGGCAGTAATATATATATATATATATATATATATATATATATATATATAAATCTCCTGAGACATCTTGCGTCCTTCCAAACTACCACCCTACGGCGTCTACTGAATTTAACAATATTTTAAATGTTTTCAATGCATATATATGTTCAATTGAACCGCAGGATATCATGAATCAACTCGATATCCCATTTAAATATTGTATGTTGATATTCGATTTCAGATATTTCCTGCTAAATTAGCGCGTCCGTTCACTCTTAAACTTTTCTAGCACATTGAATATTACCGTATACCTTCTGTACCCTGCATGCATTTTCCTGACTCCATCCAAACTTATGTTTAAATCAATTCTACAGGTATTCATATATTTCAATGACTTTACTAACTAAATTACATCCATCTAATATTGAATTCAAAGTGATTCCGAATACTTTTCTTGTATTATTTATCCGGCTTACTATCCAAACAATTAAGTATTGTTGTTTTCCAACTTACTGAGACTACCATTCAGTAATAGTCTGGTCAAGTTAGCATCAAAAATAGGGCTAAGGGAGGTTGAAGGAAGACGAGATAATAGTACTTGTTTCTTTTTTTACGTCTTCTTGCAAAAGATAAATATCGAAACTTATCAAAGCACGTCATTTTTTTTGGAGCTCCGTAAATTGAAAGAAGAAAGCGAGTTCCGTTGGTGATACAGCTTGTGGAGTAGAGGAGGTACTTTATATTATCGTTCTGTAACGTATATAACGGTAATTGACTTGCATATTATGAAGAATACAACTTTTTCAACATTTTGCATCGCTGTATCTCCAAAATGGTGATTCTTAGGAAAAAGTGTAGGAACAATTTTTATAGATGATTGCATGATAAATAATTTTTGTCTCACCTATTTTTATTATAAAACTTATCGTTTAGCTGGAAAACTTAAAAAAACGATTTTTGCAACATTTGACCTTGATTAATTTTTTTCCGCACTTCGGATTGAAGTGGAAAATTGACAAATTGTGTATAATAGGGCTCCCAATATTCATGCCAATTGAAACGTACTGTACGTACTGTAGGTTATGATTAGTAACATTAGGAAAAACGCTACACCATCACGTAGTTGGAAATAATTAACCTTGTTGTCTAATATTAAAAAACTTTTTATTCTGTACGGAAAATGGATATGATATATGAGAGCTAGAGCTAGAACTCTACGTCTATGTTCGAGGCTATGAAGATTGTATTCCACCAGTTCAGGGTCACCAATTAGCCTCTTTGCACACCTCTCAATTGTATTTATAGCAGCAAGATGACTTTTTGCGACACCAGCGATTAAATGGCCACAGTACTCTACACACGATCGGATCTGTGCTTTATATAATGTTAGAAGTTGTCCCGGTGTGAAGTACTGCCGGACCTTTGCAAGAATGCCAAGCTTGCTGGCGGCTGCTCTTGCTCTAGACTCAATGAACCGCCCGACGACGACGACCGGCCCGACTCAATGAAAGGCCCGAGTACTCGGCAGGTATCTTTCCACCACTGTGCTGTCGTCTGCATACCCATGATACCGGGTTTGAGCAGATCGTTAATATGCAGTAGGAAGAGAGTTGCAGAAAGAACGGACCCCTGAGGAACTCCGGCATTTATTGTTAAGGGCTCCGATGAGCACCCATCAACAACCACTCGGATAGTTCTTAGATTCAGGAAGTCCGTTACCTAGCCGATCAGACCAGGAGATATACCGTACGCTGAAAGCTTGCTTAAAAGGCCCGCATGCCAGACCCTGTCAAATGCCTTCGAGACGTCTAGAGACACGGCGACCGCTTCTCCATTCCTCTCTAAGGCCTCGCCTAAAATGTGTGTAGCATAAACTAGAAGGTCCCCAGTGGACCTATTTCGGCGAAACCCGTACTGTCGGTCACTGAGGAGATCGTTACCTTCTAGGTATGCTAAGAGGCGCGAGTTCAATACACGCTCCATAATCTTGCAGAGTATGGAGGTGATTGAAATCGGTCTGTAATTGGCAGGATCGGCACGGCTACCTTTTTTGGGCACTGGCTGCACGTTAGCAAGCTGCCAGGATTTGGGCACTATTCCAGTCCTGAAAGAGAGGCGATATAGACGTGTTAATACAGGAGACAACTCAGCTGCACATGTTTTGAGCAGAATGGCTGGTATACCATCCGGACCACTGGCTTTATTCACATCTAGACGACACAATGCTTTCCATACCTCTTTGTTAGTGATGCGGATTTCAGGCATAGAAATTCCGCAGTGAGGAAGATGTGCTAGGGAAGCATTGCCAGTGTCTAGATGAGAACTATTAGCGAAAGGAGAAGAAAATAAATTTGCTTTCTCTTTCGCTTCATGAGTCAGAGATCCATCTGGCTTCAGCAGAGGTGGCAGTGAGGTTCAACAGAAATTCGACTCAATCGCTTTGGCAAGGAGCCAGAAAGTTCGACTGCCTGATGGCAGGACTGAAAGCTTTTCGCCAACCTTAGCGATACGACCGAGACGAACCCTACGTAATGCCTTTTTATAGGACTTAGCAGCTAAAGGTGGTAAAAGGTTTAAAGGTGGTAGAGCCTAGCTGCAGTCCACTCACTATAGTTCGTATTGGGCTGGTTCGACCGGGGAAGGACCACCCTCTCATAGAAGACAGACGTGTAGTAACCAAATTCCTTTGGTTATGTTCCGTCGGTGAGTGAGAGATTCCGGAAGCCCAACCCCCCCCCCCCCCCGCGCCAAAGAACATGAATGCATTGTTGAAAGGAATTGTACCCCAGGAGGGTACCGGCTTCGATGAAACCGGACAATCCCTCCCCGGGCAAAATCGGGAAAATGATTCTTCGATTTTGCTCGGGCCGCCCGTCGTATCTGGGGCGGGCATAACACTGCGTTCCGTGTTCACCGAGGGCAAACGACGAGCAAACACAGCGGCACCCCGTTCCACCCTGAATGTGGACTTTTGCAACATCCGGGGACTTCACTCCAACTTAAACGCCGTCCACTATCATCTTGAGACAGCGCAGCCGGCCTTGTTGTTTTTGACGGAGACGCAGATATCTCAACCTAGCGACACAGCGTACCTATCATACCCCGGGTATAAACTTGAACATCATTTTATACCACACGCCGGGGTATCTGTGTTCGTAAGGGAGGATATCTGCTACCGTCACCTTCAGTTTTTTGAAGGTCGGGACCTGTCTTTACTTTGGCTGCGCGTCGACATGGACGATCGTGTCAGAGTCTACGCGTGCCTCTACAGGTCCCATAGTGGTAATGCAGAAACGGAGCAACTCTTGGGCCATGTCCAGGCGAAGATTGACGACCTGCTTTCACAGGTTCCCTCCGCTGAAGTCATAGTCCTTGGGGACTTCAACGCGCACAATACCGACTGGCTAGGGTCACGTGCCACTGACTACGCGGGGAGATCTGTTTTTAACTTTGCTCTGGCAAATGGTCTGTCCCAATTGGTTCAGACGCACACTCGTCTACCAGACGTGGACAGCCACATGCCCTCTTTGTTGGATCTTCTGCTGACTACACATCCCGGAAAGTACCAGGTCATTGTCGAGGCCCCTCTAGGGTCCTCTGATCATTGCCTGGTACGGAGTGTGGTGCCAATCCAACGTCCGGCTCGCATAAGACCCGCGACCCGACGCGTCTGGCACTACAAGTCAGCGGATTGGGATGGACTGCGGTCCTTTTTTGCGTCCTACCCATGGGGGCCGATTTGTTTCCCTTCCAAAGATCCCAGTGACTGCGCTGCGGCTGTAGCTGAAGTGATACTACAGGGCATGGAACTTTTTGTGCCAAGCTCTGTGGTACCACTTGGTGGCAGATCGCGGCCTTGGTTTGATGCGTCTGTCAGGGCTGCAGCAGCCGGCAAACGGCAGGCGTATCGTGCTTGGGCTAATGCGTTAGTCACCAAGGATCCGAACTCTAGAGATCTGAAGAGGAAATATAATCTTGCCTCCAGATTCTTCAAACGGCAAATAGCTAGAGCAAAGTTCAAGCATGTCGTCAAAATCGGGGAACAGCTGGCAAAGTACCCACCTGGCACGCGCAAATTTTGGGCGCTATCCAAGGCCAGTCTGGGCAATTTTTGCCAGCCGTCCCTACCGCCATTGCACACGGGGAATGACTCTCTGGCCCACACGGCAAAAGAGAAAGCCGATCTCTTGGGCACTCTTTTTGCCTCAAACTCGACTTTGAACGACCAAAGGAAGACACCGCCTACCATCCAGCGGTGTCAGAGCTCTATGCCGGAAATAATTTTCAGGCAAAAAAATATACGACAGTCTCTGTTTTCCTTGGATGTTCATAAGTCGAGTGGGCCGGATGGGATTTCCCCATTGGTGCTACGAACATGCGCTCCTGAGTTGACTCCAGTGCTAACGCGTCTATTTCGGTACTCCTATATAAAAGGCGTAGTCCCGGTCTCATGGAAGAGCGCCTTTGTCCATCCGATCCCTAAAAAAGGGGATAGCTCAGACCCAGCTAACTACAGACCTATCGCCATCACCTCTCTACTCTCCAAAGTCATGGAGAACATCATCAACCGACAGCTCCTGACGTACCTCGAGGATCACCAGTTGATCAATGACCGGCAATATGGCTTCCGCCATGGCCGATCGGCTGGTGATCTTCTTTTATATCTTACGCATCGTTGGGCTGAGGTTGTTGAGAGCAAGGGAGAGGGTCTGGCAGTTAGTCTGAATATAGCGAAAGCCTTCGATCGTGTATGGCACAAGGGGCTTCTTTCGAAGCTTCCTTCCTATGGGCTTCCCGAGAGTTTGTGCAAGTGGATTACCAGCTTTCTCACTGGGCGGAGCATACAGGTTGTTCTCGACGGTTTTTGCTCGGACCCCAAGCCCGTGAACGCAGGTGTACCCCAAGGCTGCGTGCTATCCCCAACCCTGTTCCTCTTGCATATCAATGATATGTTGGATATTTCCAACTTACATTGTTATGCGGATGACAGCACTGGGGATGCGGTATATTCCGGCCGTGCAGGTCTCTCTCGGGAAAACGTCGACGAGTGCCGAAAGAAACTTGTGTCTTCTGTAGAGACATCCTTGGGGATGGTCTCAGAGTGGGGTGAACTGAACCTCGTTCAGTTTAATCCCCAAAAGACACAGGTATGCGCGTTTACCACTAAAAAAACCCCAATTGTCGTATCGCCGCTCTTCGAAAGCACATCCCTCAACGCCTCGCCAAGTATCAGTATACTGGGCCTCGACATTTCGAGCGACTGTCAGTTTCGTGGTCATCTGGAGAGCAAGGCCAAACTTGCCTCGATGAAATTGGGTGTAATCAATAGAGCGAGGCAGTATTTCAATCCTGGCCAAAGACTTGCGCTCTATAAGGCGCAGGTCCGACCACATATGGAATACTGCTCTCATCTCTGGTCCGGTTCACCCCAATATCAGCTTCTACCTTTTGACCGCGTACAGCGGAGAGCCGTTCGAATTGTCGGGGACCCAGTGCTCTGTGAACGGCTGGACTCTTTGGCATTGCGTAGAGACGTGGCTTCTTTGTGCGTTTTCTATCGCATTTACAACGGGGAGTGCTCCGAAGAGCTTTTTGATCTGATGCCCGCCGCCGAATTTCACCACCGCACAGCACGACATCGCCTGCAATACCATCCTTACCACCTGGATGCGTGGCGATCCTCTACTGTGCGGTTTTCAAGAACATTTTTTCCTCGTACCACAAAGATGTGGAATGGACTTCCTTCGGCGGTGTTTCCAGATCGATACGACATGGGTACCTTCAAAAAAGGCGTTTATACCCACCTCCAAGGCCGGCAACGCTCTTGTGAGTCCTCGGACGTTGCAAGAGTTCGTGGGCGGCGGTGATCACTTCACACCTGTGATCCGCACGCTCGTTTGCCCTCTTATAACATAAAAAAAAAAAAAAAAAAAAGCTTGGTTAAAAGCTCTCTTCTTGGAACTCACATCCGGAGCTTTGTGGTTTCTAGCATCAACCCAAGTATCATATGCCAAATGTTTTTACTTTTGAGCATGTCCACATTCGGCATTGAACCATGCTTTGCCACCGATAGGTACATCAGCAAAATTTATGAAATACTCCATTGCCTGATGTACCACATCAGTTATAGCATCCGCGCAACTCGACGGATCCTCAAACGAGAAGCAAACCTGCCGCCAAGGATAAGATGCAAAGAAGTGCCGCATCTCATCCCAATCCGCTGACTTGTATTTCCAAATTCGCCTAAAACCATGGAAGTCTAAGTCCGGCTGGGAATACGTTAATACAGATTTCACCAGACAGTGATCGGAGGTTCCCAAGGGGGCGGAAACCTCTACACGATACCAATGTGGATCAGTTGTCAGCAGTAGGTCCAGGCAGTTGGCTGTATGTGACTCCACGTCAGGCACCCTTGTCGCTTGCCTCACCAGCTGAAAGAGGTCCAAGGATAACGCAAAGTTCCGCGCCTCTCTTCCAGCGTGGTCTGTCCTCTGGTATGGGAACAGCCAGTCCTGATGACAGGCATTAAAGTCCCCCAGAAAGACGAGCTGCGCTGAAGGGTGCCGATACAGAGCTATATCAGTAGCCTCACTGAGATACTCAAATAATCTGGTTGGCTCCTGATCACCGCTGTGCGGACGGTAAACACAGGAATACAGGATTTTTTGGTTTCCTGTGTCTACCAAAACCCTTAGGGAAGAAAAAGAGGGGTCTTCAAGGTGACGAAGGCGCTGGATAGAGAGGTCATTCCGCGCGTATACACAAACCCCGGCATGTGCGCGAAAATTGTACTCTAATGTGTGCCCAGGGTAAGCAAGGTACGCAGTGCTCAAAGGACATTGTATCTGCGTCAGAAAGAGTAAGTGCGGCTGCTCTGTCTCTAGGTGGTGATGGACAGCTTCCAGATTTGCGTGCAATCCTCGAATGTAAGCGAGGTGCACTAGGAGTGAGGAGGAGTGTAACCGCTGAGTAAACTTACTTTTCTTTTTCTTACTTTTTATAAAAATTTGAATGGAGTGAATAGGATGGGAAATGGCAGTTGAACGAGGCTCTACGTATCGAACCCGACGTCGAAATTAGTGTTGTTATGCCAATGTAAGGCTAGTCTGGAGACTGCGGGTACGCCCGAACCCCCCCAAGGATCGCCATCGGGCCTCCTCATCTGGTCGCCAAGCAGCACGATGGAGCCACCCTGGGATTTTTCGCAGCTGGCGAGGCAGCCTTTCATCGGGAGCTAACCTACTACTTGGGCCCCCAACTATCAGCGGGCGGCCAGCGGAAAGCTGTCGCTTCGGATCTCGCTACCCTCCTCGACTAGGCACCCGACACAACAAACACCAACTCGACGACATAACTTCTCACCAACGCAACATAATTGTTCAGACCCATTTCCCATATACGGCTTCATCGAGCAACGTAACAACACGACAGAGTCGCTTTACGGTATGGCTTTGCCCAATGGGTGGTAACCTTGCCGGCGACCTGATGTTATGGTCTACCACCGAGAGATGCTAAAGCTAGCTAAATATTTTGTGAGATATGCTAGTGTAACACGTAAGTTAAATAAAAGCAATTAAGGTTCCGGAAATTTATAACAATTAAATACGTACGTCATTAGAAAATTCTAATTGATTTATATATCCTGGCTCGTTTTCTTTATTTTCATTTCTCGCTAAAAAAAATTTAATTTTAGTGTAACGTAAATTGTGTAAGTATTTGAAATTTTTTTTTTTCATTTATTACACTATTATTATTAATTTAGCAACGAAAGGTACCTTCTATTATTATTATAATAACATTCGTCTTCCGGATAATGGTCGTAAACGGCATATTTACAAATATTGCACCAAAAAAAAGAAGAGAGACCGAGCAGTTGAATGTCATCGCAGTTCATAGTTAGAACAAAGTGTTCAACTAAAGTTTTAGTAGTACTAGTGCTCGCGAAACAATTAATTATTTTTTTACAAAATGAAATGAGTCGAACACCAAGGCCAACGCATATTATTTTCATAAAAATATTTAAAATCAATTCTTTTAAAAAAAGTGTCTATTTCAATTACAATCACCATTACTGGAGATTAAGTACACGAGCACACGAACTTCTGAAGTTATATAAACTGAGTTCGATTAAACAGACAGTGAATGTTGAGCATTATTAGGTAGGTAGAAATTATATATTATAAGTAATATATAATAATAAAAAAATATCAAGTTATTATTTTCATTGAGTTATAAGTAATTACAGTTTACCAATTTAAGAATCCTTTCACTTCTTTTCATTTTGTTTTATTTATAAAATGACTTAATAAATACGTTATAAATTCACTTCGACTACTAATTCACCTCCTGCCGGCGATATCTGTTTACAAACATAAGACCTGAAAACTCTGCACCCCGCTTGGCCTCCACCCGTGCACCCCGAATGGGCCCCTCAGGCGTTGTTCATGTGCTCATTTTAAAATAACATAAAGGACGCAACATAATTGTCACGATGAACTTGTAAAAACTTTAATAATTAAGTATATAATGGGACGCACTGAAATCGGTACATTTGAAGAAAAATATACGTTGTAAAATATACGCCGAAAAATAGCTCCCTCCAAATTTCGCGCGGCCGATGGCTGAACTACGAAATACGCTAAAAAGCATTTTAGTGATGAAATTAAGTCCATGCCAATTTTTCGCCCATACATTCTACTCATAAAAAGAGACCGTTGGACCAAATATCGGGGCTGGTTAATCTTGCGTCCGTATATCGGACGCATCAAGTCGGTCGGACGCACTATCATTGGTAAAAATCGCCATGTAGGACGCAATATTACCACCAAGTTGTATATATATATATGTATATATATATATATATATATATATATGTATATTTAATTTTATTCTATAAATGTAACTTTTTTATCAACAGTAGGTATGACATATGTAAATCAAACATGATGTGGTTATAATAAAAAATAACGCGACAGGAACATGGTGTAGTTGAATATCTATCCTTTGCCTGACAAGGTATCTTTTTCACTGAACTATTCTTTACATTTTACCAACTATGCCCTGAACTCATAGTTTTAAATTGCTACTACTATTAGAAATGACAGAAATCACAAAAACACTATATCATATAATGTTTATTTAATTTTATTTTAAATTGTATAGAAAAGTACAGTAAGTGAGAACTTTTCCTATTGCGTTTTATTCTAAGATTAAAAATGTCATAAATAATTAATAAATAAATCATTTTATTTCCCCAGCGGGAAACCGGTCCCGGCTAATCCGGTTTGTAAGACCGTGCTAGGGTTGAATCGTCAATGAGAAACCTCTAAGAAATGTAAAAGTGCTCCGGAAGAGTATCTAACATAGACAGACTTTCATCAATAGAAAGCTTTAACAATAATAAAATCCATCTTCTACCTATTTTTTTTTAATGTAATTTTTAATTTATTTTTTATATTATTGCACCATATTTTTTTTAAACATTTCAAAACGTATGTTAAATTAACGTTTTAACAAAGTGGGGAATAGATAAATGTCACAATTTTAAAATAATTTACTTTCTCAATCAAAACAAATGTTGATACGACTCATCTGAACAATTTTTAATATGAATAAATACTAAACAAAAAAAACCCTTCATTTCAAACTCATCACTAACGAGTTGGATGTTCTGATGCTCTGCTTTTGAAGAGAAAAACTTATAAATAAAAAATGAATTCCTCGGTTGTAAAATTATCATTGCAAAGATAATTCTCGTTACTTTTGAGCTCGAAAAATAAATGTATAAACAACCTTTTTTTCGTTTATTGTAATTAAAAAATAGCGACATTTGGTTAAAAACTCTTTATTCCTATAATTTCATATTTATTCTATAGTTGTCGGCATTAAAATATGTAAATGGCTTTATCTTAAAGATCTGTAATATGATCTTTATTTGTTATCTAAGTAAAGAGCTGACTTTATCACTTTCATTGAAGTTGCATCTTGTTCACAAATAATATATATTCACAAACAAAACCCCGCTCGTGACATTTAAAGCTTGTGACATTGGAATTTCTCATTACGGCTTTGCAAAATCGCCATATATCACTATGAGAAAATATATAGCTTTTAGAAATCCCCCTATGCCATTAATAGTGAAACATACGTATAACTTTCCCTTAAGTAATATATATTTATATCTCTTCCAAATTTTAAACAAGATTTCTCATAAAATAATGGCCAACTTTCAACATAAAAAAAGTAATATCCTTTTTAGAAGACTCTAATTTACGATAACATATATTTTATTAATGAGAGTCATTATCGTCCAATATAATATATAAAATTTAAATTTTACATAATATGAACTTGGAAATCACCTTACATCGTACACCTTTCAGTAATGTTTTTCCCAACAAGTTAAAAATATGTATATTTACTTAACTAAATCCCAAAGATCTTTTTTAAGAAATCTATTTCATGTAAACACATTTCATGTAAACACGATCAGTTTTATCGGACTCTGTTCAGCAATTTAGGCGTGAAAGATATAACACAGACAAGAGCAGAGTATATTGATTTGGAAGTATAACTTTAACGGTTACGAAATACTACTTAATTAGTATTCCACAGAACAGCTACATTAGCGTTGGTACGTCCTGATTAATTACTTACTCGATAATACTGCTACTTTGCCATCACTACTTTACGAAACTGTATTTACGTCAACAAGATTAAAATAAAAGGGCATCAATGAACTAAATTAAAAGAATTTAGTTCTTTTCAGCAAATAAACACAGAGCAAATTAATAGAGGGGAGTGGAAGGAATATAGCCAGTCAGGTACTCTCGATATCCCTCGGGATTGTTCAGACACGTTTCGTTCATTCAGCACTAAAAATACTACAAATCTTAAAGACAATTTCGCTGTTCTTTACTTTAGGATTAAGGTTCTCGATGTAGATGACAAATATTTGAATTTGCTCTGAAATATTTCAATTCCGAAAATATTTAACAAAATTAAGAAACAGCTAAAAATAATACACTTATAATTATACTTGTGTTGTACTTTATTTTAGTTTTGTATAATTATTGCGAACAAAGTTTGCTTTTATTTTTGGTGAAGAAGAAGTTATTTACGAAAGATTTTAATGAAACGGGAATATAAGAAGTTTTAAAACATTTAGCAGTACGGTCAACAAAAAAGATAGGATAGATTTTAGTTTTATCGCAAAACATGATGAACATTGTAAAGCGCTTAAAAAAAATGAGTTGTGGTAAGTCAAAAGTAGTTTGCTTTACAAAAACATTTTATTTATTTTCACTTATGTCTGGACCTAAGTTAAGTCCGATATGACAAGTTATTTATAACACATATTTTTCTGTTCACTAGAATTAAAATATGAACGTTTCTGACTATGACATCAAATTGTCATATTAAAAAAATGAAATGAATAAATACAACCTCGCGTATATTATTAATAGAAAAATGACATATTTTTCTTAATAATTGTAAACATACCTACATTTTATATTTTGGTTTTCTTCTATAGGCCGAATTATATAAAAAAACAACTTATAATACATATTATTTTTAAATACAAAGAGCTCCAGTAGTTATTTTCCAAAGCTATTTAAAGTAGGTACATAGCAGAGGGCAGTGAATCCTATTCATCCCGTTACCATCAAAGGCAGTATAATTGCGCGATACGCAGTCAGGTTCCAGTCAATGATTACCTCGCACCGTGTGACTCGCAATTAAGGTACACAGCTAAACGGACCTATGGGCTTGTATGTGTTTTGAAAACAATCGCAAAGCAGAGTAGTAATTAAGTGTTGATCAATCCTATTAGGAGCAAATTGCTTTTATGTTGAAGCCTAATTGAACCGTATATCAGTAACAAGGAAAAAAAAAATATTCAGTTATGCTTATACCATCACTTATCTAAACTTTTAAAATTTAGGGATACAGCATACACACTGTTTTAAGTATCAAAATCGATCGTGCAAGCGGCGACATAGATATACATCACGCTTTGACGGCTTTTAGTTATGGTACTTAGTAATAACAGCTGCGCTCAATATTTGCTAATAATACGTAATAGCCGTGACTGACATTTTTAAATGTGCGAAAATGAGTGCCATTTACACCCGATATCAAACTGATTGCTCTAACACAAGTAATAGATAACTGTACTAGTATAAAAAAAATAAGTTGGTCATACTATCGGATCCTAAATTATGATGACTATAGACTACTGTTTAAAACTATCGTTTCTTAATATGTTTTCTAACCCATAGACACGTTGCTAGTTAGTTAGTTTAAATCCTATACACTATAAAAAGTGAGGTAAATGTCAAAATAGTACGACTGAAAAACACCCTCATTCCGTTTTTCAATAAACACAATTATTGCAAAATATTTACAATGTTTATGTATATAATACACTGTAAATATATATTAGAGTGAGGAAAGTTCATTAGTAATTAGTTTATCTTAATATGTAATGCTTTAAGTAGAATAATGATTCGAAATTATTCTTCATTATTTAATAAGGTTTCTTCTTGGGCCAGGTCTTTAAATATTAAATACCTTATTCATAATGCATTTAACAAAATAAAAATTACTTGGTATATCATAAACAGTGAATCTGGTAAGATCAAAATTCGCAACTCCAATTAGAATCTTCATATGGATAATCAAGTAATAAAATCAGATAAGGATGTTGCCTCTGCTTTTGAATTGGCCCAAAAAATTCCAGCCTCTACTATTCTTCCTTAATATCTTCTTCTGTAGTCGCTAAGTCATTACTTCAAGCAAAAGTTTAAGAGATATGTAATAACCAATCACATGAACGATATAATTTATGATATATAAGCAATTTATACCCTTATATAATATACCTTCTATAAGACCTTTAATGAAATTCAGAAGTGAATCACATATCAGATGTCATTATTACGTTGTGCTTACGAAGTTACATTTCATCATTCAAGCTATTAATTCAAAGGCACCGTTGGCTGACCCTAATAAGTGCACATTGTTTGATACTATACTATACTGCTCTTAATGTTTTATGATAATTTCATTTCTGACGGTTAAGTAAGATTAAATTTAGTCAAAGTCAACGTTTTTCTTTATCTCAAAGAGTCATCTTTTCTACTAATGAAACGTCAGACACTAATTTTATTGCGGAAAATCTGCATGAAACTCAATGGCGCGGTGGCTGTCCAGTCATTAATTGTTAAAATAAAATATCATTACAGGATTAAAATTACTAAGATGTTGATTACAACATATATTCGGTAAGTTTTCTTCTTTAGTATTAACTAAAAAACAAAACTTACCGAATTTTTACAGAGAAGGAGAAAGAATTTAAATGTAACAGCTCTCAATATCCCAGGGGATTATTCATACTCGTTATTTTCTTTCAGCTCCACAAATTCTATAACTCACAAAGATAATTTTCCTTTTTATTATGTGGCAAAATCTTTATATGGTATCTGTTTATCCGTATTGAAAATCTAATAAAACTAGCCATTATAAAAAACAATATTTCTTTATTTTATAATACTCAAAAAATAATAAAGAATATAATACAACATATTTTACGTTACGATAGCTCGAGATAAACAAAGGTAAGGTTAATAAACAAAGGTATTCAGCATTACTATCTGAACCACAGATCTCTTAGTTCCTAGATCTGTAGTTCCCCTACATTCAGTAGTAGTGTATATTCATAGCCTAGTTACCTGGTACCTTCTGGCAGCACATCACGAATAATGATAAGAAAAAGTTTAATTGTTAGCTACGCGAATATAATATTAGTACTTGTTAATTAACAAGTACTAATGAAATGAAATAACATTTCGTTCAGTAGCATTGGTTCTTTTAATTGCAGCTTTAGAGAACAGAATGAGCTATTGTGTGGCTGTGAGGCAACAGCGGTCGGAACTATTTTATTTTAAATGTTTCCGAGCAACACAATGACGCAGGGGTCTGTAAAAGTTATTTTTTGTTCAAAAGTAAAATTATATAATGTCTCTTGGGCAAACCTCACACCCGTTACTTTCAATTATTTTAAAAACTTTACTACAACTTTGTGACTTAATTTTATGTGAAATTAAACATTTTTCTTACGTGATGTAGTAAACATTTAGATTTTTGAAAATAATTTTTATAGTTCGTTTTGTTAGTTTTGAGTTTGATATGGACCATTGACACTGCGTTAGATGTTTATATCATTTCAATTTCAATGGTTATTTTAATATCATGTGCCTGTCGCAACATGCAATAATATTAGTGCTTCGGATTCCTGGTGAGTGCATTTGAGACGCATCGTGAGTGCATTTTGTCGTTGAGGAATCAGTGAAGCAAGCGCCCTGCATAAACACAAACTCTTACTACTACAACTACTCTATACCACGACCTCTAAGAAGCCGTCCCATCGCTAAGCTTGAGCTGTATCGGTATCCAATTATATATATATGATAAGGTATCTCATTAATTATGTGCGCAGCGTTCACGATCAAGTTTATGTTGTTAGCCACTTGTCTCTAGTATGACGTCACATCCGACGACTGAGCCTACGTTGATGCGACTCTTTAGTCGTATCAACGAACCTTTGTTCTAAAACCCACTTTTTCCTTGAACACAATATATACACTTCCATATCAAGCTTCCAAATTCTTTTGAATAACCCATTCAATAATAAATATATAAGGATTGGTTTATTCAGCTTGAATTAAGAAACTACCTCAGGTGCCATTTGTCCTTGTTCTGTGTTAACAATTTTAAAATAAATTTTAAATTGGTCAAGCTTCAGCCCATACAATAATTTAAAAAAATAACTGGTATATTCAGCATTCCTTTTTTTATCGTTAGTTATCTTGTATCGAATAGCGAACTGAGATAACAAAGACAACAAACATTTATCATTTAATAATTTAAAAAACTAGATTTATAATTAATTTGGTTAGAATAGTTTGAAAAGGTTATAATGTAGTTGAAAATAATTAAATTATGAGTACAGATAATATCCAAAATATGAAAATATCTTTATAATATTATTAAGGTATATTTTAATAGTAGACCTATATCGATATAGAAAAGCTAAGAGGTTTCAATGTAAATATCAATTTAAAAAAGTTTTTTGTTTATACGATTTTCAATCCCTGTTACCAGATGGCTGTTAAAATCCTATTCAAATTAAACACAAATCTGAGACAAAAATGCTAAATTCTAAAGTATAGCCAAAAATGTTTTTGAAAAAAGAAAACCATATTAAAATTATTCCACCTCAACCTTATCTAGAATAGAAACATAAAATTTATAGCTTCAAATATAATAAATTGTGAACCTGAACTGTTTTAAATATTAGTTCAGAGTTTCGAAATAAAATATAGCCTTAATATAAGGGTCTGGGTCCTAGTGAAAAACATCCGTCACTTTTATCTTGTCATCAAAATTCTGAGAACGTTCATTTTCTATTTATTTCAAACTTTGTTTTCAGTCAAATATAAAAAAATATCTTTTATGAAAGCAGGATAAAATTATGAAAAGAAAATAAAATGTTTCATAGTTTGAATTGAAAACATTCTACCCTTGTAAGCAAATAAACACAAGCCAAATGTTCGTAGTACTAAGTACCCCGCGGCTACGGTAGCCCGCTAAAAACAACTGAACTTGGCCACGTATAACAAACCCACGATGCGACTATACGGACACCTTATTCAGCTAGAAGAAAGCAAGAGGATATCTCTACTGTCTCATAAAACATATAACTAAGAAAATAAAACTAACTGTCTTCAAAGAAAGTATTTTGTCTTATTTTGGATAAGATACGATTAGTAAAAACTACACTCCGGTGCAATGAAATCGCACATGTGAACAATTTTTGAAAAAAGATACTTATTTTTTTTTTGTTTAAAATAATAATTTATTTTTTAATATGAAATTTTAGATTATTTCAATACCTATCCAACGACACCACATAAGCGGTAATCAGTTTATTTTTCTGCCGAAAAAGAAGACAAGAACAATTTGTCTTTATTGCAATTTTTTTTCTTAAAACAACCATTTGAAAATTAAGGTATAATTAAAGAAAAACACATTAATTTACTTAAAAATCATTTATTACTAAAAAGTGTTGCCGCCTCTTGCTCGAAAAACGGCTTGACATGGATTCTCCATTGACTCTATCAAGTGTTTGATGTTATCTTGCGGCACAGCGATCCATTCTTTCTTGAGCTCATCTTGTAGCTCCTGTAAATTGACTGAAGCATTGTTTCAATTTCTTACTCGTCTTTTTAACTCGTCCTACAAGTGCTGAATAGGAATAGATGCGGACTTCAATCTGGCCACTCCAACACGGGTATATCTACCTCTTGCAGGTATTGTCGGACTACAGCAGTGGTATGGGGTCTTGCATTATCATGCATAAAGAGGAAGTTCTCCCTAATAAAACCGCCAAACGGTACGACATGATTCTGGATAATTTACTCTATGTATTGCTGAGATGTTAGTCCAATATTAGGCGACAAACAAGAGTTTGTCGCCTAATATTGGCTCCAGTGATGAACACAAGCTCGGTTTTGGCGTCGGATGAGATATCTCCCCAGAACATACACGAACCACCGCCGTAAGACACGCTTTCCGTGATGCAACATTGGGTAAATCTCTCTGCAGACCTTCTGTAGACCCTTCCTCGTCCATCAATGCCATGAAGACACATCCTGGAGTAACTCTTGAAGTTGTTGGTAAGTATGTTTACCTAGGGCAAACGCTCGACTTAGGCAAGAACAAGTTTGAGGGTGAAGCAAAGAGAAGAATTCAGATAGGCTGGGCAGTGTTTGGGAAGCTTCGCCGAGTCTTCTCGTCACTCGATTACAATATTTCAGTGAATGTAAAGTAACAATACTTCAGCAATCTGAAACAATACTTACAAAATATGGTTAATGTTATATTTACAAACTTGGAAACGTCTTGCCGTTAAAATAAAAATACAAGAACACAATAATATATATATATATATACAATTGTAAAGATTATTTGAAATTGATACCAAGGAAACGTAAATGTCATAATTGGTAAACGGTATAGCTCGCCGTTGAATAAAGTTAGTCCCTCATCGAGTTTTTACAACTAAAATGGATTAAGATTTCATCCGTACACGGTTGGTTCGTATGATTAATAGACTAAGTTTTGATACTTTTCATGCATGTCGGCGTCTTAAGGAAATTCTAAAGAAAGCTGAAACTTTTTACGTTAACTCGATGACGAACCCTTTGCGAGTTA
The DNA here is from genome assembly GCA_963555665.1 of Dircenna loreta. Taxonomy (NCBI): domain Eukaryota; kingdom Metazoa; phylum Arthropoda; class Insecta; order Lepidoptera; family Nymphalidae; genus Dircenna; species Dircenna loreta. The sequence goes on along the minus strand of OY743093.1, from coordinate 8,208,658 downwards.
GATAATGTAAAAATGATATAAAATCATTAAAAGCTAAGTTTTGTTTAAATACGTAACATTGAATACGTTATAAATAAATTGTAAGTAATCTGAAATACCTAAAATTAATCGAACACTTCAATTAAACTTATACTTAAAAAAAAAAGACAAAGCATAATCATTATTTTTGAGTTCTTTGAATTGGTTTCTAAAAATTGTTGTGTGAGTTGAATTCTTATTACCGATATCCACCTCCAATACTTGTCTTTCGAATATCCATTACCTTTGCGATTGCAATTTACACTATTATGTAGCTAGAATCTAGTGGGCCCATAATTATATAATATTTAATATAAGCCATGTATTGTTATCTTACCTTAGTTTTAAAATTTAATTACATAGTTAAACGTCATAAATGTTGTAAACTAACATTATGCATACAAAAAATAGTTATTACATACGAGAAAAAAAAAACTCCAAATATTTATTTACATTTGATAACTTTGCTAACCTTTTATTTAAACTGAAGCGTCGGCCATTTTAATCGCTCTGTCATTTAATGAATAAAATCGCCGACGCATGAAGCCTAACCCATTGACAGCTTTCTTACGATAGTCTTACACATTGAATTAAAATTAATATTTTGTTGATAATATTCGTATATTCAATTTTAATTATCCTTCTAAGACCAAATAAAAAACTACAATTAATACAATAACTCTATTATCATCTTAGTAAATAAATCTTCACGCTCTTTGTGTTAATTAAAATAATAACGTTAAAATCAATTTTCACGTAACCATATAATTAAGTATATTCATGACAACAAATAAATATGCCTATCCGTAGCCATGTCAGAATTTGGTGTCGCAACGACGTATATTTGAAGAGTAAATTGAATTACTCTTTGAAATTGTTTAATTTGAAATGTAAATATTTGTCTTGTTAAGAAAATGCTTGTATAATAAATAATCGGTTGTAATTATTAAACTGTCAGAATTTGAAAAATCTAAAGTAGTCATAATTTTTTGCGTATAATTTATTATTGAGTAATATGATTTTCCATAAAAATACCTTATTATTTATATAGTGCTAGAAAAATATTTTTTGCTTATCTTTAACACTTCTCTAATTATATCCAATTCACAAAATTTCAATAAGCTCATATATAATGTTAAAATGTATTAAATTATACTAATGTTAAAATTCATTAAATTATAATATAAAAATCAATTTATATGAATTCTAAAATAATCAATTCCAAGACCACGTTTTAAGTAAAACATGACGTCTTTGTTATTAAATATCATATATAGAGTTAACATGTAATTTATAATTTTTTTTAAGTAAAAGGTTTATTTTGAATCCCACTCATATATTGTTAATTGAAGACGTTAATTATTTGTATAATGTAGATGTCCTAAGAACTTAATATCACTATGACATTAAAAATAAAAGGATAACTAGCCTTTTTGATAGTTGTTTTTAAATATTTATATTCAGATTCTCAGGGATAAACAAAGTAAAAAATAACTTTCTTCTGTACGTTATTGTAAGCATATTCAATATCATTACAATGGTCTAAGTGTCTTCGTAACTACTTACTGATCGTACCATTATAGTTTTATTTTTTACATAAGACCGAGCGTTAGTTTTTTGACTGTTGAATATTCCTAAATACTCATTCACAGAAGATTGAATATCCTGCATAGCTTCTGGTCCTTCCTGGGAACGATTGCAAAACAAAACATTGCAGATGAACATGTTTATTTGTACTGATGGCCACAGCTGACGGCACCACACTATATACCATAAGATTTGGTGAAACGTTCGATCGCTTGAAATCTTTATTCATATTTTGTTTTTTTTTCTACACTAAAATTCTACAAATACAACTAATGTAAGTTTAATATTAATATGATGTGATCACTAGTGCTCTTTGAGATTGTATTGGAGTAAAAAGTAATATGGGTAAATATAAAAGATACCCTTAATATAAGATGTCAAAAAGACCCTTCATTTTAATATCGTCATCAAAATTCCGACCTCGTATCTATTTGTACCTTCTTTAATATTAGAAATGTATTGACGTTATCAGTAATAAAATAATTTTAGGGCATTATTATTTTGACAATGTAGATATGTAGTATTTTGATAAAAATAATTAACTGTAGTAATTTATTATTTTTAAATGAAGTTATTAATAATTATCAATATTGTTTGAATTTGGTAAAAATATGTTTCACCAAGATAAGTTTTTTTTTTTGGAATACATAAACAATCAAAAATTCATCAACGGAGTACGGCTCCGCACTAACAACCTCAACATTTTAATTTATCTATCATTTTATATATGTATTTTACTGTACTATATATATTTTTAACATTGCTCTTATTGGGACGAGGGTTACATCTATTAGGCTTCCTTAGAAATAAAATTGTTTGAGCTTTAACGAAATAAATGCTCCTAAAATGGATGATAAATGGACGAGAATAAATAGTAAGTTATTCTGGTAGAGTAACATATGATATTAAATAACTTACTTAGACCATTTGTTATCAACTGCGTATCACTTAAGTCTTATTATAAATCATATTTTTATAAATTATTATTTCTCGAGAGCGTCCATAGTTGAAAAATATATTATAATTTAAAAAGTACTAACTAATAAGTGAATTAACTTGATACTTTGATTCTTTGAACGTAGTATAAATAAGAAATATGACTTATATAGTGTAGTAAACTTTTTAGTAAGTTTATTGAGATTTCACTGTTCCGGAGTGAAGGCAAGCCAAAGTACGGTCCTCATCTGGATCTGGATAAATGTTGCAGGCTATAAGAAATAAATAATTAATAATAATAGTTTATAAAAATGCTTGTTTACCTTATATAAATTAAATAAAACAAGATTAAAAAATAAGTCGAGTTTGGAAAGACTTCAAACACGCAACCTCAGGGAAAGAATTCGTTACAACTGGTGAATGACCTTATTGCAAAGTTAACCGCTTTGATGAATTTAGCATTCTGTATATAATCGACTTCGTTTCGTTTAGTTCTAGTCCATTAAGACTTACTAAGACTGTTTGGTGACAATAACACAGGTACTTTAAAAAAAAACTTTTAATAGCTTTGCAAGGGCTATTCACAGATTTATTTTAGGAGTAATGGGTTCGCGTTGGACCACAGCCGCCCTGATATGAAGCATCACTTTAGTCTAAGATGTAATACGCTTACTTACGACGAATGATCCTCTCTTCCAGAACTCGTGCGTTCTGGCCTCTCACCAAAGCTGTCAAAAGGAACTACTATAACTATAAACTAAACAAAATATAATAAAAATAAAAACGTAGGAATAAACTATTTTGCTGGAGGAATACAAAATATAACATATCATTTTCATTATCTGAACGGAAAACAAATTAACGGCACCTGAACTTACTCTTTCTAAATACAAAGATTTCAATTAAATTTAAAATATATACAATATGTAAATAATGTGGTTGTTATAAAATATCATATTGCATAAAGTGTTGTCCTAATATAATTTGATTACCAAAATGTCTTTACTGTAACAGTTATTTAATATGTGAGATAAGAGAAGACAAAAAATTCATATATGTAAGATTAATTTTATTTAAAAAAACATCAAAATACTTCTAAAACACTATTCGGAGTGATACTGGGATTCGAGATCAATATGTAAATGCACTAGTAAGTGCACTGTTGGAAGCTGAATCCAGTAGAGGCTTAAGTGCATTTTGTCGTAGAAGAAAATCAACTAGCCGTGCCTATGATGCATTTTTTAAACTAAGCCCACAGTGGATTCAAATAAAAAATACGCATTTTTATTTAAATAAATGGTCATAAATAAAATAATAACAGTTTGATTACAAAATAATATAGTAGTACTTATGTATATATATGCTGAAGAATATTCTATAACAATTTGTTTTTCGATTTGGGACTGAACTTTTTATATATTATATATGTAAATGAATTATGAAACTTAAATTAAATTCTCTCAAAACAAACGCGTCATGTATTAAGTTTTAAGTAAGAAGTTAGTAAGAAGTTTCATATAAGCTATGTCACACATATTTCAAAAAAAAAATCGGTTCTCATTGCAATCTGAAATAAAGTTTTAACAAAGAATGTATCGTATTTTATTTCTATCTACCTTCTTGTTTGAACAATTTCAAACTTGTGCTCGTTATTTTATGCTTGAATACAACGAACTTACCGGTTGATACATTTTAAATAAAAATATAACGTAGTAATTTGTTTGAGAATAAGCATTACATGGCTTTATAGGTTTATAGACAATTAAAAAATATATTTGTTTATAACTTGTTAATAGTATCAAGTCTAAAAATAAACTCTTCCAATAAAGGTTAATTTACTGTTGCGAACAAATTTTGAATGAGATTGGAATTTGAATTTTAAGAGAAATGCATAAATAAATAAGGAATATATTTTACACGTAGTATTATAAGCATATCGAAAATATTTCTTCTCCCGAAATTTTTCATAGGATATCTTAATATTCGCTTTGTTAATTATTTCTGTCCATATACCTCGAACTTTATATATGTTACTTGTAAATTCATTAAAACTTTCAAAGGCGCTTTAATCCATCCAAGGCTTCACAGGGTCAAATATTTTTACACCAATTTATATTCCATAACTGATTTTCAAAACCCCCCTTTTCTCTAAGGCACATTTATCTCACAGAAAGTAAAATATTTCGTAATAAATAATAAAATAAAGTTATTATATTTACCTTTTTCAGTTAAATAAGTTTAATTGTTTATCAAATTAAAAATAATAAAGAATAATAATGTCTATTTCGGTAGGAAAAGTGAAAAATATATATGAAGTGAAAAATATATAAAGGTCACCAAAATTTCAGAATATAAAAAACCGTCCGATCCGCACCATATAATATGTCTTTATTCTAACTGTTAAATAATTACTAGCGATGATTATAGCTTAGTTACTAACATTTTCTTAATCGGACAAATATTTAGATTTCAAATTAAACAATTTCTAAAAGTAATTCAATTTGCTTCGCAAATTTGCAACGCTACGACACACAACTCAACGAATACCAATATTTATATGCGGGAAGTTGTAAAACTAATGAATGTTCGCTATAGTAAAGTTAAAAAACTATATAATATGTTATAACAAATAAAAGTAAGAAAATATTTTTAAGATGATTTTTTTTTTTAAAGTAATAAATACTTTTGCGAATGTTTCCTTTCCCTCATAAATTAATTTGTTATTTAACTTAAATAAACTCCAAAACGTATTATTATGAAATAAAAATATATCGTTAGTATTGTATAGCAAATCCGTATTTCACTGTACATTTATATTCTACGAACTGTGAAGTGCCACGAAGTTTTCATGTGAAAAAAGCGTCGTATAACTTGTCAATAATATATTAAATCAATATAATTGACATAGAGCGGGAGAGCTTATCGTATAGTTTGATTTTGTAACCTTCTACTCGTGATCAGCATTTTGATAACCAGATTAGCGTTGGAGATATTTTTTGGAATATGTTATATAGGTGAAAATATTTATTAACGTAGAAATGTGAAACAAAAATATGTTTATTTTTTGGTAAAAGTAAAATGTAATTATAACCTTTGTAAATTAAAATATGCTGAACATTTTAGATAACAATTAATTACTGACGAGTGTATCTTTTTTATTACAGTTATTCAGTTGTTTTATAGCATATAAATAAATTTATAACATAATTTATACTTATATTATGACTTCGTTTAGTGGAAATTACTGAAATGTCTCTCTTTTGTACTGAGTACTTGGTTACTGCGAGCAAAAAGCATTTTTTTTTTCTTAAGACTTTTTAAGTGCTCTACTTTTAATAATGCTCAATGTAGTGGTGAAGTCTGAAAGGTAAAAATTAATGAGTTACTTTACAGCATCAAAGTTTAGCGCCACTACCACTCAGTCAGCCCGCAGTAAAATTCTGACTCGTTGTACTACGAAACTGTCTTTGAAGCTGATGGGTCGACTGTACTTGATATATAATGTAATTGTGATTATACTATCATTTAATCAAAGTCAAATCAAAGGCCCTTTCATTACATATTTTTTTAATATAATAAAATAAAATATATTTTAAAGTTTATTTGTACTTTTACTGTACATTGCTTTAACAAAAACGATTTATATTTATAATAATATATTATTTATGTCTGTAGCTTATAAATCTGATTAAATATATAAATCGATAAATAGGTATTCTGGACTTCTCTTTAAAAATTACAAGTGTATTTATAAAGTAGAACTTCAGGATGATCTTCAGAAAACTGATAAACTAGCTTAGAAAGTATTGAAATAATATATTTAAATAATTTTACAATATCAGGTTCAAAAGCATCAGAATTTTTTGGTTCGGAGGTTGTTTAAAGCTGACTCATTGAGTTTGCGATGTGAGCACTTATTTTGAATTTGTGAGAGTGCTTAATTCCATGATGAAAAGATGCAATAGAGCTTGTAAACGTCCGTGGTAACTCCAAAACTTTCAGTGTAAATCAACTCTTCAAACGAGTAAACCCAAAATTCTGTAACTACTTCTACTTCTTTTTGCTTCTTATTTTCTGGTATCAGCATTAGTAGCCAGTGGTAATGTTTCTATTGTAAATATTGTTTCTAAATATAGTAAGCCGTAAGCTTATACGAAATTGTATCTTACAAGTCGCTTTAAAGGGCTTAACCTTAACAAGCCCAGTCTGCATTGTGTTTTCGTAAAACGTTTAACCCTCGGCATGCCTGGTAGGGTCTGTCAGACCCACAGTGGCATATAAGTCGTTGTTGTTCACTTACATTTAAATTTCACGTGCTCCCGCTCTCAGTAGCTGGCTGTTACGAACACATCTCCATCCTCGACCCACTTCATCAGTCCACAGTAAGTTTGTGAGGTAGAAGGACCCGTTTTAAGAGCGCGCGGGCCTCTTAGACCCCACCAGGCATACAGTGTTATTTTTTTATGAAAACGTTATTTTATTTATTTTCTTGTCACTATTGATATTTGAGTGCCAAACGTTGTATATTTATGTATTTTTGATTCAATATAAAAAGACAACTGCGAGACAATTATATAGCTAATTTATTTCTAGAAGAGAATGAGGACGATGACATTATATTTAATTCTAGGCGAGAGAACTCTAATCATATTTTCCAAGAGATCGAAGAAGCTGATTTTGAGTCCGAAGAAGACGTTTTTTCAGTCAAAAAAGATCACAAAAGACAGTACATTTGTGAAACATGCAAAAGCCATATTTGAAGGATCATTAAATTTTTCAAAACGCAAAATGCTACGAAACCAAATCACAAGAAAATGTTGATGAGAGTGAAAAAGATTAATTATTATTATAATAATATATTAGCATAGGTATATTAGTACCTTACATAGATTTCATATACTTAATACAAATAACATGTTATCAAATATTTAGTGATAATATTTTTGTTAAAAAACTGAGTATATTTTAATTACAAAGATCTAAATAATGATGATTCGATTTATATGTTATTTTTTATTATTATGAATGGTTTATACCCTTAGAAGGTATTAAGATGCCCAACAAATAAAAATATACAGAAAAAGTAAATAAGAAATTCAAATGAAGTTCTGGGTCTGAGGGACCCACCAGGCATAACTTGTAACTTTTTACCACCAGGCATACCAAGGGTTAAAGGAAAACTGATTTAGTAGTAAAGGGCACTCAGCTACATACGAATTATTCCCTTATAATGTGATTTGTATAAGAAATACATTTGCAAGGATTTCGTTACTGTTAATAAAAGGATTATGCAATCATATCTTTAGGAATATAAAGTATTCCTTACAAAAAATAGTTTTTTTGAAAACCAATGAACCAATATTATATAAAAAAATTGTAAAGTTTTCTAACAAATACGAAGAGATTTTGGGTTTTTGTCTAATAAGTTGCATTGCAGTAATAGTGGCATAAATAAACAAGTATGTTATCTTAGAGTTAGAGATATAGTTTGCTTTTAACGATTCCAAAATCATTGTTCAGTTCAATATTACATTAAAAAAATCAATCATTGTAATTATTTAATTCATGTAGCTACTACCGAAAATTATAGCAGTAAAGGAAATACGAACAAATATTTTGATTGTTAGCAAACAAAATACAAATATTAATTTGATGTATACTCTAAATGACTTTCATATGTTCTACGATATCAATAAGTCTTAAATCTAAAATCAATTTATATCCGGATAGAGGACGGATATACTGCTTAGTAAATAATAATTGATTCTTATCAGTCAAAACAAAATACTTAGAATTGCTATTTGTGCCAATATTGTTCAATTAATTTACTTGTCTTCGTACAATTTATTTTGTCGAAGGGTAATGAGAGCCCTTGGTTATAAAATCTCGCCTTTTAAACAACGATGAAATACACACAAATTACAGCTCTATTCTATAATGGCATTACTACAACTTTCCCTTACCGAGCTCTGATTTAGATTATGGATAAATAATTGTTTTTTCACAATACATTTTAATTCGCCAGACTTCATTACATAAAAACTGTTTTTCACAACACCTACTGAACGGCCTTCGAATTTATCTAAAAGCGAGAACTTACTAACTTTACCTTAAATATTTATGAAGCTGTATTTACATGTCGGTGATAAAATATTTATTTCAAGTACTATTTCTATCAATGGAAGTAATCTAGACAGGATCTTTGTAAATTGTTATAGCATCTCGACCTAGAGATCTTCCGAGTCACCGGACGTCCATTACTTTATTTCAAAAAACTATCAAGGTTCAATTCTTAACCCTCATCCAACACCTTATTTACTATTGAAAATTTTATATTTGAGAAAAGAAACACTGTATAAAGTAAATAAAGCGAATAAAATATCTTAGTTGGCTACAGGGCATTACAAAGCAGGGCACGTGCGCAGTCCAACTAGTTTAACTTTTCTCAAAACTTTAAAGTAGAATTTCAATTACTAAAATTACATTTTATTTTAGTAAAACTTTTTATTCTATTAACGGCCAATCATAGTTTTTTAATAGTCAACATTTTCAAAATACTTCTTAGACTATAATTTTATAAAGTGATCAATAGTTGTTATCGGTATTGAAAGAGAAATTTCCCATTTCTATAACTCTCTAGAGTTTTTATTTTTAAAATAGTAAAAATACCTTAAAAAACCTAAAGAATACTCATTGTTTTGTAAATAAATATAAAGTTACGGAGATCTTAGTAATGTTAAATATATTTATTAAAAGAACACATGAAAAATTCGTACCGCAGTTGTTATTGTTATAATGAATTTACATTTAAATTCAAGAAAGTACCACGAATTGGTAACGTGAAGAAGTATTTTTCCTTATTTCTCAATACATTATGTAAATGTAAATTATTTAATAGATAGAGATATGGTACGAGGTTCTCGTTTTATCTGCTTCCCTTACCTTCAATTCATCATTAATTAACCAAATTATTGTTGAGGATCTTTAGGTATATGCTATATAAAAACAACTATTATAAATAAAGCAATATGTAATAAAAGTTTGTATATAAATATACCTTAAATAATTTCGATAATGTTTGAATACTATGGATAATAATTGCCTAACGTGGAGCTATGTGTGAAGAGTCGCTACATTTTATCTAGTTCTGTGATTGAGTTCTGTTTCTTAGTTGATAAGTTATCTGGTTTCATTTGTGAAAAACTCTTGGAAGATTAGGTCTATTTCCCCGCGGTGACTAGCCGCAATGGAGATCTTTTTGTTTTTTCCTAGTTTTGTTTTTTGTCATTTACATTTACAGATATTATAAGCAAAATAATGAACAGTACTCGTTCTTCTTAGACTTAAATAACATTAATTTAAGAAAGTTGTTTAGTTTAAATAAGCTTACGACATTCAAATAGATTTTAGTCGCACATCCGAAGCTTCGATATAATGGTTATTCTATTTACAGCTAACTCATTGAGCCTGCTTTATGAACAATTATCCCAAATTAGTGAGGGTGCTTGAATCCAACATGAAGAGAAGCGATGGAGCGTGTGATCCCTCGCACTAAATGAACTCCTAGACACACATCGCCCAAGCGAACCAGAACGTATTTGCACTTCCTTGTTTTACTTATTTTGGTGACATCTGTAAATAGTGGTTTGGTTTCTAAAACGTAGTGACAAATGCCGCAAATTTTGACAAAATTATTTCTTGCATAAGGCTTTTAAGGTTGTATGATTTCAAGTAAAACTGAATAGCAAAGTAAATACATATTTCACCATACAATTTTTGTATCGCCACGTTATATTTTTAACAATATTTAATTTTTGCAAGCTCTATCTGCTTTAGGCATAATAAATAAAATAGATCCAACAACCCTAGCTGCAAAGCTACATAATAGCACTTTCTGTTCCCTAATTCTACAAATAGAACAACCATTGAAAGAATATGTAAAACTCTTTAGGTATTAAGCAATTTAACAAAGTAAATATTATGTTTGTTGTTATCACACCCAGATCAACTAGTGTAATATAATATGACTATGGTAAGGATTTTACAAATATTGAGAGGACTTTCTTATCCTTGTCCTGCACGATGGTTTACGGAATTAAGACCACAGAGAACAAAAGAGAACTAATATATAAAAGTAGATCACGCTATTTTATTCAATCATTAATACATATATAATGAAATAGATACTAGGCAACATCTCTTCATTATATATTATTGTAATGAAACGAAAATCTATTTTTTTAATGCAATATAATGTTTTTTTAATTTCATGGTCTGTTTTTTCGTTCAACAAGTATTATATTTTATAAAAAGAGAAACACAAAGAAATGATTTGAGTCAAAATTTAAAAGCAACAACGGTACTGTTAATCTATATTTTAATAAATATTGGTGTAATGTTGGCTTGTTATCGAAGTTGATAGATATTAGCGTGTTATAAAATAAAAATGAGATTAATCTCTAAACCCAAACCCTCAGTAACAATAACAAAATATGTGATCCATTTCATATTTTATAACTATTTCATATTTATTTTATTTTATTAAACACTCACACGTAAAAATTCATTCACAATGTTGAAAATCTTTGAACAGATTTGGTCACAGAGTATATGTATTTCGCTTTTATTCAAACCACGTTTCACAGTACGGAGAGACAAAATATAAATCGAAATATAGATACAAAGAATCTCTTCACAACACATACTTCAACAACTGAATGAGAGATATGTGTGTTATGGCATACTAAGTAGAAAAGAGACATTCATATATTTTTCACTAGAACTTTGATATATTTTATCTAAAACTTTAATCGTCAATATTTTATTTTATAAAACGTTGATATGTCGTGTTAAATTATTAGGTACAGTACAATCCAGTAAGCTTATGACAATGTTGACATATTTTATTCCATAAAAAAATGCCCTCTCTCTCATTGTATTTTCTTAATTTTTGTTTTCAAATATTTCAAGGTACACAATTTATACATGAATAGCGATATCAGCAGACGATGTTCCGCCCTTAAAATATAAAAATAATGTAATTTGATGGCAGCACAACCTTCCGGATCAAGTGTTTATCTAGATTGTCTCCCTGTATTTTTAATAATAAATACAATCTTAAAATTCACGCAGAAGAACCCAGCTTACGTTTTTCGTCCATTGATAAGTATTGTAGAACGTTACATATAGCGGATATCTTCGCCTTGTTCCAATATAATGGCGATTAATTGAAAGAGATAGAAGTTAATATACTGCAGTGTTATGGGGTAGCGACTTGCAACATACTTATAAAATTGTGTCGGTTTCTTTGGAAATTTAAAAAATAAATAAGAAGAACCTGATTTCAGTATGACGATAGTGAGTACCTAATAGTAATTTTAAACCACCCAGACTCGAATACTCACAAAAAATTCAACAAAAATGAGCCTACCTGCTTAGGTAAAATTAAGCTTCGTATTTTTCTAGATATAAGTTTAAGGAAAGCAACGTACTTACGGTCAGTATATATTTAATTACCTGTAAATCAAAAGAATATTGATAATTGTATTGAATAGTTAAATAATTATTTTTTTAATGTTACGAGTGAAGAAGCTTGCTTTTCGTGATCCAGAAAAACGTTCAGTTATTTATCTCGTTGACATATCGTGCAAAATCGTTGATAAAAGTAATTTAAAGCGTGTTTGTGTTCGTTACATTTGGCGCATCGTGCACTACGTGTACGAAGCTATCGCATCCAGAATTTAAAGATTTATTACAAATAAAATAAAGTTCTTGTATGGTTTTAAAAATATAGCATAGACAAGACACTATTATTATTTTTTTTCAAACAACAACTTTGTTTCTGTGGCTAGCTTTTCTCTTCTCAGATAGCTAATAAATCTCCGAGTTGGTGGTAGCTTTGATCATGAAAATATAACATGGATAAAACATACTTTCTATAAACAATTTCATTTTGGATTTTGAAACAAAAACATCGCAACAAGCAAATTTTTAGATCACTAACAAATTAAGTGATTATAACATACTTACGGACTTATAGACTAATTAGCCCCTTAAACCTACACTTGGGTCGCAAGTCCCAGGGGCTGTTTGCGCTCCTCTCCCTGCAACGCGATGGGCCCGGCACCCGCACGGTGAATCCATGGAATGCTAAGAAGCTTCGTCTCGTCTCGTGTGCCTTTTACACTTATTTATATAGGTATGTGTAAACTGTGTTATATTATAACACTATATTATTTTCTTTAGTATTGTATAATAATCTATGTTATATATTTTATTAGTATTAATTGTTTTGTAATATTGCTACCTGCTGCAATCTCATGTTGTTTTGATTTTTACAAAGAATACTTTCCAAGACATTTCATTTTGTTTGTTGTTTGATAATCCATTTATCTATTGTCTATAAACTGGTAGATTGTCAAAGTTATATTTATATATTTTCACAATCATAAAATAGATTTATATTTAAATATTTAAGTATATATTTAAATGGATGGATGGACATGTGATTGTGTTTGTGAATAACGAAATATTTATATACGTCTGTATATAAATATTTTGTTTGAATTAACCACCACCACGTAAGTGTTTTTTTTAAGTAAGCCAACCACTTTTAACGGAAGTTTTGCTTTAGAAGATAAGGGTTGAATGGAAGAGAATAAAATTGAGAAGGCACACAAAATTGTATATTATAACTTTTCTTTTTTTTCTCCTCAATCTTTTAGCATTGTTATTTTTACTTTATATTTTACTATTTTTTTTTACCTTATTGACCATAAATAAAAGCTATGTGAATCTTAACAGGGAGTGATCACGTATCTATTGAAAATAAACAGCCAGCAAGTTTCCGAAATGCAATATGTACTCTCAAGTGAACGTAACGTATGGGTCTAAGCTAGTGATTAATAGCAGCCTCGTCAAGGATTGTACGAGAGGTGTGGGTTTAAATCTCAAGCAGCCACCTAAAATTCACTCTCGTCCACAAAGCCCTGTCGGTAAGTTGGTTTTCGAAATCAACAAATGCATTGTATTTATTATAATTTACAGACTCAAATCAGGTTCTTAATTGGTCATGACTTTATGTATGCAGTTAAAATGGCTTGTAATATTTTTGGAATCATATCGAGAATTTTTTGAAAATGTTCCTTATATGATTATTTTACCCAGCCTTACGCCGCGTGACCACTGGACTGGCAGCAAGCGTCATAACAAGGAGTTTTAAGAATGGTGCTTTTGATTTACTATTCAATAGCATAATAATAACGTGAATTATACAATTATTTGCGTTAAAAAAAGTAAAACAAACATATTTATACATTTGAATTAATTATTAGGATTGAATTTATTTTTTATGACTGATACAAAAACTGAGTGAACTTAGTGCAGGTATTTGAATAAAAATCAACATTTGATAAAGAATTCTATTGTTATATAAACATTATTATATAAACGTCAAAAATAGAAAACACTCGATAGAAAATTAATGCGTTTATAACACTATATTAAGAAAATAAAAAAACATATATTATAAAAGTAAATCAAACGACAATATTATTATAAAAAGGAATTCTCAAAATGTAAAATATTTAAGTAATAATTTTTCTGACATGTACAACTTTTAAATCATACTTCCTTCTAAACTGTCGTTGTTATTTATATAGTATACAATTATTTATCGGCTATTAATCGTACTAATTAACTAATTAATAAAGCATGTATTTATCAAATAAAATAAAAAAAAAGATATATTCACAGTAAACCTAATATGTAAGTCTGGGTCAGATCAAAAAATTTTGAGCAGATAAGTATGTTCGGATTATTAACAGTTATTTTTCCAGGAGATGGAACTATTTAAAAAGGATAAATTTATATGAGAAAGAAGAGAAAAAAGAAAGCCACGATGATTAATTAACAGTACGCTAGCCGCCGCCATAATTACTTTTCTGAGCTGAATCATAAAGCTGCATGATTCGCTCACAAGCTGAAAGGATAGCTGTTCGTGTCACATATGAAGTCATACTGTACAGTGTGAGCTTAGCTAAAATGAAACTGCACCAACCTAAGGAACCAACGCTCCCAAGCTTCTTTTAAACATTATGTATATTGTTAAGGGTATCAGAGTATCATGAATAATGTTATATATATCTCATATTATACATTAGATTTAAGATTTTGGTAAATTTTCTTCTATTCTTATGTTTGAATAAAAAACATAATAATTGTATGGTAATAGAAAAAAAATAGTAGGTAGTTATAAAATAATAATTGTTCGGACAGGAGGAATGTCCACATCAAGGATGGATGCGTCGCAAGGTCCGGTGACGTTTCATATTTGGCTAACGAAAATATGAGCATCTCAGCATCGCAATCAACTCAAGTGGTTACCTTCCCGACTTCGCCGGAATCTTAACACTCCTTAGCTTTAGTACAGTGTTTTGTTTAATTATTCTAGCCCTTCCTATTTAAGAGACAATATTTTTTTGAATCTGATCATAGACTTACACTCAAAATTCCATCTCATAATTCAAAATTTTATAATAATTCATTTGTTGTTAGAGCTCTTTTACCGCGGAAGCCTTACTTTTGAGCATAAGACATTCCAATAATAATCTAAAAAAATCTTTACAATAGTTTTTTCTTGTGCAGATTAATTAGCTTAATATTTTATGTAAATATCCTGGTTTATTTTAGAAGTTAAAATAGTTATCATTTTGGGGTTTTATTTATTGCAAGTGTCTTTAACACGTTGTATTTTGCCAATGTTCTTTAAACGTGAGTATGGTACATATGGAAAAGTATGTGGTTAAGATAACACACCGAAATAGGTATTTTTGTGTTTCATCTGTTCCAATATGTAATATTTGACCGCAAATTAAAAGTGATTATAATTAAATTTAACTTACATTCGATTCGATAAGAGTCGTTAACCTTGTAGAAGTCATAGCTTGTAGTTTTCAGATGTAAACTAGATTGCTTTTCTAACAATGAGGCCAAAAATTGCAATTATATATAGCAGAAATGTAAATACTATATCAGGTACTAGGACTACCTAGTACTACATGTTTAATTTTAAGTTTTTTTATTAAGTGTATACTCGTAATACTCTTAATTCGTTAATGTTATGATAGTACTCGTGGTACTTTTGAATGAAACAAAAACCATCCGTAGTGTTTAATTACATGAAAAGAGTTATAAACAATCATTATACGAGCGAGATGAGTTTTCATGTAGCCTCCACCGTCTGTATAATTAACTTATGTCTCCTTAATGTTTCTTCGGTTTGCTTTCATACAATTGTATAATGTGTGATATTGTACAATTTATTTTTTTCTGTAATATTGGCAACATTATAATTAGATAAATTGCTATAAATGGTTGAATGTCATCAACTTAGTTAAATGTAAAAAAAACATAGTTGAATAGATTATACAAAATATTATGTAAATAAACAATAAATACTTAGATAATATAAGATACACGCAGAAAGAAGTAATAATAAAAGTTTGTATTATATTTCAATACAATTCTTAATCTTGATAGCTTTTTAATTTACATATGCAAAGTTTCTACATTTTCGTAGTTCGAATTTGACGTCTTTGTGGTTTCAAAAGCGCGAATACGCCCTGGTAGAGTTGGTATTTTGCTAATTTCTTAAGATCTACTTATTATAATTAGATGTAACGAATACTGAAATCTACTCCGGCTTTTAAGCTGCGACGTACAATAAATAAATAAATATTTTTTTATTTAGAACTCAATGAAAAAGCATTTACTTAAAAACGTAAATAATATGTTAATCTACTCCCAAACGAACTAACTATTAATGATATCAAAATGCATTGTTACTATTTAATTAAATCATCTTTACTTATAAATACGTTATTTTTACTTACTATACTTGCTTACTTACTACTTTACTTACTTTATTACTTACTTATTTACTATACTTTCAATGAAAAAAGTATAATTGTCTATCGTTTTATGAAATAAAATTTAATAAATATTTAATATTGCCAGAAATAACTGAAATACCACGTATAAACATATTTTACTGTTAAAAATGTATTACAAAGCTTCAGAAGCGAAGAATGTCTATTATGAAAATTTATAAAAACAAGGAAAAGACTTCGTGTATGCGTTTCCGTAGAATACAACTTTTAATTATATTTAGAAATAGCGAGTAATTCTCACTCAGAGTATGGATTTCTTATAATGGAGAATTCACTTTTATTTGTGCTTTAATTTTGCTTTTTGAATTAATACTTTTTCACATGTTATAGTATCTAATTTTTTTTTAAGTAAAATCATTTTTAAAAGGATATTTTCTTTTAAACATCTTTTTATTTTTAATTAAATAAATAAAATTTGTAGCGTTATTTAAATTTAATTATCAAACCAATAAACTTTTTTACAGATCTCTATTTCGATACAAAATCTCAGTTCAAAGCTTCTATTAAATATAATAAAGGTTTTCTAGTTGCACGGATGCTAAAGGGAGAGATGAACATGCTTAAGTGCGGGCTAATAATACTTCGGATAGTGTTTATTTTCAAATAATAATATTAATAAACAATAATATATCTCAATAAGGTTGTATGTTTGAACTTAAATAAAATCTAATGTGCTGTTGTATAATATATTGATGATATTAATAAATTTGTCTGAGACTTATTAGAATGTACATAATAAAAAATATAAACAGGACAAATTGTATGAGCATTTAGGAAATATATTTATCTCTTCTTTCGAATCTTTTTATAGAAAATATAAATATTTGCTTTGTTCATGTTTTCTGTCCCCATTGTAATTGTAAATGTTTTTAATATTGTAATTACAGTTTAACCATAAATAATGAGAAACAATCTGTATTTCCGTATTTTCAGTTAGAGAGCTTCATCTTTCCAGGGGCTTATGAAATATATTATATTAAAAAGCGCTTCAACCCGTTCATGACTTCAAGGACGATATTTTAATACCAATTTATATTCTTTAGCTACATTTCATCACCACACTTTATACAAATAATCATAAAAAATACGTCTTTCAGTGGTTATTGTAAAAATGAGGACGTAGTTTCATTCTACGAAATGACGAACTAGCACGAAGTTTCCATGTGACAAGGACTTCGTATAACCTGTCAATAATATATTACATCAATGTAATTGACAGATGGATAGGGAGAGGTTCTCGAATTGTTTGCTTTCGTAACCTTCTGCTCGTGATCAGAATATTAATAACGAGATTAGTGTTGGCTGTCTTTGTGGAATATGTAAAATAGTTACAACTTTTAATTCAAGTATCCATTTGTAGAAATAAATTATAGAAGTTTCAAGTAATAAAATTCCCATTTTTAAATACTTTTACGAACATATTAGAACTTAACGTAATAATTGTACATTTAAATGTTTCAGGTAAAATTTAAACAAGAAATGTTATTTGGTTTGGAAACTGGATTAAATACCCTGTATCGCAACCCTTACTTTTTTGAGTAAACAAATGATAGTCTGTGATTTATTTATGTAAAAAAATAACATTCTTAATTAAAAATATGTAAATAGTCATTGAACACAGCTTAATTAGTTTTCTAATGAATGGCCGTTATTATTTACAAAATGGATGCCATCAATAAGTGTTAAGTATTCTTGAAAAGAACTAATTATTAAAAATAACAATAGCTAAATGGAATTTATCTTGTTTTTTAACTCCGTCTTGGCGAAATATATTTTATAGTATTGGAGTTTTGCTGCGCTTCTTAATTACTTACACGACGCTTCAGTAAATGACAGAGAAATGAAACTGCCTTTGAAGCTTACAGATGTAGTATGTATGTATCTATGTATGTAGTATATTATACAGTTCTGCTGATGTAATAGCTTATTAATGAAATCAAATCAAATCTTACATTTCATTTGAATTATGAATTTACATAAAAAAGGTTCTTAGCTTTTATTTACATTTAATTACTTTAATAAGAACTGTATCTTATTAATATTTATTATTTTTATAGTGGCTACTGTCATCTACTCAATATAAAAATAGGTAGTATATTTAATAAAAGTTCCATTTTTGGTGATATTTTATTAATTGTACATTAGTTGAATGAGCTCAATTATAGGATAAAGACAATTGTATGCTTTTGACTATATAAAAGCACTGAAAATATATACTATTCTACTTATATATTGTGCATCTTAAAATATCACTAAGCATAATATATACTAAAATATTTTGATTGACAACAAAAATACACGAATAACAATTTACCTCATCACCGAATAGCAATGGCCTATCTCGTGAAAAATTGGGGATAAAAATGTCTTCCTGCAAAAGATTAAAAAATAGCATTCCAACTTCTAAATCTGAACGGAAAGATTTGACAGGACGTTAAACGGCTTCTTTTAAATACATAGTAATAAATTTAATTTATATAGTGCAAAATTAATTTATACAGTACAAAATATACTAAAAATATATATTTATATTAAATATAGCATATGTTTCTCATAATATATCAAATTTAATAAGGTGCCCTGATATAATAAATAAAAAAATAATACTTAAATGTAGCAGTAGTTCATTATGAGAGATAAGACAGATATTATTAATACTTACGACAATTTTTTAAAATAAAAAATAACATCAATATACTTCAATGACACTATTTTGAATGTTTTTTTGATTCGAAATCAGGAAGTAGAGTAACGAGAGAGTAAGAGATTCTGTGATTCGAGATCAATATGTAAAGACTAGTAAGTGCACGGTCGGAAGCTGGATCCCGTGGAGGCGTGAGAGCATTTTGGCTTAAAAGAAAATCAACTTACCCTGCCTGTGATCTATCTCGATCATTTTATATTTTCTGTGAGTTTATCTCGAACTAAACTCACAGAAAATATAAAATGAAAAACACAATACGCGTGATCGATAAAACAAAATTGTATTCAATAAAACTATTACAATATTTAAAAAAATAATAAAGTAATAGTGATATGAATTCTTGAGAGAAAATAATATTAGTAACCATATTAATGAATTTTTGTATTTAACGCTCCGGAAACAAATCCTACAAGAATTGATACAGAAGTTGTTTGACATCAGCTGTTACAATTTGGTCAAGGTATGGAGCTGGCAGACGAACTCACTCTCATAAACAATATTAATACGGGTAAGTTTGTAGAGTTATATGTAATAAGTTGTTCGAAGACCATGATTACGGTATATTAATTCTTGTATTTTGTTTTCGCAAAATGTTTTTAAATTAGTTGTTAAAACGTGATTCCTATAGCTTTCTTAATATTCGTATACAATATTCAAACTAATTCACTTTTACTTTACTAGCATCGGAAATAAACATCTATGTAATGTTAAAGATTGAGATATAGCTTGATTTTAACGATTATAATAATTATAATTGAGATACTTTAGTATATTACTAGTATTACTTCATTATTTTCATATTAAGTTTATTTGAACTTTATACCTTTTTTTATTTAGGTTTTATAATTTCTTATTTAAAAGTTTAAAATAAAAGTTATTCAAGAAATGCTATTTGGTTTGGATATTTGATTTTATAGCCTTGATTTCAATTTTAAATTATTTTAATAGGTGACATATTGTTATTTATTTATATTTAAAAAACCTTTCTAAGGTATACTTCATGTAAATAAATCAATCTTTTGGTTGATTAATTAGATTTCTTTTGAATTGCTCCGTTATTATTCACAAAAAATAATGCCATCAATAATCGTGATTGATATGTTAAAAATACAAGAAACTCTAATATTCCTAGAAGGAATAAGTAACTGAGGGTAGAAAGATTTAAACGGAATTTCTCATGTTTTGTAAATGCGACTTTGCGAAATATACTTGATACCATTGGAGTTTCGCTGCGCTTCTTAATTACGTACGAGACGCTTCAGAAAGTGACTGAGAGCCGACATCATAGCGAGAAATGATACTGCCTTTGAAGCTTACAGATGTACTGTACTCAGTATAATAAAAACAGACCAAGTCGTATACATTACTTTAATTTCAAATAACATACGTTTTCTAAAACTATTTCTTATTAATATGTATTTATATTTTTTAGCTGTAGCTTATAAATCATGCTTCTAGCGTCCACTCGCTTTCATAGCTGAATAATTCTAATATTAATATAAATAGAAAATATATTAGATGTTTATATTTAATCCCAACAATTAAATAATAAACATTTACAGATATTACAGACATCATGGTTCTAGCTCTTCTTAGAGGTCAATGACACTAATTGTCTTAAATTTCAAGTTTACAAATTACTTTTATTAAATATTTTTCTAGCCGCATACTAGCTAAGCTTCAGCTTAAAAGTTGTTCTATTTACAGCTGACTCATTGAGTCTGCGACCTGAGAACTTATCCTGAATTAGTGAGGGTGCTTGAATCCACCATGAAGAGAAGAGAAGAGACACGATGGAGCGTGTGATCTCCCTCGCTAACTGAAACCTACAGCTAGATATAGACGAGCTCATAGACACACATTGCCCAAGTGAACCACAACGTATTTATTCTTCCTTTTTACTCTGGTGGAATATTGGTTGTTAGTGTTTCTATAGGAATCTATAACTGAGTTGATAGATTACTGCTAATAAAAATTAAAATGCAATAATAATCGACTTATTTACTGATAACCATTCGTTACCGTCGCTGAGTGTCAACTAGCGAGTCGACCAAACTTCACCTAACACGATGTAAAACAATACATTGTATGTTTGTATTCCCCACGGTAACTAGCAATTTGGTTTCTTAAATGTAATAAATAAGCCGCAACTTAGTACAAAATTTGTTTAAGGGTTCAGAATTTTATTAATACCAAATACATAAATATTCTCAAAAACAAGTACGCTGACTTTTATAATAAGTAGAAGTAATATTTTTCGGGATACAATTTTTGTATTGCGATTTAACTTTTGAACAAAAGTTAACCCTTACAATTCCAGTGTCCATTGTATTCTCAGAAAGCGTTTAAAACAGAGCCAATAGCATTGGCCTTTGCTCTACAAAATATCTATTTCTGTTCTCTAATACTGCAATTCGAACAAGCAATACCATTAAATGGTGCATTTTCCTTCATAAAAAGGTTTTGTAATTAGCGTTTAGGACATTCTGTAAACAAATGACGGTTGTTATATTCAAAACCTGTAAATCTGTAAATGATTGCTTACAAATATGGAAAAGCTTCGGTCCTTTTACAAAACGTGGGTCTATCTTTTGGTTTTTTATCGTTATATTGTAGATCTATTCGTAATTATCTCTTGCTCTAAAATTAAATCTCGCTCATTAGAGATTCATTTCATCTTAGCAAATAATTGAAAAGATTTTCATTTCCTAAAAATAAAAGTTAAGTTCTGAATGATATCTCAAAGCCTTATTCAAATTATAAATTCTTATTTACTACATTAAATAATGCCAGCTTGGGGAAAATTGGAAGAACAGCTATCATCAGTGATTTAAATGGCAAGTACCTCTTAAGAATACGGCGAAAAATATAACTCTATGAATTATTGAATTATTGGACATTTTATTCTCATTCAATTCGTTGAAATTATATGAGAGGAAATTTTGGGATATCTATATCGCTACATGAATCATGCGATAGATACCAATCCCAAAAAAACTCATAATTTTACTAAGAATAGTTAGTTATACACACAATACATTTATATGACGAGTAACTGACACAAGTTCGCAGTTCAGTTCAGTTCAGTTTACTTAAAAAAAAATAAGTGGTTTTAATTTGAAGCTTCTTCGCCTTCTATGAATTCAATGTTTGGCTGCCGGGCCCATGGCGTTGCAGGCAAAGGAGTGCAAACAGTTCCTGAGACTTGCGACCCAGGTGTAGGTTTACGGGGCCCTTTTAAAATGCCCATAAACCCTCACCTCAACTGATTGCGCTCCTCTCCTTACCTAACCAAATTTGAATTGAACCTACCAATGCCGCCTTCAAAGTACGTTCTACAAATGAACTGATAATAGCTCTAGAGAGGTCAAGATCCTTAATAGGTTATAGACAGAGTGAAAAAAACTCTGAACTCAAAACATTCAAATATTACACTTTAACAAATTTCTGTTTGACCGGATACTATAACAGCTTAGAATATCTCGAGCTTCCTGTATTAAACTATCGCCGCTGGGGCTACTTCAAGATTTATTATAAATATAATTAAGTCTTTTACTATGATTTTAAATAATAAAGAATAAGATGAAACAGCTATAAATATATAATATATTTTATTCCATTATTGTATCATTTGATGATACTTTAATTAATTAAATTGTAAGTAACTTGTTTCCGTTTTTTTGTCAATCATTAATTTGTTATTTACATTTGTTAGTGTTTTGAATTTTATTGTATTATATTTCTTCTCTTATGATGTGCACCTTCTTCCCAACTCTGTGTTTTATATTAGGTTAGGTATCACGGGAACTGTTTATGGTTAAGTGCTATTCGAATATTTTATTTTCTTTATTTACTGTTATTATACCGTTTATTTCCAAAATAAATATACTGCTATATATATTTGTTACGATTTTATGATATCACATTTTGAAACTCGTCAGTTTTCCAAAACAACTAATTTTATTATAAAAGTAAATTATTTTTAAAAATAATAATCAAATGGATTCTTTATATTTTTATCACATTTACAAATTAGCTTTTAAATAATAACTGATTCTTAAAATATCGATGTTTTTAATATATATTACAAACCCAATCATTGGCCGGTGAGTGATGGAAGATCAAGCGTATCGTTTAAAATTATAAAGATAATGGACGATACTAACAAGTAAATAATTGTTCTTGTACTTAGGCAAGAAAAAAAAACTTATAATATAGACAATATGTTAGTGTTGAGTAAAATATATCAAAATTTGGAGCAGATAGGTGGCGGTATAGTCGTATAATTAACAGATATTATTCCAGCAGAGAAGAAAAATAAAAAAAAAACTACTAAATTATTTTAGTAAGTAGAAGATGTCTGTGGTGATTAATTAACAGCATGCTAGCCGCAAGCAAAACTTATATACGAATCAAACCTCAATAACTTTTCTCAGCTGATTCATAAAGCTGCATAATTCGCACACAGGCTGAAAAAAAAAATTTTTAGGTGTTACAGATAGCTAATTGAATCAATTGCGATTATAAACTATAAATAAAAGCTTTCGAAGCTTGAGAAAACAGCGAAATATTATACTTATTATTATATAATATTTCGCTGTTTTCGCAAGCTTCAGAAGCGAAGATTGTAGTATATTATAAATATGTAAAAAAAACAAGGAAGAGTCTCAACCTATGGGTTTTTGTAAAATACAAATTTAGATTATATTTACACATAAGTATAAAAATAACAATATAAGTATAATAAGACTCCGAGTATACGTTCTATATAATGAAGAACTATAACAAACTATAAGATCTGATTAGATTTTTCATATCATAGTATATTTACTTAAAAATCAATATTTTACTTATACATTTTTAAATTTTTGATTAAAATAAATAACTTTGTAGTATATTTTTGATTTTATTTTCAAACTTATATGTTGTCGTACTGGGTTTTGTGTTCAAAATATCTTCTCAGTTCAAACGAACCTTAAATTAAATTAAATGGATTTTTGTTCAGGGTTAAAGTTCTTAAGATATTTTGTACTTATAAAATATAGTTTCTAATAGTATACCCGTATATTATTGTTTTATTAATCCAATTCCAATTGCTTTTAATATTCTTTATTTCATTTTATTTGACTATATACTATATAAAATATATTCATACGTTGTTTTATTCTTTTAAAATTTTACAAAACTAAAAAACGTTATTATTATTGTAATTTTCCGAGACGACCAATCAAATTACAGGACGCGCAGCCATCGGGGCCGAGGCGCCATCTTGATAAAAAAGAAATGGTGACAATCATTATAACGCTTCGGTTTTGTGTTTTCGTTTTTTATTTATAGATTGGATATATATGGAGTGATTGAGTTCGATAATTGTCGGAGTAAAATTAAGGAAGACAATATTAAGATCGGTGCCCCGAACATGCTGCTCGATCGAAAATTAAAAGTAAAAAAAGAACATCAAATATAAAAAAAATTGTGAAAAATTGTGATTTTGTATTTTGCGCTCGCCCCATGACACCCAACAAAATTGTAGCAATATATATATATATAAAGAACATTTTGTTATTTGCTTTTAAAATCTATCAATAAAATAAAACAATATGGCGTTGCTCTGAAAATCAAAGTTATATTACTTGAAAACCAAAAATAGACATTTAAAGTTTACTATTTAGGTTTTCAGTTCCTTTTTTACAATTTTTAAAGAAAATAGATTTCATTAATCACTATATTGTTCTTTAAAAAATGGCAAGACACAATTTTTCTGATGAACGCAATGTAGGTAGCCATTACTTCCAGCGCCATCTATGAACTACACAAGAACACATTGCTCAGGCAGCGTGGCATTATAGGGACAAGTTAATTTACGTATATATTCACTTTTATGCCTTATTTGAAGACCTTAGGGTTGATATTCCTAAGATAAATGTTTGTAAATTGTAATCATAAAGCTAACTTTACCCATAATAATACTTCTCCGGTGACTTCTCTTAATGCAAATATACAACACTTATAATGGAATCTCTATGCAAAAATGACAGCTGATAAGATCTACTTAGGTTAAGCTTTATCTAAAATCTTTCTATAAAATTCTATAGTTAGAATACACTTATGGACAAAGGACTGCGTCTACAACTTGATCTTAATAAATCGTGGGCTATGATTATTGGTATTAGACCACAACTATACTAGCACGATCTCTCCTTCTCGCTCTATTCGCTACTTGATAAATTAGACAGACTACAAAATTTGTGAATCTTTTTTATCTTGCTGGCTTGCGCAATAACGCCGTTAGTTAAAGAGGCTCCCCATTCGCTTTCGCCGTCATATGCATATTTTAAAACATTTATACAAATTATTAAAAATGAATGTATAATATGGGTTAACCTAATATTATATTACTTCAATACCTTTACAACTTACTACTTTTAGATTCCAACATTTAGTGGAAAGCTAAGTTTAGTTTTAGCTAGTTTTGGTACTGTTTTTTAAATATTTATAAATACATCTATATTCATAAATAAACTTGGAGTGTCTGTTTGTAATATTAAAATAACCACTTCTTACTATGTAGTAATTCTAATGCATGTGCATTAGAATGTATATAGGGCACATATAACAAAATAACCAAACCGACGACAACGAATAAATAACGATCAAATAAGAAGAACTTATAGACGTAATATTGCGTGGTGAGAAAAATGTAACAGTGAGTTCAATTCAATCACATGATGTACTGTGAGACTTTTAAAATACTGTTTGTACGTTTTGAGTGCATTTTTAACTCTATGCTCAGAATCTTAGACACGTCGAACGTAGATGGCTAATTAACTGACAGACACATCTTCGTTAAAATAACGTCTTGCCGTTAAAATAATTTCTAAAAAGTATTCGAAGCGTCGGATTCAATTCAAATATACATCCATTTATACGCGAGTTAGATGTTTTAGTTTTATTTTAATCTGTAGTGGTGATTTTCGAAGAAAAAAATAGATAAAATTTATGGTAACCTAGACTAGAGAAAGAAAATAGAACAACAAGGTTCTAGTTCGCTTTACACGTGAACGGTATTTATGTACTATATGGGTTTCATTTAAACAACTTTGAACTTTATAACTTTATAGAAGGACGAGACCAAGTTATGTCAGAGAAGGTATGATTCAAGGTAATATTCTATTTAAAGCTAGTTCATTGACTCTGCGGCGTGAGCGTTTATTCCAAATCAGTAAGGGTGCTTGAATCCACCATGAAGCGATACGACGGAGCATATGATACTCCACCACGCTAATTTGAGCCGTTCTCGTCTAAAAAAACGACTCTAAAATACACACTTTTATATTTATATTTATTTTAGGTACCACAAAGATGAAAATGAATAAAAACATATAAATATCTATATCTATATAATTATCTCTTCGAACTGCACCAAATCATAACCAAAATTATAAAATTAGAGAAAGAAGATAGATTAATGTATGGCTTAATTGTTTGACATGATTTGCTTTAATAAATTCACTTTGACATTTCATATCCAAAGAGGTCCCATTTTAATACTTGAAAAATTGTCACTATAATATTGAAATTTTCGACTATTACTTATGAGAGCGGTCATATAGGTAAAACTAAAAATCCGAACGTGTAACTGCTCGTAGCAGTTCACGCGGAACAAGTCGCGAGCAACAGGTAGTTCATACATAGAGATAAATGCCCGACCTTTCATATTTGTATATTTAACGTGATAGCAAAATTAAATATAAGATAAAAACGTTTTGTATCAAATGGAGTTTGGTCTGCACCAGTTTTGGTTTTGTCTGTCAGTATGACACATATGGAAATCTACACACAAAAGTTAAAAGCAACTTGCCACCCCTGAAGAACTGCAGTGAAATTCGGCTGAAACGTCGTGAAACAAAAAGGTATTTCACCTTAATTAATTTTTATCGCGTAGTAGACCCGATATTAGTTTAAAACAATATGGTTAATATTTAATAGTCAATTGTAAAATATTATTATTATGGGTTGCTATATTTTGTTGGAAATAAACTACACTGTTGCGTTAGACATACTCAATTAAAACAATTTTTAACTAACTGCCACGAAAAAAGTATAAGCATGTAATTTTCTATCGACATTTTCGTTACCATTTTAATGGCAGATCCTTAGGAGACACCCCCCATTGTTTTAAGTATTCTGGGGCTCAGAGGGTTGTCTGAGTTTTATTCATAATAACTTAAGCAAAATAATCTTTACTAAGGGACCCTTAACAGGTACGGATGAAATCCTATTTACATATATTTAAATAGATAATAACAATTTACATTTACTTTGAAAAAAAAATAGGTCAGAAATGTTTATTCAAATTGTATCAATAATTTAATTATTGGCGAAGAAATAATTGATTTAACTTCACCTCATTATGATATATTTGCTCAACAATTTAAAAACGACAAATTTCTTCTGCATCAATTAAAAAATTAATGTTTAGTCGTTAAGAGCAAGGCGGAATGTAAAATGAAGAGTCTATGTAGGTACACAGACATTCGTCGATCGCTTATTTTAAAAATATTGTTGTTAGTAGATTATTTTAAAAGTGAAGACAATAAGTTATGATGGTGCCTTGACCTCGAAGTCCTGCAAGTCTCAAGGATGGAATTAACTGATATGTCGTCTCCTACGTCGTTTTAAAAAAATATATCTTACTTTTGATTCCTTCTATCCCTTCAAAGATAGTTTCATTTAATATTATCATATTATTTTCTACCATTGCTTTGTTATTATAAGTTATTACTCATTTTTTAAATATTCCATCATATTTAACAATGATTGACAATATATTCATCACAATAAGAATTGCAATTCTTCTCAGTGTTACTAATTAGTTGTTCTAGTTTCTTATTGGATATTAACAAAATTTCCTACAACAGTATGTCTGCTCAAAATCTGCATTTCATTTGTGATATATATAAGATATATAAGTTTTCCTTCACAAGAGCGTGTATTCAAAATGTATATCTCGTTGAGAGATCTCGGATTCTCGATTTCAAATCCTTAGGGATCGGTTTTCAAAGTTTCCTTTCATAAGCACCTCAGACGCTACCGCCACAAGTATTCTTATTGCGATTATTCCGCTCTCTCATCACCGAGTTATCTCTACGCTAAATAATATATTATTTAATATATCTTATGTATTATGATTATTTTATGCAAATTATGAAATCTCAGACTGACTCACTTATTAGCTTTTAAAATTAATAATACAGTGTTAAAAATCTGTTAGCAATTATTTATCACGGAAAGCAGGATAAAATTGTATTATTAATGACTGGTTGATTAAAATAATATGAAGGCTTTTTAGAAGTTCAATTTATATCTAATAGAAAATTTTACATATCCACAAATACTATAAAATAATATATTATAAAATAATAACTTACCGAAATAAGACGTCTAAACGAATATTTAGTATGTGTCTAAATCTTAACTACAATATTTACTCCAAGATCAATATCACGACCAATAGCTATCACGGACTAAGGGTCGTGAAAAAACAGTGGAAAAAAAAATAACAATTTTAACCTCTCATATAATAGTTATTCAAGCGAGATGATTTCTGCAGTAGTCTCTGTCGTCGGTAAAATTAATTTTAGTTTCCTTCGTTTCTTCACTTGTCATTAAAAAATGTAAAAGTGTTAGATTTAGATAAATGTGTCGCCTTGTTTATAGTTCTGATTCGAGGACCGTGCATGAAGATTGCAGACTGAATATGTGGTAGGTCTTCACCTTGCTTTCCTCCTACCATATGAAGGAGAAATTTAGCGGAAGGAGAAATTTAGCATTAAATGTTGGGAAAGTTGGGAATTCAATAGCATCTAGAAATACAATCTTCAAGAGCTGGGATGGTTAGGGCTCCATGATAGGCGATGATAGGGGATAAATTAGACAGCGCCGTAGCCGCACTTGTTATCAGCCAAAAAACCTCACGTCACTCTGTTTGCGTGGTATCTTCCACCACGAGCCCGGAGTTGGTTAGCGTCTTCCATACTGCTCAGAGATCATCACCTGGTGGTAGTGGTTCAGCCGGCGGATAATGCGACGGTTCAGGCGGATACAGTTTTGTCCAGTGTTCCAACATTATTGTTGGTGGTTCGTGGTTGAAAAGATCGTGTTATTGATCTTTCCTTGCTTTATTTTCTCCATACAGTATATCAGCGAACACTAGGGCTATTCCAAAAAGCGAATACATATGGGAAAGCGGTGTGGGCTTTAGTGTGCCCGTCATCTACTTGGCTCGCATATGATGAGCGTGGCTATGCCGGGCTTGCATCCTCGCCAGCCAAGAAAGACAAGACCAAGCTGCTGGTACGGAGGACACGCGCGGAGGCCCTAATTTTTATGTGGTGAGTCTTATTAAGAGGCAATTACCTGTGCTAGTTTTGGAATTTTACTTTATGCAGTTTTTTTTAAACGCTAAGGCAATAACGGTAGGCTCTAAGGTTAACGGCTGCAATTTGGAGTCATTCCCTTAAATGAAATTCATTATTGTAAAATGCATTTCCCAAATTGTTCTGTATTTGAAAGACTTGAAATATTTTTTGTATTTTGTATATATTCGTAACTTGGCAGAAAGGTAGGAAATCCCCTCTCCTTTCCATTCCCAAAGCTTCGAAAAATTGGCAATTGTAATAGTGCCCTGGCGCATCTTTTAAAGGAAAAAGTCTGATTGAGATTAAGATTAATACAGTTAGTAAAATAATATATTATAAGGAAATACCATCCTAGTGAAGCTACCTAAACTGTCAAAATCAAATGACACATTTCACACAACACAGTTATTAATTTGACTCACTTTTGTTTGGGCTAGCTCCGCGGACGGGCGCATCATTTACGTTTAGTATAATTTCCTATTTGTATGGTGTTAATTGTGTAAAAGGACAGAAATCAATAATTTCCGTTCTTAATTTCAGTTTCAGTTTTATTAAATTTATTATTTTGTTAACTAAATTGTTTCATTTGCTTTTAATATAATATTAGAGGAACTTATTAATTTCTGCTTTTACCTTTTAAATTGACTGCCCGGAGAGACGGGATGACGCTTGAAAGACAGTTGACGCTAGAAATATAGATGGCAACTGGAAAGATAGCCAACTGTTGAAAAGACAGCTGAGGGCGATGGCCTATCAAGCCAAGCCCGGGAACCCCGTAAAGCTAAAAGTCAAAATAATTTATCATGTTTTGGCCGCTGCTGAGTTATAACTTATTTAGGAAATAACGTTATTTAATAGTAAAAATGTATTTGTTTTCAAAATGTTAATTTCCCCATACTTTTTACAAGCGTTATAAAACTACCATGTAACGTAGACAAATCTTTGTTTTATTAATAACATCCCAAAATAAAGTGGTAGACATTATTATGGCTGTGTCAAAACGAACAAACGCCAAAGAAAAGGAAACGATAGAAACTGCACAGCAAAAATATTAATCTCGTTTTTCTCCTTCAGCATTAATTAATTCCCTTAAGAGAACAAAGCGTCATGTATTGTAGAACAGTACCAAATGCTTGCCAGAATTAACTTATAATAAACAATGGAAGCCAGAGGAATAGCAGAGGAATAAATGCATCACAAACCCAACGCTCAGGCGGACCGTGCCTCTGTATTGCTTGTTCCGGGTTATTACTTGCACGATAGGCTCAGGTGGAACGTGACAATGAGTCATCCTTTTTTGTGCGTACATCCGGTGTTTATACTTTATATAAGACGTTATCACGTCAGAGTTTATTATAATATCTTTATGACGTTTAAACTTAGCGTTGATATTTCTCAAAAATATTTTCCTATAAGGTTAGGCAAATGGTATTAAGGTGGAAAAGTTGTTTTATTTAAATTACTTATCCATATTATAAGTATATCTAGTCACGTTAAAATCAGACAGTCATTGAGTCTGCGACGTGAGCACTTATCCCGAATTAGTAAAGATGATAGAATCTACCATGAAGCGATGCGATGGAGCGTGTGAAACAGCGCTATCTTAAACCGAGCACAGTTAAATTAACTCATCGACCAACATCGTCCGAGTAAACCCGAAAGTATCAGTACTTCCTTATCTTATGTACTTGAGTGGCTTGTCCAAATGTTTCTTATAAATTGTTTTTTTTTGTTTCTTATATATTAATTTATAATGCCATTTTTTAAATTGATTTGTTATTAACGAATGTCATATATAATATTTTCATCTTCCTATATTAAACAACCTATATTAACAGTCCTAAAACTAAATATATTGGCGTATTTTTTTTTAGAATTACCCCACAATAACAATAAAAGTTTACCAGTCAAATTAGAGTCTACATTTTATGACGAGAAAATCTTTGAAAAAATAGATCTAAAAGCAGTTGTCGTTACGCAGAAGCTGCTCTCTTTGTTTCCTAATACTGCAATTAAAGACCACAGTAAAACAACATAATAAAGCCATTGATGGAGTTGGTTTTGCTTTAATAAAGGAAACTATTTAATTACACCTTAGGATTTTATCAAACATTCTTAAAACAAAGTGAAAAGTACTTATTTTTCTTGTAGTAACCCTTTTTTTAAATGAAAAATCTGATAGATATTATATAAAGTCAAGGTGCCTTTAAGATTTCTTTGTATTCTAAAATAATGAAACGATAAATAAGTATTTAGTTCATTTATGACGAATAATCGTTAATTGATACAAACTTATAGGCAGATTCAATATATTTTACATAAATCATTATGTAGTAAATGTTGTATAACATTAGAGAACACATAATATTTAAATAAAATAATTGTTTTATTTTTGTAAACGTACAACGAATGTAAAACAAAGACACTCAGAAATCTGTAAAAGCGTCAAAAAAACTAACAAATAATCTTGAAAAAAAATAAGTTTGTTCTATTGACAATAGGAGAAAAGGGTTTCCGTCTTTCTTACTACTATTGATAATAAAAATATTTCTTTAAAAATGTGTTCTCTAAAACATATTTTCGCAATTTTTAAAAATCATGAATGTTTAGATAATTAAGTTTTAAAAACGAAAGTATTTACGTTACATAATTACTGATATAATTGTATCTGATAGATATACTTATTTTGAAGTACATCCTGGAGAAACATATTTTAATTGAAGGTTAATAAAATTCAGGACAGCTATTAAATATGAGGTTATTATGAGTATAATTCTAACATTTTAGGAGTTGTCAAAATATATTACAGTAATGATCTGCATTAATTAAATTGATTAAAACTTGATGAACTGGCGACATCACACAACTAAATTATATATAACACTCGCATAAAATAAAAAATAAAAAATAAACATGTATGCCAAGTTAACGCCTTGCAATAAGCAATACTAAGGTCAATTATATTTTTCATGAATCAATAACAATTAGAAATGCAAATTTTTCATAAATAATTATTATTCTTCTCAAAGATTAGTTTTTATGATTTATTTTAGGCTTTCTAAGCAGATCCAGCGTAAATATTTAGTCCCCGAGGGTGTTAGTTAGTTAAATGCTAGATTGTCGCCAAGTGTATCGCCTTGTGGAGAGCTTAGAGTTCTGATTGGATGACCGTGCATGAAGATTTCAGATTGAATATGTAGTAGTTCTTCACCTTGCCCTCATCCCACCATGTCAAGCTGGTCGTGGTGGGGGGAGAAATTTAGCATTAAGTAAGGGAGTTGGGGTTTAATATCATCAACAAATAAAATCTTAGAATAAATTATCAGAAAAATTAAACATTTAAATCATATATTTAAATATAAAAGTGTAAATCGTTTCTATTGAACTTTAAGTTGTTTGAAATTATACTAACCATAGAATGAAAAGATACAATAAGACTTCGGTCAGTATATGTGAATTTTAAAAAGCTGAAATAAAAGACAGCTAGGATTTGTGAATCGTAATTCGTCGGAAACGGAAATCTTAATTACTTTGCTCAGCTGAATCTTATCTCTGAATAATTTGTGCAAGCTTAAAGCAGAGATGGAGCTGTTACATGTTAAAGACGTATACATTTGTCTACACATTATCTTGCCTAGATAACCAGGTCAATTATTAGACATTCTTAGTACTCGTATATGAGTACTTTTATTTAAAAGTGGTAGATATATATTTGCATTATTTTATTCACAGTTAAAATGAAAAATGATTCAATTAGAAAGCTAATAATCAACCTGTTTTTTTCAGCTTTATATTACTACGAGTAAGTGTGTTGTCTAACATGAGTTGTGTTTGTTTTAATATTTATTAAAATTATATTTCAAATAATTCATACCTTTAAACCAAAATGTATAGGTGTGAACTGTTTCCAAATAATTTTAATAAAGAAGAATAAAATATTGTTATTTATTTTTCAAAAACCTAAACTTGACAGTCCTAGTCAATTTCACTCCAATTATCAAGTAGAAAAATACGTAAAAGTATGTATTCGGTATAAAATGTTCACTACAGTCAATAGAAACAAATGCTTTCTTCTTGATGAATAATGATTTCCTTGTCGAGGATTCTTACTTATATTTAAAAAAACATTTTAATATGTATTTAAGAGCTATCAAGTTCACGTGTATATGAACGAACTATTTGACCTCTATAGAAAAAATATTAAATAACTTAATGATACTCCACGGCCCAATAGTCGTTAATCCTATTTGAAGATAGATAAAGACTTAGTTCAGCCATCAGACATTTAACTGGTAATGGATATTAAACATAA
This sequence comes from Dircenna loreta, assembly GCA_963555665.1. NCBI lineage: Eukaryota > Metazoa > Arthropoda > Insecta > Lepidoptera > Nymphalidae > Dircenna > Dircenna loreta. The sequence goes on along the minus strand of OY743093.1, from coordinate 8,174,731 downwards.
ATAATTCCTCCACTTTCTTATAGTTGATGTGGATCAATAATCCCTCCATTTTCTTATAATTGATATGGTTCAATAATTCCTTGGTTCAATAATTCCTTGCTTTCAATATTGTCTGATTACGTTTTGTTGTAATTGTAATCAACAATGTATACACAATTAACATCGGCTATTAATGGTCCTTTTGTTATTATTACTTTCAATAAATTTATATTATGACTATGACCTTAAAATCGATGTTATATCGTTCAATGTTTCGCTATATTATTTTTATATTGTTATGGCAATCGTTATAAAATATTTATATTCGTTTACACGCTGCACACAGGCCGCATACACGCCGCACACAGGTCGCACAAACGCCGCACACACGCCCGCACACAGGCCGCACATGGGCCGCACACGGGCCGTAAGCACGCCGCAAGCACCCCGCATATTATTACAATGATTGTCATACATGAAAATAATATAACGTAGCAAAATGTTTTTAAACTAAATCTAACTACTCTTTGAGACGCTCGTTAGGTATAAATTACACGAAGGAAAATATATTTTCCCAGAGGCCGCAGGTTCGAATCTCTGCCTGTTTTGATTTATTTTTCATTCCATATTTATTAAAAATTTAAAGAAAACATATTTGTGCTTCAAATTTAAATTTCCTTTAATTTTTTTACGACACTTTGAATCTACCGTACGTCATAGAACAATGAAAATATATAACAAATATTTTTAAATGTGATTAAAATGTTCATTTATTAATAAAATCCTATTATTAAAATAGACTTTATACGTCCTTTAATGTGCCTCTCAAGATATTACAATAAGATCTCGTTATCCCTGGCAATTGTTGCTAAACGATAACCACGGTACGCTAAACAAGAGGACAAAATAAACATTTATTAATTTTAATTAATTATTAAGGAAATAATAATCTTGTATAATTATTTTAAAAGATAATAAAATTATATTACACTCGAGAAAAATGTATGAAATGTTGGCTTTCGTCAATTTGATATTTCACAGAACCACTTTTGTGCAAAGAGGATTTTTGCCTGCTGGGTATCCACAACCTCAACGATGCTGATACGTGCTACTTAGATGTAACACTCACAACAGATCTCGAACGTTTACAAAACGTATGCATGAGATTTTTATTTGAGGTAAGAAAGCGAGATCACGCCACAAAGCATCGCCTACAGCTCAAATGGCTTATGGATATAACATCGTCGCAATTTTCATTCTCTTACCTTCTTTAGAAAACTTTTTTCCATCCTAATACTCCTTCTACCTCACCATATTATAAAAAATGATGTTATTTTCTTGATGCCTGCTCTTCTTTTAAAATGAACCGTCGCTCGCAAAATGGTAACTTACTTCAGATTAACTTATATCATACAGGCAGTGATTCACTGTTGAAACGGTAAAACTGTGAAATGCTCTTCCGTGTGAGATGGGACGTTCTAAGTCACTATATAGCTTTAAAATAACCACTTGTTATCTTTGTAATATTTATGATATTCGTATGTCATATAACTGTAGTTGTATGGTGTGTAATAACATAAAATCATATTGAATTAATACGTCAATTAAAAAATATTTAGTATGTATGTGTTTGTTATATCGTATAATGTACTTGGTACCTTATTATATTGTTATATTGTATAAAATACATACATACATGTATGTATTTCGTTTTACCAAATTATTTTGTGTACAAACTATTGCCAGTATACTATAATGTTTTTATGTTTTAATGTCTTTTAATTTGTTGTTCTTTTTTCATATATTTGTGTACAATAAACTGTTGTAAATAAGAATTAAATAGGCTCTTTAAATCAATTCTATAAAAGAATCTCTTCTCTGCTTCTGCAGACACGCGTGGAATGGTTTCATAATATGATTAGAAACGAGTCTACGCCAATGAAAAATAAAAGATAGAATACGCCCGCAAAAATGTTGATGGCGTTCACCTTCAGTATTAAGTAATTTAAATCCCCTCAATTCCCTTCTCCCTCTTCGTATCAATTCCCTTAAGAAACCAAAGCAGCAGCATGCATAGTGTTACGCTACCAAATGCTTGCTAGATATATATGCAAACTTACGAAAGATAATAAAATATCTAAATATGCTCTGTCCGTCGTGTAGTATTTAAGTCTGAAACAACTTATTGCCATGGAAATTTAATGATAACTTAGGAAGGAATATCAAAAAATATTATACCTAAAGTAAATATATTTTTAGAAGCTGCCACTTATCTCGAAAGAGAAGAAAATCTAACACCTAGACAATTTGTCAAATGAAAGAAACTGCATTTCATTCTCATTTTCCAACTTTCACAGGCTTCTTAAGACTTCGATAAGACGATATAAGATATATATAACTTAACCGAGCAGTATGTATGTTCCTTCCATACCTTTTACACTAGCTCGTTGCTATTTTTGGATATCTATATTTGCTAAAGAATCTGGATTATTATTGTTTTTTTGACTCTAAAATTGTTCAATTTACGTTTTAAGTTATTGTTATTAAGCTTAAGAAGGCCAATACGTTCTCGAAATCTTTAATTATTTATTTTATTGTGTTTATCAAACGATACTATCGAAGTTTTGTTGCCCTTCTTGGTTATCTATTGAATGGCGTTGGAGTAATTGACTGAAGCTGATTATTTAGCGAGCAGTTATTTATTGACTTTGGCAGGAGCAGCAGAACTTTGTTATTCCGTTTATACAACTCACTTTTTTAACCTAACATCGTATTAAATACTTGTCTTAAATATTAATCGTAAGACACTATGAAAGAAATTGTTTGTAAATATTTCTTATATGACTTTTTGTAGTTGTTTTTTTATAAAGGAAGATTTCAGGTACAGAGGTGATTGGTAGACAATAAGCAATAACAATTACTGAATAATCGACTAGGATTACGAAAACACCACGGCAATAAGGTGAGCGCAAAAGCAATTGTGAGCTGACACACTGAGAGGTGATGAGGGTAATCGTTGGTTTCTTAATGGGCAGCATGAGCAGTGGCAGCATTCTCTCCGCTGCCGTGTACTCCATAAAACCCCTCAGTCATCACCTTCTTGGCAGTCGGAGAATCCGTAATGGACTATATGAATGATAAAATGTATATCTACTGAGACAAGGAAAATAAATAACGACAACATAAGTCTCTAATTCACCTTACACTTGAGCTGTATTTATGTAGGAAGGTCGTTTGACATAAATGACTTTTCAACATTATAGTACGTCTAGTCACGTAATGTCAGAGAAGGCATGGTTCAAAAGAATATTCTATTTAAAGCTAACTCATTGAGTATGCGACGTGAGCACTTATCCCGAATTAGTGAGGGTGCTTGAATCCACCATGACGTGATGGAGCGTGAGATCCCCGGCGCTAACTTAAACCGATTCTGACTAAATTTATTCACAGGCGTACACCGTCCGAGGGAACCCGACTTGTACATCCTTGTTTAACTTACTTTGGTGGCTTGTCCAAATATGGCCTATAAACTGGAAATTCATTTTATTATGCCTGTGTTTTGGTAGTTCTTGACCACTATCATTGAACATAACATATGGTAATTGCATTTTCCTTTTTCAAAATTAGTACAATTTTTTTCTTATTTTCATATTTGAAAGTAATAAATATGTATTACTATAAAAAGATATTCTAAAAACAATTATTTCCCAATTAATCAATAAAAAGAGGTAACTACTGTGACTGATTTATAATAAAAAAACTATTAACGCTGGGTATAGCCATTTTTTTATTTCTTGGTAGATTGAGATATATTAAAAAAAACACTTTCTTATATTTACATTGAGAACAGGAGTCAAATGCCTGCATATTCTTTCTCACATGAGGAGTTTTCCAAAGTTATTAATATATAAATAAAATTAATGCCGTATTCATAAAGAGTCAATTAAAACCTATAAAATACGTGTTTCATGTTCTCTATAAGATTGTTTAGTTATTTTAAGTTTATATAAACAAAAAAATATGGAACGAGAAAAATGTAAATATTATTTCTATATGACCTACTTGCATAAAACGATGATTAATAATTAATCAGTGATCTGACCTCAAGCGAACTCATCAGTGATATTTAACCTAATTATTTTTCTCAGCTAAATGAAATGCTACTTAATTTGTATACACGCTAAACGGATATCTATCTGTCGCACATTATAGCCAACTAGCCAATCTATGGTTGTACTACTATTATATTTTGTATTGTATACTTATTCTGTACATCTTAAAAGCAATTAATTAGATTGTTCAAACATCATCTAATACTGAAATATTCAAAAAAAACTTTTTTTTATAAGAAATGCTATATAATTTGCATTAAAATCTTAAATTATATTCCAAAAACCACTGGATAGTTACCATTGAGATTATTATAACTATAAATTAAAGAATTGGTTAATTGATAATAGCTTTTATTGTATGAATTATATTATCTTAATTTTAAGAATGAATTCATTTAAAATTATTATTTATTGATGCTGGCATTTAATTTTTATTATATTTAATTGATATGGAATACAGTTTTTAAAATATAATTAATTATTGTATATTAAATGTAATTAATTAGAATTGTATAGATTGATTAATTAAAAACAAAAGAAAAACATTCAATCTCATAATAAAGCAATTGATTGTATTATTTCATTGGTTAATGAAATGAAATGGCTGTGTAATATATATCGTTAAAAATTGTTGTTGGAAAATATATTTACCTGCCTATAATAAGGAAAATGCTTGATTTAACTATATTGCCGGTATATTATTGTCTGTATATTACAACTGTCAAACTATATTTCAAGCAAATAATTATTATTATTGGGAAAAAAGGGACACACAAAATTAAAGACACAATGCTGTATAGCGGTAGATGCAATTACTGCAAGAGTATCTAATTGTTAGCTTTTATAATGTAAGTGGTAGAGTTACATAAACAACATTTTGTGGTTTTATTTGAGTGATATAACGCACAGGCAGCTAGCTGATTTCCGTTTTACCACAAAATGCACTCTTACCTACACGGGTCTAGCTTCGGATGGAGCACTTACTAGTACATTTTCAGATTGATTTTGAATCGCAGCACTATGAAATAGCATACAATAAAGTCATATAGTACAGTTTGACAGAAAACTAACTTAAATTAATTTCTATTAAGTGTAAGTTTATCTAAATAAATAACTTGATTTACCATAAAAGTGTAAACACAAGGCTGAGGCTTAAATTTACAAATGTATATTTCCCTCATTCCTGAAAGTAACACCATTTTTAATACCAAGTGTTTAATTTAAAAATATTAAAAACTAAGATCAGTATTAAATTAAGGGTTAACTATATTTTAAAAAGTAAAATACCTATAGTATTATACTTTGCAACTACGTAACGTAAAGACTATTTTTGTTAATCATTCGTAGCTGTTGTCGTCTTTATTTATTGACTAAATATTTATATTAAAAATAATAATTGGAAAAACGACGTAAAAGCTTTTCTTCTTTGTCAAAAGAACAAGTTTCAAATTACTATATTGTTAGTTTTTCGGATGTGTTTAGAGATTTATGAGTGCTTTTGTTCAAAAGTTCTTATAAGTTATTATGGCTTTCACTGGAAAGCAGCATGTATCTCAAATTTTGGGGGTCCGTTTTTTTTTTCAACATAAATTACTTTTATTATCTCCATAAATAATTCAGTATTTGAATTGTTTAATCACAAACAAAACTTTATTCAAACTATTCTATTGAATGGTCTATTCACCCACAAGACAACTATACATTAATGGAGGCGCACAACGCGTCATGTCGTCATTTCAATAAATCAACGACTTTTAACAGCACTTTTGTTGGAAGTTGACCAATTACTAATACATTTTAATTAACTTAAAATTTACTATTAATATGGACATGATTTCATTGATATATATTTTAATATAAATATTAAAGTATATTTTATTGTACTTTTTTACATTTTCTACAGATAAATATAATAAAAAATAAATTTTGAGGGTTAAACCTGATGTTATATTTTCCGATGTTTCCAATACTTTCCTTCAATCGTGTTTACCGAATAAAAAGATGGATAATGTAAGCAGGTGAAAGAAAAAGGTGTAAAAAAATAAATTCGAGCTTTATTATTTGTATAGATATACAATATATAATGTAGAAATACTAGATACTTTTAAATAAAAGCCACATATAAATAAAATCATTGTAAAAGTAACATTAGCTTATTTTCTTTTACTGTCATGAAGTCAAGAATGAGTAAAATTAATTAATTTAAATCCTATATTAATTTTGATGTCTTCTTTAGTTAATTCTTAGTAATCTAAGAATGCTTATGCTATACAATAAAGATTTATGAAGTATTTCCTGCATTTTTCAAATCAGGGTAATAATAGGTAAAATACTGTTTAATTGCGCTCTAATTATTAAGAAGAGAAAATATTTAAAGTATGTATTCCGTATGCAGCGTGCACCACAGCTAAAAGAAATAAATGTTATCTCCTTGCGCTGGTGATTAATGGCTACCGCGTCGAGGATTGTTCAACCGAGATGAATTCTGAAGCAGCATCCACCGTCCGTGAAATTAACTTTCCTTTTTGAACTGTCAGTTCGTTCATACAAGTTTCTGTGACATGTTATCTATAACATTAATGGAATTATTTATTTGAAGGTCATTATAACAAATTTAACAAAATAATACTTTTGATTACATATAAAAAGTATTATTCTGTTTGATCAGTATACTCTTACATACATTTTTACGAGTATACTGATTTTATATAAACGAAATAAATAAATCCACTTCATTTATCGCTACAATAGGAAAATTAAAGAATTAAATGTCACTCAACAACCCCTGAATTAGAAAGTTTGTATGAGGATAACTAATTGCAGCGAAGGAAATTTAACAGCTAATGGATATTTAACACGCCACCTTCTTATTATTGACGTGGATCAATAATTCCTCGATTTTCAATGTTACCATCAATAAATAATAACGAAAGGACTATTATAAGCCCATGTTAATTACCAACTATGAGCTTGGCGTCCATGTTATTTATAATGTTTATTGTATCGTCGTACAGCAATCGTATATTGAAGTGAATAATAAAATAATAAAGTGCTTTATAAAATTGCTGCAAAATACTGTGTACAATTTGCTAAAGTATACTGTATATAATATTGGATAGAAGATAGGTTTGTTAGCTATATATATTTATTATATAGCTATATATATTTATTATTTTGGCCATATAACTACATAATAGCTGTCGTTCTGTCACCTTATACTGTCATTAAAACAAGCAATACAAAAAAAATTACTGAAAGAATCGTATATTATATTACTCCTTACACCTTCAGAAAATATTTTTGATGAATGAAAGCCAAAAACTGAATTTGAATGCATTTATCATAAGAATGATGTCCTTTATAGCTCATTCATATTTAGTAAACTCATGATTTCATCATATAATATCTGTATATTATAATTATATTTTATGGAATATTCAACAGAAATAACACTTTAAATATTTTATGTGTTACTATTTATATGAACAGTGTCTTCAATGGCATGGACACGGCCGAGTCAATTTATTTATTTAAAACATAAAGATTGTTAATAGATATGATATGGTTCCTATAAGATGTTTTTAGGTTAACTAAATACGTAACTACTTAAGACAGAAGGTCTTTAAGTAGGAACTGAATAAATTAATAATCGACTTGGTATATTACACGGATCTTATAACTTTTTACGGCCAAAGAACTGCGTTTCGAGACTTGGTTTTATTTTTACAAGTTTTGTTTTTATTGAATTTCTTATTTCCAAAATAAATTCTCAAAAAATATGATCATAATTAAATTATGTTAATGTTTTTCGTCGTTTAAGCTTCTTTTATTCAAAAGAAAAATATGCCAAGAAAATATTTTCGAAATGCAATTTGCACCAGAGAAGAAAAGAAATGTTCTATCCTTGTGTTCGTGATTAATGGATGCTGCGTCGAGGATTGTTCGACTGAGATGAATTTTGAAGCAGCATCCACCGCCAATAAATTCAAATTTGGTCTTCAAACTGTCGTTTCGTTCACATAACTTTCTATGACTTTTCATCTAACATATAAAAGGTATTATACATCTGAAGTTACCATTTAGCAAAAATAGTTAAGTTACCTACATACTTTCAACATTATCTTAAAAATTAGCCATCAAGTAGTGGCTTATTTTTAAAATCCAAATGAAATTAAATTTAAAAGTGAAGTTTCTTTTTTGATTTTAACTAACTAATATATTACATACTATTATTATTTCTTTATTATTACTATTATTACTTTACCGTTATATTCTCTACTCAACATTATAGGGCTAGAAGTGTTTACTCTCTCTATAAATATTATAGGACCAAATATTTTATTATTTTTAAAATGTAAAATGACAAACAAATTCATATTTAGACTTTTTTTTTAAAGAGAGCCAATCCTTTCACTGGCGGTTCTGTATTGCTTGTTTTAATTGCAGTATTAAGAAACAGAACGGGCAGCTATTGTATATCTGTGCGGCCTGTTGTGTCGGATCTTTTTTATTTTAAACGATTTCTGTGTACACAATGGAGACTTGACTTGTAAAATTCAACTTTTAGTCTAAAAAATGTGTAGCAATCAAAAAAAATAACGCCTAAAATTTTTTAATCTCACCATTATTATGCCTATAAATAATATGTTGTTTTTAAAAGAAACATGAAACCTTTAATTATTTTAATATCAGTCATCAATGATTTAAATATTAGAAAAAAATCTTTACAGGTAACTTGATTTTAAAACGAATAAGTATTTGGACGCTTAACAAAAATAAGTAAAACAAGAACATACAAATACGTTTAAACTCACTCAGACGACGTTGACCTGTGAGCTGATTTAGACAATATCGCTTTAAGTTAGCGCGCTAGATCACACAGTTCCTCGCGTCATTTCATTGTGGATTCAAGGACTGTCAGTAATCCGATGAACTTTAATACTAGTACAGTTTTAAATGCTGAATAAATAAAAAAAATAAAAGTAAACCCATTCGGATATATTTAAACTAACTAAGCTATTAAAACAAACAGTGAAATTAATAATTATGTTTGAATCCCCTAATATACAACCGACAAGAAAATTTGGTTAAAGAAATAGCAGCAGTCGTGTGAACTACTGGACCTAGTACGATTCAGTGGAGAGGAATATGAGACTTATGCTAGTGATTTTTTTTGGAAATGTAGCACTTCATCATTTCATATGTACATCAATACGTAATCTTTAGGTTCTTTTTTACTCTTTTTACTAAATAGGACGGTAATTTATTCTAATGGGTGTAATGGATCTGTATTTTAACGCCTTACAATATTTACAAATATTTGTCATTTCCCCAATTGTTACTAATTTGTCGGCAATATAACCTTTACCCGGATCGTAGTGGAATACGCTCGTTCCAGGATCACAGGAGTACTGCTTCCACGAGATCACTTCATTTCACTGCGTCGTGTATTGTTGTATGGAACGTATACGAATTTGTTACATTCTAAATCTATCAACTTAATTTTCATACGCGTATAGATTTATATATCCCTTGTTCTATTATTCCGGACATAAGCGTCGACGTCGATTTTTCCAAAAGTTGTGACTTATTAATAGGAAATTGGAATTCATTTTTTTTTTAATTAATCGTGATCCTTTTCATGAATATAATATTTAATATATTCACCTTCCTTTATCAAATACAGTACAATCATTTAGAACAAATATGGTATGACAAAATATATCGTAATTTAGAAGGACCACAGTTTTCTATTAATCTACCTTTAAAATCCAAGTCTACTTTGTATCTATAGAGTACATTTAAAATAAAACAGTACTGACAGCGCTAGCTGCTACACAATAGCAGCTCTTTGTGTACTCTAATACTGTAATTAAAATAAGCAATACAAAAAACCATTAATAGGAGTGGTCTTCCTTTAATAAAAGAAACTATTTAAAGACTTGATAAAAAAAGATACAATAAAGTAAAAAGCTGACTTTAAAAATAATGAAATTCTCTGCTCAATATTTAGAAAGGAACAAACCTCTAGCACTATTTGATTCCTTTATAATATACAACCGAGCAGAAAAAAGCGAAACGATAAATAAATATTTAGTCCAAAGACTTCGAGACATATTCAACAAATTTAATGCACAAAATATCGTATGAAAATTGCCGTAAAAATCTTTAAATAAAATAATTGTTTAAATATTATTTCTAAACTTGTAAAAAAGATGAAAAACTCCAGAAAAATGAAGTATTAATCTTGATCTTGTTTGATTAAATTAAGGTTTGACCTATTGAAAATAGAAGACTGTTTTCCATCTATTTTCCTTGTGTTGATTCTGAAAACAATTATTTTCTCAATTGATAAATACAAAAAGATTACATCTATGACTATTGTTTTTATTAATAGTATAGTTATTAGTAGTAATTATAGTATTTTACTTTTTTAAATAAAAATTTTACATGCCGTGGATAGCGAGATTGTTTAATTAAATTTCGTCAATTGATTACTCAGTAGTGGGCCAGCGCTGTGACGTCATTTGTAATGGCGACGTGTAGACTGAGTCGTTTTGAAAACTATGGATAATCCAATAGTCACTTCTCTTGGAGGCGCGGCACTGGTCACTTCTCTTATACGAAACTGTCGGTTTGCCTAGAACAATTAGTGAGTGCGCGTTACATAAATGAGGCTATTATACAATACAAAGTTGAATTATAATACAGTATCAGTGTTATTATTTTACTACACCGCCAATATGTCACGCCGAGGCTGACGTTCCTACAGCTCCGCCATCGCTGCCTTTGACATATAATAAATAAATCTTATATTTTTTTTATTGTACGCTAAAAAATATATTATCTATGAATATGTTTAGCCACATTAAGTTTATTGAATCATAATACATTTATAATAAAAAAAATATCGAAACAATCAGTATTTAAACCTCCAACCTCTGGAAAACTGTTCCGCCCCTCTATCAATCGAGCTACTGTATCATGATCCGCTTTGATGATTCCAATATTTAACATTCAATAGTCTTTCTAATAGGTTAAAATTATACTCTCTCAGTTTGATTAATAAATATAAATGTTTAATTTTTGACTAAAATTTTATGAAATATTTAATTTCATATTTACTAAGTAAATGAATATTTTATATTTTACAAAACAATATTTTTCTATAAAAAATAAAACTAGCACGCAAAAAAATTGGACATACAAGGTATTTTAGGTGTAATGTATGCTTCTATATTGTTTATCTAATATGAATGACTTGTTGGTTGTTCCTATCCTAAGTAAATAAATTGAAAAAAATACGTACAAAAATGTTGACTATTTTTACACAGAAGGCACAGTCGTAAATTCGAAAAAAAACTGCAATACTATTAAAAGTTTGGAAAGATACAATAACACTTCGGTTAGCCTTTTTGCATTTAAAAAGCTAAAAAAGGACCACTGGGATGATTAATGAACAGTGAGCCACAATCAAAGTCCGTGAACACGTTTATCTAAATTACTTTTCTCAGCTGAATCATAAAGCTGAATAATTCGTACAATCTTAAAGCATAGCAATACTACATATTGATGCCGTATATATTTGGATACACGCTATGGTACTTACTCAAACAGGTTAATTATTGGGCATTTTTAGTAGAAGCATACTTCGATCATAAAAGTAGTAGTTATACTTATATATTAGTATTATTTTCTTCGCAGTCAATATGATTAAACAAGTTAAAATTAATGTAAAATGATTCAATTGGAAAGTTGATACTTTTACCATAAAATGTATAAAAAAAGGGTTATATATAACTTAGAATGCTTAAAAAGATTTATGTATGTTTTACAGATGGTTCAAATTTATTTTAAATACACAAAGCTACTTCAATAAATTAAATCTTTATAGTTAATATTTAATTTATTGATTTGAATAACTTTTTAACAAAATAATAAATTAAATTAAGTTATACTATAACTATTCATATGAATCGCTCCCAAATCAATTATGTTAAAAATTTGGTTTTTCAAAATATTTAATAAATAAATAACAATAATAAATAACTTTAACAATGGTATTCAGTAACACTCATTCAATGCTCATAGTGCAGAAGAAAAAATACGCATAGTATGGTTACGCAATGAGATGTATTTCTTTGCACCACATTTAAATGAAATAATTTTCTTCTCCTTAACTGGTTAGCCATGGTTGCCACGTCGAGGATTGTTGGACCGAGATGAATTCTGACGCAGTATCCACCTCCCGTGAAATTAACTTTCCTTTTTGAACCGTCGGTTCGTTCATACAAGTTTTTGTGACATGTTATCTACAATATTAATGGCAATTTAATACATTTGAAGTTACCATTGAACTCAGAAGCGGGATTGTTACTCAGAAGCGGGACTAGGATATCCTAGTCCCGCTTCTGAGCTGTAGACGAAAGCCAAACCATTCAAACAATATTGCTCGAATTTAGTATAATTTTATTCCATTTCCACTAATCACTAAGACAATGATTGTACAATAGTAGTTTTCCCTTAATAATTCATTAAAAATCACAATTCATTTATTTCTCCACTTGTTACCGTGGTGACAACCATCCTTTGCCAATTGCTCGGGAAAATCAGTCCTTTTTGTACCTTCTTCAATGGCACCAAAAAGATAGTATACGTAGTACTCGTATTAATAGTAGTACAATATTTAATATATATGAAATTTAACAGATATACCTACATTAATTTATTATAATAATTACTTTTGATTGTGTTTAGTTAATTTCAGCAATGGTCAAATTATATCCATGTAAATATATCTATATATATATATATATGGTTCTTTCATGTCTTTTATAATCACATTACATTATTACAACACACACTAGTCACTCTTAAAGCTCGTTAGGTCCTCTGATTTTTTTGAAATTTGACATTACAATTTATTTATTTAAAAAGATAGTTTCAAATTAAACAGCATGATATAAAATTGATTTCTGTAAAATTGATTTCTGTAAAAAAAACTAAAAAGACCTTAAAAAGATACAAAAACGTTACTTTGAGCTTGTGCATTTCAGAGGGTAGGCAGACCATAAGGATAACTGGGATAACAGTAAGCCGACACCCCAAAATACGTCAACAAATGATATCTTATTACTTTTCTCAAATTAGTCATAATATTGGATCATTCGTACAGCAGCTGAAAGCATAGTTGGGTATGTTAAATATCAAATCCAAATACATTTTCAGGTCGGTACTCAAGCTGCATCTTATGTCGCTGATATTCCACCAAGATATAAGAATCATTGTCAGAACGTACATTTAAACCCAATGTCCGTGTTTTTAGTTTTAAATGGGAATACAATACATTTATGAAACGTCACACTCTTGTTGCGATTCCAAAGAGTAAATCTTTCATGGATACTTTTTACTTACTTATATTTTTTTTGGTTACGTGAGCCACAGATAATATATTAAAAGGAAGAAAAAATTTAAGAGCCTTTAATTAAATATTTATATTGTTTTCGGTAGTGAAAGGTACAATCCTTACCTCACTCCTAAATGGTAGGAGCATCTCCAAAAAAAAGTTCTTATTTCAAATATACTGAATGTAATATTTTTATTACTCTCAAAATAAAATATGATATTTGTTGTCATTTACACTCCTATTATTGAGAAGAAGAATAAGCCAAGAGTATGTATTCAGTATGCAATTTTCACCACAGAAAGATATAAAATATTTATTCTTGTGCTGTTGATTAATGGTTACCTCGTCGAGGATTATTCGATCGAAGTGAATTCTGAAACAGCACCAGCATCCGTGAAATTAAATTTTGTCTTCAAGTTGTTCGTTTGTTCAAACTACTTTTTTGTGACATTTTATCTGACATAATAGGAAAAAAGTATATATTTTAAGTTACCATTTAATAAAAATCATAAAAATTATATCCTTTCACTATACTGTATTTAAGAGTTTAATTATCACTGATGTAGAAAAAACTATCAGATTGAATATATCCTATCCATTTATTAGAAATATTTAAGAATTTCAAGTTGATTCCCGGTCTCGGAATCGGAAGTATAAGTATTAAGAACGCCACCATCTTACTATTGATACAGATAAATAATTATTATACTTATATTTAAGAGTATTAAGAAGTATTTACTTCAAAAAGAAATGTAGCAGTAGCTGCAGACCGTCAAAGTAAAATTTGAAATAGTTTAGTTTGATATTTAAAAAAAAAAATACAACTACAAAATGACGTATAATGTTTTTTGAATACTCTTATTCTATTATTTAACTCCGTATTTACCACTAACACGGTCTTTGTTACTGATGTACTTGCACTTGTTCGGGGGGCCCGGCGGTGCCATGCTAACTCAAGCAAAAAAGCGACACCGCCGTCCCATCCTTTTCTGGAAGCAATTCAAGCCATTCACATCCGCTATAAATTCGTTGTGGATAAAAAAGAAGCCTGAATTTTAGGAACCAAGAAAGTATTGTATAAACACTGTATTTTAAATTTCATTCAATTTGAACCAGTAGTTTAAGAACATGTACAATCAAGGAAAAATAAAAATAAAAATATTTTGCACACGCAAAGTTATATTTGCAGTTAATTAATTCATCATTGTACTAATATAGGTGTAGATAAGATAGGTGCGAGCAAGCACGGCTCGCGCATAGGTGAATGTAAAAGGTACCAGAGTGGAAAAAAAATAGGGATCTACAAAAAGAAAAAAATCCATCAAAAATAATACTTATAAATATCAGATTAGTATTACGAGTAGACATCGGAGGAGTTACACAAAAATTAGTATATAAGATAATAAATAATGGAATAGCAATTTTTTACTAGTGAGGAGTTTATAAATTGTTTAATTATTTTCTAAACCTCTGAAATAATAATTTAAAATAGCTAAATCACTATGTGTAAGTAGGAAAATACAAAATAGCCATATAAACTAAAAACAACTTTTAAAATAATTATTGAAGAAATTAGAAGAGATAAAACTAGAAGATTCATCTTATATTTAAGTATAGACAGTAAATACGTTGTAACTTTTGATCTTGCAACTGCTTCTGAAACTTTCTATACTAATAGACCTACTCCAGCTAAAACAACTTTATTAGTAGAATCTAAGTGACTGCCGTCGCCCATGGACATTTGCAATTCAGGAGCTACAAGTGCGTTACCAGGCTTTAAGAAGGGAATACGCTCTTTTCTTGAAGGTTTGAATGTCGTATTTGTCCGGAAATACCTTAGGCGACAATTTGTTCCACAGATTCGTTGTACTAGGCAAAACATTTCTCGAGAAGCGTACAGTGGTGGAGCGCCAGCTGTTGACGTAGTGTGGGTGGAGGTTTTGTCGCGATGGACAATGGCGAAAAATCACCTTCTTTTTATTCTGGCTTAAGATTTCTTTGGACAAATTTTAATTTTGGTTATATATTTGGTGTTTCTGATATAGTTAATAACTGCGTTAAGCGTCGTTAACACTGTTGAAAGCTTAAACATATGTATTCAGCGCTTGAAAATCATATTTGAATATGTCAATAAACATGTTAAGTAAGGTTAAGATTTTCACTTTATATTTATAAAAAAATATATAAAGTTCATTAGACATTGCGTTCTTGGGATTAGTAAGGGTGCTTGAATCCACAATGAAGCGACGCAATGGAGCGTACGAGGGGAATCCCCTGCGTTAACTTAAACCACAGACAAACATCGCCTGAGTGAACGCGAACGTAAACCTAACGTAACGTATACTTATAACGTATATTTATTATAAAATGGATTGCCTGTACATTTAAACTAAATTTTGTAACGCAAATAAACTAAAACCATTCATTAATACCATCATCAATATATGGATAAGTAAAACATTATTGCTGGTAAGTTTAGAAAATGATTATAAATCTATTTTTCTGTATTGCCACATGTTCCTTTAGAATATAAGCTGTAGTTTACAATCCAAGTTTCCATTGTCTACACAGAAAACGTTCAAAATAAAACAGATGCGACACGACAGGCCGCGCACTGTTCTCTAATACTGCAAATAAAACAATCAATACAGAACAACCTTAAAAGGATTGACATTTTTTAATATAAAAAACTATATTTTTACTCTTTAGAACTTCAAAAAACCTTCGAAAATCTAAAGGTTAGAAATTTGTTTCTTATGTATACATTTTAAGAATAATGAAATCTTCTGTTGTGAATAATATGAAAGCCCTCTGTGTAAAGGCTTTTAGCTCTTGTATGTACCTCCGTAAGATAATGAAATGGATAAATAAAAAAGAATAAAACGTTTAATAATTATGTAGTCCATTTGTATATAATAACAATTTACAGCCAAAGAATTAAAGGCATACGACCAATTTGATACAAATAATTTAAACAAATAAAAAATAATACTTTATCAGACTCCTATAAATATGTAGAAATAATTTGAGTCACTTGACAACAGTAAAAATTACTTAACATTTCTCGTTTCAAAATAAATTTTTAAAATAAGTAATTAATGATATTAACGAATTATTAAAATTGCTAAATATAGACCCCTAAATAAATTGTAACACTTATTAAGAATTTCATATAAATTCGGTGTCAAATATAAAAAACTACTATTTTATTTTTTCAAAAAATAAATTTCCTTCTTATTTTTCAATCTGATATAACTTATTCTACAAAACACATATCCTTAACCTAAACTCTCATTCTGCCCATCATTGACTACGCAGATACCTGCTACTTGTATTCCAAGGATGCCAAAACTGTCCGTTTTATTCCCGGATTTGGGAAATACGAAGAAATACTCGCAATTTTTTTGTCTTCTTTAAAGCATTCTTTATAATCCAATCTTCCCATGCTACTGACGTGAATCTCCTTGTCTGCCGCACCTTTAAGAATATTCTACTTAACCTAGAATAATAAAAATAGTATTTACGTGATGTGAAAAAAAAACTTAAATTGAAAATAATATGTTAATCCTTTTTTATATTATTTCTTAATAAGAGATTTTAGTCTGTTTTCTCGTGAATTATACCGGGTTGTTGAAAAGATTCAAAGTTATAATTTTAAATAACAATACATTTCACTCCTGAAAATGTCAGACTATAAGATAATTAATAGAGGTACTGTCATGGTACTGTCATGTGGGTGCTGGTCCTGGTTTATCCTGCCATCATGCTTATCGAAGACTAAGAACAACCATTGTGACTTAAGTTGTCATTGCGGTGCTGAGTGATAAGTTTTATGCAATCATCGTTAATTTTATTCACAAATGTGCTGAAATCTTTATTTTAAGTTATGCGAAACAACCATCGGCGTGGGACGATTATTCTAGTAAGACTTCTTGCTTGTCCGCAATATTTTACACATTTAAAATAATATCTAGAATAGATTCATGAAGTATTAAGAATATCAATACTGTAAACATTGCTTACAGCAAACGTCACAAAGCAAAAATGTCCTGTTTTCTTTACGTACATACGTTTTTTACCCTAAAATCTATAGACGGAACATTTGAAAGAAAATAACTTGACTTACTTGCGTTTCACCCAGCAACAGCAGCAAAAAAAAACATGATAAAATTACAGTTTTTTAATTGCATTTTCATATTGTGCAGATGTTCCTGACCGTGGACTTAAAATCACTGTAGACTATCGTGAAATTATTCTGAGGCGTCAAGGTATGTTGGAGTGACGCGTCATCATACTAGAATATATCCAGTATTATGATATTATAGTTCAAAATTAGTACGCATCATACATCATCGTACGTACCACTATGCGTACGTACGATACGACGAGCTGGGTTAGGTATGGTATCCTCACATCGCAGAAAATAAATTACTTTTTGAAGGTAGTAAAAAATGACCATTCCGAGAATACATTTTTCTTATTGTCCGTAATCAGAGGGGTCAATTTGAGTTCTTAATTTTTAATTGAATCAATTGTTCCGTTTCTACACATTCTTATTTTCTTACTGACCGCCCACCTGACCAACGTTAAAAAACAGAATAAAAAGAAACTTGCCTCATACTAACCTCGTACACGGCATCTTCGGTTGACCCTTAACCAAATTTCAAACTTGAATCAGAAAACCACAGAATTTGTACAAAATACAGCTTAATAAATACTTAATTAAACATTTTTTCAGTAAAATTATATGAATTTATTAAATCACCTTAAAGTAACTTCAATTATACATTTTGGTTATAACAAAGAACAATAATTGCGCTCATTCAACAATATGTAGATTATAGATTGTTCTTTATTGTCTCTATAACAGTTTACAAATTATCTCACGCTTTGACTATATTTGATAAAATCGAAGAATTTATGTATCAATGAAACTTTATGCATAAGATTTATCTTTTGATTGACTTTTGATAGCATCATAGTTTGTGTCGCGTGCTTTTCAAATAGATACTAGAGGATAGGACAAACCGACTGACTAAAGTCTCCATTGGTAAATATATTAATGTATCGAATTTATGTCCAAAGAAAAGATTTTACTGTATCTGAACTCTAGCTGGTAGTCGCGAAAACCTAATACTATACTAAAACAATTTTTATGGGCTCCGGCTCTGGACAGATTCCCAGGGGTTTGGACGCAGGTTTGGATAATTTCCGGTTTGTTGAATTTATAAAATTTCGAGCAACTATTTAATCAATTGATATTTTTAATAACCTCCTTCAGCTAATTTTATGATGCAGCCATTTTAATTAAGATAAATAAATGCTAGTAAAATAGCAATATTTAGTTTCAAGGAAAGTTAAGGGTAAATATATTTGAATGACCTTTTTTTAATTAACAATATAACATTTTTTGTATTTTGGTAAATAAGTATTAAAAATGAAATACTATACAATTACTTATATTGTTTTATAAATTAAATGAGACATTTGTATGCGTTAACAAATAATCTTTAAAATGATAGAAAATGTGTTTGTGATAATGTTACCAATTGATTTTGTACAAACTGATGTACATTCTATTATATTGCATATTTTGAACGAGATTCAATTGTTGTCACAGCAGGTAAATCAAACCAGTAAGTAAACTGTTATGGCGTTCTGACCTCGCAATGGTTTTAGTCGCTGGGGTGGAATTAAATGATTTATCGTCTACGAATCCAATTTTCAGGAGTCTCTGTAGCACTTTATAATATTAGTGTTTATTTCGTACATCTGTTTGCAATATTATTTGTGTGTTTGTTTTAGTCCAATTCTTGTATTTTTATTGAATTTCGTTTATTGTAAAGTTCAATTGTTGTTTGAATAATATTGCAAACTTTAAATACTTAATTTCTTTATGTTTTGGGAAGAACAGAACGATATTTTCTTTTATTTGCATGAGAAAGATATGCAAGAGGTTTAAAATAGGTTAAAAAAAATAGGTATTTGGTTATTTGGATCAGTCAATTAATATTTCAAAGTTAGTTAGCTGTGTCCTAAACACTTTAAAATATTTTTTTAGAAATATAACTAACCCTACTCCTCCTGCTCTTCAATTTCAGATTCCAGATCAAATTTATTCTACAATTAGGGAAAGTTTCCTCTAAATTCTAAAAATCACTCATGTAACATCTAGTATTAATAATCAGTTCATTTATATAATATGCTGTGTTTTCTGGCTTTATTTATATATTATATATATTTATATATTAATAGTTTTGCTGTTTTTTAAGTGGTTTGGTCATCCACTGATGAGCGCTTTTATAATAAGTTATCTGGAATATTGTGATGTATATCCGTACTATGACATATACAAAAAACAAAATCATATTGAGACAATGCAAAAGTGGTTTCTTTGACAAAAGTGGTGTTAAACATTTCGAAAAAATCAATTCGTAATAATAATGTTTTTTTACGTGTTATGTTGATCTTAAATGTCCCAAATAGTTGTGTTGGTGGATTTTTCTAAATGTTTCACTTAAAATCATTGCACAGAGTATACACTAAGAATTTGTAAAGTTAAAAAATATATTGTATTTATTTATTAATTTTATGTTTCCTAGTTATGTTACTACATGAGGAGCCTGGAGGACTACAGCAGGTTTGAAACTTATATTCCCGTTTTTGTGAAAATGTTGCCGTGTATGGCCATGGCAGACTTTTTATCCTGTCCTCATTGATCGTAAGTTGATGCGTCTTACCACCTACCACTACATTTCATTTCCCATCAGGTGGAATGTAGTCAAGCATCAACTTAGTTACATGTAAAAAAAATACCACCGTACTGCTATGTTCCGATAGGATTATTAATGATTCCTGGATTATAAACTTGTACTTGTAATTCTAGTGCTTTCAGGATAATTAGCAGTTTTTCAGATTGCAATATTGGATTTGGTCTTTAAATTCCAAGGACCGGACATTGTTTAGTGAAGTTGATTATTGATTGAGCTGTGTGACCTAAGCCAAATCCAATGGAAGTGTTCAAGAAGTCAGGCTGCAATTGTGAAACCACCCGTTGGTGATTCATTTTTTGAAAAATTATCGGGAATAAGCTATGACTTCCGTTTCTTATATAGAACGGTTATATTTTATTTATAGCATTCCTAGTTTCTTCAGGGAGGACGCTATTTATATATTCGAGTTTTCATTCAACTCCATTTCCTCTTATACTGCGATATCTTCATAAAACATCTTATAATAAGGAACTACTGTTTTTAATGTGTCTGTTCTGCGATATTTCCTCTGTATGGTAGATTTTTTATTTTTACAGCCCAGTATTTAGATTTACTTATTTCCTTGTATGCATTTTGATTCCGTCGGTTCTTATTAAACATTTCCCAATAGTTTTCATAGTCTTTCTTTTTCTATATTTTCTTATGTTGTATTTAAAATCTCTGCCAATTTTCGCTTGCTGTTTTCTTCTGTCTCGTGTATCCTTTGGGGCTAAAAAGTTATATGTTTCTTCCAGTAGTTTGATAATGGTGGCCGTTGACAGTATTTTTTTAGACTAACTGAACGTAAATACACAAAGTTATGAATTCGTAATTTACGATTATTCTGTAAAATTGTGCGCCATATTAAAATTGAAATTAAGTAACGTGAATTATACATTTTAATTATAATATTCAACAATTGGTAAGATTTACAATAATTACGCTCATTCAACGATATTTACATTACATTTACAATTACAGTTTTCTATATTTGTTTCATATAACAGTTTATAAATTATCTCATGTTTCGGTTGTATTTGACAAAATATCTGGGCTATATGCCAACAAAAATTATGGAAAAGGCTTATCTTTTGTTTGTTGAATAGATAACAATAAAAACTCCTAACCTAACTAATGGATAGGTATATCATAAAGGTATCATGATTCAACAATTCAACGGCTTTTAATGATACCTTTATTGAAAGTCGGCCAATTACTATTGGAAAGCAGTTTCATTCATCTCTAGATTTAACGTAACTATGGATATAATAGTAAAATAAATTAATATTTGAATTAAAATGTAATTTGGTTATACCAATATATATTTTTAAAACGTTTTTGGTAATATTGTTAAAACAAAGTATTTTTACCATGATTAAGATCAAAATATATCATATAAGTAAAGATTATAATGATATTTCCACTTAGACACGAAAGGAAAGGACGAACCGACTGACTAGAATCTCCATTAGTAAATTTATCAATATATCGAATTTATGTCTCAAGAAAAGAGTTCGCCGTCAAAGAAGTCTTTCCTTACCGTTCTTATGGCCATGTATAGCATGCTATTTTAATTTGCAATGTATGTTTTGTATTTAATTTAATTTATTGTATTTAATATATATGTTTTGATTTTTCTCAGTAGTTGCTGTATCCTTTCAATATTATTCTATACAGCATGGATTTGAATTTTCTAAATACGCTGATCATAGATATTTAAATACCTCCTTCCCTATAAAGACACAATCCCACAAATGAATCAAAACATATCGTTAATACTCGATACTTGCTTTGTTTATGTTTGCTGATTGAAAACCGTCCCGTCGCTCTACCAATTGAGCCACGGTTTAGTTACCGGCTATGATGAATTTCACGTTCTACATATGAACGTCTTTATTCAGATGGAGGTGACATATAAATATTTCTTTCGATAATCTTAACGTATATTTCTAACTTTGAACAAACATACCTGTGAATGTGTGCATGTGAGTTTGTTTATAACTTTTATTAGCAAACTAAGTAACTAACTAACTAACAATGTTTTTTTTTTGTTCCATTTATAACATAATCAACCTGTGGAATCAATAATCTCACATTTTTAAGATCTGTAAAATAAACATATTTTATAGGTATATTTCATGACTTTTTTATGTTTTTCAATACTGTAAAATTAAAAACATTAATTAAGATATTCGAAAGATACCTCATGCATGCTTCCGTCTCGATAAAGACGATTGTATACAAATGGTAAATTCATCGAAGCAGGTAACGACGCGGTGGCTTAATTGGTAGAGCGACAGGACATATTTACAGACATTCAAACATTTATAGTTTAAGTTTCTATGTATGTGTGTCTTTTTGTATGATTTACGTAACAGAAAACAATGAAGTATTACGAAAACACAAAGTTTGGTTCGTTACTATTCGTTTCAAGTATGTACGAGAAATTATTCTTTAATGAATTTATACGTTTGTATACTTGATAAATATATAAACGGATTTATGGGGTAAAATAAAAAAAAAATATTACCAAGCAGCCCAGAGAATGAACTTGAAACCGGAACCTTAAATTTTTGAAATTTAGTTCGAAGCTACCTGCAAGCAAGATTTATACAGGGCTGAGACAATTTACATACTTATCAGTGACAGTATGTTTAATGGATATTTCGATTACAATTGTTGTCACAGCAGGTAGTCTATAGTAGATCACTATAAATAGTAATACTGTCCTAACCTAGTGATTGTTGGTTCAATAGGTGTAAAATTAATTATTTATCGTCCTCGTTTCGATTGTTCATTGAGAGATCCTGACACAGTTACAGTTAATTTTACAGGTACATTTATTGTTTTTATAGTATATTTATTGGTTTAAGCGTTCATCAGGTTAATTAAACTAATAAACATAGAAACTCAATTAATTAAATCAAGAGTTCATTAAAAAATTACAGTTTTAATTTAAGTACAGCAATTCAATGTACAATTTATACATATATTTAATTGCAAAATGGATTCACTTTCATTTTTTTAATTATTATTACAATCTTAAATTCTGTCTTTTTGCATAAAAATTCAAAAAGGCAGTTCATTAAGAAACTTTGTTTTCGCTTTCTTAGTTTTTCTTCTTAGTTTGTTATAAAACCTCAGATAGATTTGTCCTTACATTATATTGTATCTTATATTCTAAGCACGTCTAACGCTGCAAAGAAACAAAATACGAATCCTTGGAGACACAAGAAATCTCTTTGCAGTGTATATTTCCTAGTGCACCTGACAATTTAATAAAGTATAGGTATGGGTGAAGAAAAGGTGTGAGTATGAATAATAATGAAAAATAAATAATAAAAAATACATCTATGACAAGGAGTTTACAAATATACAAAGAGTAAATGGAATGAACAAATATCCACTAAATATTGCACTCAACAAATGCAAAATAATCAATGAATTGAAATACCTTTCTATGAAATTATTTTAGAATCTGTATTAGATAATTAAACCTATAACTTATATAATTTCAAATTCAATAGAGCTCCTTATTCTATAGAACAATCGTGACCTAGCTGATAGATACGGCTCAAACACAAACATATACATCATTGTAGAAGAGTGTGAATAGTAAACCAAAACTACGTGTAAAACTATTAATAAATATCATAGACATAAAACCTGCAATGTTTGTCTTGACCAAAAAAAAAATTACTAAAAGAAAATGTAATCACACGACACCATATTGTATCGGAAAATGGAGATCAAAAAATATATTCCATTCTTTATCTATTTGCCTGTTTGGAAAATTCAAAAAGTAGATAGAGTGATAAATTTTTAGCTGCACTGTATAGAAATATAAGAACCGAGCCGTAAAACATGCACGGATAGTTAGAAGAAACTCCATAGAATCAGTAGAAGGAAATTGCCTAAAAAGACAAGATTTATAGATAACAAGGAGCACAGCAGTCAGCAGAGCTTCTAGCCAATACAGAAGGTATAGGTTTTGCCACAAAACTATAGACTATCATACGGAAAACCGGGATCCGACAACGAAAAAATACCATCGGATTGACAACTATGAAATGACCAAGGATGATACATTTTATCAATGTAAAATGTTACCGACAGACAATAGCACACATTTCCAGACGCTGCATGTGTGAATGCGATCCAAACATCGGTGAAATAACAATGTCAATTATAAAAAGTTGGTCAATTAATATATTGGCAGACTTAGAGAGCAGGCTCGTATTACTGACCTTTGCCGAAAATGTTTTCCGCATCGCAATAGAAAGGAATACTACTTCCGCGTACCCATCTCAGTAATTAACACCCAAACTCCAAGTTATTCCATTGAGTACATTTTTCCAATATGACAATCCCTATCCCAATCCTAGCTGTCCTCGCTTGTAACAATCAACACAAGACTAGATGATGGTCCAGTTTGTTTTGTTGGAACGATTTTTCAGGAAAACTTTGTTATATTTTTTAATTACAGTTGCGTCACTAAAATAAATATTTTCTGTGTGACATTCTAATTAAGGGAAACATTTAAAATGTTGATAATTATAATTAAGATCGCTACATAAAATTAACCATATATTTTTAAGCAGCACTCATTTATTTCTTCCTTTGTATAAATAAAATAAACTAAAGGAAAAAAACAGGTTCATTTAAATTGGTTTCATTCCTCTAAGCTTCACGACAAACTCCTTTAAACAACCTTGTACGTCACTTATTTTAGATAA
The DNA here is from genome assembly GCA_963555665.1 of Dircenna loreta. Classification (NCBI taxonomy): domain Eukaryota; kingdom Metazoa; phylum Arthropoda; class Insecta; order Lepidoptera; family Nymphalidae; genus Dircenna; species Dircenna loreta. The sequence continues at coordinate 8,149,746 of OY743093.1, read as the reverse complement.
TAATAACCAAAAAAATACTATTTTCGTATTTGTGGATATATAAACGAGTTAACGAGTTAGTAATTCCACTAAACTGAACATTTCATACTTTTATCTGTTGGAATATTTAATTTTCGTTTATTATATATTATATACTCAGTTTCATAATATTTTGTAATATATTATTGTTAAATAGATATATCATTTTAATAATGGTATAATAGTAGATAGTTAAATATGTATTTTACTTCATATTGGTTTATAAATGTTTTTAAGCAATTGTTTGAGCTAAATTTGTACTGTAGGTCTGATCAGGCCGGGATCAAATTATTTTAAGTACTCAATTTACTAATAAATATGTCTATGCCTTTAGTAAAGCATCTAGTATATGAAATATTTTAAAGAGAGAAATATGTCATTACACAATTATTATTTTTTACATAATATTTGGATAACGATTATGTATTTTAGACTATTATTATTTAAGGATATTAAACTTCTCTGCGATAAAATTTTTCCTCAAATCGGGTAGCAACATTTTTTTTAAATAAAACTATTTTAACCAAATTATCTCGCGTATTTTAAATTATAAACTTTAAATTTAGTCCGATGCTTGCAGCTATTGTGTTCACTGCAAAATTTTGGTGTCAGTCAATATGTCAGTTAGTTAATCATCTACCTCTAAGGGTGAATAAAATTTTGTCAGCATTGAGTTCAGGATACTTATGAAACGCATTAACAGTATTTTGAGACCTCATAGTGCTGTCACAGACATGGGAGTTTATTCTTAGGTCGGTCCCATTAGTTAGAGATTCTCCAACGATCTTTTCTATTCAAATTGGGTTGTTATAAATTCAATAGCAACAACAATTGTCGACTCGGCGACGTACACGTCGTACGGTACTGGTGACCTTCGACAAAGGCTGGAATTAGTCGCCAGTTGGGACTTATTTACGCCAGTGACCCGATATCTTAAATATAAAATGATATCTCCACTAAGACTACATATGATAGAAGGAACGAAGGAGTTGAAATATTGCGCAAAGCCCAAATGACGTCGTTTATGGTCATATATCCTTCTCCAGCTTATAATTTATTGTAGTCATAAAGAAAATTAAACTAAGACAGCAATACAAATAATTAATCGTTTTACAAATATATATACAAAAGTAAAAGGACAATAAAGTCAATAACTAATTATTATGCAAATACAAACGTCCGCTCTGGAAGCTATTATATCACGCCTGTGGTTCTCAACTCAATCAAAATAGTCAATATAACGATACCCATACAAATGAAAACTATTTATATATTATTATTTTGTTGCGACAAAAGTTGTGCTATTTTGTTAAAAGAAGAGTTAAAGAATTAATATTTGATTAGCTTTTTTAATTACCAAGATAATATTTTTTCAATTTAACTTACTCTCCTAATATGTATGTATGTTCGATGTGCATTCGATTATATCGTATATTCGAATAAAATTCAACTATTGTCACAGCAGGTAAACCAAACCAGTAAGTAAGCTGATATGGCGTTCTGACCTCGCAATCGTTCTAGTCGCTTGGTGGAATTAAATTATTTATCGCCTACGAATCCAATTTTCAGTCGTCTCTGTATTACTCAATAATATTAGTATTTGTATTGTATTCTGTTTGCAATAATATTTATGAGTTTCTATTTAATACTTGTATTTTTATTGTATTTCGTATTTACCTGACAGCGATAATACATACACCTCGATTGTTATTAAAATAATATTGCAAACGTTAAAAAAATGTTTCTGCGTATTCAAATTTCAAAGTATCCGTTGTAACTTGGAACATATTTATATAAATAAAAATAATCAATGACAGCAGTTTCTCTTATAACAGCCCTAAGACACGCCTCAACCGACCAATCTCACTATTTTCTTAAATATAAAATGCTTTAATTTTGCATATAGTAACTTTAATTTTGTATACCTTAATTTTGACACTAACACTTAACACTTACATACGTTACGTTACACTTTAATTTTTTTATACCTTTATGATGTAAATTAGGATGAAGACTCAAATTTTAGACATTCAAGTATTAAGTGCTTAAATAGGGTTTGAAAGTTTGTATGAAAAAGACGTATAATCAGGGATGAACATTTGTCTATTTTGACCAAACGCCCGTTCAAAAAGAAGTGTTAGCACTTCACGAAACTGCTTTTATATTATATTATTCAAATTCATAAGTTTCATTTACAGAACACATTTTCAAACAACCATTTTAAAGATGTAAATTTAAAATAAAAATTGTAAACAAAATACAAAATATAAAGTAAATGGTATGTAAATAAATTATTAAAATATAAGCAACAAAAAGAATGAGGAAATGGTTATAAACACGTAAAAGTTCTAAATATTTAATATATAGTTAGTCTGGTCATAAATGAAGAAATATTTATTTAATTTTTTCGATTCTCTCAATATGAGTTGAAGTGAGTTTGTATACCGGGCTATCAATATGTATAATGAAACCTCCGCTGATTATCCGAAGGCCATCTTAATACATATTAATTAAGTGTCACTTTGCCTGTCCGCTATGAACGGAACCTACTGGACCGATTTCAATCAAAATTGACAGACTTCCAAGAAGGATAGATAGGATTCCAACTTGAAAGATAGGATAAATATAATAAAATATAAAATATAGGATTTATATCTTAATTTAGTTTTTTATTTCATTGCAAATAATTTGTTTATTATCTGACAGACCCATTGTCTGTTAGTTCCATACGATGCTAACAGATGGCGGTATAAAGGTATTTGTTGATGGATTGAGTAAGTATCCAATAGATGGCACTTTGTACAAACGTTTCATATAAAATACAATTTATGTATATTAAATACTGAACTATAAGTTTAATTTATATTATAGTATACATATCTAGGTAAATGCAATTCTGTGATATTAAATATATTTTTTTCATTTATTTTTTATAATAAGTTTTATTGGACCAGGTGACATTCTACGAGTACTTAGCGAGTATTAGACATCAGACTAATACATATCTGACAATGACACTGAAAATGAACAATCGATTTTTTAATTACGAATTTATAATAGAACTAGCTCTCCTCAACCCGCTACACGTAGCGTTAAATACATGCCTGTCCGCACGAGAAATATTAGAAACATATACCGAGCCTTGGTATTGCTGTTTACGTCCATTCATAGTGTGATCCTACTGGGGATCCCGCAATATAAAATAACGGGGACGCATCGTACGATACAGTACCTCCATGGTGATGAGGAAAGCTGTGTCATTCATGTTTTTTACACATATCATTTTATAAAACTTTAAGTCATTATATGGGTGTGTGAATTAAAAAACATACTGACCAAGTTATATAATTATAGGTGCTAAATATTTAAAGACACATTTTTTTTATTTAATAGCCCTTTGACGGTGCATTCGTAAAATCCGTTCTCAATTGACACCTACTCGGGAAAAGGAGTATTTCTGCCAAATGTCAAGTCCCTAGGCCAGATGGTTCGAGGGACATCATGATGAGTTCGCTCATCGAAATAAAATAAAAAATGAAAATATATTTATAAATTTTCATTTCATTTCATATAGATTTCAACTTATAGTTCCAATATAAAGTTTAGCTGTGTAAAAATCTCGTATTTTGATCTTAGTCTAATATTAAATCTAATGTTAGGCTAAGAAGAACTTATATTAGAACGGGGTAAAGTAATTTGTGAGTTTATCCTTATAATTTTATTTGTTTGAGGTAATCTTCAAAGAAACTTATCCGAATCTAAGAATTCCTTAATCAATGTTTAGAAATAAGTTTGCCGTTGGGTCTAGGCTATATTTTATTAGTTTGAAGTATTCCTTTGAAAAAATGATATGGCTCTTTGTAGAAAACAATTTTGGAAGTTAAACTGACCAAAAAAGCACGAGCGAAGGTGTTTCTTACGAGCTCAGTGTTCTGTAGTCCTGGCGGACGAAGTCACGGGCCACAGCTAGTTATTATATAAACATAATAATAGAATATAATAATAATATTTATTCTTTATTGCACACCACACATGTAAAAAGTACAACACACAAAAAACAATGAAGTAAAAATCATTTTGGGTTTACAACTAGGCTGGTTTATGGTTAAGTAGCGATCTCTTCCAGACAACCTTATTTTGATAATACTGAAGTAATCAAACAAAAGAGTGGTCACTTTATACAACAAATTCATATTACTTGCAAGACTCTCAAATCTCTCTAGACTGCATCTTACTAGGTCCAGCAGGACTAAAGATGAGTTTATTATACCGTTACATAATTCTATAACATTTTGATTTTGTTTGTATTTCGTTCTTAATTTGATATTACCAAAATTATGATCTCATCGCGCAAACATTATCTGAAAAGTCCGTCCGGGTTCACTCGAACGTATGTGTACATACCTTATTTTACTTATTTTCTTGGAGCGTTTAACTTTGGCTATAAATTGTAGTGTAGTGACAAATAAAAAAAACTGAAGATATATATTACACGATTATGGTTAAACTAAACAATACTTCGGCATAACTTTCTGAGATTGCCACAACTTTCTTTTCAATTAAGTAAGTTGTTGTTGATAAACTCTTTGTCTAGCTTGTACGAGGATAAACAGAAAATGTACAAAATAATAAAGATCTGACAGCACTGGAAACGCAGCTACATAGGAGTTACTCTCTTTGTGACCTATTTCTGTAATTAAAACAAGCAATACAAGAAAGGTATTGAAAGGATTGTCTTTCCTTCGATAAAGTAAACTATTTTTTCACTCTTAAAAACTTCATAAAATTTTTCTGCTCTGAATTTGTTCGTTATTACATATTTTAAAAATAATTAAAAGACATTTTTTTTGAAGAATTTAACCAGTAAACGATCTTCCTGTAATCATATCTAAATGCAAAGTATACCCAAAAAAAATTAAGTTTAATTGTTTATTTTTTTTAATATCTCTCATATTATATCCTCCAAAAGTCACACATTATTTTGTAAGGTGGGTTTCTAACATCTTACAATATTTAAAAGAAAAAACATCTTAATCGGTACTGAGTGAAAAAAGACGAATTTAACTGTAATTTGAAATTTACGCATTATGCTTTGGCTAAAAGGCTATAATGGTTGAATATTAAAATCAATTATTTGTTTAAATAACAATAGCATAGATATGTATTCCCGTGGAATTATATTGGAATGTTCCCCATTCGTTTCGATATGATTATATTTTTTAAGAAATATTATTAAAAACAGTACATACATTTATTTTCCATCGAAAGTTCAAAAACACTGTATATTATATACCATTCAGAGTGATTCTGTGATTTGGGATCAATATGTAAATGCACGGTCGGAACTGTATTCCGTGGAGGCGTGACTGCATTTTGTCGTAGAAGAAAATCAACTAACCGTGACTGTGCAATCTATCTCTGAAACTGAACCCATGGTAGAATCAGATGAGAAAACTTTGAATCAATTCACGTTTTTATTAAGAATGAAGTACTTTATGGTATTCCTACTTCAATTAATTAATGTATATTAGGCCAAGTCTTGGGACAAATACTGCTACAAGTAAAAAAAATACTGTATTGCTTAAAGCATTTACTAATGTTATTTGTTTTAGTTTATATGTAAATTTAATTACATTAAAAATATTTGACCCTCATTCAAAATAATCTCCGTTGACTTTATTGTATTGAGGCTAATCAACAATTTAAATAGGCAATCTGTTTATGGGATAATTCTTCACTACCAATTTTATGTAATGTTTTGCAAGCGCGAATGTCTTAAACTGACCATAAATCATAGGATCAAGATCATGACTAGGTAGCGGCTAGCATTTTGCCCAGATAAATTCCGATATATTTGTTTCCAACCACGTTTGGATTAAGCTTTTTTTTATTAAATACTAATTGACGCGAAAATGAGAAAATGCACTGAATATACATTTGCGAAATAACATATTTCAAATTTGTATTCTAGTAACAGTACATTTTCAGTTCACGGCGTGACAACCAGTATCGTAGCACGTCCTCTCTATCGTCGACTGGTAATAATCATGACATGATTACATTAAAGTCTGGTTTGTTGAGACATTTTTTCAAAACTATTTCAAAACTAATTATTATTTATTGCATTATCAGAATATTTTTTTCTTTCTCAAATTTTAGAAGCCAAATATAATAATATAATATTCTAAAATTGAAATTATAAATGTTAAATTATAGACCTTTTACTTTTTACAACTTATTTATTTGTTTTGTTGAATATAAAAAAAGAGAGATACCCAAAAACAACTGGTGTCGGTTAAAGTAGAAACAACTTGAATGAATAATTTAAAGTTAACTAGCTTTAATGGCCCGACTACACGCTCTGTCTTGTCATCAGTGATAAAAATAGTCAAAATTTAACAACAGACGAAATACGAGATCCATTAGGATAGTATTTCGTATTCTCGTAGCATTTTGTGTATGTACACAAAACGCTGCTTTTTGACATTTTTTTTTAAAGAGCTATATTCTTTTGTTTCAGACGTCTAAGCTCCAATATTAAAATATTGGAGCTAAACTTCAATACTTTTCATTCTTAAACAACTGATATACTAGATTATTAAAAAGATCACTCCTTTTAATACTCTAGTATATAAGTTGTTTAAGAATAAAAATCTATAAATATTTATATACTAATTATATTTGTGATTAGATAAATGTGTCAAGAATTCCACCAAACTGAAGCCTGCATACCTTTAATTTCGTTTATTAAATATTGAATGTTTTTCCTTTAAATTATAACAATTCACTATGTTTTAAAAAATATTCTTAATTATACGTCTTGAATATAACGATAGGCAATATTAATCTTTCTCTATGTCAGTTCACTTTATCTCCAAGTTTAGTGAAGACTTCAGGATTTTTAACAATTACACATTTTATATGAAGACATGGGAAAGGAACAATGTTAAGTGATTAAAGTAATGGCTCAAAGCTATCGAACTAATGAGCGCACACAGATCGCTCGTATTCACTTTTTGTACATTAAACCCTCCGTCTTTGTCAACCGAATTACCCCAAATAATTAAACCAAGACAAAACATCGACCATACATAGCCATGATATGCACACAATACCGCATCTCAGGCTGTTATTTTCTTTAGTTTTTTAAAAGTGAACCGAAACTATTTAATTTAATTACAGACATTATCAATATGATTTGTCCAGTTGCAGTTTTTAACTAATTTTATGCATAAAAATTGTAATGCTACTACTCCATTTATCGCATGATTTTTGAATTCAACATGGAGTGAAGTATCTTTTGCTTTTGAGCTAAAGTGCCACCATTTTTGTTTTCTCTACATTTTGTCTTAAATTATTTATATGAAGACAGTTATTACAAATTACATTGATATAAATTTAAATGTTATTTTTTTATTATTATTACTCTTAATTAGTACAGTGATAGTATCTACATGTAGTATAGTTTGGTGTTTTGTTGTTTCGGGAAGACGATTTATATAAATTAAAAATAATATTGGACCCGAAAATACTGCCTTGAGGAACACCGCATTTATTGGAAAGAAATTTAGATTGGTAGGTACGCTTAACATTCTCTACAACTTTTGCTAGGCATGTGCACTGCACTCTTCCTGTCTAAATGCTTTAAACCAGTCGTTTGCGATACCCCGAATTTGCTCAAGTTTCGATAACAGTATATCGTGGTTTACGAAGTACCAAATTAAACACCGGTACACCTAAATCTGGTAAACACGCTTGCTGCATATCCTTCGACACAATAGGTTAAATTTTAAATTTAATATGTAAAACTTATTAGACGCGAGCTTAATTTGTAATACCTATTTAAGTAATTAAAAATGTTATACATTGTTCACTACTTACTTAAATATTGTGATGTGAATTCTCTTATAAAGATAACTTTAAAAAGTTATAGTTTAAAACATAACATATATTTTGAAAAAAATATATTATAATGTTTGGTTTTGTTTATTAATTTTATAATACAAACGAGTCTTTTAATATCTTTTAATATTAATGTGTTTACACATATAACACTGTATTTAATTTTAATTTTGTTTTTTCATACACTCCAGTGAAATTTCGTATGACAGAAGTGCGCATAAGGACATATTACTCGCAACCCCAAAAAATTGGACATACGCTGTCCAATATTTGGGGTTATTATGATGATATTTTATTTGTCCTTCTCCAACTTATAACTTGTAGTCATTTTAATAAAATAGAAAAGTAAGATAGTACAAAAACAATAATCATTCAATACATATCTTAATATAAATTTACGATAACATCGAATACGAATTATTACGCAAATATAATTAACTCTGGAAGTTTTAACACGACTAAGGTTTTGAACTCAATTAAATTAGTTCTCACAACGGTACCCATACAAATGAAAACCATTAATATAATATTATTTTAAACGCTAATAAAAATAAGCTATTCATTTTAAAACAAGGGGCAAAAAAGTATAGTATAGTATATTTAAATTGCTTTTTCATTTAACAAGAGAATATTATTTTTACTTTGGTAAACATGTATTATGAATTAAAAAGGATATATCAAATCACTTGTATTATTAGTTTGACGTCAAAAACTAAATGAGGCAATTTTTTCGCACATATAATTTGCAAAATGACAGAAAATATATCATCGATTGATAATTGTGATAGTAAATTTAATAACTCTCCTAGAGTAGTACAAACTGATGTGTGATTCGTATTTTGAACGAGATTCAATTGTTGTCACAGCAGGTAAATCAAACCAGTAAGTAAACTGTTATGGCGTTCTGACCTCGCAATGGTTCTAGTCGCTGGGGTGGAATTAAATGATTTATCGTCTACGAATCCAATTTTCAGGAGTCTCTGTAGCACTTTATAATATTAGTGTTTATTTGGTCTATCTGTTTGCAATAACATTTATGTATTTGTATCATTCTTATTCTTGTTTTCTTTTAGTATTCCATATATAATAATGTACAAACAGATAGCAGCAATAGCAGCTGCAAGCAAGCTTGGCGTTTTTTTGAGGGTACGACAGTACTTCACACCGGGACCATTGCTGGTACTATATAAGGTACAGATCCGGTTGCATGGGTTGTGTGTGGACTATTGTGGTCATTTAATTGCCGGTACCGCAAAATGTTATCTTGCAGCTGTGGACTCAATGGAGAGGAAAGCAAAGCTGCTAATTGACGACCCTGAGCTGGTAGAGACCAATCTTCATAGCCTCAAACATAGATGCAGAGTTGCGGCCTCTCAGTATTTTATATACCTCACATTAAAGTGAGTGTACAAAGGAATTACATGACCTAATTCCTCCATCCCCCTTCCATCACCGGACGTTCCGACGCACGGCGAGCATCCATCCTTTTGTAGTAGACGCGCCGCATGTCCGAACGAAGCTTTTCGTCTTTTTAAATCAGATAGCGAAGGAGTGGAACAGCTTGATGCGTTGGTATTTCCGTCCAAGTGCAATGTGGGTGTCTTCAAGCGAAGAGTGAATAGGCTGCTCCTAAGTTGATGCAACTTGCCGCCTACGAATACATATCCACTTACCATCGAGTGGAATGTAGTCAAGCGTCAACTTATTTTAAATGTAAAAAGTCACGATATTATCGCTAAGATGGAAACAATGATACAATTATGGTATGATAAAGAAGTAAAATTTAACGAAAAAAAAACTAAACTCGTCAGGTGCCATTGTTAGAATATCCAGCTTTGACATCAAAATAACTTCGGTTTACATTATTTTCATCATAAAAATGTAAATTACAATTACAATAGATGTAATAAATAAATTATAGTAAAGCCTTTTAATAAACAAAACACAATGTATTAAAAAAGAAATAAAAAAAATATACCTTAAAATTTGGCATTTTCATTAAGTTACAAATAGCATGAAACAAAAAATAACAAAACTATTTGAAAATATATAAATTTACTTAGTCTGGCCATAAATACTGTTATATTTCAAACTATTGTTTACTTTTGTAACTCTCTTTCCGCTCGATTTTCTCCGAATGTTTATATACCTTGAACCTTGAATAAAACATCCTCTGTTTGTGAAAGAAAAATATATCACGGTCCCACTTCGTACGAAAATTGTTTGATAAAATACTATCTGAATGCAAAAGATTTTATCACTGACTGATGGTGGTAACACTTGTCCGTATTGAAATGATAATTTAAAAATAAATAAGTTGATAAAACAATGGTTAAATTGTAAAGAAGCCTTCCAATCCATCAGCAAAGCACCACGTAGACATTTCATTTCCGACCGACTTCATCGATGGTTTAGTAAGGTGTCTGTTAGCTATCAAGGAATGACTGAGACATATTTTTGTGAAGAAAGTGTCAAATAGTAATACAAGTGTATAATTATAAGTATAATACTATACCTTACCTTATATGATGGCTTATGGTTTAGCCATCACTTATGGTTAAAGACACTATAAAGTTCGCGTTCACGATATTTTTCTCGTTCTGTTGTGTTTTTTGTTAGTTACTTTTTATTTTTATTAGTTCTAAGGAATTTTTGAGTACCTACCCTTTTTAGTCCATTAATACTAAGTCGAGTACAAAAAAACATTATAAGAAGCAATACTCAAAGCTTTATAAAGATTAATAAAAGTTAATATTAATAAGGCTTTTAGTAGCTAGTAGAAGCCTACAATAATTATGATATATTCCTTTTATCTTTACCTATGTCTAAAGAGATATAGGAACCATTTATCTGAAAACAGAGAGCATTTTTTATTCTATAAGATAATATTTTATAAGTTCTAACTCCATGTGTACTTTTGATTAAAATTTTCCCTTTTTAAAGTTTAAAACTGAACTTAAAAATGTATTTTTTAAACAAATACGTACGCATGATAACAAGAGATAATTTAACACTTCTCTACTTTATCTTCAGCTTTTCATAAAGGTGTAAAAACAAAGTTTATTTAAAACATTTTTATATATAAATACAGTTTAGTATTATATAACATATGCGTGAAGTACTGTACTCCTAGATAATCATAATGACGCATTAAATAATAATAATCAATGAGCTACTTACTTCTTTATTACCAGTTGAAACTTTTCCCTTCATTTCAATTCTCAGACATCAAAGTCGACATCGCTCTATACTTTCAAATATTGCAGTTTTCAGTTAGAACAAGCGATCTAGACATTATTCTGAATAGCTATAACATACGCATAATTTTTAAACTTACCAAATACCTTCTTCTTAATTTATTATTTTAGAAATTTAAATTTAGTAAAAAATCGTACAAAGTGTATTTTTAAATGAACCTAAATATATATTTCCAAAATTATGCATCTAGTTTAGACAGTGTTAGCTTAACCTCAGTTGTATACTAAAATATTCTGCGTTATAGCAAAACTGTTGAATTTTAACATCACACATATATCAGTGCACAGTTTAAGGTACATATTTTAATCTTAGTATTACTTTTCCTTTTAAATAAGCCTTTTAATAGTGATTAGGCTCGTAGGAGACACACGGTCACTTAAATATTTTATCGTTTTATAAATGAATATATATTAATAGCTTGTTTGATTGTTGTTCGTTTGTGAAACTGATTTGATTGATATATTTCAATCACCGGTGTCTTTAACATATTATAATTAATGGTTTCTATCTTTAACATTATAATTACAGCCTAAAGCACTTTACGTTCGAGTACTCTCATTTTAATACTGACTCATTAAATAAGTTTCGTAATTTTTTGTAAATCAAAGGCAATATGATTAATTCAAAAAGAAATAGTAAGAAAAATAACATTCAACAATAAAATATTTTTTCTGTTCTCTTTAATATTGGTCCTTAAATTTATTTTTTAATTCCATGACATAACATTTTACAGTAGTAGCAATTGGTATCGTCAATAGGAGTGAATTATCATCAGATAAGTCACTTTAACAAAATAAAACAAACATTAATATAAATAATAAAGAAATAGGTTAGTATGGTATATATTTTTTACTTTGGTCAGTAAATACACGTCAGTAGATTTTTATTACGTGAGAGGTAATAAAAGTTAGACGGTTAACTGCTATGGTATGTCCCTAAGGATTGATCGTGAAATTTATTAATCTTTAAGGGAGAATATAACACGAGATGGATTGTATGTTTATATCTATACATTTTAAGGTACGAAGGTAAGTTACATTTCGACCTATCACTTACTCCACTGTTCAGTTTTACGGTAAATTAAACATCCTTTATGTTCGTCAGAAAATAATATTTTACAGCATCATAAAATTCTATATAAAAAGACAAAAACAGACCCAGGATTTGTTCTCTTCTACGTACACGGTCTGTTTTAACTTAAAGATTCTTCTATTATCTTGAACCATCTCTTTACAATGGAATTAATGAAAAATGCCGAATATATGGCTTGCCTTACTACAACTGTAAGAAAAGCGTTCGTTCTTTTCTTCAAAACTAAACCTTTGACGAAACAGAAAACTATTAACCTAGATACAAATACAATACTTTACACATACATAAAAACTCACAAAACACACAAACACATACATAAACAAACTTGTAGAAAATTATATTATAACATCCATGCAGGGGTAAAAGACTATTACTTCTTAATAGGGATTATTTTATAACTTAGCTATTACTTCACCCATATTATTAAACTATACATTTGTAATAAATAAAAATAAAATAAATTTTGCAGTGTTACTAAGGACAAATATATTTTTGACGGTAGTATTTAATGTCAACCTCTTGAATAATTAATCGAGCAAGATGAGTTGCCAAGCACACTTTGGTTCTGAGCTGTTGCTTTATTTAGTCCACACATTTTTGTGATTATCATATAAATTTTATGTAACAAAATAATTTGTTTTCGTGAGCAGGAGTCACTATCAGATGGTACTTTAGAATATCTATAGCCAGCCACTATTACTGTTAAATGTTATGCCATAGAATTATTTAATAAATAAATAAAATTTAAGTACCTTTATCAAAGAGTACATAAAAATGATTTTGTTATTTAATGCTATTTTTCAATTTTTTTATCTTCAGAAACTAAGCTAACTTCAGACTACCAATACATACGTAATATTATACTTGTTAGTTCACTAGCATCCTACTTTGACTTTTCGTTACAAATTTAGACTAAACTGATTTATTGAGTCAGTATTAAAATGAGAATGAGAGTAGTCGAACGTAAAGTGCTTTAGGCTGTAATTATAATGTTAAAGATAGAAACCATTAATTATAATACGTTAAAGACACCTGTGATTGAAATATATCAATCATATCAGTTTCACAAACGAACAACAATCAAACAAGCTTAATAATAACTATTAATATATATTCATTTATAAAACGATAAAATATTTAAATTAGCGTGTGTCTCCTACGAGCCTAATCAGTATTGAAAGGTTTATTTAAAAGAAAAACTAATACTAAGATTTCAAAATGTAACTTTGACTGTGCTCTGATATAGGTATGATGTGAAACTTAAGAAAGTTTGGAGGCTATAAGGCAAGATATCTTCTTATACAACTGAGTTTAAGCTGCTACTTCTAGACTAAACTAAACTATACGCTAATTTTGGAAACATAACCAGTGTAATAATATAGTCATACTACTGTACTATGATATTTACAAACCTGATTTAAATTTTTAAATATTAAGAGTTAAAGAGAATAGTATCAAGATTGCTTATTCTTACTATAACATCTGAAACTCATATAGCGATGTTGACTCGACATATTGTAGAGAATTGCAATCAAGGGAAAAGATTCAACAGAGGTACTTAGTTGTAAGTAGATGATTTATTATTTAATAGAACATTATTGTTTAAATTCACTTTGTTTTACACTTTTCTGAAAAGTTTGAAGATGAAAATGAGGTAGATAATTTTTAGATTATTTCCTGTAATAATGGATACAGATCTTAAGAATTTAATAAAAAAAAACATATTTTTTAGTTTAGTTTCTTAAAATAGTCTAGAGCAAAAACAGATAATTTTAACCAAAAGTACCTACTTTCCATATATATATTATATAGGATACGTAGTTTATATACCTCTTTAGACATAACTATTTTATATTATTATAGGTATTATTGTAAAAACATAAAACTTAATCTGTATGAAGCTTTTGGTATTACTTTTATTATATTTTTTTGTTGTTTTAGACTAAGTATTAATGGACTTAAAAGGGCACTCAAGTATTTCATTTTATCTTACCAATTCGTAGAAGTAAAGTGAAATAATAATATCACTTAGACAACTGTATTTTTCTCGTGAACACTGCTATAGTGTCTTAAAATATTATGATGTCTCTCTATTGCCATATATTTATATTTATCATTTTCAATAGTGTTAACACAAAAGATAATGAAGCTACATATTTTGTTTTAATCAACGCCCTCTTTTGTAATACATTTACATCTCAAAAGTTTCTTCAGCGTTTTAACCATAATGAACATTTAAATTCATTTAGAGCAAGAGGTTCTATTCGATGTTCAATATTTAACTTATGCTATAAGCTCTGCGATCAACTCGCACAATATCAGCTTTTAATAAAGTGATAAAACGCTTGAGCCGAACACGCGATTTCTTTTATGATTCTTATAGGTCTTTTATGGCCTCTTGTTTTCCTTCTTTGCCTTACAATTCAGTAAAAATAATTTCTTATTATATTTTTCTCCCAGAGTTTATAAATTTAATTCCCTTTTCGACATGTGACATTATGTATAGTAAGTATTGACTCCTTTATAATATTGCTCAGAATTAAAATTGCTTTATAATTTATCTTTAACAAACATAATTCAATATATCCAGATTCAAACATGTATCGGTTAACAAATATCGTTTTCATTTCGATACAAAGCAAATATATATTAAGAAAAAGCTCTTGATCCCTTCAATAACATCTCTTACATTTTCTGAGAACTGTTGATCCTCTGTGTTGGGGATCAGTTCGATGATTTGCCGTTGCTCCTCATCAAACCTCAATTTATAACTTGCTTAAACTGCGTTTCTTAAACTTACTATTAACATATCTATATAAATATTTTCGTAAAGTTTTTCCTTATATGGCGGATTACTGACTCCGACAAATATATTGGAAGTACTGTTACTCGTTTTATATTTATTCATACAATCTTCATCTCTTGTCATTAACAAAAATCTATTTTGTAGTGTCTCTTAGTGTGTATTACTAAATTATTTACACACTTTGGAAAATGTCTTTCTGATTTACCCCTTTTTAATGTCCGAAGGGATTCCGGTTCCCTTGATTTATAGTTTATGGAAAGAGCGAGAGAATATTTTCTACACCATAATTCAGTCTAGTTGAGATTAGAGGCGGCCCAAGTAAGGGATAATATACCAATCTATTTTACGCTTGAATACGTTTTATGTTACTCAATTTATTTGTAAGACGTTTGTTGTTCAAATATATTACGTAATACTTATGAATTTTAATACATACCGTAGCTGTGCATGGAGTCTACGTCACATCTGTCATATCTTATATATCATTTTATAAAATATGTCCAGTACTCAAGATATTTGTGATTTGTTTATATTTTTCATATATTTTTAAATCATTTTCCATTTATTTATTACAACGAAAACAACATAGAACCTAAAACTTATATTAAAGAAATAGGAAAAATCTCACCAATGGCAAGCTATTATTTCGTCATTTTGTATTTTACTTAGGAATAAGCTTCTCAATTCAAATTTTATATATTAAGTAACAAACAAACAGCCTTGCCTTTTTACTGTTATATATAATCTACTAACTGAATAACTAACAGAATTTATTTTTATATATATACGTATATTGACCATTTTGCCAAGTAAATTAATATATAAGGGACAGAAACAATAAAACAACCAACATCTGCAGTCTCATTTAATTTATCATTTGTATTGTAACTAATGTAGGTACATCAAAACACACATGCGTAACAAACTTGATTGGAAGATATGTAAAGAACCAGTGATACAACGTACTACAGGTATTTTATTGCTTGCCTCGTCTCTCCCGTTACTTCGGATCCTTACATTAAGAGGTATCTACCCAAACGTTTTCATATATTTTACCAGAAAGTTCATGCAAAATGTATGAAAACGTGTCTGGATGTAGGCCATGCTTGCTATTCCCCACCACGGTATGTAGCTATCCTATCCTGATATCGACTGCGCATGGAGAACAAGCAAATATGTTACAAATTGATTTTCGATTGTCCGAGGTGTGTTCCGAATCAACGGAAGGAAGGACGTCTAAACTAAGTCTAGATTAAAACGGCTATGTTTCGTTCCACAACGAAGCACTTACACTTTATAAAAGTAACGCTAAAATCCGTGTAGATATTTTAATATTGTCATTGTTTACTTTAGATTAGCATTTACGTATATTTTACACATATACCGCTACTAAGCCGTTAAAATAAAAAAGTAAGTATACAATAATTTATTTTTATCTTGTATGCCATAAACAAGTCAAATACAGTATCATTGATATAAATTCGTGATCGCAATACTTTTATTTGAACTTCAGACTACCTTTATTAATATAGTAAACTTATTCATACATTTTATTTGTAAATGTTATGGACTTCAAGTAAATAATAAAAAGCTGGTTGTAAAAAAATCTAATCTATAACTATGTACATATATTACAAAATGTAAAGTACATTAAAATTAACGGGATAGTAATACTTTCATTTAAAATACCAGTTTGAGTGGAATGTGTCGATCGAGTTAAATATAATTAGCATAAAATTATACAAAATAAAATGCTATTGACCCATATGTACTAAATAATTAACTTTTCAATGAAATGTCAAAAGTAGAGCATTCTAGTCATTATCATAAAAAACCATAATAATTTTCCATTAACCTGGTTATCTTATAATGTCTAGTTAGTTAACAGAGTGTTTGTTATTTACTAATAAACCTTTGACAACTCGCGTAGATACACAAGTCACCCATTAAGTATTGTCACGTGAATTCACCCTATGAATCGAAATAGCTAATAAATGCTACTAAAAGCTAGGTGATTTCCATCGCTGTGGCATTGCGTGACTGTATTGCCTTCTAGCACAACACAAATGACTCAGTCCAATGTGGTTCGTACGGTTAGTATATCTATGAATGTAGTTTAGAGTATTTAGCTAGCTACAGCTACTAAAAGCATCAATTCGTAGCCAAGATATATTAACAAACACAAATATACAAAATAGTATATTAATAGCAACAAACTGTGAGAGAATTATATAACTGTTAAATTATCCTAACTTATAGATAATAAAATAATGTACTGTACAACTATGGCACTGTTTAAAATATTATTATAACTGTAAACTTATTAAACATGGAATGATAACAATAAAATTGTCTAATTGTAGACGAAGGTAGAATTAAAGTTATAAATTCTGATAAATATTGAAACAGATAGTCCAAGAAGGATTTTTAATATTCACACTTGATATTATCAAATACCTACTACAAACAAATTATAGTATATTTGTTTATAGGTTTTTCTTTATATATATTATATATTTCATCAATATTAAAAATAATATCAACCTCTCAACATTTATTAATTTTCTTCAAAGCTAACATTGAGACTTGGGTAAAAATTATTAATAAAGTTTAGAGAAGTAATCGTGTCTGATATTATTAAGATAAAATTGTTTCGTTGAAGCATCTTTCAAACATTTATTGAATTCAGTGAGGAATTTCATATTATATTTCTAAGATTGGCAATACTCTGAGACATACCCGAAAAAAATCTCACTGATTACGTAATTAGGGGTGAATAAACCACATACTGTAACAACGTCGCTTTACGTTAAATTTATAGACCCCTTATTTATTTAGTAGCCTCTATTAAATATCGGCATTAATAAGTAAATCAAAATGAAAAGCTGCTTTATATGTAAGGAATGTTATTATTAAAGCCTTTAATATTACTAACTTTCAGAATCTTAACATTCAATAACTTTCAATGTCCATTTTCAGGCTGACCTAACAACTTCTTTATAGAACCTTCGAACAATATACATGACAATAACATAATACATATTTTGAAGCAATTTAATGTTAATAATCTTTATTACCAAGTGTAATCCAAGCACCGAGGCATAAATTTATATCCTATTTAAATACCTTAAACTATAACATAAATTATATGGCAACAATATATTTTGGTAATCGACTCTCGTGTCCTATAGCCGCCTACAAATAAAAGAAAAACGAGATATTGATTAAGACAAAAAACAATCAACGGAGGATATGTATGGATTATTATTATATTTGAGGAGTATTTCTATCGCAGTGGCAAGTTACAAAGAAAAGAAAGACAACACGAATTACTGGCGGTCACCATCTTTCATTCATCCTTGGCTTACAGAATGGTTATTGAATAAGTTATTATTTGTGTTTCACTGATGATACGTAACTGCCACTGTGATTATAATACAAATCAATACAAACTAGATCTAAGAAAATATACCCACAATAATACTTTCAATTCTATGTTAAAATCTCTTTATGATATGGTTAATAATTAATTAGTCACAATATCGTATCGTAGTCGTCGGTCGTATAGGTGTCGTGATGTCGATGCGCCTGCCGCTAGATTTCACGCTGGCTATACAACCACGGAGTCCTGAATAAAGGGCCGGTGGCAATCCCAAAGGAAGCGACGGAGATCCTCCTATCGTTGGAACGTCAAATTAATTCACTTCATAAAATAGGGGTGGAACGTGAAAAGTCCAAGTAAAATAGGATTTTTGCGCCAGCTTAAGAAGGCTAAAAGGCTACAATGGGCATATTTTATACTTGTTATGCTTTTGTTCCTTTGTTATGCTTGAAGTCTGCTATTTTTCGGAATATTATTTTGTTACTTTATACCCAGCTGTGAGAGTATTTCATTTTGTTAAAATATAGCATTAAAAGAAAGTTTGTGCATTTTGCAAAAGCTTATTACAATAAGTAGATTTCATATAACATTATTTCCCAGATGAATCAAACATGTTTAGTATATTTTTTGCTAACCGCCTTGTTGTGTTTTTTGCTTGCCGCCGAAATAAACCTGTAATTAATTGTAAAATCATAATTCAACTCACCTATCCATAATTTAGGATTTGCTTTCGAGGGTACTAGCAAAGATTGAGAGTAGCCTCTCACCGGCGGCTGATCATCCACCTGAAGCATCGCCAGTCGCTTCCGTCTTCTCACAGTTGCTGTATGCCAAAGACCATCGTCTACTCTTTCTTTTGATTCAATACTTTGAAACCATTCTTCATCTACAGCGGTATTGATTTCCTTCATATCTGTATCGGTGTATATTAATTGCAATTTTCCATAACTTAATCCGAGGCCGATGAAGTCGCGGGGTCGTATACCAATTTTTCTTCTCCACATCAATAGACCGGAGTCATTATAAGTCCGAAACTTTATTTCATATCTAATACCACGAAGACTACGGTTCCTTAAAAGTTTGCTACTATTAATATATGTTGCCTTCACTTTAATTTAATTTACTAACAACACTAACAGTGTTAAAATACAAAAATCAAAAGAATATGGACAATATGTGTACCTTAATTGAATTTAATTCTTTAAACCTATAAATAAATAGATGATTTTATACATGATATTTTTTTTCCATTTGAGGCACACAAGTGGTCACTGGTATTGATTCGACGTGCAAAAGGAATACATGAATAAATTTATTATAGCTTTATAGATTAATAATTATTATATAATAAAGACAAAGTGAGTAATAAAATACTGAACAGTATGAGAAACTCAATAGGATTACGAGCTTTTCAC
Organism: Dircenna loreta; assembly: GCA_963555665.1. Classification (NCBI taxonomy): domain Eukaryota; kingdom Metazoa; phylum Arthropoda; class Insecta; order Lepidoptera; family Nymphalidae; genus Dircenna; species Dircenna loreta. The sequence goes on along the minus strand of OY743093.1, from coordinate 8,129,873 downwards.
ATTGCAATGTTCGGAGAGGTTATATTATTGATAGAACGGAACGGACCTCATCATATAAAATGCATGGCAACATAGCAGTGAATTTCAGTCGTGGGGTTCCACTGCTCGATAACGTTCACTTAAACTGTTAAATCACAAATAGGAAATTCCGTAATACGAATTAAGTTAGTTGAATAACAGTTTGACACTTCTTGACGTCTTTGAAAGGATGTTACGAGTTTCGCATATTCCAGAGAGTTCCACCAAGTCACGTACAAGCACTTTGGCTTGATCTGATAGATTCAACTCAATTTACAAAGGCTAATGAAATCCCACTACTAGAATAAGCTTCGAATGTATAATGCAGACGCGATAATTCAGAGCTGACGCGGAGTCTTGGGAATACTAGAATTAGATTTACAGCGAGAAGAAAGTACTAAAGCTCTTATAAGCGTTGCGTGCGCAAATATAATACGTGCATGCAACTTAGCTAATGAGGGTTTGTGAATATAATTGTAGGATTAAAAAGTTACTTGCACTACTGAATACATGCATATCGACAATAAACTTTTTATAAAGGTAATGTTACCTAAACTATGTTTATACTGTAGGTAAGTCATTTAAACTTATATCTTAATTCATATTTGATTTCACTCTTCAAATGCTATCTTACATCGTAATGTCCTTCACCAACGTCAGTGTTAGTACGGAAGCTAGAAACATAGAAGACAAGTTAGTAAAGAAAAAACTCCAGAACATTATTATTTTAATAGTTATTAAAGGGAATCTAATTAGCATTAATAAGGGTTAAAAAAGAACCATTAAATGTTAACGGCCTACTTATGTCCGACTGCAGGAAAAGCTCAATTTAAAATAAAAGAAATAAAACCCACTGATTACAATACAAAATGGCAAGTAATTAGGGGAATACATTTCTTATTTCAGACTGTTTTTATTATAATTTAAACGTTATTCAATTGTCTTTAACTGTCAAAGGAATTTATGTTTTAAAATTCTTCCATTGTGCCTCTTAAAACGTGTAAATTTATGACAATGTCAAGTAATAATAAAATCAAAACAGGGTGTACATAATATGAAAATTAGAGCAATAATTAAAAAAAATATCAACAAGAAAAAAATATACAGAAATAACTGCAAGAAAGAAACGAAGCAATAATGAAATATGTTAATCGGATGTAAAACAAATCGTAGGATTAAAAAACGACTAAAGCGGCCCCCAATTGATAACGTTATTATCGTTAGCGATGGAAAATGATTTGTAAACCGACGAACCGCACGTCAATAGAGGCAAAAATAATCCTTAATGTGATATTACAATGAAATTATCAACTGATTTTATTGTTTTTTGGTAAAGTATGAATTAATCGCATTACTATAAAAGCACTGAACATAACAAATTAAAATCAGATTTAATGGACAATGCTGAATTTGAGCTTTAACAGTTAAATACACCCTAGAAACAAACAATTTGTGTTTTTTAACGATATTTTACTGATTCGTTGTTTTTATCATAGATATACAATTTTGATATCTTGTAATTAAACATATTTCTTTTACAGTAATATAATATATATTAACGACGTTAATTTGTAAGCAAAGGTAGTTAAGGCAAGTAGTAATATAAATTCATTTAACTTACCTGCGGCCGCCACGGCTTCTGTACGAGTAGTAATTATTTCCGTCGAACTTAATGGGCGCTCCGTCGTTTAACATCTCTACTTTTAATTGCATCTCGCAGTTCCTTCCTTGGTACCCGTCTGGGCATATACATTTGTATTCGTTCAGTAATGGTATGCAGGAACCATTATTTTTACACGGAGTTAAACCTATTACATATTATATAGTTTAATGTTAAAAGTATAGCATATAAATTATACTAAAAGTAATTTACTAGTTAATATAAAGATATAATATTCACACATAGTTCATACCTAACCTACAAACTGTACTTACCGTCGCCACAAGGCGGGCCGGTGTACTTAGTCACGCCGCTCGTAGCACACGGCAGTCGATCTTCCTCAGCCACTACAAAGCACTTTGCTGTATCCTCACTGTACAGCGATAGTGGATTGCCGTTCACGAACACTTGTTGCATTGCTCCTATGAAACTGCTGGTCACCCCCGACATTTTGTGGGGACGGACGTAAGCACTGAAAAAATGGCCTTATCAAAATCTGATGATTGATTACATCCTGAAATTGCTTGTGATATTTCAATAGAAATGCCTGTTTAACGCTATTTACAATAATAAACTTATGAAATTCACGTTCCGCTTTTAAATAATAGTAGATAATTTGTTAAATTATAAGTAATTTATCCGACAGGATGAGAAATCAATTGGCAGTTATTTTTAATTAAGTCTATATATTTATATTTCATAAAAACTGGCAAATAAAATTCAATGGAAGGTACAAAACATTAAACTTTATTATCCATTTTAAAAACCAATATCAAAAAACCACAACATCGAACTGTATGGAAATGGTTAAGTGGATTGAATGAACTTTGATTAAATAATAAACTAGATTGGCATTGCAAACAATAATTGTTTATCTCGTTTAGTTTTATAATATATTTGTTATATATATAGAAATGTATTATTATTTTTTATTTGAGAATGATAAATTACGTAGATGTAGACCATTAAGTTCGACGGAAATAATTTGTATAGATTTCGACACTCGTCAGTAGTATATATAAGTAAATATATATTATATAAGTAACTCACGGCAAAGAACCAATAAACAGCGGAAGAGTAAGCTCCAGGTGAGTTAGTGGTGGTGAGGATGAGCCTCGCTGTACCGGCATCTGGTCCAGCTGCAAGCTGCCGTGTCTGCCGGCTCGGCTCGCACGGACACGGTGCCAACGACCTTTTGTTATTGGTATTGGAGAACTGCAAGATACACGCTTTTAGGAATCATTCCCAATGTTTTCTCTTAGACAAAGGCATATCTAGGTAATACATTCCTATATCAACTTAAAATACATTGTGGTACTTGGATACAGAATTGCTTATTTTATTTATTATTTAGGTATTGATATATAAATATTCATTAATGTTATTATTTAGGGATACTAACGAATTGTATTGTATACATATAAACTATATGAGATATCTTTTAGTACCATAAAGACTAATTAATAGGAAATGGTAAGTGATATGTCTATTTAGGGAATACGCCTTTGTATTATAATATATTAGGGTTGTCGAGAACTCAAACTAATAATCCCATTTGACAGAGAGAAAGCTTAAGAAGCTGAACTAACTATTATTTATTGGTAAAACTCTATAGCTCCTAAACAAATGTATAAATTAATAAAAAAATATTTCATGTATTAAAAAAAATACTTTTAAAATCGATAGGTTATTTACCCAGTACCAAAACCTCACTTACGTGATATTTGCGATGCCACTACCCAAATTATACCTAAACTGTAGGTATCCATTTACTAAGTTAATAGCTATAAAATCCCCCTTGGCTTTATTTGACTGGCCGGTGTAAAGGATCATTCCGGAAAATCGGTTCGTTAAAAACCAAATTTCAATTCGAAACGCTTTTCCCAAACCTTCGAGCGGTGGTAACTCTATATAGCTTGTTCCATTAAATAGAGGCGACCAAGTTTCATGTACGATATTAACATCTGAAAACAATTGTAGGTAGTGAAAAATAAGGACAAAATTACCATTAATATGTATGAAAGGGTACGTGCATACCATTGTTGCATGTATTTCCATTCGAATCAATAACTCCACCATATAAACAACGACAAACGTGTCCACCCTCTGGGCCAATATCACACAATAGCCCCTCATCATACCCACAGGGATTTGATTCGCATGGATCTAATCTCTCCTCACAATTGGCTCCTTGAAATCCGATAGGACAGCTACACGTATATTCAGTCACTGAACCCTCAACACCCCGACACGTGGCCCCGTTTCTACACGGCAGGCTCATGCAAGGATTCGATTCACACTCTCGAACGTTTTCTATAGAAACAACTAATGAGTCCGGACGACCCAATTTCTTCGTGACTTGGTGACGTATTATTCTCAAGTATTTTATGCAACCAATAAAACCATTTCGAGTTCCAATATTATCAAATACCCTAAAAAATAATGTTTTTTATAACTATAAATAAACTTAAAAGGGCTCATTTTAAATTATTTTAAGTTACCTTGAATAATTAGTTGGCATGCTGCCAATATAAGCGTCGTCTGCAAGGTCTAAGGCTTTTAAATTACCGCTTGACTGTCCTGCTACATCTTCCATATCATCTACTGAGAGAATTCCATCGCGATGATATCTTTTTGCAGATACTTTATGATATTCATTCAATGTAATCTTTTCTAAGGACGTGAGAATAATTACACCATTCCCGAGATTGTACCTAGCCATAAATATTTAATAAATATATTATATCAATTATGAAAAATATGTAAGTGTAAATTATAATAACGCATGATCCTTATAAAATAAAATAAAATATTGATCTCATGTTTAGGAAAATATAATACATATAAATAGAGATGGCTCACCTAAATTCCAAATATCCATTTACCAACGCTAGCGAAACAAAATCACCCGTTCCGTCGGGTTTCTGCTGATTGTACAATATGACCCCATTTTCTGTGAACGCCTTAAATTCGATATCGATGTTCAACTTATGGTAAGCCTTCAGCGGTCTTAGGCGTATATAAGACGAGCCGTCAAAGGATGGAGTTTCGATGTACGTAATCAATGGACCGTCCTTAATAACAGATTCACAGTTCAAGCCTGTATGAGATTCAGAACAGACGCATGTGTAAGTAGAGCCTGGTAAGTCTACACAAGTACCAAGGTTGTGGCATGGCTCCGATAAACAAGCACTGTACTCTTCAGTAGTTTCTTGATTTATTTGTTCTGTAATACATTTTAAAGTTAAGATGCGCATTTTTTAAAAATGTGATGCATTACATGAAATTTAGTACAATTTGTTTTCTTAAAAGTAAACAATATTATAAAAAATATGATAATATTTTAATTACAGTTGAAGATTTATTTCAGTATTTGACCTATTAATAATTTAAAAGAAACTAGAGGTTTACAACAAACGACAGAAAATTATAGACTATTTCCCTTAATGTTTTTACTGTCATAGCATAAGCAAATTACTTTACGAAATAATTATAAGTTGAGTTAATATAATTCCATGTTAGTACATATAATTAAGCCCGAAATAAACAGTAGCGTAGGTAAATAAAAAGATAAAAATGACAATTTCATACAAAATTATCTTTACGTTTTTGTATGAATAATAGTCGTTTTTATATGATTGAGGAAAAAAAAACATTTATTTTATTACTGGTATCACCTTTTCGTATTAACTTACGATAATATTTTTTTATTAAATTGTCTAAGTTAATAAAACATATTTTTTTAATAGGATTTTAAATTGCATTTTGCATTGGTTATAAAATGTAAGTAATGTTAAGTTGTTACAAAAATTAAGTTTAAAAGAATAAATAAATAGCACGTACCAACACACGCCTTTCTATGAGCCGTGGAGATGTACCCAGGACGGCACACGCAGCCGCCGCGTGCGCAGACCGCACCGGGCAGCGCCGCGCAGTCTACGTCCTCACTACACAGATCTCCTAGCAATGCCCCCACCACGCCTACTGTTGCTGTTGTTGCTGTTTGAGAACCTACAGCAGTTACAGCAGTTGCAATTTTGGTAATTCATCTTTTTGGTGTAGTGATTGTTACTAAAATTGTAAGCTATCGACTTTCCTACATGGCTCCATTATTTATTTTAATACTAAAACTAAACCACAACAATAACTTAGTAACAAATAAGTGAACAACAACAAATTTGCTATCATTATGTTGACCCAACAAATAAGTAAGATAAATCGGTAACGAAGTTAAGGATACGAGCGACGTGTTACATAATGACAAGAGAAACTCCTCACACAACAAACCAAACTGTAATCTCTACAAAATTAACGTGATTAAGATGAATTGAGCTGTTACTAAAATACGAAAGTCAGTTGATAGTCTGCAAGTTAATTAATTCTGAACTACAAATTGTGGAACTTTGAATATCTGCTCTAAACCATAGCCGGAGATTTGTTCTCTAACTAATTAATTAGCATTACTAAATAGATGACTATTCCATTGTGAAATTTAATAAGACAGAAGATATTATCTATTATAAAAAAAATAGATTATACTTAATTATTAGTATGATTATATAAACCGATAAAAATATATATTAATATCATAAAGTTAGTAAATAAAGACTTACCTTTTAGTTTTTGTCCTGTTATAATGCTTTCAAAATCACTAGGCGTTTCTTTCCTCGTCCAATACTTAATGGAATATTTATCAGGGTTAAGCAAATGTCTTGTTGATTTGGAGGCCGCTCCGTCGTCTTGCTGGGTAAACTGTATCGGTGAAGACGGTCTTGGTGGTCCAGCGGTACCGACCGCTTCTGACAACTTACAAGGACCAAATGCTTGAATAACAATATCGTCTTGGGTGCGACAAGCTTGTAATTTCAGATGACATTCCGATTCATAAGTTTTACCGTCGCTGCCACATACCTGTTGATTTTTATTGAACTTCAAGTAGTTTCAAAATTAAACTTACCAACTGCTGTCACGTTTAAAACATAGTGTCAGCAATGTACCAAAGAACATCGCCACACATGTTGCTATACGATTGTTTAATATAAAATCACTTTAATTATTTTGAATAAACCACCATATATGTAGTTAGATTGTTCTTAATTAATCAACTTTTTTTAAATTAACCTTAATAAACTTTTTTATATAATCCCAGTATAATAGTGAAGAAGCTAGTACAATTCCAACATAATTTAGAAATAATGACAAAAATAAGTTGGACATTAATTGGTTTCGATACGTACAAGAAAGTTTATAAATTACTTGAATATTACATTGATTTAAAGTGAATCGGCATATTCTAATAAAGAACAAGGTCTCACCATCATATTCTGTTCGCTGTCAGGACAGTTGGCTGCAGCACACTCACACAGCGCGCCGCCGGTACGTTCTGTGCACACGGCACCGAAGTAGCATGACAGACTCGCACACGATTCCACTACGCCACCGTTTTCAGCTGAAATAACCTTACTTAGTACAAAGAATCACAACTCTCGCTTGTTTACTCCAAGTTTTTTATTTAGAATGCAAGCAACGACACACGTTATCTGCAAACGATGATACCAACCAAATGACGTTAACAAAACTAAATTATGTTTATTAAAAAAGACACATATAATGGAATATGGTGAATTGTTATATACAAATTCTTACAGCGTTCTTGCATTACCAAGTGTAAGAGGAGATAAGACTATAATATATTTTATTCTATACCTCCTTCCCCTTCATAATATGAATAAATAAAAGCCAGTAAAGGAAGGCAAGATCACGATATAAAAACCAATATATCAGGATTATCGCGTACTTACGATCGGAACACCCGTTAGGACCTAGGCGTCGCCGATGGTCCGCGCACACGGTACACTTTTGACCCTGAACTCCGGTACGGCATACGCATCGACCAGTCATTTGTTCGCAGTCTTCTCTTACGGAACCAAATGCTGAACAGCCACATGCTACACAAAACATATGATCTTTAAGGACTGAAATACATTATTCTGATACGTTCCTATTCTTTAACTTCATGTTTTTTTTATATTTTTCCTTTAGTATAGATATTATACATTACGTTATAAGAATATTTATTACTCAAGAACAAACTAAGAAAACTTATTAATTAGGGTGGGTAACATAGTTTTTTTTATGAAATTATATTATGTACACTTTAGTAGTTTTTAAATACACTTTAGTAAACAAAATAAAATAAAAGTGTGATAATTTTTACAATAACATAATATAATAAATAACATTAGTCTGAAATGGAACTTTATATATTATATTAAATAATTATAAAAATATATATATTTATACGTACGTATACATCCAGTATGCCCTGATCCTATGCGAGGTAGCCCCCAGTACCCCGGTTCGCATCTATCACACTTAAGGCCCCCCACACCGGGGCGACACGCGCACTGACCGCTATCATCACAACGATCTGATATAGACCCTAGGCGGTTGCAACCGCAAGTCGAAGTCATAATTGGACAGCCCTCTTCACCGGGCCCACTTGCTACGCTAGATCCGTCCAAACAACAACCGTAGGCACTCTCCGAACAGTGTAGAGTCTTCCTTTCATCCACTTGTTTTGTGTCGTCTGCATAAAAAAGAGTCATGAAAACTATGAATAAAGTTCTAGCGTGTCGTATAAAACACGAGATTTTATTCACCGACATAGTGCATTTTATAAGATGCTAACAAAGGACTCAAAGCGGTAACAGCTAGCGTGATTGTATCCAATTTATTCGTAGCGCCTTGTACCTTTACCATCTTTACTACGTCATTTCATAAATAAATAGTTATATATCGTTCTACAACTTCAAGAAATAAAATACATTTGAAAGATACACACAGGTCGTGTTTTATATATTTTGTTTGTATATTTAAAAATATATATAAACATATTAATTTTGGATAAAATTAATTTACAACTATTAGTCTTTTTATTTTGGATAGTTTTAGAGCAATTTATTCGAAAAAAATGAGCATTTGATTAATTCAGCCATTACATATAAAACTAATTCACTTTATGACTGGATCTTGATCCGACCAAGTACTTTAACGTCTATATCTCTTTATAACTAGTTCAACTTATTCGCTTTTTGACTATAAACCGGTTTTCAAAATTGATTTACAAAGTAAGGATTTTAATAAAATAACTTTTATTTAATAAAATTATAATAAATTTTGTTACGGTTCAAAGACATAACAATGTGTAAACGTCTAGCTTTCTATTCTGACAGTCATTAAGGTCAATTGATTTATGGTCCAATCTATTTAGTCATTTCGTAATGTACGTAAACGTAATGTATGTAAACTTACGTACGTACTCTTAGAAAGATCTAAAAGTAAAAAGTTAAACCTAGTTTTCACCACCTAGACATATCATTATTAAGACTAAAATATACTAAGCCGTGTTAATTATGTACTTACTCTTAGGACAGCATTTTGCAGCTGTCAAAGTAATATGACAGTAGCTTCCAGCTGGGCAGTCTTGGCGGTGTGGTCCATTTCCACAATCTATTTCCAACCCCGTTGATCGATCTATCATGGCTCTATTACTTCCACATGGTCTCACTTCCATACCTGTAAGCAAATACCAATGTTCGTTAAATTTGATCTTGATTTCACTTTACAATTATATTGTTAGTAATCAAGAATTAATGTTAAATATTATTACTAAAGCTTCACAAACTAACCTTTACATAAATCCAAAGGTCTTAATCTAAGTTCCAATTGTTTTTGACAGCCCTCCTTCCGCATAGCGCATAAACTTGGATAAAGTCGAAAGTCAGAGGCGCATACCGGAAAGTATTCATCGTCCGCTGGGCACTCAAATAAGCAAGAGCAACGTGGGTAGCCATCAAAACCAATTTCGCAACTGGCGTCAAAGTCACAGCGGATATCGCGGCAAGCCGAAGGGCCCGTTGTGCCTCCTTGTTCCGTCGCTTCTACGATATTAGTCGAACCTTCCTCGGCTTCAATTGTGGTCATAGCCGTCGTAGCTACCCACGCCATACCAAATATTTATGAGTTAGTCAAGTGATAAAAGGAAAGTTAGTTTATATGATTACGGAAGGGTCGTTATTAAAATAACTATTGACAACCTTTTAATCACGATCGGTTAGAATAATTAATAGCTTTGAACGGCTAAATGTTAGTAATTAATATGTATGATAGAGTTTTTGTATAGTTAAAAAAATGTTTTAAGATTATTAGTATAGTCAGTTTGTTAAGAAAAAATAGAAAAATAATACGTACTCATTGCGATGGGTGGAACGATTGCCAGCCTGTCTTTGCAATCGCCGTAAAAAATAACATGAAGTTTTGCTGGAGGAGAAAGTCTACATGACGCTTTCTGCAGTTCACATTCATTTTGATAGGTTTGCATGGTGCTTCCGCAAACTGGCTCTCGAGGAGCGCTGGCGCAGTCGTTTGGACACAGACACTCTCCTGCTACGCAATGAGCACCGAATGAGCACTGGACGCCTTCACAAAGAGCTGTATTTAAAAAATATAATCAATAAAACTTCGAAACCAGGATATTTTTTATGGTACATTTATGGTTGTTATTTTTAGTCTTATTTACTATCAAACAACACAGGACAGCCGTAAAAATATGTTAACAATTTCTGTAAAAAAATCAATCCATACACAATAATATTTTTTTTTTGTTACAGTTAGTAGATTACCACACCAGAAATATATTACTAACATCAGAAGAAGTTTTTCACTCGTGGATAAGAAATCGAATGAAGAAATGCAGCTATTTTGAATTCATAGATCTATTAGAAATTTACTAGATTGTAATGAGTTTGTTTAAAAAAATAAATTTACATTTACAGTAGTTTTTTTTAATAACTACTTTCATTAAATTAGTAAATTAATTTAAATAGGTTGCTAAGACGAAGATTTTTTATGATTATGGTTTAACATGTTTTTTCGTGGCACGAATGGAAACAAAAAATTCTATTGTATGAAACATTTACCGTCGCGTTGAATTTATTTTTTACTGTAAAAATAAGTTTGTTTCATACTGTTATGTTAATTAAAATGTTTCATTATTACAAATAACTTTTTTAAAACTCTGTAATTATTTATAAAAGTATACTTTATTTTTTTACAAAAATATCAATGAGTGAGGAATATTAAGTTGAATAAAAACACTTTTATTCGAATATATCTTCATAAAAAGTCTTACATAAGATCTCTTTACGCCAGATGCAGGTGTGGCATTTCTTTATATTTATGACGCTTGAGGGAATTCTTAAAGCGCAATGCTCTTTTAGTGTTACTTTTTATATATTTCATATATAACTAACTTTAAGCTACGTCTCGTTTAAACAAAGAGTACCAAGAGATTTTTACAACTGTATGAAATCATTCCATAATTATTTATAATTCCCTTAAGCTACGAGAATCATTTCCAATTTTAGTGAAAAGGCAAATCTATAGATAATTTATGAAGCTAATTCTGAAATCGCTTTGATATAACCCCATAGATAACTTACTACGGCCGATTACACACAAAGGAACCCGCAGTGCTATATCAGAAAGGCGATCTATTTCATAGACTTTGTTTTGAGTACCCCTAATATGGTGTACTTTATTTCTTTATTGATTTGGGTTTATCACTGATAAAGATCTCACGCTTTTTATGTAAATACTAAACAGACATAAATCTTCCTATATTGGTTTAGGAATTAAGTTATTACTACCAAGTTACAAAATAATATTTATTGAATTGAAACAAGCGTGAAGCTCATCGGTTCTAATTTGGTGTCGTACAAATAAAACATGTTAATACATGGACGTTTTTAATTCAATATAAAAATCAAACTGATTAACTCTTTAACGTATAATTGTGACAATTACAGTTACTATTTATTTTCTTAGCTTTGTGCTTCAATAGCTTGATTCTGAAATAATGCAAAAGCGAATAGTAGTTCAAATTGGTAAGAGAGAAAACGTTAATATGTTTTGAGACATTTATTTGTTAGTGCTTGATATTTAAACAAGCACTAAGCGTGTAGCAGCACGTTCGTATTAACTGAGCTGAATCTAAGATAAGGAACATTAATTTCACCTTAATTATAATTAAAGTGCATGCAGTATGTCGTCTCACTGTACAGAGTACATACTCGTACCTGTAGTATTACGATGTACGTAGCGTTTCAAATGTACTGTGTGATTAATTTTGAAGCAGTGTTCCTTGAACACTAAAGCTTTACAAATGTATTTGGTTTTAACATTAATTGACATTTACTATGTATTTGATGATTAAGAGTTCAAATTTCGTATTGTAATAATTTCATAAAATAGCAAATAAAGTATAGATAATAAACAAATGTAAATACAGTGACGGAAGCAGAAATCGAAACCCAAAATAAATATTAATTTTAACAAGATTTTTGAAACAGCCATTAACGAATTTTATTATAATAATTAATATTATATGTAGTTATTAAACCTTCTATTATTTTCTATTTACTTAAATATAAAAATCGTAACCAGAGTATTAGATCTGTTTGTAGGACCAACGTAAACGTTTTTGCTACAAGAAATATAATTACAAGAAAAAATATATATTTTAATTTTATTAAGCTATCAATATTTTAACCAACACTCATATTCCTTTAAAATACACTTCATAGACACACTACCTTCCCAATCAATCATCAATCAATAACTGTGTTCAATGACTTATTCCATGAATATTTAACGATTTTATAGAGCGAAAATTTTACCACCCACAAACACAAAAATACATTTCATTTTCAAAATAATATTATTCAGCTTACACACTGGAAATAAAACATTCAACTATATCACGTACATCCTAAGGCATTAAGTGTTAATCTGCCACCTTAGTATAGGACTACCGTTCTACCTTTTCTGTAATCAGAGATTATTTTACGAAGTACGTCAATCTCCATACTCAGCCCGCTTTTGTGCCTCATGTCTATTATCCCTCGTACAGGTCTAATTACAATTTGGGACTAATTTTGAACAAAGGTGTATTGTTTGTAAGTATCCTAATAAAACTTATATAAAATGAAAGAATTGTACGAGTGATATTACTGTGCCATAGAGTAGCTGCATGCTTTGAAATCGTAATTTATATGTAAAAATATAGTGAGAGTTTGAATGACTTTACATAATAGTTTTTCGCTGTTTCTGCTAAGCCACAAGTAGCGAATAACCGCGTAATATCACAAAGCGCGTTAAATTGTTTCTGTGAAATTACATCAAGTACCCTTCTCATAATTGGTTACAAAGTTAATACTGAATGTCCTAGTTTTCTAGATTTTAAGCTTATATTAACAACTCGACATATGTGGCTATGGATCAAAAAGAAAGTCTACTACTTAACACTGTTCCTACGTAGCAAAGATATTATATTTAAATAAATATATATTTTTCACTCTACTGAAACTAACATGAAGATACAAATATTTAACAAACTTCCAAAATAACATGTATGGCAACTATTTATTAAATACACCAGTAACGATGTTTAAAGAATTTTTAAAATTGTACATCATATTTTGATATTATATAACATTTGATACTCTAAGCACCCAATGACATGCCCATAGTATCCTATCGATTAACGTTCTTACAATGACAGTAAGTACAAAAGCTTCCATTATCGCAACTTCAATTATAATATATCAAATATAAGCTTATAAATCAATCCATCGAATGTAACACAAGGCTGACTTCCATACTGCACAACGCTGCAATTATATGGATTTAGTGCCGACCAATTCTGTCACAGTGTAATGGACCGTGTGTTATTAGGTACAGCTTGATATGGGCTCTGTGTGTGTGTATGTGTGTGTGTCTGTGTGTGTGTTACTGAGATTATTAAAAATGTAGTCATCTTTTTGTGCAAAATCACATTACACAATAAATATGTCCATTTACACATTAAAATGGGTTGCCTCCTTTAAAACTTTTACCTAAGTATGACTTTATATTTAAATATTATTATTTTCATACATTACATGTTTATAGATTATGTAATTATGACAAATAATATGTTTCAGAAGGTCAGATGTAAACAATTTTAAATAAATGAAAGTTACTCACTCGTACGTTGGAAGTCGAATTAGAAATTTGGACCGTATCTTCATTTGTAGTGTATATATATGAAATACAGTATAACAGTAGTGTAGTACATAGTAAGAACGTCCTTCGTAATACAATTAGAACTCACCGCAATCTCCTTTGTAGGCCGACCGCAGCTCGCTCTGTTCGCGACACGCTGTCAAATCGAGCTCGCATTGTGACGGATAAGTCTGACCATCAGTACCGCATACCACGTCCGACTCCTGATGCAAAAGGCCCAATAAATATTAAAGCTTATGGCTATAAAAAAGGTTTTGAAAAAGTTCCAATTCAACTTCCTGGTAGATTATTTTTAATTCATTCGTTTTTAGAGTTTTTGAATCGTCTTAACACCTCTTTTTGTGATATATTTTATCAAATATTTGTATTTTACATAATAACGGTAGATTTTGATGAACTTTATCTGTGTTAACTTCCCCAGAGAGTTATCTAATACCCGAACATCGATGTAATAAGAATATAGAGAGCAATCAGTCAAACAGAATTAAGTGGCCAACTGTAATGCCAATAACTTTCGGAACTAGGAAAAAAACATAACATTTTGGTAATACCTCTTACTTCGAAAAGGAAACGCATCGAGATGTGAATGGCACAAATTTGTTGTAAATGCATAAATAAACAAAATAGCAATAGTTCATCCTTCGCAAAGCTGTAAAGCTCATAATTTACTGGACTGGGGTAACCGGTACAGCTATGATTGTTTAAACGCACTCGTTAGTTAACCATTTTACAATATTCCCAAAGCATTTCTAAATAGACTATAATTTAGGTATGCGATCTGAAAACGAGCAAAACTAATATCATTACAGCTAAGTACCAAAATGAAATACTATTTACTAACCGAAAATTGGCGTTTAATAACACATATTATAGATATTTAATATTTAAAAATGTATTATTGTTTCAATTATTCATACTTTTTTATTTAATCGGAGTATACGTTTTTTTATGTTATACTTAATTAGCAGGTAAACGAAATGCTCATAATTATATATAGAAGCCCTACAATTTTATAACAGGGTTTCACCGTTATACCTTTAATAAATTTTAATTGTTTTGAATTTGGCTTCAGTTGTTTCATAAACGAGATGATACCTGATACGGGTAATAAATTTAATCTTATAATACAAAATTACGACCAAAAATATAATCTATCGTAGGTTTTTACAATTATCCATAATCTGAAAATTTCACAACTTTATTAATATTAAAGCTAATGTTAGTAACTATGAGATAAATTTATTTATCTCTATTTATACAACATTTAACAAAAATAGATAATAATTATTTATGTTATTTTTGTTTTTGTCTAACCTCTTTCGTATCTTAGAACATTTTAAAAACAATTCTTATGATATTATTAAAAATAAAAGAGATAAAATAAACAAACTCAACACTGAATAACAAATCCCTTTGCAGCATCCCTTCGTGATCCGTTAATGTCCCTAATTTAATATGTTCTAAAACCTTTCCCATCCCCTAAAATTTCATTGATTAAGCAAGCATTAAAATTTACGTTAAATAAATAATATAATAAGAAAAAACAAATATAGAAATACGGAAATGAAAAGAGATAATTCCGTAGACTTGTTAAATAATAAATGAGAAGCAAAGTAATTTAAAATAGTTTATTAACATAGTATTATCCGAACACCCTTTCTGAACGGTTGAGCCGTTTCAAGTACCATTTATATTATACGAAATAATACGAATAAAGCTACAGAATTGTTTTAATAATAAACAACTTAATATCTTTGTTTGGAAAGGTGAAACAATTAACCTTTACCAAAATAAAACGAACATAACACATTATTTATTCTTAATAAATAGAAGACATTAAATGAAATAGAAATGTCACCTGAGCTGTGCAATTGTGGTTGCAGTGGCAGACTGGCCGGCCGGTGTCGTCCACCTCGCAGCTACCTCCGCCCATACATATCACATCAGCACACGTTTCTGCGTAAGACAATTAACCAATTTATTTAAAGAAAATTAGACATGTTTATTTAATATAATCTCCTCTTACAGACTCTTAACTGATTAATAAACCTGAATAATAATGAGACCATTTAGCAAATATTTATATTTTTACGGAGACTCCCAGTATCCTCGCTTATAATTTATATTTGAAGACCGCGTGTTTAAGCAATTCTCTAGGGGATTAAAACGAGGGCTTAATCTCAAACCCGAGAAAACAGATCGTAGTAAATGATTTTCTAAGTGCGAAATTGAAATCCTCTCAAAGAGATTTCATTAAAATATGAAAACGATTATAAGGAGACATCGCTGTCCAATATCGATTCAATAACCAATAAGAGTCTGTAAAATTAATCCTTTGCCTTCTTTCATTAATCTGTGTCACTTTGATTATTCACTAAAGAAGTTTTAATCTACAATCGACATTTCTGGACGAAGACAAGAGCGTTATTAAAAATCATTATATTAGCATGACAAACAAAACTTTCAATGCTTTTTGAATAATTAAAGCCTTAACATCGAATATATTTACGTACATTCAGTTTAGAGATTATTAAATAAGTTTGTCATACTTTGTTAGATATATGAGTAATGCTGAAATAAATAATATAAAAGGAAAAAATAGAGATACCAATATATTCATAAATAGCTGAAGAATTTAATATGATATCAGTGTCACAAACATAAGACGAAAGGTTTTATCGATTAGATATTAAAAATACGCGGTCCTTATGAAAGCATTTTTACGCCAAAGGAATCTTGTGCTCTTTTTGACAACTTTATAAAAGGAAAAGACTTTCATCGCGGGGAATCGATTGTGATTTTTTTGTAAAAGGAATTTTATAATTGATTTCACATTTACCTTTAAATTTTTCTGTCCATTCGTTGAGTTAAATAAGAGATGCAAACTTTTTCGAATACATGGTGGTAACGGAAAAGTTTAACGAAATATCGTATTCAATTTACAAAATAATTATATATATATATATATATATATATATATATATATACTCGTATATATGCTATTAAAGACGATGCGATATATACTTATTAATACTGTAAGGGAAAACACATTTTTTTCATTTCATTTATTTGGCCATCAATTACATAATTCAAAAAAGTTGTACAATATTTACATATAACATGTAAATATTGTACAACTTTGGTTCAACTAGTGTATGTTATACTCTATAACTATCCATTGTTTCACTGCATACAAAGTTCACCCTTAGGGCAGTAGAAAAGCCTGCATAAGCATTTGGCTTTAACTAGTTAAAATTGTACGGGATATCGTTATACAACTAGTTTCGAGAGTGACTACGCGTCGAAAATGTAAACTAAAATTGGAATGTCGGCCACGCAAACACTCGTGGTTAAAGCGAATTTCGTTAATGTAAATTACTAGATAAAAGTTTCAAATTTGTATACTTAAGTGGTTTATAACCGCAAAAGTTGTGTTTATAGACAAATTTAATGTACTATTTATACTCACGACACGTTCCGTTATACAGGACTCGTAGTTCCCCCTTCTTTAGGCTGGTTTGACAGGCGTGCATACGCATTTTACACTCACTGCCATACGTATTGTGGTCAGACGCGCAGACAGGCGCGAGGGTCGCATCACACACTGGGCATGAACAATGCGCAGCGCCACTACGGGTCACGCACGCGCCGCCCCATGGACAAGATGCACGTGCGCACGGGTTTTCTATACCTATGAAACAAAATATTTAGCATTATAATTAAATCTCTGCTAAAGTTTTATACATCTTAATTATCTTTTAATATAAACTATTAAATATATTTTCAAACACATTCTTAATAGACTAAAAAAAATATACCGCAAGCGCCCATATACGCGACCCGTATATCTCGATTGCCCAAACATGCAGTTCGTTCGAGTAAACAAGGGCTATCGTATGTGTGATCATCGGTGCCACAGACCGGCCGTAGCACTTCTTCGCAATCTGGACCACAGCCACATACGGCCACGCCACGAACGTCCAAAGTACAACGTTCTCTCACGCCACACTTCACAGACTCACAGGGATGTTGAGCTAAATCAAAAGAAATATATTTATGAAAGCACGCTAAGTTTTGAAAACCTAAGGCCATATAAGACCTTGAAGATAAAAGCCTCATAAAAGCCACATTCATGATTAATTATGAATAACAAGATATATTTCAACAGAAGGAACAATACGTTTATTCATCAATGATAGATAAAAGATAATAACCCTTCTAATATTGAGTTAATAATTCCAGAAAATTGAATTATATCGTTGCTGTCACAATTGCTTTTGGGAAGACTACGCTTCGATGCTCGTGTCCAATTACTTTCTTTAGAACAAAATGTCTCTTGAACGAGGGCTTTCATAACGATGCCACTTTATTCTTCAGAATAAAGATTTAATTTTAGATTAGAATGACATGAAATTAAGGTAAGCTAAGATTATTATAGTTATAAAATATGTATATTGATCAGTGATAATATCTTTAATTACCATTTTAGAAAAAGCAATTCGGAAAGAAGTTACAATTCAAATTATACAATACAATCAGGGAAACAAACCTGAAGCACATTCACCCCTATACGCTATTGAAAGCTGTTGTCTTGTTCTGCAGGATTCTCTGCGAAGCGAACATTCGCTAGCATAGTCCTTGAAATCTGATCCGCAGACTGCTGAGCCTGGCCGAACGACTAAATCGCAAGGCGGACCACATCTACATACCGGTGCTCTAACTTCATTCAGTTGACATATCCCTCCATCAATGCATTCGTGCTCCAAACAAGGATCTAAAAAATGTATATTATAAATGTAGAGTAAGACAATTTTTTTTGTCGGGTACCTAAATTAATTTCCGTTCTATATAAAATATGTTTATTTAAGCCGTATTTACGGACCTTCAAAATGGTTACCTTTATCGGAATCAATGTACATAATAGCATCAAAATACGTTTTGAAGACTTTAGAACATAACAATCCAATCAGCACATAGAGGTAATTTAAAAAGTTTAAAACATTTCCCTTTATAAAGTTATCCGCTACGCCCCGTTTAATACAGAAATTCTCGCGTCGAAAAATGCTTTGCGAGTATATGTGAGTATAAGGTCGCAAGTGGGGCTTTTAATATTTTAACCAGTGCATACAGTGGTCTAATCTAGTTTTTAACTTTTTTCTGCTTTATTTTAGCGTTTTTTAGAAAATTATTTCTTTAGGAAATATATGTTGTTATACTGCAATGCAGCTTTTAATATTTTGAATATATTGTATATGCCAAATGAAATGCTAAATTTGAGATGAGCAATTTCATAAGAGTACAAAAGCAAGATAGTAAAGTACACAGTAAAATTCACAAAGGAAGTTGGAATGTGCGGGCATTTGGTCTCGTACAAATTCAGTCCAGATCGAATGTTCCGGGACAAGTTTTGTGAAAAGGGTTCACAAAAGTACGTAGATAGAGCAAAGGAGATTAAATTACTCTCAAAGAAAAGAATTTCTGTAACTTGTTTTTATTTGTATCATTGATGTATTTTTCTTTAATCGTTTTTATTGAACGAGGTGATCTATTTTGACTAAAAACAACATAAAACAAAAGTTTCATTGAATGGTCCTATAACAAATAATGTTGCCATAAATTAGCTTTTCATATGTAACAAAAAATAAATATTCAAAATCCTTCGGTGCTAACTTAGATAATAATTTGTCTAACTACCAAATAACGCTATTTTCAACTATTTTTTGATTATGAAAATTTCATGCACTAATAAAAATGTTTAAAATTGTGACTAATTTATATTTGAAGTTGATAATATTCATTATAATGTTCGATAAAAAAAAGGAACTAAAAAAATATTAATTGATAAATGGAAAAATAATACATAGATTATTATTACATACAAACTACGTATTCGTACACTTGACTCCATTTTCAAATTGAGTTTTCAATTTAAATAACACTTAAAAATGTAATATTTATTAACTACTCAAACTAGTTATTTTGTGTTATAACAAATAATAATTGACTCTGTTTTTTAACCTAATGAGGCAAATTTTCAGATTGTATTTCTTTTTTAAATCATTTCAAGCCGGCGTTTTATAATTATTCGAAGCAGAGTTAATGAGGACTGCGTAAACTTCCTTAGGACAATAATATTGACCCTTTTGTCTCGTTCCCGACCGTTATTACAAAACCAACCCCTAGATAACAAATCCCAACGACGCCTTTAAACTTAAGAAGACTCAGATAGGAATATTACGTTACTTTAACCTAAATATTCTACGAAGGATCTCATAACTCTGAAATATATTTCAACATTAATACAAATTAAAGAATACACATACCACATTTTCCATGATATTTGATCGTTATATTTATCTGGTTGTCGCAGGCGTGCTTGTCCAGATGGCATGTGGATGAATATTCCCTGCCATCACTCCCACATACAGTTTTTCGTCTTTGACAGTTCCGAGGGCACCGACACTCTGCGGTTCCATACGTGACTACACACTTTGCCCCGGGAGGGCATGACACTCCCGAACACGGATCTCCAGCTTCTAAAACACATTTTACTAAGAATTTTGGTGTAATTAAAGTAGAAGTTAATTCTAAAATGCTCCAGCCTAACAGAAAGAAACGTTTTCAAATATGAGACCATTTGTCTAAAAGCTTTGTATAACTTGAAATCAAAAAGTTTCAAAACGGCCGAAATTTGTGTTTTATTTAACATTTACGGTAAATATATTTTGTGGAGTCATAAATTTACCTTCCAACTTGTTTATTTTAGAAACTCATACAAACATGTTTCTATTTATGTTTGACAACTCAACCTTACATGCCTTTTGTGGATAATACGACGAAGAATAATATTAAATTGAGAGCTACATAAAAATATTACACTAATATTAACGAGAATAGTTAATATTACTGCTTTTTTAGTATAAATATGCTTAAAATAATCATCCAATTTATCTTGTCTTTTTGTCTTGATCAATTGACGAATTAATAAACTGATTTTATTTATAACTGCTCCTAACTGCTCTTACCACATTCCCCCTCATGCTTGACTCGCAAATTAAGTCGTCGTTCGCAAGCTTCCTTGCGTAAGAAGCAGTGATTGCGATACGTTCTCGCAGCTGTAGAGCATACCGGTGAAGCAGAGGACGGACAGCTGGTGGGACAGGCACAGTGGGCACGACCGTCGCCCAACGACACACACTCCGCGCCCCACCGGCAAAATGTCTTCTCACACGCTTCTGTTACGGAAAAATATATTATATCTATCTATATTTAAACTTCGTTACACATATATATAAAAGTATTTAATTTATTCTTATGAATTTTAGGTTTGTATGTTATTAAATAAATAGAATGGTATCAGAATAAAAAAAAATATATATATACATACATTTTAGAGTTAATTTAGAGAATCTGTTAAATGGCAGTAAATAATGTAGAGTTGTATTTTCACTTTAGCAAATAAATTGTTGCATATCAATGTAATTAATGAATGCTTACTTTGATTTTGTAAATTCCAAAACAAATGTTTTAAAGTAATTATTCAACACATTCATCTATTTAAATGATTTTGTACAACATTTCAAAAGTGTGTACAAAATACATTCATCTAAAATGATCATTCACAGTATTCTCTTGAATATAAGTCATTGAATTAAAACTAGAATATGGATTTACGTTACGTTTAATTAACTCAAACGCATAAGTTTGCCAGAAATCAACATTTTGACTTCTACATACATCGGTCATTAAAAAAATTGCTGAAACCCAGCACTTGGGACCCTCAGCTCTCATGAAAAATAAAACATTCCGTGTCGGTGAGGACACTGTGAGACCTCAAGGTAAGTCGTTAGTACCCGAAAAGTGGAAATCCATTGTATGACAGTTTAAATGACTGACTGACAGACATCTCTATTTCATCTTCCCGTAAGTTTGATTGTTGAAAAGTATTTGAAACGTCAGAATTAAAAAAAATACAGGCAGCGTATAATATTTGAGTATATATTTTTTATTAAATAATGGTTTTATTAAAATTATCTCACGTAGAAATAAAACGTTTAAGAGATTACTCGGTAATAGCAATAATAACAATTCAGATTTTTAAAAATTGTTTTATTAGTTCTACCCCACATAGGCCTCAATAAATGACAATTGAAGTAAACATTCTAGAATTTCACAATTCACAATCTCCCACCTGAGCAGGAATCCGTGACTAAATTATTAAGGAGACGAAAATAAGATGAGAATATCCGTTTTACCACCGCATTGTGTTAGCAGGCTTTGGGACTGCCGATGTCTATCGCCTAGTTAAAATTCCAAACAGAGATTGTCGAGCCAAAGTCACACAACGCTTTAACGAAAAGTTAATTTGCAATTTTCTTGTCCTTTTCGAAGTAGAAGCGCTTGTGGTTTAATACAACTTTCATACGTTTTTTACTAAAAGTAAATTATTATAATCTTAATTCATAATGCAGTGATTTTTTTAAATTAAAACAAATAATTATTAAAATAACTAATTTGATATATTTATTTATATTATTATAGTAACATGTTTATAAATAATATTCATACTTATCAAAGTTATCGATGTATTTGAAGATCTTATACCTATTAACTTGTCTGGAAAATGTATCAAGAATCGGGATTAAACCAAGAATTCATTTCCTTGGGCTTATTTAAGGCTGTAGACCTCACAAACGAATCCGCTTAAGGAAACGAAAGCAAGCGGAAATAACAATTTCGAAAGAAACAAACAAAATTCTAGAACGCGAATCGCTGTAGACGCCAGATATAAATGAAGACAGGAGGGGAGATAAAAATGATGGCGGATGCTCCGCGAGTTGAAGAAAATTAGGATATTCACCGCGCTCTTTCAGGCACGTTCGAACTGATTTATTCACCGTAAATACCTAGAGTTTTTGGTTTGTAAAATTAATGATGCTTTAAACTGATTACGCTATTCACTGAAAATGGTTTATATTTTATATTTATTCTTTCAATACTATGTTAATTATATTATATAATATGTAATAAAAGGTTTGTAAAAATATAAATGTGTTATTAAAACTTTGTTATAATAATAACAAAATATTTAAATACTTTTTAACATTTGTAATATAAGTGAGATTTTATCTTTTCAATATTTGTTATTTCTTCAAAACTGTGGTATTCTTTTCAAATTATATAAAAAAAAATCTAAAGTGCAAGAAACAACTTTTGTGATTATGTATTGTAAAATACCATTACGGGTATTTCGCTTTTTAAGTAATTTCTCAATAATTATTGCTGGTTAATTGTTACTCAAAAATGTTCTTTTCGTAAAGATTAATATGTACAAAGTTATATTTGTGGTTCAATAACATGCAAGAAGAAATAATCTGTCAATAAAAAAAATATGATAATTTCTCAAAAATTTTAATTTTGATATTCTAAGAAACTCAATTAAAATAGTCTTTGTAAATTCAGATGTCGTTTCCGAAAAATTGCATGTGACACAAGAACACAGCCTTTGTTATGTTAAAGCATGATACTTTATATATTATATTAAAGCTAGAATTAAATGAAAGAGGTCAATGTGGGAGTTCTATTCAGACTCCAAAACAAAGCGTTTTGACTTTGGTTGTAGTTGACACGTCACCCGTACCATCAGGACGTGTGGCCTAAAGATAAGAGCCGCAAAGGATATACTGAGCCTTATTTAAGAATAAAAAACTATAATAAATAATTTTAAGAGTAAAATATATCAACATGTACAATATATAAATCTGAAGTAAATATTGTAATAGCGAATTAACGCAAGTAGTAAGTAAGAATTACTTTTAAAATAAAGATTATTGTATTCTGTGCCTTAATCAATTTCTCTGTTTATGTGTAGTATATGTATTTCACTGTAAATACCAACTTCTTTATATATAAAATTTATTGAATACATGCTTTTGAAATAGGATTCTGTAGTAATTTATCATTGTTACCTTCTGGCGCAGGCGGTCGAGGTTGATAATGTAAATCTGTAACAAAAACAACACATTTTAGGTGGAACGTAATTAATTAAATTCAGACTTACTTAATGTAAAGGTCGCCGAAATGGCTAACATGGCCAAAATTACTAATTCCATAGTGTAGTTCATTTGTAAATCCATTCGCTTTGTTATTTAGAGCAGAAACCACAATAATCTAATTATTAAGCCAGCCCATACAAACCGCAACAGTTTAACTTTACTATTCCCATTCCATTAGTTTTTAGTGCTTAATGTATCTTGCGTCACTACCACAATAATAAAAATGTAGAAACAGTGTTTGTTACAAAATAAATTATATGAGATCGGGGTTCATGCGACAGCGAGTATGACATCGGTCTTCGGGACATTCAATGTAAATTGTTCACCATTATTTTTATTAAATCGTTTTTATAAAACAATATATCTACGGAAAATATATGTTATAGCTGACTCTCTGACTCTCTGACTGATCTCGATTTTGATTTGATTATAATACTATAATTATGTAAACAAAATAGGTAAACCAACACTGTCTTTTGTATTAAATATTCATGCATTAATATTATTATATATAAAGTTTGATTTAAAGTTTTTATTAGATATCTTTTATCATCAAGACTTTAGCGTACTAAACCTCAAGATATAACACCAGAGGCCGGTGAGATCCGCGGTCACAGGCCGGAGTGTTGGGGTGCCATATTGTTTTATTGCAAATTGGTTAGACGTACGTCTGTCCTTTACATATACATACAAGGCTATTAAACTCCGGCCGGCGTTCAGTCACGTGTTAAACGAATCCAATCGCTGCACAATGTTAGACCGAGAACGGGAATCGACTCTCATGACACGTAACTAAAGTTCGAAAAAACGTTATGCAAATATCAAACTCGATTCCGCGTTCCGAAATGTAGCTATGTAATCCAAATGTTTGCCAAAAACTAAAGCATTTCAGCTAACTTTCTGTATTCAGCCATTAATGGATAAATGTTACTGCCTCTACTATTTATATAGCATGCAGTTGATATTTCAACTTTTCTTGTTAAAAATTAAGGACTTTTAAAATAATAATACAATTGGTTGATTTTCTTTTAGGGAGTAACTTGAAAATCTTTGAAGTTACTTGCCATTCTCTTAAATCGAAATTCTGATAGAACGATAAAAAAATATTAGATATCGATTATGGAGCATTCTCATTGAGCTCGAGATTAAATCCGGAGGAGACGCAACAGGAAACTGAAGTGGTATCGATTTACAAGGAATCATGGCGACTACTAGAGAGCCGTAACAAATTGAAATAGATATCGTCGGTGGGCAGCGAGCGGATATTAGGGGTGTCAGGCGCCATCACGCAATACCTAACGATCTACAACTTGAAATACTTTATAAATAGCGTTTAATAGTAACGCGATAAAACTACTTCAATCTCGCGAACACCCTTCTTACAGGGATACAGTAATAAAATAGAGTTTTAAGTTGCGATAAGCATTGAAGAGAAAAAAATATAAAATGTTTTATCTTACATCACTAAAATATTCTAGCAATACTGTTTCGATACATACATTACAGTACAGTAGATTTTTCAGATTACATATTATTTTAATACAAGTTTTCATAGGTTTTTTCATAGAACTTTTGAAATTTATAGCTAGTGAAGTAGCCACTAGAACAAAAGATATCTTTGGATAAAGTGAAATAAAGCAGACTTTCTGTGTGTTTTCTTTAACTGATACAATTTTCTAGAAAGTATGTCTCTTTACAAACAACTTAAAAGAATACTTACGTGTTAAAATTCTTAATATAGTACTTGTTTTGAAATGTACACGATGACCAAAATTAAGTATGGTTATAATTAGTAAGAAACTGTATTACTCTCTCGGATGAGCTAATTATTTCAAAGCTCTTATCATTTTATTAATGTTTTATCATAAGTTACATGAGTGTATACGTCGTCTTTATCATTCTAATATTCTTAGTCAAAGTTAACATAAGCCTTATGATAATTATAACCTCACATTAGTTCCGTAATGTTTCAAAGACATATTTCACCGGTCGTTGTAATATGCGGTGACTAGGCTCTACTTATTAGGGTAAAAACCTGCGTGTTAAGCAACCGTTAGTCATTTTTATTCTTGTATAAATTACGGCTTTATACTCAATAATTTTATTGTGCAGAACCCGACCGTGGGTCTGATAAATAGTGTCAAAAATTGTTAATATACACACATATCGTGATTTTGTAGAAATACAAGCAGCGTGTTTTATTGTAACATTTTTGTTTCAAAAAACCCTTTTTGAGAATACAACAATATTTGTTTTTTTGGTCTTATATTTTTATTTATTTATCGTAACTTTACTTAGCCAGTTTCACAAGAGTTGATCCCACCTTAAATACATTACTGCTCGTAGCTCATACACGTATATTCACAATACTCAATATGAAGTAGTTTGCTCTGAAATTATACAACCATTAAAATAAAATCTAATATTTGTATACTATACTAAATAATTCAAAATGAAGTCCCGCTTACATAATTATTTATGAAATACAGTATATACAGTTTTTGGTATTTCATTAAATAACCTCACCATAAAAAAATGTTTTTTCATGAATAATTAAAAAATATATTATAAATTTAGGAACCTAATGACTTAAAAATTTCTTCATAACATTCTTGTGAAATAAAATGTTGACTCCAAGCATCTAACCGTATTAAGTCAAAAAGGTAGAGTAACTAAATTTATTTTATAATTTATTTATAAAATGTCGCCAAAAGTAATTTCATATTAAACGCTTTTCCTGGTAAATATTTCAAATTTTGCTCATATAATCCACAAGAATTTCATGCTCGGGTAGCGTGAAAATTAATCGATCGAATTACCATTTGCTTTAAAGCTAAAGTAGAACGTGACCAATGAATTAGGTTCCTAGTACTGCAAATTCATTTTTTTTTAATTAAAAATAAGGATACATTTTAAGTTGTTCTATCCAACATTTTGACAGACTATCGAATGCAATTCAAATCTCTTCACAATTCCATTCTGTTTCAATAAATACTGCTTACTTCAGCGCTCGTTTAGTAAATATCCGCATGAATAAGGCTTCGTTACCAGTGAATCAAATGTTGTTATAACCTACTTTTATATATCGAATGAAAATAAACAACATTTAAAGAATTATTTGTGCTAAATGGTGTAGTGCTTCAATAAAAATAAATATACATTCCGAACTATTTATTTCACCTTTAAATTACTGCTTAAAATATTTTTTCTAACTATTTTTATAACACAACGTACTTTATAAAGTATTGTAAATAAATAAATGCGAGTCTGAATAAAACTGAAATAAATTATTAAATAAGAAGTTCAATAATTGAAATAAAAGTTTAAAAAGTATAAAATATATAATACAAAAATCTTTTAAGACAATAAAAATAAATAAAGATAAATATTAAAATTTTTCCCTAGATCCTTCAATTCCAATAGTTTCGTTGCAATTTGAAAATCCTACACGGGCGGCCAAAGTGCCACTAAAATAAATGTTCTGTCAGAGAGAAAAACGAGCGGAACGCTGGCGCCTCACACCCGCCCCATACTATTTCATTTCAACAGAATCAACCGTGAATTAAGGACGAAGGCCATACAAACGGCACTTATCATATGTATTGCTTTTTGCCCGTGTCTATGTATCTACTAATTGTAATACAGGATTAAATTAATCCTTATAATTTAAAATTATGTTATAATACTTACAATTATTTGTCAATAAGAACCCTGTTGAAACGCCGAGTAATATTAGAAAAAATATCAGCAGCAGTACTATCAGTGCTGGTCTGCAGTAATGAATCCAACAATAATCCTCTGAATTGGCGGCCGGGGCGTTAGATGACCAGGGACAACATTTACTACACGACGCTTCTGACTCCATCGATGATCGCACTACTGCACTATTTCCTTGTTGATTAACAATAACACCTTGTACCGGAGTTTCATTTCTCTGTACATAGGTCGTGTTTTTTTCAAGATGTGCAAACCCTGAGCTGTCTTCATCTTGAGAATTTCCATACACACCGTACGAGGCTACCATATCGACCCCGGACAGGGACCGCGTCGTGTCGTTGGCGCCACTATCCTGCACTGCATTATTGTCTGTACTAGGCCAACATTCACAGGAGCAGCGATCCTCTTTTCTTCTTTGCCGTAATTGCGCTGCATCAGACCGTGTAACTTGTACATCAACCTTTTTCTCCTCTTCTTTTTTAATTTTAATTTCCTGAGAAACTGCTTCATTACTTTCATTATAATTTTGTATATTTTTATGATTTTCTATATACCAATGTCTTTCTTCTGCTCTAAGTGTGGTATCGTTGTTGCCTTCATATACGTCAGCATAATTTGAAAGTGGGTGCGAGGAAGGGCTGTACAAAGGAACCGGTGCAAGTTGTCCGTAGCCTCTTTCATACTGTGGTGGTCTTGAATTTGACGCATAGTACGTGGTAGATACAGGCACGGTGTAATCGAAGCCCGGCCTGTTCATCTTTAGTCCTTATTCGCATCATTTGTAACTATTTTTTATTAGCAATGACATCACTGACTCTACAAATAAAATGAAATAGAAAAGTCGGCAAATATTATGACGCAATCAAAGTTGAGTTAAATTGTATACTGATTATTTCATAAACATTGAGAGAAAAGAATTTCATCTAGCGTTACGAAGCAAGAACGCGCTAAAAGCAAAGATAAGTCAGAAGACAAACTTTGTTGATTTTGTTATGTGTTACATTTAGAGGCAGTAAGTTATAGAACTGAATACATATATGTTTATCTCAATTACTGCTCTTGTTCGACAGCGGTATTTATCTTTTGTGTTAAGAAGAGCGACCCTTGTTCGCTCGCTACAGGATAAAATAGACAAAGAGAAAACTACGCTAG
The DNA here is from genome assembly GCA_963555665.1 of Dircenna loreta. Taxonomy (NCBI): domain Eukaryota; kingdom Metazoa; phylum Arthropoda; class Insecta; order Lepidoptera; family Nymphalidae; genus Dircenna; species Dircenna loreta. The sequence goes on along the minus strand of OY743093.1, from coordinate 8,101,145 downwards.
TAAATAAATAAACTCTCATAGCTATACTTGATGTAGAATTATTATTTCTCGTCAGTCTTAATACACGTTTACTGTGACGCTTATGATTAATGTTAATAATATTTTAATTAATGACTTTCTCGCATTCTTCAGAAAATATTAAAAAATGATTTTAATAATAAACGCAACAATAAAAACTGCTTCATTTAAATTCTGTTTTCTCAACCGCATAATATAAAACTTTTAAAATGCCAAACTTTAAATAAGAAGGTTAAGAACATCTAAAGCAGGTCAAGCAACCTCATGCAGCCTCCAAGTCTCGTATCTTGAAAGCATACAAAAGACGCATAGAAACTTCTGTTACACAATATCTTCTATTTACCTTGTAAGTGTTTTAGTTGAATAGTTGAATAGTGTGATCGTAAAAAAAATTATTACATTTAAAGCCGAAAGATGAAACGAGAGTTTAGTACAAATGACTTATTTTTTGATAACTACCATACTCTTATTCATTTTCTACGTTTTAAATTTATCAAGAAAAAGACTTAAAATTAATCGTTAATAGCGTATCTCCGTAAAATTAGCCAACCACATTTAATAGCACTTAATTAACATAATGTCATTTAGTATTGACTAATATAAAATATTATAAGATTTGGGCATTTGTCAATACAATCTAAATATTAAAATTGAAAAAAAATATCTCACCAGTAATAAAAACCGGCTTAACCAGCTCCATGAAAAAGTTTATAAGTTTGAATAGTTGTACCGACCGCTGAGTGCAGCTTAAGCTGAAGCATTTCAGTAACTAAAAAGTTGGTCTTAAAACTATTAAGCCTTAAAATAATATAATTTGAACAGAAATGGTACCCGTGTACATTAATAACACTTAAGTAAAGGATACACTTATTGTATTATCGACTGCGAAACAAAATTATTAGTATTGATTTGTAGCTCATTCCTTATAGACCGTATGTGCAAGAGATAAACCAATATAGTCAGAGAGAAAACTTGCATACAAATACGATCATAATTTACGACAGTAAGTCTTTTATATATTGACTATCTCAAACAATAAAAGCGAAATGAGTTTTCTATTTGAGTATCATTATATATAAATATTTATGTTTACTTTATGTCAGCTATAGTGCAAGCAAATATCTGTGCAATAAAAACATACATTCACAAACATAATATAAAACGGGTTCTCTAAATGCTCCCTGAACGCTCCAGTCAGCTATATTACGGAGCAAGGTAGGCAGACGCTAAGTCAATAAAGTGGGGAAATAACGTAGCTCTCAGCAGTTTCAGCACTCGTTCGGGTCACTGTCATGTATTAGAACGACCGGGACCCACCTGAACATTTAACGTATAACCAAAACATTTAAATAACGACACACTAACTTACGTAACTAACTAAACTGGATACAACTATGTATCTCTCTTGTTTGTGATGTTACCAATTGTATAAATCCACTGTAACACACGCACCCGCTCGTAAACCTTTGTTTATAGAAATTCGTGGTTTTCATTTAATTATATATTCCAGGATACTGAAATTATCTCGGGTAGTATTATAATTATACATTAACACACACTGCCAATTATTATTTAATACTCTAATACGGTATATATCATGTTATGTTTATTTTTATAAACGATACATAGTCGTATATTCAAATAATTATTGCTATTATTGTTTTTAATTCAAATATAAGCTGATTACTGAAATAGTAACAGATATAATAGATAGTGCTTTAATATATTACATGAATTTGTCGATGTTTTTGTTATTTTAATATTTTACTACCTGAATGACAACCATCGCCCCGCATATAAAATGTTGATAAAGTGTCATCTGCTTTTTAATAACAATGAATAACATTCATGACGTCATTTGTTGTTATTCATTATGTAAAGTTAATCCAGTCTACAGCTGAAATAAAACATGTACATCTGACATGTGATATTACTATTTTAAAATGACTCTAAGTTTATTGTTCTGGTATTAAAAAGATCTTAAAACTTATCCTTATATAACAACTTCTAAATATAAAATAAAGTTATTATAGAATCTAATAGAATTCAATTAAATGTAATTAATTGAATTAGTCGTCGAATAGTTTAAAGATATTTACATGTCAAATTATATTCCAATATAAATTATTAATATTAATTAGTTATTAATTTGGCCCTGAAGGAAAATCTAATTAGCTAATATGACAAGGGCAGGGCGTGTCTTGGTATCAAGGGTTTGATATTATCTATGTTATAAACATTTTGATTTAGAAATTGGAGTAATAGAACTATAATCAGACTAAATTAATAGAAATCACAATTTATGTTAGTCCTTTTTAGGTTTAGTTAGCTTTAAAAAGTATAAAATGTCAACTTTAACTATACTATGGTTTTAGCTTTTTACTTATATGATGGAACTGATTAAATAAGGCTTAGTGGGAAGATACCTTATGTCCCACGTTAGAACTTTTCTTCTGTAATTTCTAAAATATTATGGGAAGCCACGAGCGGCGGCTAGTTCTCATTAGAACTTTTAACAATAGTGAATAATTTAGTGAAATATATTACATACCATACATTGGCAGTAAAAACTACAGCGAGGTATGAAAATATTTATGCAAAAACCAAACTTTCCGCGCTATTTGGAGTTATTTTCGCCCTGTGGATGATTTCAACTTGTTTGCCCTATCTGTAGTTTTTTGCACTATCTGTAGTTTCCAATTTTCAGTTCTGAAAATTAATGCAACACATTTTTTTATCACTTTTACAACAAGTTTAATTATGGACTGTTTTGGAACTAACAAATCTAAGCAAAGCAGGACTGTTGTCCATATACGTATAGCATTTAAGAAACAATTCATATAAAGTACGTTAGGAAATGTGTTAAATTTTGTCGTAACGTGTAAAATATATACAAAAAATATATTGTTAGTTTATAAAAACAAAACCATTGTTGTTGACTGTTGGAATATAGCCTTTACGAGTGTTGTCACAGCGCGCGTGCTGTACACGTATTTTGTATGACAAAAATCCAAATAGATTGTATTGATAGATGTAACGCTAAGTAAAAATATAAAAATAGTAACAGATATATAAAAGTAGTATAATATCTAGTAATATTCTAATATAAGTGAGCACTCTCTCAAGAAACTCATGTATGGTTAATTTATGTTAAGTGATCAAGTACATGCAAAGTTACGAGCTATAAAAGAGATGGCTCGGTGTGCAGTAACTTGGGGAGTACTCCAGAACAATCAGCGTGCCATCATCGTAAATGAAGTTTTATGAGTTCAAAGCTTCTAATAAATTTCAAAATATCAACTACTAAAATATAAACATTTTTGTCTACAACATACAACTGGTTGTTGATTTGAATCTGTAACTTTTCACGTCAATATACTTAAAAAAAATATTTTTTTTAAGTAATAGTATATGTATTTTATTTGTCGTCCCTGTATCAAAAAAAAACTTTTAAAATCATTAACAAATTATAATTTTTACACTAATATTGCTGACTGATACAATAAAATTGTAAATAGTCGTATAATTACGCAGTATTGGAAGGTGCTTATTATAGTTAAATATACATATTTAATATTTTAAATAAGATATGTAATTGTAATTTCAGTTTTCAGAGTTCGTTTCCGAGTTTCTTTATCCCTTAGAGATGATTGTTTCTTAACAAACTACCTTAATATATAAATCTGTAAATTTAATTCATTGAATTCTATTTATTTAAAAAAAAGATATATATATATATATATATATTTTCTTAACTTAAAACCACAAGAACGTTAAATAGTGATTAAAGGTTTTTATAAGTAGTTTTTGAGAATCAACCCCAAAGGAGATACCATAAGGACAGAAAGTTTGTCTGTATCATGACGTCTGAAGTCGTGGGCAAGAGCTAGTTCTTAATAACTAATACCTCGTGGTAGGACAAAGTTTTCTCAGCTCAGGTCATTTATCCTTCATCGTAATATGAAAAGTTTGATCAAATAGGAATGACATAAGAAAACTTTAAGCAATTGAACTATTGACATCTTAATCATTAAACTCGTACAGAAAGAAACTAAATACTAAAAAGTAAATGTGTAGTTAGTGTTTATTGAAAAATAATAAACACCTCAAGGCCGTCGTCACATCTTTGTCAAAGGATTTTTTTAGAGTGTGGAACTACGTGTTTATGTAGTGCTTATGTATTTACGTATATGTTGTAGACATTTATAATAATATTTTAATATATATGTTTCAGAGATTGCGTTATTTACAGCACCCTACACGTAAATACGTTTTATTTTATTTATATTAGACTTTAGTCTCACGCCCTGTAAGTAATTAAAATATAGAAAGCCGTTATAAACGAAAATATTGAACATTTTTATTTTTAAAAGTATATTATAAAAGATAAAAGCAAAAACTCTTTTATAAAAATGCCAAAATATCATGTTTCATAAAAGTCCGTACTTTATTTCTTTAGGATATATAAAATCGAAAAACACTGTTTTGGCTTTAGTTTCGCATAAAATAGATCGTCTTTTTTATATATTTACGTACATTATTTTTCCTGTAATTATAAAGATTTAGTTTCAGTTACATATATTATGTTAATATTCTAATAATATAACGTCAGTAAGTTCGTTAAAAAAGTAACTTCTAATCAACAGTTCTTTGAATGCACTTCGTTTACATTTTTAATAAAATGTGGTTGGTTTGAAAGAAATTGTGTTTTTAAAACTGATTTTTATTTTCAAGTTCTGTTATTTCAGCTCCGTGTTTTTGTAATTTGTAAAGTGTACAGAAATATATAGTTAATGTTTTTAAATAAAGACATGTCACATCATTAAATTAAATTATATGTTAAAATTAATTGTTATCTTCACTAAATTAGATTTTAATTGCAAGGTCCGTGCCTTTTCTCTTTCTATCTTATTACTTATATTCAAACACATTTGTTTTTTTATTACCAAGTAATGTATTTGCTGGCTCTTTCTATAATACGATATATGACAAGTAAATTAATGTTAGGTTTATATTTAGCTATAACATATCAACAGCACTTATCATTAAATATATGTCGAATAATAATTAAAGAGAGTCTATTTAAGTAATTACGAGTAAGTATCAATAAGAATATTAAATTATTTTGATGAAAATTAATAAATGAATATTACTACCTACATTTTAGTCTTTATTCAATGTTTGTTATATATAAATAAATCCTGAATATTGTAAATTTTGTTCTAAGAACAGCTTCATAGGTCTATTTTATAGTAAAGATTATTCCACTTCTAATTAAACTAGACTGGGTGTTATACCCGTATTACTATGCTTTAATCGGATATATTTCTTAGTTCCCAGCCATATAGATCAAAATATAAATAAAAAATCCAGAAAATTCCTATTTTACATGAAATATGATAAATAAACTACAGTTATGTTTATTTTGTATAATGCATATGTTACGCTAGTCCGGAATAAAAAAAACAAACTACCTTAGTAAAATAAGTTTACGGTTTCTGTCCTAACATTGTATGAATTCTCCGTTATCTAAATATTTTAAAACAGTTATTCTTGCAGAAATGTTCAGTTTAACTTAAAATAATATTATTGTTTTATGCTGAGTGCTTAAATTGAAAGCATTTTAACTTTTCTATAGTAAGGTATTATCAGCAAATAAGACCATTAAGCTCTGCGTGCGAGTTAGCATGCAACGCGTTATGTCTATTGTTTAGTATACAAAATGTATTTATAGGCTTTTAATTAAAACTTGTAATGGACTTCAATTAAAACGCTATTTTGCCGCTTTAACTCATTTTTCTTAACGAGAATGAGTATTGGAAAATAATGCTAAAATAATAAAAGATAATTAATTAATCCTACCTTTAAACTAGAAAATAACATCAACCCACAAGTTTGGTTGAAGTTCATTTGTTAAATTTAAGTTTACCTATAAGTGTGAATGAAGTAAGATAGAAGTTTCTCTATTGTTTGAGAATTAAGAACAAACTTTGATAGCGTCATAATAATAATAACTAAGAAATAAAATATGTAACGTAATCTAGGTCATACAAACGAGACGGACCGCGTTAAACAATCTAATTCACATACAAACTAAACCGGCGACTTCACATACAATGAAAATACACCACATCCATAAAAATCACAAAACAGTTCTTCATAATGTTCTCACGAGGATATGTTTCATAACGGTTACGAAATACAGGTAACGTAAGTCGAGATTCGAATAACTAATGACATGTGGTTCGCAAGTGCGCCTGTCTAAAGGTTCTATGGCGGCAACGTAGCGTCGCCGTAGCGCGGCGCGGACTGCCAGCCAGCAGTACGACGGACCCCGCCCGCCCTACCTCCTCTGTCACCGCCACTTGCCTAAATCCAAGCGAGTTTCCATTAATGTTGTTATCGTATGTAGAGTTCAACCAACTTAAACTAAGAACGTACTTTAATTAACTGCCTGTTAAATAGCACTAGATATACAAACAAAAATCAGATACCTAAAGCCTAACAGTTTAAATAAAATTTTAGATCAACTTTGGTAACCCAATATTTGAGTGACTAGTCACTCAAATATTGGGTTACCAAAGTTTTCGCTGAACATTTTCATTGTTTTTTGCTCTTAATTACAACTGTACCATCAGTTAATGACTCAAGGGTATATATTAATTATTAGCTGAGATTATTAGATCTATGACATTACGAGCAGCTTATATTAACTATGATTAAAGAAATAAATAAGTATACGATATCGAGCTAAAATAGTCGGGTAATAAAATTATTGATATAGTTTTTGAAGCACGGTCTTTCGTTCAATAATACAAAAAATAGTATATTTACGTAATTACTCCATTTTGATATACTCGTATATGTATCGTATATATCAAAACTAAATAAATACAGTCATGATAAAAATTATAAATATCTGATACTTAGTTAACAAAAGATGACATTTAATTGAAAGGCTTCTATCGATTGGAAGTTATACGCAGCGAAAATAGTAAGAATTATAGATATCGCGTGGGCGGCTCATAGAAAAAGTTTATAAAAGGAAGTGGAGCGAACAAACTGGCGGAGAACAAACTTTTCTGCTGGGACGCGATGCGAACGCGAACGTTGCTTATCTGCCGCTGCCGAGCTGACAGCTGCAGATGAAAAATTGAAATTGTGTGAGATAAAAATACCTAACTGCCGCTGCACTACGCGAACAATGTGATGACAACAAACATTTTAATCATTTTGTGCTGAATGCTTACCGACTTCGTATATTCAATTTGATGAATTCGTTTTCAAGTGCTTGCAACCACCGTGACTCCTAGCTTAATTGTCAACAGTTTTGTTACAGCTTTATAGCTATATAAATATAATTTACATTATCAGACGTGATTTCATTTTGTTAGGCGTTATCATATCATATTTCAGTTAGACAAGGGTTGGAAAGCAAACAATATGTAAATTCACACGCGAGTTTATGCGGATCCTACATCAATTCGGCACGGTCGATAGAAGTTGAGTAGTGACAACAGCACTCAGCTTTATCACGCAATAATAACGAACAGTTCAAAAACGTCAATCTGTTACCCTTTTCTATTTACGGAGAAATGTCAAGGACCCACGTGAAATTCCTGGTAAATTGATCCTTCGAATTCACCTATCTTAAATACATTACTCTTTCGAATAGACGTCTCACTGAATGGATAACTTCGACCCTCCCTCGCAGGATCACCTCTATCGATTCATTTGCTTTTGTTCTCTTCCAATTAATAACCTACAGAAGGGGCGTTTTCGACCACGGCATGTCATTAATGATCTAGAGAGGTTCTCTGGCGTAGTTCAGTGCATTTCATAAAAAGCTAGATAATATTTCGAGTAAATCTTGTCCATCCTTCAGAATTAATTACAAAAATTAATATTCGCAAATGTTCACTTTAATTTTCTGAGTGACAATTTAATCTACTGTTGTCTTCATGAAAAATGAAAATGACAAGGGACATCATAATACATCATCGCGTGAATATTCCTTGAAAAATTTAAATAACTAATTGTTAAATGGCGTGTTCACTATACTCGAGTCGTTGATTGCTACGGTTGTAATGGGCTAAATAACGTAACGTTGTTATTGTATTTGTAATATTTGATAAGCAATTCAAATAATAAAATACTCATAGTGTTTACTTACATATTCTCTTATCATGTCATAATAAATATTCTCTCCGTATTTTTTTAATACCTTCAATGATATACGAAAAAAGCGCAAACAAACTTGGTTTTCTGCCAAAATATACATTTTTAACTTTAATTTTTGAGCTAAAATGTTAAATAAAGTTTCATTACACCGGTTAACACCCATTTTTCAGTGCGGATTTCTTTCTATTTTTCGCGTCGCATTAACTCTGTGCCGCCTAAACATTGGCCAAGTTCTATATTGTTGTTTACGGTAAACTAGGAACTTACTTGGAGCAATTCAGCCCATAAATTTTCTTGTAATAACAGCTCACAGTTTCCCTAGAGACTTGTAGGAACATTGCAATAAGGTATGGCTTCTAAGTAAGCGTGTTGCCGATACCTAGTTCATATGTCAAGATAATGGGTTAAATAGAACTCTGTTCTCTCGTTTTGGAAATGCAATGCCATAAACTATTCAGGTCGTTAAATTGTTTGTTTTAATCATTGAATCGTATTTGCATATGTCAAATTCTGAATTTTGATCAGAATTACATGATAATTGCATGATTATGAACCATGCCATGACATGCCATTTGATGCGTGATTTATATCACACACGTTGTGTAATTTCAACAGTAATATGTGTTATTTTTTCTTTTATTCTATCAATAATATGTTTTACATTAAAGTTGTAATACTTTTCAATTATTAAAACGAGCCACTCCAACAAAGGACCAGAACAAAAACAACAGCCTCCAAATAGCTACTAAACGCGGAATCCTTAATATAATGGAGGCCCAACTTAAAGTAGGAAAGAAACATTGACAAGAATATTCACTTACTTTTAAACAACGTCTGCAATAAGCAGTTTCCTAAAAGTTGATAGTATTTAGTGTTTATTTTTGTATTACAATATTTTTCCTATTCAAATTTTCCTACAAAACAATTAATTGAACAATTGAACCTTGAATCAACTTCCAGATTGTTATGAGTCAGTGTTAGTGACACTATCAGTATTTGAACTCTACAGATTTACCAGGACATATGTACCAATTATTCACTATCGCGCTAAAACACCGAAAAGATACATCGTGCTGCTGAAAAATAAAGCTATGTTTTTCAGAGCACTATCAATTTGTACAATTTATTACAGGCGAGCACTGAAAAATGTCCGCTCAGGCTTTAATAAGTGCAAAGTTTTATTCTGTGTCGACTCGTGAATGTAGTAGTTCGAAGGTAGGTCGTGGACAAGCCGCTATGTAATTAGATAGATATGACACTTTAGCTGAGTGTATGACTTCGTATTTTCATTTCCTTTGCCAGCCCCGTTCTTATTTTATGACTAATTTTCTTAGCTGTGAGGCGTATTGCAAAAACTTTTACACATATCTGTAATTAATATTAGTAAAAGTTATAATATGACTTATATTGTATTTCATAATTCTAGATGCTATTAGTGTAGCACTATCTCCTAATATTAATTCTAATAGCGTGGTGACCACACGAAAGAGATTGAGGTGCTTTGTGACAAAATAATTTTGAAAGCTTAGCAATTATGACCCATCTACCCGTCGTAACCTAATCTAACGGTTGACCACCTATCTTACACAATACACTCTTTTATTCGTGACTCGGAAATTACATTCTGACGAAATCTAAACTTTTTGGAAGCAAATATTTCTATTAATCTAATTTTTATATAAATAGAGAATGGTTAATTAATCGATACGGTCATTCGAACCCGTGACCTCTGTTAAACCGTAAACCGTAAAGAGAAAACACAAGAAAATAAAATATAAGGAATATTTTTCTACCAGTGCTTCGCTCAACGTCAAATGATAAAATCTTAGGAATGAATCTTATCATAACAAATAGTGTCTTATATTATTAAGTCCGCTGGAGTCAGCTTAGAGAGAAATATTTAGGTAGAATAAGGCGAACAGGCTAATAACAAAACTAATGACCCCCAGCTTAACCCGGTTAAATATAAATTTGCCCTCTTTTACTTCCTAATTAAATAAACGCCACTGCGGACGCTGTATTTTCGTGCGTAACATTTTTTTTGCCGGCCAACTTTTGGGTTAAAAAAAAAATAAGTTTTTGGCTGACTTAATTACGGGGAAAAAAATGAATTCATATTATTCATGGTTATATGGACTATTCGATTAAATGATTGTTAAATTTAACATTTCCTTTCAATATTTTTATAATCCATTCATGACATTTTAAATGTAGTCCATACAGTACTGCGTTATTATTTCTGTGTCTATATCAAGCAGATTTAAAACGTCATTTTGGACAGTACAAAACTCGGTAAATTATACATAATTTAACTTTGAAAATTGGACATTAGCTTTTCAAAACATTTGTCACTTTGAAATTCTCCCTTTGACGCGATGTTTATGTAACGGAATTAAATATTTACGTAACATTACCTATTATAATATGGTGTGAGTGTTTTAATTTCATGTCACGTCCATACAGGAAGCTGACCGTAATACTAGTTCGTGAAGTCTCACTATAAATCATAAAACCGTTTCAATTTACGGAGTATAACACGGTAGTAATAGGCCAACTACCCGGCCTGTGCTGAAAGACTTCAATTTGTATTCAAGAAACGATAAGATCATTAGTTAGTACAATTTTCTTCCAGTCAGTACACAAAACGAGAGCGGTATGGATGGAATGAATAATACTTAATAATTACTTTTAGTTTGAAAAGTAGACTCTGACAGGAGTTCGATAATAGACGATACAGTTAGCAGCAGATAACCGGCTGCGGTCTCGTTATGATTCCTCTCACCGGTATTAATTGTAGAAGCATTGATTGTGAATCAGTAACACTCAAGCACCACATTAAGACTCTCCTACTTGTGGCTCTCAGTAGAGTATGGCTAATAACCTCTTACGTATTACAACCACCAAGTAGTGAGCTGATGGCTAATGGATTAGAGAACTACGCAGCAACAGAAATTGTGGTGAATATATTAACCCTCAAAATTATAGTGGCATATTAATAACTTATAGTACAAGTTCATCAACGACCATTATTGAAATCGAAAGTAAATATATTTTTAAACGTTATTGACATTTTTTTTCTTTTTAAACCTTTTGAAAAACTAGCTTATTTAAGATACCGTTATTAAAACTTTATTGTCAATTTTCAATGACATTTCATTACTACTTTGAAGACAACTTTAAAACTAACGAAGCTTCATGTAGATGATTTGCCGGATTCCACTCGCCAACCAATAATACAATCATGGATTATTATATGAAATTAATATTGAGATACTTTAGCAAAGCGGCAACGCAACAAAAATAATAATTCATTGGTTTATAAAACACTACTAGCGACGCAGTGGATACGCGCATGAAGTAATCGTACAGGTTATGAGTTTAACTCGCTTTCATTAATACAAATATTAACAGTTTAAGTACAATTTCTCTCTTTAATATATTATGTTTGTAAGATAAAAGCCTTAAAAAGGCTGAAAATATGTTTTCTTAGTCTTTAGCGGTGTTATAAACTCATCTGATACTATTTGAATATTTTTACTAAAAAAGATAATTAAAAACGGCTACTTTAAATATTTCAACATTTAAAATTTCCTAGACCAAATACTAAGTATTACTCGGTGTTTAAGTTGAAGGAGCTATTTGTGTCGCCAGAAATAAAAGGAAATTGCGCCCTTAAAGTGAACTGTCAGATATGAAGAGGTTATCTTAAATGTCAATAAAGAGGAGTACCTCGATGTTTTTAATTGAAAACGTGTCAGTGAAGTAAAATTATTGCTTGAACCGCGGCACATTTTGGAGCAATGCCAAATATAAAACTCATTCAGTAGTAAGTTTACCTCGTAGAGTGTCAGAACAAGCATGTCTTTTTATTATCTTTAAGCCATTTGATATTCTCTGAGCAGACTTTGTTCTCAATCCAACAATATTTGTTCCCAAAGAGTGTGTTATGCTTTTACTTATGTCGTTTACTTTTAAAATAACACTGTCAAAACAAAAATAAAAGAATGAAAACACAAGAACAGGATTTCCTTTTAAAACTTGTAGGACGTCTTCCACTCTGCAATGAATCGATCTTAGAAAACATATAATAAATTAAATACAAGAAAAATATGTTTCAAATAACTCATGCTCAGTTATAAATTACTGATAACTATTTTTCTTTGAAGGCAATATTTTTGTCCATGTTGCATTTCAGTGTTGAATGTTTAAAAGGTGTTGATAAAATGGCGTCAGCGTGCTCTCTTCCGTATAATGTGACCGGCGGTCTTGAAGCCAGGGCTTCAGGAAGCACGTACATGTAATATTATTGATTACAGGGAGCGGTCCGGTCCCATTTGAATTTCCAATGAGCTCGTTAGAATTTACCCGGACACGGGACTTGGCGATAAAAACTTCTTTCCTTTTTAGCTGATTGTAGGCGTTGCGATTTCACCGAATTACAGTAATCTCTACCTTTTTTAAACGTTTCGTATACTGAGGCGTCTCAATAATGTTGAATTCGTATAATTAACCCAATTTTAAAGCAATTCTATCAGCTCGTTTACATTAAACAGACAGCAATGGGTAATTGTGATAATTTAAACAAGCCATATAAAATTATCCAATTTAGGTGTATCATCAAGTATACTTTGCTTTATTAATAGCATATATTATCACAAAATATATTCACATGCATTATATTTTCCCCCTTTTTTTACGGTGACTCTATCATGACGTTATTTGTTTACAAAAACAATACAGTACTGTTTCTCTTGTCATACCAACTCAAACTATTTCGTATATCTTCTATGGATATAAACTTTTAAAAAATACAGATTTTACATAAAGATCGATATATATAAGTTAATTTTATCACACACTTTATAAAAATCATTCTTTCAGCTAAAACTGCTGCTTTTGCTGCTTTTTTTAATCTGTAACACTGACACTGCCACATAAATACTTTTTTCCAAGAAGTTTTAATGAGCAGTTTTTACCCTTTTAATATTTTATTAATAATTAACTCAGGTTATACACTTGTGATAATATCTGTTATAGAACTGGGCGCTAGCACACTGGATAATAAACCAACTCTACCAACGGACCAATCTAAAGAACATCTTGTGTGTCTAATATATTTATTTCTAAACTGTTGATATGTGAAATATTTAATATAAAATTTTCAAAAGAAAGAGCTACATTGAAACCCATCATAAATTGTTAAAAAAAATAATGTTGAAAATGTAGTATTATATCTAGTTCAACAAATAAATTCTCTCGTGGCATTTAGGACCCTATGTACAAACCGTTTTGTTTAAAGAGAGCTGTTAAAATTATGTTTTTACTAATTTATTATTTTCCATCATTATATAGGGTATTGTATTTATAACTGCATTAATCTGGGGTTATATAAGTGCAATATAATGAACGAGCTTTTAATTTCACCAGCACTGTAAAGTAATAAAAAACAAGCCAATTCGTTAAGACAATAAAAGCACAAACAAACAATCACATTTATTGTAACCCTATAGATAATTGACTGATTAATTTAGTAATAGGACTTCAATCGTACATATCTGAAAGGTATATATATGAGTATATAAATGAATAAATTTCTCTTATGAAAATTTAAGTAAAAGAAATAAATAATGCATAGAAAGCTGGAGAACATTTAAGCGAGATAAGGTATCCAATGAAAAAACATTATGTAATTAAATATATAAGGGAGAATTTTAAAACAAAAATAACGATAAGACTACTTTAACTTACAATAACATATGTTATATAAAATAGTATAATTAATTTAGTTAAATTGCTCCAACTCCATGAGATATATCTAAGCAAATATTCTTCTCCAAGTCCGTAGGGTGCATCCAGCTAATAACGCCTTACGGTTGGAAAGACTTAGGATATATTGCCGAGATTATTGTAACTCTAGAACTATCAATAACTTATTACTCTAATATCGTCTCGTATAATTTAGATCTGGTATATAATTGTGAAGTTGATTCTAAAGTTGAGTTCTGTATTAGTCAACCGACAGATACTTCATAGAATTAAATAATTATTGAAATCTATTTTAATATGAACGCGATCTTTTAGGTTTGCTTGGACAAGCTATAACAACACAAAGTTTTATCAAAATCTATCAAGTAACTTTAATGATATGGGTACATCTAGACAAAGGTTATTAAAATCTATTATCTATAGGAAACATATACTAAGTTGAAATTATTAGACCAATATAGAAAATGCACAGATTTATACTCATCTCTATTCAATTCTACATCATAGTAAAAAAAAAGTTGATATTCTACAAATATTTTTATAACTGAAAAAGCTATACACAAAAGTAAACTTTCCTTTGTTATCGTACACCGTATTAACAAAATAAAATGGACACTTTATTACCAAGATTTTAGACAACACAGTAGAAACTCAACTATGGTTTTTCAGATAATCTTAAACAAAGCGTCCTTTGACGTAAGAGAAAAAATAAAAAGATAATGACTTTCAAACACACGGAATGTAACAATAATAGTCACATTGCTCTTCGATTTACTAATTCACAATGAAATGTTAAAATATAAGTGCCCAGTAATACAATATCAGATAATATGTCAAAATGTAGAGTAACAAAGCGCCGGCAGAGCATTAAGCCACTGTCCCCTACAGCAGTGTTCTAATATCGAAGTAGAGTTTTGCAGCAGCTCTTAATTAAAGCACGGCAAAGCCTACCGGCAAACTTCGATTGCGCTGTCAAAAATCCGAAGAATTATTCCGCCAGTAAAATAACTCGCGCGATTTTAGACTTTATCGTGCAAGTTCAGGCGTATTAGCGAATTTATACTTTCGTATGCAATATGCGGACGTGGCACTTTTATTAAAAACATTCTTTATTTATCGACGATAAGAGGCAGCAGAGTTTTACTACTTTTTTATATTTTGTTCTTTCTCAATATTAAATTTAATTTTATAAAGTTTTAACTGTTAAATTTCAATGTTAAAGACCATAGAAATTCATACTTAGCTTTATATAAGATATCGGCGCGGGTTCAGATTTTGGTGTAGGGCGGGCAACTTTGATCCATGCGAGATTTATTTTTACAGAAATGCTATCGTTATTCTAAGAAAAATAAAGACTACATTAAAATAAAACCTGCGATGCAAATAGTTTTTTACATTCCGTAAAATATTATATATGTTCATCAAAATTAGGCACCTCTTAACTCATGGCTGCGGGTAATATATATATTTTAATAAAAATGAAGTCTCCCTTTACGAGTGTTCAGGGGTGCTATAGCCCCCCCCCCCCCTCACCCCCCACCCGCGTAGAAACAAAAAAACCACATATGTCTGTATTTATCACATTAGTACATACTGTGATAAATACAGACAAACATAAATAAATACTTCAATCAAACTTCAAAATAATGAGACTTAATGATTCTCTCCACGAATTTCAAAATGATTAATGGCTGCGGTCTAAACAACGTACAGGAGAATAAATGGCTATTCATTTCACTCCAACAAAACCAAACGTGGCCGACGTTCAGGCAAAGATTTGTATTGCAGCAATGTTCTGTTATATCATTTTATGACATAAACGTAGGAAAAAGAATAAGTTATATTTAATTCAAAGAATTAATAAACAATATGTATCTATTTATATTAAAAAACAAATACAATTAACTTTAAAAACAACTTTATCTCCTTGACAAACAACTTATATAAAGTATTTTATAAAGCGGCTCAATCTCCGGACGAGTCGAGTTTAAAATGGTAGCACTTAATTGGTCGGTGCCATGTAAATTATTAAAAGCGCTGACAATCTACAACAAGCACGAAACAGGTACTGAAGGTATCTTATTTCTTACATGTATGGAGGGAGTAATTAATTGAATAATTTAGACCCGTATTTGTCGTATGGAGTTATGTACGCGTGGATACCTCGGAACATCAGGACTGAACTTAAGGCTGATTACAGACGTGAAAATTAGGCCTCTTCAGATAATGTCACAAGTTTATTGAAAATATCTTCAAGTTTATATTCATTTTATAATTTAACACCGAAATTTGTAATTACCAATTATTCGTAGTATTAAATAACAAAACCTTTTATTTTGTTTATAATATTATTACTATATAGAATATTTTATTTCGTTAGTGAATCTCCTAAATATTGGAAACGCGTGTATTTAACGACCTCTACGAGGTATATTAAGTAATTAACGATACTTCTGCCGTGCCATAGGAACGACTAATTCTAAGGCTTAACTACAATTTACCTTTACTGTGAAAGTTTAGTAACTTACAGCACCAGAATATATATTACTATTAATTAAACGGCCATATTAAATAAGAATGAAGAAATATTACCGTTCAATTAAAAACCCACTACATGTTTTATTGAGAGCATAATTAATTTTTCAACTACACTTCATTTATTCGATTCTTCATCATTGTTAATTAATTAGTACATGAAAGTGAATAATTTGTAAATTATTTTTAACGAAACCAATTCCATAAATCGAGAACTCTTCATCGTGATGCAAACTAATTCAATTTGAATAACTAACTAACTGGGTTCTTACGTAACTCCACACATCTGTCATTTCATAAAATAAACCTAATAAATGTATACATAATAAATAATAAGTCATTTTTAAATCTTATGCTCATCCCATCTTAATTAATGTCACATACTTATCAGGAGGTAATTTAATAAAATACGAATTAATTAATAATCTCGTAATCGCTTCTGTCGTTCCATAAAAGCCTTCGGTGTACCTTATCAAAATAAATTTCGCATTTCATGCAACAAATTTTAATACATTAGCAATTTCGCTACCTTAATAATGCCTCTAAAATTGGCGATGCCTCGCTAGCGTACTTCATTTAATTGTTAATACCGTAGTGATCTAAGTACGCTGGCTTATATGGGTTAATGAGTTCTCCAGTAATTCATAGCGACCCGGAACTGTTCCCCTGGTTAGGAAACTGGTGCACGCTCAAGATGAGGCAACTTATATAGGCGTCTGTCATTTATCAACCTTTCCATTTACTTCTAATGATATAGCTCATTGGGGCTTCGCTTTTTTATTATTAGTACAGGTAGTCCATTTATTATTTACGACGTTTTATCATTTCTTTTCTATAGAAAAATAAATACCGTAATTTAATGACGCACCCACGCATCATAATAGACTAATGAAGGAAAACCTTTTTTTATTTATTAATGGAAAAATTTGATAAAGAATACATAAACGTAATTGTGTGTCAGTCAGGTTATAACTTTTAGTATATTAAATATTTAGTTAAGATATTCTCAGTCAGTTCTAGAGTCGTTGTAGATTAACTGCGGGGTGACTTCAATCTGCACAACGGTTATTGTTAACGACTTTCATATCCCTAATTTCTCTATTAATATAAATAGGTTAGTACTACTTTTATACTTGATTAGCTTTATACATCTCAAGAGAGAAATTATTTAAAACACTTGGTTTATTCTTTCATTAGAACATAATTTATATCTAGCTTTTTAATTACTTTAATTATAATTTGTGTTGCTGTAAAAAGATTATTTTATTTAAATATTGATATATTACGTACAATATGTATACATACATACACGTGAACGTAAATTGTATTTATAAAAATTGAGACACCATACAAGTAAAAAAATATTTTTGTTAAACAGTTTAATCTTTCATAACTTAATATTTATATAAATGATTATTTAATAATCTACATAATTTTGGAATTAAAACCTCAGACTTTTTGATCTCGCCTACGCTTTTATGATTCCTAACAAATATTATGAAGCCAAAAGTATATTAAGGTTGGTATTCCATTACACAACAATGGAGTGAATAACTTTTATATTATATTGATAGCAATAAAATATAATGATATTTATTCAGCTCGTTAAAAATATATTCCAGATATTAGTGTATTTTGATCCCAGCTAACTTATTTATATCCACTTTAAGGTTGACTTTTCGTAAACGAAATTGATATGTTCGATATTTTATAAATAGAAAAGGGACTGTTAGAAAACTAAACTTTCTTGAGTTTCTTCAGTTTGACAGATGACAAACCACAGGAGTATACGGGTTAAACTTTAAATGGATGCTCAGGCGTGACATCGAGCTAAGCGTAACTGAAAATAAGAAACAGTATCAGGTTTTTAAGCAAAATGTTTTTCGAAAAATGTTTTTAACGCGTTAGAACTATGATTACAGTCAAACATTTAATCACATTTAAAAGTTAGTTTAATCGCTAAAGGCGATCTTTTATCATAAAAGTATTTACTCTTCTTTTGGCTAATACAAGCAGCTAATGCATGCTATTAAACAACTAAGTAGTTTTCAAATAAGGACCAAGTACACCAGAAAGCGATCACTTATAAACTTGGATTGCAAGTTAACTGAAGTATTAATCGCTTTAACTACCTGTTTATTATAAAATTAAGTTTTAAATACTCTCATATATTACCAATAATTAAAACAACCCAAATAGTTAAAATTTAAGCACAATCATGTAAATTTTATAATCATCTAATTTCAAACTCTTATCAAAGTTCAGCTCGAAATGAAAAACAAAACAATCATGAAAGTTTTATTTGTAGAATAAATTGACTCTTCAATAAACAGGTATGAAATGCTCGTATGCAGAAATAATATTTGGCTTCCACTAGATATGGACCAACGTCAGAACGCGGACAGGATCTACACTTCAAAATGTCAGTCAAAGCAGCCCTTCCAGTATTATGACGTTATCTTATTACTACTTTTACAATAATATTATTAGAAAAGTACTTAAAGTCCATAGCTATGTTATTTCAATACGAGTAGAATATATCTTTAGTTTAAAAATGTTTCAAGCTCATCATGGCCGTTCTTAACTTATATGAAATAGAGGGAGAGAATACCGCTCCAGACGAATAGTCATACCGCAGGTTGTAAAATAAAATAAATGATATTTGGTTCTAATAGTAATACCAAAAACTGATGATTATTGTCAAACTTTATATGTAAGTATAAATTGAGACAATTATTTCGTAAGACATATCTGCAGTTAAAGCTGCTTTTGGATTTAGTTTAAGATTTACTTCACCGACCAGAACCCTTACGTGTCTTCTATGTATTAAAGGCTTCCAGACTACGTCTCCCTTCTACAGTATGTGCTACATTACTAAAGCATCTTTGTAATAACTTTCAACATATATATTTTAATTGAGTGTGTGTGTTTCTTGATTTTATTATTTTTTTATATTTTTATGATAGCTATTACACAAATAACGTAATTGAAATAAGTAATTAGTATTTTTGGTTTGTAATTACTAACCGTGGATTTTATATTAGAGATGGATTAGGAGGCACTTTTGGAGTTTAAAGAAGAGAGGAGGTTATTCGAATTTAAATATTTTTACAAAAAATTGTTATATACACTGCGAAACAAACTAAATGAAAACGTTATTTGTGAAATATGATTACTTTATAACTGCGATGAGAACAGAGTGTGAAAATTAAAAAATAAATTTGTCAAATTATTTTGACAAATTTATTTGCTTCTTGAGGCAGTGCTTCTTGAGACAGCAGACATAACACACATTGTACCCTCTGTACCCGTCTGGCGATTATATAAAAAACAAAGAAGTACACAACTGTCATATTGATTATTCCATGACTAGCAAGTGTAGTTATAAATATATATTAAGATTTATAAATGTAAATATATCATATTAAGTGATGGTTTTATATCTTATTATATTATATTATAGGCTACAAACTTCCAATATTCATTTATTATTGTAGACTATACATTCATTTGTTTAAAGATAATTGATCAAATACATATCTTCGTTATAACATTTAATAATTATACAGTAATTTATTCGTTTCTTCCCTTGTTTTATCCTACTTCCTCCTTTAACTAAATAAAGAAAAGTGTTAAATTTAACATAAAGTACGATTACTCAAAGAGCTGCATTACTTGAAGAAATTGAATTAGAGCGGGACAAAGCTATCAAACTAGTTACATTAACAAGGATGGATGCTAAAAATGCCTGGCATCATTAAAGAAGTCATCATGCCGAGAGCAATAAGCAAATACGTTCGGTATCTGCAGAGCTCCGGTTTGAACATTCTGTTATCAGAGGGCCGATATTATCGCCTTTCCGGTGTAAGGTATTATTCACAATAACTACATTATTTGTTAAAGTTCTTAATTATATTTACATAAACGTTTCTTAAATATGATATTTTAGATATCAATATACGTCATTATAATTGAGTTTATAATTATACATGTATTTGACCTTATAATAAGACAGTATACAATAATATTTCCATGTAACGGTGTTACGTAAGTAATTGAAATGTTAAATAAATGTCAAATGAAGTCGGTATGACACGGCTTTACTCCTTCCGCCCGCCTACCTCGTAACCCGCCTAGCTCGCCAAGACCGCCGACCGACCCTGCCCAGCCGTGTTTCAGAATCTAACAACCCTTATCTACACTTTAACATGCAAACTCGGTTAGATCACGACAATCAATTCACTATTTTACTCCACACTTCAGTCTAACTTTTTATCTTTAGCGTTTATTTTCCTAACTTGTAATAAAGATATAATTTATCAAATCATGATTAAAGAAATTACAATGCAGTCTTAATCAATTAAAAACTTTGTAAGTGATTAAATAGAATAAATTATTGAGTTTCACTCAAAACCGAACTCCAGCTGAGGTCCATTGTGAGGTGAAGTCGCTAGCCACCGCTCGACCCGACTCTGCTACACTTCCGTTTTGTAATCGTCCGCTAATTAATTCAATGATACCTGCATAATGACTTGCGAGCCACCAGCAGCACCGAGTGCCACCTAAACTATCGCTATGTAAGTCTCGCTTAAGGAATTTACTCTCCTAATGTTTCTGTTAGTACCCTTGCAATGTATAAGACAAACATTTTTGGCAGTCTCACTCGCATTTAACGTTTTTCCCATTAATCTCTTGCTTCCGCAAAGATTGCATTTTAAACTTTCTGTTGGGTAGCATTTGCTTGTAATGTTTGTTCGCCACCGTCGCTACAGAATTGAAATGAAGGTACCGTTCATAAAAAAAGTCATAAATTGCACCAGTTTCTTTATTCTGAAAGAAATAGAATTCAATTCAGGTTAGATATTTAACTTTAATAGACTGATTGATTCTGGTCATTGCTATTCCTTCCTTTGCAAGAGTTATTTACCTAACAATATTGGAGAATGATAAGTCTCAAACTGCTTTGGGCTACTTAGACAGCCATTTACAGAGAGATTGGCCCAACCTACGAGGTAGATTGCTGAACTTTAGAGATAACTTCAACAAACTTCGAACATTTTGACGCTGCAATACTTGGATAACGTAAACTGACTGCTTTCATTAAGTTAAAGATTGTTCACACACTACGCACGCATATTTACATACGTCGAGAATACATTTTAAGTGTACATACATCTTTAATATTATTTTAGTTTGTAAAATGTAATTCAACACAAATATCCGTACAAAAATATTTTCTCAATGCAATTGTACATAAGTTTTTAAATATTAATCCTTTTATTTGTGTATAAATAAGATATATATTTATGTACGCCATGTATGTATTATGTATCCTGTATGTGCCAAATGTTTTTAGGGCACATATATTACGTCATATGTATTGTATTAATATAAATGTATTTATCTATACATATTATTCTTTTATATTATATTGTCTTTGTATGTATGTTCATTAATTGTATTTAATTACTTACATCCACGATTATAGTTCATCTCCTCTGCCCAAAGCATGTCATGACGAGATTGCTCTTTAGCAATAAGGTCGCTCGATGTACAATCTTTTTATTTTTGTTTGTCACTGTTTTTATATTATTTTTTGTTATAATTTTAATACAATAAATAATACCGTATCGTGTCGTATAAAAATAATAAAATATATTAATTGGACGTTTCCACACAACGCAATCTAGCCCGAGACCAAGCCTATCTTGCTTTATGGGTACAAGATAACTGATGAACATTATATAGAAACATATTTTATAAACAAGACATACCTAGAATACAATATACATACTCTACCCTAGAAACACACAAATAATCATCTAGTGGGGTTGGGATAACCCACGACCATTGCGCTCATCCGGCGTCAGTTTATTTTGCAATAAACATTTTAAATCCAAAGTTCATCCAGGTCACGGAAATTACAATATATATGTTTAATACGAGCAGGTAAAGGACATTGGATTAAATTCTTCAATTGATTCGATGCCGCCTGTCCTTGCGGGGCGTGTCTGTACAGCTCCCGGGGTCGATTTATATCAGCGTCTTGTATCAGTTGTAGTAAGAAATGTTATTAGTTCTCAATATGAAATGCGCGGGCGGAGGACTAACTATGCAAAATGGTTATATTGGGTTACACATTCCATTGAAAACATTTTGAAGAGATTTTTTATTTAAATTTTGCTTTTATGATTTTATTTATATACTTTAAAATTGTAACATGTTATATAATTAAAAATAATCTGGACTTAATAGTTATTATGTTATTATTAAGTAGAACATAAGTATAAATAAAAACAATGCTAGCTAGCTAGTTAGTAGGTCTAGCGTATGAAGTCATAGGACACTGGTATACAATAGTAAACCAGCTTAGAAGAGATAAGACACGTTATACACCGTCTACAATATGTTTGAAATTACTAATTTTTGCACGTACACGACCTTTACTTTTAAAATATTAAGAATTAGCATAAAATAATAAAAGTAAACTTTCAAATTATGAAATACTTTTACTAACTTTTGTATGATATTTGCCATTAAACTTACAACATTTACAAAATGATAATATTCGTCTACACTAGAAAAAAAAATTAACATTTATTTCTCATGATTGTATAAAATAATCATAGATTTTATTGAGACTGTATTGAAGTCATGGGATCGGAGGGATCAACGACGCACAATACTTCGGGGCGACATTGTAAAGTACTTCAAGAAACCGCTTTCTCAAAAGAGGTCTCGCCTTTTTTGCAATTTATAACGGCCCTTATCCAGATTGCTTTCGAGAAACAGTTCGTATAAGTTTCAGCGCTTTGCAATATTGCAAATTACAATAATGGTAGAATTTTATTTAAGAATCATCAGTATGCAATTACTTCGCAATTACACTATTACAATATTACCAATGTTGAACACACGATCAGACAATGTAATAGCCTCCTTGTAATAACTAAGTGTTTCGATATTATTTCGACCCGAGGCTAACTACGTGTTTTCATAAATGATACAACGATGAAGCTTGCTAAATTATTAAATCATTTCGTTAATTTTCATTTGAATATCTTTCCTATACCTTTCTTGTTCAAGTTTCAAAACATTCCCACGAGTTAGTAATTATAATAATATAAAAGATAAATTTATAGCACCTATAGACCCATTTTGTGGGTCTTCGGCGCCACCAGTCAGTGCGTGGGTGAACTAGTGTCGGACTGCAAACTCCAGCCGCCATTGCCACGGCGATTAATGACAAAAATGAAAATAGAACTTAACACTAGACAAATATTTATAGGTTTGATCACAAAATGACAAATTTAATAAATTATTATCGGAATTATTATTAGAGCGAGTTTGGTAATTTAGTTGAATTCAGAATCGTTTTTTATAAAATTGGTTTTGTATTTAGCTGGAAGAATAATTAATAACGGAACATTCTCACCGCCTCTACAATCACGTCTAATATATATCTGGTATACAAAATCCGTGGTAATTAATGATTTTGTTTCAGTGAAGAAAATATCTTTTATATATTTACTCGACTGTTTCTCGTGAGCGCACTACCGCGAGTCCGCCATGCAGCGAGCTCGAACATTGTCGGGTAAATTCCGACACAATTCAAGTGAATAGGTAAATAGCAGTCATCGTGGTTCACGAAAGTTTTAAATAAAAAATAATAAATACATAATTATTGTCATTTCCACACACACACACACACACACACACACACACACACACACACAAACACAGCACACACAGTATAATACAACTGAACGTGATATATATTGATATATACATTATGAGTGTGTGTGTGTTATTATGTGTGTGTGTGTGTTAACATATCGTATACTATTTCATTTGCTCACAGAACAGCTTAAGTCAATATTTATATTAAATTACTTGTTTTCTCAATAAATATAGTTTACCTAATAGTTTTTTTCCTTGTCCTCAAGCAATGTTTTGTAGAGCAAATATTTTTCACAAATATTATACTATAGCTGAATAGTTCTATAATATTTGTGTTTCAGTTACTACAAAACTTACATACTTTTCAAGGCAACATATTTTATCAATACTTATACGAATATATGTTGCCTTGAAATATATATATAAGGAGTCATAAGACGATTGATTTAAATTACGTCGGACAAATAAAATATTGAGACATATTAACTAATATTTTCTGTCATTAAAATAGAACCATAATTGAACATTTTAGAGACATTAAATTAGGTGGCAAACAAATAATTATCGAGAAGAACTGGCGATAAACAAAGAAACGAGAGAATTTTCAAGGAAAACACTTTTAAATGGATTCAGTGGGTTACAAGCAATTCAAAAGCAATTATTTCTATAAATGGTTATTCCAATAACAAGTTGAGTGCTATTATATTATATAGAAAATAAAACAATAATAGTATAACTTTATTAAATGACATCTAACGGAGACAAATAAGATTTCTCCAATTTCTATTTCGCTAAAACCAGTCTCGTTAAGTATTTGTGGAGTGCGAGTACGTCATGCCGGGCACGAGAGCAGAGTCACTGTCAACATTGTGCCGACAAATACAAGGGGAAAGCCAACCCCTAAGTTATCCCTATTATTTACCAAGTCTTTGCTAAACTAACTGAGACACTTCTGGTTAGGACTGCTACAGACAAAAGGATTTCACAATGAACTGTTTCGTTTAATTTATTAAGCTAAAGATATATACTTTTACTTTTTATTACGAGATGGGTACTTAACTTTGAATACTGTTCCCTTCCGTAGCTCGGCTTTAATTGTTTATCAAAGAGAAGTGTTTTCAATAAGTCCCAGTATTTACTATAGTTTTATATTCAAAGCGTAATAAAACATTCTAAAGTGTTTTTGTTGTTTTAAATATATTAATTAACTTTTACAATTTATATTGTATAATTGATTATTGATCATCATTATTGGTTTCAAATTTAAAAATATACGTCCTTTATAACAAACGTGTCAACAAATATATCTTTTGATTTAATTAATTGAATAATTACAAACTAACATATTCTATCTCCCAATCCGTGAGCACGGTACCTGTAACAAAAGAATATACTCAATTAGTATACTATATTCAACAATATACTTGCCCCCGCACCATTGTTACAGACGTTTCAACGTGGGCGTCTGATTAATTATTAAAAATATAAATCGTTAATACCTATTAGTTACGTGATGAACAAAAATAATACATGTAGTTAATTTATAAGTTCAGTTTGTTAAAAATATTCCTTCAATATGGTTTACAATACAAAGTTATATAAAGTCGAGTTCACAAGTGAATTAATAATTCAATATCATGATATGAATGAAAACATAACTTACAAAAGCATATTTCAAATTTCATGTAAACGAAGCAGAAGAATGATATTGTACTCTTTGTGATAGTACGTTTTAAACATTCGCTTTATATTCATATTATAATTTTCGCGGGACGACTGAAACAACATTAAGGCTGTGATATTCTTTGTGCTTTTAAAATCCTATACATTTTTAAAGTTAATTTAAAATGGCATTCTCGTTTAAAAACCGCTACGGTGATTATCAATGTTGTACAAACAGTGACTCACATAAACGGATAAGAGAATGAGTTATCATTTTTTATTTAGTTTGGATATAAAAAAATGTTTAATATTTTAATTTGCTACCATACTTTATTGGTCTAAACTTAATTAAATTTTACTTTTATGAAACCCTTAATTACTTAGTACCCACTTATCATCGTCAAGATAATAAGAAAAATACATTTTGAATCGCTTTCTCTGATTAATGAACAAAACGTAAGCATGTCATAATGTCAGCTGTCAAAAGGGGACTATAAATTACCCGCCAAATATAAAAATAAAGTTAATACACCGCGACTGCTTCGAGGCGTTTAGAAACAGAGGGACCTTTTCAAAACTAATAATATTTCCTTGGCGATGGTTTTTCTTTGTAAATATCGGTCTGATTTATAGCAAACGTCCGTCAGTTTTTATTATTTCGATAGCCTAATATATATTTACATATGTTTTTATATTTTGTTTCTTTAAGCCTATACAAAGCGACGTAGACGATAAAATTTGTTTTTATGTATTCTTTTCTTCATAATAAGTGATAAATATTGTCAAAAGTATAAAATCCGGTGTGATTATTATGTATAGCTATAATAACATACTAATATAAATATATATACTTTAAGTATGTTACTTTAATTGATAACAGAGTAACTATATTGTAAAAAAATATCAATTTGTAATCTTAATTGATTGCTATTCAAAAAAAAAATAAAAAGAAAAGATAAAATCTGCAACGTCAGAATGATAATAAATTTGACAATTTAATTGTATGATAATATAAATCTAATATTTTATCACGCAATAGGAATCCATTCGGCCCAAATAATGAATTGTGTTCTACGGAAGTGTGTAGGCGGAGACAACCAGCGCGTCGCCTGACAAAAGAGTGGAATGTCGACTTACGTGCCGTCGATTATGAATTCAGTACAATTGAGATCTATACAAGCTAATACTAAACTTATTTCATTCAAGGTATAGTAATTACGTAATGGTCTATACACCGATGAACTAGTGTAATGTACCTTGTCCTCCTTGAATACCTATACACTCATTTCATTGAGTGATTAAAGTTATTTGGATCGTATGTGATTCTTTTTTTATTTCTAATTATGGACAGGCAGGAAGATGAAACTGTAGTTTTACTATATATTTCAATAACTAATTGACATCGTGAAAAACCAACGAACAAAACGTTTACTTTTTTAATTGTAATAAATGAATTTATAAAAAATATTTAAAAGTAAACATTAAATACAAACGGGGGAAATCAGCGTCGGTCGTTTCTGCCACCGCCTCACTCGTAAATTTTATGATGTTTCTCGCGGAAGGGTCTTTAAACGCCAACACATTAATGGAAATAAGACCTTGTCATAGAAAGTAGTGTAGTATTTCAGTTATATTCTGTCCAATGTACATTTACTTTATGGCAGGAGCACCCCGTGCCGTAACGGTTTTACGACCATACCATTCCTTTCTTGGTGCCATTTTGTTTGTAAGCTCTAGGCGACCCGCATAATGGAGAATTCAAATAATGTTTTTGGTGTGTTTCAAAATTATTTAATCATTATATATTATTAATTATTAGAAGTAAAATATACTTTTACTTTTTTTATAAATAGACTTCAATTGCCTTTAGTTCGCTAATAAGATACGTAAGAAGTAAAAAAAATATTTTAAGGTAGGGATACCTTTCCTTTAAATCAGGTCACGCTGCGACTCCATCTTGCTTGAGCTCATGAAAAAGAACCTCAAATGGTTTCAAAAGCAGTCAGGCAAACTTCTTATATAATTAACGTGACTACATCCGGGTGAATGGTGCATCACGGAAACACTCAACAATAGTAATAAAAATATAAGACAATTGTTAATGTGTTTTAGGCACAATTCATATTTCTATTTCAATGAAGCCCACACCCCTCATTACAGACTATAGTGATCTGATCGCCTGTCACTAGTAAGAAGTCCTCAATTGTGGGAAGGAACATGCGCTGAATCTTGAAAGCGAGTGCCAAGAGCTGTAGAAACGTCTGACACAAGAAGACAGGGTGCATTATATGTATTTATATCATTTCAAAGCAAACTTGCAGACGGTCCATCTATTGTCAGGTGGTTACAATCTTCGTGGAAAAACATGGTGGATCCAGGTGGGTAGCAAGATAACGTTTCTTTTATTTGCCATCCTTTTATTGGGCACACCGGTCTCTCATACACCAAACTGTACCGAGTTTACCTAATAAATGGTCCAGGAGGTGGAGGAGGAGGATCTATATCAGAACCATCCCATATGAGCTGCAGAGGATTGGATATATTTAGTATGAATCACTGGGAAACACTGATGACATCACCCTGTCCCATTACTTCGTCCCGTGTAAGAAGAAGTACGAATCTGTATATATGTCAAAGTGACAATATGGTGTGCATCTTCTTTCTGTCAGTCATCAGTTCAATCAGGATGTGATTTAAATATTGTACTTCAATTACTTTTTAACATATAATGCTGTATTTCTATAATATTATTATTGGCGAATAAAACATGCATGCTATTTTTGTCAAAAAATATATTTTAAGTTTCTCTTTGAGATCATTTAGATCTCAAAGAGAAACTTTTCTTTCAAACTTATATATAAAAGTTATAATAATGACAAACAAAAAAGCTATAAATATACATTATTATTTAAGTTAAATATATCTATTAATTTATCGTGGTTTAATAAAAAAAGCAATTTATAAAATAGTTCTCCAACTTCGATCCATCATTCTCTAAAATAAAATATGTATTTCAAGAAAAACTTTACTAAACGAATTTCATTGTGACATATAAGCCGCTTATATTTTTTATTATTTTATTACTTTTGACATTGAAATGTTCTATTCGTCTAGACAACACTAAGAACCACACAAACATTTGCCAACTCTATTATAAAAATATATATTTTAACATTTTATAATATAATTTGGATAGATAAAATTGTAATCTATCCAAGTTATATTATACATATATTATACACCATTTTATCTTAAAATTTGTTAACAGTTTAAATATAGTAAGGCAAAATATAAAAGTTAAACATAAATTGCTTTTAAAAAGAGGAAAAGGAACTAAAATATATTCATGCGGTTATTCCAATAACGCTATATAATCAAGATATTTTACGTTGTCATGGTAACGCCAGATAAACGAAAAATAGCAAACTGCTTCAACAAATTTGGCATACCCATAGTGAATACACTTTTAACACGTGCTATGTAACCGCAGTGAGCGTCGTAAACTTCGTTATTGAAGCTGTAAACCTTTGTAAGAATTTCATGTTGCAATAGTACGGGACGAACATCCACTAATGTGACAAGATCTGCTTTTAGTACATCAATGTCATTCATTCATTCATTCATATACAGTTTTATTATATATTTAACTATTACCAAAACACTATAAAAATAATATACACTCAAACGGTAATATTAAATATGGCACCGACCAATTTAATAAAAGGGGAAAATTTGAATTCATAAAATAATCTCCGCACAATAATAGAACCAATAAAAGAGAAACACAAAATTTCCGACTTCCAAATTATATGGAACAATCATAATTTCGGTGAACTCAAAGCAACAATAGACAGATTACAAAGCTATTACAATCAAAATTACCCTACACTTCGATAATTGTATTTGAAAACTGTATTTATGGTTGAATTTTGTGAAAACCTAAGAAATATACACTTTGTTACATGAAGGGTTTCATAAAACTGAATTATGGCTATAACCCTTACTTGCTCTTAAGAGTCCTCGTAAAATATCATCTTGGATGCTCACAGGACACGTGGAGATGACTGCGGTTAAATTTTATTGAAACGCAGCCGAATACAATAGGGATATGTAAATTGGGCATCAAAAAAGACTGGGGTACATGAATTTTTAAAATCGTTTTTACGAAATAAACATTCGTTTATTTATAAACAATAATATATTACGACTTTACTATAAAATCAAGGTAAAGGTTATATACATACTATAAATTTAAAAATACATTTGTTAACCGTTATAGTTACTTCAAAAGCATTAATATATTATGGAAAAAGTTATGTGGCGCCGTTTATTTTCTAAAACCCACGCAACCTTATCTGTAGTGTTCTCACAGAAATTTACACGTGCTTGCGAGTAAAGGCAGCTCATAATAACGCAGCATTCGTATTCTGCCAACAGCGGCGAAGGCTGGCGAGACCCGTATGAACATTTGACAACACAGGCGGGACGTGGGCGACCTGCCGTAACCGCCGCATTTTTATAACCTTTTTATTCCATTGTCACTCCAGCGGAGCGATGCAACCCAGGGAAAGATAAATTTTATTTCTTATCTAAATGTCAAATCGTTCAGTTTCGATCGAATCAGTTTCCAAATAGTTTAAATAAATCTCCTTTTACGGTGTATGGTGCGTCGCGAGCGATATCTCGACGCATTACAGATTCATGCTGCGAGTTATCGTGTTTTATTCTGTTGTTGTCGGTACGACTGTGCCCGTTCGCAGCAACAATAGCTTTAATTGAAAGAGTGTCAATAAATTTGTCGCCCGGTCCTGGCACGTCGCCGGTGGTCCCGATAAACTCTCAAGGCTCACAGCGCTGCGACCCCTTGCAGGATCCACATCGAGCGACCCTTGTTTCGGGGGACGACCGTTTGTTTTTATCTAATGCCGACCTTGTCTTCATTATTATAAATCTTTAAAAGGTTTTTTATCAAATAATCGAACTTTTATCTTGTCTTATTTTATGTTAGATCGAAGATTTTACTTTAATTATTTTCTTTTGTTCCAAGCTAATACTTTAAGCATAACTTCTTAAAAACATTCTAAGTAGATAGTGTACAGTTTAATGTTTTGAATGTTTTTCTCACGATAGGTAACGCCCACGGGTCGTTTCTACGAATATATTTTGACTAAGGAGAGGAATTTTGTATTTATAATTTAGTTGTAACGATGTAAGAAATTGATTTTGTTTGTGAACCGTTTAAAGTTTATTTGATTCAAAGAAGTTCCACATTTATCTTTTTTTTTTACTAATAGCATTTACATATTTTTTCAATATTCTTTTTAAATATATCAAAATGTTTATCAAACAATTTGTTAGGTCAAAAAGTAATATAGAATCTAATTTTACTAATAATATAAAATAACAATTAATATTGTTATTATTATTATAAAGAGAATAACTTTAAGTTCTAACTCATATTAATTAGTATTCAATATATAATTGTACCTACATGGGCGACATGCCATATCCACAAAAACATAGCTCACGGTTTTACAACTGGAGTCCACGTTTGGGTCCAACAATTCACACCCGATAATCATCTTTGTGATAAAACGCCGCCGGTGTATCACCGTTAAATCAAACAATAACATCACTCGATTTAAACACAATTATCACCCTGGAGTAAAAACACTGCTAATATTTAAATATCCTTTATAAAAGTGACAAAAAAACATGAAATGTAATTATTTCTATTGAGTTAAAACAGTATTTGCAGGATCTCAGCAAACAGATTCGATAAATATCGAATAAAACGTTTCAGTCCACTGAAGTGGGAGGTTTGAGTTGTGTTGCAGTACTGAAAGCTTTAAAATAATTTAGCAATCTTTGCTTTAGAAGCTTGATTTATAATCTAAGAGTTCACATGATTTCGAATAATTTGGATTATTTAATACTCTTTCCTAGAATATAAACATTTTTCTCGTTTAGAATTTCTTCAAATTCCTTAAATATATTCTATTAACGCTGGTATATTATATATATATATATATATATATATATATATAAATCTCCTGAGACATCTTGCGTCCTTCCAAACTACCACCCTACGGCGTCTACTGAATTTAACAATATCTTAAATGTTTTCAATGCATATATATGTTCAATTGAACCGCAGGATATCATGAATCAACTCGATATCCCATTTAAATATTGTATGTTGATATTCGATTTCAGATATTTCCTGCTAAATTAGCGCGTCCGTTCACTCTTAAACTTTTCTAGCACATTGAATATTACCGTATACCTTCTGTACCCTGCATGCATTTTCCTGACTCCATCCAAACTTATGTTTAAATCAATTCTACAGGTATTCATATATTTCAATGACTTTACTTACTAAATTACATCCATCTAATATTGAATTCAAAGTGATTCCGAATACTTTTCTTGTATTATTTATCCGGCTTACTATCCAAACAATTAAGTATTGTTGTTTTCCAACTTACTGAGACTACCATTCAATAATAGTCTGGTCAAGTTAGCATCAAAAATAGGGCTAAGGGAGGTTGAAGGAAGACGAGATAATAGTACTTGTTTCTTTTTTTACGTCTTCTTGCAAAAGATAAATATCGAAACTTATCTAAGCACGTCATTTTTTTTGGAGCTCCGTAAATTGAAAGAAGAAAGCGAGTTCCGTTGGTGATACAGCTTGTGGAGTAGAGGAGGTACTTTATATTATCGTTCTGTAACGTATATAACGGTAATTGACTTGCATATTATGAAGAATACAACTTTTTCAACATTTTGCATCGCTGTATCTCCAAAATGGTGATTCTTAGGAAAAAAGTGTAGGAACAATTTTTATAGATGATTGCATGATAAATAATTTTTGTCTCACCTATTTTTATTATAAAACTTATCGTTTAGCTGGAAAACTTAAAAAAACGATTTTTGCAACATTTGACCTTGATTAATTTTTTTCCGCACTTCGGATTGAAGTGGAAAATTGACAAATTGTGTATAATAGGGCTCCCAATATTCATGCCAATTGAAACGTACTGTACGTACTGTAGGTACTATCGAACTGTAAGTTATGATTAGTAACATTAGGAAAAACGCTACACCATCACGTAGTTGGAAATAATTAACCTTGTTGTCTAATATTAAACTTTTTCTATCTAATATTAAATTTATAAACTTTTTATTCTGTACGGAAAATGGATATGATATATGAGAGCTAGAGCTAGAACTCTACGTCTATGTTCGAGGCTATGAAGATTGTATTCCACCAGTTCAGGGTCACCAATTAGCCTCTTTGCACACCTCTCAATTGTATTTAGAGCAGCAAGATGACTTTTTGCGACACCAGCGATTAAATGGCCACAGTACTCTACACACGATCGGATCTGTGCTTTATATAATGTTAGAAGTTGTCCCGGTGTGAAGTACTGCCGGACCTTTGCAAGAATGCCAAGCTTGCTGGCGGCTGCTCTTGCTCTAGACTCAATGAACCGCCCGACGACGACGACTGGCCCGACTCAATGAAAGGCCCGAGTACTCGGCAGGTATCTTTCCACCACTGTGCTGTCGTCTGCATACCCATGATACCGGGTTTGAGCAGATCGTTAATATGCAGTAGGAAGAGAGTTGCAGAAAGAACGGACCCCTGAGGAACTCCGGCATTTATTGTTAAGGGCTCCGATGAGCACCCATCAACAACCACTCGGATAGTTCTTAGATTCAGGAAGTCCGTTACCTAGCCGATCAGACCAGGAGATATACCGTACGCTGAAAGCTTGCTTAAAAGGCCCGCATGCCAGACCCTGTCAAATGCCTTCGAGACGTCTAGAGACACGGCGACCGCTTCTCCATTCCTCTCTAAGGCCTCGCCTAAAATGTGTGTAGCATAAACTAGAAGGTCCCCAGTGGACCTATTTCGGCGAAACCCGTACTGTCGGTCACTGAGGAGATCGTTACCTTCTAGGTATGCTAAAAGGCGCGAGTTCAATACACGCTCCATAATCTTGCAGAGTATGGAGGTGATTGAAATCGGTCTGTAATTGGCAGGATCGGCACGGCTACCTTTTTTGGGCACTGGCTGCACGTTAGCAAGCTGCCAGGATTTGGGCACTATTCCAGTCCTGAAAGAGAGGCGATATAGACGTGTTAATACAGGAGACAACTCAGCTGCACATGTTTTGAGCAGAATGGCTGGTATACCATCCGGACCACTGGCTTTATTCACATCTAGATGACACAATGCTTTCCATACCTCTTTGTTAGTGATGCGGATTTCAGGCATAGAAATTCCGCAGTGAGGAAGATGTGCTAGGGAAGCATTGCCAGTGTCTAGATGAGAACTATTAGCGAAAAGAGAAGAAAATAAATTTGCTTTCTCTTCCGCTTCATGAGTCAGAGATCCATCTGGCTTCAGCAGAGGTGGCAGTGAGGTTCAACAGAAATTCGACTCAATCGCTTTGGCAAGGAGCCAGAAAGCTCGACTGCCTGATGGCAGGACTGAAAGCTTTTCGCCAACCTTAGCGATACGACCGAGACGAACCCTACGTAATGCCTTTTTATAGGACTTAGCAGCTAAAGGTGGTAAAAGGTTTAAAGGTGGTAGAGCCTAGCTGCAGTCCACTCACTGCAGTTCGTATTGGGCTGGCTCGACCGGGGAAGGACCACCCTCTCACAGAAGACAGACGTGTAGTAACCAAATTCCTTTGGTTATGTTCCGTCGGTGAGTGAGAGATTCCGGAAGCCCAACCCCCCCCCCCCCCCACGCCAAAGAACATGAATGCATTGTTGAAAGGAATTGTACCCCAGGAGGGTACCGGCTTCGATGAAGCCGGACAATCCCTCCCCGGGCAAAATCGGGGAAATGATTCTTCGATTTTGCTCGGGCCGCCCGTCGTATCTGGGGCGGGCATAACACTGCGTTCCGTGTTCACCGAGGGCAAACGACGAGCAAACACAGCGGCACCCCGTTCCACCCTGAATGTGGACTTTTGCAACATCCGGGGACTTCACTCCAACTTAAACGCCGTCCACTATCATCTTGAGACGGCGCAGCCGGCCTTGTTGTTTTTGACGGAGACGCAGATATCTCAACCTAGCGACACAGCGTACCTATCATATCCCGGGTATAAACTTGAACATCATTTTATACCACACGCCGGGGTATCTGTGTTCGTAAGGGAGGATATCTGCTACCGTCGCCTTCAGTTTTTTGAAGGTCGGGACCTGTCTTTACTTTGGCTGCGCGTCGACATGGACGATCGTGTCAGAGTCTACGCGTGCCTCTACAGGTCCCATAGTGGTAATGCAGAAACGGAGCAACTCTTGGGCCATGTCCAGGCGAAGATTGACGACCTGCTTTCACAGGTTCCCTCCGCTGAAGTCATAGTCCTTGGGGACTTCAACGCGCACAATACCGACTGGCTAGGGTCACGTGCCACTGACTACGCGGGGAGATCTGTTTTTAACTTTGCTCTGGCAAATGGTCTGTCCCAATTGGTTCAGACGCACACTCGTCTACCAGACGTGAACAGCCACATGCCCTCTTTGTTGGATCTTCTGCTGACTACACATCCCGGAAAGTACCAGGTCATTGTCGAGGCCCCTCTAAGGTCCTCTGATCATTGCCTGGTACGGAGTGTGGTGCCAATCCAACGTCCGGCTCGCACAAGACCCGCGACCCGACGCGTCTGGTACTACAAGTCAGCGGATTGGGATGGACTGCGGTCCTTTTTTGCGTCCTACCCATGGGGGCCGATTTGTTTCCCTTCCAATGATCCCAGTGACTGCGCTGCGGCTGTAGCTGAAGTGATACTACAGGGCATGGAACTTTTTGTGCCAAGCTCTGTGGTACCACTTGGTGGTAGATCGCGGCCTTGGTTTGATGCGTCTGTCAGGGCTGCAGCAGCCGGCAAACGGCAGGCGTATCGTGCTTGGGCTAATGCGTTAGTCACCAAGGATCCGAACTCTAGAGATCTGAAGAGGAAATATAATCTTGCCTCCAGATTCTTCAAACGGCAAATAGCTAGAGCAAAGTTCAAGCATGTCGTCAAAATCGGGGAACAGCTGGCAAAGTACCCACCTGGCACGCGCAAATTTTGGGCGCTATCCAAGGCCAGTCTGGGCAATTTTTGCCAGCCGTCCCTACCGCCATTGCACACGGGGAATGACTCTCTGGCCCACACGGCAAAAGAGAAAGCCGATCTCTTGGGCACTCTTTTTGCCTCAAACTCGACTTTGAACGACCAAGGGAAGACACCGCCTACCATCCAGCGGTGTCAGAGCTCTATGCCGGAAATAATTTTCAGGCAAAAAAATATACGACAGTCTCTGTTGTATATGGATGTTCATAAGTCGAGTGGGCCGGATGGGATTTCCCCATTGGTGCTACGAACATGCGCTCCTGAGTTGACTCCAGTGCTAACGCGTCTATTTCGGTACTCCTATATAAAAGGCGTAGTCCCGGTCTCATGGAAGAGCGCCTTTGTCCATCCGATCCCTAAAAAAGGGGATAGCTCAGACCCAGCTAACTACAGACCTATCGCCATCACCTCTCTACTCTCCAAAGTCATGGAGAACATCATCAACCGACAGCTCCTGACGTACCTCGAGGATCACCAGTTGATCAATGACCGGCAATATGGCTTCCGCCATGGCCGATCGGCTGGTGATCTTCTTTTATATCTTACGCATCGTTGGGCTGCGGTTGTTGAGAGCAAGGGAGAGGGTCTGGCAGTTAGTCTGGATATAGCGAAAGCCTTCGATCGTGTATGGCACAAGGGGCTTCTTTCGAAGCTTCCTTCCTATGGGCTTCCCGAGAGTTTGTGCAAGTGGATTACCAGCTTTCTTACTGGGCGGAGCATACAGGTCGTTCTCGACGGTTTTTGCTCGGACCCGAAGCCCGTGAACGCAGGTATACCCCAAGGCTGCGTGCTATACCCAACCCTGTTCCTCTTGCATATCAATGATATGTTGGATATTTCCAACTTACATTGTTATGCAGATGACAGCACTGGGGATGCGGTATATTCCGGCCGTGCAGGTCTCTCTCAGGAAAACGTCGACGAGTGCCGAAAGAAACTTGTGTCTTCTGTAGAGACATCCTTGGGGATGGTCTCAGAGTGGGGTGAACTGAACCTCGTTCAGTTTAATCCCCAAAAGACAAAGGTTTGCGCGTTTACCACTAAAAAAACCCCAATTGTCGTATCGCCGCTCTTCGAAAGCACACCCCTCAACGCCTCGCCAAGTATCAGTATACTGGGCCTCGACATTTCGAGCGACTGTCAGTTTCGTGGTCATCTGGAGAGCAAGGCCAAACTTGCCTCGATGAAATTGGGTGTAATCAATAGAGCGAGGCAGTATTTCAATCCTGGCCAAAGACTTGCGCTCTATAAGGCGCAGGTCCGACCACATATGGAATACTGCTCTCATCTCTGGTCCGGTTCACCCCAATATCAGCTTCTACCTTTTGACCGCGTACAGCGGAGAGCCGTTCGAATTGTCGGGGACCCAGTGCTCTGTGAACGGCTGGACTCTTTGGCATTGCGTAGAGACGTGGCTTCTTTGTGCGTTTTCTATCGCATTTACAACGGGGAGTGCTCCGAAGAGCTTTTTGATCTGATGCCCGCCGCCGAATTTCACCACCGCACAGCACGACATCGCCTGCAATACCATCCTTACCACCTGGATGCGTGGCGATCCTCTACTGTGCGGTTTTCAAGAACATTTTTTCCTCGTACCACAAAGATGTGGAATGGACTTCCTTCGGCGGTGTTTCCAGATCGATACGACATGGGTACCTTCAAAAAAGGCGTTTATACCCACCTCCAAGGCCGGCAACGCTCTTGTGAGTCCTCACTTCACACCTGTGATCCGCACGCTCGTTTGCCCTCTTATAACATAAAAAAAAAAAAAAAAAAAAAGCTTGGTTAAAAGCTCTCTTCTTGGAACTCACATCCGGAGCTTTGTGGTTTCTAGCATCAACCCAAGTATCATATGCCAAATGTTTTTACTTTTGAGCATGTCCACATTCGGCATTGAACCATGCTTTGCCACCGATAGGTACATCAGCAAAATTTATGAAATACTCCATTGCCTGATGTACCACATCAGTTATAGCATCCGCGCAACTCGACGGATCCTCAAACGAGAAGCAAACCTGCCGCCAAGGATAAGATGCAAAGAAGTGCCGCATCTCATCCCAATCTGCTGACTTGTATTTCCAAATTCGCCTAAAACCATGGAAGTCTAAGTCCGGCTGGGAATACGTTAATACAGATTTCACCAGACAGTGATCGGAGGTTCCCAAGGGGGCGGAAACCTCTACACGATACCAATGTGGATCAGTTGTCAGCAGTAGGTCCAGGCAGTTGGCTGTATGTGACTCCACGTCAGGCACCCTTGTCGCTTGCCTCACCAGCTGAAAGAGGTCCAAGGATAACGCAAAGTTCCGCGCCTCTCTTCCAGCGTGGTCTGTCCTCTGGTATGGGAACAGCCAGTCCTGATGACAGGCATTAAAGTCCCCCAGAAAGACGAGCTGCGCTGAAGGGTGCCGATACAGAGCTATATCAGTAGCCTCACTGAGATACTCAAATAATCTGGTTGGCTCCTGATCACCGCTGTGCGGACGGTAAACACAGGAATACAGGATTTTTTGGTTTCCTGTGTCTACCAAAACCCTTAGGGAAGAAAAAGAGGGGTCTTCAAGGTGACGAAGGCGTTGGATAGAGAGGTCATTCCGCGCGTATACACAAACCCCGGCATGTGCGCGAAAATTGTACTCTAATGTGTGCCCAGGGTAAGCAAGGTACGCAGTGCTCAAAGGACATTGTATCTGCGTCAGAAAGAGTAAGTGCGGCTGCTCTGTCACTAGGTGGTGATGGACAGCTTCCAGATTTGCGTGCAATCCTCGAATATAAGCGAGGTGCACTAGGAGTGAGGAGGAGTGCAACCGCTGAGTAAACTTACTTTTCTTTTTCTTACTTTTTATAAAAATTTGAATGGAGTGAATAGGATGGGAAATGGCAGTTGAACGAGGCTCTACGTATCGAACCCGACGTCGAAATTAGTGTTGTTATGCCAATGTAAGGCTAGTCTGGAGACTGCGGGTACGCCCGAACCCCCCCAAGGATCGCCATCGGGCCTCCTCATCTGGTCGCCAAGCAGCACGATGGAGCCACCCTGGGATTTTTCGCAGCTGGCGAGGCAGCCTTTCATAGGGAGCTAACCTACTACTTGGGCCCCCAACTATCAGCGGGCGGCAGGCGGAAAGCTGTCGCTTCGGATCTCGCTACCCTCCTCGACTAGGCACCCGACACAACAAACACCAACTCGACGACATAACTTCTCACCAACGCAACATAATTGTTCAGACCCATTTCCCATATACGGCTTCATCGAGCAACGTAACAACACGACAGAGTCGCTTTACGGTATGGCTTTGCCCGATGGGTGGTAACCTTGCCGGCGACCTGATGTTATGGTCTACCACCGAGAGATGCTAAAGCTAGCTAAATATTTTGTAAGATATGCTAGTGTAACACGTAAGTTAAATAAAAGCAATTAAGGTTCCGGAAATTTATAACAATTAAATACGTACGTCACTAGAAAATTCTAATTGATTTATATATCCTGGCTCGTTTTCTTTATTTTCATTTCTCGCTAAAAAAAATTTAATTTTAGTGTAACGTAAATTGTGTAAGTATTTGAAATTTTTTTTTTTCATTTATTACACTATTATTATTAATTTAGCAACGAAAGGTACCTTCTATTATTATTATAATAACATTCGTCTTCCGGATAATGGTCGTAAACGGCATATTTACAAATATTGCACCAAAAAAAAGAAGAGAGACCGAGCAGTTAAATGTCATCGCAGTTCATAGTTAGAACAAAGTGTTCAACTAAAGTTTTAGTAGTACTAGTGCTCGCGAAACAATTAATTATTTTTTTACAAAATGAAATGAGTCGAACACCAAGGCCAACGCATATTATTTTCATAAAAATATTTAAAATCAATTCTTTTAAAAAAAGTGTCTATTTCAATTACAATCACCATTACTGGAGATTAAGTACACGAGCACACGAACTTCTGAAGTTATATAAACTGAGTTCGATTAAACAGACAGTGAATGTTGAGCATTATTAGGTAGGTAGAAATTATATATTATAAGTAATATATAATAATAAAAAAATATCAAGTTATTATTTTCATTGAGTTATAAGTAATTACAGTTTACCAATTTAAGAATCCTTTCACTTCTTTTCATTTTGTTTTATTTATAAAATGACTTAATAAATACGTTATAAATTCACTTCGGCTACTAATTCACCTCCTGCCGGCGATATCTGTTTACAAACATAAGACCTGAAAACTCTGCACCCCGCTTGGCCTCCACCCGTGCACCCCGAATGGGCCCCTCAGGCGTTGTTCATGTGCTCATTTTAAAATAACATAAAGGACGCAACATAATTGTCACGATGAACTTGTAAAAACTTTAATAATTAAGTATATAATGGGACGCACTGAAATCGGTACATTTGAAGAAAAATATACGTTGTAAAATATACGCCGAAAAATAGCTCCCTCCAAATTTCGCGCGGCCGATGGCTGAACTACGAAATACGCTAAAAAGCATTTTAGTGATGAAATTAAGTCCATGCCAATTTTTCGCCCATACATTCTACTCATAAAAAGAGACCGTTGGACCAAATATCGGGGCTGGTTAATCTTGCGTCCGTATATCGGACGCATCAAGTCGGTCGGACGCACTATCATTGGTAAAAATCGCCATGTAGGACGCAATATTACCGCCAAGTTGTATATATATATATATATATATATAAATGAGTACAATTTTTCTATTAATAATATATACATTTATATATTCTCCTACAGTCTACAGTATTTATAAAAATAGATGTTTATATTTGATTAACTAAAAATATATTTTCGGCGGCTTGTGTGGGCAAAGCTGGAAAAACTTTACGAGATACGAAATATTGAACTAGATTGTAATGTAGGTAAATTGAAAAGGTCTACAAAGAAGGTCTACCATTGCATAATATAAATATTATAAAGGTCGACTTCCAGTTAAACTTATATAAATAGTACTATTAACAAATTAAAAATAATAACTATACGTTATTTACAAAGCAATTTACACAAATATATCGTTATTCCAGTTAAATATTAAAGTTAACGTGAGCATTTAATGTAAATGAAAGTTGCTGTGTATATAATAAGTATAATTTAAATAAATACTGTTGGAGATATTCTTCGGAATGTACGAAGTAAAACATAGTTTTAATATTTAAAATATTTGTAATAAGAATTTGGACTTTTAAGTTGCAAATAAAAACAGCTTTTTATATTTTAATTTAATATCTTAGATAGCCAGGGTAATAAAGTAAGGTCCAGTATAACGGGCCGCTTGCAATACTTTTATTATATGACAAAATAACCAAAATGCAATTCGAAAAAGTGTTACGTTACAAATACGACTAAATAATCGAAATGTTTAAGTAAAGTTCGTAACCATGAACTCTAGTAGTAGAGTAGTAAAGAGACATGTCAAGTCAGTTCGATGATTACAAATGATTGGTGGTTTTGACTTAAATATAAGTCGCACCTTGAATTTAAATAAAGATCCTACAACTTACCTCTTAACACAGCTTTCAATTTTCGCATATGATCTAGATCTGACGGAATAGGATCTATGACTAGTCTTAAAGGTGATAAACCTTCACCGAAAAGTACTGCTGACCATCCTGGCGACACAGAACACACCTTCCTCCACGGACCACCCTCGACCAATAAAGATGCACGCTTCGTAGAATTCGCCCACGTACGTAATAAATCACTAAATACACTATTATTATCTTTTAAAACTCTTCTTACGTATACTTTAAAAACGCTTTTAGATTTTTCCGTACCCTTATTTTTTCTCCGTGCATTTGATATTTTCCCGGTAAAAATGTATTTGGATGCATTAACGATACGCTTCAGAGAGTCCACATTTTTAAATATAGTACTATTGTAGCACGTTGGCATTAAATCGTGGTTAACTTTTATAACTGTATTCCTTTTCTTTACATTTTCTTTCATAAACAAATCAACCGTTGTAAAAAATATTATAGCGAGTATGTATATTACAGATATATATTTTGTCATTATTATTTAATATTTGTATAAAACATATTAATATCAATAAAACTTAATATTTTAAATGAAACTGTCAATTC
Organism: Dircenna loreta; assembly: GCA_963555665.1. Lineage (NCBI taxonomy): Eukaryota > Metazoa > Arthropoda > Insecta > Lepidoptera > Nymphalidae > Dircenna > Dircenna loreta. The sequence continues at coordinate 8,059,061 of OY743093.1, read as the reverse complement.
TATCAATTCCTAGTTCGCAAATAGTTAAAACAAAACCGTACGTGCGCGCGCGCACCTCGCCGCCTCAATAACAACTGGAGGCTTTATCGAAGGCCATGAGCTGCAGCCTGTTTTGATATGTTAATATTGAAGCTCTTAACTGCAACTTTTGTAATCACTTAACAAATACGAATGATTGCAGATTTAAATACCGACTTGTTTATCTTATTTATAAGAAAGTAATAATACTAAATTTTAATGTTGGATAATAAGGCATCGGCAATCAAAATGTATATTTAGGTTCAAATATCTTTTTTATTTTGGCGCAGTGTAGTACATAAACTTTGCTAACTTTTTTTTTATTCGTCTTTCAGTATACATATCCATGTATTAAGAGCTGTCTTCTTTTTTTTTTGATAATATAATTACGAGGTATATTTTTTATTACACACAATATAAAACAAGAAAGTTACTCGTTAATATGAATTTACAAATCAATACTATGCAAATGGAGAATACATAAAAGGTTGTTGATGGTAAATGATAATATTGGAAAATTGTGTGAAACAAGTACGACTAGTTATGTCGTCTGTATGTTGTGTTTAATGTCGAATGTAAATTAAAATACTTTCATGTTAAATAATATACTTTTTATTTTTTTGAACGACTTAATACATTGTATTATAATATATATTGGCGCAATGAAAAATAAAAGTATCATGAAGGAATACTTGTCCAGGAAACCTGTTAAGCTATGGGTGAGATCTTAAGCTAAGTATATGATAAGACCTTCCTTATATTAAACATTTAGAAATTTTATCAGAAGTTTTGATCGAGGATTGACAAAGTGGTAAAATAGAAGCTGGAACATGTTACATTTAGTACTAACTTTTAACAAAAAAATATACCTATATATATATATATATTATTTTAATAAAAGTTATATTTTATGTAAGTAATGTTAATGCTTTAGATATCTTACTATAATTTAAACTACAATAGCTTACCGTATCATTTGCGTAGGAGAACGAGATCAATAAATGTGACAACTTATATGCAAGGCTACCATCGCTAATGAAAATAATGTAAAAACATTTTATATTTCTAATTAAAAAAAAAAAGCATTGCATATCTATTCACTAAATCCGTTTCAATTTATTTCTGTTATCGATTCCCTGAAAAATGTAGCATACCAATTCATTTATGTCGACTATGCCATGCATTTAATTCATTCGTATCATTCTTTTTTGGTGAAATAAATGATTGTACGCTCATCGAATGCGTTATATATTTTATTTTATCTTTGATATTTTTATATTTTTTTGGGCAAATCATTTAAGGGTAAAATTTGGAGCAAGTTGACCTAATTTGTTTCAATTCACTGGGGAGACATTAACCGAAGAAGCGCTTTTAGCGTCACCGTCGCGGTGCTGGATGCTGGATGACTAGTCATTACAAACTCTCAACGGGAAAAGTGACTTTTAGCTTTAGAAATTCCATTCGAGAAACGAACATGTGTTGTTTTTTTATTATCACAAATACAACAAATAAAAATATTCCGGTCGCATATTTTATTAAATAATTTTAGATGTGTTTTTGAACATTCATCTTATAAAAATATATTAAATCCATATTTTTTAATTGTACTCTTCGTCAGTGACAATTTATTTTAATTATTTAATGGAAATTATAAAAAATAAATTAATAAAAATACAGATATCAAAGAATACAATAAACAAAACTAACATACTTTCGTAATCTGGATACAAAAGTGGAAGAAAAGTCATTAAAACTAGTCCGACTGATGTAAAATGCAAATGAGATAAACATTTAACGAGAGCTGTATCTACCTCTTTATTTAACGTTAAAGTTTTGTATGTACTTACTTCTTATGACATTTGTATTAAAAACGATTCCTTCTATACATATTATAAACTATTCTCTTATATGTAGCCTGTGTTAACATTTAAAAAACTACTATATAAATTGTTTGAAGAAACCGATGAGTTAAGGGTACTTTTATTTATATAAATAATGCTCAATAAATAAAAACGTACGATGATGGTACAATTTCTAGGACATCACAGGTCCGTATCCATGTATTGACTAATTTTTAATTCTATAGATAATTATTTAAATTTTACTATAAAATTGGTTCACAATATATTTTTCTCAAATTTAACCCTTATTTTTAAATTATATATATAAAATTTCGTATAAATGTTAAACTAAGCATAACCACGATACATTTTGAATGGTCTGGAGCGGTTATTTCGAACCTCAGTATCACATTTCTCTAGAATCATAATGGTTTCATTGAGGTATAAACTGTTTTACGTATGCGCTTTGCGACTAAGTCATGTGCTATCCGGACCGTGTCAGATCCATACAAATAGCGAAATTACGCCAATATGGGTAGTTCGATATGAAATTCACCTAAATTGAGAATTGCCGGGATAGGTCAGGTCACTCTTAAATATCGGCGTGCGATTCAAGCACCAGCCTTCAATAATTGCATTTTGTGGTCACGAAACGTTCTACTTAAAGTGAACATTTCAATTTAAATGGAACTTAAACAAACTTCAATTTACTTCTAGAATTATCCATTAGATAAACAAACTAAGTTGTGAAATGCTTTCATACCTCTCTAAGCGAAGCAAATATCGGTGCGCTGTGTCTTGTCTCGGTGCGCGTTGATTGCCTCAAGTGTTTTCTGAATTCATTAGGCAAATTACTTAAAATGAGGAAGTAAGTTTGTTCACTTAATATAATATTTGCTTTGTAATACAAAATGTCCATATTTTTAAATACTTTTCAATTATCAATACATGATGTATTCATACTGCAACATTATCTAAAAATTTGTAATTAAGCTCTGTGATAACGAATAGTAGAAAATTCAAACGAGACCAATTCATAATTGAACAGTAACAGCTACTTTGTGAAGTCGAGTGGACGAGTGGGTCATACCCGACAAGACTGTTGGCATTGTTTTTAAACTAGTGACTTGTATTAAATGCATTAACATTTTAATTACAGAGAAGATAACTTTTTCTTACGAGAAAAATATTTATTTCATTTCCAACATTCTTTACAACTTTATTTAAAAATGCTTTCACATAATCCTTTAAATTATATTCAGACAACAATGCGGTGAATTACGACAAGAAATGTGTGCATTAAGCAACGTTCTAGAAACGAAGAAATATTATTTACACATATTACATTATGACACAGCCGTGACAAGCGCAAGGCATAGCACTATGGCAAAAATGAGATGCCCACGCTAGGCCGCGAGATTAAACATGGAGCCACCGCCTTCGCATGACGTCGGATGTAAAATATTATCAACGTAAATTCATTTGAAAGATAGCAAATCTAATCTAACGGAGGTTACTATTTTAATTGGCTATATTTTTTAATGATTTATATCAGGAATTAACTTCGTCGGCATATTACGATCGTTTCTTCAAGAATACTATTTATTGCCAAAACATTCAGATCAGCAAAAATGTCCAGAACTCAAGGGACTGTAAGAACAAAAGGACTAATTTTGCACAGCGTTATCAATAGTTTCACGTCAGCCGGTCTCCAGCAATGTAACGACGACACGCTGGAGAAATGTACGACAAATTGCATCCGCGAGTGCAACACTGCTCCGACACAATACACTGTCGCTTCGATTCTTACTTTCTGCATAAATAAACACTATAAACGTGCTGCATATCGAAGTTTTTATATGTCAATTTAAATTATTTAGTGTACATATTAATTATTATTCAGATTTGCTTTTTGAACTTGATATTATCTTAATTTTTTTATTGGTAGAAAAAAAATAAGAATTTTTAAAATTATAGGTATATCCACTGCTATCTTTCTTCCCAATCCGCAGAAGTGTCACACGGCATGCGAAGAGAAATAGTACACAAATTGCGTACGTTTGACTACGTCTCTCACAACAGCACTCCCCGTCGGCTACATCTACCATATAACTAAATAAAATGCTCTCCATTTTATACTTATTGTACGGCGACATGCTCACAAAACATTTATGTAACATTGATGATATTTTTGGAATAAATAACTTTATTAAGACTTTAAAATAAAAACTCCGATGACCTTTTAAGAATCGAATCAAATTACTGACAACAGTTAATTATGGATACTTTAAATGAAACGAACAAACTCAATATCAAGCCAGTCTTTTGAAAAGAGTACTATTTTTATTACGAGCTGTAAATTAACGTCACTCCTATTGCGGCGAGTAAACAATTAAAATATATTTAAGAGGTCACTTAATTGAGTTACACAACAATACGCTTTGGCATTTAAATTTCATTCGTACTCTAAGTAGCCGGGCATTGAAAGTTTTTTATTGTGGAATAAAATTCTTCGTAGCAATAATGAACATAAAAATTCTAAAATACTGTGAATAAGTGTCATGTTCTTATATTATTAAAACTGGATACAACTAGTTTATTGAATAAAGTCACAAATTAAATAAAACTACATGACACGTTTCACGAAATTGGCCGTAATTGGATAAAATATTGTGAAGTGGTATTTAAAATACAAAGCACTTTTATTTTTTACTCTAAAGCCAGCTTGAATAATTTGTTACAAATAAAAGCAGCCTCGCTGAATGTTACGAGAAGAATCAAGGACGCTTTAAAAATATACTCCTCGTTCAGACGTCAGGACAATTTCCCAAGCATTCAACGTCGGCATTCTCTTGGAATAAACTATTTGCCGGAGACAAATAAACATTTCTTCTCTTGTTATTATCCCCTACTAGCCCTTTGTCCATTCGTACAAAGAAGACTTTGTTTTTATATATGATGCTTTATCAGTTTGCAATTTCTAAAACTATTGATTTTTATCTTATTACATGTCAGAGCATTGTGCATTCCCATTGTAAATAAATATTGGCCACAAAATTTTGTTTCGTTTGTTTTGTATACAATAAATGTTCAAAGGTTTTATATTTTTATTTAGCAGCTTAACGTCAGAGTTCCTTAAGCTTATTAATAAATACGTCGTAAACTGGGTCACTTTCAGCTTATACAATAAATGTTACATTTAAGAGGCGTGTGCGTTGACCGTGGCCGAATAAAATGTCAAAGTGAGGTAGAGGCGTGAAACGGACGCGAAATTGTGTTGACGCAGTGACCGCGCGCAGAACATTGACTTGCCTGTGGCGTGCGGTGCAGGGTGGTCCTCATACCTCAGCCCACTCAAAACAATCATAGTGAAGCCATCATCGCTGGGATAAGCCGCTCATTATTCACTAAAAGCCCACGGCGTGCCCACTCGGGTAATTGGAGGCTTTGTTCCTTTGCACTGGGCTTTGATGCTCTCTTGAACTATACCTAACTACACCGCTGGTTTATTATTTGCACAATCAAAGGTACTGTAAGCTTAACATTAATCTGACGTATGATGTATGATTTGTTTGCACGATCGAGTGGTTATATTTTTTTTTTACAAAACACTAGACAGTACGTACAAACTGAAGTAAAAGTAATTTAAAATGAGAATTTAAATGTAGATTGATAGTCGCAATGTGGTTGAAGTAAAATCCACAAGTCAAATGAGCATGGGATAGAATGTTAGTAAAGCTTTTTAGCTGCAGATGTTATAAATAGCTTTGACGGCTAGCGTCACAATAGCTTCAAAAAGTGAATTACGATGTAGCCTTTTAAAATATTAGCTTTCTGTATAAAGCGTTGACAATATGCCTGCTAGAATAGTCTGGCGAAAATAAATAAAAGATCTGGTAACTAAAATGCTATTTTAAAAATACGAATTTCACATGAAGAAAAACTTAAATAAACTGCTTTAGTACATTCATAAATGAAGACCTAGACTGATGCAAAAAAAAATAATTATAGATTACTAATAAGTGTTAAACATCAGTAAAAACCTTGCAACCTAAGGATTTACAAAAAAAAAAAACTAGATATTAAAAAATATATAATGGTAATAACAGTGATTAGTATTTTGACCCCTAAATTAATTCCTCATTTGTTTTGACAGTTTTACTGGGGCTATGCTAGTTAAAGTTTAATTAATTATTGCATAAGAAGACTCTTTTAGTTTAATTATAACTTACAAACCGTAACTACAGTTAAGAGCGGTCATAAGTTGAAGACTGTTCGTCAATTAGTTGGATTAAGAGACTCCAATCGACAATAGTTCTTTGTTCTTCGGAACTCGAATTAATCTTTTTATTTTTCTTGATTCGTCGATTTTTATTCTGCTACAAATTTAAAATGTTATATTATCTTTCTTATTATATGCGCTTATTATGCATTTTTTAACATGCCGCATTAATGAAACGTCTCACTCGTAATATGCCGATGCAAAGAAAAAATGAAACAAAACAGTGTCTGGCGCCTCGATTAATCCACTTCGATTTTTGAAAAATACCATCTGGTTTTTATGTTCGGTATTGAGTCTAGTAAATCTTAATTTTATAAACGTTAAATGTTTGTATGTTTTGATGTTTATATTTTTATAAAAAATAAAATCTTTTTTATTTCTAGTAGTATTCTAGTAATGTATTCACGTAATAGGAGTCGCTGAAGATGATTTATACAGAATCAAGTAAACAGAAACATTTAAGTGATGAAATATATTTGCAATACAAAATTTAAAAGTAGTTCACTCGAAAGCTGGTAGTATTTGTCACGATCGCCGTCATCCCGTCAACACGAGCTCGTTATACCCAGCCCTCGGCGTCGGGAACACTCCAGCAAAGTTACAAACGCACTTCTTGCCCTGGAAGCTACAGGACTTACAACCTTATTTTAAAGGCTATACGCCAACTATCCTGCAGAAGGAACACACAAGGCCTCACAACCTACCTTCCTCATTACGTCTGTCGGCGTTATTGCCATCTCGCGACATCAGCAAACGCCGCTCAGAAAAATATTTACATACTCCACAAATATTTGATACGAAAACATGTGAGCTTAATATTATTTTCTATTATCTACACTTCGGAGTAACGACGACATTTTCACGTACGACAACAAATTCGTTTTTGTTGAATATTTATAAACGATTTCTAAATTTTCTTCCCCGTTTTTTATCAACCCTTATCTCGAAATGTTGCCATTACGATATGATATTTGAATTATAGGACGGAAATGTATGATTCAATAAGGAAAAAATTTTAAAAAGTAACTCAAATATTATTATGTATGATATTATTTTAAATAACAAAATAAATTTGTAATTTAAATAAATAAAATGTGCTTCTTATAATTTTAAAATCATCCACAACCTATGGCTCTACGATACCTATCATTTGTTTTCTACAAGAATAAAAAATCATATTATAAAAATTAAAAAAAAATAAAAATAAAATCATTAATAATTGTTATATTTGTTATGTATTTATTGTTATATACATAACACTCTGTTTAAATTATCCAACGTGAACCATGAATGTAATCTATCCTTAATATGTAGAGCGACTCCGAGGACCGTTAAATTTGAACAAGACTTCAAAAGCTCAGTCATACGCCATGCCGTTTAATATCATTACACAGAGATTAAAGATTGCTAGAGAACAAAAGAGCCGTTAGTTCTATATAAATAAAGAGATAATGATAAATGAAATTATAAAATGAATTTTATTATTAAATATACGGCCAGTTGTTTTGGCGTGTTCTTAACGTAACTTTTAAATAGGTCCGATACCCATTCTTTATATCATATTTTTTTTATTTTTTCTAACAATCTTTAAAAATATTTTTTAATATCAGTCTATAAACATTTCACTAGTAAACATTGACACCTATCTAATTGTGGAAAGAGCCACAAGGTATTTAGGTTTGTATAATATCGAACCTGAGACCAGTCAATTCAAAGGCAAGCCAATAGTACCATTGAGCCGGATGATTATATACTAAGTTATTTTTTTCAAACGCAAAACAAACAATATATTCTTGTATAAAACTTGATCTAGATCTTTAAATGTCCTAAGTTCAAACCTATCTTCGCTAGGGCTTTTGGAACAACTTTAGGGCTAAAACTTTATAACACTACTAGATAAGTGTGTGAATAATATATGCTAAACATTTGAAAACTCACCCCTTGTAGAATATATTAAACGTTTACTAAACTATGACTAGATGTTGAAAGGATCCGTAGCCTCTAATTAAAGTTTAATTTTTAGGACAAATTTATTCTAAACTGTTAAAAACTTAACTGTATTTTGTGATGAAGTTAAGGTTTAAACAGTTTTGAGTTATACATTGGTTAATTTAATCTACGAATTAATTTAATTCTTAAATAAACTACAAATACAAGTCAACATGCATAAATTCATTTTTTTAAAGTCGTTTAGAATGTTTTTGAGTAAGAACATATCTTGTTAACATCATACAAAGAAATATTTCCAGAATGGTGCATCGAAATAAAATGTCAGGAAGCTCAGCTTTATGATAAAATGGAGACAGTCGTCTCGTATACACCAGCGAGCGTATGGCATATACATATATACAAACAGACATACATGTATCCAAACCTCTATTTTTGGTTATGTTTCAATAAATGCGGTGTAATATACCATGCCTATATTTGACGTTTATTATTATAAGCAGAGACATATTTACACTTATCACAGATTTGGGGTGTCACGTCCGGGTCGAAACAGCGTGAGACCATAAAAAACAATAGACACTCCTAGACCTACCTTAAGGATTTTAAGATAACAAAAACAAGTGAGCAGGACACTGTCACAATGCACGTAATCCAAACAGATAGATCTTACTGTCACCCGAAATGTCCAGTAAGAAGGTACCCGTGCCTTTTATATGATAACTTCACAATTCAAGATCAAAATAGAACAATAGATATTCAAAATTCAAGAATGCTGCCAGAAAACCAAATAAATCATGATCTTATAACAAATTGTATCATGAATATCAATATTTTTTGTTGAAAACTAGAGCCAAAATTCAATTGAACATTGTGTAAATAAACAAATATCATTAAGTTCCTTATGAGTCATAAGTTAATATATATAATAAAGTAATAACAATACTTGCGTGTTTCGTATAATCTTTTCCGTGGTAGTTCCAGTTAGTGTGGGTGAAGACAGATACTGGTTCTAGATCATAATGCAGATTCTAGTCGCATGTTGTATTTCTACGACACCACTCTACAAACTAACGTCCAGCTCTACCCACTAAAGTACTACAGGTTTATTGTCTAATAGAAATTCTTCACTTAACAATGAAAACACTGTATATATATATATATATATATATGGTATAAAATATATCCGTCGTCTTATAAATCAACCACCCAGTAAGTTATATTGAATTAAAAAGATATTACGTCTATATTCAGATACATTCATCAGGATTACGGCACGGCCCGTACATGTTAATGCCAACCTTCTCTTAATTGAGACGCTTAGACTCGTTTTGTTCTTACATTACATTCTCGACATAAGATACGAGCACAGCGTGATCTTACAAAATTCAACACTTTTGTTTTACAAACTGAATTAGAAGAATCAACATTTTACAAGGAATACACTTTTTTAATGTCACAAAAATATGAATGTAATTAAACGTAAAGGTAACGAGACCACAAATATCTTTGTGGGTGTTTCCAAAGAGGTAGTTAGTGGATGTACTCTTTGATATTAATGTATACAGATTTACAGTAAAATATAGAAAATAGTATAACTATACTGTATAATACGTGTACATTTATATATAATTAATTTATAAAAGTTGTCATTTTCTATTACACTTTCTTCCTAAAACAATTCTGAATGACTTATCATCTTTAACTAAATTGTAGGTTTTATACGAATCCATCATTTATAAGTTCCAGAGATTTAAACACTTTCTATGATATTTTATAATTTGACGGCCTGTCTAAATAAAGTTTTTCAATTATACTTTAAAAAGCTTAAGCGTTTTTTTTATAAAGGAGTCAACAATATCTAAAAGCGTCATAACGGCGCGTGTTCAGTCGTGGAAGTATAAAAGAAAGCTAAAATAAACGCATATGGCGCTTTTCAATAAAACCACTGGCGTAAAACTGGGCTATTGGTTTTCTTTGCGTCGTAATTTGAAACTAGTTTCAACCATTCCAAATGTACATAAATAACGTACGTTTTTAATTTAAATTGACCACAAAAAGTATATACATTTTTGAATTGTAATTTAAAAAATATATTTTTTATCTTAAAAAACAAATTACCTAAAGTGGCCATGTGGCTGTTTATGAAAATTTCTACACGGGAAAAATAAATATTAACATTTACCAAACTTAATTAATTAAATACATAATTATTGTCAAAAAGTTTGTGTCATATAACGTTGTGAATAAATTAAAATTGCTAAGACCTACTTGTAATTAATTTCATAAAAAAATAATAGTTGTTAAATCAAGTTTCTATGACAAACTATATATATATATATATATAAAATATTAGTGATCTCACTGAAACAACCTCTTAGAGTTAACAATCACAATTAATTATAAGTTCCTATCTCATATAATATCTTCAAATATTTAAAGTCGTATCAATTATAGTTATTTTACGATCATATTTCCAGTTTTAATGATACGTTTGAGTACAAGCTTCTTTTAATTAATAATATTTGAGTATTCTCAACATTCCTCTAATTATTACTCGTAATTAGAAATTTCTTGATATTAATCAATACCCAATAGTGTAATAAATTTATTATAAGTAATTTGAATATTCTTGCCTTCAATTTACTTTTATTAGTTAGCCTAGATTGACGTATCTAGGTCGTGCTCATAAACTCTAATAAGCTTGGTAACTATATGTCATACACACATACATAAGCTTTAGTTATTAAACGACGTCTGAAAAAAAAGAAAGCTCTATAAAAAATCTAACTGCTGTTATTCTTATTATTGCTATACCAAAAAAATACTTGATTTCTCAATCTTCTTTCATTCGTTAAAACCTGTCCAATGAAATAATATCCAAAGGTTTTAATTTCGCCCTTATTCTTGAACAAAGCTAAACCTGCTGCATCACGCCACCAGTAGGTACACCGGTTTCACCGCAATCGGTTTAATGCTAACGAAAGGCATGACTTCACATATTCTACTCCATTTCTGTTAAATTTTAATAAATTATCATAACGATTTACATAGCAAGTCAACCGCTGCGATAAACGCTCCCTTATTATTGAACCTAATTATTGGTCTTTGTGTTTAAATTCGGAGGGTTTTTTATTCAAATTAAGTCACGTATGCACGGACGTGAGAACAATGAGCTCCGATATATCGAGTTGTTGAAGCCATATTTAATAAAGGATCGCACGCACTGAAATGTTTCGTGAAAGCTCTTGTTACAATATGTATTATAAAAAACGTAGAATACATATGAGTGGGGAAAATAAATGAAATATAACCACAATAGACTCCAGACCAGCTTGCCTGTCATAAATATCAACATGTTCTACGTACTGTTACACAAATATATATGTAATACATATTTACTTACATGAAAAACTTATTTTTCCCGATAGTAAATAGAGTTTAAGTGATCTTTTTTAGGTTATGGTGGATGGTGTGTGCAAAATTTATTATAAATCCATTTAATATTAAATTTATAGTTCAATCAATAACAAAACGGCTAGTACATTTAGGTACATTTAGGTACTTTCCAGAAATTTGTTGATTTTTTACACTGGTTAAAAAATTAAAATAAACAACTCAAAATATTTTTCAAAGTTCGTTTATCAAAATCTATATTGTTAGGTAATAGAATATGAATTCAAACTGTTAAAAGACGAATAGCATGTTGCTTGAAATATCATTTTACAAAGTAACAGCGATCATTTAAATTTTATTTCGAGTGTATTTTGTATCTTAACAGATGTAGGGGAGTACTTACACAACCGCATAAATTCTCTTGCGGCAGAAGACGTCACATAAACTTGATTTATTCTTTGTGACGTTAACTCAGTAACAAATCTTACGTATTACACTTCGCTAGAAAAATATTTTCAAAATAAAATTTCTAGCATAAGCAAAAGCACTTACAAGGTGCTTTTGAGTGCGTAACATCAAACGGATCCTCAGACTGGGATGTGGTTATAAATGCATGTGCGTGTGTGTGTGTGTGTGTGTGTGTGTGTATGTGTGTGTATAGTTGTCATTGTGTAAATTGCGTCGTGTCTCTAAAGGCAAGGTTCTGAGTTTATTCTGCAACATTTTTATTTTCTCACGCCAGAGCGTTACGTATTGACATTACATACTAACTTAAAATTGACACCCAGATACGATCATATATTAAAATCTTATTTTAAAGTAAAGTTTAAACATTTATTTATTTATAAGCTTTACTCAAATAAAATAGATATACTTGTTGTTAAATACGTAAATGAGAGTGCGTGTATGTCTTTATGTTACAGTGTTACAGTTAATAAAACGTTTTATACACGCTAAATGTTTGTAGAAAGTAATAAAAACGTCTCTCAGTATAAATACAAGTGAAATTTAAGAGGATCTTATGACTTGGTTTATTTTGCTAAGGTATAATATGTCAGAGTATTTCGCTATTTAAATGCAAAGTTCTTAGTTTAGTAAATATATACTTGGAAAACAAATATAAAATATTTGAGAATACGACCAGGTTTAATAACAACGACTGTTTAGTACATATTTGCTCTAAAATGTGGCTGTTCTGTCTTAATAAGACGCAAATAATTTCATTTTATAGCTTTTATAATTTATCTTTTACGTTAAATCTATGTACGCAACTATTTTATATAATGATTTCGTAATATCTGACATTTGCTTTGTTCAACTGTTTTAGCACCAAACAGATAGCTGTTTAAGAAACCTCCCAAATGTTTTATTTTTAATATTTTATATAGTGTTTGTTTTGTCAGAGTACAAATAGGATTTTGGTAACACCTAAGAGTTACCAAAAGACATATCAACGAAAAATCTCATGATGATATTGTAACATCTCTTCCAAAAGATAAAAATGCATCAGAGCTGGAGTCACGACTTCAATTCCATAAACAATTCATGATAGATGCTCAAACAAATAAAGTAGGGTAAGGATCTAGCGGGAAAGTACAGGATATGATAAGTATCGAATGAACGCGATGAGTCTAGATGGAAATGAGTGGGTGACCATAGGTGACTTATGTATTCCATCAGCTTTGAGGTGAAACACCCTACTTCATGATTGGTCTCTAGCGTTATAAAAATTCTATTTAAATGCATTCTAAATGACTTTCCCAAATCGAAGTAATCTTCTAAGATGGGGTAAAGCCACCAAAAAGTCTTGCAATATCTGTAGAGAGGCAGTAAGAACGGCTAAACACTTGTTGGTAGGGTTAGGTGTAAGGTGCTACTGGAAAAAGGTCAATACTCACGTCACCACGTTAAAGTATTATAAATCATACGTGAAGCGGTTAGTCCTTCAGTAGCTAGAGCGCAAGAGGGATAACAACCACCAAAATATCCATAGAGTTCATTAAAGAAGATTCGTCTAAAAAAATAAAACAAAAGCTTCACTCCATCTTGGAATTAGCTTGTGATTGGACTGTAATGATGGATACGTATGAGAAACAGAATAAAGTCCCTGAGGATATTGTTGTCTCGTTATCCAGACCAGATATATTCTTGTACTCTAGACAGTCAAAGCGCGTGATACTTGTGGAGCTTACTGTTCCGTGGGAAACTAACATCCCCAAAGATCACACAATCAAAGTAAACAAGTATTACGAACTGACCAACGAACTGACCAGGAACAGGTAGATACTTAATTTATACGCGGTAGAAGTGGGAGCGAGAGGTATAACAGCGAAATCTCTCTGAAACCTACTTAAAGATCTTGGCCTCTCTAAAGCTATCATCAGTTCATTTCTAGAACGTACTTCAAAGGCGGAATTAGTAGGTTCGTTTTAAATTTGTTTAGGTAGGGAGAGGAGTGTAACCAGTGAGGGTGGGGGTTATTGCGCGCTTTGTAGGGGCCCCTTATTAACCTACACCTGGGTCGCAAGTCCCAGGAACTGTTTGCACTCCTCTCCCTACTACGCGATGGGCCCGGCAGCCTCACGGTGAGTCCATAGAATGATAAAAAGCTTCGTCTCTCTGGGCGTCATTATGTTAACATTATAATCTTGGACAAATCGATAGTGATCAAACAACTTTTTGTTCCATCATTTAAAATATATAAATAAAGAATATATGATATGTATATATGAAATTTAATATTATTTCGTTGAATTATATTGCTTGGAAAAATATATTTCTTTAATAAATAATATATACCAGTTTTCATACACAGTTAATAAAAATCATCTGGAAAGTGGCAATACGAATATGTACTTCCTGGCGGATTTTAATATTTCCGGATCTTTTATACTAGCTTCCGTAAAAGAGGATTAAACTTGACTGTACCAACAGCTATGGCGATTCAACTTGTGTAACTGTTTACCTTGCTCTTAGATTGCCTCCAGTTTAAACTGAATATGTCTGAAATATGATTATTATATTGCTTGAACTGAAACAAATATTATAATGCACGAAATTTAATTTACCAAATGTTTCTTCTTTAAATTTAAGGTAATTTTATCAAGTAATTCGTTTTTGATAACATTGCCATTTCTCTATGTTTGATGTTCGTGTTTTATTGATTAAATAACAATCCCACAAGTGGTCTTATCATATCATGTCCTGATATCCCAGAAGAGATATCAGCTAAGCGTTAATTAATATTGCTTTTACGGTCGACGGGTCGAATGAATATTCAAATGTTATATACTCACACATTTACAGTCTGAAGTTATCGTTTTTATCCGTATCACCTATTTGTCACTTTGACATCTTTATCGCATCGTATCTGGAAGATTATAATATATCTTAAAATGTCAAAGTAAAATTCATTTTTCATCTTTTGTTGAAACCACTAAGCAGAGTAATAACGAAATCCCATAAAAAGTTTTGTAGATATCGCCTTTTCACTCAGTGTTTTTACATTTCTGTAAGCCTTATGATCGCTGTCTGGAAGAATGACGGCCAACTTTGTCTGTAAAATCTTTTTAAATGCTTATATTTTTAGACATAATAAAATCTTTTGTAGGTAATAGAAAAAACAAACATTTCTAAGATTATCAAATATAATAGAGCTTACAAATAAAAATGAATAATTTTATTGAGATTATAAAGAAAACAATTATCTGTGAGTTTCTGTTTTATACTGTATCAATTTAAGTTATATCCTAAGTGCAATATTTCAAAGTCTTGTCTTAAAATCTAAATGGCTTTTGTTGTATGAAACAGACGACAAAATAACAATAATTCATTTTTTTAATTTAAAAGCTGGAACCGTTTTCATGAAATGATTTTTTCTTTTTTATTGCGCATAAGTTACCATTTATATATGTTCTTAGAGATCTAGTAATACTTGTATGTAGTATGTTAAATACACGATAACCCTTCAGATTTTATTTTAAATAAAGGTAAACCTAAAGTGTTAAAAATATAATAATTTATGACAACACTCCTTAAAGACTGCGAGTGACTCTGCCTAATAATTACTCGTGTATGTACTGTTTTATAGCGCGAAATATAGCACCGGCTAGAGCTGTAAAATATTTGAAAATAAAACTGTCATGTGAAATATATTATAATAATATAAAATAAATTTATTGTCCAAACGCACTCAGCACCCGCCGGTCGTAAATACTGTTTGCACTTAACACGACAACAATCGAGCAAAATTGAGAAATACTAAATTGGAGCGCATTTTCACCCATCGGGGAACAAATATCGCAGCAATTTCACGGCGATTTAGGGTAAATACGTTAGTGACTCGTGAAAACTTACGAACAGAAATATGCAACGAAATTACGCCTTATTTAATTCTTCAGATTTGCTCAGAACCTTTTCTTTTTTCTATGTTCCTTACTTTTTATTTGTAGAGATATTTTTAACAAAGTCTATACTTGGGTAGATTATTTTGTTGGATCAATTATAGTTTCTATAGACTAATGCAAATCGTGAATGAACGTCTTTATAAATTTACCTCAGTGTCTAATATATAGATGGCGCCACAGTAATAAAGCTTCGGCTCGTAAATCCCGTTCGCATGGAACCATCTACAACACAATTTTAGCGTTGCTGTTCAATAAATTAATTATCTCAGTAATTCACTTTCCAAGTTCGTTAGTGGTACAACAAATATAACTGCCATAAAAAGTATTATATATTTTACATATTCATTTTATTGTTCCGTGTTTTCTCCTTCCTTTAATAACCAACACAGGCTGTGTTAACTTTTAGAATGAGAAAGTTTTACAGCTCGTTTTATATCTTTTAGCTTTTGATAAATTAATAAATTGCCTGCTGTATGTGATGCAATTTAAAAGCAGATTAATAGAATATAAATATGGTAATATTAGTATTTTTTTATATAAGTTTACATAAAAAATGTTGATAATACGTATCAAACTACAATGAACACTCAAATTAATGAATAACGCGATTTAATCAATAAGCTAATAACGTAAACGTAAATAGAGATGGTATTAGAGCACTAATTTAATTAAATTACTCACACAACCAAATAAACACACATTTATACATATATATGTATAAACGTAGTTTCCGTCTATGTACCGACCTAAGACCTGGCTTTGTTGAAAATCCCGAAACCGCTATTAAATTAAGGAATTCTATGAATTTCACATAGATACCTGAAACACAATAACAGCTTCCTTCCGTCCTATCTATTATGTATGAATATTTTAATTAAATTATGCCTTTTTTATGAAAGGAGGATTTGGTAAAGCGTTTATTTATTATAGAAAATTTGCAAAAAAATTTGCAATTCTAATTAAAAGCAGCGGATATTTTTTTCTTGATTTTAAAAATGTTCATTTCCGTCTCTCCCTTCTTTTTTTGTATTCTTTTTAATTTATTATTGAATTTTAATGTATATAGTATTAATATAAAATGAATAAAATGAACTGTATATCTGTATTAGTAAAGTTAGCGTGTTACAGTCGGCTTAAAACTTGTAAAACGATCGTGAACAGAGTTCATATATTATGAAATTATTAATTACCCCAATCTAATAAGACAGTGTTCAAACTATTTTATTATTATAATAAAAAATGCTGATTTATTCATTTTTACATAAAGAAATATCTTTTACGCTTGTATATAATATATTTTATAATTTCAGTTAATTATTTTAAATCGATTTTATACAAAGCTCATTAAAGTTTAATATGATATAAAACATAAAAAAAATACATTGACCAGAGAATATATTTAAAGTTAAAGATGAATAACTAATACTTGACTATATTTAGCATTATAACTATTTTCTATTTATAATTTCTTATCTTGCAACTTAATTTTTCAACAATCAAACAATTAAAATATTACACAAAACGTCACACGATATATTTTCACCATCTTCTATTAGCATCACGCCCTTTAAACTATTGAGATTAAAGCTTGTTTGTTTCGACAACTCGGTGCAATATAAATCAATTTAACAAATGGAGGGAAGTATGCAGGTTCGTTTATTAAATGTTGTCTAAAGACAGAGCAGTTGGTTTCTAGCGGGCTCATTAACACGGCTGATTTATTAGTTCACACATCGGGTCCGATCTCACTTAGCAATGATTCATCCACAACATCTCCCCCTGTCGAGTTAAGCGCATTAGCCGACCGCGTGCTCTATCAACTTAGAAAACGGTTACATTAGCCTCACACTTCTACGCAACTCTTACACTTGTCAAATATTTATACATGATTGTTAATATCAATCTACGGACTGCGGCAAAGTTGTAACGCAAAACGCTTCATCCAAGACGAATAACGAGCAAGAAATATAGCAGCCATTAGTCTTACTACAGGCCTGAGTAAATAGAATTAATTACTGACAACGCACTTACGCGCATCTGAATAGGACCTTCGTTCAAACGTATGGGTATTATCGAAATAACAATAAATAAATTTATTTATTTATTTTGTACCATAAAACAGTAAAAGTAACAAAATACTACTTGATTTGTCTTATCTTTTATCGTGTAAAATTAGATTATAGATTAGACAAGCAATATAAATATTCTTCACAAATTGGTTACAAACAATAATACATAAAAACATTTTTGGAAAGAATAAATATAAACATTACCTACGTGAAAATTTAACAATCGAGGAGTTTATTTTGACGACGGCTAAAATAGTAATTTGTCTTTGAAACTCGTTTTCAATTTAGCCATCACCAGCACGCGTAAGCCAACGATGAATTGAACGCTTTCGCATAAAGGTGACAAACGTCTGACCCGCTCTAACGAGCTGCTGCAACTGCTGACAATTATTTATTTACATACAGTCCACAAATAACTAACGATTTAATTAATATTAAAATAGTAGAGATCGTTACTGCTTTCTGCCAATTAGCTTTTATCAAATACGTGAGCACTAGCATCGAGTTATATTTGATTCATATTGCTTGCACACATACAAGTAGTGTTTTGAGTTTATTAGCTTGTTTTATTAGTTTGTTGTTCATCAATGTCCGGACGACTCTCTTACCTAAGTTAAAATGTTCAACAACAAATTCCACTATTCATACTAAAGATAAGCGTGTACTAACTATAATGATAGAGTATGTACGGTGAGTTCTCTCACTCTCTCTTATTTTGACTCTCCTGCGCCGGAATTCTCCCTCCCTCCCTACTTTCTATACTTTTATCACTTTCCTCCCTCTGCACCACTCTAGAGTGGAAACCCATTATCAATTATTTTGATGACATTTTTCACGGACTACCCACTAAAACCAACGAATAGATCACGTTGTACGTTGTCGTAACATCACGGAAATTCTATGATTATTGTGGTCAGTGAGAGAAACTTCATAAAAAGACTTGTCCTAAAAAACGATCCTTAGAATTTCATAAAATAGTATAATTTATTTACCTGTAAATAAGATTCCGCACCCTTTACATAATTGGAAAGCAGGCATATGTATACTCTTTTCACACATATAAATAAACACACACATCCAGCTGTGAATACTAATTGGTTGCCGGGCGGCTAGTCTATAAAAGCAAGAGCAGACTGATTGATTGACATTTCAAAGCTAGCTTTGACTACTGGTCATAGGAATATTAAATCTGGAGAAAGAAACACCTTAAATGATAAAAGTGCTTTCTATTAAAATTAATATTCTATGTGGGACAAAGGTGGTCTGAAGTTTGTAGTAAAACTCTTAACTCTTCTTGGCCTACTGTTAATTTTTTAGGGTCTATGTAACAAATAAAAATGTTCGGTAGATTAATTTAAAAAAAATGTATAACGTTTAAAAAAATAATACGAAACAGATATTATTATTTTTTTTAATTAATTTTTCCATATTTTTTTTTAACAACTTGGATCAGAGAAACATCGTGTTGCCCATAAAATATAAGTCTCCTTTACAATGTAAGTGTATAGTAAAAAGTGCATTACAAAATACAACCCGTTAAGTTAAGAGGTTATCTTTGAAAAGTTTAAGAAATAATCATGTGAAAATATCTTTCTATAATTAATCTTCGCAAAAACATTATTTATATATTTTTAAAGTAAACTGATATTTAATGCGTAATTCATGAATCTGTTTTATCATTTAAATGAAGAAAAATCTAAATTTATTTGAGAAAGATAACATTTAATAATTCAACCTTTAATGTATACCTATTGATTCTAACTTGATTATGTGATATTAAAAGAATCGTAAATATATAAGGCCATTAAATTCTAAATACTTAATTTTTTGATAATTATATTTACCCGACCGTATTCACGTCGAATTGAATCGGAATGGGTCCGACTAGTTTCAAACCCATTACGGGTCCTTACTCATGAGATAGACGCGTGGCGGACTCGCGGCGTGAACTTAACAATTCTGTTCACGCCAGGTCATGATTAAGGACCCCGAATGGGTTCGTAACTAGTCGGGCACTTTCCGATATAATTCGGCGTGAATATAGTCGGACAAATATAAATATAATAGTCATGGTTCACGAAAGTTTAAATATAAAAACAAAATTTCTAATCAACCATTAACCTAACCAGCAAATTCCAAACGTTAATGAGAAATAAAAGCTATCTAAATTAATGTTAAAACCAATAAAATACAAATAAATTTAAACATTTATGCTTAAAGCATATATCTTAATGTTTAAACGTTTTAAATTATAACTCGGAAGCGTATAAAATAAACAAAAAGATTGTGTACAAACGTTAACATGTTTGATAACCAATCCAAAAATACTAATTTTGTAAGAGCTTATTAGTTTAGCCATCTTGAGAATACAAAATATCACAAAAAGCAATTCAACCAATATTAAACAGGTGAATAAAATGAACACTCGACACATATGTGTACATAAGGTCTAATATTCGTCGGTCGGTGAATTCAATCAGACACGCGAAGCAATCTCGTCAGTGCGAACGATTCGAACGAGTGTGCATTCAGTCTGGCGCCGGACGAGGGCCGACGAGTGCCACTCACCTTCAGAGCCTTCGAACCCACAAAACCACTCCACACCAATAACTGGAATACTCAAATATTTCTCTTCATGGTACTGTACTGCAACATACAGCTTTATATGCTTGTTAGAATGTTTAGAAAACTGAAGAGTTGTATTTTAGTTGTCCTTATAAACCGTTGTGGTCTACGTACTTGTTAAAGTAAATAATTTCATGGTTAGGAATAACTAAATAATTAAAATTCGAACCACATTAGAAACATTAATTTTATATATATAACTAATCTAATATATAACTTCATTATTATAAATGAAATGAAAACATTACATAATACATTGTGTGCCCTTAAAATACAAGTGGGGTAACAATAGAAATCAGTGTAGCTCATTTTGTGTTAGGTAACCGCGGCGTTGCCGGAATAATATGATATTGTGAATACAAGCTACCGTTTACCCAAGCTGCGGGCAACGGTTAAGTGAAACAGACAGACCACTTAACCTTCGTCGTGTATTTAAAGGGAAGGTGAATTGTTGAACTCGATTTGCTGAGCCATTGGGCGTTAAGGTGCCATTTAAATAAAAGCTATTCCAACTTTAAGGACCGTTTAACTTACTAGGACCCTACTTAAATAGGTTTGTATTTCCCTGTCCTTTGTCATTCCGATCACAAAGAATTCAAAGATTCAATGAATATTGCATTTCAATTACACGCTTGACCAGACAAACAAAAAAAATATCGTGTCAATATAAATAATAAACTAATGAGAAACAATTTAAATTTGTCTGTACACAGATGGTCGGTGCCAGGAAACAGCACCGACCCATATATTACGGAAAGGTAAAGTGATAGGAATGAGACTCTTATTGGTTCCATATCATTTATATCACTAAATAAGACGGTAGGTAACGAATGCTCTTTAAATTGTCGTCAGTCTGTCTGGTTGCTGCAACACAAATTGAACCAATTGATGTCCATAAAAACCACCATCACTGAGGCGGCGACGAGCATTACAACTTACTGTGAATCACACATTTTATTAGCAAATTTATCTGTAAAATTGTTAAATAAGCAATAATACTTAATGACACTTGTTGGAAGAAATTCAGATGTGGGTGGTGAATTAAAAAAATGACTCTTTTAGTTTTTATTACATGACTTTGAAATCATAACTGGAAATAATTTGACAAAGCGCAGCGACTCGGTACAAAAATATATACATTAAGTCTTTAAAAATGATACTTTGTTTTCTTTTTTATCTACTTCATGATAATTGAAAATATTTAAATATACATTCGTATTTAGGTTACAGATTTTTTTTCATGATATTCAACTATTGGTTTTGGATGTCAAGCCGTCATCTTTGGACGCTGATGAATATTTAACTTATTGTTAGAATTCACATGTTTCATATCAACGGGATTTCATTTTGAAAATATGAAGAACATTTTACATTTAAAATTAATTTTTATTTTAAATATCAACGAACCTTTTTACACTTTTTCACAAAGGAATTGCTCCTTTGTGAAAAATGTTTGTATCATATTTATTGATAAACAGACTGTAGCAATCGTATATTTATTAATTTAATTAACAATCATACTGACTTTTAATTTGGCTCGATATTTCAGAATTTTAAGTACCCTTAAATTGTATATTAATTGTAAGTCAACATGGATTTGATGAAAAAATATATCATATAATAATCATAATCAATATAATATAATATGGTCATTCTGAATGTTCATTACATCTTACTATTCTATTATTTTTACACAAAAAAATAATATCCGCCAGAATGGTATTTATTCCTATTTTATACAGTGAAATGTTCATAATATTTTTTTCCAACAAAAGGCACTCACATTTTAATCTAAGCAAAACCTTTCAAAAGACATGAGGGAAAAATATACGGAGGGCGTTAACGCGTTAGAGCCAAACAAGAACGGATCAAAAAACAGCATGGTCTTAGTAAGTAGCTTTGACGCCGCTCCCCAAGGAAAGCAATGAACATTAAACTCAACGAAACTTCAAAGGAACTTAAATTTTAAACAAGTCTGTGACAAAGATACTTTCAAAATTGCCCGTAAAATGGTTCAGATGGTACCATGTAGCTGTTTCGAGTTTAATTATTGTAGCTGCCTCAAATTTGTATTATATTAAACTTTTGATACATTTGAATCGTGTATTTACCCTGCAGTAGGTATTTTAACGAGCATTACATTCTAATACCGTTTCCAAGGCAAAGGTTAGTTATTCAAAATATAAAAACGACAAGTGTTGTTGCTTTCTTTTAAGAAAGACATATTATGTTTAACGTAGCACTGCGTTTAAATTATTGAATGTTGGTTTGTATTTAACAACACACATTAATGAACTGAAATAAATTAAATGAACACATATGATAATTACATTTTCATATGTATTCATTTATTTACATTGTCATGTTACTATAAATGAACAAAACTAAATATGTACAGTCAAAAACTTATTATTACTTTTTAACAATACAAAGGATAAAAACGACAGAATACCATTTATTTCATGAGCAATAATATATAAAATCCGATATTTGTTGGATTTATAAAATTTAAGATTTGATTTGAAGAATATATTTTATAATAAAATATATATATACAGATAATAGAACACAATAAATATTTCTTTTATTTTTTCTTAATTAGATCAACTATAAAAAAAAATATTTATTAAATAAATCAAATGTATGTTTATAAAAGAACAAGAGACGTTATTTTAGTCTATTTTAATCTGTGTCTCATTAAATTTTGTATATTTTTTGATATCAAAGAACAAAGTAATAAAATGACAAAGCATTTTTTGAATATCATGATACATATAATACTATTGATATATCTAAAACGAATGTTCTCATTCTTTTTTATCACCAATAAAGCACAGATACTGAGAGCTCTACGAATAAATAAAATATAAAGCTAATTGATAAGACGTCCAAACGTAAATATAAAACCGGTGAAAGTCAATGGTTCACCCATTTCACAACTTTGTCATAATAGATTTTAAAAATCTCTCTATTGAGGTTGAAATACTAAAAGTCTTGACAATAAAACCAGATACATAATATTATTCGCCGCACACTGAGCGACCACCGTCAGGTTTGTTATTGTGATAGAGTTGCATCTCAGATGGGTACTGAAAAATGTAAATGGTATATAATGAAGAGGGTGGTAAAGTAATTAAGCAACTAGCGGACTTACATTACAACCATTATAACTAAATTACAAACTGTATATAACTGTAGGACGATTAAAAGTAATGAATATATGAATACTTTACAACTTTATTGATAAAAAGTTGTATTAAAAGTGCCATTCAAACTAAAATAACTTTTATAATTGGTGCGGTTGATAGAATAAGTGTATATTAATTTATTTCAGTTCGTATTTTCAGCCTGCAGTTTGTTTATTGTTAACGCGGTGTGATGGGATGTTCTTACTAATTTGAAGTTGTTTATTTATTGTTTTGTAAAGTTTTAATTAAGATCAAACTGAACTTTGAATTACAGAAACATACCTGTGTTATAATGCTTTGTAGAATAGTACAGAAGTTAGTTAGTTAACTCAGCCAAAGTTAGAATATATGGGTTTGATTTAATATTAATATTGTTTTAATACTGTATGTTTATCTAACATTAATACGGTCTAGTCGTGTAAGATACTGCTAGAGAAAAAAATACTATAATATTAAATTATTGTAGTTATAATAATACATTATAATTTACATATATAGTACATCATTTACACTAAACTGTAAAGGAACAAAAACATCACTCACACGTATTTTCCCAAAAAAAAAGAATAGTAAAGTTGCATTCTATACACTCTCTACAAACGATATTATGATGAATCAACAAATTTGAACCCTGACAATTTTTCACTATTTATTTACATAATAAATAAGCTTAAAATTGCAAAACATGTCTAAAGGAAATGTTAGTCTAGTTAAACAATTTCGAATAACAAAAACAAATCACATTACGTGACCAGGACCTCTACATTTTAATTGGTTCTCTCTAAACCAATGAGATCGTCCAATTCCATAGAGATTTTGTGATATTAAACTTTATAATAAAGTCTCACCAAACTATTAAAGACAAAGAAAAGGAGCCTTTTCTTTAAAGATATCAAAACTTGTTGGCTGCTAGATATTCAAACCAGATCAGAATATCTCTAATATATGCAATGACATAAATGGAAGACGATTATTCAATTGAATTAATTGAATTTTCACTTACATATTGCACGGTTTTTGGAGTATGTAATTTATTCTATTCATTCACATAACGCCTGAGTCCCGACCAGCTGTACGGTCTAAAGCTAACTAATTTGGTTAATGATCAAAATTTGTGCCAGAAACGTTCACCAGCACTAATATATGGAACTGACTCGTCGGATTTCAGTCGGGAATGGGTTTAAACGTTTTGCACGTTAGGCTCATTTATCTTGTCTGTTTTATCTTTAGAGAAGTTATGTTTACCGGAATAAAAGGTAAGATATCCTATAATTAATCTAATTGTTATCTGTTGAATACTGGAAAACATTTAAACGGTTTATTTATTTGAAAAGTTTATTCCATCATTTTATTATTATCATTGTATTCAATATTTACGATTGCATATAGGAAAACAGTAGAGATTTCGCAACTTCAGTACCACGTTGACCCAACATTCCTCACGAACGTCTTCAATAGTCGCCGCATCTTTTATGGACCTCGGTGCAATGGCTAATTTGAACTCGAGGAATTTATTTCATAACATTTCGTAGAGACATTTTCACAAATGTGCCAACTATTCATTGGACTCGTAATTGCAACTGCGAAATATTTTATTAGTAATGATAATAAATTTATAACATAACCTATCCAGTTTATTTCAACATTCACAAGGCAAAATGAAATTATATCAAGTCACTGTCTCAATTCAATTTCTTAAAGTATTTCATACGTATAAACACCTAAAAAGCAGGCTTCGTAAAACGTGAAAAAGCCGCAAAAATTCAATCAACGGAAAAAAAAATCTTTCGTACAAAATTAATTTGCTCTAATGGCATACGTTCCACATTTCAGGAAAGGACTTCCTAATATCCTCCATCCCATCCCACAGGGACTCATGAATAGTGAATGGCTAGCAACCTTAATTATAAAGGCACTGTCCATTAGGCACTTCTTTAATCGTCTGTGTTAAAAGAGACCGTGAGTGCGACACGTAGTATTTGCTTCTCACGATCGCACCGCCCACGCTCTATCTGCAACGTGGACATAGCATATTAGAACCTGAAACTAACCAATAATCTAATATACATTTCTAAAGTGACGCCTGTCGCGGTAAATAAATATTAGCGAGGTCGATTGTGAGCATTGCGTCAAATGCTTAGATGTTTAATGATATTTCACTGAAAACATACAATTTAATTATATGTTTGCTCTTTGGTTGGAAACTATTTTCTACATACACATAATATACTTAGGTAACTATGATCAAATTTATTAATATTGTTTTTAGTTTAAAAATTCTGCATTTTTTAAAACCTAAATTATAAAACCAAGGCAAATACCTCACACTCCTACTATAAAATTCACAAATGTATTTAATTTTAAAACGGGAGGCTCAAATAATAATTCGCTTTAGAACCTTTTTAGAGATGAAATTATACTGTTCATTCAGAAATTAAAATTCATGCACCTCATGTAAATAAATGGAATAAATTAAAAACAACTGTATTTATATTCCTTGAATTTAATGATAACTACGAACGATGAATTTTATCTTCTTATTATGAACGGGAATAAAATATCGACTTCCATTATTATAAAATCGATATTCATTGAAATTGTATTATTCTGTAGACTAGCTTTATTCATTCCGCCAGTGCAGCGTCGTATAAGGTTTATCGGTAGAATATACCTAGCACCTTTTATTTACGCAATAACGTGTTCTTACATATATTAATTTTAAATTAGATTCGTCAAACCTTTCGAATTATAGAAGGACATTCAGACGGACAGACAAAATCATTAAAAAATATATAGTAGTCAGTCAGTCTACAAAAAATGTACAGACGGAACATTCACATCGGTAAAGTAGTATTGCTATATTAATATAGACAATAGCAACGGGCAATACACTTACTGCATTACCTTCCATATTTACAAAGCTATCTGTTTAAAGTTAAATACTCGTATTTACAAAACGTACGTTACGTTTAATTCTCTATCATAAATACTGATTTTTACTAAAATATAGTTCACCTTAACATTTAAGAATTAATTTCACTTCTAATAACAAAACAAAATATACTCGTATATTTAAGTAGAGTTTCATTGTAGAGTTTCGTCTCTACCAGGAAATAAAATAAAATGTATTAGAAATACGCTGTCTCTTGTAACTTACTTCACAAATCAAGTGCTGCTAATTCCCTGAATAATTATTGACTCCTAATAATGGCCCCGATTGAAACATTGTGACGAGCTGATGCGTCCTAATTACATTGTTTGTTTGAAGCTTCAATACCACGGCGTGTGACCGTAAGTGGATGCCACTTAGATACACGCTAAAACAAAAATCAATTGGTCCATTTGTTGAGTGGTGATTTAATCGTAAGTGGTGATGAAGACCAAACAGGTTTGTTTTATATTTGATTGCTCACGTACTTTATATTGGTTTCCTTTTCAATTTTATAAATCATAAATAGTTTTTAAATTAATACCACAAAACAGATAGAATATTTTAATTATTTATTAAGCAAACAAATTTTGTGCTTCATCGAGAAAGTAAACAACGATGATAAATGGGATGTGATAGCGCATTTAATTCAGCGACAAATAATGACCTGACCCTCTTTGTTATGAGAATTGAAATATAAAGGTGTCTTAAATTATATGGTGTATGAATGAACTCAGTATAAGTAGAGAGCTATTAAATACGAAGATAAAAACAAATAGAAAGCACGAAGTATAGGTTTTTTTGCAAGACGACAGACAAACTGTCATTAATAAATTAACTATGTATGTTTTTGTAACGTGTACTTTTAGCAATCGTGAATGTACATCTTTGTAGTTAGTTTATGATTTATTATTCAATCAATAAGAAGAATAAGAAACTAATATAATAAGAAATTGTCTATAGATATTTCGACTATATTAAGCTTATCTATTGTTTTAAAATAAATATTGAATTAAAAAACTACCAACACGGGCAGAAACCTATGACCTTGAACCTGTTACATCTGGAATATAACGTCCAATCGCTCTTTCAATTGAGCCATTGTGTCGTTATCCATCTAGTTTTTTATTCATTATATATTTTTTTATATAATGGTGTTTGTCGAAACGGAGTTAACATTTAATAGGTTTCTTTTGAATATCCTATACAATCTAGTTTAGTTTATATC
Source organism: Dircenna loreta (assembly GCA_963555665.1). Taxonomy (NCBI): domain Eukaryota; kingdom Metazoa; phylum Arthropoda; class Insecta; order Lepidoptera; family Nymphalidae; genus Dircenna; species Dircenna loreta. The sequence continues at coordinate 8,031,132 of OY743093.1, read as the reverse complement.
GAAGAATTTATCACTCTGATTTTTAGCTACAAATGTAGTCAAATGGATAGAAGGAGCTTATCTATTATCCACTTTGTTTTATTTTTGAAGTCAAATAAAACAAAATCCTCAACACACACTGACACACATTTTTCTTCAATAGAATAAATTGTTACGACATCTTGTGAATCAAGGAATACTTAAAATTTAAATGTGTCCTCTCTCAGTTAGTTCAAACTGTACGACATTATACTTTGTACGATGATACTGAAATATTTACTCCGGAATATTTATATTTGTGTTTCCTTAGAGTCTAGACTCAAATAGTATTAAATAAATTATAATTAAAAGCCGGTCTTATATTCTATAGCGTATATAATTTATTGCGATTTGATTCACAGAAAAATATATATGTTAAGATATTCTTTTCGTTATTAATATTACTTTTAGTAAACCAGTAGTTATTATTCAGTAGTTAATGAATCTGAATGTTAGACTCAAACTCCAGTGACCGGTTATTGGACATTTCAATAAAATGTCCAACTATCGGAGGTCTTTATAGAGGAATCGTGAGATAAAATAACCGTATGACCTAAACCAATTTTCTATTGAACTTCAAAACAGTTAATGCTTAGAAAACTGGACATGGTAAATATAATAATACTATATTTTTATTAAAATTATATTTAATAACAAATACTACGCTTTTAAAGTTTTTATAATATTTATCCCGATTACTAAAATGTGGTTAGAAATTTCTACGTATTTTATTTAAGCTATTGAAATTGACAAACGGGATGTCAGTTAAATGATTCATCTCAAGAGCTGTGAGTGTACAATTAACAGCCTTCGCTTATCGATATGATTATACAGCTCAAAACTATTACGGTTTGAGTCACATCACCACGAGATGAACTGAGAGGGTTATTCTGTTACAAAGAAATATTAAAATGTCTTTTATTATTATATACCTATATTTATATGTAAAAATATAATTATTGTATATTATATGTACATACAATAATCATTATTATTAAAGGAATATTGTATTTTCAGTTAGGAAATTTGATAAAAATAGTTTTATTAATTTGTAAGATTGTTCTTTTATAAATTTCATAATAAACTAATTATTTAAACTCACTGAAGCCAGTAACATGCGAAGTTAAAACGTAAACAGTATCATTACTCTATAAAGACAGCACAGAATAATACTATTGCCTATATAACACGAGGATGCGTGGGCGAGCCGGTTTGTATTCCGTACGCAGGCGTACTAACAAATTACGTTTACCTACTGCGAGCAGTCAAGAGGAGGCCGAACTTTAAACTGACTGTAGGGTTGACACAACAGAGAATTCAAAAATACTTTTATTATTTTTATTTTTTTTCCTCTGATTAAATAATCCTTGAACTGCTTATATACCAATTATTGAATATAAATCATATAGAATATATTTTTGAATGTGGAACCCTAGCACGGGGTACGTCGTGAGTACGGCGCCGACAATGCTACAAAGCGGCGCACATTTACACTATAATTTACGAAACTCAACAATGACAGACAGGGTAATGAAACATTCTCTTAAAACAAGAAGAGCTTCATACAAAACGAATATAGATCTTAGACATGTAACAATAACGAAATATATACTTATATAATACTGACCTATCAGATCATTTTTATCAATTTAAGGTAGGTAAGTAAAGTAGGTAATTTTAGGAAGGCTACTGGTAGGCTAAAGTTTCTACTTTTATAGGTAAACTTATTATTTTATATAGGAAGATATACATACAATAAATTTGTAACTAAAACCTAAAAAAAAGAAAATTTTTCCAAAAACTAATTAATACGTGTTCAGTACTTGACACTACAATAGTTTAAGAAAATATATCTGTCTGTCTGTTGGCCTGTCTGTCTGTTAGCACATCACACAAAATCTGATAGACAGATTTTAATCATATTTGGTAGGGTTATAGGTTACAGCCTATGTATTCTAGTTATGTAGAATACGTCTCATTGTTAGAGGAAGATACAAAAACTGATTTGGCCTATAATACAACAAAACCACTCTGTGTTTATTTTAAATAGATATAAATAAAAATAACTTTACTGTAATTGACTTTGACCCCTAAAGTTATAATTGAATAATAAATGAAGGATGTTATTTATGACTTTATATAAAATATGCTAAATAATAATAATGAACAATAGTATGATCTCAGTAAAACGTATAGTTCATATTTACTCTGAGTCCATATTGTTTACTATTTCTATCATTTAAGACAGTGAGTCTGGATGGGATACTGGGTCTCTCTCTAGTCATTTATATGTCCTATGACTGTCAAAGGTCTGATTTTGAAATAAGTGACACGACCACACAAACACTATTTACTTTAAAATAGTTCGTCGTAGAATGGTGCTAATGTCAATGCAATAATAGCAAGCCAAGATATAAAAGATTTTCTCAAATTAATCTTCAGTCAGGTTCCGCTTTCACTACGTCCTTGTCTAGAAACTATTATTAGAAAGGTCGATATTATAAATTCCCACCCTGTATACGAGACACACATACAGGGTGGAAAAAACTACGATATATGAAACCTAAATCTCTGTAAAATTATTATATCAAAAATGATCGGGAATATTTTTTGAGAAAGAATACTTTAACCACAAACTATTTATTCATGCGATTTTTTTTCTGTATATGAAATTGTTAAAAAATATCCACACTCCAATTTAATATCCTTTTATTTATTTAGTTATGTATATTATACTTGGTCTGAAACGAAAAGCGCAGAGAACGTTTTGTCCTTTGAATTATCATTAGATAAATCTTCTTTAAAATAATAGCTTTTTCATAAATAATGAGGTATTTTATAACAGGAATAAAATATTGTTAAAACTTAATCTATTTTCAAACTTCAGATTTATTTGTAAAGGTTTTATAAATTGTATATATTTAATGAATTGATTATTTAACAGCGGATAAACTTTATATATTTTTGTCCTCAAAAATTATAAAGAAAAAAGTTTGGCTTGAATCAAATTAATTCAGAAAAATGTTATTTAAAAACTTTTTATATATCAAACTTAACTTTACGTTAAAAATGTAAGGTTTTGAAAATATATTATTGTTTCGTGATAGTTTTGCTATCATGACATTATTTTTTATATTTTATTGAAATAAGATAAATTGTTATAATTAGGTTAAATTAAATAATGTTTGTCTATAAATTACCATCAACTATGAGATACGTTTTAAATTATTATATTTTTAAGTAAGGGACCATTTTTAAATGATTATATTTAACCTTAAGAAAGCACATATAAGCGTTTTACGTCATTATTTATTTAGAAAGTAATTCCATAATATATGTGAAAACAAAATAATAATAAAAAATATTATTATCGCATGTCGTTACAAATAAAAATATGTACAATACGAGTACCTCCTAGCGACAGTCACACGTTTTTTCCTAATAAGATAAGATAAGATATCAATATTATCAAAATAAACCTGTTTTGTATATTTCTTTATCATTTTTGTTATTTTTTCCACACAATGTTATTGACATTATTATTTGAACACTTATATAATAGGAATAAAGTCGAAATCGAACAGGGAATAAATTAATAATCTTTGAAACTGCAAACTGCTTGAAGATAAATAAAAAGATAAAGATAACGCGTAAAGATAAAGTCCTCTTATATTTATTCATGTCATTGATTATATACCCGCTGTAGGCTACAATCACGGAATTTGTTTTAAAAATGTTTTCTCAGCAAATAAAAAATGGTGTAGTTTATGGAGATGAAAATTTTTCATATTCAACGCATTTAAATTATGGAGCACTGTTCTTGGAGAAAATTCTAGCGCATAAAGATGGTGTAGCTCTGGTGAGTAATAAAATAACTATAATCTACTGTCGCGATATAAAATAACTAACCGAAGGAAATATTTACACACAACCAACATCTGGCTTCCCAAAGAATTGAAGGTTCGCAGGGTCCAAACTGCCTGCTCCGCTCGTATCGGTTATTTTTATTACTTCTTTATTATTTTTAATTTAATGAAACTTATTATTATTAAATGATTATATAATTATGATAAACTTCAGTAAATTATATTTTGAATAAAATCAAAACCTAATTATGTATTCGGAGTAAATTTCATTACAAAACATTTTTAAAATTACCACCTTAAAGAGATATTGCAACAAACAGAACTATTAACAATAGCGTTGATATTTACTTATTGTATGTTTGTTTGTTGCTATTTGTGTTTTTAATGTATGTTGTTCAGACCTAGGAGTTTAAAGTATTTAAAGTTGTCGTGCCTTTATTGATGAAGTTTCCATCTTATTTATTTTAAAAAATCTTTTTTTTCTATGAACATAAGTTTAAAAATAATATTTACAAAACTGCCCTCCTATATATTTAGTTATATATAAAAAAACTTTCTGACTTGACTAACTAATCTTAGAATGAACAGACACTTGAGTAAAAACAAAAAAAAATATTGTAGGTTCCTTTTTGACGTAGGTCAATCACGACAACCAGCCCGAGACAGCCCTTTTGAAACTCTCCCTAATTGGGTTAATAAGGAATGGAGGTTTAAATATGAGTCTCATTATCCAAGTAAAAAACAGTGCCTTTTATTTAAAAAATGTAAGGGGCAAAGCATTAACCCAAAGCTAGTTGGACATAAGATTAAGTTAAGAAATTATATCGAAAGTAAACTCTCCTCCTCATATATATGTGATGTAAATCTTCAGATCGATGGAGCTACAGAGGAACAAATAACATACAGGGAAATGGCGCAGAAGATAGTCAACATTGCTTCATCGCTAACCAAGCTGGGTGTGAAGGTCGGTGACGTCGTCGCCATTTGTAGCGAGAACAGAATTGAGTATCTTCTGGCTGCCGTAGGAGCTTGGTGCTGTGGAGCTGTTGTTACCTTCTTTAATGTCGCCTACACCAGAGGTATTTAGAGATTTAAGCTGAAAGTATACAAGTTCCTGCAAATATTACAGAAAATAATACTATTATATATTTGACTACTGGCCTTCGACAAATGTCGATTTTGTTTCGGTTTACATTTGTGTGCTCAAGCGAACAATTTGTTTAAAAACATTTTAACACAAAAAATATATGCATGTATTTTTAAAAGAAGTAATTAATTAGGTACGATAAAAATATATAAAATATAAGTACATAACCAAGGAAAAGTTTAGTAATATAGTTTATCTTTACGATTGACAAAATAATAAGATAAAAATCTTCCAATCTACTTTTATCAAAGTAATGCGTCATGTTATATAACAGTTTATCATTTTTTGTCGTAATCTTGGCTACCTGATAACGTCAAAAAATGCAATGATATAATATTTTGACTAATCTAAAATATTGATAAATTACTCGTAAACATTGTGATGGAATTTATATCAAGTGTTATACAATTGTGGCGATAAGAGAAGTTATGTAGAGTTCACGTCAGACATATGTTTAATAAACAAATATCGACATTTCACGAGAAAAACTGTTGTATTATCTCGGTTTAGTAACCGTTTATTGAGACTCTCAGAATATGAATTTGGGCAACCGGTTCAAAAGAGTTTATAACTTTAAATTTGTATGATTATACTACTGAGTGCTATCAAAGGTTTATCGGTTTATACACCGATTAAAAAATATTATCATTATTGTTTTTAGGTAATTTATTATGTTTGTAATTTTATAAAAAATAAATTTAAGTAAAATCATGTTTATTAGAGATACTGTATCTCAATTGATAAAGTGACGGGACATGGTTCATGGGTCGAATCTCTGCCCTTTTCGATTTATTTTATATTCTTTATTAATTTAAAAATTATTTCAGGTTAACATGTTTATAGATATTTCAAACATTAAAGTGATGTGTTTATTACGAATTATTAATTTAAAATGTCAACATCACAAACGATTCCATTGAAAGCTCAATGAATTAACGTTTTAATTTTCAGACGACCTCATCCACGGTATGAACGTCTCAAGACCAAAGTATGTTTTTCTTTCGGGGGCAGTGTACGACACACATTTTGTCACTATGCGAAATTTAAGCATTGTCGCTAGATTTATATTGTTTGATAAAATAACATCGCTCCACAGTAATGTACATTATACTGATTTAGCGAACACCAAAGTAGATGTTACGACATATCGACCAGTTAATTTTCAAGGTAAAGAACTTTTATGTAATACATTTTAGGTATTTAGAATAAGTTATAAATTAGATTAAATATTTATAGCATGATTATATTAAATTTCGAATCTACGTTTCCTGTTGTGGCATCTCTTCAATAAAATACTACAAATTTATAAATATTCATTAGAATTTTCATTACTTCCTTCCCGATAAAAACATCAACATATAGAATACTTAATTCATTAAGAACACGGTAGCTCAGTTGACAGATAGACGGAGACGCATTCTCTGAGTTCCCAGGTTCAAGTCCTATCAGTGTAATTAATATTGGTTTCCATATTTATATAATAATTTATGTACATTTTCAAAAATTAATAATCTTACAAAATTCTAGGACAGCCTCGAACTGCCATGATACTGTACTCATCGGGAACAACTGGAATGGCCAAGGGCGTTAAGTTGACACATCTCAATTTAATTGTGGGCTCACAACAACTGAGGTTGGTTTTATTAATATGATTAAAAGTAAAAACAAATTACAATATGTTATAATAGTAATCAATAAGTAAATGTGACATAAATGGGAAAAAAATCTATAAGAGATATGGTAAAAGTCACCAAGTTTTGTCACTTCGGTTATTGATTTGAGAGTGGGTGTTCTTTTAAAGGTTAACTACCAAAAATATAAGACACTTTACGGTTGCGCCATGGTCAAGTACAATGGGAATCATGTGTACTATGCGCGAGGTTGTGTACGGCAGGACATTTGTTTTTATGGCCAAGTATGAAGAGGAATTATTTTTCCAAGTTATACAAAAGTATAAGGTGAGAAAAAGTAAACAGAAATTACATTCAAAAAATTTATTATAACCTATTTTTTTTTTACTTTTTAATTCTATTCATTATAGTCTTAATATAAATGTGAAAGTTTCGTAAATAAGCTGTATAGTTCTATTGCATAGATAAATACGATAATTACAATTACTCTTATTCCTAGGTTGGGCTACTAATGGTTGCGCCACCACTCGTTGTGATGCTGGGTAAATCAAGAATAGTTGACAAGTTTGATCTAAGCTCCGTTGAGATTATTTACACTGGAGGCGCTCCTATTGATATTGACAGTATTAAACAAGTTAAGAAAAGGTAACATTTATAACATTCAATGTATAAGAATTTTTTAAAAGTCAGACTCAAATGCTTTTATTTACTTTCAACTCAATTAAAGTCACGTGAAAAAACGTTTATTCGATACAATTGCTACACAGTATTAAACTTTTTCTCAGATATAGGACAATAGAAAGTTTTTACAAATGAAATTGAATTTTCAAAAGAAAGTTCATTTTGTTCTGTTTTTTTACGTCTGCAACTTTTATAAATTCGCATTTTAAACCTACACTTGGGTCGCAAGTCCCAGGAGCTGTTTGCACTCCTCTCCCTGCAATGCGATGGGTCCGGCACCCACACGGCGAATCCATGGAATGCTAAGAAGCTTCGTCTCGTGTTGTATAAAATTGTTTGTCAAAAAATTTCAGGTTTCCTCATGTCAAACATGTTATTCAAGGTTATGGGATGACGGAAGCCACGGGAGCAGTGACTGATGACTTAGTAATTGCACCTAAAGAGGGCAGTGTTGGGAGAGTTGCACTTGGAAATATTGTCAAAGTAAGACTGAATCGTAAAAATCACTACGCACTAAGTTACTATAACCACTTCAATAGTTTTATCAATGTCCAGTATTGTAAAGTGTTTACTTAATTACCACTTTTCCTTTCAGGTTGTTGACCCTGATACTAATAAGACATTAGGACCAGGGGAGCCAGGAGAAATACGTATCAAGGGTTTAGTTTTATTTGAAGGTTATATCAGAAAAAATATGCAAGATGAATTGGACAAAGAAGGGTTCTACAAAACAGGTGACATTGGATATTATGACGAAGATGGATACTTCTTTATCGTAGATAGAATAAAGGAACTCATCAAATACAAAGCGTGGCAAGTAAGTCTTATAAGTGTATAAGTTTTGTAGTTTTTTTTCTGTATCATCCGTTCTTATTTGTGTCGTAATTTAGATTATAATATATAAGCTTTAAGTAATTGAATGCAGTAAATGTAATAAAAACACTTTAGAATGATATTACAACTTCAGGAAATAGTGCTATATTTAATTTATATGATATGAATTAGTTCCTAGTTAAAAATGAGTATTAATAATATTAGTTAATAATTTTATTTACGTAAGTTATTTTTTTTAGACTATAATAAAAAAATATATGTTCAGGTTGCACCATCAGAGCTCGAAGCCTTAATATTGAAACACGAAGCTGTTAAAGATGTAGGTGTAGCTGGCATTCCAGATAAACTGGCTGGGGAGCTTCCAGCAGCATTCGTGGTGAAGCAGCCAGGATCAAAAGTAACGGAACAAGATATCGTGAAATACGTTGCGAATAAGGTAAATAGTAAATTAAAATAAGCTAAGATAAATTACTTCCGTTGAAATATCGCGGCCTAAGAAAATTAAACTTTACATAATGAGGTCCAAACAAGTTTAACACCACAAAGCGTTTTCGTAGCAAGCTCGTTGATTATTCATTTTATTATCATAGTCAAAATGAAGTATCTTAAGCATGAAGTTTAACACTAACATTTATTTCCAGGTGGCGCCGTGGAAGAGACTGCGTGGAGGTGTAATATTTCTAAATGAGATACCAAAAACTCCGAGCGGCAAAATTCTGAGACGAACACTACAATCGCTTCTGCCAAAGCAAAGCCCACAAAAGCTACCTGCCAGCAAATTGTGATGCCGAGAGGAGTTTGAATATTGAATTATGAATTAATAATTCCGCTCTTGTTTTCCTTAATTAAAATGCGAATTTCATTTAGAAAATAACATCTTGTTTTACTTTGTTAATATCGTTTAATAAGGGAGATTTGGTTTTCGATTTTTGATTTCACTTTTTATTATAAAGGTCTCATTCCTAATTTTATATTATTTATCTCATACGTACTGATGTGTTCTTACCAGAATAAACTATGTATGTTTTTTGTACTTGTGAACTATACCTAATAGATGAACGCCGAACACTTGTTTATTATATAATATTATTGAAATGAAGTTTAGATGTATTAATTTATTGAACGTTTCCAGGTTTATTGAACACATTTGATTTTATTTCTTTATAAATGCTGGTTTATATAACAATAATAATGGTTCATTTATATATACGACAACTCCGGTGTGTCTTCTGTCGGTTGGGTTAGGTCGTTATTATTAGTGAGACAATATAGTATGTAATGTGAATATATAACTTAGAGTGCTTAACCAGACTAAGATACTGTCGCAGTGTAATGAATAGCTTTCAAAAACTTTCTACATCACTAACGTTTTTATTTGAACACAATACAGCCTATAATTGCTCAACCGTGTTTAACGTTATAGCCACCGTTTACACAGTCTAAACGTATCGACAGCATGTAATAGCTAGTTATAGGATATCATTAGATCATGTCGTTGATATAAAACTTAGCCCTATTAAATACTAACCTACTTCGTGAGTACAACTACGAGTCAAATTATAGCTGCCTAGCTAATCTATGCATAGTCTTGAAACTTCACCGACGGAGCACACAACTTCTAGAAGTACAACAGTTAATTTTTACCCTACAGTAGTAATTTTTGATATGTACAATAGGTATTTTAAATAAAAAGAAGTATAATAAAACAAGCTTAGCTCGTTAATCTCTGGAGCTGCCAGTAAGAATTTAATAAATGCTATTGCATTTGATAACATATTTATTGAGGAAATTATACATAATATCACTTTATGACCCTAACTACCAGCCACTATAAGACACTACTAGACACTACAAGACACTACAAGACACTGTAAGATACTGCAATAAGTGTATTGCAGTATCTTACAGTGTCTTATATAGTTGCAGTATCTTACAGTGTCTTATATGTCTTATACAGTGTTTTATAGTGTAAAACACTGTAAGACAATATAAAACACTACAAGACACTGTAAGACGTTAAAAAACACTATTATACATTACAAGACATTATAAGACGCACTGTCTTATAGTGATAAAAGAATAGAGTATTTTAAGAAAATGTAGCAAATTGGAAATGTCTTCTAGAAAAATATTGAAAATGCGCATAATGCTGACTCTTGTCCGAACTTGATCAGGAGTTCTGATATTCTGATCCCAACTCGTAAAACTTTTCTACATCCACGAAATCTTTAAAAATATATTAATACCTATAATTTATATGTATTTTCAATTTATCTCAAACAATTAATATCTACAACTTCATCTATGGACATGTTAACTTCCTATATATTATATTAATTATTAAATTTAACGTACATGTATTTAATTGTCAATTCTATATGTTTTCTTTCAGTTTGAACTCTATCTGTCATGCGGAACATTTTTAAGTGAGTGATTACGATCTGACTGCCTGATCGCCTCAAGGGCGAACAAAAACCTTGTTAAGGTAATTTACAACATGTATTGTCATTTATCGTCAGTTGTTAACGACAACTTGGAACAGAACCTAAGGACGTGACCAAGGACTTGAAAATTACTTTGGCTTTAATCACGAGTCGGCTTTAAGTACCTCCTTCATTTATTTCATTTTGACAGACGTTTTTTATCTCTAGAGATGCTTCATTTAAATGTATAACATTATTGAATTTATATTTTGGAAATGTATTAGTATTTTTAAAATAAATATTCAATAAAAACAACCACACAATAAATGAAACAAAGCAATAATACTCAACGATTTAAATAAGTAAAATGCTATCTGAATAAATTATAAGATTTACATTTTAAAATATTAGTCTGGAAAGGTTGTATCATTATGAAATATTTTATCTTAAAAACGAGAATATTATACAACTGTTAAACATTAGGGTAAAATGAATATCGTTCAAAAATAATGGTGAAAGTGAACAGAATTCATTCAATTACGGCCTGACCGGATTTAATGAACACGAGCTAGCACGTAGTGTGAAGGTTTCAGTCGCGAGGCGCCACTCGACTGATTGATTACATACCAGGCTGACGAGACTTTTGTGTTTGATAAAATGGATATGGAGGTAACGTTTCTTCATACGCCAATCGCCTTTTAAATAGCAGTTTTAGATTTGTTTAAAGCGAATTAAGTTTATTTGTATGTTTGTTTATATAATTATTATAATATTGTATATCTAATATCCTCACTAACCACTATAACAACTTTTAGATATTCAACAGCTCCTTATATATTTTTTATTAAAAAATACTTAAAATACAATAATACAAAACATTGTAGTTAACATATATATTTGGCTAGTTTAAATTTATGCTAAACTTTAATTGATTTAAAGAATAGCCATAACAAAGGTTGGATAATAATGGGATGGTTTGTAATCTTGTGAGTAAATTGCATGGTGTAGTGAGAGCCGCCTACTCTACACTCCACTTACGGCATTCGTAATGACACTCTATCATTATCCAAGGATCAATTCGTGTGCTGTTTTAAATATCTTGTTAAGGACTTCTGATAGCGCTCTATAATTTATTGCCGCCCATATATTATGACATACGCCTTTCTAGATTTTGTTTATAGCGTTATACTTGATAATTTTTTTTAGAATTCATACAAAAATAGTGATGTTATAAATTACGAAGCTATTATTCCCTGCTATACTTATTGTGCACTAGAAATAAGCCTGACGTAAGCCCGGCGGCGTCAGTGAGATCGAGCTAGCGATTGTCTGTCCTTGTTTTTTAACTCCGTTTAAGGGTTTTGGAATTAAATATCGTTACAGGATCTAAATTAAATTTGCGATTTATATAAGATGTTTCATATGAGTTTAAAAATGTCCTATTTTTCGTGTTAAGTTATCGTGATATTCTGTACAAAGAGAATAGCAACATTCATTATTTCATTTTATAAACAGTGTATTCGATGGTCGTATATATCTAGCGGCTTGTAGAAGCATCCACTTGAAAATACATTAACATTTGAAACCAGCTGTAAAGTGTTTGTAAAGTTTTATAACATTTACAGGGACGTCATTAAACGTTGTTTGAATCCCCGATGTTGAAATAAATTTAAATGATCGCGGGAAGTTCTTAATTGACCGATTTTCCGCGAAGGCAGTAATCCGGAGAGGGACAAGGTTTTATCTGCTTTAATGGAAACTTACATAAGGCCTTAATTTAATATATAAATAATTGAATTTGGTTTCTTTTTCCATGAACTCCAAGTGGGCGATTCATTTACATATATTACATCATTTTACTTACACTTGTTAATTATATATCTAACTGCTTTCTGTTGACACGTTAAATAGTAAACCTGCATATTTATTTTGTACCAAAACGGGTAATAATATTTGTTTTCAAATTGTTTCACTAAAAAATACATAGAAAAATATAATTAAAGAAAATAAGAATTGGGTCCATATTTAAAATACAGAATCATTATAAGATTAAACTACTAATAAATATGAATAATATAAGATACTAGTGAAAACAATCAAAAATAAACCCATGAATTTATTTTATAGACTTTGCATCTAAAGTCCGTGAAAAGTTTAAAGCAAAGAGCTTGGAGCTTATAATGTGTACGGTAAAGATTGTAGCACACAAACAGTGACAGCCTCATAAAACGCAACATAATAGTACAGTAAACATTTACATTTACCTTTCAATGCGGCGTTCACTCTATCCAAATCATACAGTGACAGTGGTAGAGGCTCGTACAACAATCGCAGCCGCGGCGTCTTCCAGCTATACCTCTCGTCATACCCGTCGCTTAAGAATATGCCTGAAGAATGTCTATATAACTTATAAGCACACTTACTACTCCGAAGCCACTCGACCGTCACTATTGCCCCATTCAAAGTCCGGCCATCCCCTAACGAAACATGACCCCTCAACTCCTCCACATCCCCCTTCATTAACATCCTTATATACAGTTTATAGGACATGTATATTTTGGGTCTAGGTCTGCTATCACGTCTTATCTTCCTGACATTCAGGACTCGAGCCGTGAAAATGTATTTAGATTCCGACACCGCTGACGCCAGGATCTCGTAATCGTTAGTTATCGTCTCGTTTAAAATACATTTAGAATCGTTTATGTTTTTCTTCCTATGTAACGTATTCCATTCTTTGGCGATGCCTGTTTGGTAATGGCCGTCACAATATCGTATACTATAGCAATAGAGTAGTAAAACATACATTTTAATCCTCATTTTCATAACTACAATATAACTCTTATCATGCTAACTAAAAATTATATTTAACTCAATGGAAAGAAAATTTTAATTGCGACTCTTTTACGATGAACACACGATTGCGCAAGGTCCGATCTGGCGCCACCGAGACGCGTGCGCGAGCGCAGACCCGCGCGTATACTGGAGGCTTCGCAATTCTATGCAACCTTAAAATTGTAAACAAACACCAGCTTACGTTACACTTATCCACCAATCAGCTGTGGAGTCGCGTTATTGGTTAAAATGTTTTGAAAACGCCCCGAATAAAAGACATGTACGGTATATTCTGTTCACTGTCAACACTACAAGTAGATAGGTACGTCGTCTAAAAATCATTATTCCTTTGTATTACGCGTCATTGAAGGCTAGATAGGGCAACAGAGGCACAATAGCCGCAGGGAAGAAGATAATACATAGGACACAATATGAGCCAAGTTAACAGTTATTGCCGAACTGGTCCCCGCCTTACTGCGTCCTGAATATTCATGTCAGTACTAGAGCCGAGCGCGGCGGAGCATCGCTTGGGGTAACTGCCGTTGTAGCGAGATATACTATTCATGGGGTTTGTTCGTAAAATGGGAGCTCATTGAGAATTTTCAAGATTGCAAAAAGTATGTTACTTTGAATCTATAAGTATTTTTATTTAAATTCAAAATATCTTTATTCATGTAGGCATTTACATACATACTCGTACACTATTGAATCGTCAATTATCTCATTAAAAAGTAACTATCAGATGAAATATATATTTCCATCATAAGTGACTACCATACTGTTAGCGCTCAGTTGTAATCAGCTACAAGTGTAATGAAAACTATTAACTCAACAAATGTTTCTAGATATGAACATAAATAAAATAATAAAAGCCTACAGACATACAAATAAAAATATCGCCGTTAAACGTACATAGACGCTAGAAACGCTTACATAAGGAATTTGGAAAGTGGTACGAGCGTGGGCGGGCGAGTCGCGGCGGTCGCTCTCTTGACGAATCTTTAACGTCGTATTTTATTATTTTGTAACATTTATCTTATATGGAACTATTTAATTTAATCCGTCAAAACTATCAAGAATACAAATATTTTGTCAACTAAACCATATAAAACTTTATATGATGATAATTCATAATAAAAAAAAAGGACCACACTGTCTTATTAAAATAAATGAATGCTTAATGCTACTGATTCGTTTAGTTTCACTCCAGTAGTTATATTCAAAGAAACAAGCCATCGTTAAGTTATCATCAATACTGATAATCTTCGTGTGGGGTGAGCGGCGTCATGACGAATGGAGCCTCCCATTACTTTCTCTACAGACTATAACGCCTCCTGCGATCGACTTTGAGATAATCCGTAAACTATCAATACATCGATAAGAGGTCTGAGATGGGTCTTATATTGCGACAGAAAAAGAATCGAAAAAATTCGTATGCATTGCGTGCGTAGGTACCTTCATGAATACTGTCGTCCAAAGTTTAATGATACTGATTTAAAGCTGGCGTCAAGGCGTCATACTTGTTTATCATATTATATTCTTCAAGATCGTGCAGAGAAAGATACGGATCTTTGGAGCGCTGTGGCAGACTTCGCACCACTAACTAGGAGTTCTACAAGTAACAAAGAACGATGGCTCCTAATAGGGGACTATTGGAACACAAAGACAGATTTATTAACACCATTCAGCTATAATTTATTAAGCTCTGACTAAGTAGCGTTTATTTGCCACAGCGCTCGAGAGGCTAGTATTTATAGTAGCGCTAAACATTTGTTTATTTATATACTGCACTACATGTACTAAAACCTGTTATAATTATTGGCTTTTCTTTACATAATTAAAATATTTATATAATATACATAACATTTTACAAAAGCAACAAATATATAATCTTAGAAATATATCTATTATTTACGCTAGGTAGGGTATTTCACTCTTTAAACTTAATACTTAATAACATATTAAATATATATAGTAATTTAAACTAAAAAAAACATAATAATATGTATTTTTAACATATTTACTAATCATTTTGACTTTTCTACAATAATACCTAGTAGCTTTATAGAAAATATATACATACGATATCTTTACTTTGTAGTCCAACTGCAGCAGCTATTTATAAGAATCCAAACTAAAATACAATCAAAGCAGCATGTCACCTTTCACACAAAAGATTTAAAACGTATATTGTATCTAAAACTGGAAGTGATACTCAGCTCGTCGCATTACGCGGAGCTTAAATTGGATCTTCTTAGAATTTTTAGCTTAAAATGGCCCTCGCAATAAAATTTATGGCAAAGTATTTGACCCGAACAGAAACGCTCGTGATTCGTTTTGGATTCAATTAAAACTTAAACTTACATTTTAAATGGATACTTAAAAAAAGTGTAAAACATAGATAAAACAAAATTGAAATACATGAGGTGTTGCAAATAAATATTTTATTTATTTTGAAATGAAATTCACAAATAACTTTGTAACTAAATTACCAGTGAAACGTTTTAGTGTTAGGATAGCTTTTATATTTATTTATTTCAATTTACATATTTATCAAAACATTTACAGAGTAGTGTTATTTTGAATTAATTGGTTATATTTTTTTAACACGTTATATAAAACTACAATTACTTAACACGGACTCAAACAGAAACAGCTCTGAAATATGAACAATAGTACATTATTAACCTTACAACATCAGTTACTAATTGGAATCGGTTTACTGAGTTAATAACGATGGTTCGTCTGAAATAATCCAATGTATTTTACCCACATCGGTCGGACAGTGTTCGTAAATTGTCCAAATTCCACCTTTATGTCTGAAGCAATACAAGATATGCCTTTCAACCCCTGAATAGTTGTTTATTCATTGTCGGCTAAACGTAAATGCATCGTGCGCATTCAGTCCATTAACTTAACGAACAGTTGTCGAGATGTCGATCAAACCACATCTCAGTCCTTCGCAATGTACGTTATGGCACAACACCCACACTTTATTATAATTCCCAAGCCATCGTATTGAGTATTTAATATCACCCTTGTTTAATCTCGCTGAGCTTTTTATAATCGCCTTTGTGAATTTATTAAAGGTGACTGAGGTTTTATAATTTAATATCTCTTGAGTTTCCACATCGACACCTCAAAGGAAATGAGAACCTTTCACTATTGTATTTATTATTTTCGTTATCTTTCAAGCATAAATATATAAAAAGTAATGAAATCAAATCATAATTAAATAAGACATTTGTGACATTGACTTACCTTTCACAGCTGCATTAATTCGATCCAAATGGTACAGAGTCAGCGGCACTGGATCAGTTAAGAGCTTAAATCGTGGTATAAGTCCTGTGCTCATGTCAAAAACTACTCCATCGCTTAGGAAAATAGCTGAAAGCCGCGGACGTGGGGACGGCATACAAGATTCGCGAGCGTGGAGTCGTTCGGCCACCAACGTAGAACCACTTAGCGAGTCCATAAGTCCGTCTTGTTTAACAAAAGCCCTTAATTCATTCTCATCGCCCTTCAGAACGCGACGCATGTATACTGTATACAAATTCGACCTCTTTCCCCTTATCTCCTGTACCGATCTAAACTTCTTAACCGTCAAAACTTTACCCGTAAAAATAAACTTCGACTTCCCTATCGCTTCCATCAAAGACCATTCGTCCTCAATAAGGCTTTCATTGAAATTGCACGGCGGCAAAATAGCTCGGTGCCTTCGATGTACGCTGTTTCTTTTTTTCACTTTACCGCGAATTCGCATCTCGCCCTCGACGACGACCGCCAGCGCGATAATAAAAACAATAACCATTGGGTACCTCATGACGCAGAATCACTCGTTGAACACTTATAAATGGGACTCTACCAATGTATCTGTCACATTATGCAAGTTATTTATGTATCCAGTAGCTCGTAAAGTGCCGGCGACAGCTTATTAAAGAAGCCGTTGACATCTCAATAACAGAAAATCATCAAATTGAATTATAAATTAAGATACAGAAATGGATTATTGATTTAATATTTTTATTTAGTCGTATTTAAATATCGTTAAGAATCTCTCGACGAAATATTCTCACGGTACATCGACTCGATCGTGTTGGTAAACAAACGTGCGTACAAATAGCGTCAGACGCGTGCGCGCGCGCCGATGGCTGGGGCTGACTGGAGGCTGTCGCGCGTAGCTTCCCATGGGGAAAAGAAGGATTAAAATATGTGCTGCCATTAAATACTTTAATCACATTAATAAAGATATAATTTTTAAACTAACAAATATTATTGTATACGAGTTCAAGTATGATGCATTCAGAGTTAGACCAAAGGGAAATACATTCTTAAAATAAGAGTTTTTTTTCTAGGCAATGCTGATAAGCCCATTAAAGCAGCTTTATTATCTTTTCTTCGTTTTCATATAATATATATACATATATATATATATATATATATATACATATATATATATTTTACTAATTCTTTTAAAACAGCATATTATATAAAATTATACTAAGATTCTAAAATATAAACCTACATTATAAAGCTTGGCAAATTAAATGAGTATTTAATTTCCGCAAACTATTTTAAAGCGAATAATTTGAACAAGATATTAAATTAAATGATACCGAACAAAATATACAGTGATATCTGTATTTATTTTTAAGTTTAAGTGATTATCTTAAATACTGATAACAGTTTAGTATTTAGTTTTAATAATCACGGTAAATATAAAGTCACGTCTCAGATTCCATAAAAATGTAAAGCTCCCCGAGGAAGCGTGCTTATTATGCATCTTATATCGTGCAAAGTCTAGGACTGCAGCTGTATATTATACATCTTGTATTTACATATGTAAAAAACATCTTAGGGAGCGTCATGCATTATTCAAGGGGTCTCCTTAAACTTTGGCAGGCCTAGTTGGAATGCAACAGTTGCCTGCCACGAGCTTTTTAAAACTTTACCTCAGTTCGGGTCTGGTGCACTGATGTCTTTACATAACAAGGTCCAACGAGACTTTACGAACTTTTATGGAAAACCCGATTTTCCTAGTCCGTATAAATATTAACATTTTTAAAGCAATGAGGAAATAAACCCTCTTAGTTTTTTATAAAATCGTCCTCAGCGGAATTTTAGTTTAAAGAGTACTTATAGTATATATTTTCCTTTCACGATTTAAGTTTTCACGCTGAATGTGTTCAGTGAATAGGGTAAGGATCTTAACGTCACTGTATATAGATGAATAAAATTGTAAAAACACGACTGAAAAACATTAGCGAATAAATCCGTCCACGAGACGTATTCATAAAAAGAATTATGCATAATGCTCTGTAATGCGTTCTCTGTAGGAGAGCGAAATAAAAAAGTAAAAATAATTCACTGGAATTTCACCTGTGTTATGTTTACATAAACGTTAAAATTGTACGCGGTGATACAAATTGTAGGATTTTGTTCAAGTGTACAGTGCTTGTGAAAGCTCGCGATGCGTGATGCGTGGGTGGACTGGATGTGGAGCCGAGAACACCGCTTACTTCTACCGCGGTCTATGTTATAAACTTCTAATATATTTATGTACAAAGACAATTCAATAAGATATTAAAATTGAATAGTTTGTTAAACGTCAATACCATTATTTTGTATTGTAATTTCAAAATGTTTTACATAATACATACTTCTGAGGAACATTACACATCAAAGTATATTGTTACAGAAACTTTACTATGTAACGGGAATGTTATCGCCTCAGTTACAAACTACACCACTAATGGCGAAACGCTGTATCCAAACGAGCTCTGATATTAATATTTCGCTGATAAATTTAATAAATATACATTCAACTAGACACCGCATGACTCGCGGTACATATTTTGATATGTATTGGAATGCCTCACAGGGAAAAGTGATTTTTATCATACATACCGCGTCTAATCAATTTTACATAAAATTAAAGTTTTGACATATAAATTTAAATGTATAATTTCTTCTATATAATGTATTAACAATTTTAAAGGCAATACCCCTTCTAAAATAAATACCGAAATAAACCATTCTCTAAGAATAGCAAACAAATTAAGTTTGTCATGTAATAAGAACGTTAAATTATTCCACCGTCGTAATTATTTGTAGAAATTACGAAGAGCAACCGACGTGATTGACTACGCTTTCAAGAAATTAACTAACTTAGAGAAAACGCAAATAGCTCCACAGAGTTATGATTTTTTAAAGCAGAGCACTGTGTTTTGAACGAGAAATATGTAAATCTTAGGCTGCAGATACCACAAAGCTTCTTCTATAATTACTTAAGGCTTCAGGATGCTTCAACTTAGCTTAAAAAATCCACCCACATCACTACTATAAAGATAGGTTGTACGTAGGTATGTATGACTTTACGGCTTTTGTTCCATGCATTCTCATTCGCAACGTATTATTAATGCGAGGTATTTATGTAATGAATACATACATTCACTATTTATGAAAGACTAATAATTAATATGTGTGTCTGTTTATCAAAAGAGTAATTACTCTCGCAATCGTGTCCCTAGTAAATTAAATTGTGCTCTACATTCGTATTCATATGTAAGAACTATAACAAAACATTTATGTGATGACAGACAACTTTATTTATAACTCCAATTCCAGGCCCCATGAGTCTATTTAATCATCAGCATATTTCAAGGTTGTATACACGAAACGTAACCATAACTCAAGTTCCAGACTCGCCCTGATGTAATCCCGATTTAAAATGTTCGCAGAAGGTTATTAAATCACCGTGTCAAACTAAAACCAAATCATTAAACCAAGCTCAGCAAATACCGACATCCCTATCACAGAACAGTAACGCAATTAATAAACTGGTGGGTATTAAAGTATAAGCTGAAAATAAAAATACAAGGAAATATCTCCCTTATGTCGAGATGCAACAAGATTAAAATCGAATTTCCTTATTCTTACAACAGGATTGAAAATGCAAATTGTCAGTAGCACTAGACTTAATAAGATAGCGTTATATAATATTCTGTAGGGTACAACGAACCATAACCAGAAGACCGTCACACTTAATGAACATTATCAAAAGCAATTATCGTTAAAAGACGATCTCGATGTCTCTAACTCCTGAAAATTAAGTTAATTGGCTTAAGGGCTACAAGTTACTTCAGGGATGACAAAAGAATATTTATGTAAACGATATTACACCAAATAGTATTACAAAATACGAACATTTTAAAAGGCAGTCGTATACAAAATTCCAGAACTTAATACGTTATATCAGTAAGTTCTAAATGTAGAATTGTTGTAAATAAAGCTGAAGCAGTCACCTATGTAAGCCGCTTTAGATTTATGCGCTGGCTGCAAAGCCGTCGCTAGCGTACTAGAGCAGAACAGTGGCAAAGCGCTTACACCGCTGAATGTAACTTCAGACTGGGGCACGGTCAATTTTAATAAAATAGCTTTCCTTGAGACACATCCTTTATGATAAGCTTATATACAAACTTATATCAATACTTATATAAATGTTTACTTACAATTTATTTAATAAGTCATCATTTTTTTATCCTTTGATACATTTTCATAATACTCTAGATGGACAGGTCCTTTGAATCCATTTAAATGTCATAAGTCTGTTTGTGAGAAGTCCGATCTAATGATAAAATAACTTCAAAGGGCAGTTAGCTGAAAATGGCTACATCATTAGTCTTGTACAAATCACGGTTCAGCAGACCAGAAACTGTTGGGCACAAAGGTGGCTCAGACCGGACTGACGGAGTCGTTTCAATAGAGTAAGTAGCAGTGTTCTTGAACCTGACGCTTATATTTGTAATCAGCTACATTACATATATTTTATAAAAGTTGTAACCAATATTAAAAGTTTAAAAATAATTACCTAAAATACAAGCATACAAATTCAAGATTTTTAAATATTATTTTATGTTATATTATATCTAGTAGTTTCTGCACTTAATAATAAAATAAAATAAAAATAACAATATTTATTTCAAATGGTCAAAAGTTACAAATCAACTTTAAACGACAACAAGGAGTACGACAATATTACCACAGAGTAAAAAAATATGTTGTCTTCTTAAATAAATTAATATTTTGACAATGAGTGTAATATCACTGATACAATATTTAAGTTTATATATCAAAGGCCTTACTTAGAGCTGAACACTAATAAACAATCCTGATCCATCTTCTACAATACAATATTTACATTAAAATACCATTCTTGAGTTACCAGTGAAAATTAGCGACCTATGGATAGAGGTTATGGGAAGCAATCTAAGCTTGATTTCAATCTCAGATCTGTAGATTGATTATTAACTTAGGCCTATAGTTTAATATAATCAAACTGAAGATAAGATTGGACCTGACTGAGCTTTACATTAACATTTGACTTCACTTGGATACTAAATAACATTTAAGTAATGATCCATCAAAGTTGAACTGGAAACCGTTTCTTATTTTATGTATGTTTAGATGACATTATTATATTTGTAAAACGTTTTCGAATAATATAATGTACTAGAAAAACATTAACTATTAATAATATAATTACTGTTAATTTAAATGAATATAATTACTAAACTTAAAGAAACCTACCATTTTCACAATCAGATATCAAAGTATATGCAGAAAACCTGCTATTATTATCTGTAAAAAGTTAGATCAGTTCAAAGATACATTTAAAATATATATATATCTATATCTTGGTATTTATCAAACAAACAAAGCAAATCAAATGTGACGTACATTCCAACCGACTTACTAATATCATGAATATAAATTGAAACATCGTGTTGTTTATGCGAGGTCGCGGTAGATGTCGCTCTGCCGGCTCCACCGCGGGCAGGTGTTCAAAACGTGCCTCCGGCAATAGATTTCTGATTTCAATATTTATGTCCATTACCAAACCGATCGTAAGAAACACAATACCAGCCGATACCAATACATATCACGTTAAATCCTATGATTATTTTAAAAGGAATTGCCTTTAACTTTGAATTTTTTGATCATTTTACTGTATAATTTGACGATAGCCGTATCGAATGCAATTAAAATAATCCCCGCGTGTAATAAAGTGACAACATAATACGGATTTGGTAATTTACAAGCGCTGAAGCGTTTATAATGAAACGATTTTCCACTAATAATTTCCACCGGCTTCCATATATTGGACCGTCATAGGGAACTGATGATATATTCCGCTTATTTGTGATTGACTGTGAAGTCATCCGCGATATCATGATTACAAAAAATATTCTCAAAATGTTTTTTATCAATATGGTTCATAAATTTAATATTAACAAAATAGCTTTACATATTGAAAAGTGTAAATTAACTACCGTATTATAAGCTGATATTAAAATATTGAAATAATCAAGAGTGCAATACGTGTGTATGTGTGTCTGTGTGTCTATAAGTAAACCACTACTATCACTATAGGTAGTTTTAAAAAAATACTTTTTAGTAGCTTTGAATATAAGCTTCTTAACTGACCTTATATAATAACATTTTTCCATATAAGTATTATTAAAACTATAACTTTACAATTCAAAATTATTTATTTATTCCTTGCACAAACTCCCACGTCATTATAAAAGTCAAAGTAATCATGGTACATACATACATACACGGCGCCGAGCACTGATACCCCAGAATGCAGGTAAGGCCACGACTACTGTGTTAAAAGAAGCGGTAAATCCATTATCTAGGTGACATATATAAAGTACCCACAAGAGGCGCTAGAGGTAATAATAATTAATGATATACGCACACAGTTTGTTTAACGGAGCTTACTGCTGATGTGAGCTGTGAGCAACCCGCTGACGCTCATGCAGTCACGGCCCAGCGGTAACGGACAGCGCGTTCGTAAGATTGCATTCCACTATCGAGCTAATGTAGGCGGTAATAGATGGATCTATAGTATGTAAATATAGTTAGCAAACAACTTCAATTGACACTCTAATGATAATATATTGCGTTATACGGATTTGGTGCTTTTGCCATCATTAATAATTCAATCTTTCAACATTCTTCCAAAGATAAGATATCTTAATTAAGTGAAATAAATTAACTACCTTTAAGGACGTTTTTACGAAACAGATAGGTAACAAAACACATACCTACATTGACAAAGCTTGACTACGCATACATACGCATGTATAGTTGCGAAATAATGCCTACAAAAAACAATTTTGATAGTTTGAATTTATTGGGTTTTCAATTGTTATACTTTTAATAATTTAAATTATTTTATTTTCTTATGTTAAATATCATGTTTTATTATATGATGTTAGTATTGTTTGTGACCTGAAGGTCCAAACGTTGAAGGCTGCTACTAGATCTCCGAGACGAAAAAGGTTAGGTTAGCCGAGTTTAGGCTTGTTTTGACAGTAAACGCAAAAAAATGCATAAAAGTTATAATAAAAAAAAATACGCTATAAATGTATTCCAAAGACAGTTACGTCTTTTAACGGGGAAGACTCGTTGAAAAATGGTTATATTTATGATAGAAATAAATGACTTTTATTATTATTTTTTTAGTTACTTACCCTCTCTAAGCCTATATTAGAATATTGTATGAAAAATACGAATTATTAGTACTAATGATGTAAAAATTAAGTGTTACTGTGCTTTTGATACAAACTTATAATGTTCTAGAGTTTTAGTGATGTTTGTATACCATATTGAATATGATAAAAATATATTTTGAACTATATTTATTTATTTGTGTAGAACGTATAGCACAAACTTTGAGGCTAGATTGAGTTGTCTCCTGTCAGAATGTTTATATTTTAATATGTAAAACAAACTTTATTCTTAATTATCAGCTGGCATCATATAAATATAACGCCATTGAAATGTTTACAAATATTACAAGAGACTTTAACTTTAAAAACAGAACACTAAAGTTCATGTACAAAAACTAAATCGTAACAATTCGCTGTTTTTTCTCAGTATATGAACCGACGCTATTTTGAGACCAAATAAAAAGGATACTTACAGAACAAAACGGCTACTAATTTCTGCCATTAAAGATGCAGAGGCCAATCGCGAGAACCGTTCCAGTTGCCAATTCCTGTTCGTATAATGTGGGGATAAACCTTATTTTTAGTTTGAGATTTAAACTTTAAAGCTCTGAAACAGCTTTAGCTTTAGGCCGCAAACTCAATGCAATGTTCTCTTTAACTGAGTAAAATTCAATGTAAATATATTATTATTTTTGGTGTTGAGCCACCGGTTTTCAATTACGTTAATTGTCGAGTGAGTCGCTGCATTTGTTGTCATCGACGCGTAAAGCTAGTCTCGACCGAATACTAAAAGAGAATACGGTAAATTATTAATAAGATGTCTTGTCATAAATCTATAATCTATAATATATGAACAGACTTATTTACAGCCCAACCATGAACTCTTATATATATATAATATTACTAACGAATTCGTCCTAAAAGTAAAATTACTTTAATAATGTTTCGAGTAGACGTTTTGATGACGTCATCTGAAATCATTTATTTTTTACTAGAAAACATTATTACCTCGTACCATGAAGTGTTTTGACATTTGAAATAATAATGTAATATGTTTTATATCCAATTTTGGCATTTAGAGAAAGTATTCATTAATTCCGTCACTACGCAGGAATAAAAGCATTTTTTATAGAGCTCATGGTACGAATCAAAGTAATATTGTAACAAAACATCTTAAAACTATGATAGTTATAAAGAGTTCATTATGATTGAAATAATAATAAAGTAGAATTAAACATTTAAAAGCGAAGCATTTACGATACAAATGTCAATAAGATACCAGGGACGTAATCAGACTTGAACAAGTCAATTAACGCCAATAGTAAATAAGTGGCCGCTCCGTGCCGACGCATCTGTACTGTAAATTATCTTTAGGTATATTTGCGTAGGGCCTCACTTCAGGCTGTTTTAATATGCGTAGCGTTTAAGTTAAATACCATGGTTTGCATAAACTTCATTTTCATTATGAGTCGTTAAAAGGAAGCCTTTAAGACAACTAGCAATTACTTATTATTAATTATTAAGACTAGCTGAAATATTGTCACTGATCATTCAAAATAAAGTAACACTTAACGCACTCATAAAAAAAGCTCCAATTTGAGGTTATAAAACATAAAAATACTGAGGTATATAACTGTTCATAAATAAATTAAATCTACTAAGGCGTTGGTAAAAAAACAAACCTATAAGTTTAATATCTGTCTTATAAATAATAATGTGTCTGTCGCATTAAGCCCGTCTTTTGTACTTTATTTTTTTATTCTATGCAAAACAGAATTAAATAAATAATTTAATTTACACTTCGAACCGAGAAGCTGAAACTACACGCTACCTAGAAAACAAATATAATACTAAAGATTAAATTAAATTAAAAATAACAGTGTCTTGTTTTTTTTATTTAAACTGGAATTATTGAGTAAATTTATTTATTCAATTTTTTATCAAATAGACGACCCTCAATTTCAATAGTAAAATATGATACCTATTCTGTTTCACAAAATCATGGCAGATCCATTATTCCGACCACTTGTGAGCGCGCACTGACTGAGATGTATGCAGAGGGATCAATGAGATAAATTGCCCTGGAGTCTCTTATTTTACAGCGCAACGTATGAGGGAAAAGTACACCGTCCTCGTTTAATGATGCGCGTGGGCATCACGCTTCACTCAGCTTAATGGGCGTTATTCGATTACAATATAGCGGCGTAATCAATTCTGTGCAGTAATATATATTAGCAACTCTCCGCTGGGTCTAGACAAATGACAAGAACGCTTCTCGAATAGAATAGCATATGTATATATTTGTCATAACAGTACCTTAATCTATCGCTTATGTAGATACTTTTAAGTGGAATCGACATCAAGCGTTGGCGCTTGTATAGACCCAGCAGACAATGCAACGTCATTTTAATGTCATTTTTAAACTAAATATTGACAAACACTAACATATATAACGTTGCTGAATTTCAGTGTACATTGATATTTTGATGTAAGACTGGAAGTTTCTCTATATTTTGTAGATATCAAACCAAATCTTGTTCAAGATATACAAAGGCGCTAAGTAATTTGAACATCTGGTCCTCTTATCCCAAAGCGTATACATTCAAGCCGGTCTCATGTCCTCATTTGCATGATCTGATCTCACAGAAAGCGTTCACAATATCAATGAGCTTGTTTAATCATCTTACACAGATACAATAATATAAATTAATCCAAGCAATGTTTCTGTCAGTACATGTCGTTGGTATTATAAAATCCTAAAAAAACAATATCCGAATAATGTCTTCGTTTTAATACAAAAACTAAAAAGATATGTCTGCAAATAACATTATATTTACAAATATTGCTAAATAATTAATTTATGTCATTTTATTTAGTATACCAGCGTCAAAAATGGCCTCCATTACACAGCCATGATTTATTAGCATTTGAACATTCCCTGATAAATAAAGGAAACAGGTCAGTTCTTGTAGCGTGATGATAATATGGGAAAATCTTCAACGTGATGGGACATTGTGGCTGAGCGTGGACAACGATTTCACTGATGTGAAATGACATGTCGCGTGATTCGTGAACTAATAAGTTTCATTTATTGACAAATTTGGGACAAATTATTTTATTGCTTTTGGTTTAATTAATCGAAACATGCATATATATAAAATATATTGCAATTTTTACTTTACAATTTCAATTAAAGTAGCAAGATACAAAAAAATATAATTATTATTTACAACGTTTGAATGGACAAAACATAAAATTCAGTAGTAAAATGTGTTTGCGATCAATAGAGTCAAGATAAGCACAAAATTAACTAAGCACGTACAATTTGCTCGCAGCTGAAGATCGAAATGAAATGTCGCATTTCCTGAAAGAAATTTAATAAAAAGTTTTCTTAACGTTCTGAATACACAAAAACTGCTTACTCGACAGCAGAATTTACTATTTCATATTGAATAAAAGATCGCTCGAGAAAATACTTGATGATCAACAAATTTTGCAAAATTTGATAAGTTTTTTTCATTGCACTAACTCGGTTTATAACGACGAGAATATTAATATTTCAAGTTTTAGTATCTCGTTCTGAATTTTTAACTCCGAAAACCATTAAGCTTCGAACCAGGTGAAGAGTGAATAAAAGCTTCTTATAAAAATGGGCTGATTTAACAAGGTTACCACCTTATTTTTATCTACCTTCATCTACAGACCCGTGTCGAGAATATTCTTCATAAACAAATAATATATAATTAAACCGAAGTCTCTCTCTCACTCTTTCTAATCAAGCCTCTCCCTCTGCTTCAATAGGAAGGTCTATTTAAGCTGGTCACATCAAAATGACAACTGTCCAGATAATACACTCTTTCTTAATATACATAAATAATTAATAGTTTCCTAAAATATGGATACATTTTCTTGGGTTATATATGCTGAATGGTTCGTATATTTCAGATACAAAGGCATATTTACACACATAACACGTTTGCTGAATACAGAATGTAGTTGCAAAATTTATTTGGCAAGCATTTAATACTTACATTAATAAATTCATAACAAACCGTTTTACAAGAAACGATAAGTAATGCCCGGAATTCACAAAACAAAAGTTCCCAAACCGAAATTAGCACCTCCGCGACCGCGAACTTCGTTACACTCCATACTTTGGATTCCCAATTTGCATTTCCTTTTATGTCTGCATTAATGAATTTTGCTTAAGTGCATCGTTTTATCACAGGGTACAAATAACGTTGCCAAATTATAACACCGACTTTTCTTAACAGTTATTCCGGTGTATTCTTTTGTGTGCAAAATATTACTTTTATATTATATTAGGAATATTATATTAACCAATTACACACATGTTACTTTCCGCGACTAAAGACCTTATCTCGCTACATCAAGACTAATTGAGATAATTGTGAAAATGGAGTCTGAGTGCAGCTATCGTTCGCCGGTCTCCAGTCTCCAGTCTCCACTAAGTACAGTGTTCGTACAACTCAAAAGCGCAATCAAGTTTCGTAGTCGTTTTGTGTGATATTGCGTCGCCGGTTAAATCGATCGCTCCAGTACAATGGACGCTCGTTTGCTGGCTCCATAAAACTAAGACGTAACAATGACCTAGCTTTGTGTGCTCGTTGGATGGAACCGGGAATGTACATTATACAAGCACGCTCAGCGTAATCTGTTATCTATTGATATTACAGGAGGTAATAGGAGAGATTTAAAGTCGTAATCTCTAATATTATACTACCTTCAAAATATTAAAATTCTCTTTATGTGCTATTTCTATAGAACAAGCTGTCTCTCACGAGTATTCTTATATGTTCAAATATATCTATATTTATCTTAATATTAAATGTAGATATAAAATATTAAATCAATATTATTCGTATGTTTTTATTATTATTTTACACAAACTGGTATTCAAATAGACTATAAACAACTTTATTCGCGCTGAAAAGTTGATATTTGTTTTTGTTTAGAGAGTCATAAGTGATTATTCCTGAAACTATTGAAACAGAAATAAAACTGACGATTTCGCGCGACAATTTAATGATTAAATGAAAACAAAGCGTGGCCGCGGCGCTGACAAATATTCCAATAATCCTTTAGCGCTGTAAAATACTATTCGTACAAAATCGCTCGACCATGAAAGCGAACATGTCGCTATTTTTGCACTTTAATTGCTTCCTTTATTTTTGTTAATATAAACTATAAAGTTTACTTCAAAATAAGCCACACTGATTTCCGTCAGAGAAATTAAACGCAGCGAAGACTAAAGACTCTACCGCATAAACTTGGGGCTAGTACAAAGTTCTAAGAGCATTGTTCCCAGGGGCTATAATACAGAATTACTCCGGAATTTATACGTTTTGGTTATTATAAACAATATGGTATTATTGTGATATAGATAACGTTTTAGTTCGTATATCAAGTACAAATATTAGAAAATATTAAGTATTAAGATATATATTATTTTTATAACAGCTTTATTTAATTTGACATATTTTTATATAAGTATGTATATATTATATATTAAAAAAAAACTTTTAAGTCCTATGTAAAAACAACTGTTCAATTCAATTTATAAGACATAAAAACTATGATTTAACAGGTAATAATGTATAAACTACCCCAAGAATAGTTCCTAGCTCGTTAGAACGTAACTAAACTTAATGCGTGACATCGACACCTGAGATACAACCCTTATTTAAAGATCTTCATGCGACACGCAGCGTTCGTTACACACCGGGTGATAAATCACACGCGAGATATAACAGATAAAGATCTAAGTTTCCATTTACGTCCTGATTTTCGCGTTGGAATTTCGCAATCACGAATTCGAGCGAGAACGAAGATTCTTATATATATAGCTAACATAAATAATTTGTAATGGACGCTTGCTTAAACAACTGACGAATTAATATTTTAAAATAATAAGATTAAAAGCAATTACGAATTAAGCAAAAATATAATACAAGAGCCTCCCAACGCTTTTATGTTGTAAATGAGCAGGGAACGATGTCATTACGGCCACTTTGAATCTGTAATCTTAATTGCCGCATTGAAGATAATTTAGTCTGTCATTATATGAAATAAAGTCTTGTCCCATGACACGGTTTGGGACTAAATTGTCACTGAGTTTTATAGTTATGGGTAAATTATATCTAAAAAGTACGAGGGGATAGTATGGGAAAACTCATTAAAAACATATAATGTCGTTAGAATGGTGATTATAAAATATTTAAAATTAGACTTTACAACCATGTTTACAGTTATTTAAAATAATTTTATAGACGTTAAAAGTTTAACGTATTATAAAAATGTAATACATTATAATGATTGAAGTCGAAATTATTGAAATGAAAAACGTGTCTGGAACGAAATATACAATTGAGTAATAATCATAAAAGGTGTAACGCATGCCACTTGCTTTGCTCAGAAAGTGACCTTTGTTTAAAACGTTTTAAATAATGAACCCAAATAAAAAACAAAAATTACGTTCAAAAACCAACATTTCAGACTGATTGTTTAGTTAATAACTTGTAGACCTCTTATTTTTTAATATTATAATTAGAAAAATACGAATCTCATATCTTTAAAAGCTCAGAAGGTTTAAAAACCGATAGCCCGGCTGCAGTAGCGGTGCGGTTGTCTTGGATTTATTTTAATGGACCAATTCTTACTCTCTCACATTATTTTGATAAAACTATAGTCATCGATAATTTATAAAAAAAAACACAACTTTAATATCCTTCCGATTACATGATATAGGATATCGAAAAATATATAAAATATTAAAGTAGGAATAATATTAAGCAATCCTTTATATTAATAATAATCCGTGTCCTGAACCAGTACAGCATCATTAAATGCCTATTACTCTTTAACGTCCACCATTTCATTATCCCAACGATGTTGACTCTAACCTTACGACTCAAACACGTGTTAGCTTTCAACCTGCTATCTAACTAACTACGATAATATTATACCGTACGATATCACTCCAGAACAAGCTGCTCTTGTTATTTTAGGATACTACACTTATAAGGCAACAAATTAATTACAACTAGCAGAAATGTAATCTAAGTAATTTATTTATAGAAATCAGTATGCTGCTTTAAGATCGTAAAAAAATTATAAAACTATTCTGTGCTTATTGCTAATTCCAAAACATAGTATTATTTACAAGCATACTTATCCGACCACACTGGGGACTGAGATACGAGTATCAACGCCTAACCTAAACAGGGGTCATAAGCTGTAAATTTTGATAGAAGGCTCCCTCTCGTCATCCGTCACCTTTGAAGTAATACACATGTTATTATATTATTTGTACACTGAGGCGGCGCCGCAACCGAAAGCTAAAAGCGGAGTACTTGTATATATTTACATAGATACGTTACATTATAAAATGTTATTAAAGTTGGTAAATGCGAGGAATTCGTATCACAATGATAATAGCCTTTATTAGTAAAACTAGCTCCCGTTATAACAATGGTATAGAATAAAATAGTTCAGTACACCGATCCACACATCGGATGTCACATAAAATGTTTGTGTATCGTCCTGAGTAATCAAGGTTCAGTAAAACACACAAGTCGCTCAGCTGACACAAACACTTTCAGCAAACTGTTTTCCAGGCTAATCGAATCGACCTATAACTTGGTTGGCGTGTCGTAAATACGGTCCACTTTATTATCTACACGTGATTTAACAACTAGGTACGTCACTTGACGTTACTTGCAAACTGGCGTATGTTCTTCAATCTCTTTACTCATTACTATCATTTGTTGATGAAAAATTTAGTAAAAACATGTTCCAACAACATGTAAAATTCTGTATGAAATATGTGATTTGGCTTCGTAACTTTGAAGCAAAAGCTTGATTTCGTCGCTCAGCGAAAAGTTTGTAAAAAAAAATCAGCGTATAAATACGAGTATACCATTGCTGACCAAAGGCCAAATATACAAAGGGTACCGCGCTTAATCCAATACGAGCGGATTACATACATAGATTTCTTCCGAGATATGCGGGCTTAATCACAAAGTTTTCGTTTACCCCGGCCCTATACCCGGCCGTGAAAAGTATCATTGTACGATACGTTTATTTATTCACGGCCGAGAACTCAACCGGTCAACGTAATGGCAAGCCTTTGTTCAGCTGACAAGTCGTTTTTAGCCAACATACTTGTGAATAATTCATTACAATAAAATTTCACAAACTTAATTATCATTAATTTAAGGCAATACAAAAATTACAATTATTTATTCCCGTATTAATTCCAAGCAAAAGCAAAAATACTTTTTAGAAATATAAACTGGAAATCAATTATTCTTTTAAATAGTTCTTGCAGTATTTTTTAATAGGTGATTCTTAATTACTTACTATACTCATAGTATGCAATCTGGACATCGGAGTATATTATCGAATCATATAAGTACCGCTAGACGTAGAGTTGCCAGCCTCTCAGTATTCTATAGAATAAATTTTGGTGAGTGTGCGAGAGAATTACATGACCTAATTCCCCCATCCCCCTTCCATCACCGGACGTTCCGACGCACGGTGAGAATCCATTCTTTTGGAGAAGACGCGCCGCATGTCCGAAAGAAGCGCTACGCTTTATCTTTTTTAAATCGGATGGCGAAGGAGTGGAACAGCTTGCCTGCGTTGGTATTTCCGTCCGAGTACAATGAATGTCTTCAAGGAAAGAGTGAATAAGTTGATGCGCCTCACCACCTACGATTTCATTAAAATTTCTCATCAGGTGGAATGTAGTCAAGCGTCAACTTAGTTCAAGTGTAAAAAACAAAAAAAAAACCTCTGCTCTCTATTTGCTGACAGCTTACATATTTGTTTTGATATAAACATAAAGTATCTGAAAGTATTTTGCAATAGCTACTGGACCGATGTCGTGAAATCAAATAATAAATATACAAAAGCATATATGTATTAATTATATTATTTTTTAAATTATTAGACCTTCCTATAGAGTTGTTTGCGAAGGATCTAGTTGTTCGTTCGGCTCATTTTACTTATATTGACATTTGTGAAACAGTGATCACAATAAAAAAACACCTGGCTGAGTTTGTTGTGTGGCTCTTCTCAGACCAGGGCGCGTTTGGAACCCTCGTAATTTTAACTTTAAGAACTTTAACAGAGGTGTTCTTGCAGAAAGGCTTATTTCAATAAGTATGGTATCAAAATAGGCCCTCCTGACACCTCCATTTGACGTCCACGAGTGATCACAGGTTCAAAGTAAAAAAGATATAAATTAATAAAAATGTATAAAAGTTTAATAGAGGAAAAAAAAAAAGCAACCACCTATATTGTAATTTCACGTGCACCAACTAATATTATTTTATTATATTATAATATTATAATAAACATAACAATAATAAGATCGTTTAAAAATAAAAGAGAGTTAAGGTGAGAAGAGAGGCCACAATTGAAAAACACGAATAAAGAGCGTGCATACCGCAATGGCCGACATCAGATGATATGACAGAATACACACAGCCTATTTTATAAAAGTTTATGTATTTGAGTGGCCTCTGTCAGCCGCTGCTTTAATTGAATCGCACGTCAAGCTTGTGATATACGAGAGGAGTCGCAACTTGCCCGTGGCAATTCGAACTGAGCCAAACAATTAATCCCATATACACAATTATAAGAGATCGATTTAAATCCGATTTATCGAAATCACTTTCGGTTGAATAAACCAGACACAATTTATTTTATTTATTGGTAGTTAATCAAGCCTCTTTGATAGCTCTGTTCATTGTAACCAGCTGCAATAAACTATTTTGTACGGTAATGAGCGAACATATATCCGTCCGTTAAATTGTGCACTAACTTGCGACAAAGAGTATAAGTTTTTAGTTGGTGTTGTTTTCCCAAAGGACCTGAACTGGATCGCTCGTCTACTAACTGTCTTGAAGAGAACTCGATCATCGACTTTAACGACCCGTGAAGTGTCGAGGTTGAATATCCTACTTTCACTGATATTTTCATTATTTTGCCTTTTGACGGCGTTTTGAATAAAATTTATGACAATTCTCTGTTTTAGAAATTAACAAAAATGATTTGTAATTTATAAATTTCTAAATTACAGGTCATTTTTGTTAATTTCTAAGACCCTTTGAAATAAACTTTATGAAAACCACATTCAATCAGATATGTCAAATAATATTATATTTCTAAGATTATTTATAAATTCACAAACAGGACAGATCTATATCGCCGTGAATATAAAACCGTCAAAATATACGACGTCTTGTGATCTTAGCAGAGAATACTTATGAAATATAATACCGAAATAAAAATAAAACTTTTGAGTCCCGTTTTTACAACTCGGCAAATAAGTCATTGTGGGTGCTCCATTTTACTCCCCATGATATTACCGCCATAAAAGGTACTGTGAGAACCATCTATTGAAATAGGAATAAAACATTATTGTGGGTAGTATATGTAAGTGTTTTAGATTTACCGCCGTAATGTCCAGTGTAGAATGTCTTTGATTATTTTGGTAAGAGCCCGGACACAAACCGAGGAACTGTTGATTTAAATACAAGCATAAAATAAGGATAATATAGTTAAGCGATATGGAAAACGAAACGTCATCATTTCGACTTAATAAGAAAAGGAACTATTCTAACTAAAATTCAACTTAGAAACTAATTTTAAATCAAAACAAAATAGCAATTTATAAATGTTAAAGTTTTTGTAATATAAATAATGATAAAATACAAATTAGTAATATTAATGTAACACGTCATTTTCAATAACATAAGATACTCATCAGACTTTTAAACGATGTAATGTATGATGCTTTTTTAATAAATGTCTCCTACGAGGAAGAAAAATAAATCTATATTAAAATTATTCAAGTAGCATCAAAGAGACTGATGCTTAAAATTGCTATCAGAAGTTTAGAACTCACCTCGAATTTAATAAAACTAATATCTCCCAGCGCGGTGCAGGTACAGACTCCACCCACCCACCCTCAAAACATTACAAACTTTTTGGTGACATGAGAGTAACAAATTTAATATTTCTGTGGAATGTGTGCTTGTCTAACTTAAAATATGAAGCTACTGCAGATATAACTACCGCATTAATTCGTATTACATTCGTACATTTGTTTTAAGAGTGTTCTCTAACAAATAATAGTTTTTGCGATTCCATATAATAGTATTATTTATTGAAAAAAAGCCCATTTATACTTTATCTGTGCCTTCGAATTTCTACACAGAGAGAAAATGGGTAGTAGTGAATTGTTTTATTTTACTAATTTAGTTTTATTTATGTAAATAATTTATAAGTATACCCTTTTGTATTTCAATATTCTTGTTCAAACAATCCCATCTCAATTGATTTCTAATTGTTCACGTAATACAGGTAGAATACAAACTTAATAGATTTAATATATCTATTTGTAAGTTCGCTTCAAACTATTCATTATTGCTTTAAGTTTGAGCAAATCGTTTAAGATAGAGATCTTGAATGGCTCTCTCGGATCGCAATCAGTTCCTGTCAGGGCGTTCGTTGACTGACGCTCCGCCTGGTGACTAATGGCTACTTGTTTACGAAATATATTATTATACTTTTGGATGAAGAGACAAGTCATCCCATGAACACTTACGGCCCACGTTGTCGAGTAAATAGTTAAAAAAAGCTGTATTTAAATTTATTTATTAATCGCAATAATCTTCAAAAGTCACAGCTTTCATAAAATTCCAATGGATATTCAATGAATCAACGAATTTTGTATTTGCTTAAAATAAAAAATATAACTGAAGAACCTATTTAAAAAAATATAAAAATATTGTTCGATAAAAATACTCAAAATATTAACCAAAAATTTCTCTAAATTTGTATAACACCTACATATAATGTTTAATTAAGATATTTCATATTTAAAGCGCTGTAAAAATAAGGTAATACGGCAAATTTTATCACCGCTCTGTTCGACTCAGCTCTGCCAGCTGCCACCACCAGTCAATAAAAATTAACAACAATTTATTAGAGCTCACCTTTTATTGCCGCTTCAATTATATCAATGTTCCGAAGTGTCAGCAGAACAGGTTCGATCACCAAACTAAGAGTCAGTTGAGTTGCATTGCGTTTTGGATTAGTAAGAAATATAGCATATGTCCTCAAACGCAGCGGTGGACACTTCAAAGATTTAAAACTATGTATCATAATTGTACTATCGTTACAGCGTTTCAGATATCTTACAACTTTTACGTTTACACCGTTACTGTTCATGTCACCTTTAAGCACTCTGCGTATATTCACTTTGTATATTTGCGCTGAAGTGCTGAGGCTCACATTGTATACTTTACCCGTAAATATGTATTTCGATCTGAGAGTCGCGTGTTTTAATAAAACCTTCTCGTACGTGACATTCATATTACAGCCAGATGTGCGCCGGTGACGTCTGTAGGGCTTGCTCCCGGGATCCGATAATTGGAAGTCCATGTTGACGACGTCCATCGAGAGCACAAGGAATATTAAAATTGCCGCGACCCACATGGCGTTATAATATATATAGGAGACAATATCAGTTCATTCGGGCCTTATAAACATGTAACTTTGAACTCAGTTCTCATTAATTCAAGGGTCTCGTATTAAAGAGATAATAGTACAAGTATAATGGATGGGAACGTGCGCACGGGCGCAGATCGCGCCGGAGGCTGTCGCGCCGCGCAGACTGGCACCCACTCACTCTAGATCGTTCATCTACCCTATATATTTACATACTCATTGGCACTGTTGCAAAAATACCATATAACTTGATCCGATTTAACTAGCAATAGTATAATGATTAGCGTTAAAGAAGCGTTATAGCTGGAAAACCTTTGATATTTTTTTCCCTTCTTTATCATAACCACCAATTATTTTTATTTTAAAATGTAAAACTTCTATCCTTATGGCTTATTATTTGTTTTATTATAATATTTAATTGAAACCCAATCGAATGTTACTTATAGCAGTAACGGTATTATACGTTATATTATTAACGCTCACTTTAAGTTATAGTTTTTGTTGTTCGGAGATCCGCAGACGGCCGCAGAAAATTATCGCAACGTAAGAGGCGTCATCAAAAATCAATTTGCCGTTTGCCTTTCAAGGAGCATTTGCCGCTCTTTTTTGCTACGAAACGAATCTCTCCCGGAATATAATTTGTATCATTCTCGTCCTTACTTACCCCTCCCATAATTGTTTAACTAAACAAAAACAATTCTCTTAACAGCCCACACCCAATCGCACGTGAGGGTCATTATATTAAAATTCATACGTACAAAGGCGCTCTAGTGGAGTCGCAATTAATATGAATATCTCTGGACGATATTTATGACACTGACAGAGGCGAAATTATACCGGACTTTAATATTTACTGACGGCCCGTATTTTACACGACGAGGGATTACCTGCGAAATATAAAGGTAAGCTGCGTTATCCAAATTTAATAGTCGCTATTTGACACTTGATCATTCGGATTTCATGGAACTCGCTTCGAAGGTAATAATACACATCGTTTATTTTATATCTATACCACCCGTCATATTGTCGATATTGTTGAGTATTGTTATATGTATATTTCAGATATTTTTTGTATAAGCACTGATTTTTAGATTCTTAATATTTAATGTAGAGTGCCTACTCTCGCGTTTCAATTCTCGCGAATTTAATATTTGAGTTATATGAATTTGTAGTAATGTCACTGGAATAAATCCGGGTTTCATATTGCATTCTGTTGATGCATTACAAACGAGCTAGTCTGACGGCATCCCTCTAAGCATATATACATAGGGGATGATTTTCAACATGTTCGCAACAATTACTTTCACAACTGCCAGCTCTGCGGCCGCTTGATATATGAGGGCACGTACGTTTATGTTTTCAAATAATTTTCTCTGCTCGCTGATAATAACCAGCGAATATTCACAAAAGACCAAAGTGGCGCGTATTTCAACTCTACTTAAAACATTGTAAATAATTGTCGTGGCTTTTGTGCTAATTTTCTACCAGAAAAGAGATCTATGAGATTATTGTCGTGAAGATTCGATGAGGGATTACTCGTGTCTGCGCCTGTTGCGCCTCTTTACTCATAATTAGTATTTTATTGCACTTTATTATTAGATCAAGACTAGTACCTTAACTGCGAAACTCGGTGCTTTAAACTCTTACAAAATATATTTTAACTGAACCGTGCTTAATTACAAGCTAAAAACACATGACAAACAACGAATTTTGACAGTATTTATCGTTCAAATATAAGAACATAGTTGCCAACTTCTTTAACGGCCAAATTAAATAATCAATCTGAAATCTGAGATTGAAATCTAGTTTCATGGTAGAATCATCTTCTGGGATCTCAATGCACTTATTGATGATTGAATCTGATAACTAGACAACAGATTGTAATTTGATAGAAAAATCTGATCAGGTTCGATAGATAATTTCCTCTCTTATAATATATTTCTAATTGATCTTAAGCTGCCTCAGTCAGTCCCCAATCGATAAAACAAACTTTATGTTTCTATGAAAACTTTTCTACTTTTCGAATTTATTATTTTTTTCTTTTTGTTTTCAAAAACAAGATTTTCATAAGTCTTTTCAAGATTACTCAACGAGTTAGGAGTCACTGAAATGACTATAATAACTTCAGCAAATCTCAGTTTATTCAACGTGTCCCAGTTACTTTATACAAAAGAAAACAGATGCGAGTTTGGACTTTTCAAATACATCAAGGCTTTATCTCAGCTTACCGCATAAGGTCGATATGACAGAACCTAAACTCTGATCGAAGTGGCTATTACTAGAGACCCTTAGATACTGCTCTCTTAGTATAGCCATTACTTATCTAACGACCATAGACGGAACTATGTTACGTCCTATGCGAGTGGAGTAGTTCTATATATACAAGAGGTACAATGAAAGTTTTGCACTTCTGCTTATCGGAACCATTTCAATTTCGAATGTTATATTTTTTAATCATTGCAACCTTCTTACTATTAAAAAAAATTGGTGGGAAATAATTTGTCCATAAATTTTATCACACATTAAATTTCTCCGTAAGGAAATGCGATTACGTAGAAAAGATTTTAGAGCGATGATTTTTTTACGATTTTAAAAATTCTGTCTCTCTCTGGAAGACTACCGCTCATCTTCAAAATGCTTTTGGAAGAGGAGCTCCTTGTTTGAGCACCGTGAGGTGATGGTTTGCTTAATTTGAGAGAGAGGAGAGGTTTCTTTGCATGACGAATTTCGTGAAGGGCGACCTTCAACTGCCATCAATGAAAATAATATGGTTACTGTTAAGCAGATAATTGAAGAAAACCCGCTGGTCACCTATAAGGTAGATCGAGAGCTATTGGGGATTGGTATGAGCATGAATCAGAAAATTTTACACGAAGAATTAAAGGTGTGAAAACTTTGTTGTCGCTGGATCCCTCATAAACTGACGGCGGAGTAGAAGCGGGCGCGCGTGGAATGGTGCTTACAGATGTTAGTGAAGTACGACCACGGATATTGAAATATTGTTTGTGCAATCTATCTTGTGAATGGGTGTTTCAAAATGAGCGAGAAACGTGGGTAAATGCCGAACGGTATTTTACCATTTTTTTACCCAGGATGTTTCAGAAAAGTTCGCGAAAACGACCAAGAAGCCGTTTTCTCCTACATCATTCACACGTGGCGTTTTTATTCCTAAAGCTGGTATGATCGTGTACGAGATGATATTCACCCACAGATCTTCACCATCGTCGATCGCGACAAAACATGACTCTCCATGACTGTGGGTTTCTCTAACAGCTGTTTGCACATCAATTGTGTGAAACAAATTGTCGCGTGTTTAAATATATTCCAGTAAATCATTAAATGGAAGAGAAATGGAAACCTGTACTGAATACTTGCGATGCGATGAACGTAGTTATTTTTGCAACAATTAAATATATATACATATATTGGTCAAAATCAAATGCTTCTTGAAACAGTAGGGGGGAGCAGTAGCACTCACTACCTCTTTCTGGATCTGCTCCTGATTCCACTGTCTTATAATCCTAACAGTTTTATAATAAATAGTTATTCAAAATATATCATATGTATACCCTTTATGAAAAAATGTGCTTTTCAACCATACCGTACTAGTCAAAATAAATTGTAGAAAAGGGACATTTTATATCCTGATTGGAAATAAAAATTCATCCCTATAATTTAAAAACTTCCAAGATAATACAAAAGATAAATCTCTTATTGCGGATATGAGTGTGTGTGTGAATTAAATATATCACTACTCAGTATTTCCTATCGTAAAAAATAAAAGCAAAGTCTATACATTTTGTACAAAGATATTTTAGTGCTGGAGAGTATCATAAGGCTGACGAGAATAATTTTTAACGAAGCGATGATAAGACTCAATACCCACTCCTACTAATTTACTCTGATAAATTCGCAATAGCTTTTTCAATAAATTATCCTAATGCCTTATATCATAATTATAATACTTTTTAACTTTCTCAAAGCAAACTAGCTTTTAACTTTATTAAAAAGTCCGTCCAACTAGTATCTTACTAGCATTGCGAGTAATCAACTTTATATTGGTATCGCGGACTGCTCATCGAATTGCCGTAACGTACCTCCATTTCCTCCATCTTGTTTATCTTTTTATAAAACTCAGCTTATTAAAATATGAAATTACTTTACGAAGACTACAGTTACCCGCATGTCAACAATTTTAATAAATAAATTACAATGAACAGTTTCGATATCGAGATTAAATGTAGACCTTTGAAATATTTTAGACGATTTTCAATTCCTTGTGACGAATGCAATTTTTATTAAACACAATATGGTAGCCGAGATAACTTATGTCAGTCTCATATCAATAAAATCCAATGGAAATTATATGTAATAAATGTTTTCTGTAGTGTTCATAAAGTAATTGCATATTCTAAGAAACTGAGTTTTATATAAAAATAAACAAGATGAAGGAAATGGAATAACGTCGGGTACATCATTTAAATATAAATAAATATACACCCTTAAGACCTGATGAATTAAAATCCATTTTTTTATATATTTAAGTACTAAAATTAAGTATACATATTCCTATTCAGTCATTGCCTCGGACCTAATATCTTATTGTTGAACATGTCTATATCTTACAGGTTACATGTTGAACATGTGTTTTTTTGACAGTTTTTTAAATATTAACCGGGCTAAGTATACGAGTATACCTTTTATAAGAAGACATTTGTAAGCTGGAGAGTATCATAAGGTTTTCATACCGAGAAACATTTTTAACGAAGCAAAGATAAGACTCAGTACTTTACTGCTCACAAATAATAACCAGCGAAAATTCACAAATGGCTAAAGTGGCGAGTATTTTAACTCCAATGTGAACCTTGCAAATAATTGTCGTGACTTTTGTGTTAATTGTCTGCCAAGGGAGAAATCTATGAGATTGTTCTCGTGGAGGTGTGATGAGAGATTGCTTGTCTCTGCGCCTGTTGCGCCTCTTTACTCACAATTAGTATTTTATATATATGTGGGCCTATCATATTTTTTTACTCGTGTGTTAATTTTCGAAAAAAAAAATTGTAATCTTAATAACTAAAAGAAAGTAATGAGGAAATATTTGCCTTCCAATAAACATATTTAACCTATAATACTTTCTCAAGTTTCTTTATAATTTAGGAAATTACCCACTCACACACATTTAAGTATACTTTGAAGAAGTTGCACATTTTAAGTAAACATCTGGTTATTACCTAATATCCAACACAATGGTAAGTTGACATTTGTTACTTTCGTACATAGTTAGGTAAAAAAAAATTAATTTAAATCAAATTCTCGTAAACAAAACTGTTATTATTTATTTTACAATCTATTTACAACAGCATACAAATACGTAAAATAAAAGAAAGGCTCCTCAAATGAACTGCTTACAATCCTCCAATT
The DNA here is from genome assembly GCA_963555665.1 of Dircenna loreta. Lineage (NCBI taxonomy): Eukaryota > Metazoa > Arthropoda > Insecta > Lepidoptera > Nymphalidae > Dircenna > Dircenna loreta. The sequence goes on along the minus strand of OY743093.1, from coordinate 7,989,216 downwards.
AAATATGCAATCTCATCAGTCTATATCGATAGAGCGATTCAAGACAAATGTTGAAGTTAATTTAGCACGGAGAATCCAATCACGGCATACCTGCAGGCACGTATATAAAGACACGCGTGAAAACAAGCTGGTAGGTGTGCAGCGTCGAGTGCCTCGCTGGAGTCACAGTAATTAAACATTCCTCGGCCCCTTTTCATAGTCACCCGTTTGAAAATTTAAACAATGTTCTCGCTAGGCGTTTATGATAACTTTGTGGTAAATAACGTTTATCTAACAAATAAAACTGGGTTATGTATGGCTTACTATGTCTTCATATCACACGTTAACTGCTTTTACATATTACGTATGATCGTTCTTTTAAATTCAAATGAGAACCGAGCAAAGTACATGAGTATTTATTTTGTACGAATATATTTGTTAGCTGGAGAGTATCATTAGGTTTCCATACAAAGAAACATTCAGTACCCACTCCTACTAACTTACTCTGATAATATCGCAATAGCTTTTTCAATTAAACATCCTAATGCCTTATATTATCATAATTATAAACTTTTGAACTCTCTCAAAGCAAACTTGCTTTCAACTTTATTAAAAAGTCCGTCCAACTAGTATCTTACTAGCATTGCGAGTAATCAACTTATATCGGTATTGCGGACTGCCCATCGAATTGCGGTAACGTACTTCCGTTTCTTTCATTTTATTTATTTTTATATAAAAATCACTTTCTTAAAGTATGAAATTACTTTATGAAGACTACAGACAACATTTATTATATATAATTTACTTTGGATTTTATTGACATAACTATGATATTGGCACAAATGTCACAAATTGTAAGACTTAGATACTCGAGATAAGCAATTTAAAAACTCTTTGGATATATTTTAAACCTCTACGTAGAACTTTGATATTTCAGCCGTTTATTATAATTGACACGCGGATCAAGCATTTTGCTAGATTATAAAACGTTTACAACAATTTTGTAGTCCTCGTCGATCTGTGTGCTTAGTTTTTTAAACTTCTTCCTTTTGTTTTCATTCTATTATTTCAAACATCCTGATAATTGCAGAAAATATATATTATTTTTGTTACATAACCAAGATATTATCAGAAATATAATTTTCACACACTCAGGTTACTAATCGGGTTAGATGATAAACAAAGTTTTTTTCGTCTGCTGTGGAGTTCTGAATACCTTTTGTTAATAATATTAGAGAATTATACCAATGAGATGCGTTGCGAGGTGCGATGTACGTTTCTATATAATACCTGTTATTAGCTCATAAGTACTCGTGTAATCTTACACACAATGCGTCATTTCATACATCACATACTCCATACAACTACATACAATGTCCGTATTCAATTGTGTGATATATTACATAGACGTTATATATTATATCGAGATGGATCTGTCAGTTATATCTGCGGGAATCCAACGCCAGTATTACCAACACATAAAACGCAGCTGAGTGCTGGAAGCTTAGGATTCTTTATCACAAATACTATTGCCGTAATAACGCATTTTTGGGGTAAATAATAGGTATTTTATATGTACATATAACGTCTTAACTAAGCTGATTTTTATAAAACGGTGCATATTTTATGTAAATTAGAACTTGTTATATTTCGTATTCCACTGCTAGGCGGGTTTTCTTTGTCCAATACGAAATGTTAGTACTGTCGTTGCCGTGACGTCTAGCGGGTCGGCTTGTATATCATTTATTGAGGATAACAAATAAAACCATATATTCATAATATTCCTTTAATTTGAAAATATATTTACAAAAGTTTTTAAAGAATAAACAGTTCTGGATAGAATGACGACTTGATAACACGCATTAAGCGTTAAAGATATGGAAAGTTCAAATTGACGTTACAACATTGATTAATATCACAATAGAGTTAATCGATTTAATATCGATCATTGTAATGAGATTCAATCTTTTAGTAACAATTACTTTATACGTATTTAGTCTTTATAATATAGTCTTAAAGTACATCGATTATTTGAAAATACTTTTTTAATATCCATTCATTAATTAAAAAATCCAAGTCATATTTGACCAATAACAAACAACTCCTTTCAATTACTTGTTTTTGACAAAAAAAAAAATGTTTTGTTCTTGGTATTTTTTTTAATTGAAACTTTCTTGTAGCTGAAATTCTCCATATTGAAATTAATCTCCATATTGAATTTCCTCGGTGTTTAGAACCGAATAATTTATTAATCGACACACAAAGGTTTTGGGTAAATATACACGTTATTATTCAAAATAAATATTAATGTACACAGAAATTTCTTTTTTTTTTAACAAAATTTGCAATTCATTTAAAACTAAAAATAATAAAAACCATTGTCCCTTCGTTTTATTACAAAGAATTTACATCGTGTCTACGGACTTAGTTGTTGAATATTTTATTAAGTACCTCGAGGTAAATTTGAATAACTGATTTACATTCGTCAATTTATCAATTATAATACTAGGACTCAAAAACAAAAGAACGCCCAGAGTTTAGTGGAAGCTAAGATGAGTACGGTTCAAGAACTCTTGACGGGAGGAGTACATAGAGAAAATATTTTTTTCAACGATTATGTTGTTTGCAGATCATTTTAATAAAATGAACTTTCACCTACGAGGAAGTAAACATTTAAATCAAACTATTGACGGTATTCCTTGAAATGTGTTTTGTCTAAAAAATAATAACTCATTCCTAGGGACATACAACCTGGGCGAGATTATAAGGAGTACACGGTCGCAAACCGTGCGCGGAGACGGCCAGCCCGCGGGCGGGCGGGATGACGTCACGGCCGCTCACGCGCAGGCGGTGCACGCATCCCACGAACCCGACCAGCGTGGGGGCTCCTGATAACCTTTGAAAAGAATAGGATAGGTTTGAAAACAACATTATACATATATTAATATTAAATATGAATTATATCCGCCATACTTCGTAACATTCGCCGGCGGGTGGCCGATATGTATGTAAGGATCCACGTCGAGTGAACTCATGCGGCCGCGAGCCGTCCCTCTGACGGTATAAGACTCCACTTTTAACATGGCATCCTTTTTATATCTTCTCGCGGATATTTTCGACTTCGTATCAACTTTTAGTTTACCAGAGCGTAATTCCAAAGGGCCATTGCCTGCGTCCCAGCGCAGCACAGCCCTGTCCCGGACGAGCCCGAGCCACAAGTAGTCCCGCAGGCCGGCGGCGCTGAGCAGCGCCCCGGTCCCGCACGCCGCCGACACCTCGGCCCAGATGTCGAACCGTCGAGCGGCCAGCCTCGCGGGGGCCGTGAGCCGCGCCCGCCCGTCGAACAAGGGCGATGAGTATATTTCGTTTTCGTTTTCCTCGATGTATTCTTCATATATTGGATAATTTTCTTCAACCTCATCGGTTATGTACGGCTCTTCTTCCGATTCACTTTCGAAATTGGTTTCAATTTTGGGTGTGTTTTTATTACAATTGCTTCCTTCTTTACTCTCCTTCGACGTAATAGACGATAAATGTATTTTTTCTGCGAATCAACGAAGATATAGAGGACAAGACATCGATATATATTTATATAAGACTACAATTAGTGCGCTCTACAAGAACTAGCCTATATCTAGCGATAATCAACTGGCGGTAGAATGTCATTACAAGTGAGGTCGGGTTCGGGACTGTCAGGGTTGCCGCTGTCGCTGGTGTCCACTGAAGCGTCCGTGAGCTGGATGTAATTAGTTTGATATGTGCGTTCAGACTCTGAGTTTTCTTTTTGGGTTTTACGTGAGAGGTTCGAGCGAGAGTCAGTCGAGCGACTACCTCGTCCGACCGTCGGAGTATCTTCCCCGCAGGGTCCAAACGCTTGGAGCACTATGTCAGATTGCGTCCGACACGAATGAGTCCTGAGGTGACAGGTGGAGGAGTAGGTCCGTCCGTCGCTGCCGCACACGGACGGCCCCTCAGTGGCAGAGCACTCTGCGGGGTTGCACTCGCAAGTAGCCAGACCGCTGCGGATGGCGCAGTAGGCTCCGAAGTAACAAGCCATACGATCACAGTCCGTGGCCGGCAGTTGGGTTGACTCCGCTGTTGAAAAATACTACATTTAATTTAATTACAAACTTTGAAGTTTAAACCAGTTAATGAACCAGCTCCTAGCTCCTACTACCAGCAGCTACTATTGTTTACTACTATTATTGATATTGAAATTCATAAATTACCTTTGCTATTTGAAATAAATTATTCTTTAATTTTGTATCCATCTTTGGGGAAAGATAAAGATATGTAACGACTTATCTTTTCGTATATTATAAAACTGTACGGTGTACAGTTTAAGCTTACATGCCTCTCCTTTGAATCGTTAAGAGCATACTCACGATCAAAACAGCCGTTAGGGCCCAACGTGTGCTCGTGGTTGGAGCACACTGTGCACTTTTGTCCTTGTATCCCGGGCTTGCAGACACACCGGCCCGTCATCTGCTCGCAGTCCTCACGAACTGATCCAAAAGCCGAACATCCACATGCTGGTATCAAAAATTACCTCGATTTAGAAAAAAGTTCTCAAATAAAAGTACGTGCATGTGCAAATCATTTACGTGCAACGTCTCTTTCGATTATAAATATTTATTTTTCTATTTTCGGTTTCAGTATGTATGTATGTGTATCTTTGCATAAATAATGGGTTTTCTTTTCACGTCTCTTTTACGTTTTTACTTTATTTTGAACAATAAAGAGATCGATTTTGTAGGTCAAAAATCTGAATCATAAAAACAAGTAACAAGTACCATAGCTCGTCGTCTGGTGGGGACGAGGATGATCTCACAGAAGTTTGATCATTTTTACATACTGTATTTATTCAATATTTTAATTAACACAACATGGCTAACATTTTATAGATATTTTCAAATATATGTAGGTACTTATTTTTTCAGAAACCATAGATTATTTAGCAAAATATTAAATTAAAATAGTAAAAGCGCAATATTATAGTTCATCTTTTTCACATTATGAGATATTCTGATCGAACATTGGTCTGTCGGTGTTTTAATTAACATAAAGTAACCATAGCTTAAAGCTGTTATACTGTTATTAAAAACATTGGTTAAATTATCTTCCAAATCTAAATTAAGTGAAAAGACGAAAACTGTTTGTTTTTTTTATGAATGCGCAGAACTTTTTCACATCTAATACACGAATAGTGCCGAGAACTGTTGTAAAGAAATGCATATTATGATAGTACGCTCACTCACAAACAACCTACACCTATAATACATATATATATTTCTGGACCATTCCTTTAGGATAACTCTCGGCCACATACCCCAAAACAGACATAAATAAACTTCCATTAAAATACCTAAAAAATCTATTATTGCCGCTTCGATTTTGAAAACTTCCATTTTAATTTTATTTATCTATTATTCACACTTTCCTACAAAACAAAACATTACTGAAATGATGGACAAAACTTAGGTTTTAATTAACTATTATTTACACTTGCGTGTACTAGTGCACGTGTGCGTGTACTAGTGTACGTGTATGTGTACTAGTGTGCGTGTACTAGTGTACGTGTATGTGTACTAGTGTACGTGTATGTGTACTAGTGTACGTGTGCGTGTACTAGTGTACGTGTATGTGTACTAGTGTACGTGTATGTGTACTAGTGTACGTGTATGTGTACTAGTGTACGTGTATGTGTACTAGTGTACGTGTATGTGTACTAGTGTACGTGTATGTGTACTAGTGTACGTGTATGTGTACTAGTGTACGTGTATGTGTACTAGTGTACGTGTATGTGTACTAGTGTACGTGTATGTGTACTAGTGTACGTGTGCGCGTACTAGTGTACGTGTATGTGTACTAGTGTACGTGTATGTGCACTAGTGTACGTGTATGTGTACTAGTGTACGTGTATGTGTACTAGTGTACGTGTATGTGTACTAGTGTACGTGTATGTGTACTAGTGTACGTGTGCGTGTACTAGTGTACGTGTATGTGTACTAGTGTACGTGTACACACGTAAGAAGTGAAACTTCTTTACCGCATAATTTTTAGAAAAATGGACTACTATATGCAATTTACAGAAATTGGTTAAAGAAACCTACATTGGATAAAGTTTAAACAAAAGGCGTTTATTATCAAGTCATATAAATAATACAATTATTTCATTTTACCTCATTGCTACTAAGATTATTATAGCATTTCATTAATTGTAAGAGAATTATTACAATAGTCGTTATCGTAATTATATAATTTGGTAATGAATGTCTCATGTTATTGAAATATGAAATATATGGTTTACATTCCACGGACCGGACAGACCGAGTAAAAACTCTATCAATTATAGCCGGATGGAATTGTAGGACTGTTTTTCATGAATAAATTCAATATATCTTTAAGACATTCAACTAACTTCAAATATTTTTCTGATGCGAAATTGATATTAAAATCTCCACTTAAAATCATTGGTATTTTATCATTATTGTTACAGAGCAAAGAGGCACCGTCTCTCGTGTACGGCGACAATTAATTATAAATTGAATAATATCATCTAACTTCTGATTAGGAAATATATATATATAAAGCAACAATCAAAACCCTCATCCCATTTTCCATTTTGCATTGAGTCATACCAACCAACTGCTGACACTAGTGACCCATGAAAAAAATTACTCCCAACCGTCGATAAAGAAGTTTTACTTCAAAAAAATATACTTTTTCTGTATAAAACGACAATTTGTTAGGTAATAACCTAAAGACTAATTCATAATCTAAAAAGACAATATTTCTAGTACATGTACTAATCTACTAATATCTTCTTCGGCCCATCCTTCATGTGACAGTGACTGCTCACATCACACATAACGGTACTCACGTATGCACCCAGCGTGTCCAGTCCCGATCCTCGGCAGGCCCCAGTAGCCAGGCTCGCAGCGGTCGCACTTGTCTCCCCCCACCCCGGGCCTGCAGCGGCACAGCCCGCCGTCGCACACGTCGGAGACGGAGCCCAGGCGGTGGCAGCCGCACTGCGAGGGGCAGCCGGCCCCGCCCGCCCCGCGAGCCGCCGTCACCCCGTCCCCGCAACAACCGTACCACGACTCTTGACAGTCTTTCTTTTCTGTGACCACTTTATCTAGTAAAGAACAAGCAAGAAAACAAAAAGAACTTATAATATTTGTAGGAAGCAGCAGACAGCATTGATATGCGTGTCGGACTAAAGTTTTTAATATATTCGAGCAAATGAGTAAGAGACCTAATACTGAATGATACCCAACGAGCGCTGTCAGCACCACCGACACCAGCGAAGTGCCGGTAGTGGTTTTTACACTAAGTTGAATTTGGTCAAAGTGAAAGAGAATAGTGGAGTGGAGTGGAGTGGAGAACAATCATACCTATTGAATTTATTGACGCATTGCAAACTATTTATTGTGATGGATATTCTTCATTAAATTCATTCTATTGACTCTTTCGGGTAATGGGATTAAAATACAAAATATAACTATGTCTAAACTTACATAATACTGATAAGACTCAAATATAAAGTAATATTTACTGACCTCAAATTCAAATGTAAACAATTAAATGCGTCGGACAAGAAACGACGACGGTTGAATTAGTAATACAATAACAACGATACAAACTTAGTGCTTTTATTAGGAGGTCACTCACACCATGGACGTCTAAAAGCAAATCAATTAAGCTCATAAAATTCAAACTAACTATTACGACGACATACCACAGAACAATGTTGTCAGCGGCGACGTCGTATTTAATCTCGCTTTAAGCCCCTCCTCATAAATTTGCACCGGGTACAGCTATTTCCTTCATATATTTGGAGTATTTATTGAAATGAACAACACTGGTACTGATAGTGTCCGTCAGGTTCACAATCTCACCCCTCCTACAGCAGCGCGCGGTCTTGGCAGTGTGTCGGCAGTAGCTGGCGGGCGGGCAGTCAGTGCGAGCGGGGCCCCCGCCGCAGTCCAGCGGACGACCCTCGACGTCTGTGACAGGCTCATCGTCGCCACACGGCCGGAACTAACAAAAAAAAATAAACTTCAAACTTTACCTAAAGTTAAAACTATTGAAAAAGCGTTTTTAAAATATTATAGAAGTTTATTGTATACTGGATATCGAAATTTTATATGATCACATCATGTAAGGCAAGTAGATAAAATTGACGACACAGTTTTTATTTAAATATTTCTTATTCATCACATGTCCAATTTGTGACCTATTATTATAAAAATGCTATTCTATAGACAATTAGGCCAACGCAATTCCGCAAATGTCATGGTGGTCATTCGCCAGTAAAACATTTCCGAACCTCGAGACCCCTACACAGCGCTAGAGGTCGCAGGCGCAGGTCGTCCTGGCGGCGGCAGGCCTCCAGCTTCATATGGCACAGCGTGGGGTACATGCGCAGGTCGGACGCACACACCGGAGCCGACGCGGCCGCCGCCGCCACCGCGCAGTCGAACAGACAAGCACAGCGGGGCTGACCGCTACCTAGACACATCACACTTGTAGGGTGGACCGGGGAGGCTGACCGCTACCTAGACACATCACACTTGTAGGGTGGGACGGGGAGGCTGACCGCCACCTAGACACATCACACTTGTAGGGTGGACCGGGGAGGCTGACCGCTACCTAGACACATCACACTTGTAGGGTGGGACGGGGAGGCTGACCGCTACCTAGACACATCACACTTGTAGGGTGGGACGGGGAGGCTGACCGCCGCCTAGACACATCACACTTGTAGGGTGGGACGGGGAGGCTGACCGCCACCTAGACACATCACACTTGTATGGTGGGACGGGGAGGCTGACCGCCACCTAGACACATCACACTTGTAGGGTGGACCGGGGAGGCTGACCGCCACCTAGACACATCACACTTGTAGGGTGGGACGGGGAGGCTGACCGCCACCTAGACACATCACACTTGTAGGGTGGGACGGGGAGGCTGACCGCCACCTAGACACATCACACTTGTAGGGTGGGACGGGGAGGCTGACCGCCACCTAGACACATCACACTTGTAGGGTGGGACGGGGAGGCTGACCGCCACCTAGACACATCACACTTGTAGGGTGGGACGGGGAGGCTGACCGCCACCTAGACACATCACACTTGTAGGGTGGGACGGGGAGGCTGACCGCCACCTAGACACATCACACTTGTAGGGTGGGACGGGGAGGCTGACCGCCACCTAGACACATCACACTTGTAGGGTGGGACGGGGAGGCTGACCGCCACCTAGACACATCACACTTGTAGGGTGGGACGGGGAGGCTGACCGCCACCTAGACACATCACACTTGTAGGGTGGGACGGGGAGGCTGACCGCCACCTAGACACATCACACTTGTAGGGTGGGACGGGGAGGCTGACCGCCACCTAGACACATCACACTTGTAGGGTGGGACGGGGAGGCTGACCGCCACCTAGACACATCACACTTGTAGGGTGGGACGGGGAGGCTGACCGCCACCTAGACACATCACACTTGTAGGGTGGGACGGGGAGGCTGACCGCCACCTAGACACATCACACTTGTAGGGTGGGACGGGGAGGCTGACCGCCACCTAGACACATCACACTTGTAGGGTGGACCGGGGAGGCTGACCGCCACCTAGACACATCACACTTGGGTTAAGATCTTTTAAGCTAAAGGTCTAGGATATTGGAAAGTGGATAAAGCAGAAACTTTCTTCATTAAGGAAATAGATGAGCCAAACGGTATCAGTGACTACCAATTAGAAATATTATTTACAAATATAATTATAGCAATATATTTTTTCATTCATAATTGGTAGTGATGTACAAATACTTAAATATCTAAGTACAGGTACAAATATATTAAATAACCATTATTAAGACTGGTTAATAATGGCTATTAGGTCACAAAACGTTGTCTAATAAGTATAGAAAATACCAATCCACGAGATACTTATTCTTCATAAAAAACACGATTGTTATGTTTCGTTTGGTTTAATATTTTCTTAATATTCCAATACTTTGTACGTAAATTGATGACGTCAGTGTCTGTTAAGTTCATGGTTACCGTCGACGGCGCACGTGGCGTCGTACGCGCAGTGCACGCGCGCGCACGCCGCCGTGCCGCCGGCGCCGTCCGCGGGCCCCGTGCCGTGCGCCTCACTGTCCTGTTCGACTTTGGACGATTTGTTGAATCCTACAATACATTAATATATGCTACTATAATATAATGCTAATGATATAAGGTGTTGTGTTGATAAATATTCATAGAATATATAATTTCCCTTGTTTATCTTATACTTTACCGTCGTCGTCGGGAGCGGGGGCGCAGTCCCCGTAGTGGGCCAGCAGCGGGCCCGGCTCCCCGCGGGCCGTGGCCTGGCAGGCGGCCCTGTGCAGCGCGCACTCGTTGGGGAAGGAGCGGCGCGTGTCCGAGCACACGGGCTGGCGCGGGGCGTCGGCGCAGCTGGCGCAGGCGCACTGGCCGCGCGAGCACCACAGGCCGGGCGGGCAGCTCACGTTGCCGCACGATTCTATTACACAGTTGGCTCGCGTGTACTCTAACAGTACTAGTACACTACCATACATTACCTACAGATCTTTGTAAAAGGAACCGTCTGATTAAATTGTACGCAATGTATTTGAGAGAAGTGAGGACATGTTAATTCTCAATCCATCGCTCACCACAAGAGCCCATATGTTGAACGTGGAGTCCCTTCTTGTCCCGGCACGCTATATCGCGAAGTGCGCAGACGCTGCTGTAAGTATTGTTGTCATTACCGCAAATTTCTTCAGTTTCCTATAATTTGTTGAGATTACATTGATTAAATGGCTCGGGTCACCTCGGGCTTCCACAAATTAGTTTTTTACTCACAGTTCCCTCCTCACAATGTTTCGGACAGACGCAGCTCGCCTCGGAAACACCATCACTTTCACAAACAGCATAGTATTCGCACTTTTTGTTTTCGCATCCATCTGTTAATGTATTATTACATATCGATCATTTGACTTTAACCAATGACCGCTGGTCGTATCGCAGTTGAACGCGGCTCACTGCAGGGTCCGTCGTAGAGCACGCGGACGCGGCGGCGGTGGCGGCAGGCCTCCAGCTGCAGCTTGCACCTGTTCCCGTAGGAGATGCCGTCGGAGCCGCACACGGGCGCGAACTCGTTGGAGCACCGCGCGCAGCGACACACGCCGCGCTCGCCCGCCGACACGCACTCGCCGCCGTGCGGACACACCCGGCCTGCGCACGCGCCGCTCGACCCTACCCGTTGTAATCACATTATAGGAACAGACTATCAGAAGTGGTTTTAATAAAATACCATATTTATCCAGCAATGCTTTCATTCGTGTTTGAATCGATGTTTCGGTATTTCCAGTCACACAGTTTGACATGGGCGTACCACACGCTCCGGCATGAAGGACCGTCAGCTCGCGACCCAGCAGGCAGCCCGCGCGCCGCAGCTCGCAGTGGCTGTCGTGCGTGCGGGCGTCCGAGCCGCACACCGGCCGCAGCACCGCCTCGCACGCCGGCGGGCACGCGCACACCGCGCCGCTACCCTCCACGCGGCACTCCGCGCCGTGCCGGCATTCTACCTCCGCACACGGGTTCACGCCTGCAATTAACTGTTCATTATTCCACCTCGAGCAACCATCGACACGGATCTTCAAATTATTCCCGTGGCAGAATACGTTATTTCCTCGGTTCCACACCTCCATTATTATATGTAAATAAGTTAACTTTACAAAAATAGTCAAATTTCAAACAGGCAATTATTTATTACTATGAAACAACGCTACGAATTCACAAAAAACAAAATTGAAGTTAAAAGTCTTTAAACGAATAGTGAATAGCTTTTATTATATATTTAAGTACAATCGCTCTACTTACCTGAACTACACTGACCCTTGAAAATTATTTTTAGCTGTTTTCTAGCGCGGCATGATTCTCTGTGCATTTGACATTCGTTAGAATAAGTTTTTCCATCAGATGCGCAGACTGGTGAGAACTCGAGAGGACAGGCCTCGGCACATCTACAGGAAGGTTGACGTCGATCGTCTAGTTGGCAAATTTCTGGATCTGGGCAGGTGACTCCCGCGCAGGGATCTACAATTTATATTTTTGGTACGATCATCTTTTAAAGAAATAGTCATTGATCTTTCAAATATTTCCAAAATGTACGTACCACATTTACCATGATATTTAAAAGTTATATTTGTGTTGCTGTCACAGGCAGCTCGTCGCATTTCGCAAGTACCGGGGTAGTCCCTGGCATCGCTAGCGCAAAGCGGACGAGACCCTTCATGATCCCCATAACTGGGACAGGAAGACGGACATTCACAGTTGTAACCCTTCCCGTCCGCAGTGGAGCGGCAGAGTTCCCCCGGGCCGCAAGTTACGCCGCGACACGGATCCGGCACGTCTGCCACAACATGTACATCAATTAACTGCAACAATGAAAAGTCAATCTGCGACAAGAACTTTGTATTGTTTTTTAATTATCTTTTAATAAATATAATAAAGTCAAATTTGTTCGAGAATAACAATTTGAAGAGAGTTGTTACAAATGGAATGTATTCATAATTTAATATGTATCTATATAAATTTGTTAGCACACGGAATAGAAAATCAACTTATTGTGTACCATTACATGATATTATACATTTGCAACATACCTCCCGTAATGTATAAAATATGAAAATATTGATGTTGTGCCATTTTCATATTTAAACTTTCGTGAACGTATTCACGCAGAATTTAATCGGAATTTGCCCGACTAGTTCCGATTGTTTTCGAGCTCTAAGCGTGTCGGACTCGTGACATGAACTCAGTTCACGAGAGCTCATGAATAAGAACCCATTCCGATTTAATTCTGCGTGAATACAGCCGGGTAAATATAATAATATTAATGTTAGGGTGTATAATTACTTATTTATTTAGAACTCACCACTGGGGAAAATATAGCACCCTAAAGCACTAGATATTAGTAAGACAATCGTATTGGGCAGAGCCAGCATGGTCACGCTGGTACCACAGCAATTTACCGCTATTCATAATCCATCCGCACACGTATTTTGAAAAATAACTAGAATGTAAATAAACAAGTACATATTAGATATAAAAATATTCATGACTTTAATAGCCTCTTCGACGCCACCAATACATTCACAGCTGACAAAAAAAAATGTAAAAACATGTTTTAAGTTTTATTAAAACATGACTTATTTTTAATAAAATGTAATTCAATATATTATTTTTGAAATTGTGGTTTTAAGTATATTATATCCAAATCAATAAATTCTCACGTTATCTGTACTACGGCACGGCTAATGTAATTAGTAACAATTTACCTTTATCGACTTACCATTTCAAGTTTGAACCTTGATAACCCCCAATCAAATTGTCAAAAATTAAAACACTATATAAAACCTTTTATTTTATTTTATTTTAATGATAACGTTTGTGTACATTTTATAACTTGTAACCATGTATTGGCATGAATTTACGTCTGAAGAATGAAACCAGAAACCCCTCAGGCTCTTTCGCTAGGGACATGCGCAGTTGTACCCAGGGCATTCATAGAACATTTCATAATCCTTATATAAGTACGTCAGCATTTAATAAGATTTCATAATTACCTAGCCTAACACAAGGTGATAATGTGACTTTCCAAAAATATGTTTCAAAAGGTAACGAATTTAATTTTTTAATTATCTAGATAGCAAAACAATAATTATTTTAATGTAGATTTAAATTGTCTCAATTGCTACCATGCTAATATAATTTGGCTAATATATCCACCAGAATCTCATTATAGATTTTTTGACAAGACTATAATCCTATTGCTGATTATTATTGAAATATATATATATACATATACTAATGAATTGAAATATATATAATAAGTATACTTATATACTTGTATATCTTGGTTTCATACCAAGAACTTTGATCGGACTCCATCTGAGTCATCTACAGAAGCGTGTCACATGGACATGAAAAATAAGATAACATTTAAGAATTACTCGTTTGTTTTATAGATAATATCATAGAAAAGTATCCTAATTGATAGCTGCAAAAAACCTGAACACCCACTCAATTTCATAAAAATTGATCCAGTTGTTTTATTTTTGGCGTCTTACCTGGCCCGCCCCTTTTACTCCTTACACTAAAATCAAACAACCTTCTTATTACAAACGCCTGCAAAACTATATTTAATTTATAATCGTTTTCGTAAAGTTCTGCCAAATCAACAAAAAAATCAAAATTCGCTAGGTGTCAACGGTGAAAAATTTAATTATAGGTACCCATTAATAATTTTAAAATGCATACCCTATATATGTTGTGGAATGCTCACAATGAAGAGATTTTTATAAAACGCTACAAAGATTTTCATATCGTCGGACCGTCGAAAAAATAGAGGATATGTCGGACCATGTAGGTATTTATAAAACGATTTCGACTAGATAAGCCGACTTTTGTATCTCTTGTACATGAGCTGAGGACCAAGACAAATATTAAGGGGTCCAATGAGACCCTATTGGATGTAAAGGTAAGAAAATGAAAATTTATTTGAGTGCTTATAAAACCTTTAACAAATTAAATTAAAATTTGTAATTTCATTTCTTTCTTGAAATTTCTTCTTTTTAGGTTTGGTGTGCTCTGAGTTAGGTAGCCACAGGATCCTACCAAAGAGTAATAGAAGTCAGCAACCGCCTACCTCAGCAGACAGCAAGTCGCTGCATTAGTCAGGTGGTTGATTCATTTAACCACCCTAATATTAGAGCAAAATGAATAGTTTTTCCAAAGGCGAGATAGGACAGAGGTGGCAAAAAAACAATGAATGAATTATTTATAATTGTTTGTATATATATATATATATACAAGTTTCTTTTTTTATTGTAAGCAATTGTTAAATATAATTAATAAAGCAACTGTAAGTTTATCCATTTTTTATTTCTTTTAAGAAATACCCATACGGAAAATTCATCAAAACTTAAACAATAAATAATATAAGTTCTAATATAATCTATAAATAAATATCTTTGTTTGTATTCGCCGCAGTCTTCGCCGCCGTTCATGCAGTTGGCCAACATGTTCATGCCAACGGTAAAGGGCTACTTATACGGCGCCTTCCCCGGGGCCCTGGTCTTGTTGGAGTACTAGTTAATTGGAAATTTGGTGGTGTAGAAACTTGTGGTCGAGGAGTAGTATTTTAGGAGATAGGAGGCAGTATGGCAGAAGGTTCCAGGTTTCCTATAGCATCATTAGATTGTTTCAAACCAACATTTTGTATTTTACTTAATATTATCTTATTAACATACACTTGTACTTCAGAGGTCTCTTGCAGGTCTTCGTCACTCGTCGTTGTAACCCGTTGTGTACACACTGAACTCACCTTGACACTTAACACTAAAAGACCTCTGAAGACATCACTACATCTTTCCCCCCACCGCCACCGCCCCACCTTCGCGTCGGACCCAGAGAGCTGCGGCACGCTCAGACCTTATCATTAAGGACCCCGAATGGGTTCGAAAGTTTAAATATAAATACCTCTACTCTCAGATCAGGCCATCGACCTATTTGTAATATTATAACGATAATAAACAAAAATGAATTAGAAGAAAAACTCTTTCTACATGGCATCAAATATAAAATGACCTGATAAATATCAATAAACACCTCTTATCGTCATACATTTTTTCTGCCAGGTTTTGTAATGTATAAATGTAATTTTATACATTTTCCTTACAAGTCCTCGTTATGACATGTAATTTATCGATGGTAATTAGTGATCTTTACAAGCTACCCTTTAAGATATAGACAATGAGGTCTTGGGCATGTAGTATTCTATTTCGTTTGCGGATGTACCTATCGGTGGCTGAGCTCGCCCATCGCTCAATGCCGAGCGTGGTCATGCTGAAAAGCTAAAACATCCGGCATATGTTACGTGGGCTGATGGTCGAGACCGCAAAGCTCCGAAGTGTAAGTTCCAAGAAGAGCGCTTTTAACCAAGCTATTAAGTCCTATTAAACGTGCAGCCAATGCCTAAAAAAGGCAGCTGTGCCGATCCAGAAATTTATAGACCGATTCCAATCACCTCCACACTCGCAAGATGTGGAGATGATTCAAATATAAGCCTTTTAGCATACCTACAAGATAAGTCTCCTCGGTGACCGACAATACGGGTTTCACCGAAATAGGACCTTTTAGTGTATGCTATACACGGTTTAAGTATGGCCTTGGAGAGGAATGGAAACGTGGTGGCTGTCTCTCGACGTCTCTAAGGTACTTGACAGGGTCTGGCATGCGAGCCTTTTAAATAAGCTTTCAGCATTTGGTATATCCTCTGGTAAGATCGACTAGGTAACGGGCTTCCTGAAGAATGTCATCTTGCAACTCTGAACTCAATTGAGAAGAGAGCTAAGAGGCTTATTGGCGATCCTGAGTTGGTTGACGCTTAAGTCCATAGCCTCGAACACAGACGTTTAGTCCGGAGCGTATTCTATAGGATACATTGTGGTGAGTGCTCAGCAATTACATGACATACGACGATGACATTCCGGCATACGACGAGCATCCATCCTTTTGTAGTGGACATTCCACCTGTTCGTACGAAACGCTTTGCTTCGTCTTTTTATTTAGTACAGCGAAGGACACAAGGAATCTAAGCATATAAAGTGTTTTAGAAATATAGTACGGATTTATAGCAGATTACAATTATTGATCTCTAATGCATTTGATACATACTATAGGGGTGGAGGTGAGAGGCAAGGAGAACCATCTCTGGCTAACTGGCCATTCAACTAGCCTCTCAACTGAGTGATAATAGTTTCTAGTATCAACAATGGCGCTGGCGTAGGATTAATATTAAATTATTTTATTAATTAAATAAGTTAGTTAATTGGTAATTTAATAAATAACCAAAGACTTAATTATTTATTAAAGTGTCTTCAGACTATAAAAATGTGCGGATCAACAAAGTGGAAAAGTGTTTTCACTTTTCCTTTAAAATAGAATGTTATAATGATAGCAAAATGCAGAAATGCAATAACGAGGAGTCAGGAGAGGATAGACATTCAGAGAAGTAATAAATAAATTGAAGGCAACTTTAATAATATGTTTATTACCACGGCGTACACCAGTGAGATGCTTTCACTCGTATTACACTCAATTTCATGTAACAGAGAATAAGACTTCACATAATATGTATAAAAATAGGACTGTATGAGTCCTACCAGGACTCGAAATGCATGTATAATGAGGAAGGACACGAGTCGAGGCGCCGCGCGCTGTCGGCGGCTTGCGCGTCATTTCAATAGTTCTGCATGTCGTCTACTAATAGCTTCATTTTGTACAACGTCCTTAATACAATGAATTACGCATATACCAGTTACTACATACGCATACTTTATATTAATATCACCTGTGTCTGTCAAACTAAATACCTTAGTCGATGAATGTAATAAATAGGAAATTAAGAAATAGCAGATTAGAGGACTATTTATATTTACCGGTAAAATTGGCAACAAAATTGAAACAATATAAAAAAATAATGTTATTTGTCTAAAATCTGTACACTAACAAATAATCGGACTCGGAAATAAATAAATTTACTATACAGTCTCACTTACAAAACACAGTCGCAACATGAACCAGTGTCTGGCGCTAGTCACTCGATAGAACACGCACTGTCTGTCACTGGCGCTGGGGGGGGCGCTGGGGGGGGCGCTAGGTGGGCGGGGCGCGGCGGTCGTAGTCGCGGCGGTACACCTCGCGCTCGTAGTCGCGCTCCTCGTAGGGGTACTCGGGCTGCGCGTACCGCCAGTCGTCGGAGTAGGCGCGCACGGGCGGGAAGCCCATGCCGCTCGCCATGGCGGCGCCCTCGTAGTACCCGCCGTACGGGCCTCCGCCCATCGCCGCGTACCCTCCAAATCTGTTAAAGACACACGATCGTAACAGAGCGGTCGGAGGAAATCCGTTTATACGTATGAAACAATTAGATAATTAAACGTTCTCACCGCCTCTTGTCGTGTGTTCTT
The DNA here is from genome assembly GCA_963555665.1 of Dircenna loreta. Taxonomy (NCBI): domain Eukaryota; kingdom Metazoa; phylum Arthropoda; class Insecta; order Lepidoptera; family Nymphalidae; genus Dircenna; species Dircenna loreta. The sequence goes on along the minus strand of OY743093.1, from coordinate 7,971,181 downwards.
GAGCTGCGGTCGCCGCCGCGGTACTGGCGCGGGCCGGGGTAGGCGGGCGGCGTCCAGGCGGGGTGCGCGGCGTGCGCGGGGTGCGCGGGGTGCGCGGCGTGCTCGGCGTGCGCGTGCGTGGCGTAGGGCGGCCTCACGCGCGGTTGCCCCCCGCCCCCGCTGTCCCGCCGCGTCCGGGACCGCTCCCGGTCGCGCTCTCGATCCCGGTCCCGGTCCCTGTCCCGCTCCCGGTCCCGGTCGCGGTCCCGCTCGCGGTCGCGATCTCGGTCTCGATCCCGCTCCCGCTCCCGGTCTCGGTCCCGCTCCGTCCGGCTCCGCTCTCTGTACATCAAAGTGTCCCGCTTCACGCTTTCGTCCCTATCTCTGCGATCCTTGTGCTTGTGTTTATGTCTGCAGGTATGGAAGAAGCGATATGGTGACATGAGCGGAGGAGGTTAGCGGTGATATTAGTTGTGAAAAAACATGTTAGGCAAATGAAATAACAGAAGCGTGGAGTGAGTGCTCGTTAGCGCGGTGTCTGCGCCCGCCGCCGTGATGGCGCGACTGATATTTACCTCTCGTGACGTTTATTTTCAGTTGGCTCCGGATCACACTCTCCCTCTTCAAGTTTCCTCTTGACTCCCGTCGCATGGGGAATCTTATCATTAGTCTTATCCAATTTTTCCTTTTCCACTCTCTGTCTCTTGTCTCTACGGTCACTCTCGTTATGCTTACTCTCTTTCTTATGTGACTTTACATGATTGTTTAAATTATTTAAATTGTTCTTCACGTTGGACTAAAATTATTAATTTATTAATAATTAAACTAAAATATACAAATCTCAATCATTTCATTTTTCTACATATGTTTGATGACACTCACCTTGTTTTCTTTATGTTTTCCGTCTTTCTTGCCATCACTCTTCTTGAGGCCATATTTATACAACCTATACAATTGCTTGGCGTCAAAATTTGTAAATTTAGATACAAAATACCAGAGATTACTTCTCCACTCTACTTTCTTTTCAGGATCTGGATATTCAGATAGACATATATCTATTTGGTTGCCTATTTGAGTAAGGAAAGCCCTTGTTTTCGTCAATTGCTCTGTGTCGGACAGCGTGTGGTCTGGATTGTCCAGTGCACGCAGCGCTTTTTTGACCGGCCTCATTTTTTCTTTACACTGCAATTACATCATATTAATAGACACCACGGCTACTGACGAGGTACATCATGTTAATGGACACCACGGCTACTGACGAGGTACATTATGTTAATGGACACTACGGCTACTGACGAGGTACATCATGTTAATGGACACCACGGCTACTGACGAGGTACATTATGTTAATGGACACTACGGCTACTGACGAGGTACATCATGTTAATGGACACCACGGCTACTGACGAGGTACATTATGTTAATGGACACTACGGCTACTGACGAGGTACATTATGTTAATGGACACTACGGCTACTGACGAGGTACATCATGTTAATGGACACCACGGCTACTGACAGGGTACATCATGTTAATGGACACCACGGCTACTGACGAGGTACATTATGTTAATGGACACTACGGCTACTGACGAGGTACATCATGTTAATGGACACCACAGTTACTGACGAGGTACATTATGTTAATGGACACTACGGCTACTGACGAGGTACATTATGTTAATGGACACTACGGCTACTGACGAGGTACATCATGTTAATGGACACCACGGCTACTGACAGGGTACATCATGTTAATGGACACCACGGCTACTGACGAGGTACATTATGTTAATGGACACTACGGCTACTGACGAGGTACATCATGTTAATGGACACCACGGCTACTGACGAGGTACATCATGTTAATGGACACCACGGCTACTGACGAGGTACATTATGTTAATGGACACGACGGCTACTGACGAGGTACATTATGTTAATGGACACTACGGCTACTGACGAGGTACATCATGTTAATGGACACCACGGCTACTGACAGGGTACATCATGTTAATGGACACCACGGCTACTGACGAGGTACATTATGTTAATGGACACTACGGCTACTGACGAGGTACATCATGTTAATGGACACCACGGCTACTGACAGGGTACATCATGTTAATGGACACCACGGCCACTGACAGGGTACATCATGTTAATGGACACCACGGCTACTGACAGGGTACATCATGTTAATGGACACCGTGGCTACTGACAGGGTACACCATGTTAATGGACACCACGGCTACTGACAGGGTACATCATGTTAATGGACACCGTGGCTACTGACAGGGAACACCATGTTAATGGACACCACGGCTACTGACAGGGTACATCATGTTAATGGACACCACGGCTACTGACAGGGTACATCATGTTAATGGACACCACGGCTACTGACAGGGTACATCATGTTAATGGACACCGTGGCTACTGACAGGGTACACCATGTTAATGGACACCACGGCTACTGACAGGGTACATCATGTTAATGGACACCACGGCTACTGACAGGGTACATCATGTTAATGGACACCACGGCTACTGACAGGGTACACCATGTTAATGGACACCACGGCTACTGACAGGGTACATCATGTTAATGGACACCACGGCTACTGACAGGGTACATCATGTTAATGGACACCACGGCTACTGACAGGGTACATCATGTTAATGGACACCGTGGCTACTGACAGGGTACACCATGTTAATGGACACCACGGCTACTGACAGGGTACACCATGTTAATGGACACCACGGCTACTGACAGGGTACATCATGTTAATGGACACCACGGCTACTGACAGGGTACATCATGTTAATGGACACCACGGCTACTGATAGGATACATCATGTTAATGGACACCACGGCTACTGACGAGGTCCTTACCTCTTCGAACACTGAAGGGTCCAGGTCCCCGAGTACTTCTAAAGCTCTCGGCTCATTGTTAGCAGTGAAATGCATAGGCCCGGCTGGCTTTTTTCTTCCTTTCACTTTATCGTTTTTTTGACGATCTTTACCATCTTTCTTTGTGCGCTTTCTATCTTTTTCTTTCCTATCGTTCGATGTTTCATCATGCGTTAATAAATCGTCCACCTTCAACTTGCTCTACAAATTTATACAAAATAATATTTATTTATCTATAAAAAGGCTTTGTAATAGTGAGAGTAACTCGGTAAAATAAAATAATAATAATAATATTTTATGATCAATGTCGGTACCTAGGAGAGGTTAGTTTAATGTGAATAGTAGGTCAGTACAATGTCGTTAATTTATAAACATACCTTATCATTTTTATCAGCTTTGGCATTTCTTGTTCTTTTATTTTCATCACCAGTGCTTACATCATCATCAACGGTATCTTTAGTGACAGGTTCTTTGGCCCCCTTCTTCATTCTAGGTTTTCTCTGTTTTTGCTTCCCATTTTTCTGGTCAAGAAGTTTTTTTATAAGTTTTAAGAGGTATTCTGCTCTCGACTGTAAATGCTTTGCTTGCGGCTTTTTATCTTCGTTTGTAAGTATTTTATCACAGATTCCAAAAGATGAGTCCATCTTGATGGCCTCCCATGATCCCATGCCGTATTGATAAATGCCTGCTAATAGTTTGGAGTCGTCTTCTACTTCCCATTCAACATCGAAATTCGCAGGCCTCGTCCTGAAACAAACAAACAGGATTGATAACAAAGACGACGCCACATTCCACTCGAGTGTTGTTTATAACGGACTAACAGAACGACAACGCGACTTTCATTACTTTTCATTTTATCTCTTATATTTAATTAAAGTGTTATATTATTGTTCGTCCGTTTAACATTAAATGTGCACTTTTCTAAACCTATTAAAGGATTATTATAGTTTACTGTTTATTTTATTGTTTGACGATTACAATATGAATTCAATACAAATGGAACTAGCTGTCGTTACCATGACGTATTTTAAATACAACGTAGTAGTACCTGAAATCCAATAGCCATTTTAGTCTTTCCTCTTTAGTTTGCGGCAAGAACTCATCTAAAGGAGCCAGCTCATCTTGGCAAGCGGCCATCGTCTTAGCATTCACCGGCACTCCACCCAGCTTGAAGGTCTTTCTTGCATTCTTCCGACCGTCACCTTGTTCGTCTGAAATGAACGAATGTACACAGTGAATACATCTGGAGCGATATAAAGAGCAATGAAGAGATGAGTGCAAGGGCTCGTACTGGGCGCGTCGGCCGCGTTGTTCAACACGGCTTTGCATCTCTCTTGAAGAATTTCTCCCAACTTCTTAAGATCCGCCAACGGTTTCTCCTGAAGTTCAGCATCACATGCAATACTGTCGAGGTGTTTCAGGGGCGCCGAGAACTTTTTGTAACTTTTTACAAATCTTCGTATCTGAAAACACGTTTCCGCTCTTAGCACACCGCTCCAATTAGGATTCTAACTTTAACTACGTAGTGACTCAGCATGACAGACGGACACGCGGGCTGGCCTGTGTATCAGCATGTGTATTGTATAGCCTGCAGCAGTGCGGCAGTACACTGTCACTTGTAACAATAACAACGGCCGAGTGTAGCTCCAGTACCTCCTGGTCGGTAAAGCCCTTGATCCTCTCCCTGTAGGAGGCGGGAGGGCGGCCCCTCTTGCGCGGTCGGTCGTCGTCTGCGCTGACGTCGGCGTCCGAGGCGTCGCTGTCGTCGCCGTCGCCATCGCCGCCGTCGCCGCCGTCGCCTCCGCTGCGGCCGCGGCGCTTGCGACCGCCTTGCGTTTCAAACAAACAATATTATTGATGACACTCGCTACTCTACCTTTACTATGGAAAGTATTCACATCCACAGAAATCAAAATACATATGGCATCGATATATTAAAAGCTCACCGCCGTCCGTGTTGTTCTGATTGTTTTTTCTTCGGGGCGGTAAGTACAAGTCCTCCATCTCTTTATTCTTCTCCTGTTCCGCTATGGTTTTTCTAACATTTTCCGGTATGATATCATCCTGAAATTATCATAAGATTTATCATTAATATATATTATTTTATTGTCGAGATTTTATTGTAATAGTTGTAAGTATCGCTGACCCAGTCTTTGGTCTCCTCGTCGGCGCCCTCCTTCTTCACTTCCATGACCGCCTTGTCCTCGTCGAATGCAAAACTCGCCACTTTAAAAGCGGAAAGAAGCTCGTCGCCCACCATCGACGGCCCCTCGTCTCTGGTCTCCGCTCGTTGTAAGATTTCATCTATATCACACTGTAATTAAATAATTTACAACCAACACATACACAAATGACATCGGTTCAATTCATCTCAATATATTGAAACTTACGACTGGATCCTCGTCGTTTTCATCATCATCTTTGAACAGCTCCTCTGCTCCAAATTTAAGAATAGCATTGAGGTCTTCCTTGTTAAAAGGGTTATTGGCGTTGGTCCCGGAAGCGTCACGTTTATTAAGAACCGTTCGTCCCGTTGTGTCCATTCTTTGAATAACTAGATGATCGAGTACCATTTTCCTCTTAGCCCTTTCTACAATGTCTTCTTCCACCGACCTGGCGGTCACCAGTCGGTAGATATTGACCTGCGGTGGTAATGAGAGGGCAATATGAATGATTGAAAGCGAAACAGCGTCGTCGGTCACAAGGTCACAGTACCTGATTCTTTTGGCCGATGCGATGAGCGCGCGCCTGGGCCTGGAGGTCGTTCTGTGGGTTCCAGTCGGAGTCGAATATGATGACGGTGTCGGCCGTGGCCAAGTTGATCCCCAGGCCGCCGGCGCGCGTCGACAGCAGGAAGCAGAAGTCTTGAGAGCCTTCCGCGTTGAAGTGATCGAGAGCCTGCTTCCTTATTTCACCTTTTATACTGCCGTCCAGGCGTTGAAACGGGAAATGTCTTCTTTGTAAGTATTCCGCCAAAATATCTAACATTCTGACCATCTGAGAGAAAATGAGCACTCTATGCCCGGTTTCCTTTAGCCTACAGAGCAATTTATCTAAAAGCAGTAGCTTTCCAGAACCTCGCAACAGTTTCTGAAAGAGGAATAATTACCATTATTATTGTCACAGTGACTGAAAACATGTATACTATTATACTATAATATAGCAAGTGTTCATTTTTACCTCGACGGCATCCGTGGTGGCGAGCGACGCTCTGGACTCGAAGTCTTCTGGCTTCGTAAGCAGAGCATGGTTGCAGCACTTTTTGAGTTCTATCACAATATTAATGAAGGTGTTGATGGACCCTTTCACCCCTTTCCTGAGTGCACTATAATTTTTTGTAAGTATCCACTTGTAGTATTGTTTCTGAATGGACGTCATCTCTACTCGTAATATTTGTTCCACTTTGGCAGGTAATGATTTCTCGACGTCTTTTTTCTGCCTTCTTAAAATAAAAGGTTCCAACTGTTTATGAAGCTTTTCATATCCTTTTGTTGCTGCATCTTCATGATCCTTTTCAAATTCTTCCCACGTTTCAAATCTAGAGATAATAAGGTTGAGCTCATTTGAAGTACGAGTTGTTTATTAACTAAATATGTAATTTGTGAACGGTACTTACTTGTATGGCATAATGAAATGAAGCAGAGCCCACAACTCTTTCAGAGAATTCTGTAAAGGTGTCCCGGTGACTAAGAGTCTATGGTTGGTGTCAAACTCCTTCAGCGCTTTGTACAGCAGAGAATCATCATTCTTGAGTCGGTGTGCCTCGTCCACTAACAGACAAGCCCAACTAAATGATCTAAGAAATTGTCTATCTTTCAATAAAATCTCATATGTAGTTAAAATTGCATTGAATTTTAGCCTTTTTGAACTAGAAAAGCTCCATTCAAACTGTCTGATCTGTGGAGTATAATATATATTTTTTTAAAAGATGTATTATTATCATATTAAACAATATGTATTGCGTTTTAACTCACAATATCTCTGCTCACAACATCTCCAATGTACGTCACCACATTGATGTCCGGAGCCCACTGTGCGAACTCTCTCTGCCACGCAGTCATGGTGCTCAAGGGCACCACACACAGGAATGGTCCGTACAGTTGTTGAGATTGGAACAGATAGTACAAGAAACAGATAGTCTGAAACAAGTGTTTATGAAGAGTCACAGACCTGTGAGTGTTGTAGGTAAGTTATTCATGTCACTACTCACCTGTATAGTTTTCCCCAGGCCCATCTCATCGGCCAGTATGACGGAATTGTCTTTGCACCAGGAATGTATAAGCCAGTTCAAGCCATCCATCTGGTAGTCCCTCAGCTCGTACGTCTGAAAGAAAAAGGAGATACTAATATCAAGTAAAGTAGAAGTCATGGTCGTAATACTTGTATTTATAATAATTACCTGGTCCTTGCCCATGTACTCCGGCTGTTCTTTGACCTGGTGAAATTTCGGACGTCTTTTTAAAACGGGACAGTGCCTCGACGGTGTTGTTTTAGCAGCTTCCCTATATTTAAAATTTTCCGCTTTCTCAGGCCATCTCCTTTCAATAAGTGACGAATCTTCCCATGTTGCATCAGCATATGGTAGAGACTCCCATTTACAGAAATACTCATGTGCCGTTCCACCTCCCTCTATTTCTCGGGTTTGTTCAGCTAAAGAAATGTTTATTTATAACCATTTATTCATTTAACCATCACTTTCTTTATGAGAGCACCATACCTACCAATAATTCTTTCCACATTGTTGTATGTTTTGACCAGTTCTTGTTGTAGTTCAGACTGACATTCAAAGTAGTCTATATCTTCGGGTCCCGCCTGTTGCCTCCACCATGATAAATCTGCTTCTTTTTTTATAAAATTTTCTAATTTCTTTAGTCCCTTAACTTTTTGATCATTAATAGTTTTTTCAGATTCCCAAGTGTTATGTATATGGGACCATCCCTTCCATTTAATCAGGTACTGTGGTTCAGTGGCGTCTTCATCATCAGTATTACAATCCTTATTTAGATCCCCATGCTCCTCTATATAGTAAACTGTAGTCACGTTTCCAGTGACTGAACAATGATAAGACATTAGCTAAAATTTAACAGTTTGTGGCACTCTAGTTAATAAATATGTAGGTTTAAATAATTACACACTACTTGCTACTACAAGATATTATTTGGGCAGCAACTAAGACAATAAAATGGTTAAATATAACTTGTTTGTTGACAATAAACATCTTACCTCCTTTCTTCCCCCGCCTGGCTCCAAGAACTCTTTCTATAGTTTCACTATGGTCTTCCGGTTCCGGTTCTGGTTCAGCTTCACCATCTCCGCACAAATCGGAGGAATCGGTTTGTTCATCACTAGCTTCTTTATAGCTTACTGCAGCACCTGTTCGACGGGTAGCGGTCCTAGTGGAATAAGGAACGTAAAAAAACTATTATGATACTCTCAAAACTGTTTAAATAGTTCTAAACAAGAAAGATATAAAAAAAGAGCAATCAGATTTGTTTACTTTTAAACAAATTAAAATATCCGCGGGTATATATTTTACATTATACCTATATGACTCTTACACGTTTTGTAAGTTTGCAAAAAAATAAGTTGTAGGAAAAATTAAGTATTTTTGCTCAAATTTATTGATTTATGATTTTCTGGCAATAAAGTTAAGGGTGCACAAGAAACGCATCTAATATACCTTCGTCTCAGAATGTGATCAAAAACTATTTTCACATATTGCAACAGTTAGAGTTTATTTAAATAACTTAACGCACCGCCACTACTTCCTTTGCTTTAAAGTATTTCTAATTTCTAACTTAACACCAACTTAGCTTCCACATAACAGTACAAAAGTATTATAACATATTTATCTTAATAGGTACTTCTTGTTTTTTTCATCAAGTTTTCTCTAAGTATTTACATTTATAATCTATAAAATTATTATATTTTTTGCAGTAACCTTGTAAGTTTATTTTTAAAATGCGGCTATGCAATTATTTTTATTTTTATAAATCGTCATTATTTAATAATTATTCAGTACAGTGTGCAGAATACATCTGTATAAATAAAAATCTATAGGCGCAAAAAAATTAATATCTAATTTACATTTTTCAAAGATCAATTATTCACGAAATAGTAACATTATTTAGCTAAGAAATATGAGATCTTTCTAATATTATCTACGTCTATAGAGCTAACAATAAAGATTTAATAAATTTTGTTTCGGTACAAAAGATAAAAAGTATGAATGATGAACTCGAAAACAGCGTCATCTACCTAGAGATAGTACCTACGCTAAGAAGCATCCAGGTAAGTTCTATCAATACAAAGAATATAATTCAAATTGGTCGAATCTAAAAAAGTGGATTAAATTATTAGTATATGACCTTAACACTTATTTAATTGCTTTGTAATTTTAGAACGAGAGCGTGTTTTTTGTCTTTCAGGGTGACTTTCTAGTGCACTAATTGTAGTTAACTGTATTTGCTTCAGCTGGTATCTGCCATCGGCCTTATCAACACTTCCTACATACAAGCTGCCTATGATGGTTCAGAAAAGACAGCTCTTAAAACTTAGCATTTAATTAACTTCGTAGTTACTAGTAGTTTTAAAGTATTAGTAGTTTTTTAAATGTACTTCTGGAGTTCTAATTCCTGATGGCGCACATAAACGAAGTGAGTAAAAAATCGAGATTTATTTTCTGCTGTCGGTTGGAATTAAGAGCCATACTGGTTTCAAGATGGAGTACTATATTAGGAGTCTGTCCAGTTTCCTATTTTAGTTGAAATGGAGAAACAGCGTAAGTATACTGATGCTGCAGAGGCGCGACTCACTGACACCACTTCCATTCTCAGTGGACGGTGGCTTTAAACCACAACCTCAAGCTTTTTTCAGATAACATGGGTGAGGTTCTTTCTGACAGGTGGAGAAAGTCTAAGAGTACTTATGGGCTGGCTAAGACCAAGAATAGTGTTTACATTGTCGCCACAGCCAGTAGAATGCGCATAAGGGGATCAAGAAAGAAAAAAAGACAATTCCTAAATTGGATTGGAAGACGGCGCTGTAATTTAGTTTTACCTTTCTGTAATTGTTTATGCTTATCGTTATTAATACTATATTTATAATAAATTTATACAATCATTTTAGACTCGTTTTCATTACATAGCGTAGAGCGAACAGCTTTGTGGTTGTGGGATAAATGGCATCCCAGTTGGCCCTACGATGCTTGCTTTTACCTGGATCTTATATGAGATGCAGTAAATTAGTCAAAGCTAGGTTCTGCCATTAATGTCTAATATATCCCTTCCTCTCCAAGACTCACAATTTTCATAATATACAGATATTCATTATTTCTGGTACCACTTACCATCAGTGCGCTCAATTGTCAGAAAATTGAATTAAAAAAAACATGAAATATTTTAATAGAGCTTTTCTAAGGTGTCTGTGTGCCTAAAATATTTTTTCAACTGAAAGCTCACCAGCCCAACGCTATCTGAACATCTATATTGAGTTGCCTCATTTTTACGATATATTCACTGCCACTGCCTTCCCTCTATCTATACCAAATCTGTTCTCTAGCTGCAGCTCTGCAGCTCGAAGTAGAACACGATCGACCAATGACGGATTATTTTGAGTATTAATCATCTAGTAAAACTTTTTTTCGAAAATCCTAGGTAAGGCTAAATTGTGCCGTAGATGTGGCCTCTAATTATATTTTTTTTGTATAATGAACAAGCAGACAAAATAATCTAAATATATTATTCAAGAGTCTGCACATAATGTTGCAATTACTTTCTCAAAAATGTGAGAAACGTGAAACTTAAACATAACAACAACAAATTGTCAATATGTGAGCCTACATAAAAAATTTGCCTATTAGTTTTCTATAGCAACTGTGTTTCAGTGACCATGGAAATTCTCCACTATTTCACAATATGAGTTCCATTGTGACACCAACGAAGGACGCATGCATTATCCACCCTACCTTGTGAAATTCTGAAAGGCCAACAAATCTCGTCCAAAACAAATCAACTTCCCACTTTTTGGATGCATACATCTAAGAATTTGGCCACTCCTTTTGAAAATAAACAAACAAGGAAACTGTTACATTGCATTGTCACTCAAAAATGAATAATGTAAGGCAAAAGAATACATCACAAGCTCACTATAAAAAAATACACAGTCAATGGCTCTTTGCCACAACACTTACCCATATACCACACAACAGGCTGTGTTTAAGTTAATTGAGTTTTAAATAGAAACTCCAATAATTCATTGTACTCAACAGAAAAATGAGGTGCAGATCATGAATTGAGAATAATGTTAAAAAAGGAGATTCTTTAAATATAGAAATCACTATCAAAAATCTCTAAATTACCTTTTAGTGTCTTCATCAGATGCTTCTGAACTTTCTTCTTCATCGCTTGTAAACCTTCTTCGTCGCGTTGGTTTCTTTTTTCTTAGAGGTACACTTCTTTGGCCAGGTCGCTTAGAGGGTGGAGGCGGTGACCCCTTCATATCACTGTCACTATCAGATGAATCTGAATTCCACGAGTCACTGGAAAATAAATAAACATTATTATATACCATTCCTTAAAAAGACAAAAAATATAGATTACTTTAAGAAAATACCTCCTTTTCCTACTTTTCCTACTGTTGCTTTGACCCTTCTCACTTGAATCACTATCAGCTAACTTAAGTCTGTCTGGTTCTTTTCTTGAGCGGCCTGATCTTCTAATACCATATATGTCTGGATTGTCCTCCCAAAGATCCGATTTAAGTTTTCCATGATTGTTTCTTGACTTGCGCTTTGTAATGGAATCATCGGAGGAATCTTTATCAGAGTGGTTATCTGATTTTGAAGAATTGGCATTACTATGCTTGGGTGAAAACTTGGTATCATCACTTAGGTGTGATCGATCAGCATTTGAGGATTTCTCGGAACCAGATCTACCAGCAGATCCTGACCCAGATGAACTAGAGCCACTGTCACTGTTACAGCAAAGAAATATATATATAAATATTTGATTAAGAAGGATAATTTGTAAGAGATCTGTACAAAAATAAAAACCTTTCACTTCCAGAGCCTGACCCACTGGAATCACTTTTGCCACCTTTATCACTCATAGATTCACTACCAGATTCGTCCATGGAGCCTGCCTAAAAATTTCACAACATAGAATGGTAGGAAAAAAGCAGATACCATACATTTTGGTACAAACCAAAAAAGAAAATAAAGATGTATATACTACTACTGTACACAAAAAGAAAATTCATTGATAAAACAAAATTACATTTATGTAAAGTAATAAATTTCATTTATTGTACAGCAGATTTGGTTAATGATTCTTCAGTAACAATATTTTAAAGTGTCATGTGCTGTGAGCAAATTTTCAGGATTTTTTTTTTAAAACAATAAAATAAATAGTAAAGTACCAAAATATAATAAAAAAAACTGTTGAAGCGCCAAAGACAGTCTTATACAAGATATTACCTATACATAACATAAATAATCCATGTTTATATGTATACATTATTATATATTTTTGGAAAAATTATCAAAAATTAATTGACAAAAAGATTTAGATGAGCAGATATTTATTGCCTATACAAGAGTGGAATTATAAAATATTCAAAATAAAATATGAGAACATAACCTCAAATGCTTCAAACTATATAAACATTGCTGATGAAGACCAATTTTCAAAGCCAAATTGCTAAAATGGGTCCCTTTCCAAAATAAGTTTTCTTGGTCTCTAATGAAAGATTACGTAACAAAGAAAAGATGAAAACGGTTTTTTTTGATAAATCATTAAATTTTAATACATAAAAACGCCGAAATATATTGTAAACAATCCTAGAAAACGAATTATTCACTATTACGTCTTAAAAAAACTTCTCTTCTTAAGGCCACACCCAGCACTTCTAGAACATTCTTATATAAAATAAATTCCGAAATAACAAAATAAACACCAATTTTCACGAAAACAATACACCTAAAAGCTTCAAAAACACTTACCAAGTGCATTTTGACGAAATTTCAATGAATACACCGTATTTTAAATATTTGAGAGTTGAAATCAGGTTAACGTGGTTAATTCATATCATAAATTGATATTGAAAAACTTAATAAAACATTTTTTTGAATTGTTTTAAGATTTGCCAATAAAATTGAAAATTAAAATTTGCAGTAAAATCTTGTCAAGCGACGCCATTTTGTCGTCGCACGAATTCTGGTGACGACGGAAATGAAAAATCAGTAATTTCCCTACACACCTTTAATAAAAATAAGGTAAACAGATATAACAATCACTAAAAAAATTAAAAATGAAACTTTAGAGTAGTCGGAATAGCTCCGTTCTATAGTGAAAATGATTTGAGCACCGCGCACTACCAGCGAAACTCGAAAGCTACAGCCATATTGCCACTGCCAGAGCCCTGACACGAAATTTTAGAAAAAATATCATTCGATGTGGCCAGCTTTTAAAAATAACTACGCCATTTCCGTTTTGACCCATAATATTTTGAATGAGAAATTATTAATAACGTATTCATATATTGCATTAAATTATTTGTGTTTTATTTGTTTTTAATTTACTCTCAAGTATTACCTTATTTTATAATGAAATGTAGCTAATAGATACGAAATATATATTTATATTCATTTGAATAAATTTGATGACTACTTCTTACTTGTTACTTGCTTTTAGACTTTCCTTGCTTTAAACGCTGAAACGCCTGAAAACCGATTTTCAGCTACTGAAACTCATGAGCTGCCTATATTTGTTACAACCAATGAAAGTTTGATGAATCAAACTTAGTAAAATGTTAATTTTAATATTAATTTACGCTTTACTTTGTTTTTGTGAAAAGTAATATTTGCTATTTACTAGGTATGGGCAACAATGTAAAGAGTTAACATGTTGTTTTACTAATATTGTAATTTAAAATAGTATAGTAGTATTGTTATAACTAAAAGTTTATCCTAACCGAAAAACAAAATGTAGATGAGCAATGAACATATCTATTTTAATTAATAAAGTCACCAAACTGTTAAGAGTAATGAACGAAATTAATAAAGTCGCGAAACTGTTAAAACTGAATTTTAAGGAAAACTGACCACTAATTCTAGAGCGCAAAACGCTCAAAAATATTTGTGGTCATTACTGAATTAACTTGTTCGTTACTTTGTTTTTCAATTGACTCAAAAATAACGCTTTTTTATTTGTTCCTGAAAAAATATTTTTTTGGCGAGCATTTAATTGAATTTGAGTATTTGTACTTACAGTATACCTACTGTAAGTACAAATACTCAAATCCAACGAATGAATGAGAGCTACCACTGCTGGCAATTTGTTTTCATGCAAAATGCATGGTTTTTCCGTCCGAATACCATGTGGGTGTCGTCAAGCAAAGAGTGAATAGGCAACTATTAAGTGTGGCGCCTTACCATCTATGACTGCATTACTATTTCCCATCAGGTGGAACGTAGTCAAGCATCATCTTAGTTCCTATTTAAATATATATATATATATATGTATATATGAAAAAATATTTTAAATATCTGCAAATAAACATGATATATAAAAAAATATATCTGAAAAAATGATTTTAAATAGCTATAAATAAACATGTATACTGTATACATGAATCAAGGAAATTTAATATTGTCTTAGTCTATTTCGGGAGATTGATAGTCACGCAAAGGAAAACGTAAAAAATCCCGCCAATCTTTAGAGGCTTAGGTTAGTATTTTGTATAAATCTTTTAGTGTTAAACAAAAAATAGAGATAATACAATATATATCTCTTGTTTCCTATTTAAAAAGTATTTACACTCACTTATTTAATAGTGACATTATTTAGAGATAGCTCTAGGAAAGCATTTCTGGAGCCTTATTTTAAATGTATATATTATATTACATAATCCATCGTCGTATAGTTCATTATTTGTACTCAAATTATTCTAATCTATGAAGTGGATGTAAGGAGTACTAAAATGGACTAGCTGCAAAAAAGGTGCAATTACAAAGTTTAGGTTATAATTACCGACCATTTTAATATACGAAATTAGCAGTTTCAGAAAAAGAGTAGTATGCTGAGAGGAATTTATTATATTATTTAATGAACAAATTAAAGCTCAACTGTTTACTTATTCAAATAAAACCTTTAAAAGTCTGTTGTGGGATCAGACTTATGAACGTTATTTAAATTTTATTTTTAATATTAAGAATTGATTAAACTTAAGCAAAATTATAACGTTCCTTGATATTTAGCCATTATTTTTAATTTAGGATTTAGTGCCTTTTGAAACACCGTCTACCTATGATTACCAAAAAAACGCAATCCCAATGTTTCTAGCTCCTAGACACTAGCACAGAGTAGTATAAAACACAATAGTGAATAGGCTATATCTGTTGGCATCATTGCTTATCTGTCAACACTCAACAATCAACAGTGTCAATTTGGCGATTATTAGCATTTAGCAAATATATTGATAATTGAAAAGTTTTAGCATTATAGTACTGTGTTAGCATCATCTACTTCTATAAACGAATTTAGATGTAATTATTAGTTGGATTATTATTACTCTTTATATACAATCGTGTATACTTAGTAGAACTTGATGAAAAGGATAAGTTTAATTCACTGTCTTTGTACCTATAAAGTAATCGGACCAAATCTTTAAAATGTCAAAACGAGCAGCATCAGTTGCTTTTAGTGATGGTATAGAGCGAAAAGTAGCTAAAGAGGGCAAAAAGCATTCCCTAGACTCAGATGAGGAGGATAGTGGGGCCGAAGAAGAAAAGCGTAATGTGTTAAACGCTGACGATATCGAAGGTGAAGAGGATGGTACTGGTGGAATGGAAGGTGAAGTGAGTAGTTGGTCCAAGCGAGCATCTTTGATAATGCATACTTTTCCTTTTTTGTACAAGATTGATCATTGCGATGCATGTAGTATAAGCTAGTTATACAGATTCCTGTGCTGGGCACACTTCTTGTTTTCAATAGTGGATAGAAATTTAACTCATCATTCTGTTCTATGGTGGAATGTCAGGTTAGGGTCAAATATTGCTAGGGATGGGAATTAATTGATAGAGCATGCCTGTGAATCCAAGAGTATTAGAGATATGGTTACGCTATTATAGAATTGCAATGTATATGATGTCAGTTACAATTATATTCTTCTTAAAAAATATAATTCTGCTACATTTATTTGTTGTATGTATCAGGATTGATTCCAAAAGTTCTGTAGTTAAAAGTGAGATATGGGTATACCTGATTTTGTATGCAATATCAGATATAAATGAAATTGAGGTAATAAAATATTTTATTTGCTTCATTGTTAAAGAGTTGTGTAACTTTCTGTTGATAAGGACAATTGGGTTGAGATCTAATTTCATAATTACATTAACATTGCCTTATATTAAATCACATGATTTATATTTGTACATTAAACAAAAACAAAAGTTCTCACTTAATGCTAAAAATAAAATATAATAAATAATGCTAAAAATATGTAATGGTAAATTGTCATCTTCACATCTCCTTTACATGTTATTGAAATATAAATAACTATAAATAATACTTATTGTACCTTTAACTTCAGATCACTATAACACCATTCAATATGAAGGAAGAACTGGAAGAAGGCCATTTTGACACACAGGGACATTACCATTGGAAGAAAGAAAAAGAGATTCAGGACAGCTGGTTAGATAATATAGATTGGGTAAAGGTTAAGGGTCGTCCTGAAAATAAATATAAGGTGCACAAAGAAGGAGATCAGGGCATGTTTGATGATTCTGACTCTGATTCTGATGATGAGACGGAAACAGAAAAGTTTGACTTAATAACCAATTATAAAGAAATCGTGAAACACATGAAGGCAAAGGAAACAATTGCTAAAACTATACAACGGATAGGTTTGTTTTAAATTATTCTAATAATTATTTGCTAATAATATGTGTTCTCTCATTTGTATTTATGTTTGTATCATAAAAGTGAAATTATGTTAATTTGACCGATTAAAATGTGTTTCTTATTTAATAAATAATTATCTCAATTTATTAAATAATTATCTTATTAATAAATAATATTAATCATTGAAATGTAACTAAAGTATTTTAATACTTTGTTTCTATATTTATTTGTCAAATTTCATTTTTAGCTTGGCTTTTCTTGTGAATGAAATTGCTAATATAAAAAGTAATAATGAATATTAGCATTATAAACCAAAAACTGAAAAATTGAAGCTCTGTAAACCTATATTTTAGTACTTATACATATCACACTGTAAGCAATGTTGTATTAAAAGAAAATCAACTTTTTTTTTAAATCTTGTAATCAAATAATATAGTATGTCTACTTTTAATATATCTGTTCTCTTGTTGTTATAGGAGCAAATTCAAAAGTGTCAAGTGCTGAGAGATGGAAGAGGAAAAAAGCTGGCCTGGTTGATGAAGGTAGTCAAGTTGTTACTAGAATAACAGAGCTGGCAAATCAGATTTTGAGTAAAATGGGCAATATGGACATATACCAGGAAACATTTGAAAAAATAAATAACATTTTATCTAAAGATAAGAAAACAAAAGGTGATACTGAATTAGACATGTATTCTGATGACTTTGATGCAAAAGAAAAAACAAACATGAACAGTAAAAATCAAGAAACTGATGAAAAAAATGCACAGGAAGAAAATTCCAATGATGTGAAATGGGAATTTAAATGGACACAAGACAATAATGCTGAAATTTCTGGACCTCATTCCACTGAACAAATGCAGAAATGGTCTACAGATGGACATTTCAAAACTGGAGTTTGGGTCCGTAAATGTGGGGAAGATACTCAATTTTATAATTCTAACAGAATTGATTTTGAATTATATATGTAGTAGTGTTAAATGATATTTACTAAATTTTCGTAGTATTTTCTAGATTTTTTTTCTATGCTAATTGTTAACAACAAAATAAAACTTCAAAGCCTTATAAAGAGGGTTTTCTTCCAATAGTTTGTAAGAAATGTATGGGACAACTTATGAAATTACAATATAAATACTTATACATTCAAATAGTAAATAATCACAAGTGGGTAACACCTCGCCCAGCTAATTCATATCAAAGATTACTGATGTTTTTTCATCTTAGGTTATTTATAAATGTCTATCTCAAATTTAATAGGCACTACGTTATATCTATATTAATATATAAAGCAGAAGAGAAGAGAAGAGAAGCAGCAGAGAGTTTGTTTGTTTGAACGCGCTAATCTCAGGAACTACTGGACCGCTTTGAAAAATTCTTTCAATACAAGATAGTCCATTTATCGAGGAATGCTATAGGCTATATAATATCACGCTAAGGTAAATAGGGGAAGAGCAGCAATAAAATAATATATAGCTTTTAAGATTACCCTTTATAACATTTTTATGGTTATTAAGCCTGTATACTTATGTATGTAGTTTATTTACGTATCTTATTTACTACGCTTATATACGAGGCTTATATACTACGCTTATGCACTACGTTTATATACTATGCTTATCTACGCAGCTTATTTACCAAGCTTATATACAACGATTATGTATTACGCTTATGTTCTTAGCTTGTGTACTACGTTTATGTACTTAGCTTAAGTACTCATCTTATTTACTAATATTATGTACTCAACTTATGTGCTACGCTTATGTACTACGGTTATGTACTTGGCTAATGTACTAAGCTTATGTACTTATTTAATGAACTAAGCTTATGTGCTATGCTTACGGTTTAAGCGTATGTACTAAGCTTATTTGCTAAGGTACTTAGCTTATAAACTAAGCTTTTGTATTTAACTTATGAAATAAGCTTACGTTTTAAACTTATGTACTTTGCTTATATAATAAGCTTCCGGAATATCA
Source organism: Dircenna loreta (assembly GCA_963555665.1). Classification (NCBI taxonomy): domain Eukaryota; kingdom Metazoa; phylum Arthropoda; class Insecta; order Lepidoptera; family Nymphalidae; genus Dircenna; species Dircenna loreta. The sequence goes on along the minus strand of OY743093.1, from coordinate 7,952,410 downwards.
GATGGAAATTTTTGTCTATATGTTTGTGGTCCGGCTTCCACGAAAAAAAATACTGGACAGGCGCTAGCGTTCTGTTTATTATAATGTCTCCTTGCCATAAATAGTTACATAAATAGGTATAGAGTTTAAAGCCAGCACCATATTATTTTAGTCATGAGATTTTTGGGAGCTGATGGAAGTCACAGGCATCAGCTAGTGCTTAATAAGCATTTTTTAAATATATTGAAATAATTTTCTATTTTATTGATTTTGTTTATTGAAATTATTAGATGCCAGTGACATCTATTATATATTATGAAATTGTTCAATGACAACCTTGTAGATGACAAAGTTGTCATCTACAAGGCTGTATTGGCCTGAACCTTTGCAATTATTTTGGTGAACTGTATAAACAGCATCTGTCAATTGTCATTATTAGATTTGACTTTTTATAGACGGAAAAGAGGAAAATTTTAAAATCAAAACATTTAATTCTTATAATTTTGTGGTAATATTTAGTAATTTGATATTTTATTTAATTTTAAAGTGCTGCATATATTGTTTATCTTGTTAACTCGTTTAAAATGAGTTTCGTCGATTTACCAGAAGAAATTATCATTATAATAATTAAACATCTAGATATGATGTCTCTAAATAATTTATATACTGCCTGTGATCGAGTACGAGATATAATAAGCATATACGGAATAATAAAAACTTGCAATATGTCTCTAAATATTATGGCTACAGTTCAATCCTTAAAATTGGACTTTTTTAAAAATATATCTAAACAACTTCAAGAATTGAATATGAGTGGCATGGTTGATTTAAACAAAAATGTTCTCCTACCTGCTATGAGTAGATTAAAACACTTAAATGTATTAAACGTTTCATATACAAATATAAATGTATTGGATATTATTGAAATTTATCAACTCTGTCCAACTATAAAGGATATCAGTGTTAATTTTGTGTTTGGCAAATCTGTGCAGATCAAGTCATTGAAAAAGCAGTTGGTACAATGTCAGGATGTCTTTAAAAATTTTGAAAGAGTGCATTTTATTGGAAATCTTACTAATTTAATATATTCTCAGTTGGGATTGTTTATTTTACACAAGGCCAGATTAAAAACATTAAAATACTCAATCACGGAGTGTGAGATGACGCCATACGAAAATGAAGAGTGTGAAGATATGATTGACTTTGAGCATTTTTCTGTGTATTTTTTGTACAGTAGAAACTCAAATGTGTATTACGGTTATATGCATGAAATGTATTTGTTCACTATGTTAGACTTTTCAAAGTATGAATTCATAATTATTGTGAGGCCAAATCTACAACTATTTGCAGTGTATGCATCATTTATATTTACAAAGTTTCTAAGTGACAACTTTTATATAATGGCAGAAAGTATAACAGATTTTTCAATTTCTCTATCAGGCAATGTGTGTGTCATGATTTGGAATAAAAACTCTACAACATTTGATAATAAATTCTATGCTCAGCTCTTACACAAGCTGAAACCATTATTTCCATGTTATTTCACAAAGGGAACAATACCACTAGCTTCTAAAAATGACTGGTATTACACCACTCCAAGTGCTCAAAACATTGAACAGTCATCAGAAAAATGTGATTTGGGTTTCAAAAAAAGGAGGCTTGTCCCTCCTAATTGTGTTTTGAATTACGATGAGGAGTTTAAAGAAAAAAGTGAGTTACAGTTGAGTTTGCAGTTTGACGGTCAAATGAAAAGTGCTGTTACACTATCTGTAAACAGTGTATATTTACAAAAATTAACTTATTTAAGTTTAAGTGGTATGGTGCGGTACAGCACAGAATTTTTTAATATTTTATTTAGATGCTGTGATAATTTAGTAACACTGGTGGTGGAGGCTCCACCTATATGTTCATGTCTTTCATCAATATCCAGGTCACTGCCGTTAAACAGAAATATAAAGAATCTCAGATTAGTAGACAGAAGAATTGATTTTAGGACTCTCTTTTCTTCTATGAGCCAGTGTAAAACTTTAGAAAATGTAAACATATGTGATATGTCTTCAGATACTTTTGATTTGGCTGATCCATTGACTATGTTTGAAAAATGTGATAATTTGTACTGCTTGTATGTCTATGGGCCCGTCAGTAATACCAACAGAACTAAAAAAATGCAAATACTTAAAAAGGCAAAACAAAAGTGTCAAAAGCTACATTTAAATGTAAACATATTTATTAATACTCAAATGGCTTATGATCCTTTTATAGAGGTGTTTAATTTAAATCCAATAAAGCCGATATAATTGTAAGTATTTTATTTATTAAAACACAAATAATTGTCCTTATATATATATTATGTTGAAGATTTCTTTTTCGAACCTATAATAGTTATTGACAGAGACAGTATGCCGAGAGCGGCGCTGCCGCCGCACGCGTAAGTTAACACGCCTCTGTAGTATTGCGGGCAATCTAATGCGTCGTCACATTTGCTGTAAAATAAATATATAGTCATTACTAGAATTATTTACGATTTACAACACAGTCTTACTAAAAACGGTTTCGACGGCCCCGTCCCGGCTTAGTAACTCATAATTACCACCAGATTCGTAGAAAATTTACAGAAATCCCAACATTACTCGTTTAAACTTGCAATAATATTTAAACGTATTAAAGACATTTATGATATTTATCATTGAACTAAAAGTTAAAATACCCGTGCAATTTAACGACTCACTAGTTTTCAATGGCCACCACAGCTATCCCGGTGACGAGTTTGTCGGCGAAAGTCACAATAGAGTATATCAGAGCCCCTTGGTGGGAGTGGGGCCCTATCAGGTCGGCAGTTACACAAAGGCTAGACACGAGAGTTATAGAGCTGCCGGCGCCTGAAATATAACTTACAGTATAGTCTGGAAATGTGTTCAATGATGCAGAATTTAATACCTCATCGAAGTTTATCGCTCCAGTGTTTGTATTGTTAATTGTTATCTTGCAAAGTTCTTAACAAATGTTTGAAAATGTCTTCAGAATCCATTGATTCCAGAGACGTTGAAAACTCAATTATATTTCCTAAATGTATTATCTGTATGTTTACCTATCAATGTTGCCACTAAATAGATCTGTGCAACATGTGCTTCCGGTGATATAGCCAGTGCTATCCAAAAACAGCTGACCAAACTGAGAAAACTGCCGATAAAATACGCCACCTATATAAAAACAACAATATTTTATTCTTAAATTAATTTTAAATATAAAAGTGGTGAGTGTAGCTTCTCAATCTCAAGTACATTAAACAAGCACCGGCGGTGTGTTCTGTGGGCGGTGGGCGGTGGGTGGGTGCACAGGGGTAGCAGGTAGGCGCTTAACGTCATACCATATTCTTTATTACCTTTTAAATATAAATTTGTAAGAAAATAAAATGTATTTTATAGGTTGTTATGTTTTACTAAACTTGTAATACAAGTTTGAAAAATAAAGAATATTGGTCTAAGCTACCTCGTGTCCAATTCTATTGATTTTGCTTTTTAAAAGAAACGAGAACACGAGGGAGGATATGTAGAGCACGAGCGGCACGCTCGCGACCAGCTCGGAGCCCTCGCTGGGGTTCACGGCGAGACGCTCCTCTAGGAACAGCGGCACGTACACCAGGCTCAGCGCCCAGTAGAGTCTGGAGAAGACGTATCTGGAAACGAGTTTAAGTAATATAACCATAGTTTTAATAAAAATGTTATGATATTCAAGTTTATTTCATTTGGCGAGGTAAAAACAGAATTTATTGAAATATCCCATACTTAAATGCACTTAATTGAGTGTGAGTGCTTCAGGTTTTGATTTATAATTGTTTTAAGAGATTTACTTATTTTTTTCTGATAAATATTTATTTTATGGTATCTTCGTACTAGACATTTGGTTGATGTAAATTATTAATAACAAAATATGTAAAAAAAATGAAAACTTACAATAAGCTAGTTTGATACAACAGCGGCATCTGCAAGAAATGCATGATTTTCGACTTCGCCGTTATTTTAAAGGGCTCATTTTCTCCAGTGTCCACTGCGTGGCCATTTGCTTTAGGTTTATCTTCTTTCAGCGGTTTCAAGTTAAAGAATATGTGAAATATTATAAAAGATACTACCCCGATAACAGTTATGATCAGAGACACATCCTGAAATATATTTTTAATCCGATATAAATATAATAAACGTATTCAACGGTGTTTAAATAATCCGAAAAGTTAAGTCATCAAATAGAAGTGTCCTACGTTCACTGCCATACAATGTACGGAAAGTCGATTATTTATGACACGGAGAGTGTCGGATGAAACATGATACGGGTTGGCGCCATTTCAAATTTATTTAACTGGAGATAAAAGTATAAGGCATAAATGTAATAAATACTTTTGTGTTACTTTTGTTTAAAATTACACTTGGGTCATATCTGTGTCGTAACCTGTTTAAGGGGAGTAGTTTAATGACGTACAATATAAAGGGTAAGCTTGTATGACGAAGGGAGTTCGAGTTACGTCTTTAACTTTTATACAACTACTATTACTTTCTTATTATTATTATGAACGTTATGAAGCTAGTGAGTTCTGTGACTCTTTACTTTGAATAAAAATAAGATTATTATAAATTAATAATAATTACTCTAAATTTATAATCATCAGACGGTGCAATAAATGTACTGTAGTTCGTTGCTCTCAATACGATCCACGTTATGAAGTACACCGTCAAACTGGATATAACTGAAGCCATATATCTGAAAGCGAAATAGTTCATTGTTTGACTAATAAAGACGTTTAATCAACTGTACACTGAACTAGCTGTGACTGAGCCTCTTTAATAGACGTGACTTTACAGACTTAAATATTTAAAACGATTTATTATAAATGTAATTAAAAAAAAATTCATAACAGATATATTAACGAACAATACAATAAATACATGTCAGTTAAAACAAACCTTATTGAAGTTAGCTCGGAGCGCACTTGCAGACTTTCAGTGATTGAAGGTATTATTGCTAAATGGGATATCTGCACAATAGCCCATCCAATTTGAAAAAACACTATCAAAAAAGCATAATAGAATGGTATCCACCAAGTGAGATACTCCGCGTTATTGTTGAACGAGCATCCCCAACAGCGGATGAAAAGAAGCGGGAAAGTGAATGTTACCAACGCACAGCCTGAAAACAATCATTAATATTAAAATAGAATAGACATTTTGTTAATTAAAATATCGTTAAAATGTTGAACGCGACTCTATTCGAGCTATTAGTGTTCTAGATTATGTATTAAGCCGTATACCTAATCCATAATTATATGAAAAGACGGGATCTTATTTACTATTACATCAATACTGATACTGAACTTAAGCCAGTCCAGAAAGATGAAATTTTATATAGGTTCTTCATTATGTTGTTCAGTAATGTGTCAAGATATAAATATATAAAAAGACAATCAGGATATTATTATGTGGATAAAAAATATAATTATTCTTATTTTGCTTTCCGGTTTAAAATAAAGTTGCAACCGTTAAAGTCGTTATGAAAAATAAAAGGTGTATAAGGGAACGAACGTTTGTTTTTTCGGACGCGTGTCAAGCCGCGGACTCAAACTGGTCTTATATAAGTTCAATGAATAGATAAAATTTTAAATTTGTATGAATGTAGGTAAACATATATAAACTACCTGTTAAATGCCAAATTTTCTTTGTGCTATATTTGTCAGCCAATATTCCCACAATAGGCGTAGCAAGCGCATCCACCACTTGTCCTAAAGTAAAGTAAACTATTATTTAAGTGTAAGTTATTGTTATCTACAGATCTACAGTCAACAGTCATTGCTAATTGCTGAGTTGCTTCTAATCCATGCTTACTCTATTTGCTTACAAACCTTGCTCTAGAATCTAAACATGTCATTATTATTGAACCGTCTTTGAGAACGAGTTAAATTTGATATAATAATAAATATAATTTATGGGAATGACATTGATATTCGTTTTTGAATATCGAAGAACAATCAAACTTTAGAAAGGCAATAACTAAATTTGATCCGTTGATCAATGTCGCGGGTAATAGAATACGTTACCTAAGAGCATCATGGCGCCGCTGATGACTGCTCTCATTTCCAATACAGCTTGAAAGAACAGCATCATGTAGGAGAACCACATGGCGGCGCAGAGGTCGTTGTATATGTGGCCTAAGCCGTATACGAGATTCTGGCTCACTCGCCAGGGTATGCATCTTCGTCGCTTGCATGGCACGCTAAATTCATTGGAGTTATTGTTAATGAATCAAATTAAATGAGATTTTAAACAAATACATTCGCATAAAACATTCACATTATTTAAATTGAACTTTTGTTTTATATATTTCAGTTTATTTTAATGGTTGAAATTTATTAATAATTAATCACGAGTTTGTAGTTAGTAAATGAAAATCAAGGAAACTATTTAATTTAATTTTAACAAAAAAGCGACGACGTGGAGGAAGGAAGTGCCAATTTTTCGTAACAAGCACGACAATTTTCATTTTGTGTCCATCGCGTGTGATAAATTGGCTAAATTGCAAATTGTACAAGAATACATCAACTGAACTTTGAATAATAGCACAGTACCTTAAAATAACTTCATTATCAATGGCCTCCAGGTTTTCGGTCTCCGTAATATCATTAGAATTAGTGGCCCCGTATTTAGTATTCATTGTTTACGACTTAATTATTATAAAATTCTATAAAAAAATAAAAAAAAACCGTAGTTATTCAATCGCGTCTTTCAGATAAGATCATTTTCACCGCACTGTTATTGGGGACACTGTATTAAATATCACAATTCAGAGGTAAAACGATGCGTGTGTCTTGAAAGGATTCCTTTGGACGTATGAGTTCAAACAGAGGGCTTATCCCGATCAACTACAAAATTTGAGTTCGTTTTGTGATTGCTTTCGTGTGTGGTGCTTCTATTGTCAAACTATTTACTAAAACACATTTGCAGGTAAAAGGCTTATAGATTTGCTAATTGTATGATTGGATTTTTAATGCTAAAATCACTTTTATACCGTTAAGATAAGAACAGAAGTTATGCATATCTGGGTTATCGAGAATGTTCCATGATAAAGTTTATTAGATGTAGATTCTGGTTTCAATAATTAGTTCACTGAAGTTAGGTATTACGGAATGTGACCTCGATTGCTTCACCGCCTTGTTACATATTGTAACTTATTGACTATCAAGTAGGCATGGCTAGGCATGGCTTCCTATGCCTTGATAATATGAAGGAAGCACGAATTATCTTCTAAAATGAATGGTTATTATTGGTTTAAATTAGATTGATGTCCGCCGATTTAATACAGGAAGTTCGGTTTTAGTAGATATTTTAAATAGGTTTGTAAATGAAAACTGTAGGTACAATTTATACAATTTAAGTCACTTTACAGTCTAGGCTACACTAACAATGTAAAGGAGCTACAAAAAGGGTTAGTTTTATCCTTAATCTAATATGTTTTGGCTTCACCTTCTTTTATATTGACCCTTATGTTATAAAGATCGGTAATGAAAAAATATATATATTCAAAAGTAATCAGTTTTAAAAGTTTGTGTAAAAAGCTTCCAAAAGGTCGTAACTAAATAAATAAGAGAATAATGGGTCATTTGAAAATTAAGACATTTCGTGTTAAATTCTTGACATTTTCTAGTTCCTCTGATAAAGTATTCTTATAAGAACTCAACACAAAATTCTCTAGTAACGACATCTCTGTTGTAACAGAGGCGACGAGGAGACCAAACTTTTACACTGTAGTGAGAACTATAAAATCGGGGATATAAATATTTTACACAACAGATAGATGGCAGTAGTGTCGTATTGAATTTGTGATAATAAAATAATTTGTGGTAATATTTTAAAAATATTCTATACATATATTTATCAATAATAAATATATAAAGGATTGATCCAATAATATTCATGCGTAAATGTTTAACTCTAGAGTGTCTCATTTAAATTTGATTTGAAAAGAAGGTACTTTAGGCCTTAAATCGGGAGAAATAAGTATGTAAATAAACAAATGTATGAACACAGTTTTATTTTTATAAATTAACGACCATTTATAAAATTTATGATTACTTTTGACGCAGCAAATGATAAATTTTATTGTACTGGCTATTATAATGACAATGTTAATTAATGGGAGATTTAATTATCGTGACTGCAGTGGACCGCGACTGTCTATGCTACATAGTACATAGACGCCGGCTGGCACATAAATCATGTGCCACAGTTTGGTGTACTCAGATATGGGCCTTTTGATTGCAAATCGATTTTATTTGGATTTTTCACTTTTAAACTTCATTCAAACAAAGCTTTTGTTTTTGAGTTTTGGTTGTTAGGAATTATATATTATGCGTTCTAAATTTGAAGGACATGATGTTTTTTATATTTGTATAGCATAATTTTAACATGGATGAGATGTACATCATTTTGTTAAATCGCCGGATATTTAGACTTAATGTTTTTTTTTAAGGAAAGGCACAGACAATATTTTCCTTCTTATATTGTTGTTTGTGATAGGACCACTTGGTAATATGTTTCAATTATTATATAATTTCAAATGTATAGAAGTTATAGCACACTTATAAGAATTTATGGGTTGTATCTAGTGTTTGCTTAGTAATGTAAATAACTAAGCAATCAAGTATCGATGAAAGAAACATTGTTGGAGCCAATTTTAATTCCAGACTGTCATTTAAAAGACATGACTTTGAACTCTTGTACGACATATTTGGTGTACTATTTACTTTTATGTTTTCTGGTGCCACATTAATATACTAATTGAACTTATAGTATTATTACTTAGTTTAGAACTTGAAGTTAAAGTCACTCGATTTGTTGTACCTACGTATTGATTTAAGGAACTTTAACTAATACGACTTCTTAGTAATCTGTATAACTTGCTTCAATAAAAATAATTTATTGGTTTATTAATAATTAATGGTAAAGTAAGTGAGTGTGGTCAGTATATATTTCGTTTAGGCCATGCGGTTCATCATGCAGCTAAGGAGAGTAGATACATTATTAGTACCTACTTGAAACGAGGGTCTCCGGACGTGACTTGGGTGGAAATTGTCTCATTTAATTTTTGCACCCTTAATGCCTAAACTTCGTAGATAACATTTGTATATCGTTATCCCTTTGTAAGTAACTAGAATTGTCGTAATATTTTTATTCACGTACATATAGCGTGTATTAACCTACTATTATTCCAATTAAATCTATTTTTATAAATAATCTGATACGGAAGAACCCTTCTGTTAGGACTATATTTATTTATTTGTTCTCGATTCTCTTTATTATTAGTTCCAACCTGACCCGTTTTGAGATATAAATTCAGGATATAATAATGCGTGGGTCGTTTTATTTTCGCGGTTCGAAATCAATATCGTGATATTCGAAATCTGGCGAGAGGAAAACAATAAAATATTCTGCGAAATAAGCATAATGGATTTAATATTCTAATGTTCGTTTCTTAGAAACCGTTCCAAACAATTATCATTTTATATTGGTGTTTTAAATGTTTGTATTCAAATATATTCATCATTTATTACATGACGTGGCCTTATTACTAAGAAATAAAACCAAAATGTGAAACAAGAAGGTTGTTGATTTCTAATGCTTTTCATATTTAGATGGATATTCTATTTTAGCCCATATCTTAGCTTGCCAGAGATGAACTCAAGTCATCTTCACCAGCTGTTTATTATCACATAACCGCGTCTGGAATATTAATCTGTAAGCATCTCTATTCCTATTTATATCGGCAAAGGAAATCCGATATTTATGTTACTAACTTTCCAAAATCGGCAATTGCCATCATCAAAACATGTAAAAGTTTCAATTGTATTGATTACTTGCTAATTGTTGGTGATTTCTTTATGCTGTAGAAATTGTATTGCGTCCTAACGATAATGGTTTGATATGAATTTAAATATTACCGACTATCTGCTGAATCGGATGTATACGAACACTCGTCCGCTAAATAATTGTCGTAAATGTTTATAATTAAAATATATTGGCTAATGGTTTGTACTGCAACTTTTAACAGTTACTTTTTAATAACTTGGAAAGTTAATACTTCTATTTGTATGAAAATCCGGTCAAAATATTCAGATTGGATTCACAAATATTACTTCAACAACTAAAACAATTTAAAATAAGCGAAGCAGTATCATTGACCTTTTGCAGTTACTAAATTGGCTACATTTTCTCTAATATGCGACAATAATAGCGTCATCTATTTTACAGACCAACGCCATCTAGTGAACTACAACACAACTACGTGCACGGGCATTTTGTTTTCGTTGCACTTTTAATTACACGAACGTGTCGTATCCGTTGTTTTTTGAAAACGTGAATGTACCAAAAGAAACAGTTGTATAGTAATTGCTCGACTCCTACTTTTTGGATTTAAATGTAATGCATACTACAACCTGCGTCACATTTGAAAAATTAAAGAGGAGAATTAAATCCAGCCTGATTTAATAGTTTAATTTAATACGCAAACATATAAACAAACAGAAAACAGATATGAACAAATAATTTATTTTATTTTGTGAGATCTCTAGTTTTTTTTTTATTGTTAAATTAAAGATTTTTAAACAACAGCCTAGCCGTAAATATAAATAATAGGTATTAAGACGAAATAATTAAAATACTTATAATTAAATATCTATCTAGTGCAGTGACTATTGCAGGTGCTTTGGACAACATTCCACGTCACTAGAAAAACTGGATTTAAGCTCGCTCCTGCTCTAGAGTCGCCAAGTGTAGAAATTAGATTTATATTTACAGGTAGTTTATTTTACACTAGCAACACTGAACGGCACAAGCACAGCGGGTTCTCATATAGCTATGTACTTGTTTTATATTATATACGGTCGTTACAGGCGCAAAGGATTTAGGATTATTGTTAGCTGTATGTAGCTAGTGAAGATAAATAAAAAAATGTTATATTAATATGTACTGGTGTTTGTATGTTTTGAAAGAAATACACACTTGATACAATGTTTTAAAATATCTATAAACATGTAGACATAGCCATGTTAAGCTTATTTAAAACAAAATACAATATTCTACATTGATATGATATATAAATATATATGTTATTGAGGTTAATATTATTAAAATTATTTACTGTAGGATTAGAACCTGTGTGCTGGCACACCTACTGTATCGTTGTAAACTGAGCTATCGTGTTCCACTATTCTCTTAGATAAGTTAACCATTATTAATGAATAGTATTATTTTATTTAGTTGTATAATACGTCGCACTGCGTACTATATGTCATTATAAACGATACTGAACGAGCGGCTCCGCTGCTACTAGCTACATGCTAGGTACGCTAATAACGAGATTTAGTCTATTATTTCGTAAATTATATAAGTAAGTAAGTAAGTAGCATACCTACCTGGTAGCGAGGTCAACGGGTCTCATATATTCACAGCTAAAGATATAAAATCAAGTTTTTATGAATGTTATTCCTAAAAACCTGAACGTAAAAAAGTAACTACTAGTGTTTGCAGAAAATATTTTATTTTCTGTCCGTAACTTATTTACAAGGTACGTAGCTATGAACTCAGTTTATTTTTATGTTTATAAGAAATTAAAAGTAACTGAGGTCACCCTTAGTAAAATAAAAAATACATATATATATTTCACAGTGTACAATAAAAAAAATATCAATAACAATAAATTTAGGCTTGCATTTTTTTTATTAATTTTATTAAAAATGTAAACATATTTTTTTTAGTATTTTAATGTTTTTTTAATGATGACATATGGTAGGAATTAGTGGAAGAAAAAACATATTGTGCCGACCCTACTTAGAGCGGGATAAAGGCAGGTAGCTAATGATGATGAGTTTTTTAATTATATTCTAGGGTAGCCTACAATCTAACAAGTCGAACCATCTATTCGTCAAAGTGGTTTACATACAAACAGCTGGACATAATAGTATACACGATATTAAAATATTCGCATTTCTCTGCGAATAAAGACATAACTTGGCCAAAATAGTCTCAGTCATATCACGACCCCAGCATTAAATTGCTGCATAGCGTTTTTAACGAATTCACTGTGGAAATTAAAATTGTAAGACCGTATTTTAATTGAATTACATTGCAAAGTACGCACGAGACCGGAGTACAATACGCAGCGCTCGTAAACAATAAATCAGTCGTGACCATCTCGCTTTCATTAACGGAATCATTTGCTAATTTGCAACAAGCACAGCCGCATATTTAGTTAAGGGTGAGTCGGGACCAAGTTACAAGCATTATGACGTCACAATATAATTAACAAGGCCTGTTACACTTCTACATCAATTAGGAGCCTTGGTTGTGTTGTGAGAATTGTTGTTGTTCCATTACTTCGAACAACTAACGGCCAACAATGTTGATGAAAATAATAAACTTATATACATATGAAATAATGTTAATATATTATAACTAATATTATAAATTAGAATATGAGTTTGTAGGATTTTTGTGCTATAAAACTTCGCAAACATATTGCCTGGGATATGGCACAGGACATAGGATAGAGTTTATCCTGAACTACTGCTTTCCAGGGATAGAATACAGACTATAAGACAGGTTATTTTACCAAAACGAAGTAGGGGAAGCCACTGGCAAAGTTATTATTTAATAAACATACATTTATATTTATTTCTTTATTGAAATATCTTACAAGTTTTCAACAGTTAAGCACTTGAATTCCTAGGAAACCGTCAATTTAAATAGTGGTGTTTGTTATTTGGTATTAGTTTATCTCATTGTTAAAGAGTTGATAATCAGCTTACTTCGTTAAGGACAGGGTTTGACATCTAAATGGTAAATGAAAGACAAACTAACAACTCACTATGGATGACGAAGTTTTCGGTTTTGGTCGTAAAGTGTGTGAACATTTTCAAGTTATAAAACTTAAACAATTATAACTTTAGTTACTGTCACACTCTTAACAAATATACCCTGCGTTTGTAATTCAAATTATCTATTTAAGTATTATTTACATGGATATTACTTTAAACTATAACATATATTTTCCTTAAATAATTAAAAACTAGCAATGAATAATAATTATGAATATTATAATACCCAAGTCAATTGTATACATTTTCAATTGCAGTAAATTGTCTTTTCATTGGCTTAACAATGTACAATAAATATTAATTAGATTCCATTTTAAATGTATTGGTAGACAATAAAAGTTAAGTTTACTGGCGTCTCATATCCCAACCCTGCGTAAGTAAGCGTGTTAAGACGTCGACGACCCCGTTTTTGACGCGTACGATATATTTTTTTATGACATTTGGGTTGGAGCTGCCTCTATTTTATTAAAACTAGTACACTCACAACTTTTTATTTATTGCTTTTTTTACTCGAGACTGTGTGACTTTAATAAAACATGTAACATTTTCTTATTATTTTTTTATGCTTGGAAAATCAGACATAAGCAAAACCTTGCACCTTGAAAGACCTTGTAGATTAATTATTTCTTGTCTTATATACAAATACCAAAATAATAATTAAAAGCTAGTTAACGATGTAAATTGGGAAGCTATAAACTCCCGCAGTGAGTAGAATATAAACAAGCAACCTCCTGATAAAACTTTTATAACGGCTATATAGAGCAATAGATACGTCGCCATTGTTGTCTTAAACTTATCCATACAAAGTCTATAAATGCAAATTTGAGCAATCAATCCATCGGTCGCGGCTTCAATTAACACGGAAACCTCGAAACGAATATTTATCTCTTTCCTTATTTTCTTTCAGCATTTAAATAAGAAATAAGTGATTGCTTTTCGATAGTTTCTTGATGTTTTTAAACACGACCATTGAGATTTGAACTGGTTTTACCTATATAACAAATAAAGATCACATTTCATCTACTCTATACAAGACTCAATAGGCAAATTTGAATATCTTCTAACAAATTATTTTTTATTTTATATTCATTTAAAATCAAAAAAGAAATATATGTATATTTTATTATAATCGTTCCAAAGCGTTGTAACTCTACTATATACAGTAGAGTGTCATTTACAATGTAACCGTATTCAAAGCAATATCATTTAATAGAAAGTGTACTTGATAAGTACGTAGTATGAAACGCGGACTCGAGCTGTTAAAAACGTAAGCGGTTATAATGACAAAATAATAACGTACTCTGGACACGGCCTAATGTTTTATAAATATTCCTTATTACAATTACAGTTTATAATTTATGTATAGTTTTATATTAGATATTTTTTGTAGTGAGACCATTAATCTTATATCAGTATACAAGGATATTTATAGTACATATTCATCTTGCTATAAATAGCTCTAAGACTTAATAGCTCAATTCAGTCTAATCCTAAGTTTGAATAGAAATATTATTAAGGAATCACGATCAGTCTACTCTACAGTGCACGTTCGTACAAACACACAAACGAACATTTATTATTTAATATAAATATGTACAATTTGTTATATTGATGTATGAATTTAAAGATCACAACTCGAATGTAAGTGAGTATATGAATACGCATTTCATTTAATTTGACTGTCAAACATTATGTAAATATAAAACTCGTAAGTGAAATAGAAATGCAGACACCCTACCCTCTACATAGTATTACGTATATAAGCCGTATTAGCGAGCGTTTGCTTGAACTAGCGCTTAGGGCTATTAAAATTATCATGCCCATTATACGTTACCCCGACCCCTAGTTGAACTCGCTACCCCTGTAACGTGACTTTACTTGTTTCACGCAACTTAGTAATGTCAGTTATCAATCATCGTCACATTGAATCTAACTGAAACATAACGCAATGATATCGTTATCAGATAATGTATTATTAATATTTAATTACTTTACTGTATTGATTACAGACGTTGTTATAATGTAAATGTCGTTATATGTAACTCTATCGTTGTTATCAGGGAGCTAACAATATTACTAGATTTTACTATTTGAGTCATTAATAAGTATTAGAGATCGTTGCCATCTTTCTAATCCTCAAAATCTTTGAGATAAGTACAAAGAATTCATGGCTGAAGATAAATAAAAAGAAATTCTAAACAGCTGAAACTATAAATAATTGAAATGCTAGATAGTATTGAAGTAGCTTGATTTAGAGATTTATTGAAACACGATGTTTTTATTTTTAAACATTTTTTTAACTTCCCGCTAAAATTTAATAAAAAGTAGGGGTATTAATAATTCAGATATATTTCAAATAAGCTACAAGTAAAAACGTTAATATACAAAATGTATGGTAAATATAAATGTCGTATCCGTGATTGTCAAGTGTATGTGTCTATTATATATTATATTATTGCATTTTAACGTTAATATAATGTTTCATTGATGTTACTTGGAGGTACCTGTAATGTTTTTAAATAATTACTGTATTATTCTTAATTTTATTTTGTATTGTATAAGAGCACATATCACGTATGGGTTATAATAATATTTATGAATATCAGCTTCGTGTCTAATATACAAAAGTACAAGCTATGAAAAATAATAAAATTTCTTAGACCTAATATTATTTTAAGACTGTCGTTCTCAATTTCAAAAAAGGCGAAACAGTTAATTATATATTACAACAAAAATGTAAATGAATAAATTATTAATTAATGAATTACTTACGGTACGGGAATACGTTAGCAAGTAACCAGCATTAAATTGAATTCAATATATACAAAGGATTTACAGCGAAATACACAGAACAATAGGAATAAAACTATATCAATCCGGGCTAATTGTATTTATTGGACAGACAGACGTTATTTTCTTGTAATAATAAGCCCCAGGTCAAGGTAATGCTAGAAAATAATTCGTTTTAGACGTCTCTCTCGTCTCGGGAGATGATCTGATATTTGAGTTACGAGGTGTGCGTGTGTCACGTAGGTACTGGCAGCCATGGGCTGACGTCATCTAGGTTAGGGGACGTCTCAGTTTATTTCGTAATTAAATACTAGTGGAGGGATCAAAGAGGGCGGCTCGGCTTCGAGTGTTTAGGGATATGAGACAAACACTAATACTATAAAATGTATTTTCTAAGCAACTAAACATGTGTTGGTTAAATATAGGGAGAGAAACTGGAATTAAATAGTTCTATTACTTAAACTACAGAAGATACAATTTGATTTATGTATGTGTAAGATTTCCAATGCAACTAAAGTCAATAAATGAAATAAAAAATGAAGAATAAAGCGTGGTATAGTTACGGTCCATACGCAATAGAACGAAGCGCTATTCCTATCCGTTGCATGAGTTACATGGACATAAATTACGAGTGAACTGACGCTAACAGAGCGGATGTCAAGGGATGAAAAATATCACGATAGGGAAGTGGAGTCGCGGCAACTGAGCGTTGGCGGAGCGGTGGCGGAGCAGCGGAGAAGCGGCGGCGACGCGGCACGGGAGTGAGGCGGTGAGCGAGTGTGGCCGACGCAGCACACGACGGCTGTGTCAATGCGACTGATTGCGAACTGCACCAGAAATCGATAAACACTCATTTGTATTCCAGGTAAATTTCTAGACTATTTTTTTTAAAAAATTACATATTTTATGGCTTTTTTATTAGAAAATTTAAGAACATAACATGCTTGTATTTTGGAATATACTCTATTTCATTAATAAAGTGTTTGCCTTTTAGTGAAAGAAATTTTATTTTTTTTAATTGTTGTATTATTAACCAAAGTACATAAATATATGTAATTTTATTAATCTTATTATCTGTACCACGACCTATAGTTTAATTCTTAAATTGCCTAAGACCAGAAAACTAGAAAATAAACGTCCTAATAATTATGTAAATTGTTAGTAAGAACTAGTATAGTAGTTTATTAAATGAATACCGTTGTAAATACGAAGTATCCAGATATGTACAAAAGTATGCGAACGTTAGACCCAATTTGGTAAGTTTATTTAAACGTTATAAGTGGAGCGGCAATCTACTAGAATGTGCAGAGCCGATTTAAATCTGTTTATTCCCATTGAGTGTGTCTAATCATTTGGTACAGCGGAGAGAGCACAAATGACGAGTCGCCTTGCGTTGGTTGCGGGTAACGAATTATAGAGGTATTGCTTGCTTGCAAAATGTAGTCGGCGCTTCGTCCCCGCAAGTAACGAGGTTAGCTCTCTGGAGCTGGGTAATGTCGTGACTTATAGTGCATTCGGGAGATTTTGTGGGAGAATTGTTTTTTAATTAATGATCTAACATTTAACCGACATATTAATACTATCCTTTCGTAATCCATACATTACAGAACGAGTTGATGACATTTTATTATTAGTTTTAAAACAAGTTCGAAAATAGCTCTTGAAGCAGGTCGTTGAAGTCGACACGAGACACGTAATAACAGTTTTATAGAACATTTTATGATTCTATCGACACTGTCCGTACTGTAAACACTGAATTAGATGAAGTAAAAACCACGGGTGGCAAGGCAAAAATATTTTTATATGACACGAGTTACCGTCCTATTAAATGATATACTTTAAACTAATAGTTATAACTACAACTACTGCGTCCCGTAAAATAAAATACGAAAATACTTTCGAGCTCAGCTTCTAGCTCTGGTGGTAAATAATTCGATTCACCTGAACGTCGGGAACACGTCTCGAGTAGTTAGTGAAAAAGAAATCACAGCTCTTCGACCATGGTCATAAAGTGCTACCTCTCAGCCGCAGATTACCAGCAGGGAGAATTATTTCCTATTCCATGTGCTCAGCTCGAGGGTGGCACTGTATTACCCTCGGCTATCTGATAGCTAGACAAAATTTCAGAGTATTTGAAAATAAATTGCATAAAGATTTGTGTATGGGTATCTTGAAATAGGTTTGCAATCTTTTAATATACTAAATGTCATCTGCAACCATCCTTTCATTTAACGATTTAGCATAACTATATATCACATATAAAAAGTTAATTGAATTTGATTTGTGGAGTTATTTAGTAAAAACACGAACGTCGTTTCCTTTCATCTTTTATTCTATAAAAAGTAATGGAACAGGTGCGTAGTTTGTTCCATACTGACCCTTCTGAAGGTAGATTTTAATTAATGTCAGCATAAACTTCGACGTGTACTTTCATATTTTATTGACATTGGGTTAAAGGAGGAAAAAACCTTTTCATATTTCACTGATGGGCTACATTTTTGCAATATATGAGAAGGATATAACCAATTTCGAAATTAACCTCATACCTTGCAATATAAGCTTAGAGAAAATGATAATAAACTTACTCTAAAATAATGAATACTGAGATTTAATTCATCATACATTACATTACATCAATAAAAATACATTTTGTTAACGTGACACACTATCGACATGTTTGATGTATCATATGAGTAGGCTAGTAAAAAAAGTCTGCAAAAATGAAAACCTGCAAATGCGCCATGCATGAAAAATGAGGAAGGATGAAGGAGACTTGAACACACGTGGATGAAGTGAAGGTTTTTGGGTATCCGGCTCTCAGACTCATAGTACGAACCGTAGCAATTATTTTGTCAAATTTAAGACCATCCTGGTCGAGCTTATCCCGGAAGCCTAAGCTCCTTCCCTTCCCTACACATGTCCTACTCTACATCCCCCTACATTCTTCAAGGGTACGACGCACTTGCGTCTTTCCACATTTCCAGATGTTTTTGAACAGACAGCACCACTTTACACCAGGAGAATTGTTAATCTCCTAGCTTTATTTTAATTTAGCATTAACTTTTATTAAAACATATTATATATGAAAACGAATCCAAGTAAAAGCCAAATATAAATATACTCTTTCTCTCTTTCTTTCTATTTTTCCTTTTCATCTCAATCATTATAACTAACGTCTCATTATAGAACTTAACTTTTACGATTAATGTGTATGCATCAGACAAAAAATCTACTGATTATTAATTTAGTAGAGATGAAGCTTCTTAGCATTCCATGAATTCACCGTGAGGGTGCCGGTTGTTTTGTTTCTTTAGACGAGCCTTCTTTAACGAACTCTGTGAATCTTTTGGAGGTTATTAGACCCTTTTCCTTTTTCCATTAGCACCCTACACCTTACCAACAAGAGTTTAGCCGTTCCGGCATCTCCACAGATATTGCAAGATTTTTCGGTGGCTTCACTCCATTTTACTAGATTACTTTGATCTGGGAGAGTCATTTGGAATAGATATCAATCATGAAGTAAGGTGCGCCACTTCAATGCAAATGGAATACAAAAGTCGCCTATGGTCACCCACTCATTTTGAATTTCTAGATTCATCGCGTGCACTCGATAGGTACTTATCGTTTTCATCTTGCCTAATAAAGGATTTTTTTAAGTCTATATCCCGAACTTTCCCGCTAGATCCTAACCCTACTTTATTTGTTTGAGTACCTATCATGAATTGTTTATTGAACTGAAGTAGTGACTCCAGCTCTGATTCATTTCTAGGTTTTGGGAGAGATGTTACTATATCATTATGAGATTTTCGATGATATGTCTTTTGGTAGCTCTTAGGTGTTTATAGAGCTCCGATGGTTTCTTTAATTTCATCCCTGAATTGTTTCGGTCTCTGAATAAAGTTGAAGAGTCCACAGAACGCGCCAGACCAAACCACGACTTCAATATCTTTATGACGTTTGCATCTAACTTTGACAAGAGGGTTTTATTGAGTTCGTAAACTAGAATGACTTGTGAATTTAATTATAAAATATTAATGACTATATTGAATATTATTGTAGAAATACAATAATCTTGAAATAAACCTATATTATAACTTAGATGTTTGGAATGGTTCTCGTTTATAGAAACAATAATTTTGAATAGTATGATGCAATTATGTCGACAACTAAAGTAGGAAAGTTATACCATCTCAACGCGAACATCATCAGTTCATGTCGTACCGACCCAAAGGCGTTCTCTAAGTCTATCCAACACACCGTAACCTGTCTTTCGCTCGTTCTGGCATCTTTAAGGCTTTCTGAAATTACTGTGTTGTGTTTCAGGCATCCAGAAATACCGAGCAAGAATACTTTCTGGTGATTTGGTCTGAAATACTTATTTTTATTCATTAATTGCGTTATTTTATTTTGTAAAAAAGAGAAAAATCTTAGAAATTGTGTTTGTTAAAGGTAGCGGTCTAGTGTCCTTAGGGTTAGTGACATTTGTTTTTGGAATAAGGACAAAAATAGCTTTTTTTATATTTTTATATAATTTATTTTATTTAAACTTTCGTGAACTATGATGATTATTATATTTATGTTTACGACTAATTTAGATCCTACTTACGAGCTCGAAGCATGGCGGAATCGGGGCGTAACCCAATGAGTAAGAACCCCGAATGAAAGAATTAAAATGAATGAAGAAAATTTCAATACAATACACGTGAGTACAGCCGGTTAATAATAATATACTATTGTTACATTGATTTATTTGTAACAGCTTCCACAGACACACCGACACATATATATTTGTGTATATATCTCTTAATATCCCCGACGTATATTTTATATGGCACAGCTCTACATTTGAGACAAGACGTCCGTCAAATTGTGTCAGATTGCCGACTTATAGAGAATATTTCATAAATGATGCGTTTCACAACCGGTGTCATGACGAGTCTCAGCACGTCATTCTCGCTTTTACAACTAATTTAATTATTAGTATTTGGATACGATACTCGTGACGTCATCGTAAAATTATAAATTACAGATTGTTCCTGTCTAATATCATCTCGGTGTGATATAGGTAGTGCCGCTGACAGTTACTCTGAGTGCTCTTAAGATATAAAGCGATACATTTTTAGTTGTTTTTATCAGGTATATAGCCCAAAATAATTTTCGAGCGTTTCTGTAATTATTTATTAATGTTTTTAATAAAAAGTGTCTTATATATTCTAGTTTAGTAAGTTAAAACCATGCAATATATGCGAATATTTTAGATGTTTATCACAAATCATATATGTTATATGAAAATCATTTGAACACTTTTATTATCACCAAAAATAATTGAAATTGAGTCCAGAGTGTTGAATTTTTTTTCAACGTACGGTAATAATAAGAAAAAGTGTTACAGATACACAACACGAATTACGCACACAGTATAAAAAGATTGAATGTCACAAAAAAAATATGTCACCTCGCAAAGTCAAGTGATAGTCATAGTACCTCATGAATATTCAATAAAACTCACTCACCTGTAGACGATCTTTAGCATTAAGGATATCTAAAAAATAAATATAACGAACAACGTATTAATATAAACTTCTAGAACTAACCCATGAATGTGTTGAATTATTATCAAAAACACATTGCGTAAATAATGTTCATGGCATTTAGACACACATACCTACGTCTTACATTTAAAAAGAATTTTGTAATTAACCTTGGATATGAAATTCCTAACATTGTATTGTATTTACCGTTCAAGCACACACACGCTGTGTGATTTGGTTACGTTAATATTGTATATTCATATATTAAATATACATAAACCTAGTATAATAAATATATATAGTAAAGTGAAATCCGACAAGTGCATTAGTGTAAGGTGAATATATTATCCTTTCAAGGCGTCTCTTCTTTAAAATGCACCTCAAGATTTTTAATAGTATGCGTATTCAAATGAGTTTTATTACATAATTTACAGTTTCAGCTCAAGAAACACAAGTGGACTTCTTTATCACTAAAAAGGAAACCTACATAAGCGAACAATCTATTCAATTGTAAAATGTATCTTACAGTGGGTGGACAAATTGAAGCTGACTCAGGAACACGGGCCACAACTGGCTCAGCCATTTCTGCACTATTATCCTCTTTAAGCTTGTAATCAAGAATGCTAATCTGATGTACACAAAATATTACTAGGAAATGTTTGACAGTACTCTGCGGCTTACATAACTCGTACATAAAGACACGTGATCCATGTATATATACCCATATCCCCATAAAGAACTTAAAGGGTTTAAAAAACACATACATTAATATAATATAAATGTAATGTATTTCTTTATATATTTTATTTAGATCAGAAAATTTTCTCTTTTTTTTCTTTTTTATTCAGAACTTAAAGAATTTAAAATTACAAACGAACAAGTAAATCTAATATCAACGTGTTAATGTATTTTAATACATTTTAATTAGACCAGAAAATGGAGCCTTTATTCAATTTACTTTGTACATTCAAAATTATAATACCGTTTTTTTGTGGTAGCTTTGTGTGTCATTCAGCAGCTAAGGTTATCTAGATCCAGCTCTATTTAGTCTACATTCACAGCGTCATTTGAATAATAAATGTCCGGTACGCGGTGCAAATATAAATAATGTCATTACACTCGTATATAAAAACAGATTTTAGTATCTGCCTTAAAATATAATTCTGTAACTTAGCTGATATCAAAATCAGCGAACTTGTTTAATTTCTTGTAATTTCTTGATGACTTAATATGGAACCTAATTCTTTAAATCCAGAATCCGTTTACAAATCATATTGAACGCCATCTTACAATTTAAGAACGCTCTTAGACTAGCAATCTTTTTGTTTTTCTGTACATTTTGTTTGGTTGGCTGTGTGGCTATGTGTCGACACGACAATAAATAACCCAAAAAAAATTAAGTAGACTATTTTGACATTATTTAAAAAATATACTTCATGAGGCGGTAAGGCACCATGCCATACCGCCATAATATATAAAAAGTAATTATAATTCTAAATTTTAATATTGTAATCTTAAACAATATTGGAGATAAGAAAGTTTAACTACATTGTAACAGAATTTGTTAGAGGATTAGTAATATAACATACAAGTAGGTTATGATTTATAACTCATCAGATATACAATGGTCTCGGCATCACGTCCTCTAAGCAGATGTGCGCCTGATATCGGATAACTTGCGAACTTTTCACATTTCGCACTACGCGACAATCTGGCTCCCGTCGCACGTCGTGAATTAGATATGGCCTCAACAGGAATAACGACCTGCATTCCTTGAAATGTAGAAACATATTTTTTATATTAAATTAAGCCTCTTTTGAGCTACATTTTATATCCCTGCTGTCACATTTGTTAACAAATCTCTACATTGTTTACCAGGCTTCAACTCTTATAGCAATATTACAGTAATATTATTTTAAAAGTAATATTACTTTAATAATGTTTTAATGACGTCATCTGAAATCATTTATTCTTTTACTATAGAAAACATTATTAGCTTGTACCATAGTGTGTTTCGACATTTGAAATATTCATGTAATATTGTATTTATGTCAAATTTTGGCATTAATAGTTATTATTCATTACTTTACGTCTAATCAGGAGTAAAACAATATGGGCCTGTAGACTGCAATTAAAGAATGTAGCTTGATCGTAATTCGTTTGTTTCATTCATTGAATCAATAATTTTTGTTGACATTAACGCTATTATTTACGTCTATTATTCGTTGAATTATGTTCCTTGAATAAACGGTCATTGTACACTGCTCGTAGCGTCAAACTGTCCGACAATGATATTACAGTATGTACAAGTAATTTGTTATTTATTAATTCTGTCATAAATATCATAATGATATTCGACAGTAATATCATTATGATATTATGAATATTCATCTATAATATTGATGAATATATATTATCATATATATTCATCAATATTATAGTATAGAGTATCTTACCATGGGTTTATTTATAATTTAAAAACGCATGAATGCAAAATAGTTGCAGCCGCCAAGCACTTAGTAGGGGTCAGAGCGCGGCGGACGCAGTGCGGCGGCGTCGCGGTCGGTTGACTCTGAATTACCGAACTTGGCCGAGCTGCATTGTCTGCGTGGGCGACTGGACCCCAACCCCTTTGTTTCATATACTTCGCTAATCCTTTTATATATACTTGTGGGAATTATACTTATTGCTGAGGCTTTTAACCGCATGAAAGTTTTGCCAACGATTTAACACCGAGTTGGCTTAAGCATTTGAAAATCAACTGAGCAATGCGATCTCTTTTAACTGTAAGTTAGCTCATTTTATATCTTTACAGGTTTAATAGCATATGAAGGAGTTTACGATGCGCCTTCGATTTTACGATAGCTTTCAAAGATGACGACGGAAGGGACTGATCGCTGCTGACAATCGCAACTTTCTCTGATCGTTTGACTCGTTTGCGGGAAAAGCCGCTATCTTACTCAAACCGGAACCGAGTCTCATTGAAGTCACCAACTGCAAGTGAACGCACAGCTATCTTTATTTTGAATACGAAAACGTACTATTTATATACAAGTATATTATTATTTGTTGACGACTGCTTGACTTGACACGAGAACTAGGAGACACTAGAAAAATCCAGTACTCTTCCCGGATCTGAGTATTATATTTATTAAAAAAAAATGTTTATTTACGTTTACTCATAACATATTTAGTTTAGTTTGAGGTTACATTGCGTTGTGTGGGAATGTCTGAATATTTATAATAATTATTATTATTTACATTGTAATGTTATATATGGCAACTAACACCATTGAGGTTTAATCAAAGCCTGGTTCACAGATTGACCAACATCCAAACGACACGGATTCTCGATGATTATATTGCATGAGTTGTGAGTTAGCTGACTGACCTCTTTGACCGTTTCAATCAAGTCGCGATACTTACCTACAAACATTCAAGCTATGGGTACTTTATTGACACTTTCAACAAATAAATAAATTATTATAAATTGTATTTACGTCTTTCTTAATATGTCAATTATAGTATAAATTATATACGTATCTTATGTGGAACTGAAATAAAAAATAGTATTAGATTTCAAATTAATAATAAATAATAATATTAAAGTTAAAAAAAAATAGATTTTTGAGTAAATTTAATTTTAATATTTTAATAATATAAATGTAAGTGATACAAACACTGTTTATTTTGGCTTGTTTTTTTTATAATGTAAGGCCTCATTCACAATGATGTATGGAATATTCTGCCAATTTCAAGTTACACCAAGTTGTACATTTTTTTATTTCCAATACTTGTAGAGTAAAGAAATTTATATTGGCTTATTAACTCTATATCACTCTAACGGTAGTAAGTCAGTATGCTGACTTAACGGGCTCTAGGTAATGATAGAGAAATATTTAGTCCAGATAAAGTAGTTGACCGTCGAGTGCAGTCGGCTTTAGTATTCATCTTAAAATTATCGTGTATTTGTTACTTGAAATTACTTTTATGTTAATATTAATAAAAGAAAGTTATGATTGAAAACAATTATTAATATAAATTATAAAATTAGTTTAGTGAAAATAATGACGATATTTTTTTAAATCAGAATTTAACTTTTTAATAAAAACTTTGTAATATTATTAATTCTCAGCGAATTTATTTTACTATACACTGAAATTTAATAAGTTTTTCAGCTTTCACTGCCAATAACTGACCCGTAACGATGTATTTTGCTAAATTTGATCTCGGATTACAGATGACTTGTTAATTTTAATTAGTTTCGAGTGAACAACCGACCAGCCATTCTGTACTGTATAGGTATACATTATATAGATATAATATGTATTATTATTTAAACATGTTCATTAAATGTTAGACTCTCAAGGATAGCTACTGCACGTAAGTGTAACTTTATTCCAACGGTTTTTATAATTTATAAAGTTCAAACCGTGTCATGAACCCTTTAAAAAAGATTTAACATTCGTTATTCTTTTACACAGACTTTTATACTCAAGTTAACTGTAAATTGTATATATTTTTTGTGTTCATAAATATAATATATCAACTAATTTATTATTTTATTTGATGTTTAGAAAAATAAATGGTTTAGTTGTTGCTTAATTATTTGCTTAATAATTTGCCTTATATTAAGTTCCTTCCTCCCCTAAATCGCTCCCAGAGGGGAGGGGAGGGTAAGATATGTTATCCTCAAATATCTGTCTCATTAAAAGATAGATCAGCACTTTATCACAATAATTTACGAACGAATATATGTAACTTGAGGTCCTATTAATTACTTTCAAAACAATATATTTATATATTTTTCTTAATGTGACTACAATAATATATTATACCTACTATTGTCATCTGATATAAAAGATTTTGTGATTTTAGTATAATAAAAAAAAGAAATCTACTTTAATAAAAAACTTATTGTTCGTTTGTAATCTCAATGCGGCTTTTTCAAACTATTATTGTGCGGTGAAACCGGCAAATGAAACCATTTTCATGCTTTTCCATACTATGTAATGTTTGACAAAAACAGCCTTAAAATAGTCAAAATTGTGCCTCGTTCCAAAATAATAAAAAAATTTTAAAGCTACTGAATAATGCTTCGTTATTTCTCTACAAAGAGTAGCCAAAGAAATATTGGGTATTGTCAAATATAACCTACATACGGTATTAAAAACCAAAATGTATTTATATATTATATACCTACATTGAAACATCTACTTATGTCTTATTTTACCATAATAATAAATGCTGTTTCATATATATATAGGGTGAAATAAATATTGATATGTATTTAATAGTTCATTTTTTATATATATATACTTATTTAAAGTTTATTCTGTATCTGTATTTACATAATACGTTTAAGTTGTACAATCTCGAGTGTTGGTTGAAACTTACTTCACACAGCGGGTTCTTTTAAAAGAATACGAAAATCTAAGAATCTTTCAAGAACAGTTAAAATCAAAGCCCACTTCAGATCCGCCGTCAACTTTAAATCTAAAATGTAACTTTTCTTAAACTCGTATCTTTCAAGCAGCCTGTATCCCATTTCTTTCCGTCTAACATAAGCCGACTTCATGACTTTGAAATTTAACAATCTTTTAATGCTTATTTATGTTAAACATCCTATCAAATAAATAATAGATTTATGTATAAAAACTACTGTTGTATTGTCATCGGACCTTAATAAGTAGGTAAAATTTCAAATTAATTAGTTTCAATGTCTGTAAAAATCACGTTTAAAGTTTCCGTTACTAACAGAGATACCGACCAGGCTAATAAATGCGTGTTACACAATGAAACGGTAAGAGGTGAATTAATAAAATGTTTAGTTAAATAAAATAGTTGTAAAGCGCAGACTTGTTTGTATTTTCATTTTGTAAAACTGATAGAAATATTCAAGCCCAGGAAGTGGCTTGTATAAGGTGTCGTACTTGTAAGTAAACAAAAGGCATCTGATATCATATAAGGAATGTGTATGTCTGTACGTATTATGGTTAATTAATATTCATAACCAACTAACGATTTGCGTTCGACGAATTGCATATAAATTCTCAATGGATTTGAGGTGGCCTATGCATTTTATAATAATAGGTAGCGATGTAGCGAGCTACAGCCATTGTTAAAGTTCGTAAGGCTTGTAATGAGGGACTCCATTGTTGGATGAAGACGTCTGAGGAGTCAATGAAATAAAAAAAGAATTTTAAGGTCGAACGCCCTGCATACATTTAACTGTGGTCTGAAAATGTTAAGTGGAAAATGAATAGGTTTGAATTATATATTCATTCTATAATAAGTCCTTTATCATTGTGTTAGCTTATTAAAAATAAACTTTTACTATTATATTTTTTTAATACATCGAAATATATTCATTTAAATAAAGGCGAACAGGTATCCTCTTAGAATGTTAAAGTCATAGCAGCGATACGGCAGCTCAAATAGTAGAGCGACGGGACGGTTTTCCAAAGGTCGCAGTTCAAATCACCGCTTGATTTCATTCTTAATTACTAAAAATTTAAATAAGTCTAACATGGTTGTATATGTTTATAGATATTTTAAAACATATTTAGAAAGTTATATACGTATAATATATCTCAGCACCAATCATAATGAATAATTTTCTTTTGTCTCATATGTCGTATATATGTCATAGGTGTAGTGATGTCATTTGTATAACGGTGTACTAAGGTGTAACGTGTAGGTGATCTGTCTCGGTCATCTCGTAATGTGGCCTACTTGCCATGATTTGCTCAAATTGGCCGCACTTAAGATCATTCGTCTGACCTAGATATAAGAACTCGTACTCGTACATACTACACATTGTAATCAACGTCTGCACTAGTCTCGTTTGTCATCTCCTGTTACTGTTTGGAAGAAATATGTTCATGATCATTCCTATCATAGAAATATATATGTGTAAGATATTATTTACTTTATATACAAACAGAAGTAGCTACTAGACGTACTTATCGTATCCTCTTAACATTTGTACAGAACATGTCCACGATTAACCATATTTAAATATATAAAAGAAACTGATGTATACTATATATAAAAGACGTGCTTAAAAAATATGGCCAAATATTTTAAATTTTAAAAGCTAAAGCAACACTTTAAAAGTTTGCATAATTACAAAGTTGTCTCGCTACTTCGATAATTCTGCAATTACCCAGTACCTAGACTAGATGCTCTAAGTTAATTAACTTACTTCAATCTGCTGAGATAAGCCCTACTCTAACTACTGTAACGCCTTTTTGTGCTCCAACTGAAGCCGGCACCTGATTGCACGGCCAGTTGATGTTTCTGCTCGTTTGCACCTCGACCTGAATCCCAATTTTACAGTCTTTGCCTTAAGAGCCTATAATGTTGCAGTATATATATATATGATAAGAGATATATTTTATTAATAAGGGGAAATTATTATTTCAAAATATATTATAATTATAAAGGCGTTATCGTTATTATTATTATATCGCAATTGTCAATTTTATTTTATTGTCATAGTTTTTGTAGTCCACCTTTTTCCATAATACCTACTTATTAAGCATATTTTATAATTCGTAAATGTTTTGACAATGCTTCAATTGTGAAACAAAATAATTAAAAATATTTATTTTATGTAGGTATATAAATAGCAATTAATATTGTTTAGAATTAAAAGAAAAAAGATGAAATATCCAAAACGGTCAACCGTGCTGTTGACAGCGTGGTGTAAAGCGTGTAAAGAATTAGCCAAACAGATTCACGAATACATTGGACAGAAATAGTATACAATAAAGGTTAAATGTAATCTGATCGCGGACTTTAACAATGCCCATGGGACCAACAATGGCGGCAATCGACATTGTAACATTTTTTATCCACTCGCGTATATAAATTTAAGTGCCCTTTAAATTAGCCGGAAAACATATCCCTACTAAAAAGGATTAATTAGACAGATCGCTTTTAAATTAAGGGAGTTATTCAATTGTTTATGTAACGGTTTGATTTTGTATCTGTTTAAAATAGGCAGTATATTGTAAACATTAATACGGACTCGATAGGCGAGGCCCTCCGGTCAGTAATTAGTCGCCGCCATCTCGTGCAGGCGGCGTGCGTGCTGGACCTGGCCGTACGATGAAAATTGGACACCATTTTAAGCTTTAAAACAAAACAGGGTTTCAATACGATTTTATCGTTTTGTTACAGTATTAAAAAAGAAAACTTATTACATTTTAACAGTTATAATACTTTAAAATGTAATAATTATAATAACTACAAAATGGCGATATTGTAGTTATTAGAATTAGTATTTATAATACTGTAACACATGACGGGTTGACAAATAGTGATGGAGTATGAAGGTCATGGTAGAGTCGTTGTAGTCATTGTTCATTTTACTACCGGCGCTGTAATAAGCAAATAAATCAGGAAAAAAATGATATTTATATAAATGGAGTGAATGCACACATTACATAGTAAACTGATTATTATGATATATTATTACGTATTTAACAGTATATATCTTTTAATTATATTTAATCATAAAGGAATACATATATAAGCTTGTCAGTGTTGTTTTTACTGGAAGAGAAATAATTAATATTTTATAGAGTTGCTCTAAACAATAGAGTTCATTCAAAATTCATAAATAATAGATTAATTGCCATTTGTATTAAATATTATAAGATATTATATTAACTTAGAATGTAGTAAGGCCCTATCAAACTAGTCGTATCAAACTAAGATATTCAGAGAAATCAAATTAATTCTACTTATAAGGTTAATGTTATTTCAATTAAAGATTGTTCTTTTACAAGGTAAATAATATGTCTACGGTACTTTTCGAAATACGTACATTTTATACAATAACCTTGTTTTTTTCTTTTATTTAATTCGTTTGTTTTAGTGAAGACTCCTGTTTGTTAAAT
The DNA here is from genome assembly GCA_963555665.1 of Dircenna loreta. Classification (NCBI taxonomy): domain Eukaryota; kingdom Metazoa; phylum Arthropoda; class Insecta; order Lepidoptera; family Nymphalidae; genus Dircenna; species Dircenna loreta. Next base: position 7,922,288 of record OY743093.1, on the reverse strand, counting down.
TTGTTATAGTTTATAATAATACTTTATATGTTATTGGCTAGTCAACATCTAGAATACATTTTATTCCCCCCCTTTCAATTTTTTTCGAGAAAACACAAACATAAAAATACTGGACAGATTTCTATGACAATTGGTTTTGGGTTATTATTTAGCATCGTGTAATAAGCACCAAGTAGGAGACTTTTAATTGACACAAAAATCTCAAACTTGTTTTGGGTCATAATTACAATAACACTAGATGATAGTATGGACTTGCTTATTTTTTTAGATAATGAAAGATGGCGTATAGTTTGAGCTGGAGAGAAAGGTTCAAGCAAATATAGTCAAATATTAAATAAATAGCTAAAAGACAAGCATCTTTAAAAAAAAACAAATACTCACTACTTTGCTAGAACCTTCAAAAGCCGCATTACCGGGCTGTTTAAAAGAAATCTGAAACAAAAGGCATATCTATAAACTGAATAGACTGTTCAAACACTACAATCGATAAACAGCACTTACTATGATATGAAATTACTCATGACTGTGAGTCATAACTACACTGGACCATGACAAACAAACGATTCCATGAATAACAAAAAATATGGGTTTTAAGATACAAACCGTGGCACCAACGACGGATGTCGCGTCACTGACTCAGCCTTGCGGAATATCGTCAGTTTCAACTTTCAAAATGGCGACTTTTTAGTTTTCGAATTGCTTTGTTATTACACAGGTGACTTGGGACACAGGTTAAGAAGGCGGCAAATCAAAAAGTTGATTTCCATTGTAATATATCCTTTTAAAAACTAATTGAATATTAATAAATGATATAAAATTACGGTTCTGCCAAAGCAATATGAAAGTGGTTCGCCATTTCTAGGTTAAGCGTGGTTTCGTAACTGAGTCTTGTCATAGAAAGTTTGAGTCAGATAAAGATATTAAATTTATCATTATTTCACTGAATCAATTAATTATCAACTTAAATAATGTTTCCAAGCAAGTAGTTCACAAGGAAAATAGATTTTGTGAGGATTTATTTTCATACGATAACTATTTAAGTACTTAAATTATATTTACTTTACATTAAATGACAAAATGTAATAGAATTTGCACAGTATGTTTTGCAAGTTAAGTAGAAAAATGAGACCAATATTGAGGTGAATTACTGGTACCGCTACGTGTAGTAAGAAACCCAACCCTTTTCCTCACCGCAGCCGCTGGACCGCAGGCCTGTTTTTACTCCGGTATCTCATCCTCCCGTAATATTGCCTCTTTTATGATTCTGATCCGTTCCTCAGAAACTAATTGAAGATAACAAGTTTGTTTTTTCACCTATCCTCTTTTTCTTATTGGAATCGCAGCCAATGAAGTGAAAAATATTGTTTGCTGAGATTTTTTGGTTTATTGAAGCGTTGGAAGAATAAGCTTGTTTTTCTATTATATAAAATATTGTACAATATTTTTGTATTATTTTTAATAATGTAAGAGCTGTTTTTTTTAAATGATTCGTGATATTTGACAGATGTTTGCTTAAAATTCAACACCGTCTTAAAGAACGAGCAATGGACCGGAGACTCCATTACTGAAGTTATTGAATATTTTATTTAGTTAATATGGCGCTGTCGTGCGTAACCATATACTATTATAGCCAAATGTCATATAAATGTAAATTTGTAAATATTCATTGTTAGTTAATAATAGTTAAATGTAGTTTGTTAGTAATTTGAACTACTGAAAGCATTGATTATTGTGTATATTCAGTCTATTCATATTCCGTTATAGAATGATAACCTTCATAAAGGTGAAAACTGCATCCGGTCGTTGACCCTCATTTCACGTGCCTTATTGTCACGAAGGCGTGTGAGTTTATAATTAAAAAATGTATTAATAGGTTCGTAGAGGTCAATAACCTATAATCACTCAATAGGGGCTTGGGTTGGAGTTTTTGTTTTTAATTTAAATTTGTTATATATGGTCTAGATTTGTCTATTTTTTAATTTGATTGTCTGAACGTCTTTGTAATCAAGGGATGGCTCCTCATATTGTAAGTTGTTGCCAGGTCACTTCAATTTTTATTTCTTATATTGATTAATTAGGTTTTCAGATATATTTAACTTATCTATGTATAGACAAGTCTGAGTCTGTCGCCGCCTCTTCTCAGGTCTGTGGCAATAATTTTTCCTGTACTCTGGTAGCTTGGAAATTGATTTTGTTTGTAGAAAAATTATTATTGTCAATTAAGAATATTGGCTTTGACTTTGGCATGTTCCAAAAATACATCTGGTGATACTTAATGTTCAAATTTGACACGAAAAAATGTTCTATTACATTTATATTAAGAAAATATATCCGCTTAGGAGATATTTGAGTCAGGCTTGTTTATGTTTCCATCGTCTTTGATCTTTAATATTTAACCAAGTCAAAGTCAAACCCAGCGACTGTTTAATGTTTATCAATTTACTTTTGAGGCTTGTTTTATTTAAGGAGTAAATTTGATCTGTTAAATCAATCTAATAATTTACAGCCTCATAGCCAGCCTCTGAAACAGTTGGGTCTACTCGGCGGCCATTTTCAATTACTTTTATAATTATTTTTTACTCTTGCAATATCTTTTATTTGTTCTATTATATTTATGATTATCAATTATTTTAATGTTGATATATTTTTAAATATGCTCCGTTACATTGTTAGATAGCTCATTTCGCGGGGTGGGGGGAGTGGGGGGTGCGATGGGTGTGGGAGCGGGAGACCAGATGAAAACGTTGGCAACAGCTAGTTATAAATAATATTTTTCTATTACAACTCTTGGCAGTGCTGTTAAATCACTTTTATTGACTTATGATATAAGATTTCAAAATATATATAATATCTACAGTATATTAAGTTTAGTGTTTGAGTTATATTTAATACGAGTATAATAATATTAAAGGAATACTAAAATATCATATAACAATTATCTCTTCAATGTATATTAATTCTTACAACTATGAAAGTATGGTAGACGTGGAAAACTGTATTAATATTTATTTAACCTTAGATAGTTTAAAGCAAGACATATTCATGTTTGAAATCGTCTGTTATTCTTAGCCATATTAAGCTTATTCAAATTATATATATTGAAAGAAATATCAATACGAGCAAGTTTCGAACCTGCAGGCTCTGAGAAACTGTCCCGTCACTCAAACAATTGAGCCACCGTAACACGAGTTAATAATGAAAGAATGATGAAGAATAAATGGGCCCCAAAACTATACATTTTCAGGTAAGAAATTTCAAAGGTATAGAAGTAACTTGATCTCTGTATATTTAGTTAGTACAGTTTCAGTTAGGTTTATTGTTATATGACCTCTAGTCAGCTGTGGTTCCCGGCAGAGGAACATTAATTAATGTAGCCTTCGAGATCTGCGAGACATTATAAAACTTAAACCATTATGTTAATACTTATTCCGTGATATCACTTACATCTTACAGATCTACTTCGCTTTATTTTATTAATTGATAAAACTGACAAGTCACTTTGACTTGACTTTATGATGACTTTCTTAAAAATAAAAAAATACTTCTATTCTATCTCATGGCCTCAGTTGTTTCAAATAATATTTGCATTTTCATACTTATTTTAATACGTTTTTATTTATTTTAATCGTATTTATTTAAATTGTGAGTTACAAAATGTCAATGTAGATAATTTTATCAAATGGTTTATCCTGTGGTTATCGTATTTAGTATTTAAAACGCATTCTCTTTTTATCAATATCTGTTTTTCAGTGTCGTATTTTACGGTGACAGTCACGATACTTTATCTGCAGCACTAAGCACTGAATGCACATTTATATTTAGTGACTATGTATAGCTTCCATTTTATAACTAGCTGTGACTTCGACTTCGCCTACTGTCAGCTCTACTCAAATATAGAGCCATCGCTCACAATTTCACAAATTTATACATTTTGGTTTTATTCTAATTATAGCACAAAATATTTTCGTATTTTCATTTATAACCTATAGTATTGACTTATGTGTTAGGTAATTGACACACACCAAAAACTCGTATTTTTTTTAAAATATACTTCAATATAATGATTTTGTCTCGTTAATATTTTATTATATTTCTATTATATATGGAATATTCAAGATTAAATACCATTAAATAAGTTTTTAGTTAACACAGACAATGTATTAGCAGCTAGGGATCGAATATTTAGTAACAGCGGTGACTTTTTGCATCCACAATGGAGATTAGTCCGTACGGTGCGACATATGAGCGACAGCGGCTGCTCCTACACAAAGACTGCACTCGCCTCTCTTATAAATTATGTTATTGGAAAACCGCACACAGCCCGCTTTAATACAAGCGAAGCATTGTGTTCTGAATTACAGAATGGACAAATATTCTACAGCCTTTATGAGGTATTGTTGAGAGCCTCAATTATACTCACACTTATTTTAATATTTCAATATGACAAACAGTACTTACGATTGTCACTTATAAACAATACAAACATATCATAAACTTTATTTTCTGTCCCCAATTGTTCTTCTTATGTTATCTTAAATTAAAAATTAAAAAAGAAAATTATAAATAATGTTATTTTGAAAAAATACTCTATATTAACGTATTATAATTTTTAAAACGGTGCCATGCTTTTAAGTCATTAAATATGATATTTAGACTGCAGTAATGGGACGCTTATGTAAATTATTCTAAACTTATGAATGAGCGTTCCAGATTTAGTTTAATAATGCAGAGGGCGGCCTCCTCGACCTCCGCGGAACACGGAAGCATCTAACTGCCACTGCCGAGGATTCCTCCATTCCTATGTAAATCCCATCGGCGCATCCGACCTCAGATAATAGAGTGACAATTTGCATGTCGCATTGCTCTTTGCAACCCACAACTACACCTAATAGTGTCAATGACCTGCAAAATGGGTAACAACTAGAGTCTAGCCCCTATGAATAACAAACAGCCAGTAAGTAATACGCAATGATCATTGAACAAGGTAGAATGATTTTGCATTCATTGGAGCCGGGCAAAGGGGTAATGTGCTTAGTTCCAGTGCCCCTTGCAAGAGTGTTGATAGTACGAAACGTTAATAGTTTTCGAGTTATAAGGAAACGAGTTCTCGATTGTGATTGGTTTACAGCGTATCACAACCATTTCACAAACAATAACAACCAAGAACTCGTTTGGTTATTACACGAATATTATCAACGTTTCGTACAATCAAAACTCTACAGTACAAAGAGGTACTGTAAATGTTACGTTAACCGAATAATTGGTTTCAGGATTTACTGAACGTTTAGTGCTTTATATTTAGTTCAAACGATGTATTCAATGTATAAAAAACTAATAATTATTTACTAAAACAATGGATTTTACACGAGATCTAAAATACATTACGAAAGGATTTCTTACAAAATAGAGAGAACTAAGTTTGGGTGACTGTCACGCTCTTCATGTCGGTAGGCTTTTTTCCGGTTACACCATTAGAAGCTAATTACCCACTATCTCCTGTAATGGCTATGGCCACATAAAACCAGATCGTGAAGACCTCTTAGCCACTACATAGAAACTATTATGAGTTTTTCTCTCAGACCCATCAGCGTCCGGTGGTCTCTTTATAATGAACTGGTTTATCCTCAACAAGCCGTATAAGTACATACATATATTACAATAATAAATCTTTATTATTAGCAATTAATATGCTTCTATTAAATACGAATATTTTTTTTCATTTTATCAACTATAAAATTGAATAGACAATTATTGATAGTATATTTAGAAATTACTATAAAATTAACAGTTATTATTTTCATCACTTAAAAATATACGTAAATGCGGTGTAAATTCTAGCAAATAATGTAACTCAATATAGTAAAATTTAAAGATTGCGTACTCACTTTACCCTGGAAGGCAATATTAACCACCTTTTTAATTTTTAACTGAATCAGCAGTTAATTTGATCGAGCCTGGAGGGTGGCGATCTAGAGTAAGCCGCCGTCAAAATGATTCATGAGCCGTATGCGGGCGGGAATTACACGAATTGTTATTAAATAAGACTTCCATCTATTAATTGTTAATAGCTTGTCAATAAAAGTGCTGTATAAAAAAAACACAATTACATTTAATGTAATAAAATTCCAAAGACAGCATTTCTTTCATTTTTCTAGTCGTAAGGAAGATTCTAATGATGCGGTATTTATATTTTTTCGCATTTAAAATAATTTATCTTCTCAGAAAGCATAAAGAATTCTCTAATAGATTTACGACGGTTTCGTTAATTAAGATAAAAACGATAAATTCCACGACAAATCTTTTTCTTAGAATAATTGACAGACTCCTCTTTCTCGATTCTGAAATAAAACAATAAATGAACAAACTGCAACTAGTTCTTGTATTATCAATGTTCCTTCGTATTATATTTTATATAATACTCAAAATACTTAACTATAATGTTGAAGGGTTATATACAACTTATAGTTTAGTTATTTTTATTTTATTCTCAGAATCTTTACGATATTCTTTCGAAAGATTTACGTTTGTATATAATATATAATACACCCAAAATAGAATTATATAAAGTGCCTTTAGAGCCATATTAATAGACTCGTCTATAATGACACTATTCTGGATTTCTCAGTTGGATATTTATTTCACCTTCGTCTTTGGTGAGTCTCTTCTCTTATAACCATCTACATTCATACTCTTTTCGTTACTCTTCAACGTTCTGTCTTTCGTGACCAAACTACGACAGAATATTATTTCTCTATTTTTCTACAACTGATACTTGTTTTAAACCATATTTATTCATTTCTTACTTTATCCATTCTCGTCACGCCACACATGATAGATGGTAAGAGTCAGCTGAAATGTCAGCAGTTCTAAGATCAATCTACTCCTATGCAATTTGATCCATAACAGGGCAGATCGTATTACTGTTATAAATGCTATCCTTCAGTCAAAGGGGAAAATGTTAATCGCACGTTGTTTCCATGACCTGCCGCCATTTTATATACGTTGTGTTGATCCTGCGTTTGATAATTGAATATATTTCATCATCATCTTTAATGACTGCGCCAAGGTACGAAGAGTTGCAACTAATAAAGTACCGTCAAGTGTTATGTTCTTACAACTGGAGAAACCACCAAAAAATCTAACTCTACTTAAAATAACTAAATAACGTTAACTAACTCATTAAAATATTCAAAATATTTCTAACAATACATACATATATCAACCCTGACCGTTAAAATTAATGGTGAGCTTAAAATTGACTGCACGTTAGTATCGTAGAGAAGTAAAAACAACGTTAGATTGATAGTCTAATACCAGTCCATAGAACTTTATTACCATTTAAATAGATTTATGACATGAGCCGAGCTGAACTTAGCGTTACTTACAGCAGTCACATGTCTGTCATGTCATCTCAAACTGAACAGTCTATCTTATTAATAAATATAGTTTACTGTAGGTACAAGAGCCATCGCTCACCGAATAATATGAGATTATTTTGCCCGTTGATAGATTGTATCAGGTATTGGTTTTCGATACATCATAGTCCCCACACTATTTCTTATATCCTAAAATGTATATCTTGGATAGCTTTCAATTTTACTTTATTATTTTATCTATATTAAATGGGTTTTGAAAATGGGTCAGTAATAGTAAAATAGTAATATTAAAGAACTTTGTTTACTTAACACTCAGTTATATAAAACATATAACATTTATTAATTATAATAGCTTATAATAAGGCGTGTAGTTAAGAGGAGTAAATTCAGTTTCAAGCTGCTTATCAGCTCTAGCAGTCACCTAATTACAGAAGCTAACCCAAGTGCACAAAATAAAACGACAGCGGTGTTTCTGTTACTGATGGAAGAATATACTATTTAAATTAATAATATAATAAGATTGTATTTAATATTGACACAAATCAATTTTTAATATCATAACTGCACTTCTCTTGCAACCATTTCAATTTCGGCTCGTCCAGTGTCCTCAGACACAGCATCGAAACAGAATTCCAAGAGCCGATGCCGATATCAGATCGCTAAAATATCTCAAGCCACTGCCCTGAATAATATCGGACTTGTTTACATTACCCGGACCGAACTATCGCTAACAATGTAACTACTTACGTGATGAGATTTATAACGAGGCCCTTTTAGAGGCCCTTTTGGAGGCCCTGTTTACTTCTCGGATTTAATATATGTCCGTTGTAAGAAGTTTCAAGTTCCGTGATATAAGTCGGGATGTTATCATAACACGGTCTCATATTTACGTTATTTGACATATCGGAACGAACGTAACGGAAGACGAAAGTTGTTTATATTATATGGTTTGTAATACATATAGATTTTAATTCAAATTCCTAGTAACGGAACAATATACAGTAGGCCATCTATACCATGAACTATTATTGACTACCATAGTTTTAAGATATTTTGCAGTATTATTACAATATTATTAATTTATATATATATAATGACAATATTATAGCTTTATAAGTCAATATTGTTTTGTTTCTGCTTATTGACGTAAAAGAATGAATGATTTCGTAACGAAATTTGACATTTATATAAAATTAAATTAGTATTTCAAACGTCAAAGCACACTTCACAGTACGAGTAGTAATATATCCTGTAGTTAAAGAATGAATGATTTAGAATGACGTCGTCAAACCTTCTTATTGAACCATTATTAAAGTAATATTACTTTTAGGACGAGCTCTAAAATATTATTATTGTAACATTACAATAAGAGTTGATGGTAAGCCTGGTGAATCCTATTCCGATATTTGTCTATATTCTTTGTCTTATACAGCGTGTTTTTTGATCCTAGTGTGACACTGATAAGACTAAGTTACAAAGGATCTGGAAAAGGTTTTAAATAAAAGTAAGGATCTGGTAATTACCATTCAACCACCATAATTAAATAATTTACTACCGTACAAGAGGGGGGAAAAATATTAAATTTAAATTTTTTGTTAAACACCTTTTTAAATACATATACGGTCATCTATCAAAACACGATATCATACCTTTTCATTCTAATTTATACATTTCTAAGTAATCGCAATATTGAGGTGATTTCGAATACTGCAAAACTTATTCGTGTTGTTTTAGTTCGATGAAAATGACTTGGTTGAAAGTGTCGCCATGAACTTGTAGGGCGGAGTGCCGCCCGCCCAGTGTCCGACAAGCCGCCCAGCGCGACGAACGTGCCTACTAGCGTCTCACCACGTGACTCTCGAATGTGAACGGACAGACGTACAGTGAGAAAAGTTTGTAAGATTATAGTTATAGCAAATATAAACAACAATATCATAAATGTTAGAATGGTGATATGTTATGAAGTTAATTGACTCGTTGCTTCAGGTTATTTTAGACTGAAAGTATTGTGTTAAACAAACTGACGTTGAAATAACAGTATACAATTACAGAAACTATAATTTATCTTCGTAATTGGTAAGTGTTTTTGTGTTTGTGTGTTTCCCTGTACCTGTGTATATAGCCTTGTAAATATGTGTGGTACATTAGGTTTCATATAGCATTTGATTATGAGTCCAGAATTATTGTAAAAGTAATTTAATAATACAAAGGATTTATTTTTAGCAATTATTATTATTCGTAAATTTAAAAGTCAGACAAGATGGGCGACCAATATCTTGTTGATATTATTAATTAAATAAACGTCAAAAAACATAGTTATTTAAATATTATAAGCTTCCCAGTTTTTATTATTCCTACTATATAACTTTTATTTACTTCGAAGCTTGTATTTGTAGAGTTTGAAGATCTATCTGGATTGCTTTTATGTTTTAAACTATTATGACTATATTACAGAAAATCAGAAATAACGGACGTGAAACTGGATGATATATTTATATTATAATTAAATATACATTTATATCACATTTTCAGAATATATTATTATAATAACCGATGTTAAATTGATTAATGAGAGGCTTAACACGTATTACGAGAGGCGCCTGCATAAAATCTCTGCTTTAAATATGTTATAGCTGGACGAATTATAATACTATTATAATATATGATATATTCATTTAAAGTTTGTTTAAAGAGTAACCTATATGCAGCAATGTACCTACTGTTCGTGATTGTTTTATTAAATTGATCAAGATTAATTTCGTCTAATATTTTTCCGTTAACTGGCGTGGTATTATTTTTCAATGAAGCATTCCTTTATTTATTGGCTTAGCTTTTATTCAAAAATATTTTGTTCTTCAGATACGTACACGTGCTTATTGAAAATGTACTTAAAATTCAATAAAACATTTTATTTATACAAATTGATGTTTCGATTTAACACGCGGAAATTTAAAACGATGTTTAAAGTTAAGGAAGTACAAAGGTGTGTGCAGTTCGCGAAGTTTCTCTTGAACTTTGAGGGCGATCGCCTCCATGCATCTACACTTTCCCTCCACAGACTACCAGACTGTAACATCCACTCTCCAGTGAAACAGTTGACACTTCAATATTATTTAACACATTTACTTACATGAAACATTATTATCTTATATTCTATATTCTAGCTACACTTGTTTTCAATTTTATTAAATAACATTATATAAATTGCATCTCATTTAACTAAATAGTAAATGTTGAATTAATTACTCAATAATGTCCTGTTAAAATAAATATCTAACTAACTATCTAAAGCAGTATTTAAAAATGTATCTAGCGTTGAACTGCTAAGTAACCAATGCGTCTTAATTATAATTCAGGTAAACAATATTGGACGAAACTTGTCGCTGGCTTTCAGTGGCTTCTCATCGAGACTTAAGAGGCGTGAGAAAACAAACAAACGGCTCTCGTTAGCCACTTCTTGTCCTGAAACCATAAAGCCTAGATTCAGTCTCAATTTGCAATTCTAAGACATTGTAATAAGGCTTCGACGGTGCGATGCGCTCAGTTCAACTGCTTCCGTAATGTTTGCGCAGTGAAGTGACAGTGAGGAAAACATAAAGAACTTCTAGGATTTAACATTCGTTACTACATGTTTATTTTATCTTATCTTTAGCTAAAATAATAAATATTAAAAAAATTCTGTATATTATCCATACTAAGCTCACTTGAAGATACATCTTTTTTACAAGAGCATTTCAATCAAACAATTCAAATTATTGTTTTTGTAATTTACATATTACTGTAAATATTTTAAAGTATTTAATACGATCAAAAAACGAGAGAGATAAAATTATTTCGGAATATTTAGCGCACTCCATACTTTATCAAAGGGTTTACAGAAAATGCTTTGTGATGACATTATTAAAACAATTTTAATTAAAATGCCTGTAATACTTCACGTTCGCAATTTATTATTCGAAATAGTTTCATTTTCAAACACCAACAGTTATAAATATCCAGTTAAAAATCTAGCAAACTAAATTAAAATATATCTTCCCCTCGTTCTATCTGCATCAGCCGTGTCCATTTCCGTGCAATAACAGTTTGCTCCATCACAAACAGCCCCTTGCGTAAACTCGATACTTTACTACATATTATATATGCATGAGATTTAGTTTTGTAAGGACAATATAAAACCGGTTTCCAAGCTTCGCCGGCGACCGGATGAGAAAGACTTATTTCTGTTTCTTTTCGGTTCACTGATCTGATCTACGGTATCGTTTATCTCACATTTCAACTTGGTTGAAGAGAGATAGAGCATTGTGTATTTTAATGTTCTGTTACGATGTAAACCGAAGCTGCCCGAGGGTCTTGTCGGCTGTCTGCGTCTGCGCCACGTCGTGACGTTTTTGTCTTATGATGCGATTTCATTGATATTTTAAAACTCCTGTGTTTGTGTCTAAACATAAGAATGTAGTCACGTAAAATACAATTATTAATTTAAATTATACGCAGTGCCAGCAGTTTTAAAACTAATTAGATACTTTTAAACATCAATCATCATTTGACAAATCACAAATCAATAATACCTAATAACATTCTAAGCTGAAATGACTAGACTATACAATGTGGCTGTATATATTTGTACATTTTGTATAATTTAGCACAATGCAAAACTGTGAACTCTTAGTTGGAACCAGTTTCCTATTGAAAGTGGGTGACTGTCAGAGAGAAGTGGGAACGAGGTTGTGTGCAATCGGTGAACGCTGCACGACTCTTAGCTTAGCATTGAACGTGAAGGCAAAACCAATTACTTTAATTTAATAATTGCCCTGGGCTTACATTTCTTATGTACTTTTGTAATCTTATAATCTCATTTTTTTGTACCAAATGTTATAATATCTGTGTGCAACCTACAACACGGTATGAATAGTTGAATATAAATGTAGAGTCACAGAGAATGTTAAATCAGGTTACTTATAAATACTAAGCAAGTAAGATAAGTTTTTGATTAAAATCCAATAATTCAATAATCTTACTTTCTGGTGAGATATGAAGACGTATTTTTTGGTAGTTTTACAGTATCGGATCATTCATGGAAACCTAATATACACCAAATCAGAGATTCCAATCAAATAAGATTCTCAAGACTTAGACACTGATAGATAGATAGATAGATGGATAGATAGATAGGTGGATAGATAGATAGATAGATAGATAGATGGATAGATAGATAGATAGATAGATAAATAGATACGTATGACTTGGGTTATACATCCTGACTTCAATAATAGTCTGTACACTTGTACACACGAGATATTTCATAAGTTCTTTATTTTACTAGAATGTATCTAATACCTATACTGTCTCCATACTTGTTGTGCGACTGGCGCTATATATATATTAACAAAAAGCTTACACTTATCTTTAACAATACTATATTTATAGTTAATAGTAAGTCTCAGGTATTAATAGATATTTCCAAAAATGTTAACATGTTAATAGATATTTTCAATATTGTAAACAAAAGTGTGCTTTAGACTCCAGACTACGCATACGGTGTGTAGTGTGTGTAGTGTATTTACTCTGGTATAATCTGCCTCTATAGATGAAACTATTGTGACGACTTTGCATAATAATAAAAATAAATTTAAAGGTTGACTTCAGTCTTATGATAACAAAAAATAATATCAAAGTCGCCTTTGTTTGTATAGATTTAAATCGAATGCCTTGAAATTCAAAACAGTTTGACAAGTATTGAAATTTCTTTGAGAGAAAATATATAGAAGTTACTAAGATTTGAAAGAAATACAGCAGAGTCCCACCGATAGAGTCGCAGCAGGCGGGACACTTAAGGAATTCTATCATGAACTATAAACAAGAATGAAAACTTTAAATAACCCACAACCGACCAAGAAAAGTTGTAAGGTGGTTTCAGACTGCACTGCTTTTTCAATTAACTTCTGGATGGAAATAATTATACGTGACAGCTTTAATATATTAAGTATAAAATGAAATAGAATATAGTATATTATATATATATTATAGTTCATATCGTTAATTCATACATGACCAATCGTTTTTAATAATATATAAAATAAATCGACAGAATGTATTTTATTTGGCAGCTTTTCCAATTACTTATTAACCGTTTCGTAACTAATCGATAAAGATTTTGTATTTTGATGAATTGATTGATGACACGTTGGATGCGTATTGTCTAATAATCTGAGCTGCGAAATGTTGTTCTTAATGTTAAGCATATTTTTTGTCAATAAAAGTTCAGAAGAACTATGAGGAGAGCTTACCAGTTGTATGTACGCTGTGCTTACTCAGTTACATTTGCAGAATACGACTATTTTAATTATATATTTAAATATATGATCTTCAAAGTTGATATCATTATTAAAAGAGATTTTAAATAAGAGGTTTGTTATAAACATTTAGATAATAACAAATTAATAATGTATAAAAACAAATTTGAAAGGATAAAAAAACGAAAATGTGTTGCATTTGAATTAAAAGCAAATGAAAGCAAAATGTTTGCTGTTAACCGACATTCAGAACGAGTGTATTTTATTTATTGATTGTTTTTGGTTAACTGAGTCACCTAATTCTATAAACACGCGACAACTATTTTAAAATGGCTGCATATTAATAACAACTCACGAAATTTTGAACGATATTCGGTAAATGGTTTAAGAATTAAAAGACTGAACGAATATTCATTTTATATATCAAATTATAAAGAAAGATTAAAATGTGTCTGTAAATAAAAGTTTATTTATTACGCGATTGAACCAGGAGAATGTAGAAGATGCACAGCGACCTGCGACCCTTACCACCCGTGGCTTCTTGACATTTCGACTGCATCCATCTTGTAATTACATAATATACATATATATATGTATATATGATTGATCATTTGGCATTTACTTATCGCATTATTTAACTATTTATTATTACATAAGTTCTTATAACACAATAATCAGTATTCTTAATAAACATTATTGCAAAAAACGTCAAACCGAGTTAAAGTATTTCTTACTTTTAGTTTAAAAATTGTAAAATCTAAGTTGATTTGTTACAATAAAATATTAATACCTTCTGTAAAACATAAAAGTATACAATTTACGACTCGGTGCTATTCTGTAAACTCTTTGTGTAAATTCGTTTCATGAAGGCTTTTATGCTGACATTTAGGTACTTACTGTCTGTGAAATGCAACATACATTTTAGGTATGATGTTTCTTTGCGGCTGTTATTCTTTTAAATACATAAAACAACTGTCTTAGAAGCCGTTATTTTATCAACATTTATTTATAGTATTTTCTAGAATATTATTTAAAGTTAAGTTTTTTTGTAGCTCTACATGTATCAAAGGTAACACACCTATTACATGTGTCTTTCATCTGTACCTTATCGTGATCTGACCTCGTGGGAAAATATACGTGATGATATAATAATAGTGAGCCCTGTCACAGACAGAGTACATTCACGACACCAGTACATACATACATACATACATACATACATACTCCAGATAACGCGCAGGAAGTTTCAATGTTCAATATTTTGTGCTATTACGATCTACCGATAAAAATTTCGTGTTTGCTTCGATTTTTAACTAGACTATCTACGTTTATTACATTTGTTTTATTTGGTAATGTTTTGATAAAAAAGAACAACCTCCCATGTAAACTAAACTGTCCGCAATACAATTTCGATTTAATTAGGACAGTGAGTGTCTCGGCTCACTTCATTACTGTTTATTTTAAAGAACGTATATTTTTAGCTCCTCTCTAATTACCATTTCATTACAAGGAAAACAAATAACCGAACGAGTTCGTATTAAAAGTATTCTGTTAATAAACATTTACAAATTGTTTTTAAATAATAGATCTAGATTAAACAAAGCTTCTATATGTATTTATATTACTTTTAATAGTAAATATATGAAATATTTTATTTCATTATGAGGCCTCGTTTACCAATAATATACGTTTAATAAAAAGGGATGCTTTGAAATTTAATTAACAATATATATTCAACATTTCATTTTTTTGTAATTCAAAAAGCTTTTAGGTAAAATTAAGTATAAATTACCAACAAACAAACAAACATACATTAGTCAATTACGCTCAAGTAATTACTGCTATTTAATATGTATTGGGAGACAATAAAACCAGTTGGACATGGCCAGTGCTGGGTTGTATCGTATATATTTAGCTTAGCGTTGCTTCCATTATTAAAGCTATATTACGTACGTATATACCTCTCTTAGTAATACTAATACATGTATATATAAGTGTATAAACATGTTTAAAAACGTTAAGATTATTTAAATTTTAAATAATATGGAATGAAAAATGTATATAGATTTTATATATAAAATACTTATTATTAAAATATGTCTGTATGTATTTAGTACTTAAAAAAGTATTACAAAATTAAACAAACGTTTGATCACACATAAATATATCACATGTAAAGAATTAAATCATCAAAGTCATTTGAATCATGTGTCAGTTTCAGTAGTTTTATTTCAGCGTGATTACGAAGGTGATATACTGGTATTATTGTATTGTTCGACCGGCGTTCGACGTTACGACACGGAGGTGTCATCAATAACTGACAAATATATTAATATTGATAATACCGCGAAAATACTTGAAGGTATTCTTTTAATGTTCTTAGATATTTTAATTATTATTAATGAGATCTAAACCTCATTCACAAGTAGGGCGACAAAACGATGAATAGAGTAAGACTCCAATGCCATTACTGGCGTATTTTGAGGCCATACAACTCCTACGAGACGAATTTTAAATTAATATTATTTGGGTAAGTTCCGTGACTTAAATGTTTATTCTTTACTATGAATATGAATTTATCTAGTTCTTAATAAATAACTCAGGAACGTGTACCTCTGTTAAAAACTCTACATTCAGAATTTTGAGTAAATCGATGTACTGCCAATAATTACGTTATAACATGGTGTTGCGAATCTTCTTCGTCAAATGAAATGAGTATGAACGAACTAAAGAAGTCATTCCTTTATTTTCATAGCTCTGCTAGTGAGGCCACTTGGGCTATGAAGTCTTTTGTTTCATATTACACAAGAATAAATTACATATGCGAAAGGGAAATTATGAAAGAGCGAGGACTTTTTATTTAGCGTGACATGTTTTGAATAGAACTTCATCTATTTTGTCGTCTGGAAAGTAAATAGGTAATGTAATTTCGTTTATAAAATAGGTCAATCAGCTTAATGCCTGACTCATTAATACAAGCCAATGAACACACTTTTAATGGAAATCGTTAATTTGAATTGACATTCACTTTGTCGTAGACATATTGATACAATCACCATACGAACACGAGATGAAAGATATCAAAGAAAATAATAAAAAAGATAAGGTACGAGGAAAAAAAGATATCAAAGAACTCTTAACAATCATAGAAGCAAGGTTAGTGCTAAATGTGCATTTTAAATATGTTTTACCTATTTACATATCCTATTAGTTTTAACTTGCCTTTAACTAGTTTCCATATAAAGTAAATATTATAGAATTTAATGATCACATATCAGAAGTGTTATAAATAGTTCTCAACATAAATAATAAAAGCTCAATATGTCATGTTTCGCGATAACTTTTTATTTGGAACAAGTTTCCAAGCACCAATAATTTCGTAAGAAACTTGTCAACTTTACGAAATACATTTTTGCTCAATACGTTACAATCTTGTTATTTTATGCGTTCTCTTATTATGATGATAAAAATTGTCTTTAAATGGTTTAATTTAAAAGTAAAATTCAGGTAAAACTCAGGTAGTTCACGTTCTGCCCAATTGGTTGAGATTATGCGAAGTCGTTGGCGGTCTGAGTCAAGCTGTGTGTCAGTGGAACAAAGGCGTCGCGTGACACTCCGCTCCAGAAACTAACCCAACTATTAACTCTGATTTATTCCAGCCATTTTAAATTGTAATCGCATATTAAAATGAATTACTTTCCACGCGTAAATTAATAAGACCTAGATTTTTTTATACGAATCTAGACTTGTTATTCAATCGAATCTGTTGTGTTATTTTAAATGTCGTCATCACAGAAGACGTGATATAAATTATTGAAGACAATGATATTTAAATTGAAAGCAATTGAGTCCAAATACGACTGATATTTATTTGTGTTGTAAGCAAATTTAGGGTTCCCTTGTTAGACACTGGGACTAGGTTAGCGCTTCCTTGGTAGCGGCAAGATGTCGTTAAAGGAAGTACTCTCATCCAATTAAGACCAAGCTGGATTGCTTCCACAGTTTCTGTCGTTTTTCTAATTGTCTTTCCGTTCCTTTTTTCTGTTCTTATTTTGCAAGTTAAACGCTAGCACATGAAGTAAGGTCAACCCATCAAACTATTCGGTGGTTTATATATTATACCCACTTTAAATCTATTAAAATCTATAAAACTGTTTCAATAATTCAAATAACTTCTTTAGCTTTAAATACATATTATTCAATTTGGATTTTTTTAATGAAATACATGTATAATTATGTATTATAAAACATAAATGAAAACAGTATTTTAATACGGTGAATCAAGTTTTTACAAATATACTAGATATTGGAAAATATGTTTTTATAAAGGTAAGTATATATATTTTCTATGGAGCCGTTAACCATATTATGTCGTTTGAAACAATAGGAATAGAAATTTAGATTTTGACGTTTTTGCCGTTAAACATATGGTCAGGTAATAAATAGGTGACAGATTTAAACTTCAAAATGCAAACAAATTAAATTCCTTTATTTCATAAATGTTACAAGCCAATAGAAGTAAATTGCAGTTTATTTTTAATTAATCGACGCTTCGTGATTCCCCTTGATACCTTCCAGTAGTAACGGCGACATGTTAGGGTGGCATTACACGCCACTAGAACGGTATGCAAATTACTTGAATTGGAAGTACAGACAACGGCGCTCCGTTATCAAGGTACTATGCAAGAGTTACCATACATTAAATGAGACAATTTATATGAAAATAACACTATATATAAATACTGTTGTCAATCTATTGTCAATAATAATGGAAGAAGGAATCAAAATGTTTGTTTTTTGTTTTTAAAGTTGACTTAATGTAATTACTTCTGTTTTTTTCATGGTATCTTAGATTGATTTCAATTGAATATTATTTGATCAAATCATTCTGTACACACGGATGACGTGACAAACGCTAACATGATATATGTACTTTAAAAAATATAAAGTTATCTATTTTAATTGCACTATTTCATAATAAAAACCATAATATATGAATAGTAGATACACTTTTTGCTTTAATATTAAGAAAACAACTAATATTGCACTTGTAAAGTAATATTGACACATCAGACGAAGTCTTCAAGATAGTAGGTAGGTATATATGTCCATTTTAAACGTATGATCTGAATGAAGATGTGTGAACGTGCTACTACCGGCCGCCTTCCGCGTCACTAACTGTACACACTTTATATACGCGCAAGTACCGCTACATATCGAAAATAAACGTCAAGATCTATTTAAAACATTCTATTTAATATAATTTTGTACAAAATATATAATACATCTCGGTATATTATTAAATCTTCTTTATTTAAATATTTTAGCATGTTACGTAAAGTCTTATTACAGTTGAAGGTAGCGTCTAACAGTGGACTAATTTATCACAAGCCAAGAAAGACATCGCGTGGAAACTTGCCTGTCTTGAACATATCCAGGCTAAGTTTAACGAATGTATGAATGTTGTTTTAAAGCGTTCTTGCAAAATAAATTATGTCATTATAAAAATAGTTTTATTATTAAATTAAACAACGATCTATAATTAATATTTAAGTACAATTAAAACACGATAAAGGACAAACATCACAGTCTACCGCCAAATGGCTAGCGTTCGTTATTGTTTCTATTTTAATGTACGGACGGCAGTGATAAGATAGCGTCATCTTATATCAAACTCATACATTTATCATTCTATTCGACTAGCGTCAATGCCAGAACTGCCAGCCGTGGAATAGAATGGTAAATATATGTTTGAAATAACATAACGCTCTACTACATCTATCTCTATACATGTTAATGGAATTAGCAACAAACGCTTGCCACTTGGCTGTGGTCTCTGAGGGCATAGACAAGTGCAAAATACATAGAGATGCCATTCTATTCGACAGTTGTTAATGCCATTTGTCTAGAGTATAGTAGATAGAGAGCTAATCGGTAAAACAACAAGTTAATAAACGCATTATCATTCAGGTCCAAGCACGTTTCAGAGATAACGTAAAAGTATTTATCTGCAGACAGAGGCCGTTAAGGCTCGTGCAGTCGTGCCAAATCTCTTCATTAAACTGGCCGCTTGAGGTGCGCCAGCGGTTTCTGGCGTTGTTTACATTACTGCACTGGATCCCTTGTTTACTATCTATAGCCTCGCATTACCATGACACCGACCTTAATTCGGCTCGTGTTGCAAGTAATTGAGAGGCATTTGCTTTTGACCGACTTTTATTACAGTGGACGTGTGAGAACTTTTATCGTTTGTTAAATAATTGGTTATAACAAATTAAAATACACAAACATCAAACTTTATATTTGTAGACATATCATACATATTTAATAAATGTATATCTCAGTTCCTGATCAACATAAACACGTACAGTCACGCTCGGCTACTTTAATAAAAACAATTTAAAAGTACATTTACCCATTCACGGCAGGTTAAGTAAAATCCTTGTATAGATATTCGTATGGAGTGTCCATTGTATAAACGAATTACTCGCCAGGACATCACATTAAATAGTCATCCGTAGGCCGGAGGGTTGTCTGCAGCTGATTTGGATGCGAGGAGCTCCTCCGACAGAGGGAGGCCGTGATGAGAATGCCAACGCTCAATTATATTTAGCGTCCACTCGCTGTTTGTTGAATTAAATAGAAACTGTGCCACAGTGTCGCGACGCCACACGACACTACGAGTACTCTATACCTATTGTTCTTTCTTGAACACTTATATAATATATTGAGACAATAATTGAACTTATAGAATATTAAAACTCAAAGTAGTTATTGCTTGCATTTCTTTAACTATGAGAGATCTCTTAGAAGTTATTTAGTATCAGCAAGTTTGATAAGACGAGGTGCTAAAATATTAATTTAATTATATTGTAGACTGTTTCAACCTCCTGAGAAACTATAACTAGCTTCGAGAACTCTCCAAGCTGAAGCCATTTTAGTCACCAACTTGTAAATATGCAGATGTTATACATAGACAGGCTGCTACATCCAGCTTCACCCGTCGCAGAAAAGTTACTCCCAGGCGTGGCGACATGACGCCGCGCAAATCAAATAACTGACTTTTATAAATTAGTTCAAGACTACATATTTATTATGACATTGTATTGTTTTTGAGCCATTGCCAGTTACAATACAACGTGATAAAATGGCTGCTACTCATGATAATATAATGCTTAAAACTTTTAATTCATACAAAATAGTCTTTTATTTAGTATTTATTTTAAACAGATACATTAATTTGTAAACATCGTGGGTTCTAATTTGACGGTCTTAACAATTCATTTATTTTGGCTTAAAGTACATTATCGCAGTTGAAACGCAGTCACATTTGTTATTCGCGCTGGCAGACGTCCATTTGTAAAGATCAGACAAACTATCCAGCTTCAGCGTTCATTGACTAAGAGCGGAGCGGACACCGAGGTAATGCTTTAACGCAGAAATGTACTTAAGGTAATATTTTACTTTTAACAATTTAAATAATAACATTAACTACGGAACTAACAATAAATAGCTGGAATTATGTCCCGAGATGTGCAGAGACTTCTCCGTTTTTCGTATTACACAACTATCTGATAATTAAAGGCTTATTTAAGGCCAAGAAAATATATATATTTTAGTGAGTCAACATAAAAGCCGACTTATTAACACTATTTATTTATTACCTAATATATTGATTTTATTGTATAGTTTTTAATGTTATTTAATCTACTGGTGCAAAACTGACATCCTCTTCCTGGTACTTTATAAAATATCAAAATGCCGACAAACTCCTATCCTCTACTTGAAAAGCAAAACGAAACATATATTATAATAATAATATTGACACGGGTCACAACAAAATATAATATGTATATTTCATAATTTATTTCATAATTATACATTTTTCGGCCATAACTAAAATTTAGCAAAGCACAAAAGAAACACTTGACACACATACAAATTTAAAAAACTGAAAGCTGAAAAGGCCTCTCTTAGTTCTCTATTTACTTAAACATATGACCGGTATGAATTAAATTCCCTCAGCTATATAATGATTATTTAGAAAATTTAAACGCTCTGCCATTTCGTTTCATAAATTTCATTACGGAGAAGGAAATATGACATTTCTATATTTTTTCATATTATTTTTATCAAGCGCTATGATATTTGTACGTGTTATTTTCTTTTATTGTGATTTTTACTGTGTATTGGAAACGAGAGTCGGATTCATCGAATTGTTTCGAACAAATATATACTATAACTATTCATTGATTTCGTTTTATTTTACTTTTAATACACAAGACATACACTTATTATACCTACCTGTAATAATTCACTTCTTAATACTTGGTAAATATATATATTTATATCTTTTTCCTTGTATATCTTTGCGACGAATTTCATTATATTATTTTTCGGAAGCGACATTGATATTCAAATAAACAAACCTTAAGTAAAGCCCCGACACGTAATACCCGTTTAACAAGTAGGTATATTCAAAAACCACGTCAAAGACGAAGCTGTGGGCGCCCTACCGTACACACGACAGGTATGTCGGTATGGGTACACACCTACATGGAAACAGCCATTAAACAGTAATATACATACAAGATACGCAAGAAACACATTCATCAAATGTTATGTATAACAAGAGATTTTATTGATATTGAGAGTTTACATTTCATTACAATTTTTTTAATGTAACTGTATTAAAAGTTTTTAATTTACATTTTTTTATAAATATGTGTATTCTTACAACTTACATTTTAATCTATTATAAGGGAAACTATAAAATACGTTGAAGCGAGCTATGAACGAGCGCTCAATCCAGACCTAGTCTGTGGCTCGGTGCGGGCACAACGTATCTGGCACAACAAACTATCCTGTAAATACGAGGGTTTAACGTCCACGCGTGGAACACGGCCAACTAATAAAATTTCATGTTTATGGTTCTGCTAGCCGTGCATGTTTGTAATAAGCTATATAGAGGCCTGTAGCCTTCAGCGGACCGGTTTGTACTCAAAACTTACTGCAAATAAACGAATGCACCCGTCTCACAAACCAATTTAGCGGCACTATTTCACCTTGAAAATAGCGAGGAGTCTCCACCAATTAGGGATAAGCGCTATCTCACTTAAACAGTCATTTCACTATGCCATGCGGTAGGCACTAGTTGAGATAGTGTTGCTTCAATTGTATATTTATTTAATTGAACCCGGCGCATTCGGCGGACCGGTTGAGCGATTGTTACACACAACTCACTGCAAATAAACTAAATGAGGGCAAGAGGGTTTCAATTCAATAAAAATATCTCTTTCAATTATGTATGAAGCATGGGGATGGCGCGGCCGGCCTGCCTGCCGGCCTGGCTGTCTGCCTGCCTGCCTGCGAGGTGACATTGTCGCAGGTAATGAAGCTATTGTTCCGAGTAAACCGCGGGGTCGCATTGGAGACACTGTATACATAGAAACATTTTAATATGGCGGCTATTGTGACCATGTCGACGAAACGTAAGGGTTTAAACCTGGAACTGTTTTTCAATTTATATCAAATTTATATATAAAATAACATTTTCGAATGTTTTATTTCTCTTTCTAATTGTTTTAAAATAACAATGTTATTTGTTTGGTTCTTTATTAACATAAGTATGCTGTTTGGTCGCTTTCTGAGTTTAGTTAAAATACTTCAAGTTTTTAAATTAATCTTAGCAGTAATTTGCATACAAACAACTAAATATCTGTTTGTAACAATGTACGCTATAAACATGTCCGCCCACGCTCTTCTAACTAAGTTATCATTGTAGGTACAGCTTATCAGGTTTGACGACACACACACATCCGTACGAGGATAGCTCATAAATGTTAAAAACTGTTGTTCTTAATAATTACAATTAATGAAATTAAATACAATTGATGTTAGTCAATGTATATTTAACATTCAAAAAATGTATAAACAGCTACATATAGAGCTGTTCAAGTGTATTCATAACCTACTATCAAGATTTCAGAATTTATAGCTAAATGTCGTATGTGTGCGTGTGTGTGCGTGTGTGTGTGTGTGTGTATGTGTGTTGTGAGTGTTGTTTGGGTGTGTGTTAAGTGTTAAATAGAGAATAGAGTAACACTACAAAAATGTAGCTCTAGTTATGTAATCATAGTGTATTGATATAAAATAACAACGGATAACAACAGTGAGAGTACCCTAGTAAAACAAATCACTATTGATAGGAGAGTGAGAGTAACGGGAAGAATCTTAAACATATCCTAATATAGAGAGCGTTAACGTAATGGGCTGTAGATGTGACTTGGAAATAGCTTTTAGTATTTTATAGCTTTTATAGCGTGTGTGAGTATAGCTTACTGATACGACAGGTACTTACAAATTACGTTTTATGTAGTTTTTTATTTAAAAATGTATCTATATTTATAAACTTTTGACTAAACTATTCGCTGCACGAAGCAGGGTTTAGAATAATAATAAAACTAGGTTTGTAGGAGATATTATTCTATAATTATTTTACAAAAGCTGTCTCGTTTGTGGTATTAATTTTAATACGGTTACTAAACGTCCGAGGCTTCCTTAACAATTTCAGTTCCTTTTCGGCTTTTCCTGTACACTTCGTTTGGAATTTTAATATAAAAGTGAAACTATATTCTTATCAATGAGAAATTAGTTTTTCAGAATAAAACAAAAATTTTTTAATTAGGATTGAAATAATGCTAGTATAATGTATCTTAAATACAAAATTTAATAAAATATAGTAATAGGTGAAGAGTTTGGAAAATATAATTAAAGTATTAAAATAGTTTTACTATCTATAGCTGCTTTTTTAATCTATAATTACCTTTTAATATTATAGTGAATTATTTAGAATTATATCAAAAATGTTAAATTTCAATATTAGAGCGTCATCCATTGTGCCATCCAGTGTGGAGTCAAGGAACCATGCCAGCCAGACTGAACATCTGTTACCTGGGTCACTACCACCACCCCGGGCTCGTCGTCATCTAAATATTTTATAATACTCCTATTTGTTTTATTATATATATATATATCTAACCTTCTTTTCTAGTGACAACGTCACACTTTCAACACATACAAATTAACACCGTACATGTACACACACACATATAATCATAAATGTGATATATTGTAACCGTACTCGTATTGTACCGTAGTAGTTGTGCGCATAATTTACAAAGAAATGTACAACGTAAGTAAGTACAGGCACACGGCCTAAAATAACACTTTTTGTTGCGACAGTACAGACGGTACAGACGGTACAGACGGTACAGGCACTAAATTCTAGACAACAAAGTGAACCTTTTAGCTCGATGTTTAGTGAAGCGATTAGCGGAGACGCGTAGGTGGTCAATGCCCGTAATTTGTCACCGAATTGGAAATGCAAAATGATCATAAATCTTTGAACACGTTCAGAAATGGTACAACTGGTCGTTTAATTAACAGACTACTTATAAACAAATTTAGCTGTCTCGTTTAATTACTAAACGTTACCTCAATGGTAATGAAAAATGTACATAATAAGTCTTCCATCATCGAAAGTTATGTTGACATATGATTTTTAAACACCTTCGTTTAACAGATGAAAAATATTGTTTTGAAAAATAATAACGTATTTTCTTTTGAATCATAAACATTTTAAGAATACACAACAAAAAATATACTAATGGCAGAATAAAACTGTGAAATGCGTTGACTTTATTTTTAGCCGCCAATTGATTTGTTACAGATCAAACGCGGTGGCGGTGGATTACAGTGTGCTCGATTAGACGTAAAAAAAGTTTATTGACCTTGACAGATTTAGAAGTCAATAGTTAAGTTTAAATAAAGAACAGTTTCCTCATTTTGTTTCTCAATGCTATTATTATTATTACACTTGATATTATAAATGAATATATAAATGAATTCCTATTTAGATTTTTAGAAAATAAAAGATAGCTGAAAATTAGAAAACTTAGGAAACTTAAAGACCCTGTTAATTTTTTTACCCTCAATGCTAATAAGAGAACTGTCGGTGGACTGCAGACGGGATTGACATCAGACCAATTCAATCAGAAAATGTATAAAAATTTGTACAGTGAGTGTTTTATTAATTATACCACTACGAATTAAATATTACTATTCAAGACGAGACAGCCTCCATCGGTCAGCTGGTGATTAATAATTGTATAATTATTAATATGGATACGATGGTAGCTTAATATTATCGTCACTGTTATATATATATATATATATATATATATATATATATATATATATATATTATACATATTATATCCATAGTCACGTCTTGGTTTTTATATGATATAATAATAAATTGTCCAAACACTGTTATAGTTGTTTAATATGTATGGATAGGAACGCAGAATGTCGGACGATGCAACTGTACACCTGCGCATGCGACGCCAGGCGGTCTTCTGACAGCAATTAGTCCTACCTCAAGAATTCCAAGACGTAACGGACATATTTAACATATCTGGAAATTATATCTAAGCGAGGACGGACACGTAATTGCAAGCTTTACACTACCCCCCCTAGTACGAGTTTGGACTTTACGAGACGTTAATAGTTTTCGATCACGAAACGATTTCTTGCTTATGATTGGTTGTTATAATATTTAGCTGTGGTTGGTCACCGACAACAACCAAGAACTCGTTTCATGACTGCTCGAAAACTATCAACGTTTCGTGACTTCAAAACTCGTACTACTGATATCTAGATAGTCTGCAACGAGGAAGACGGTATTCCATAGTTCCATAATACGATAGTACGGGAGTTTTCTAATATACCGTAATATTATTTCTATTATTATAATAAATTCTCATGGAAAATGATTAAACTTTTATATCCAAACAAAACTTATTAGTACAATAAATAAGTACGTTTGATATTTCTAACGGTACAAGAATCTACTTATTTATATATTACGTTATAAAAAAAACCATAGTTTTAATATTAGCAAGAGTAATTGCTATTTGAAAATGTTCAAATTAATTTAATATAAACATTTTGTGTTTGTTTTTGTATTCAGATGAAAAAGCATCAGCGTAAATAAAACATGGCCGATAGGTGTTTGCGTTCGTTTATAACAAGCTAAGATAAATACAGCCCGAGCCAAGAACAGCGCACGGCTAGAATACCTACGACCTTACATTGCAAGTGCTAAGACGGCAAAAGCTTGGGATAATTTAAATAAAAATAAATCCTATCCACTCACAAACAGAGTCTTAATTAAAAATAAACCCTTTTATATTTAAGGAAAAATAATACCATATTGGTACGCAAGACAAATGAATACGCGGGCTCGTATTCACAGCTCCTTGTACGCTATTTCATTCTTTGAAATATTTGCTCGAGTAATTTTATTGTTTGAAACGGGCTTGTCTTCGTGTCCAAATTTAGGAGAGAGAAAAATATGCAATTTTTTATGAATAAATGCGTAGTTACATGTTACAAATATGTACGCTTCCTTATATTTATTACAACTTGAATTGTGATAAGGATTCCGCTGTAATAATTTGCACAAATATATTTAAAAAACCAACAACACAAAATTACTTATAACCTCGACCTTTGTACTGTTTCTAAATATCAATTCCTCAGAGAAATCTTACGATAAGTCAATAGAGAAATATTGCGGAAAATAATGTGAAAAAGAAACAAAGAAACCATTTGTAGATCATAAATTCGCGTTTTAATAAAAAAAAAACAGTCTTAAGCGTTTTCAAGGAAGCGGAGTTTGTGAAAATTAACACTGTAAATATTGTTTTTTTACAGCTGATTGCGCGACTCGAGCACCTCGAACACCTGCGCGACTCGAGCACCTCCAACACCTGCGCGACTCAAGTGAGACAATTCACAATAACTTAGATAATTATAATTCGTTTTATTCAAAATAAGCTTTCTTCTAACTTTTTCCCACGATTTGTGTGAAGTTGGCATTGAATATGATTTCACGTTTGTTCGTGCGTTCCTGGAAATTAACCTTCATTTATTCGTGTTCTTACTGGTATTTATTTCGAAAACTGTTATTTAATTCTGATTTTGTTGAATTTTGAATGTATTAAAATACATTTTTTAAATTATAAAATAATAAAAATGAGGTAAAATCTAATAACCGTTTTAGTCATTTATTTATATATTTTCAACTTAGACTGAGAATCAATGAAACTTATGTATTTTGATATACATTAAAGTATTGAGTGGGTGTATCTTGACACACTCATTGAAATAATCTGTAAAGATACTAACTTAACATTATACATTTTATTGATGAAAATAAAAATAAATATTAAATATATTTCGCGTTATTTTCTCTAATAAATAACATTGAAAGCATTGACAATAGACACTGTTAGTGGATTGAAGGCAATGAGCGCTCACAGACTCGTCCACGTCTCCAAGTCGAAATGTAAATCTGGCATTAAGTGTAATTACTGCGATAAAAGTCGTTGGAAGTGTGACCAGACGCAGAAGTAATTACGTTTCTACTGGCTTTGAATTTTAATCGTCAGAACTTAGAGGGTGTTTTCGTCCGCTCCTTGATTACTTCAATATTTATATCCGTGTTTGTAGCGTTTATAATATTAGCAACTTTAAACAGCTGACGGGTTCATTCATACTGCTATATTACTTTAATATATCATTGTTTTAAAGACAGAATTAACAAAAGCATTAGTTAACAAAAAAGTAAATATAACAAAATATGGTTGGATTACTTTTTTCTAAATAAAAACATAGCACGTGTAATCTTTCATAAAAGTTGAGTTAACATAAGCATTACATAATTATAATATATATATATAAAAAGGTGTTGGATTGCTTTTACAAATAATAACCTAAGTCCTCGTGTGTATCCCGGGCTCAAGATTCGCGCGTTAATATATATTTATACTGTATATGTATATATATACGTATTTTATGGTAAGAGTATCCTCGGGTATTAATGTATGTATTCCATTTAAAACCCGTCTCATTACGTTCTCAAATGAAACATCTTTGATCGCGTTCATCTGAAACAGTAACGTGAAGAATACATTTTAAATATATTATATTGTTGATATTATGAAACGCGTCAAACTTAAGTAGGAAAATAATATTTAAAAAACGCATCTAATTACTAGCATTCTAAAATATATCAAAAATATTTAAGCGAGTTGACACTTTTTTCATAATATTGTTTAGTTGTATAAATTATTAAAGATATTAAAGTATATAAGTATATAAATACGATATATATTTTCGTTTCCTTTTTCTAAAATCTTTTGTAATATTAATATTTAACGATTATACTGAATAATAATTATTTGAATGGCTCCTTCTACCTTATTATTTTTAAAGCTCAGTGTGAATTATATAAAAGGCAGTAAGAAGGTACATATGTAGTTGTTATTTATATATTTATTAAACGCTACTGCTGGATGTTGTACTTATATAATTTTGTCTGTGTTTGATCGATCATCGTACAAAAACTAAAGTCGAACGCTGATATGACACACTGTGACGAACACGTATGACAATACAACGTACATACAACACAAAGCAAGATTTTATAATATTATATGTTATTTGGTTAGAATTTTAGAGAACATATTGAGAACTGTTTTTTTTTTTGTAGTATAACAAATACTTTTTACTAAAATACTTATAAAAATGATAAATAATAAATAGAAATATATAAATATTATCGTTCTATAGTTATAAGTCTATAAATACAGTCAGTTTTAACACAATGCATCTCATTCACACTTCCTTTGCCGGCAGGTGCAAATAAATTGTGTGTGTTAGATGCTCTGCCATTGGTCGATACGATCTTGGGATGCGCAGGCGTCGATCGCGGCGGGAATCTCGCAGCTGCATCTTGTCTATACTGTTAGTACCTTATAAGGAAGTCGATGTTTAGATAGACCCTAAAAAATATATTGCTACCAGCTAAGCAGTCTGTAAGAAGTATTCAATTACTCTCCATTTACAGAAATTGTTTTTTATTAGATAAAATACGGTTTCCGGTTTTGATCTTTACGCAGCCATTTCATTATAAAACTTACTAATTGATTACTCAACTAACCTACTAATATTGTATTGTGAGTGGACTTAGTTAGTGAGTTAGTGCTCTTATCTGGTTTTTGGAGACTCTTACTCGCTATTTCTAAGTACAGATAGTGTGACTTAAATTGTGTAATGAAATGGGCGCATTAATGTAATAAAATTGTTATAAACATTTCTTAATTAATTTATCAAAAGTCTTCATCTACCATCTGCTTTTAAAACTAACCGGTTGTGGAGAGGTGAGGAGCAACTGAAGGTAAGGTCGAGATGGTTTTTTTGATACTCTCCAGAAAAAAGAAACCCGCCACCAGCATCTCAGTACCGAAGACGCCGTAACACATGTCTACACTTAAATATTATATTTTATACGTCTATTGGGGGTTGTTTATTGTTTATTGACCTCAACTAAATAAAAGTTACAAGGTTCAATAATATAAATAATATAATAGTAGCTATCAATACATGTGTTTATATACTTTTTAATACAAATGATGTACTTGTATCAATGTATGGAGGGCGCTACTTAAATATCAAACAAGCTATATAATACCCGTCGTATAACTTTTAGTAAAATGTTAATATTGATGAGTCGTTTAGTTAAATCACAAACTAGCTGAATAGCGATGAGTCGGTATTTATATTACGTTCTTAATTTTTATCTCTTTGCTTTAATTTATTCATATAAATATTAGTAATTAATGAAATAGTGCTTAAAACGAATTAAAGTAGTAGGATTATTTTAGACCTGGGTCTTGTTATAGGTCTAGTCTCGTATATTTTTTATGTATTTATAAACACTTGGGTAATAGGTGTAGCTTAAATCAATCAGTAATTGTTTAACATATACTTATTTATATTAAACTCAAAATATTTTAATATTTGTATTTGCATGAAACAATCTATTACACCACTAAGTTTATTAAAATAATACGTTTTTCATGTTGATGTTTCCCGATGTGTAGTGTATATATGATATAGTATCGTGACAGACAGACGGCGGCGACTGGAGACTGGCACCGACTCCGCGTCCTACACGCGACGCTCTCACTGCACT
Source organism: Dircenna loreta (assembly GCA_963555665.1). NCBI lineage: Eukaryota > Metazoa > Arthropoda > Insecta > Lepidoptera > Nymphalidae > Dircenna > Dircenna loreta. Next base: position 7,891,515 of record OY743093.1, on the reverse strand, counting down.
AGTATCCTATTTAAACACTATTAATATATAAAAGTTATGTATTATAGGTATACGATAACATACGAAAATTACTTATTACAAATTTACATATAAAATATTTTTTCTTACTTAGCCTAAACCTTTTAATGCTTGTTTTTGTTTTATAAATTATACATTTGAGTAATCTGAGATACATTTTTACGAAACTGATTTGTCAAAAGAGTTGAGTTGAATGACCTCTGAGTGAGATGGCGATTAGTTGTCGGTTAGATCTCGATGTACTCACATCGCTATGATTAATGTTAATTACCTTTTTATTTCGTGCTGGAATTAAAAATCGTCCAAGCTTCTATGAGGAAGAACGATGACGAATTACACTACATACAAACATAACTACTGTACCTCATTTTATTACCTCTGATACGAGCTTTGACGTTATGAAACGTTGATAGTTTTCGACTAGTCACGAAACGAGTTCATGGTTGTGAGTAGTTGTTATTTGGTAGTGATTACAAGTAAAACAAAAAAACGAGAACTCAAAACTCGTACTAGGGGCACTGGAAACGAAGGTCGACGATTTAGTTTAAAAAAACAACATCGTTTCGCAAAAAAAGTGCTTACGCAATCTGAAAACATTTATCCGCGCTCTGACCCAGCGGCGGCTCACTCGTTACAATAACTGGCCACTTTTTCTCGACACCAAGAACCGTAAAATTAAATTATCGATTACGCGTGCCTTGAAGTGAAAACGACAGTTGCTTGATACGCGATTTATCTTTACGTCACTAAACATTACAAAAAACAATACATTCATTTAACATTTTTCACACTAGACCGAAAAGTGTACCAACAGAAATTATACTAACAGAAAAATGTACCAACAGGACAATAAATGTACCGAGAGAGAAGTGTACCTTCCAAAACGTGAATGTAATATCGTGCCTACTAATAAGTAGGCACGAAGTATTTTTAAGTTAATTAATTACTATTGTAATAACATAATATTTAATAAAATATAATTGCTTAATTTCAAGGATTCTAAATATCAATACATTGTTTTTTATGTTTGAAGGTGACCCTGAGTTATTATATATTTAGCAGTGAGTGACCTTTACGATTATTTTAATGGTATTTTAAACATTCAGTCAAGTACTATAATTACTAGTAGTCAGAAGTGTTTATTTGCTGTTCAAGCTTTTGTTCTAGCTGTAGCCCGCGACTTTGTCTGCTCGGGCTATATCTACTATAGAGTCATATAACATTAAATATATATTTTAAAACATTTCCAGAAGGTAGACAGGTAGAAGGAACTCATCATTTATCTCTATATACCTATTATTAATAAAGATACGGGATGAGTCTCGTTGATTTGACGGTCACAGTTGTGCATCTCTGGCAAAATTTGATATCGTACAAGCATGGGTGGTACCCGCGACGTACCTACATAGAATCAAAAAACGTATCAAATATACAAAACCAATCATTAATAAAATTTAAAAAAACAACATACAATAATAGCGTTAGTCATTTAATAACTATTTAAATTCCAAACGAATTGAAAATTAATAAGTAAATAATATTAGCCTGTAATATTTTTTTTTTCTCAATATAATGACAAAAACAATTAAGTTACGAAATATCATATTTCTAATTTAGCTTCAAAGACGCCGAGGGCATATTTCTTATTATCTCAAATCAAAATCTCCAAAAAAAAATCGTGATTTATTATAATAATATTCCGATATTTGAAGTGATTTTTGAAAACATCTCCGAGACCGTCTCCAATATGATATAATTAAAGAATCAATGTGAGAGCAGTATTGTATACGAGCGTGGACAATGAAAGATCAACATATAGAGTTGAGTTCATCGTGACGTTGAGTTAATTTATTTAATTATAAATATTCCGACAGGATGCTTTTCTATTCATGTATCTAGCTCTGGAACATTAACATGTTTATAATTCAATTGTATGCATTTACCGAATAACAAATCTCAAACAATTATACGACATTTCAACCTTGAAAGATTCCAAATTTGAATAACAAGCACAGTATTATTGTTTGATATATATATATTTCAAAATATAAAAACAAAACGTATGCAGCAATAGTGTCCCCAACCTACTAGGGTAACGTACAAAACTAGGCGATAAACATCGGCAGTAAATGAATAATTGCACAGTGGGCGGCGGAGGTGGCACCTGCTCCTTCATGCCCACGGACGGGCCTCTCGCCCACGCTCTGCACCAATAAGATCATTTCAATTGTATTACACTTAGCGGCCAAGTAGGCGTAATGTTAAATTATAAGTTAGACCATTTTTCTATTAATATTTGCGTAACTAAATATTATCATTGTAGGTATGTGTCGATAATTCTATATCAGATAACAAGTAACACAATAGATTTATAAATTTATTTATTTCATATGACATCAGTTATTTATATTACCATAGAATTCAATTGTTAATAGACTTTCTTTCTGTATCGGAGTGCCTTCCACTCTAGATTGTGACGTTTGAGTCGGATCAGTTCAGCGGCCTGAATGTTGTGACGACACCAAGACACGTTCACGTGGTCGAGATAAAGCCTCTCTGATGAAGTATAATGTATATACGAACTAGAAACTAACGTTCGTACAACAATCTGTTGTGACAGATAAGTTCACATAATTTTAATCATATTTACATGGTCTGTCTTATCAATGAAGATCTTTATCTTGTTTATTTTGTCCAATAATAAAATTATAATTTAATTAAAGCGTATTTGAATAAAAAATAAATTATTATAATCTTACTTTTCGAGTGATTTATAATAAGGAAAGAAACACACACATGACATTTATGAAATTGTTCGGTGAACGACGCCATTTTGTTTTTACACAAAATGTAAATATTCAATTTAATTATTGAATAGAAACAAACATTTTATGTCAACAGAGCTAACGAATTGCTCGCGCCATTTTGTAACTGATTGATGTATTTTCAATGCAATAACTATATAATTAATGGAAGGTCCCCACGTGCAGTCTATCAGATATTGAAGCGGAATGCTTCAAGGCTAACAGCTCACATCAACGCTGAGATATACTACATTCTAAACTTGTAGGAAATCATTTGAATAGTGACAGCTGACCTATGTCGCTAGACGACTGGGCGTCTCTAATGCTAATGAAATGTTCTCTAAAGTTTTAATAGTTTTATTGTATGTTACAAGATGTTTGATTGTTTAAAAAGGTTTAATATAGTTTGTAATTATATAACATTGTCGCACTCCGTTCCAAATGAGAAGCCAAGAGTGGAGGTCAATAATTGTATCGTTGAGTGGTGCAAGAAGTAGATCACGTACCGCTGTTGTCTAACGAGCTATTATGTGTTTGTGTCCTTAGATTTATTATTTGTTGTTCGTATTATTCTAATTTTCTTACATCGTTTATAAGATAGAATAAGATAAATCAACGGATCTCAATATTTTATAAAATAACACGATATAATTCTTACTTGTGATAAATATTGTTTCATAATTGTTTTTTTTAATGGTACGACTGAGCTTCCTTGTTAATGGGATACTCCTATAACAAACTAATATAATAAATATACTGTTGTAACATCAGGAAATAAAGTCGTCAATTATTTATGAACTAGACAAACTATTATGAAAACGTTCTTCAATAACATTTTTATTTAATCACAGAATATATTCTAGGAAATTTCAATGTTCTATTCTGTGATATATCAAATAATTTATTTCGTCATTAGCCGTGAAAATGAAACGAATATTGACTGAATGAATACATGAGTCCCAATGCAAACCTAAACTACTTTGAATTTAAAATCGTACTTTATAGAAATGCAAATTCAAGTTGTTTACTGTTAGAACAAGTTCCTTAATATTTTTAGAACATAGACTCCAACCAATTACCTAAGTCTATTAAGTTAACATTCCCCCATAACTTCGAGCCATTTATATATATTTGATTTGTTTGTTGCATGAAAACTTTAAGACACATGAGAGGTTCGAGTACATCCGCAACATTCTAATGCAGCTAATGTAGTCGTGATTTGGTTTATTTAAGCGTTCGTATTCATTTACATTTACATATTTATAATATATTCATGATATTTGAGTAGTGAAAGGTTTTAATTTTTTTTTTGTTTTCACGAGCTTTTGTAAGGTTTATTTTCTTCATTTATGTCCTCTGTATGAGTAAGCGACGATGCAGTGTTTAATTTGATGCTCATTGATCTTAAAATTACTCTCAAATTTAAATTATTTTAATATTATATTATTTTACAACCCACTTTTCTCACGGACTATCTTATCTTTTAGATATTATATTCGTTTCTTTCTTAAAATATATTGTATCTATTGATAATCCATAATTCATAAGCGAGTCAACTTTCAGCCAGTGAGGTAGATCGTCTTTTTAAATGTTTTTTTAACTGTTTATTGTTATTTTCTCAAGTCTAGACGGTACGGGTTTTCAATTGATTTTAAATTTTCCTCCCAGCTTGTTTCCCGTCATTCATGCATCAAATAATGTAACGTCCTGTACATAGAATGTCTTCAGCGCCACGCGTAGTTCTAAATATTACTTGTCTTATACGTTTTCAGGATCATTTTTATGAGATTTACAATTTGCAGGTTTTTTATATATTTCTGTTAAATAAAATAAAGTTACAATTTTTTTTTTAATTTTACTTTTATTAGTAGAAACTCTTTAATGGTCACATATTCTAATGCAAAATTAAGATCCCTAAGGTGTTTGCCTTTTCAATAATAAAACTATATTTACGGTATGCGACAACAAAATAAATCACATAATCACAAACATTTAATGTCATTATTGTAACAGACTAACTGTTTCATATTATTGTATTTTAATAAGTACTATATGATTGTAATTTTAGTATAAAAATGTAATTTAATTTCGAGACGTAAAGGTATTCAAATTAATAGTATTATTAAGACTGCATTAGTTATAATTAAAAGCAATGTTGGTTGTATTTCTATTTAATGACCGAGCGGAAAAACGTCTATAAGGCACCTGCAGTTGAACCTGCTCGAGTGAACTCCGGTGACCTCTCCGCAGATGTAACATCTGACATTGCACTACAAACACAAAAAAACAACAGCGGACACACTTTATATACGGAAACGAGATAACACACATGTGGAGTCAGCCTCAATTGTTCTAAAAATAAAAGTTAATAATAGCAAGGTACATAATAAACATATTTTATTTACATGAATTGTGATAAAATATGTACGGCTTATTGAAAATATAGACACGTTTATTTTGGGGTTGGCTCCCTCAGGTACGACCGTACTCACGTGCCTCAGAACTCAAGAGATTTGGTAACAGACTCATTCTAATTTCTATTCAATATTGCCATGATACGCTCTTTGATGTTTCCATCCAGGAAACTAGCATTCTCAATATTATTATTTTACTATTCCATTGATAGAAAACCATACAATTTTCCACTTATGTATTTACGCAAATTTTAATAAAAAAAATAATAAAAACTAAAACTACCAATTGAAATTATTATTAAATAAATTTAAACTATGAATCAGATCCTAAATAGACAATATTTCAATTGTTTTTGTGCATCTGTAATCAAGATGGCGTCAGGAGAGCAACGAGCCATGGTCTCTGACGTAAACGAGACCTGAGACTCGTTACGTCTCCTACAATGAGGTTATTAGATCGACAACAACTTATAACTCCTCATAATTGGCATTGATTTAGTAATTACTAGTTATAAAATATAAAAATACGTTCTATTGATTAAAGAAAGTTCCCTTGGCTATACCAATATTTTTTAAACATCTTTAATTAATAAAAATGTAACGTGTACCTTTATTTTAACATAACGCTACATTTTTATTATATGTATGTTCTAACACAAATGCTGTCTGTCTAATTAGGCACGGACTCTTTACGGTCGCAGGTTTGAGTCCAGCTCGTACTGTTAGTCCAGTCAATAAAGCCAAAAGTCAAAGAAAACTCCAAACATTGTGAAATTTTGAGGGTTTGTTTAGGAAGGTAAAATAACTTACCCTGTGATTTTGCAGTGCTATGGGGTGAACGGAAAGGGTTGAAAAGGGGTGAAAAGTGTATTTTGTTAATAACATTGTTAAAAAAAATATTAACGCGCTGCAAATTTAGGATTAGCTTTTTGTTACCGTTCTGTAACATGTATTAAATTTGCAGCGTTTTGCAACATACGGAACATTGTTTATTATTAAAAAACAATGATATTTGTTAATAAAAGGGGTAAAAAAATTAGCAACAGGCTGCAAACTTAAAATTATCTTGTTCATAGTAATTTGAATCATCTGTTAAATTTGCAGCGTTTTGCAACATACGGAACATTGTTTATTACTAAAAATCAATTTTGTTAGTTAATAATTCGAGTGAAAAAGTTAGTAAAAAGGTGCAATTTACACAACATGTTGTCGACACTTTTTCCAAACCATTTTTGAACGCTGCAAATTTAACAGATGTTTCAAATTACTATGAACAAGACAATTTTAAGTTTGCAGCGTGTTGCTAATTTTTTTACCCCTTTTATTAACAAATATCATTGTTTTTTAATAATAAACAATGTTCCGTATGTTGCAAAACGCTGCAAATTTAACAGATGTTTCAAATTGCTATGAACAAGATAATTTTAAGTTTGCAGCGTGTTGCTAATTTTTTTACCCCTTTTATTAACAAATATCATTGTTTTTCAATAATAAATAATGTTCCGTATGTTGCAAAACGCTGCAAATTTAATACATGTTACAGAACGGTAACAAAAAGCTAATCCCAAATTTGCAGCGCGTTAATATTTTTTTTAACAATGTTATTAACAAAATACACTTTTCACCCCTTTTCAACCCTTTCCGTTCACCCCATAGCACTGCAAAATCACAGGGTAAGTTATTTTACCTTCCTAAACAAACCCTCAAAATTTCACAATGTTTGGAGTTTTCTTTGACTTTTGGCTTTATTGACTGGACTATGTTGAATCTGTAGCTGACTGTTCAATGAATATTATAAAATGTCATTATCGTCTCAGCAGTTATCGGAGCAGTTGTTTTACTTTAATGTTATATTTGAGAGGCGGAGTATTCTGAAGTGACCATTATCTGACCGGTGCTCAAAGAGTAACTTATCTCTGCGGCAAAATAACTTTGAATATAATGATGGAATAAATCCATCGGTAGGAAGTTATTATTTACGAGCCGGTAGCAATGAACAGCTTTATGAGAACAATATAATAATTCACGTGAATCTCTCACTATTACAAGAAAATGCAATTCTGCTACGAATAAATTATTAACAAGTTGTTGAATAAAACACATACTGTAATTGGTCGTGACCACAATTCAAATAGCGGAATAAATAAACTCTATTATAGAGTAATTTAATTAAAACATAATATAATAGTACATAATGAGTACACAGTGAGTATATATAGAGTGCCTGCTTCTGGCTTTAAAGCAAAACTCCACTGGAATGTTAAGACTAACATCCATCGACGTCAGTGGAGTCGTGAATAGTTAATGGGCGCATATTATTGGAGTGCAAACATTCGGCTATTAGGTACGAGCTACACGAATAGCTATGCAGTTAAACTCAAGGGCAATATTGTATCGCTTTCACACCCACACCAACGACGGACACCGGTTTACCACGACTTAAAACTCAACTAAAATAATTCACTCGCTAGATTTGATCTGTATAGCCAAATGGCCAGCGTACTTACGTCTACTAGCGTCAATGCCACTCGTCTAGGCCCTCTGTTCACTTACGATTCGTAGAATAGAATTACCATTATATATGTAATGTAATAATAGAATAATATTCTAATTCGTATAGTGATGTAATTTTTTTTAAAAATTCCTTTCGTTATTTTATGGATAATGAGTTGGAAGAGATGCCTTTGAAGAGATAACCTATTCAGTACTTATTGTTTATGTAATAAATTAAATTTTTAAAATGGTACATAAATGAATCCATTTCAAGTAAATATGTTTGTGACTGAAATATCAGACCATTCAACTTAATGTAAATGGTTTTGATGTTTGTTATCGTAAATGTTGCCAGAATAAAGAGCACTTTGTACCCAATAAGTTTTAATCGTTAACTAATAAAAGGCTAAATACCAGTGATTAAGACTCTACTCGTCGTAGTTTGCTTTTATTTCTATAATAAAGGTGCCAATTAAAATAAAGTCATTAGCTACTGTTATATTATTAACAGCAAATAGCAAAGAAGAGGAAATTAAGTAGGCCTTATAATATAATATCGCAGGATCAGATGAGACTCGCAGCCGAGAAATGAAATGTTGCCAATAAAAATAATATTAATAAAATAACAAAGAAGTCTTATACGTTAATAAATTAGATTAATATTAAAATGTAGACATGATGAAATGTTATGAATAAATTATTTTTAATTTATTTTATGAAATTTTCTAACATAAATTTTCAGACTTAAAGAAATTGTTAATTAAATTTTAATGTATTTTACGACGATCGTATCTACATTAAGCAACTGGATTCCTCAGAAAAATATTACGAATTTCCTTTTCATAAGGAGTCAAAACAAATCAAATCAAATCAAAAATCTTTATTGAAAGTAAGTTTTATACTAAACATTATTTCATTGTCAAAGCTACCACCAGCTCGAAAAATTAATTGCCACTGACCTGAGAAGAGCTGGCGAAAGAAACTCAGCGGGCTTGTCATATGATTTTTTTTTAATCATCGTCAATTATATAATTACATTATATAGAAATACTAAATAAATCTTGAAACATCCTGGCAGCGATCGCTCCATGCCCGCGGTGCATCATCCTCTAAATATTCGGAAACATTGTAAAATCCGTTAGCACACAAACGTTCCTTAGTTACTTTCTTAAATTTATTTAATGGTAATACTTGAACGTTTGTGGGAGTTTGTTGAAGATTTGTATACATTGCCCCATAAAAGATTTACTCACTTTTTTCAGTCGAGTAACAGGTAACGCGAGCTTGTGTTTGTTCCTCGTATTTAGATTGTGTATATAACAATGCTTGGTAAAAGAATCAGTATTCTTATGTACATATTTAAGTTTCTCATAAATATACTGACCGGCGACCATGAGTACATTAATTTTCTTAAACTTATCTCGTAAAGAATCTCTGGGGCCCAAATTGTAAACTGCACGGATGTAGATCTTTTTGTAAAATGAAAATAGTATTAATGTCAACAGCACTACCCCAGAGTAGAACACCATATGACATTATGCTATGACAGTGTTATAATTATTTTTTCAAAGACATGTTGGTGCTTGTGACTCTGCTCGGATAAACATTAAGGATTTTTCCAATAAAACTAGTAGCAATGAAATAATAAAAAGTTAAAGAATTAATAAAATGCAGTGATTTAGTTAACAAGATGAAGTGATATGATATGGTTGCTTTTTTTAATTCATTGACGAATAATTTTAAATATCACTAGAACTTAGTTGTCATTTGAGCTGTCTCCCTCGCTGTAAGAAATATGAATCCAATACAATACTGGCTTCATCTCAATTTTCTTTGAGAGTGTACTTATGCCCCGACCGAGCTGGCCCAGCACGTATGACTAATCAAATCATAAAATTGCCTGTTTCAAAAGTTCGAGTAGTAAGTTTTAAGAAAAGGCTCTGATTGACAATTTTCGTTAATAATTCACGGGTGAAATAAACAAATATTCAAACATTGTTTATATAAATACAATAACAAATGGTACTAAACACCAAGTTCTTAGACTCATTCTCATCTCTTACGAATACTGCTTTCCAAATACTATTAACAAAAACACAATCTCTCTCCTAGTCACTAGTCCTAGAACTCCTATCTTAACTACTCCTCCATACTACGAGTGCGTGTAACAAGTTACACCAGAACGAACTCTGTGGGACTCTTCTATTTCTTGTGAACCCCTGGTATGAGTTTTGACTTTACTAAACGTTGATAGTTTTCAAGTCACGAAACGAGTTTTTAGTTGTAATTTGGTAGTTTTATATTGTAAGTTATTTGGTTCTGATGTAAACCAATCACAACCAAGAATTCTTTTCGTGACTGCTCTCAAAACAAAATCAGAGGTACTGTTAGCTTATGATTTTCTTGTCCTTAATAATAACTCCAATATTCCTTATAATAAACGTATAAAATACACAGATACTCAATGTCTCCGGTAAATAAAGATCGCTTGTTACAAGGAGAAAGTTCCTTTCAACCGGTCAGCGTACTACAGGGTAGGTTTGTCGTATCATTTGAGAAGTGCAAAGAGCTTAATGAACTGTGATAAATTGCAATTTGTTTATAATGATAAAGTATTATATAAAAATAATCTACAATACATATGTGAACATACAAAATAAATGTAAGCAATTTATCTGCTCTATTCTTGTCTCTAACGAAAATGTTATGACGCGATTGTGAAGACTAAATAATACTTAAATAGTAGTTAGTATGTGTGTCTACGACTTTAAACAATGTAAATATATCTTCCAAAGTTGATATATTTAAATAATATTATTGGTGATTCAGTCCGTCGGGCCACGCGTCGACGTCTGGTCCGATGTAACGCCGCCTAACCTATAAAAAGAACGTGACGACCTCTACTGCCACGTCTCCCGTCCTATCCTCGTTTTATTTATTGCTACATTTATTTATATTTTCTTTTCAATCGCATAAAGCAAATAAAAGTGTCAGTTTTGATATTGGAAAGTTTATTTGAGGAAGAATAAAATGTTGAAATGATCTAGTGGTTTAAGAGTTATATAGTTTATTTTATACTTTTATGGCGTGATCTTAAAAATAAGATGGATCACGTATTTATTAAATTTAATACCTTTATTTAGGTGTAGCTTTGAATATTTAATAACAGCTACTCAGTGATGGCTGGAATGCGATGGATCACTCTGTGGAGCTTAAGGTAGACGCGTTGAGTGCCTGGTGCCTGGAACCTAACCACAGACCTATCTGAATACGAACACACATTATCTGGATAAAGAATTGTAAATTCTGTATCTGTAATAATATAACGAATATAGAACTAAGAACTTATTTCAGTACAGCTTTGTTACTGCGCGTTATTCCGAAAAACTTTCATTCGTTTAAAGCATTTCATATAATTCATGTCGTATCAAATCTTCAATAGATATAAGTACAGGTTATATTTTTCTCTTCAATATTGATAATGACATTGTGTTTCATATATGTCAATTTATAAATGATGTTAGAACTCCATAAGATTATTATTATTACGAGATATTGTCTTTTGAATCATTACTTCTACCTTAACTAGTTAGTAACATAAGATATTTAGTGAAGATGTCCGTTCGTGAACCCTTTGCACGCTAAACAAGTCTCGTAAAGTAATATAATGATTTACTCACACTATTCACTGTATCTAACAAACATTGTGTGTAATGGTGACTCTAGTTTGAAGTTTCAGGCTGAAGTAAAATATTTACATCAGCTTTGTTTACTTTAGTAATTGGTGCTCTCAGTGTACGAGTGTAGGTTTGTTCATTTATGACATGGCCAGATAATGTAAATAATATGGGACTTAGTAAAAAACTTGAAAATACTTACGTTTCTTTTATCTATCTAGTGTAAGCTTTTGACAGCGACTTTGCCCACGTTGTATAAGTAAAGTCATACGTCGGATTCTATTTATCCGAAACAATTTTTGGGAGAAAAAGTATGTTACCTTATTATGATGACCGGTTAAGTGTCTAACGTGTGAGAGTTAACAAACAAACACACGTCAGTATAACAATATTTAGAATAGAATTAATTTATTTGACCTAGAAATCCAAACTTAGCAAAAAGTTTTGTCTTAAAATATTTGCACGACAATTTAAGTTTAAATTAAGTGTCTAAGTTGCTATCTCAGTTGTGTTGAAATGGAAAGTTGAAATTTGAAGAATAAATTCTTAATACAGTACATGTACATTAATGAACATAAATTTTTATAACTATGGCGTTGCAATTTACATACAAATATAGTAAAGTAATTTCTTGTACAAGTTGAACAATTTAAAATGAAAGGGGGTAAGACAGTGCGTGCCCTGGTGACTGGCGCCGTCTGGCTGAAGCAGTGAGTCATGGGGCTCTCCATGGCATGGCTCCCCTTCACGTTATACATTTTACCCTATAATTATTTTCCATACACTGAGAAAGGTATACCTTATTGATTAAACATGTTGATAAACATTGTTCATTCCGCGAAAATGAAAGTAATTTAAATATGCGTCATAGTTATTGGAATTGGATGTTTTAAATGTCATTTGTAAGTCATTTAGTTTGTATTATTCCTTTTATAATCCTCGGCAGGCTACTTATTTAATACTAAACAGTTGAGGTTTTTTTAAATAAAAACACATATTTCCCAGAAGTTTTATTTATATAGTTGAGAAATACACACTGACCCAAATAAATAATAAACAGCACCAATGTCATATATATGTCACAACTACGTCATACATAACCCCATGATAAATTCAAGTTGTCCTTTTTGCGGGACTAGAAATATTTACATGTATATAATATTGAAAACATAGAAAACATAGATATGTTAATATACAGGAGAGCTGTCAGAAGCACTCGTAACATTCACCCTGTACGAGCTAGATTTCATTTCTAGATTTATTACAACGTCAGCGTTGACACTTCAAATAAAACATGAATACCAATAAAAACTGTACATATTAATGATTGCAATTACTTTTATACAACCACGTACAGCCATGTTTAGCTTATTTATATTTTTAATAAATATAGAATGAAATATAAATCGATACGGGCAGAGATTTGAACCCGTGACAAATATATTTTAAAATACTCTGTATTATTCTGTATCATATTATTAAGAACTGTATTGGCTACAGAATTGGATAGATATCCTTTTCAATATGCAAAATACAATTTGGGTCGATTTAGTTTTCCGTATCAATGGCTGAGCGGCGTTCCAAGGTACTGACGGCTCTAGAAATCCACCGGCTAGAGCCAGAGGGGTCATGAACTCCTGGTAACATAACTTACCATATAACGTCGTTAAGGTTGACGTGCTATTTATATTTTATGTAGGTGGCTTCTTTATTTTCTATACTTATAGTTGAATTCTACTAACAGTTGGAAACGTTAGAGTACTTAATTGTAATATATTAAATAAATTATTTATTTGTAGTACTAGTATTTTTTTTTCATAGTCTAAAAGCTTAAAATACAAAGCAAATTAAAAAGCTTAATATAAAAATGTTTGTTAAAAAACGGAACATATTTACATTTATTATGATATTATATTTACATATATTATTTTTACTGCCATTAATATTTACGTGTTATTAAATATATCTCAGCATACTCCAACGCTTGTTTTATGAATTATCCACCTAACATCTAATAAAAGGGATGTAAGTTGTGGATCCTCCTCTAACTCCCTCTGCAGCACGGCTTGGAGCCGCAGCGCGCGCTTCTTAAGCCACTTTTTATATTCCTAATCTACTCTATACTTTGAAACTACAAAAGAGTTATGACAGAAATTTGCATTTCGATTTCCGGGAGTTACATGTTTTAAAAAGTCATTCAACTTTATAATATGACTTATCTTTGTATAAAAAATCAGAGTCCAGAGCGTTTTCTCGAAAGCAAGATAAATGGAATTAAAGCTACCCCCATCAAGGAAAGCCTATTTCCCTCGGGAACACTAACTCACGCATGGAACGGCAAGTGTACTGTTATTTACTAATTTATATAAAATGTATACTTCATTTAAATTATTATTAATTTTATATAATTCGTTGGTTAAAAAAACGTAATCGCATATCTGGCAGTTAACCTTCAATTAAGACTATCAGAACTTGATAATAAACACATATAAGTGTTAATAAAGAAATAATATCCAATAAACTACTAAATAATGTATCCTATTAATTATTTTAACGTGAGAAATCAATTAAATTTGAGTATTATTAGATCATAACGACATTAAACTTACATTACTTTAAACAATAACTTGATAGATATATTTTGAATGTTATTTAAATACAAATAGCAAAGACAAAGTATTTCAGTGATTTTTTGCTCCTCTATTTGTCAACTCTTTACAATAAATAGAAAGAACCTTACCACATGCGTCACACGTACCCCACTTCAGGAACTCATGAAGTCAGTTCATTTGAGGGTGACTTTTAAGTTTTTGTTTCCAGTACCATATTCTATAACACAATTACGACCTCAGTGCTTGTTGACTTGAGTTATGTTTCTTTTAACGTTTCCTAATGGGACTGTATACATTTCTAACATTCTTTCTAGTTACGGCTTAAATATATTCGTAGGTAATAAAATTCTGTCTCTACTTGTAAAAAAAATGGGGTAATAGTTAAAGTAAGATAAAGTTAATTAATACTAAGTTCAACACCAGAACAGAAACAATGATATTGAAAAAAAACCTGCCTTAATTTTATTAAGTCTTGTAAATGAATACCGTAGCTTGACTTAAGCCGTTTATTAAAATTAAAGTTGGGCTGGCGTGGAACTAGGAAGATTAATGACCCCTTCAATACGAAGTTATGTAAAGCGCAAATGGAGTGGGGCTCGACGGGCCCCATCTTGGCATTATGCCAAAATCACTTGTCTCCCTTTATATCGCCTTCGCGACTCGAGCTCTAGGTAATGCTGACTAACCGTCAACTAACAAACTTTGAACCTTCTTAATAACAATTAAGTTCGTTGTTAAAGATATAAAAATAAAACTAGGCAATGTACTTACATTTACCATCTTAGTAAAAATAACTGCAACTAGCAAACCAAACACTTCATTAATCAACTGTAAGTTTCTATTTCACTCTAAGTTTTATGTAGAAGTTGTCTTGTTAATGGAAATCAGTCTTAAGCGATATTAAAAGAAAAGTCAATATAATAATTATAATAGTTAGAATATATTATATACAGTTACATTGTTATGTTACAGGATCCTTCAAAGTATCATAAAAGGTAAATAATACAACTTTTAGAGCTTAGGAGATATTTTATCTTACCATACATGATAATTATTTTATATGGTTTTAAGCTGTGTACATAAATATGAAAACGTCATTTAAAAGCCAATGAGCTCTGAACCAACCTCTTCAAAAGTCAATATGTTAAAAAAATATTATTAATTAATTTTGAATACTGTAAAGCTTAACTTTATCTTCGTTACTTGAGCTTATTTTGGGAGGAAATGACGTATGTGTATTACATAAAACAGTTTAGTTTAGATATTTGATATTTGTTTAAATAACTTTCTTAAATTCTGTGAATGCAACGGCTTTGCTATTTTGTCACGACTTTGTAAAAAAGGGTAGAAATCAAATATAACATTCAACAAACCGAGAAACGACGTGCGATTCACAATACACTGGCTCCTAGACAAGTTGGTTACTTCGCGATCTTCAAGTTATATTGTTCCCGGGAGAACGGAACAAATAGGCAACAAACAAAAACAATAAAAATACTTCCTAGCATTCATCGGTCGGGACGAATTCCACCCAAATTACGTGAGAAAATTAGACATTCCGGGACATTGTCGTTGAAATAATTACGAGGACCCACCAGTTATCCGAGTAGAGAATGCGTGTCATTACTCTCGACAAGATACGACGTGCACGAGGAAAGCCACGAACACACACATGTATTGTAAGACTCCGAAACAGCTGTTATATAATTATTATCAGTTTATATTAATTTAAAAAAAGAATATCTTTATTGAAAATCAGTTAAATACAAAGGAAATGATCCAAATAAATATTGAGAGCCCTCCATACCCACGCCACATCAACCTCTAAATATTCGGAAACTGTATCTAATATTCGTCAGCACACAAACGTTCCTTAGTTACTTTTTTAATTTGTTAAACGGTAATACTTGAACGTGTGCTGAGAGCTTGTTAAAAATGTCTATACTATTAAACATTTACTGACTTTTTGTGTAACGTACCAGGTAACAAGAGCTTGGGTTGATTCCTTTATATTGTGTATAAATACTTAAATTATTAAACCAAACCCAGTAAATTATAAAGTACAAGAATGTATATTAGATTACTTCTAGTAGCGTTAAGGTACTAAAGGATTGCCAGTAAATTCCTCGGTGTAAATATATAACTAGCTGCCAGTCTGCATTGGATTAGTACGCTTCAAGCAAGCTCACAGCTGCCAAAACGATAACTAGCTGGATCTGTGGATATACCCACTTAGTTATATTTTCATCTCTTGCAAACGTACACAAGGCAGTGTGGTTGTGGCCTAGATACCATATAACATACATGATCAATTCTGATATACGAAATATACAAATAATAAATTATTGAATGTACAAAACACGGTTGTCAATTAGTTTTATAATAAACGCACTGAAATCAAATAAAATATTAATAAGTTTAATGAAAGAAATACTCAATGTATTTTACATTTAAATATGTAAAAGTATTTCAATACAAATTTCATTGCGACAATAATCATTGGCTTTAAAAGGTAACTGTTTGTTTCTCGTTATATAAACATGGCCGGTTACAAAACGAGTCATCTCAAACAACTTGAATAAAGACACTTCACTCAATAAGGAACATCAACTCCTGTCGTGTGTCCCCACAGAGTAAATTAAAATAACCATTGAAACAATATAACTTTCATATACATAAATATGATTATAAAATAACTTTTAACAATGCTCTTATTGTTAAGTCTGTTGAATTTTAATTAAATTAAATTACTCGACACTAGTATCATATAAGAATAATATATAATAATTCTGAAATATTTCAACTTTTAGAAATGATGTCGTCTCCAGACGATAGATGTCTGAAAACAATATTATATTTAACAGCATTTGATACAAATAAATGTTTGCCACATCTTTTGGATATTAAGATAATATTAGCACAAGATGGGTTTAGACTACAGCTTATATGACATAACTATTTTTCATGATTTTTCCGACTGAAGCGGAACACATCCGTCACGCATGATCAACCATAATGAAAATCTGTCCGGAGCTCTCCTCTTTTCTCATCTGGCACTCGCCTATCAATAACAATACCCTGGAACCAGACCCACAGTTTGCCCAATCATTTGCCAGATTTCATTAGACTTATTTTATTTGTCGTTTTTAATATCAGTGATTTATTTGACGTTCAAACGTTCAAGTATTTGACCTGAAAACAAAATAGTTGTATGTATGTTTATCAATTGTCTAGTGCTCATAGAACAAGCATTGAAATATCCGAATATTAATTAATTTAGTTTTAAATATGTATATATATATATAATTAGTCACATTTGTAAAAGCAACCCGTCATACAGATATATGTATATAAGTAGGCTGTATTGGAATCATTCCTTTCTAAACACCATGAGTATGAAGTTCACGTGTTTTTTTGTGACACTGCCACTTGAAATCTAAACTTGATGACGAGATCACTCCACGGCGGGTTCTGCCACAAACAGCCAACTAGTCTTTATTTATAATTTATTTCATTCGTATCTAAGATAATTGTCTAAGGACTATTATAAAATCCTTCATTTGTAAAAAAAATACGGATTTTTCGTTACTGTATATTGAAGTTGATTACTTTCGAACTGTTTACAACAGTGTTACAAATTAGTAATGCATTCAATACCTACTCTTTGATATTAGATCAGCACTAGCGCTCCGCCCCGGCGGCGCTTGGGGGGACCAAATATAAAATAAAACATATACTAACGTCCGGACTGACTTCATTGTATTCTCAAACGATTCTCAAAAATTCTTTACCTATAAGGATTTTTACCTTTATTTGTTTTAAGATCATTTAAACAAAATAGTATGGCGGTATTTTGTTGTTGACACATATATTGATTTAGGAAGGTAGAGGTAAGAATTAATACAGACTGTCATATGTCAAATTGAAAATATATACATATGTAATATTCAATTAAATGATAGATATTATCCAGAGTTGCCCTGCAAGAATGAACTTTATTTTTGTTGTTAATTGACAAACGTTAGGTATTGTCCACATTTCATAACCTTCATTATAACCTACAATAATAAATACTATAAATGGTAGCAAAAAACAGATAAAATCATAGTTTAAAAAATGACAAAGAGACAAACAATAAAAAAATATGAAATATTGTTTAGTGGTATCATGAATCGTAGCAATAATTTTTGGCAAAACATATTCAGTGCACAGATCTCGTTTCTATTTTATATTCACAGATAACAAATAAAAATACTAAAAAATGATTATAAAATATAACAAATTATTTATTTTATAAGCAAGATAGAATAATTATCTAATTAATAGTAGTTTAGTATATTTGCTATAAATCAATAATAGTTTTCCTTAAGAGGTACATAAATGGACTCGGTACCAGAAACTCAACCACACATAATGAGTTCACCAGAAAATAAATATTAATTATATAGTACGTCTTCCGCATTCGTGTTCTGAATTGAAAGTATACAAAACCATTCGTGTTCACTGCAAAAGAAAATGTCAAGGAACTCATGCGCATGGGATGAGCTTTGTACAATACCTTTCATCTTATATGTCAAGATGTATCGTTACATAACCCTCCGGAAAAGGGACAAATCCTCTTTTCTTAATTGAAACTAAAATGCCACATAATAACATTTTCGAAGTGTGTACTGTACGTACATAAGAAGAGTCAAGTATATAAGAATAAACAAACAAAAAAGGAGTTATATCTCTTACAATTCCAGTCTCGTCTCGTGTCTAAAGTAATTAGTTCATTACTTTGCTTTGGCTTTGGAAGCGCTCCTCACAGATGTCTCTGTTCCGATTTATGTGAGCCTGGGTGGTTTTTTACCTAACTGAAATTAGGTTGTATTTATCCAGAATTACTTTAGACACAAGTTTGCTTTTAAGACTACAGTGTTCTGAAAACTGAATTCATAAATTAGACAAAAAGCTTTTGTTTCTCGTGTAAATTAAAAGTTAATTTGAGGTTATGCATTAAATAACATTATTTTATATTTATTTATCAAATTTTAAAGTATCATTTCTTTATTTAAAAAGTGATATTGCACATTAAAATGTTACAAAAGAAATTTCAATAGTTGACATAAATACAGTAAGAAATTTTGTGCAAAGGCGGTCTTATCGCTTTGAGCAATCTCTTACAGACGACCCTTGATGAAGAAAGACAACGTAAAAAGTCACGAGATAATGCTGACTTCACTCCAACATTTATGCCAGGAAATTATACATATTTTTCTGGGACAAATCAGGCATAATATATTTATTTAATCATTTAATCTTCGAACAGTGAAACTCGAAAAAAAAAAGTAAAATAAATAATTTGAAGAAATGGCGTCAAAATTCTACAAATATACAAAAACAATTACAATCCATAAAACTAAATAAAATATTTCTTGTGTGTGTGCTTAGTTATTTTTTGGATCAATTTTGTATTCAATTGTCATTGGTTACGTAAGACGAGCCGGTTACAAAGGCAACGATTCAACATGATCTAATTGATTCCTGAACCAGATCGTAGTAGCTGGAGATGAACGACCTTGAATGTTATTAGTTACTATACTATAAGTGTAACAAAAACTCCGCAAATCGTGGAAACTTTTTGCCTTAGAGTAGCTAACCGTTTATAGCTAAATAAATGTGAAACGCTTGATTAAATTGAATATTCTGATGTTTCTGATTTATTTTAATAACTTTTTCAAGGTAAATATAAGTATTGTGAAAGGAGCGAATATAAAATATAAATAAATATAGGTATTTTAATTACAATATAATCAAAAAAACGGGACAAAAAAAAACAAGAAAAACATGGTCTCGAAGTTGTTTTAAGCCGAACTGTTCCGTTAATGGTCGTCTGTTGTCAGAAAAAAACTATACACCTGACGTGACCGTGGGACGAGATATTGAAAACAGTATCACTTCTCTTTCAATTATCCACAAATTGTCTTTAAACAAACATTAATCATTACCTTGTTATGCAAAATATCCATGGAGTTTGTTTAGTATTTTAATGAATATGTCATACGAGAAATGTTGAATCATCTCAACTCAACACTTGTAGAAGCTAGCTCGATGACAGCCAATTACCCTGACGTCCCCTGACCCGCACTTCTACAAGTACCCTAACCCACACTCGTCCATCTTTATTCTACAAAATCACTCTGCAAGTTCCTAATATCGATACCAATTAATACCAATATGCCTTCGCTATACACATGTTATAACTCTTCAAGTTTGTGGATGTCATTTACACAAAGGGCGGTAAAATTATGCCTATTAAAATAAATTATACCAGACAGATCATTAAATTTTTCATCACACTGAATTCCAATAGCTCATAAATTACTGAGATCATATTTTAATGTTACGTCACGTGCACTCATTTGAAGATTATTTCAGAAGAAATTAAATACAAATGGATTAATGTTATTTTTTTTTTAAGAAATATGGCAAGATTCCAACTTGCCCATGGAAGCTCTCCCGTTACTTCGAATATTTTTCGTATCAATACATTTTTAATTCTATATGTATTTAATTGTTAAGCAAGCCTAACATGGCCAAACGTGCTTAAAAACAGTTTGAAATAAGAATAATGTAAATGTTTGTGATTTAAGTTACGAAAATACGAATGAATATAATATGTGTTTGTGATCACAGTAGTCACTTCTTGACTGTCAAGGTTACTTGCTATTCTCGGAATATCTCTCAGCACAGTCTGTGAGTCAGTCAGTGTTCGTGAATCAACAGCAGTTCACTTGGATTGGTCATCAATCAATTTGCAGCAATTTGCTATAGATTACCTATCTACATTTAAAACGATAGGACTTATCTTAACTCTCAGAAACATAACAATATCTTGTTGAAGATCTTTTAAAAGCAGTTAATATCTTGTAAAAACCATACATCACTAGTTTTAATCACCTTAAGACTTAGATAACTGATTTGAATATCGCTCTAAAGAGGACATGGCCTCGAAGTTGATATTCAGTATGCCTGTATAGTGTTATGCAAAGAGGTTATGATGCAAACGGAGTGGTGGCGTCTTCATACGCCTTCATGCCATTCACGTCCAGCGCCGCGGGCTCACGCGGTGTCACGCCTCCGGTTAAAGCTTACCGAGATTAGGTAAACGAAAATAGAGCGCCGCTTCATGTCTGGAGCCCTTTGATGCTTTCGTATTACATTATACTTTAGTCACAAAGTGTCATATCTAACGCATGTGAAGATGAAAGCTTGGGAGGCTCAAGGGATCTTGAGTTTTGTAGAAGATAAAAATAATAACAACGTACATTATGGACAGATTTTCAGTATTTTATGCTCATATTTAAATCGTTTTGAAACGGAGAAATAATGACAACGTATATTTTAAACAAAAATTTTGAGTATTTCTTCACTTAAACTTTTCACTTTTACTTCACTCGATAGCTAATGCCAAATGTTGCGTGCGAAATAGTTTTTAAACATGGCAATTAATTATATTCAAGGAACTGTTACATATTGTAACTACGTTTGTTATAAACTCATTATAAAACTGTAAATAAATATTGTTCATTTACTAACAATAGTGATGGTCCTGAATAATGTATCCTAAAAAAAACCGGTTAATAATTTAAAGTGATGCCCTCATGACGGACTGGACACTGGCAGAATAAGAAAATTAGAGATTGCCATATTATTAAAAATAAGAAGAAATATCACTGTATTGCAACAATTAAATAAATTCAAATGCTACCAAATTTATTATTTCAAAATGTCTTGACGTATAAAAAATATAGAAATTGGCTAAGTGTGAAATAAAAGCGGCTGTTAAATAACCGCCGGGTGAGCGATCATGACGTTACTGATAGGCCGTGAAAAAGAAATTGTGACTTGAGTAATAGTGCCCGCGAGCAAAGAAGGTTGCATAACCGAATTTGTACTCCCAATATTATATAACAAAAATAAAGTACATTAAAAAATATCTGTATTTTTATGTTATAATTGGAAGATCCTATTTATAATAACTTGAATGAAGTTTTAAATAACATGATATCTATGTTTGCTGATACCTACACATATATATATATATATATGTAAAATCTCATTTTTATATATTTTGTTAAAAGTATTTATTTGGTATATAACATATAAAAGCAATAATACTTTTTGCTTAGTTATAATTTACATAATAGATATTATTTTTGTACAATTAGTATTCATGTCTACTAAACGTTGATACGTTTACACACACGATCGAGACGCAACTCAAACAAACGTCACGTAACCAAACACTATTCGAGAACGCCAATTCTCTGAACAGCGTCTACTTGTGAATAATAAACATGGCGGCGAACGCACAATATCGTTTCGGACTTACCGTTATGAAATTCATAATTATTATAATTTATTCAAATCACATTTCGTAAGAGTTGTGTCATTTACATATAGCACCGATTTCCTTCCAAACTAGTTTTGATTAAATATACTTCATTAATATGATTTATCTTTTTTTACGAATTTTTATCTCTTCCTTTCTTAAATAAGCATATAATAAATTTCAAAATTCAGATCTAATTTATAGAATTTGATGTGCAATATTTACGTAAACATAATGTTACGTTTTTTCAGTATTAAGCTGATATATAATATAATCTGTGCTCCCGCTCTGTGAATTCGGAAATTTGATCCTAGATCCCAGATTTGTCAACGTTACAACTAATGTCTATTTTAAATACATTTATACAACATTTTTATTTAATGACCGCAATAAATAAAGAACTCTTACGTACAAGTATTTTTTTTTAATTTTCTTATTTCGGAAGAAAGTTATAAATCTTTTTCGTTTACAATAGAATAGTTCACATAATGGATTCCTTTCATTAATATCCGCTTATCTGATTGATGATTTTCCTTACAACTTGACAATTTTTGGTCAATTTGCGGCAACGAAAAACGCGAACTAAAACTTACGCGTTTCATACGTACTACCTAACAATATTATATACTTACTGTAATTATATTAATAATTATATTAATGATTCCCAATTTTAAATAATACCACAAGCAATTTATAAAAATTTGCTGTGATAAAATCCCTGGTACAAATCCTTACCTTTTTTGTGGGGACAGAATGATAAATGATTTCCTGACAGAACGTCACTAAATAAGGAATACGAAGGCCGTCGTGACCTCACGAGTCTCCTGAAAATTTGGAATCCATTGGGTCCGTACGTGCGTGAAAACAACTAGATATGTTTACCTTATAATACCAGCTATTTCCCTTGAGAAAAACCTACAAGCTAGGTGAATACATTGAGCTTCAAAACGGTTTATTTTATAATAATGTAACAATATAGTAACAAGGAAATACTAATAATAACATAAATAGCCTTTATCCTTTGTTATTTATTAATAAAGAGTTTTAAAAGTTTAAAATGATACCAACGTGCATCTGCCACAGTGCAGTGAGACGACACCAAAAGTAACGGTGTATTTGTTCAGAGAAAGGAAGTTCTCGAGCTGCGTACCACTTAGCAATAAACAAACTGACATGCACGTACGTATTCCTACTTCAAATGAACTAATACAAGCACCAGTTGATTCAACCAGGAATTGACAAAAGAGAAAGTGGCTAGTCATGAAACTTAAGATATTATTTTTTTGGTGGGCACGAACAGATTTTGAAAATAACATAAGTATTCAAGTATTTTTTTAGTATTTAGTGATATCAAACTTCACCAAACTTTCATCATCAAGCTTCACCAGTCCCACCATGGCTACCATAACTACATAGTAAAAAAATATTATTAATTAATATTTGTTCGCTTTATTATATTCATAGTAAAAATTAATTCTAACTTTATTGTCTTCTAGACAGGTAAATGAACAAATAAAATCATTTATCTTCGTGACATAGCACAAATATCATTCAATTAAAACTTCATGCTCCAGTTACTACCGCAGTAAGAAATTCTTCCCTGTTTTTATTAGTTTTCATTATTTTTTTTGTAAACGGCACGTTGTCGCTAGCATCCTAAAAATCCGCACGAAAATAACAACAAACTTAATTCGTGTTGTCATTATTTTTTTTACTAAACTTTGCACGACGATAGATTGTTTAACTTTGGAAGTTGACTAGTTGACTGCCTCAAAGACCCAATAGGTTTCAATACAATAAATATTAAATCCACAAGAACAGCATTCTTGCACGCACTCGTAACCTTAAACCATCAATTAGTACTGAGGTATGAAACTTAGCAAAAAGGTCTGTTATGAGGTACCTTTCAATTACATCGGCCCTTCGAATGTTACAAACCAAAATCATAACATTAAAACAAAAGTAATAATGTTTATGAAATATCGTTCTTTCGATTAAAATTACTTGTAGTATTTGATTACCTCACTATAAATATTTAACATTACAATACGTGTGAGCAAAGACGAGACATCGTAACTGGTTTGATGGATAACTGATCGAATGAAGTCCATTGAACGGTCGACGGTCCATTGCGTAACAAGCATTGCCTATTTAAACTGAATTCATATACGAGAAAGGCCGGCATTTAGGGCGGCAACGTCTTTGGCTCATGACTTCAAGTACAATGACTATACGATTACAATGTCTTACGTGACTTTACGCTATTTTAAATCTCTCTCATTTTAGCCATACCTTTACAAAAACTTAATCGTTCACATCACTATTATCTTTAAAGAAAATAGCCTTCAAAAGACGTGTTACTAAATTATGTTTATTTTATGAAGCATGACTTTTAACTTACATAGATCTAGTAATGACGAATATTTTGAGTAGTTTTTAACTAGCCTGATCGTCGACGTCGTGAATATTCAATATCAATGTAGCGTGAAATAATTTGAAGCATTTTCCAGAGGCTATCAATCTGGTCGTTAATGACATTCGGGCGGGCCGGGTGACTGCCTCGACCAATTTGTGCCTCATTGCGCCTCTCTAATTAAATACTGCTAGCTTTCATATTATCCACCTATCCACTGTAAAACAACACATTACGTGTTAGTTCTGGCAAAAAACTAGATCGGAATGTATGTATGTATGTGAATTGTTACATTGACATAAAAGAATAACATTTATATTAAACACTAGCTCATATTATCACGACTCGATGATTCATTTGCAAACAATAGCCTCAGCGGAAGCAATTGTTGTGTGCTCTGTAACTTTCACAAAAACATTGTTTCTCTGATGGCTATGTCATGTACAGTTTTATGTTTAAATGTCAGTGGTTTATGAATGTTTCATCAATTCAAATTAAAACAGTTCGGTAACAGTCTAAATAGGAATAAACTTAAATTAGATCCATTAGAATTTATAAGTTTTGATGTCAACGAAAATATATTTTATTTATCTTTATTTAGATTTTAAAATATTTGTCGTATTTTCTTAAAAGTAAATTTAAATGTTTATGAAGACAAAGTAATAGCATGTTTAAACTATGAATACGATGCAGCGCAGACATATGTTTCAATCTGTTCGTTTCCTGCGACTCTGACATCTCAATTGCTGTTCTTTTTAATGAACAATTGTGCCACTCGAAGAAAAGCTTCCGACTCACACAGTCTATAACAGTGTGATCAAATTCCACGCTATATTAGGCTTGTTATAATGAAACTCGTGATATTAATACCTTCATAGTTAATTTAGTCTTGTTAAAATATACATTATTTATTATTTTGTATAGGTTTACCTATTATAATCAAACAATCAGATATTATTGTGCTAATTCAGGTTAGTTTTATATTGTTGTTAAGCGTACTAAACAAAATTGACAACATATTTGTAATGTAGGAACAATGATACGACAATAGCACTAGCAGCATTGCGTACGACACACTTTTAAATTAGTTTCGTGCAAGTTACGTGACCTACATCAAAATTATCGCAGCACAGATTTTAAACGTCCATCTAGCTAGGCCACTCTATTGTCTGTACTCTGTTCCCCTAATACGAGTTATGACGTTACGAAACGTCGATAGTTTTCGAGCAGTGACGAAATGAGTTCTTTTTTTTTTTTTTTTTTTTTTTTTACATTGAACTAAGTTGTTGCTTGACTACACTCCACCTGATGGTAAGTGAAATGTAGTCATAGGTGGTAAGGCGCATCAACTTAGGAGCAGCCTATTCACTCTTCGCTTGAAGACACCCACATTGTACTCGGACGGAAATACCGACGCAGGCAAGCTATTCCAGTCCTTCGCTGTACGAATTAAAAACGACGAGGCAAAACGTTTCGTACGGATAGGTGGAATATCCACAACGAAAGGATGGATGCTCGCCGTGCGTCGGAACGTCCGGTGATGGAAGGGGGATGGGGGAATCAGATCATGCAATTCCAGCGCACACTCACCAAAATGTATCCTATAGAATACTGAGAGGCTCGCGACTCTACGTCTGTGTTCGAGACTATGGAGTTGAGCGTCAACCAGCTCAGGGTCACCAATTAGCCTCTTAGCTCGCCTCTCAATTGAGTCCAGAGCTGCAAGATGACATTTTGCGGCACCAGCCACTATATGGCCACAGTACTCCACACACGACCTGATTTGTGCTTTATATAGTACTAGCAATTGTCTCGGTGTGAAGTACTGTCGGACCCTCGCAAGAACGCCAAGCTTGCTGGCGGCTGCTCTTGCTCTAGACTCAATGAACCGACCAAAGTTGAGGTTCGAGGAAATCTCTATCCCTAGCAACTGAAGTCGGTCACTGTATTCCAAAGATACATTCCGGAAAGTAGGAGCCAAGGTGAAAGGGCTCCTTTTAGCAGTGAATAAACACGTCTGCGTTTTGGTGGCGTTGAATTTAACAAGGTTGGCATTGCCCCATAGGGAGACTGCCTCTAGCTTGTCATTCAAACGCTGCACCATGGCTTCTCTTTCAGCCTGTACTTGATCTCTACTGGCCCGATTACTCGGCAGGTATCTTTCCACCACTGTGCTGTCGTCTGCATACCCATAGATACCGGGTTTGAGCAGATCGTTAATATGCAGCAGGAAGAGAGTTGCAGAAAGAACGGACCCCTGAGGAACTCCGGCATTTATTGTTAAGGGCTCCGATGAGCACCCGTCAACAACCACTCGGATAGTTCTTAGATTCAGGAAGTCCGTTACCCAGCCGATCAGACCAGGAGATATACCGTACGCTGAAAGCTTGCTTAAAAGGCCCGCATGCCAGACCCTGTCAAATGCCTTCGAGACGTCTAGAGAGACGGCGACCGCTTCTCCATTCCTCTCGATAGCTTCGCCTAAAACATGTGTAGCATACACTAGAAGGTCCCCAGTGGACCTATTTCGGCGAAACCCATACTGTTGGTCACTGAGGAGATCGTTACCTTCTAGGTATGTTAGAAGGCGCGAGTTCAATACACGCTCCATAATCTTGCAGAGTATGGAGGTGATTGAAATCGGTCTATAATTTGCAGGATCGGCACGACTGCCCTTTTTGGGCACTGGCTGCACGTTTGCAAGCTTCCAGGATTTCGGCACTATTCCAGTCTTGAAAGAGAGGCGATACAGACGTGTCAATATAGGAGACAACTCAGCTGCACATATCTTGAGCAGAATAGCTGGTATACCATCAGGACCACTGGCTTTGTTCACATCTAGACGACACAATGCTCTCCATACCTCTTTGTTTGTGATGCGGATTTCAGGCATCGAAATCCCGCAGTGAGGAAGATGTGCTGGGGTTGTGTTGCCAGTGTCTAGATGCGAATTTTCAGCAAAAAGAGAAGCAAATAGATTCGCTTTCTCTTTCGCTCCATGAGCCAGAGATCCATCTGGCTTCAGCAGAGGAGGCAGTGAGGTTCGGCAGAAATTCGACTCAATCGCTTTGGCAAGGGACCAGAAAGCTCGACTGCCTGATGGCTTACTTGAAAGCTTCTCGCCAATTTTAGCGATCCGACCAAGTCGATTCCTCCGTAATGCCTTTTTGTAGGACTTAGCAGCTTGGTTAAAGGCTCTCTTCTTGAAACTTACATCCGGAGCTTTGTAGTCTCGAGCATCAGCCCAAGTAACATATGCCGAATGCTTCTGCTTTTCAGCATGACCACACTCGGCATTGAACCATGGGCGAGCTTTGCCACCGATAGGTACTTCAGCAAACGGGATAAAATACTCCATTGCCTGATGCACCACATCAGTTATAGCATCCGCGCAACTCGACGGATCCTCAGAAGAGAAGCAGACCTGCCGCCAAGGATAAGATGCAAAGAAGTGCCGCATCTCATCCCAATCTGCTGACTTGTATTTCCAAATTCGCCTAACACCATGGGGATCTAAATCCGGCTGGGAATAAGTAAATAAAGATTTCACCAGACAGTGATCGGAGGTCCCCAAGGGGGAGGAAACCTCTACAAGGTACCTGTCCGGATCAGTTGTCAGCAGAAGGTCCAGGCAATTAGCTGTATGGCCTTCTACATCAGGTACCCTTGTCGCTTGCCTTACCAGCTGAAAGAGGTCCAAAGACAACGCAAAGTTCCGCGCTTCTCTTCCAGCATGGTCGGTCTTCTGGTATGGGAATAGCCAGTCTTGATGACAGGCATTAAAATCCCCCAGAAAGACGAGCTGCGTTAAAGGGTACTGATGCAGAGCCGTATCAGCGGCCTCACTGAGATATTCAAATAAGCGAGTTGTCTCCTGATCACCGCTGTGCGAACGGTAAACACAGGAATACAGGATTTTTTCGTTTCCTGTGTCTACTAAAACCCATAGCACTGAAAAAGTGGGGTCTTCAAGCTGGCGGAGACGCATAAAACAGAGGTCATTCCGGACATACACACAAACCCCGGCACGTGGGCGGAAATTATGCTCCAACGTGTAATTAGGAAACTCGAGGTGTGCAGCGGTCAAAGGACTTTGAATCTGCGTCTCCGTCAAAAAGAGCAACTGCGGCTGCTCTGTCTCCAGGTGATGGTGGACAGGTAAGATATTAGAGTGCAAGCCTCTGATATTAGTGAGGTGCACATGGAATGAGGAGGAGTGCAACCGCTGTGAAAACGTTTTGCCCTTTTTGACTTTTTTCATAAGAAATAATTGTGGAGTGAATAGGATGGAAAATGGCAGTTGAACGAGGCGCTACGTATCGAACCCGGCGTTGAAACTGGTGTTGTCATGCCACTGGGGGGCTAGTCTGGAGACTGCGGGGACGCCCGAACCCCCCCAGGGATCGCCATCGGGCCTCCTCATCTGGTCGCCAGCCAGCACGATGGAGCCACCCTGGGATTTTTCGCAGTTGGCGGGGCAGCCTTTCGTGGATGGCTGATCCACTACTTGGGCCCCCAACTACCTGCGGTCGGCCAGCGGAAAACCGTTTCTTCGGATCCCGCTACCCTCCACGACTAGACACCCGACACAATAAACACCAACTCGCCGCCTAACCGGCTCGCCAACGTAACGCAACTGTTCAGACCCATTTCCCATGAACGGCTTCATCGTACAACGTGCCGGAACACGACTAAGTCGTTTTGCGGCACGACTTTTGTCGATGGGTGGTAACCTTGCCGCCGGCTGGATGTTGTAACCTGTGACCAAGATGTCGTCTCGTGACTGCTCGAAAACTATCAACGTTTCGTACTATCAAAACTCGTGCTAGGGGTAGTCTAGAGTGTAGACGTAATGATTTATTTAGGTATCGCAATGTGGGTGATTGCTCGACTAATAGGTCCCGCTTCACAACAAACATTAAAAGTGCATTAAATTCTATTTAAGCGTGTTTAAAGTAAACCTTGTTAAGTGATTGAAATATGGCCGTCGTGTTTCATGCGATGCGAAAATGTTAATCTCTGTATATCCGTGGGATGATTACGATGGCAATTGTAACATGAGGATGAGACACGTATTTGTTATTATCTTTACATGCAATAAAGGTACAGAAAGAACTATGTTAAAGAAAATGTAAGTAACTATTTAAATTGAATAGAAAAGCTCTTCTCATGTTTAAAGTTAAACACATACTTTCACTTGTACTTTGAAACAGAAAGGTGGATCTTTTGTCTTTATGTCATTCACATAGACCGCCGCAAGCAGTGATGAAGGCGGGCCTTTAACTGATGTTACAAAATGGATAGAAAATATATTTCTCAATTGTTCTACATCTAACCATATTCTGTACAATTATGAATGTCACGGCGGTAACAAAGGCGGCTGATAGGTCACGCAATACTGATAGATTGATTCACGCACACGTGCCTCTTAGAACCCTACCGAGTATACGACACCTTTGATGAACCGTTCCCTTACTCAGATTATTAATCCGTCGTTCATACCGACGAGTTTTGAACAAAAGATATTTCAAATATTTTTAATCTTCAATACCATTTAAAAATAATCAGGTCGGAATATATAGATTAATAAATATTTTTATATACGAATTTCATAACTATAATATATAAGTATAATTTTTTTATCTGACTGTGAGCACTGTGTACTGTGTACTGTGCACTGTGAGCACTGTGCACTGTGAACTGTGAACTGTTGATGCTGAGGGTCCGCCCCGCTTAGCTCATGAGTAAGACCACCGAATGAGGTCGAAACTAGTCGGTCAAAATTGTGACATAATTGACGTGCATACAGACGGCTACATTTATATTAAAAAATATTGTGGTACATTTCAGTAAGTGAATAACAGTATACCGTCGATGAGCAGATAATTCTTCTGCTTACCATTCAGCATCAGTGAAGCTGTAATAAAGGCATAGACACAAAACTGATTTAAGGTCAACAGACGCATCCCTACGATGGTGCGTTAGAGATTGAGAGGAATGTTGAGAACCGGTCCTGCTTCCGACTACGGACAGCGAAGACAACTAACTCTATGCGTCACTTCTTGTATTAAACTTTGCTACAGTTTGAGCATTTGGAACATTATAAAACTGAATGGAATGGCGACTCAGAAATTGGTAAAATATATGAATTTTTGTTTATGTTTGTTTCTAAACATGCTTAGCAATGTCAAGCTTCTTTTTTTAACTAAATATAAAATAAGTTGCGTCGCTCTGTGAATTGACTTTACGATACTTTAGCGTTTTATTTATTTCAATTATAATTATTACTGGTATAAATGATTTTATTTAAAATAACATCATTTTCTTTTTGAAAATTTCCTCTCGTGTACTAAATGTATTAGCTAATGTATGTATAAAGTACATTTATCAATGGAACACATTACTTAAACAATTGTTTTGGAAAATCATTCTTATTGCTGTACAATAAAGTTTATATTTAAAAATCTTTATCTGGTTATTTTTGGGTCTTACTGAACATCTAGCGTGTTTCCAGTTCAATAACGGATGCTGTCGAATGTGGATTATTTTGGTCTCGGGAAGTATGAGCATAAACTGAACTGTTTCTACCCGCGCTCCTGCTCATAAGGAAACGCGAAAATATCGCCTTAGTCCAGATATTCCAAGAACAAATACATATTAGTTTGTTTCACTAACTTAAATAAACAAGAAACGTTTTCAATTCTGTATCTACTTTTAAGAAAATACCAAGAAATATACCTTAAGAGAAACATTGTTGTATTTTAGCAATGTAATATTATGATATAACGCTACTTAAAACTCAACAAGAAAACTATGATTATTACTAAAAGTACATATAGTTCACAGAGAATTGGTATTCACACCGTCTGACCACGAATAGTTGCGACAGATTCCTCTCAAGGTCCACTTAGGGCTAATATCTGTTGACGTGGACTGAAGACGGTCATTGGAGCTGACGGCTCGATAGGGCTCACAGGAAAGACGACAGGCAATCAAGTAATTGAGGTTAAACTCATCGCGTATGATTTCAATATGATGGCAGTTCTCAAGACGTAGGATATATTAAACTAACAAATGTGAAACTAATAAATTAACATATCTATGTAATTTAAAATAGATGTTTAAAAAGCTTTTTATAATATAATTTATATTTATCACCATGAAACCTACTTTGCTACGGGATGTATAATCCGATACGCGTGTTATATTTCGTCCATCCTTGTCGTTTTAATGTGTAATATCCGTTAATGAAATAATAAACGTATATGTTTCATTTAAATATCAATGAAATCACAGCAATATTGAAAATTTCATGAGATAAATTCATTTAAAAATGAATTAATAGGTACACAGAAAATAATTTAACTAATTTATGTTTCTCTACTTTAAAAGAATTACATTTAATTATACTACAAATTTATCTCGTCCGAAATTGTTGTAGAACTCTTCTAATTTTTGTTTCTAAGTTCGTTGTTTATATTCTACATATGTTCGACCACATGCAAAGAATCTTTTGCCACTAGTAGAATTATTTCCGTAACTGAATAAAACATTTATAAATGTAGATATATCTCTTATATACAATATATACATATATTAATATAACGCTAGGAACTTAGTATACAAACTAATAGATTATATTAACATAACAGGTCGGGAGTCGAATTCTGCTTGTGTCGATCTAATTTCAAAATATAGCTGTGTAAAATATATTTAATAATACTTACCTATAATGAGAAACATTATCAAAATTGAGTCTTATATATCAGAACAATTCAAAATTTAGAATATTAATAGTCCCAAGATTATTAAAGCAGATAATTGATTACACGTGAAGTAATTGAACTCGTTGATTTATTAAGAATGAGTTAATTAAAATGTCCAGTATTATGTATAACGCTATTAAGATCCATCCATGTGTATTCTGCATTTCCAATGACGCATTTCATTACGGAAATCCGCCATTTGACGCTCGACGCGAAACTTCGCTAAATGTTACAAAAAGATCACAGGAAGCTCCATATTTGCTTGCTGCTAATTAGGATGGTCAGGAATGATTTTAATTTAACTGAATAATGAAATCGAGCTTTTGTGATATTTTCGGAATATATAAAGGAATTAAAAACAAAAGGTATGTCAGTAGCGACTACACTTTCCATAATATGGCCTGGTGTATAAAATATGACATATATAAATATAAAAATAAATTACACGCATATTATTCTACTTAAATATTCTTAGCGTGACATATTTGTAAGTCATCAATATAAAAGTCAGGGCCTTTTAATAACAGTGTTACCAATATAGCAGCCAGTTTATGAACGTGTGTTTTGCAATACTTATACAATGATGTCGATTCAGCGAAACTTGATAAAACTGATAAATCAGATCTAATGCAATGCACTTACTGATACAAAACTACTTCCATATACATATTACATCACCTACGACCCTGGTATATGCTATATGAAGTAGTGAATAATTAAAATACATGGTAAACAAAATATTTTCTTGGTAACTGGACATTGTAAGTTAAATCTGTAGTTTTAAAACAGAAGTGTTTATTATAGCACTCATAAATTGTATCTCGGTAGTCAATACCAGTGTCCATGAAATACAAGACAACTCTGTGTGAACTCTTCGCTCGTAGAAACATCGTGCGAAAAACTAAACTGACTGTCGTATTGGTCCATTGTACATGTGGGAAATAAAGGTGGTCCAAGTCCTTACCTTTGTCCTAACTGATTAGTAACTGGTACTATGTCTTTGTAGTTGACACAAAGCAATTCTCAAGGAGTGTTTAATATTTTTTTTGAACATATATATATATATAGCTGTGAGAATTTTCATTTTGCGAGTGTGGTGTAACTTTTATTGTTAGCGATCTCACGGCCAACGCTCTTTAAGTATTATTTTCTCACAAGATTGATTACGTGCATTTGTTCTTTGACGCAACGATGATAACAAACACAATTGTCTGAAAGCTGCGGAAATTAAAGTTTAATTAATAATAAAGTCATCTTACCTTATGACTGTCAAGTAATTAATTTTAAATTTACAAAAGCTCTTAATTAGTAATTATCGGTATTCAAGATAGCGTTATTACCTCCTTTAACTAAATAAGAGAGGCGACAAGCCCCGGTCAATGCGGGTCAAAGCGATTAATTTGTGATGATAAGAGAAGCGCACTTCGCGTGGGAAGATTCAGCAATCTTTGACGTCATCAAAAAGCTAATTGTAACGTCTTTAGCCCATCCCTGTTTATTGTACTTCTTGTACATTGTTCCCTTTATAAACTTTTGTTAAAATATGTCATAAATAACTTTATTGCAGATAATGTCACCCGAAATCAAAATCGATCTCTATTGTTAACTAAATATTCTATTGACTCTCTTCCTCATATATCCTTATTTATTATTGCAAAATATAACATATTCTGAATTGACTGTCTTTTATAACGGAAAAGAACAAACGAAACTAATTTTGTATAAAATACTTCGGTAGCTCATAGTGGCACTGAGTGAGTGGGTAGGTACATATATCAAACTCAACGGCCGGTGGGCACGGGTCACTGCGACACAATGAGCCACTTCCTGTGAACGGCGAGCGTTGGCCAACAAGGACACGCCAGCTGATGCTGTGAAAATGACCACCGAATTAACAAAACTAAATTCTCACCACTTGAAAATACCAAAAAACGATCCCAAGATGCATTATGTAACCCAATCTAAACTGTATACTGGTCAGAGGAACATGAATAAAGAATTAAACTTTAATTAAGCGTGTAAATACCATACCTTCAATGACACGGCTAACGCTTTCCAAAAAGTAACAATTAACATTATTGTGACGTATCAAAACTAAACCACAATCCAATATCATGGAATTGGAGACGGGAATTAATTACGAGTGTAATTGAATTACACGCCTGAGATACGATATATGAAGGGAAGATCAATCTGTCGCTGGATGAAAGAGTCAGCCCAGGTGATGTGTATGACCGCAGCTGACCTCGGACCAATTACGCAGCTATTAGCGCGCTCTACAATGCCCGCTATTAAGGGATGTCCAGAGCACGCCAGTCTACTGAGCCCGCACATTTACATTTGTTTAGAAGTAGAGCGCCAGCATCTATAGTGAATGATAGAGCACGCTGTACCTGCATTCTGAAATCTAGATACTAGGTAATAGACCGTTTAATAGTGACCTCTTTTGATATAGTGGCATTTATTTATACACTTGAAAATGTTGTAAAACATTTTTCAAATCTATTTTAATGTATTACATAGCTCGTTGAATATAATTTCACTTCAAATACAAGTATGTGTATTTGTGTTATGATTTTAATTTATTCTTTCAATCGGTCATCTCCCTTGGGTAGCTATTGATGTCTTATGATAAATAGCTTTTTACTCGTCAATACTGACTTTTATATTTAGAAATAATGTACAATTATGTAGGTTAAAATAAAATACAGTGTATTTTTCGTTTTGGATCAGAGACCTCGTATTACTGACATACAAATAAGCTCTGTAGAGGTCGCTAGTCGTTTATATCATGTAATTTAATTTGGAGTTAAAATATAAAATCTTCAAGATATATTTATACTATCCTATATGAGTGTCGTCTGTCTGTGCGGCCGAGAATAAGATAAAATACAATTATACACTTACACAGACGGTAATCTCTATATTTTCTTAGTAAGATAATTTTATCTAACTTTTAAAATATTACATTATCACAATATTACATTATCAAGTCTAAATATAGTTTAAGTTTCAGTTTGTAATTAAATCCGAGTCTAAATTCTCCTCATAAGTAATGAAGACATGGCTATTTTATAATTCCTTGCTTTACTTAAATTATAAGAATAAGAAAAAGTTCGCATTACATTCGATTACATTATTTCCGAACAATATTTATCGGCAAATATGTGGTTTCGTAAACATAATATTATTAAACATTTATAAATGTTAAATGAAACCCTCGGGCGGCCGGGGTCCTCTACCTGCGCTATCAAACATCTTTAGTGGACCTCTTTTTGCTTATCTTCACTAATATATTATTCTAGCCGAGGACAAAATATTACGCCGAACTTGTGCCGTTTGCAAGATGACAGCCACATCGTCTTTATAGTCGTTAATGATAAATATATTGTGTGTTTTAAAAAATGTGTTTATCTTCATTTTGGAAACAATTTTCCTAAATTTGTCTCCTGTCATTTCTCCTATATCTTTAAATAGAACATTATTATAATGGATTGTGATTTTTTTCGTTTTGGCATTAATAAAAGACTTACGATGTAACGACAAAACATCTATACGACGGACACAAACACTTCTATTGTATCGCTGGGTTGCTGGTTGCTGTGCTGGTTGCCGTGACGAAGTGATTGAAGAGCGCACTCTGAGAACTAAATGCCATACTATTCTATAATACATGGGTTCTGTATCATGATATATCCAATCTCACCACCAACTTAAATTATAAGTGAAGAATGACTTTAAACAAGTTGGGCTCATTCCAAGCGTTATCTAATTTTTGAAACTCTGCACCCCAGTGTGAGTACGATCCATACAGTGTGAATTTTTGAGTGAAGTTTTTCTTATTTCGTGTTACACTAAAAGTTTTTTTCATTTCATATTGTGGCTTTTAATATCATTTTAGTCTTTTAATTACTATTCCAAACTTTTAAAATGGATTTTAATCAAGAAAGGATATATAGAGCGCTCAACTAAATGATACTATACTACCTTTCTTAAGAAAATAAATTTGGGATCATAAATGCCAAGAAACAGGAGTTTAAAATAGTACAATCTGAAAGCGCCCTTATAGACTTATAGAAGGAGACATGTTCGTAAATCTCACAAAGCTTAAGATAATAATAGAGTCCAGGTATAGGCCCGTGTGGTAGCCCTGACCTGACACGTCTTATAACTAACTACAAGCGCTGACGAAGTACAGCTTTCTATTTGCTCTGCTTCAATCATTCAAATAAGGATAAGTTTAGTAGATTTCTCCTGTTTATAATCCAACGACTTATAATTGGAGCTTAAAAAGAAGTAATGAATAACAGTTGATAAAATTGACACATAAACCAGACGCTTTGTTGAATCGAGTGTCTCACAGTTATTCTATTGGTCCCTAACTCTATCATTACCCCCCTAAATTATTCGTTCGTTTCTATTTTATGGCCCCTCATTTAGACGCGTCAACTGAAAACAAAAAACGTAGTAAAACTGGCAACGCTGTTGCGAGAGAGAAACGTGGCAACGGCGCACGCGCATTTAAAAGAGATAGAGAAACTAGTCGGGCAAGTTCGGTTAGTAGCACCCCCCCTCACCCGGGTCCCCGCAAGTCACCCGCGCCAGTGCCGCCGTTGAGTGCGTTGGGAGAGTACGTGTGCGTGTAGAACTCACCTAGAGTTGATTGTAAACACTGCGCTACAAGTTACTACTGACTGACACGTACATTGGAAACCGGTTACTTTGCGATCAAATACACCACGATCTGTGATACTAATATGTTCAGTGACCCTTTTAATTGTATTTGAATGTGCTAATTAAGTGGCAGTGAATCTATTTTATGATGCGACCTGTGCTCTCATATATACAGTGATATTGGATTATTAAAGGAGACTCAGGTAATTTAGCGAGTATTTAAATTTTAAATTACAGTCTATAAATATTTTAAGCCGGCATGGCCCGCTACTACAAAAACTTCAGATGTAGGGGTGGGAAGAGTGCATGCATTGTTGACACACAACTAGTTCGACCAAACGTTTTAAATTTCTTCGGACTAATCTTATATATATCTTTTTATCTTTATATCTTTTTATAATATGACGTAGACAACCTATATGAGTAATAATAAATTAAAACTAATATATAGCTTCATTCATTTTAACAGTTAATTGTAAAGGATTTACACTTTATAATATTTTTTAATGATGTACTGTCAATAGATTAAAATCTTTTTTTTTGTAATTGTTACACTAATATTAATAAAAAAGTTATGTCATAAATAGTAAAGGCACTAGTAAAGATTTATCCTGCACTATTAAGTAAATATGGGGTCCCCAGCGAAGCAATTGGTGGGTCCGCTCCCCGGACGCGGACGAGGCAGCGTTGCGGCCTGCGGGCTGCGGGGTGGTACAGTCGACAGCTTGCTTTGTTTAATATTCATAGACTCAAACAATATACTCCTTAAGAACTTTGTTTGCTCCGTTTTTAAAGCTTAAAGTAATTCCTAAGACAAAATACTCGCTTTACTCATGTGGTTGCTTGCTTTGTTAATATTCATGATCTTAAAGAATACACTCCGTAACAAGTTAGTTATCTCTTATTTTATAGCTTATAGTACTTGATTAGTGTCTGCGTATTTATTTTATAGAAAAGAAAAATTTAACGATATTTCACGAACTCTATAGACTATTTATAGAGTTCGTGAAATATATTCGCGTAGAGACAGAAAGTATCTATATTATTTCTGGCCGTACGCGGGTCACCTTTTATTAGTACCCCTAGGACGAGTTTTAACCAACGAAACGATGATAGTTTTCGAGCAGTCGCGAATGAGTTATTGGTTTGGATTGGTAGTAAGACAAATCACAAACAAGAACCCGTATCGTGACTGCTCGAAAACTATCATCTGTAAGTACCCCGAGTTTTTGGGGTAGGTACTTGCTGCATTAGGAAAAGGGATGCATCTATTTGCGCTTAGACGTTTATTATGATAATATAATATAACAAAGAGCTCTGAAAAATAGTATTAACGGCTAATTAACGGTATTAATGTCGTTGGCGGACAGTTAGTATATATACGTACGTATATAAGTTATTTCTAGAAGAAACATAAGTTTCATGTTTTACCCTTCTATTACTACCACCCCCACCCTGTTCTCAAAATAAACAACCTCCTCCCCTTCCTTTTCCCAGAAGGAAATATTAAGATGTCACTCTATTGTAATTATAACCTAAACGTTTTAATGTATTCCCGTAAAAATAAGAAAATATTCTGGTAAAAAAAAATGTAATTATTGAATATAATATGTAACTTATAACACACACACACATAACGTATCAACAGACATAAATGTCAAAAATGTTTACAATCATTGTTGTGACTTATGTCAAGTTCTTTTAAGTCGATTAAAAATAACTGAAAACGGGAAAATTTAAAGTGTTTTTCAGTTTATTTCCTGCTAATTTATTTACAAATAAGTCAATAAACTTCCTCTTGCAAATACACAACAATGGGTTTGGCTCGGGCATTTATAGTTTTGGAGTTAATGGTAAAGCTATTAACCTAAGCTACGATTAATGGTATGAGTGGGATGGCATATATGGTTAGGTGTCTTCGCAGACAAAACCATACGAAAAAAACTAGTCTTTAATAACGCCATGCTTGGAAAGATAACAACGTTGACTTAAACAGATATCAGATCGGTTTTAAGAATTTTATTATTTTTTTACAGAATTTATTGTGTATTCAAATTATTCTTACATTTTCTACTAATAATCTTATTTAAAATTTAATTCATACCGAAAAGTCTAAAATTTGTAAGTCCCTCGAAAATACAGGTATGTATGTGTGCAACTAAAATAAATATCGTATTATTTTCATATAACAGTTATTTGTTCCAAAAACATGATATAATTAAAGTAATTAACATTAATAATGACATGAAAACGGTTAATTAGTCATTTTAGTACAAATATGTTTGCATTGTACTCAAATGTCTAATGTAACCTGAGACAAAGTACCAGATGAACTAACTTAATGGCCGTCTGTTAAACTATCTCGATTTACTTCAGCCCATGGGATGAAGTAAACAGCCAGAGGCATCGCTGATCGTACAGCTCGTGAAGGCTCTTGAGACTCCGTTCAGAATATAATATGACCACGAGCTGGACGAACGGTTAGTAGGTCATATCATAGGAATTTAGTAGAATACTAAATTAAAGTCTATTTAATATTAAACTCTACATCTCCAGCTATTTCAAGAGTTGAGGTAACGTACGTACATGTTGCCTGTTTAATTGATTTGATTCTAACACATCCTTAAAGCATTTTATACTACATTATAAATGTTATTTATAATAAGACTTTAAGAAAACAGTTTTTCAATGTAAATCATTTCGTCATTTTGATATTTAAAGTTTAAAAGTATTTTCTTTCTGCAAATTATATATTCACAATATGCAAATATATTAATAATATTTTTATTTTGGCTAATAATACAAAGAATTCATTACAGTGTAGGCTTTTAATGTTTTGTTATGTAATTCATCGAATGAAAATTAAAATCAAAGGAACAGATCCTGTAATTATATATCTTATTTGTGTAATAAGAGCTCCTTCATTAGAGAAATATTCTCCTTTTACAAACAGTATAATGAACACAAAAACACAGACTAGAAACAATAATTGATGGAAAAAACAACTTTGCTGATAAAACAAACAGAACCCGGGACCTTTGGTGTCGCTGCCAGGGCTATTAACTACTTGACCGACAGGCCATATATATATATATATTCTACAGCGGAAGTTTATTTCTAAATGAAGTAGATAGTTCGCTGATTCACGCCAGATGACTAGTTATTTCTAAATATATTACAATTAGCACATTTAGTAAATGCGAGCCGTCAATACAACACTCTCAACGTCCTGGTCCTCGCGTACGTCGTGAGAATTGTTGATACAGTTTTAAAACGAGTTTCTGTCTTCATTAACATTATACGTTCTTATTATTTCGCCTATATATTTTTACCGATAAGCGCACTGAGGCGCTACCCACTACCCTGTCACTATAACTATGATCAGGTTTCAAAATAAACGAATTAATATCTAAATACTCGTACAATCAATAACATTAATGTATTTGTTATGATAAAAACAACTCTGACATATTGTCTGTTTTATCGTAATTTATTATATTTCATGCGCTGAAATGTATATAATCCACTTATCTTTACTTTACGTAATATAATGCACTGAAAAAGCATTACAATTTAATATGGAAATTCCACCATGTATTATTTATAAGGCAAAAACTTTCATTGTGCCTATTTTATATACCACAAATATGTTAACAGACCTTTATGATAAATTCAAAATTATTTTCTCTTAGATAGAGCTTTAGATATAAATAATTGAGTAGATACAGCTCGTATGCGGGCTGACTCGACTCGACTCGGGAACACCGCCATCTGACGGGAGATCAGACTCAAGTATCTCTTAAACGAGTAGCTACTCCAACTTTCTAGAATCCTCCTTCCTTTCACTCAAAAAATAAATCTACAGAAAAATAAATATCATCAAAATATAACCGTATATATAACACACGTAGTTTGAAATTAATTTATATATACACTTAGTATCTAAGCTTTACTTTCTTTAAAGAAACAAGAAAGACATTAAAATGCCTTTAAATAAAAGACTTCGACATTAAAACCGATATCGAGGTAGACAAAGATTTTATAAATCTGTATCAGAATGGTGGATTCATACATAAATGTATCAGACGCGATTGATGATCTCTATTAAACCTCTTTCGAGTTTCAACACGTATATAGTCGCAGCCTCTAACCAGCGCACGTTCGTCTATATACTATAACCCATACATAACACGCCTGACATCGCCAGAAGCTTTATATATAATGCTGATAGCAAAATGATGTAAGAGTTGAAATTATCCCATGAGCAAACCATTGTCCACTAAAGTACGTAATCTGCAACAAGACAAACTGTTTATAAATGAAACTATAAATATATAGATACCGTAAATATATTAATGTACTAATTTTAAAATATAACTGAGGAGCTCAGCTTCCCGGTTACCGTGGGACCCAGCACACCACAACCGCTTCGGGCTCAAATGTCAACCGCATCTCATATGTAATTATAGGCTATCCTGGTCACGCTACACCTAAATATGCACGCGTAATCTGGTTGAGAAGCCTTTGCTATAAAGGAAAATAAAAAATGTATGCAAAGTTACTCCACTATATTCACGAAGGTTTTCAATATATATTTTATATTCCAAATAGTATAAAACGTACAGTTATTTCAAAAAGAAATATCTTCATTTTCATAGAGCTATTGAAGACAAGAACTTGAATAAACAAACAGTAGTCAAATTGTTTTCCTTATTCATATTCATTATCAATTTTCTTAGTCGTTATTTTCAGTCAATAACAGCACATTTATTTACTTAATACGTAATGATAAATTACAGGTTTATGGGTAATGTGACGCAGACGAAGAATTAACGAAGTATACCAACTTGGGTATTCGATTCACTATTGGAGTGTCA
The DNA here is from genome assembly GCA_963555665.1 of Dircenna loreta. Taxonomy (NCBI): domain Eukaryota; kingdom Metazoa; phylum Arthropoda; class Insecta; order Lepidoptera; family Nymphalidae; genus Dircenna; species Dircenna loreta. The sequence goes on along the minus strand of OY743093.1, from coordinate 7,849,390 downwards.
GTAAATCTAAAAGTCTGATAAAGGGTAGGAAATATTACATTATACGCCCCCGATTCATCCTTTGTGTGACATCTGCGCCAGATCTGCCTGCTGTTACATTAAGACTTCAACCCTTTTTAGTGTTCGTTAAATTCATGACATCTATTGCACATGTAACGTTTTTAATTCAATGGATATAAATCAAGACCCCTCCGTCATTTAGCTACGTAATGCTAAATTTAATATCGTCTTTATTTGCGAATTATGTTTATATTAAAAACTTTGTCTACACCTTAAACGGTTAGCCATACCTATTTTTTTTTTACACTTAAAATATGTTGAAGCTTGACTACATTCCACCTGATGAGAAATGAAATGTATAGGTATGTAGGTATATTTCTTGATAGGTATTTAGGTATGGACAGGGAACATTCGTTTTTTCTGTACGAGGAAAAACATAATTTCCATACAAACATTATCTTACCAAGAATCAAACTTAGTAGTACAATTGACTTATAATTCAACATTAACTATCTACGTCATTGTACATCATCGCTTTTTTGTATCGAGACTTCTCACGATCCAAAAATAGTGCAAAAACTAGCCTGGTATCCGCTCAGTGCAACAGTGCTTGTAATGCAGTATGTCTAGATGTACCGCGTTTTGAATACGCAATAATATTTGTTCATTACTTGTACAGAATTGTTTTGTTATATTTTAAATTATTCTATAGAGGTCACTGAGGTGACGCTACTTGTGTGTGACATCAATTATTACGAACATACAAACAATGTTCAAAACAATCTAAACAATTTAATCTTATCAGCTTTCATAAAATGTAAACACCTGATAAAAAAAGTTTTATCTGTGAGCCTAATTAATGTTATAAAAAGAAATATAATTATATTATAATAAATAAATGAGAAATAAGCATACAAGGTTTTTAAGATGGTAGAGATGTAGTCGGCTGACTGCGAGTCTTATACGGAAAACGAGTTGGATGGTCCCTTTCTCCAAAACGATCAGATTATTGTTAGAACAAAAATTAGAGTAAAATAAGTTTCATACAAGGAGAATAGGTCGACAAACACCTGAGTCCTCAAAACAAATAAAAAACTCTTATATATAAAAAATCTACTAAAGTATTTATACTTTTATGACACAAAACTTATAGATAAATAGTCATACATAATAAGAAAAAAATATAACTTTAAAGATGTATTCTCCGTAAATATTACATCTAATATTGTCTCATTTGTTGCAGGGAACAGTGAAAGATGGCGGGTTTAGAAGAATATAGGTTCTAAACCAACATGGCCGTCGCCCGCGCGGTCTTAGTGTTGCTAGCTTCCACAGCCCAAGCGTGGATGCCTGATGCTAATGCTCGAATCCATGTCAAATATGGTAAGTGTTAATATTTAAATTTAAATCACAAAAATATATGCTATAGTATGCATCCATTCAAAATAAATATATGAAAAAAGGACTATTTACGAACATTGGTTTGGAAGCGAGATTGACACGTGAGAATTCAAACAGTAATTGTTGGTGAAACCACAGAGTTATTGTTGCTTAGTCGCCATACAATGCAGACATTGTTCGTTTATACAATAAGAAATAAGAGATTTTCAATCGAAATGTGTGTATAAAAAATTATAATAATCCTATTTCGTAAAATGACTTTCGAGTTAAATTTCGGCGAAAGCAGCCTAATGGTGGATGTAAAATACGCATACATAAATAATATAATTTTACACATTTTAACAAGCGTGGCTTATTAATATAAATATAGTCTGGTGGGATATTCCTAATTTAAAAGCTTATTTGCATTTAAAATTAGAAAAAACAAGTTGATATTACATATTTAAATATTTCGCAGCTAGTCTAGAAATAAACATAAAAAGACAATAATAGTAACGGGTTATAAAATATATTTCTTTAGCAGCTTTCATTTTACACGACGCTGATTAGAATTGACAACTAAATAAAATCACTTCAGAATGATATATTGTATTACTGACATATAACTAACTTAGTAAAACAACTATTTCAATGTTAATACAACACATAAAATAATTATATATGGCATATATATACTAATAAAATATATTTAATAATGCAAATTAAAGTTATAATAGACGTTTTACAGATATGTCTTTTCAATCTGCTAAATAAACGATACATTATAAATAACTTAACCGTTCATGCCTAAACAAAAAAATTACTATAAAATAAGTACGTATTAAATTCGTAAAGCCATCACACAGGATATACAAGTTTGTTCATTACACAAAGGAATGCCATAGAGACGTGGCCGGGCAGCCGCACTCGGCCCACAGGTCAGCTAGCTCCTGCGGTTTGTTAGCTGGCTTACTTCGCTTACCCTACTTTATATCTTGTTAACACTTTCGAATTTATCAGTTAGTTAATCCATTTATGATATTTTAATAGAAATTAGATTATTTTGTTGCCAAAAGTAGTGTTTTTATTGAAATAATTGCTATGTTTCATAAATTAATATATAGGTATATAAGCAAATAATATTTTAATATCAAAACCTACATAGCCTTGACAGATCAGAAAATCTTTGAAAATATCATAGAAGCTACTTTAACTTATTATTGTATAACAAATTATTGATGAGTTTGCAATATATCTAGTGTTAGTATGTGTTTATTTAATAAATAATATTGTTTCAGGCGATGAAACGACGGAGCAGTTTGCGGGCAACACGACGGGACCAAACCACTTCCGTATTTTAGACAAAGATGACTTCTCTATTCTAGTCGGTGGCAGGTTCGTTAGAACAACCTTATAACCATTCAGCAACAATATTCAAGAAGTTTATTTAACATGGATTTCTATTAAAGAAAGAATAAATAAAGAACAGTCATTAAAATGGCTGCATCAACATTGTATCTGTATGCACCATAACGTTTGTATTTATTCGACTGTGTTCTGGTCCATGCGTGCGACACATTGAAATGTTAATTGACTTCCCATCTCATCGATTCAGTCTTCACGTCCTGAATGTGTCGCACTGATTGTCTAAACGATTTTTTTTTTCTTTCAGGAGCATAGTCTATAATCTCAGCCTGTACGATTTATCGGAAAATGTAGAACAGGTGAGTTGTAATCACAAACGATTAAATGACGATTATTCTATAGAAATAATATTATTCATTGGAAAATAATATAACATTTTTAATGGGACCGCAGTAATTCGTCAATTTAATCAAAAAAAACTACTATCGCAAATATGTTTGTATTGTGATTGCATCGCGACACGCTCCACCGATACGATACGGATGTACAAATGGAGTCTCTAAACTAAATCGCACTTAACTCGTAGGTTATATGTTACCTTCCATCGAGACTAACAATATCGATCACTTGGTTTTTTATCTTATCTTACGCAAACAGTTGTCTGCTACCAGCCTCTGCTTATTCTTAGTTACGACCTATTTCGGACGTTATTTATTTTTCCAATCTCATAAAATTACCCCATCACGTTACATGTTGATAGCTGAAATGGGTATGCTGTAAGCTTTAATGCATCACTGAGCCACCGTCATTGAGTTATGATAGCTCCAATGCAAACAATGCATGAATTACTATCCTATTAATATCCACATAGGTACGAGTATATGTAACTATGGCTCACAGAACGTTAGAACATTCTTTCGCGTGCTGCAGTTCACGTGAGTTTAAACAATGAATAAATGAATATATAAAACCAAACGTAATCACGAGAATAATGAGATAAGCTTTGCAATCACCATATAAGTGGTCAACTAGGTAGATAATTATTTGTAAATATAGTCTTTATATAACTAACTTTATTAGTTTTTTTGTACATTTAACGTCCTCGAGCCGCGATATCACCGTCATGCAATGCGAAAAATTTGACAGAATTGGTCTAGTCACGTTATACACTTGTGATGGATGTACACGCGATCAAAAGTTTTCTTATTTTTTGACGGAACAGTTAGCTTTCGGTATAAATATAGGTATTTTCAAAGCAAGCGGTTCTAGTAGTATCACTTACTTACACAGCATTGTTACACACTTACTTACAAATGAGCCGACTCCACACTAGTACTGAAACTAGTAGATACTGTGCACTAATTGTATAGGCACACTTGAAGGTGCACTGTCACACAGTAAACGTCCCCACAAAATCAATCAATCAATCAACCAATGTATAGGTGCTCAAACTGTTTAAACGTACCTAAATAACAACTTGAAATCTTTACAGCGGTTAGAGTGGCAATCAACAGTAGCACACAGAGAGTTATGCCTCATAAAAGGCAAGTCACCAGATGACTGTCAGAACTACCTGCGAGTGGCATCACGAGCGCACGGTCGGTTGCTAGTCTGTGGGACCAATGCCTTCAAACCAATGTGCCGGAGGTACGCCAGGCATCCACCAAACCATACATTGGAGGAGTTTGATGGTACGGGACGATGTCCGTACAACCCTCAACATAACTCTACTGCAATTTTTACTGGTAAGTTTGTTTTGGAATGTATTTCATAAAAATAGAAAACAATTTTAATTAAGATGAAAATCTTTTTTTCTTTTTATAATCGAATTTTCCGTCTACTCCATTCACCTTTTTAATGCTTTTATTAATAAATAACATTTAGTATCGAAGTATCGAACTAAATATATTTTTAAACCCTTTAAAAAATATAGCGCTATAGATTTTTATCTGCGAATAATATACAACTTAAACTCTTCTAAAGCTGTTAAGCCTGAATATGATGCCGACGGAAAGTATAATATTTCCATTGTAAATAGTTCGAAATTTATTTTATACCTGTACCTTGTACCTATGATATTTAGTAACGGAGATGGCACAATCTATAGTGTACTCACAGTCTAGCACGCCGAGGGGTTGAACCAAGCACGACGGACGGACGGAGGAACGTCGCGATATAGATCGATTTTATTACCATTACAGTTACATCCAATTTCTATGAAGCTTTAATATTCCGAGCACCGTTATTTAGGAGACATCAGGGTTATGATGTTCAGAGACAATGGATTTGAATTTAGTATTATCTTATATATTTAGATTCATCATATACTGTCAACTATTTACACATACTCTTAATCATTGCATAATCTACTAATGCATGAATGTATGTCTCGTTGCGCTGAGTAATTGCGTAATTTTATACAATTATTTAGAAGTTACGACAAAAACGATTAAGATCCAAATCATAATCGTACGTGATGTTTAACCGCATCCGAACCAAATAAACCGCGTAATGAAAGTTCATGAAATTCGGTTTTTGTTAACCATAAATTAAACAACCCGTATTTTTTTCACACTAAACTCCCCGTCACATTAATAACACTACACTTACGAAGACAGCTATTTCGATTATAAATACAATTGTTCAAACGATACATACCAAGTAACATAAATCTTTAAAAACAGTGAAGAAAGTGAAGATAAGCCTCATTTGAACCAATCAATATTTCATTTTAGACGGTCATCTATACACTGCAACGGCTGCGGATTTTTCGGGCTCAGAGCCCTTAATATACCGAGAGCCTGTACGGACCGAACACTCAGATTTACGATTATTGAACGATCCCTCATTTGTCGGGGCAGTGGCCTCCACGAGCCACGTTTACTTCTTTTATCGTGAAACTGCTGTGGAGTACATGAACTGTGGAAAGGTCAGTTTATTTAAACATTGATTGTTGACGTTCATTCAAGTTTTTATAAGGTACTTATATATTTATTTTTTATACAGTCCGTATACTCAAGAGTCGCTAGAGTGTGTCTTAATGATAAAGGAGGTCCACATCCTTTTAACGACAGATGGACGTCATTTCTCAAAGCCCGACTAAACTGTTCAATACCTGGAGAATACCCATTCTACTTCGATGAAATACGTAAGTTCTTTAGCTAGAATAATAAATGCTTTCTCTTTGGGTTAAATAACTAAATATTTATTATTTTGTTTTAGAGGCAACTACTGAAATCATTAACGGTGTATACGGCAGTGGAGGCAGCAGAAATGATATTGTATACGCAGTCTTTACAACACCACAAAACGCAATTGGTGGCTCAGCAGTTTGCGCATTTGCTATGAGGGATATTTTAGACGCTTTCGAAGGATCCTTTAAGGGTCAAAAAAATATGAATTCGAACTGGTTGCAGTTGCCAAAGGAAAAACTCCCTCAACCACCACAACCAGGATCATGCGTAGAAGATAGTAGAACTCTCTCTGATTCGGCCATTAACTTTATTAAAACACATCCACTGATGGATAAAGCCGTCCCTTCATTCTTGGCACGACCAATTCTCATTAGAGTTAGTCTACAGTACAGGTTTTCAGCAATCGCCGTCCACCCTCAAGTGCAGTCAATGAATGGCAACAAGTATGACGTCATGTACGTTGGTACCGATGATGGTAGAGTTATTAAAGCTGTAAATGTAGCGTCCAATGAAGGTGTTTTTGACGCTAGCATGGATGAATATAGTAAGAACCCTGTAAGGACGGCTGTGATATCAGAAGTTCAAGTGCTTCCCCCGGGTGTGCCCATCAAACAAATGCACGTTGCTCTCACTACCGAGAAGCTAATCGTAGCGTCCGGTGATATGATTAAAGCAATAACGCTATCTCATTGTGCTAATGTCCAATCGTGCAGGTACATTACTTTATCTTTTCTTTGTTCTCAAATATTTTGTACAACAGTACCCAAACAATAAAAAAATACAATATAAATAAATGATAACGGAATATTGAATTACAGGGAATGCGTGGGACTCCAGGATCCTCATTGTGCTTGGGATTCTAAGCAGCAACAATGCTCGTGGGTTGGAAACAGACAGTTTCCGAACCCGGAAAGATTTTTACAAAATATAGAGACTGGCAAGTCTGATATTTGCAATAAATTGCCAGCCCTCTTACCCAGCGACCGCCATCCTAACCGGAACCCTGTAACCAAAAAGCCTCAAACTGAACCAAATCTACGACAGCCGACTAACGACATTCAAAATGAAATTCTTATAGAAGTAGTTGAAACCAACGTCTTATCCGAAGACAAAGGCACCAGCAACAATAAACACGAAACAGGTAAGTGCTAAGTGTAGATAAATATTAACTACCTGAGGTATTAGTCAGGCTTTATCTATATATACACTATCAGTATAATTTGATTTGAAATTATTATTTGAAGAATTGTATCGAGTAAGTAAAACAGATCCTAAATTAAAATAAAATAAACATATTTAATAATTATATTATTAAATCATCCACTATAAAATGCAAATGACAGATTAACTCCAATTACAATTATTTGTTGCAGATTTGCTAACAGTGGAAGCAGCCGAAGGCAACATCTACAGCGCTCAGGCGCTGATGACGGCGGTGGTCGCTTCCTGCCTCGTCACACTCATGGTGGGCTTCGTCATCGGCTACCTGTTCTCGCGGAGGTTCAGACACCCCTTTTTCACAGACACCTCGCCTTTTAACGAGCAACATAACCATTTAAATAGGTTAGCATTTTTTTATATTATTTTTATTTTAGACAAAACCTAAATGTCACTGCCCTGTAGCTCACCCCAGTATATTTTATATTAGCTACCAAACCTTCAACCAAAAGTCAAGAAATCAAAAATATTAATTATTAATTAATAGTTTTAATATATTCTTAAAACTTTGATTTCCAGACTGAGTCCACTGGAGACGCCTTTAAACGTGAATTCCGGCTACATGCCGCCGAGGTCTAAAAACGTTAACATAGTGGCCAACGTGTGCCCGCTCGCAAAGCAGGATAACCTGCACCTCGAGCTGGGTAAGGAACGAACCCTTGATCTCCGCAACTCCACTGAGTCCCTCGACAAGGACCTCAAGTGTGGAACCCTACAAAAAGTCAAAAAGACGTACATATGAAAACTACCACAAACTGTGTACGGAACGATTTCGAAGTGATAATGAGTGACACTGTGTGCCAAGACAGAACAACCGGTGAAGAGTGAACTTTGTAAATATTGTTTATACAGTGACAAATAATAACTGTTATTTACTGCAGCAATCATTGCATTTAAGCGACCGTCGCCAGTGGCTCCGACTTATTTTTATGAAATTGTCTTTATAACTTTTGTACACCACATACACTTTGAGAATGTCCTATAGTTTTACATTAAGCGATTATAAAAATTATTGTAATTGCTAATATATTTAATATTCAATGTCAGTTGGGAGTGGATAACACTCAGTTAAATTGATAACCAAGAAAAATATTCCACTTACGATCTCTCGACTATAACTCCCATTAAATATTAAATGTATTTACATTATACATTCCGTGTATTAGTTATGTAGTAATATTGGCAGAGCAGCTCTTTGTAAATATAAATTTGTATATAACGCTAATAATCTCTAAGGACCACAACGGTCATCATAGAAATGGCATGACATATTGAAAGGAATTAACTAATTCATAATTAATAAGTACGTAATCGAACAGTACATTATTGTTACGAAGAGGTCATTAAAGAATTTGAAATTGAAAGCATATAATAATTATAAATTTGTTGAATATAATGTTACGACTATATATTAACATTGCTGTGCTAACTGCATAGTGCCTTGTAGGTTGCCAATCTAGTGCCTAACGTACTCTAGGATACATCAGGAAGCAAATGTACTAAATGGTTGTTCTCCTGTTATTATCTGTTTAAAGCTTAAAAGCTTTAAAAATAAACAGTATATATAGATGATATGCATTATTTTCAAACTTAATCATGGAATGGCTTAAGCTGCTAGTAATATATAGCTGCTGAACTGTTATCGGGAACAAGAAATTTACATTTCTCCCTATCATGAGTGCTCCTGTCTCTTATGTTTAATTAGTGACGTAAAATTGAAATTCGTATGTTGTGTTAAAAATACCACCTGAAATCTAAAAATTAAAAGTATTCCCACCGTGAAGCAAAGTTGTTAAGGCGGAAAATATTTCCGCGTCTTCATGCTATGTATACATTAGAAGAGTTTTATATTATAGTTATAGAGGAGGCGAAATAAACTCTTTAAAGGTTAGAAAAATATTATTTTTAAAAAGTTTTTATATTTTTTAGATAATTAAATCAATATAACGTGGAAATTGCATTATTGCAGTATGTTACTACATTGATACACAATTGTACATACTTTCAGGTGAAATCGACTTTATCGTATACTTATCAAAGTATGTATTATTTATACTTATTATTTGTAATAAATAAAAATACATTTCAATGTTTTCTGATTTCACCAACTTTCCTTGATTTTTGTAGGCAAATATAAGTTCTATGACAATAATAAAGTACTTTATTTATAACCTACATATTTTTCTTTATGCAATAAATTAAATGCGCAAAGAGTAAGCTTGACGTCAATACATTCTCTACCACCCAACTAACAAACCTATACAATTTCAAAGGAAATATCCTTTGAACACCTCCAGAGTCTTAACAACTGGAAGAATTTTCATAAAATTTTAAGAGTGATTGATTATTGCGAGTCATGAAGTCAAAATAAGGGACCATTCTTGATTCGGTAAATTGTCACATTTACATCTGAAAATTAAAAAAATAGAGAACTACATAAACCCAAAATGGATGAATTTATATATATATATTAGGTAATAGCTGTTTGTGAGGAAATTATAAGTATCCTAGTAGTATTTGTCATCTATTTGTAGAAGTCTGAGACCTCTCTATTAACAGGCGTACCTTCTTTTACGTAATGTACCTAAGCATTGGTATTTCTCCGCCAGATGGTCGTTATAAATTGGTACCTCAGTATATTTCTATAATATTTCTTACAATTTTGCTGAGGAACTGAGGACGGGAGCGGCGGGTTTAACCGCATTCAGCCTCGTTTCCGAAAACTCGCAGCTTGAGCCTTGAGATCGGTCCAGAGATTCTGGACCTCACAGTGACAGCGCTATTATTCTTCGAGCACATTTTATCCGCTTCCGCATCAAAGTCTTAACCATCTCAAGGACCTCGCGAGGCGCCCCTTAATATCTCTACCATGTCCTTGGAGATGGTCAAACTTTCAAGTCAGTCAGTCAGTCTTCAGCTCTTCAGGAACCCGCCAATCAGGATCATGTCTCACTGTTAAAGTTATTCCTCTGAATAATCCGTGAGACTAAGCAACCTCTGTGAGAGGTCACTTACAAACATCTTTCTCCTTGTGGCCGTACATAATACCCATACCACAGAACCCAATGTATGATACACAAAAACGATAACTAAGGATTCATCCACATAGACAAAAAGTATAAAAAGTAAAGTGGAAAAAGTAAAGGAATCTAAAAAACGATTTATTACACAACAGGTAGACATTTTTGGACAATCTGAATTCCCAAAGCTTTATACTCATGGTCATAGACTTAACTAAGTTTATGAATGCATTTTTAAAAACTAAATATGTATGTATGTATGTAAAAGGAACAAAGGTATTAATTAGGCAATAATAGTCATATTGGAGTCTTTGTAACCCCTTATTACAGTCTATTTGGTATTATGAATATAATTAATATAATTACATATAAATTGTCTCTTCTCCGCTGCACTTTTCACAACATTGGTATCAATGGAGACCCCTTCATCGTTAATGACTGCCTCTTCCTTTACGGCTCTGCCTTCATGTAGAAGAACAAAGTTATGTAACACACAAGCCGCACATATTAAAGTTTGGATTGATTCGGGTTTATTAATATCAATGTGGTTCAACTTTCTAAATCTATCTTTTAGAATATCAAATGCACTGCTAATGTATGTGTGGGTTTTCCAATGTATTTCATTAAACCTCTCTTCTTCAATTGTAAGCCGTTCCTCACTTGTGAATGGGGTTAATATATTCTTACGCAATTTATATTCTGAATCAGCTAATATGTGATTATCAAAGTCTATAAAGTTCTTTAGCTCCTGTGCTAATTGAGTTTCCCTAAATAGTTTACCTTTTCCTGTATTACCTATTTCTCCAATGTGAATATCAATAAACATCAAAGTTTCATCACAAACTGCTTGCAGAAGAATAATATCTGTAACTTCTTTTCGCTTTCTTTTTGAACCAACCTTTAGTCTACAAGCATCAATGAAACCCACACAGTTTGGAAACCCATATCTGCTGTTAACTTTTACTCTTGTTATATGCTGCTCCTCCAGTGATGGCCAATTAATAAATTGATATCTTTGTTCAGCCAGCAATGTAGTAATCTCATGGAAAATGTAACTAACTGATGATTTATGTAATCCAAATTTGTTTCCAACTTCTTTGAATGAACAATCATTTACTAAAGCCCAAAGAAAAACATGTATTTTTTTATCCAGAGGAACAATGGAGCTGCCTGTTTTAAAATGCTCCTTTAAAAAAGCTATTAGTGCCTGTAAAAATAAATAAATATATTTATAATATATAAATATATTTATAATATATAAATATATTTATATATATATATATATATATATATATATATAATGTAATTATGAAAATTGAGAAAGAGAAAATTGTTTCTCATATAAGTAAAAAAAAAATACCTGAACAGTAACTTTTGTCATTTTAAAGTTAAGCATGTATTCTTCATTTGTAAAGTTCTTAACAGTCCTTTCAAAAAAATATTTGTTTACATAGGGAATTGAAATATCTTTAAATGATCTGTGTGAATTCGAAGGTTCAGTCAAAACACTCTGTTCTTTTAAGAGTGTTCTATTGATATGGGACATGTTTTGCAAGTTTTCATTAACAGCATTGGCTGTGGCAACAATCAACCTGTTAATAGTCGATACGTTATCGTCTAAGAAAAGCTCCATCATAAATTCTGTATCAAAACTTGACATCGTAAGCTTTTCCATATTAATTTGTATTTTTACTCACTAATCGTTCGTTTTCAGTTGAACGCAAATATTAAATTTTATATAATATAATATTTTCATTTAAGATCAAGCCAAATGCCAAATTAGCTAAATTAGCAAATTGTAGAACCATGTATTGGAATGTTATGATGAACCCCATTTTTATTATTATCGACATGAACGTCAACCGTCAATTATGGTTCTAACATCTCTTTATAGTACTCAATGCTCTGCTCTATGGGCTATGGAGATGTGACTACCACAGAGTATTGCAAATTATAAAAGTAGATAATACTAAGTGCTTACGGAGCGTAGACAGAGAATAATCATAAACATTCTCAGTGTACGGTATACCCAATTATTGGTCATTTTTGTCTTCTACGCAATATATGACAACTGGCAGTTAGAGAGAGATGCCCATTAGAGAGTACTGAGTAGAGTGAGTACAACTAGTATATTCAATCCTTCAACTTCTAAACGCCCTGTGACGCTGTCATAGCCAATTGGGCTAACAATTATAGACCTTTCTAAAAAATAAAACGACTAAACACTTTTAATAAGCCATATTTATTATTTTTCCACAACATGAATTGTTAAATTTAAGACCTACTTATCATTAATAAACATTCCCTAGTTTCTCAAAGAAAATTAGTAGATCTCTTTACCATAATTACAAATAACTGGAATATATCTAAATACTTAAGAGCATTTATCGCGTAAATAAAGTAAAACTGTAAAACAGTATTTTTATTAAATGTATAATAAAATATGTATATGGGTAAGTCTATAAAATATTAACTTCAAAGTAGACCTCAAAACCTCCAAAGTATCAAAGTGCATTTGTTTGACTATAGCAAGAGAGATATTTCTACGCATACATGCCTACTACATTTACACGGGGGCTACGTGAATAAATTTTGCATCAAAATCCATAAAATTGACGCGCAACAAACACGATAAGCGCTCTTAACTAAAAGCTTTATTGTATCCTCCACTTCTCATCGGATATCTGACAACTCTAGTATGTATACCCCAGTTGATCCGACTTAACTCTTCTTCTTATTCTGAAAGGTGATGGTCCAGCCGTAGCATGCGTCCATTATACGAAGCTAGGAATATATTTGGGTGGCAGCCTTCCGTATCCCGGATATTCTTCGCACCCCTTGATCCACTGTAACCGCAACCGCTGCCGTGGCCTGGGACAGTGGAATTGCCGGGAACTGGGGGCCGTTCTTTTTGAGCGTTCATGCGCTTATGCCCTTAGTCACCACGCTGGGCAGGTGGATTTTGTTTAGTATGGATGGAAAGATGGTGCTGCTGCCCACCATCAGATTATATGTAATTTCTACATTTGAGAAAACTGCAAAAATAGTGGGTGAAAAGCCTATAAAAGAATATGGAACCCTCTCCAAGCGGATACGAAAACTAATTCGTAGAGACCTCCGCTGTTCTAGAACAAGGGCTATCAAAGCCCTTATTGAGCAAAATAGGGGGTCTAAAGTTTTCCAAAAACTGCTTGGAAGAAGACATCTTGTGAAGCTTAAGACAGTGGGACGGTCAATTAATTACGTTTCGCCCTCAGATTCTTGAAGAGGTTGAGCATGGATGACTATGCTATGCTCATTGAGCGCACATCAGCCACAGACCGAGTACACCGAAGATCCACGAGCACCACTCACGCGCCATTATTAGATGCAAGATATCCCGGATGTTGAAGTTGGCGACATTAGTACTGCACTCGGGCCTCGGATGATGACCGTATTACAACCAAGCTCCTAAAAGCCGGTGGATAATCCATCCTTAGGGCTTTGGTCGAGCTCTTCAATGCCATCATCCACCAGAGAACGACGCCGGACGCGTGGTCTAGGAGTGTAGTAGTCTTATTTTTTAAGAAGGGTGACAAAACTCTCTTAAAGAATTATAGACAGATAGCACTTCTTAGCCACGTTTATAAGTGAAGCTCTCCTGCTAGCTTCACTTATAAACGTTTCTATTGGGCAGGGCAGCATTCGGCAAGCTACATCAGGTCTTTCTTTACGTCAACGATACCGCAGTGCTTAAAGACGAAAGTTTTTGAGCAATGCTTCCTACTCATACTAATATACGCAACCGAGACATGGACACTCGACTGCGAAACTAATTAACAATCGGGCAATGGAGCGAGCTTTGCTTCTGATTTTATCCTTGACAAAGACCCCAAGTCTCTGTCAGGATTGTCAGAAGTGATTGTATTCGTGAAGGAACTAAAGTTACAGACACGGCCGCCGAATCAGCAAGTTGAAGTGGCAGTGGCAGCAGACCGATGGCCGATAGAGCAGACGAGTCCTGGAGTGAAGAGCGCCTATATTCAGAAGTGGACTGCAGTTAAGATTGAAATAGATAGATAAAATAGATAGAATATGGTTAGAAGTTATTTTTTCCAGAATTCGTGATAATTGAGGGTGAATACAATGGTGATTATAAAAAAAAATAGCTTTGAAGAAGGTGCCTTTAAATGAATAATACACTAAATAAATTCGCTATAAAATTTATTGGCTAGAAATTTACTTACATAGGTACATTGAACCAAAGCTTAAGATAAAATTTATAGACACTGCTGATATTATAACATCATTTTACGATTATTGTAATTAGGTTAATAAAAGTTTAAAAATCACATAATTTGACAAATCACAACATAATAAGCCAGACCGTTTATAATGTTTATAAAACTGTTTTCAACAAATGGTATGCTTTTGTGCTATTTTATTGAGTTGTGCTTATAAAAAGTATAATTATTTGATTATTTGTTTCAAAATGTATTAAATTTGTGAAATGATAAATATTGTTATTATGTTGATGTATAATTACATTTAATAGATACACTAGGAATATTATAAATAACAATTAAATTGTAAAGTAGTTCATACATGTTAGTAATTCCCATATTATAGTGTTATCAGCTAGGAGTTTGACTATTTGTATAAAGCTCTATTGATACTACAGTTTATAAATACATAGTTAAAAGAATACATTATTCAGTGTAATCTTTCTTCCAGATCAAAGTCATGTTATTGGCAGGCATTTCTATTGTGTCAATTAAAGATAAGTTGTTTTCATTTCCTAATTTAATTAAATCATTAATATCTCTAATTCCCCATGATGGGTTCCTTGCCTTTAAGGATGCATTAAAGGCAATATTACTTTCAGGTGATATAACACCATCTTTACTGTATGGTCCATAAGTAATCATTAGAGCTTCCGGTTTTAAATAAATGCCAGCATTTTCAAATAAACCAATAGTGCTTTCAAAAGGACTGATATGAATCATGTTTGCATTAAACATATAGTCAATTGAATCATCTTCAAATCCATAATGTCTGAACTTATTTTGGACATCAATAACTAAAGGTTGTAAAATATTTTTGGTTGCACAGTTGTTAGCATAATATGATATGCTTGTCATAACTTTTACATCACATTCTGATGGTTGAAATTTGACACCAGGAAAATGAGGTGCAAAATATGCTAAGTGTTGACCTGTTCCTGAAGCGATTTCTAAAAATAAAGGGCTTTCATCTTCCACTTGGTCAATATCACATATAAGAAATCTTTTTAGAACCTGTAAAATAGGTTCTTGATTTCTAGAGGCCGCCGGACTTATTAATTTTTCATTACCATATCTGTAATTATATAAGAATTTTAATAAGAATAGTTAAATTTAATCACAATCACAATCACATGTTTAATTAAACTTTACTTACTCTTCGCCTTCTTTGTTCACATTGATAGTACAAGCAATATTATTTGATTTCGACATGTGTCTAGCTAAGAAGACTTTAAAATTTGGAAGAATTGATCGTTTTATAATTGAAATATAAAACATTCAATAAGATTTTTTTTAAAAACAGTAACTTAAAATAAGAAATTTAATAAATTGCTGACATTAAGATATTTTTCATCGGATACCAGTAAACTATTTCTATTATGATAAAGTTATCTAGGTATTTTAAATCTTCACCGTTTGCAAAAATTTCGATAAAAATAAAAAATTATGAAACAGTATCACAGGTGAGAGTTCACTTTCAAAATTATTTTTGACAACGTCAGAAGTCAGCTCTTTACTAGTCAATAATTGTTCATCATAGACCAGTGATATTTGTAGATACTGCTGTAGTATAAAATAAAATCTTGTGACAATTATTTATTTATTTAAATCTTTTCCACTTTGTATCATTACCAGCGATCACTTGTGTACGTCAAATAGAGGTGTCAGGAGGGCCCATTTTGATACCATACTTATCGAAATAAGCCCTTCTGCATGAACACCTCTGAACTTAAAGTTAAAATTACGAGAGTCCCAAACGCGCCCTGGTCTGAGAAGAACCACACAACAAACTCAGCCAGGTGTTTCTTTGTTGTGATCACTGTTTTACAAATGTCAATATAAGTAAAATGAGCAATTTACGAACAACTAGAACCATCGCAATCAATTTGCATGGAAGGCCTAATAATATAATTTTTTAAAAAAATACAAAAGAACCGTTGCCAGCAACACGATCAGTCACCACAAGCACCTGTTCACTAGCATAACGCAAGGGTCAGCCATCACCCCCTTCGCCATATTTGAGGGAGAGAGGGCAACCCAACCCCAACGATACCGCAAATAATGACTTCTAAGGGAACAGTGTGATGCGGCCAGTTGATCAAACAATAGTAACTGTAAATAGTCACTAGTTTATCTTTAAAATACAATTTATTCCCAGGCCATACCGTCGTTAACATAATCCTTTACACTATAATAGGATTTTTTATCAAATTTCTTTTAATGTATTATTTAGGTTTATTATAAAAACGTATACAATTAATCCTGAAGGAATTTCCTATTTTTTGGAGCCTAGTGGTGGGCATAGCAAGTTTATTTTTGTTCCGGGTATTAATTTTGTGTAAATCACAATTTTTCTTGAAGTTATTAATATTCTTATGTACATACATTAAGTTATCATAAATATATTGATAAAATACAGTCATATTTTGAATTCTTTGAATTTATTTCTTAACGATTCTCTAGGCCTCATCTTATAGACCGCACGAACAGCCCTCTTCTGCAGCACAAATATACCATCAATATCTGATGCAATACCCCAAAACAGTATGCCATATGATATGTTACTGTGAAAATAACTAAAGTAAACTAATCTAGCCGTTTCAACGTTAGTCTACCGGCGTATTCTTTGGAATCAGAAATATGGGCCCCATTGCAATCATGCATCCAAGGTAATGCCTAACTGTGTGCGTGTGTGTGCTACTAGTTGAGTAAGGATATTTTTTTCAAAGATCTTTCTAAATGTGGGTAGTACTGAAATTGCTCTATAGTTGGATCTATTGTACTGCCAGATTTAAATAATGGTATTATTTTACTGTTTCATTAGATCAGGAAATATACCGCAATCTATACAGTTATTGAACAATAATGCTAAGTATGGTGCAACAATGGGTATTAGAGGCTTTAGTACGTTAACGGATACTCCCCCAAAGATCATTTGTCTTCTTGACACTAATCAATTTAAAAGCTTTTACTACTTCCTGGGCACTAATCTTTTCGAAATTGAAATTTATACAATATTTATCGACATTGTCCGTAAGTAATTCCAGACCGGCAGCAGTTGAAGAGTTCAAAGATTTAGTTGTGGTAACTGGAGTATTAGTAAAGTTTCAAAAGCAGTTGCAACCTCTAAGTCAGAAGTAATATAACTTAAAATCAATTCTTGGAGATTTAGCTCTTCCAGTTTCCTCGTTGATTATTTTCCAAGTTGTTTTAATTTTATTATTGCTATTTTGTATTGTTCTATTTATATATAATGATTTTGCTACCTTACATTAATTTTTTAAAGGTTTGGAATATAATTTAAATCCTTTTTAAACTCCTCACTAGTATTAAATTGCTTTTCCGCGTACATATTATATGATTTCTCTTTATTTTGATGTAATTCTGCTGATGCCCACTCATTAAATATTAATGCATCAGTAACAAACACCGTTTTAGTTGTAAATACGGAGTTAAATAATTGAATGAAAGTGTTAAAAAAATCATTATACATGATGTTGGGATTGGTTATTTTTAAAAATGGTAAATAGCATACTAAGTCATTTTTTATTTTACTTATACGTTTTGCAGTTACAGGTACAAAAGTTATTTTCTTTTTTAAATTTGTTTTCTTGTTTACTTTTGAATTTAATAAATTGACCACAGTGCTTTTAACAGAGCAATTTGAAACTTCAAATTGCGTCATTCTAGAAATCCATTAATCAATTATTACACACATTGCCGGAAACTATTTATGACATTCGTGGATATCGATTCTAAGGCTCGTTATTTGATATTTTTACGAAAAACCTTCTATATATCCATAAACTTTTCGTAACTATCTTATAACAATAGTAAAAAAATAAAACATAGGTACTTCAATTAATTTGGAAACATATTATATTTAATTTTGAATATTACTACTACAAAAAAATAATGTTAAGGCAATTCTTTCATTGGGTTTTATTTAGAAATAACACATAAAATAACTATTTTATCTCAGACATACTTTTTTCTATTCTTAAAAAGTTTAAGCATCCCGCCATATAGTTCTAATTCTGTCAATATTTTGGCAATTTGATTAATTAGTACTATAAATAAAGTTATTGCTTGTACTATGACATATTGAGATATGGACGTGCCTATCTCCAGCCAACTTCCAGTATTTTTGACGTTATACAGCATATGAATTCCCATGATATTCGAAAATATAAGCACCATCATGTTTAAACATCCCAATGGAGCCTGAAAAAGAAGGAGTGCTTTGAGAATAAAATAGTAACAAGCTTGATACAAAACTAACTGACATAATGTGTCAATATACATTTTTCTATGCACCATCTATAATATATATGTACTATCTACATATACTGTAATGACTACAACTGTACCTTTGTTATAATTTGTATAGCCCTGAATGTGCAGGCGACACTTAAGAACGGCGCTAAAGTTTTGAGCAGAATTAGTACAGTAATTACAAACGGCTGAAAAGATGTCGTAAAACATAAAACCCATCTCACTTCAAATGAATTAAGCGATGCAATGTTTCCTGTTCCAAAATAAGCTAAAATTATATATAATGTCTGAATACTTTTATAGGAATTCATTTTTCTTTTACCCAGATCTTAAGTAACGAGAATTGTTGGACATTAATATTTAAAATTGTATTAGAAAGTAAATGTGAAGATATTGATATAAGAAAGGATACGAAAAAGAATGCTCTTCTGAAATCCTGGTCATTGATACATCTCTCGATATCAGCGAATTCCTTTTCACTTTTGTCTTTACAATCTTCTGTCGTATCAAAACTGCAATCGGCCATCTAGTGAATAACAAACATAACATTTTGTTACTGATCTGTTTTCTTTGACGTAGTCCCAGATCGGGCGCCATCGACATTTGAAACAAGCAATTCCGAAATAAATACCTTTGTGTTTCGTATATTGAGTAGTTGATATTCTATAAACAACCAACAATTCACACTAAATATTAACGTGACCATGAACAAGCCCTCGTGTGACACTGACAGCAGGAGGTAAAAATTGACTATTGATGTATTTATACCTATGAGTCTGTTTATATATTTTGTTGTATGTAACAGCGGAAATAATGGCAGAGTCACTGAAACATAAATAAAATTATGTCATTTAAAGAAAATATTTATTTACAGTTGATAACTATTAATTACCAGAAATGACCCAACAAATTAATTGAAGGGTTCTTGAAGTCGGAAGTTCTGCTTGAAATCTTCCTGATTGTACGTAGACGATTTGCAACGAGATTGCTAAGATTATTATTTGTACTCCGCTGACGAGTGCTTCGCGTTTTGTTTCTTGATTTTCCTTATAATAAGGCCTCAATGTGTTCCAAAGGTACGAAGTCACAGCAACTAACCAAGTTAATCCAGCAATCATTCTGCGAAATTAAGTTAATAACATAAGTTTTCATGTTTACAAAATAAGAATTATTGTATTTAAAGTTTCGTGATTCATCATTATTTTTATATGTTTATTCGTTTGTACTCACATTCATTAAATTAGATATACCCTAAGATTCTAGCCTGTGGTTCCGCCATGCTCTGAGCTCACGAGTTGAGACCCAAATGTATATAGTATAGAGGAATAGATTGGATGTATTTAAAGTGATTACAGACTAGTAAACACATTTCATTTTTAATACAATTTGTTAAATAAATATGAATTATTTAATAAATTGTTAGTAGCATATTATAATATAACAGAATTAAACTTACACCAATTCAATACACACATCTTTACCCACTACCGGTATGAACGAAAATATACTGAGCATCACACATCCAGCAAGCCATGCAATGTACACAGGCCTTAAATTATTTTTCAATGATGATAGGAATGGCCACAAACTCATACCAGTTAAAGGAATACTTAACACCCATCTGTGACTGAAAGCAACTCCCTAAAACCAACATGCCTTTATTAACACTCTAAAAGAATAAAGAATTCTCAACAACTTAAATCAAGCTTGAATGTTTATTTCCTTTTTTTAAACTACCCTTCATCACAAAAGTCTAAAGTTACTTTTATACAAACATCACACCTCTAATTGTTTTCTAAGAATAAACAATCTCCTTTAGCCTACCAGTGCAATTGATCCCACAGTGTAACACATTATCTCAACCACTAACAAAGGTATAGCCTTTTTACTTTTTAAAGATACAATAGTTTCAATCCATAACTTGACTGGTGTCACTGCATACATCCATAAAAATATTGGCATCAGAAAATATACATAATACTGTGTAGGTAAACTTTGAGCTGAAATAATTTACATTATAAATATAGTATCTCAGTTACAAATGGATTTAAAATATATTATTTCAATAATAAAAAATATTACCATATATTAGATAAGTCACTATCATTGCAGAAAACAAACAAAATGCTTTAAAAATAACATCTATTGTCGCACTGGCATTCATCAATTTATTATTAGTATATGAAAAATCTGCTTGAATAGTTATCCTTTGTTTTATTAATACCTTCAGTAAATAAAAAATCCAACCCACAAAAGATAGTGATATAGTTATTAATAATGGTTTTTGGTAATAATTGTGATAATAGGAAAGACCATTTAAACTTAAATTTATAATTTCTTCACTCAATGCAATGAGACTGTCATATTTTTCTTCTGCTAGTAATATTTCTGTTAAGTGAATAATTTCTTCTATTTTCTTAGCATTAAGAGGTTCATATGGATGATATAACAATGACATTGCATTAGCTTCAACATCGATCCTCTTTTTGTTGTATTGTGAAATCATCTGAATGCAGTTACTATAAATAGATTTAGCCTTATTTGGTAGGGTCATGTTTAGTAGGTCACTGGGTAATTGACCCTGAAACAACAAAAAATGATAATATTAAAAACAAATACAACAAAATAATATAACAAAAGTATTTTAAAATCATCATTTCATTTAAAATATGACTAGAGTACCGTTTTAGATACAAATGAAATATAGACCATACAAAGAAAAAAATAAAACTGATAACACTACAAATACTTACAATTGAGTTAACGGGCACAGGTATGGACAGAAATGTAGACATCAGGGGAGCTAGATCTGCCTGATTTATATCCAATCTATTATTAAAAGACATGTCATAGTTTTCTGGATCACTCAGTTTGATTTCTGTTTCTATTTGTCTCACGCCTGCACCCCACAACACATAAGGTGTCTCTGTTTCATGGTTATCACCCGTACCATGAGAACCTGACACATCAAATATTACTGTTTTATATATTTAAAATAAATTAGAAAGCATCTACAAATAAATAAAACTGTCAACAAGTCCATCTGTTATGTCAAAATAGCTGAATGTTTAGTCCATAAGTTTATTTATTGAAGCTTATTTTGTTTTATCATGCTAATTAATATATATTCAAAAAAATAAGACTTAAATAGATAATATTTCCTAATATTTTTTTATATAGACCTATCTATCAGGAGACATCTCTAAGAATATACTAAGGTAGAGTCCAAAAAACTCCACTGGGTTTAAACATCTAATGAGAGGAGATTATAGTAGTGTGATTATAAGTAAAAAAATCTAAGAATAACACAAATAATAATAATAACACCCTAGGTGGGATCTTACATGGGATCCACCTATCAAATATATCAATAGTGGAAATCAAAAAGTCTTCTTCAATCTAACCAAATTGAGCCACTTACAGAAAATCAATATATCAACTACCATTATTTTAAATAAAAACAAAAATAGAGCACACCCCAGTCAGTCATTCCATGATCAGATGTCATAAGAAATGTTGTTCTTCCATCATCATTATAAAAATCTTTAATAACTTGTTCAATTTCTTTAATACGCTCATCAACAAACTTCACAGTTGATAGAAAGTTTCTGAAATAATAAAAATCATAGATGACTTTAAGAGGCTCTTATAAATAAAACTTGTTATAAATAATTGAACTAACTGTGTTTTAGGTTTGTGTGTATGGCCAGAGGTATCTGTTCCAAGTAGATGCAGAAAAAATACAAGTTTGTTATCTTGTAATTTTTTATAAACTTCACTTTTATATTTTGCTTTCTCAAAGAATTCTTTAACTTGTACAAACACCCACTCATCCAAATTTGTTGTATTCTTATTGGAACTGAATGATTCATCATAGGGATCCATCTTATTAGAATATATGTGATCATTTAAACCATCCTTAGTGAATATTTCTAAGATGTCATAAGTACCCCAACACCATGCATATGAGCTTTGGTTGAGTACCGAGTCGAAATCAACTGGATTTTCTTTCCAGCCTCTTGCTACAGCTGAAGGATCTTCATAAAAACCTGCTATTATAGCTACATGTCCAGGACGAGACTCTGTTGGCACCCTCGTACGTGATATACCCCATCTACCATTTGTATTTGCAACAGATCTAAAAAAGGATATACAAATCAAACTGTAACAAATTGTAATGTTAACGATTTCTAAAGTATACAATTGTTTTACATACCGTAAATATGGCATAGTAGTATAGTTTACAAACGATTCCGCTCTTAAACCATCAACAACAAAAAGAACTAAACGATCAGCTGGAGCTTCGTGAATAGGTTGATACGATTTTACATTTTTAACGACCGGAGATTTGAAATAAATATCAAAGATGGAAACGAGAAAAACTACGTGTATAAACAATCCCAATATAAACATGTTGGTGAAAATTAATTCATCTTAAGTTTTTAATAACTAATATCTAAACGGGGTAAATAAAATATTATACTGTAAAAACTCATTCATCAATCAACACCAATGAGTATATTTATGTATATATTTGGTGACTTTTCATCACCTAAAATTCACATTTCAGATTTCACACTAAAATATCAGCTGTCAAGGGTCAACTGCATCTGTGCCCAGTGGTCCACTGCCTTTTTTTGGTTTTTCTTTATTATTATTTGTTGTTGTTGTTGCTTGTCTGTGGTTTTTTGTACTGCGGTATATGGTTCGCAGTAATTCTGCCAATGTCAATGTGGTGGAAAGTTTTTTTTATTTATTTAATTTATGGCTTCACATCTCTGGTGGAAAGTTATGTTATTATTATTTATTTATTGACTATGACAACTGACAGCGCCACTGGTTGTGTCAACTGTCCGACTGTCATCATTCATCAATTTATATTTTATACTAGTTTATAGGAGTAATTTCATTGATGCTAGATCATCTAGCGAATATTCCATTGTAAAAAGGCTGTTTTTACATAACTCTTTTTAATTCACTCGAGTTCGATTGGGTTATAAAAATTAGAAGGGATATTTTATACTTGTAAGTTGTTTACATTTTATAGATTCAACAATCATAACTCGTGTAATATTTTGTTAAGTAATATTGTAGTTATTTCACGGACAATTTTAATGAAACAAAGTTCAATTTGAATTGAAAATAAATATTATAACAAATAATAATATAATTATACTTGGCAGGATAAATTTAAAAAAGTTTTATTCAATATAATTAATGACTATGCGTACAAACTTTCAAAAATGAATTATGATTAATTATTTGAATTTTCTTCGTTTTCATTATTGGAATCTGTTTTCGGTTCTAAGATCATCATTTTATTCTCATTTCCAGACATACCAGCTGATAATAGTTGGAGTAACTCATTTTCTTGACATTTTATAAGATTTTTCAATACTTCATCACAATATAGCCTTTCATCACAAAAATCTTCAGGCGAGAATCCTAACGTAGTGTAAAGGCGACGAACTTGACCAGCACTTAACCAACCTCGTTGCCCAGGATCAAAACTTTTGATTACGGCTACAAGATGCCTTAATAATAAATTATTAAATTAGAAAATTGTTGTTTTACTACTAGCAATATTCTGAAAAAAGTCCAATACCATATAGAAGTTAAAACAATACAAAAGTTCTATGTCGTTATACTAAATTACTGATTACCTTTTTTCATATAAAACTGGCGCTTTTCCAAGACCAGCGCGGAAAAGCATACAATCGTCTAATAATTTTTCCAAAAAGGCAACAGGCTTATTAGGCGAAAGAGATATGACTTGAGTTAATAAAAAGCGAATTAGTTCTGGAATACGGCGTTCTCTGAGGTAACTCTCCGTTCTAGAAACAGTACTCAGAATAAATTCTTTTCTCTCTGATATAACTATTTCTTCACTTACGGTTTTAGTTAATTCACTATCGCTAGGTAAACATTTACAAATTCCAAATTTTTCATTATTCAATACGGTGAAAGATTCACTTTCTTCATCCATTTCAAAATGGACATTTAAATTTTGAAATGTCAATTTCAGTTTTTATTTATAGACTAGCTGTTGCCAGCGACATCGTCAACTCTCATCGAGATTCTAGAGACTCAAATTATAAACCGTATAACATGTCATTCCATTTTCTAATCCATACTTTTATTAGGCATTCCCCAAGGCTTCTAACTCCATACCCGATATCAAGTTCATGTATGGCAAGGGGAGCTGTTATATTTTACTTCGACAGGTAGTCGATAGATAGGGCAGGACAACAGAAAAACAGACAAAAATTTCAATCACATATTGCTATCTACAAAATAAATTGTAGACTATATTTTGCCAAGGACTAATAGCTATATAATATGGTAGGTTTCATTAAAAATCCGCAAGTAGTTTTTGGGTTAAAACAGATTAAAGTACAACAAACAAAAAATTCAAAATTATTATATTGTTTCTGTAAAGAAGGGGTGTTTTTCGAATTTTCTATTCAATGTACAGAATAGAACTCTTATAACTATAGATATAGATATACAGTAGAATCCCGATTATCCGATTCAATTAAAACCAGTGGTAATTCGGATAATCGAAAATCCGGATAATCGATTTCATAGTCAAATCAAACAATATTAGAAATTGAAATGTATGTAAATATTATGTAATGAGTTTGACATATGTATGTTCCTACAAACGATGTAAAAAACAGATATACATATGTATATGTGGTTCAAATGTAATGAATTACATAGTAATATGTATGTACCTATGTTATTAACGACTTTGGTGGAAAATAACTTATTATTGATCTTTGACGTAATGAATCACATCTTTTCATTGCAGCCAAGTCCCTGATGCGCTTTAGTTGTAATAGCTGTGAGCAATCCGATTCTTTCTGTCTTTCAAACCACTTAAAAGCTATTTCTAGAGCTTCAAAAGCTTCAGCGTGAGATGGTCCTTGATATTCATCCTCAGTTTCAGTCTCTTCTTTATCTTCATTTTCGCAACCATTTAAATCGTCAACTATTTCTTGATCAGTTAAAATTTGGAATCCAGGGTTTTCACTATCGCAGTCCAACCACTCTTTGATATTTTCTTCATCGCATCCTTCACCAATGCCAAGAATTTTTACCGCTTCTGTAATTTCTTCAAAAACAATCTTCTTACGGTTTCATGGCATTATTAACAGAAGGACTTAATTTTAATAATTTATTCCATTCCCGTTTCAGTGTTTGCGATTCCACCGCGTTCCACGCTTCTACCAGCATATAGCAACAATCTTTTAAATTCATTTCCTTAAAAAACTTTAACATCGTTTCTATTTAACTGCTGTCTACTGACAAAAGACGGCGCAGAAGCTGCTTTCTGTATAGACGCTTTAAAGTTTCAATGACACTTTGATCCATAGGTTGCAATATCAATGTTACGTTAGGGGGTAAAAATTTTACTGTAAACTTCCCATTTTCTCGACTGAGTGTTTCAGCTGAAGGGTGCGTTGGTGCATTGTCTAACAATAGCAACACGTCGCCCTTTTTTCCCATGTCTTTTTGAAATTTCTTCACCATAGGAATAAATGTATTCTCATACCAAGTAAGAAAAATATCTGTGTTCATCCATGCTTTTGGTTGATTAGCATAGGTCAAGGAAATTTTTACATTTTTGAAGCAGCGCGGATTTTTTGATTTGCCTATAAGTAGCAGTGGTAGTCGATGTGTTCCTTTAGTATTCGCGCAAACCATAACTGTAACTCTATCCTTACTTACTTTATGTCCCGGTGCTGCATTCACGACGCGATGCTAATGATCTGATTGGTAGATCTTTCCAATTAAGATCTGTTTCGTCCGCACTGTATACAAAATCCAAATCGTATTCTTTTTCATCTAAAAATGACTTTAACTCATCTACGAAAGAGTCGGCTGAAGTGACGTTAGCGGACAGTTTTTCTCCTTGAACCTCTAATTCTCGAATTCCATGTCTTGATTTAAACCTTGCCAACCATCCACAGCTCGCTTTGAAAGAAGTATCACCACCAAGCATTCTATTAAAATCCAATTCTTTTTCACATAACAGAGGCCCAGATATGGGCTGGCCGCAAGCACGCTTTTGCAAAACCAAGTGAAAACTGCGTTCTCATCGTCTCATTCTTAGGTTTTTTCATGACTTTGCGTTGCGAGCTGCCATCTTCTTTCTCAAGCGCACAGGTAAATTTCATTAAGGAAGCAGAATTTTTTTAATGTCTGATATCGTAGATACTCGTAATGTCTGATATCGTAGATATCGTAGATTCGATTATCTTCATTTTGTCTCCAAGAGACAACACTACTCTTTTACGCTTAGACATTTTATATTTCCAACGCAAGACGTTAACAAAAATAAAAGACAACCTATTAGTTAAACGTTATAAGAGGAAATGAAACAATAAAGAACACAGTCATGCAAACAAAATGTGAGCGGGAGTAAACATTTGGAGGCGCGTTTCAACTTGTCGTTACGTGTCTAGTTGCGCGGTATAAAATTTTTCAAGCAGCAGCTAGAGCCGTGACGCGAGTCCGGACAATCGAATATTCGGATAATCGGGGTTCGGATAATCGGGATTCTACTGTATATATATAATACTATGAATTTTATTTTTATTAATTATATTATTTTTTATAGTTTAAAACACCAAATGCATTTTTTAATAAAGCCATGTGATATTATAAAATCATATCAACAAAGTTGAACATGCCAAGCTTTATAAATGGCTACTAGAAGGATTAAATAATTACAATTGAAGAATTTTTTAAAGTGATCAAATTATATTTCTTGGAAAAATAACAAAAACTAGCATTATACATTTTATATACACACAATAATTAGTATTAAGACATACTCAGTTCAAACTCAAAATCTCTCTATATTATGCTAATTGGAGTTATGTGTGTGTGTTACATAAAGTTACACAACATATAAGTCCAACATAAGGCCTAGAGGTGTGATAAACGGCTTTATTTAAACAACGCGTTTAAACTTAGTGCTTGAAATTTTAAGACGACTTATTAAAGAGATAAATTTCTTAAATGGTTTCACTAATCAGTATTGTTAAATACCGTCTGATGTAGCAGTTAATATTTGTCTTCGTAGTTTGAATATTCACCTCATGTATTTATTATTGCAACTCAATCAATTGTATCATCGGAAGCAACTCAACTTCTATTGTAGGTATGTGGTATAGGTTATTTTTTAATAATATAATTTAAACGGTTTATAACACATTATATAAACACGAACTAAATTGTTATCTTCCTCTACATTTATTCGATCAAATTAATTAATAAATATTTATAAAATATGAAAACTAACAATCACTAACTAAAATATTCAGTTATTATATTATTCCTCGTCTTGGAAAAACGTTCTTAACTAATATAGAAGCGTTTAAAAAAATATAAAATAAAATATGAAATAAATCAATCACGTACCAATGAGATTGACAATGTTCATAATTTCTTAAATTCTAATTAAATATTTTTCTTTGCTAGTATCTGTTGCTTACAAAAATAATAAAATATTTAAATGAGTCTTATATTAACAATTATAAAGGCAAATTTGCATCGTATTATTAAAGGCTTATAAAACCGCGCTCGTTGGTAAAAACTGTGCCAAAGTAAAAAAGAGTCTTATTTCTAGAGAGGGAACGGTTGATTTTCCTCGTATTATTAAAAACTGATCAACTCGCGATCGTTGGTAAAAGCTATGCCAAAGTAAAAAGAGTCTTATTAAAATATAGAGAATGGTTAATTTTTATCGTAGGTTGTTCTGTTTCGACCAATGGTAGTAAAAACGTTTCAACAATATCAGCTTGTTCTTTTAAGCGTTTGCATGTTGTGCTTGGTCTGAACAGCAGACTTAATTAAATGCTTCAAGCTTATTGTGCCATCTCTATTTATGGCAGTATAGATTGGTTCCTTTCCTAGCAATTTTGCAAGTCAAAAAAACGAAGGTTTTAAAATTTGATTTCTGACATTTAAGTTCAACCGACAAATATTTTGAAACGATTGTTAAAAACATGAGAGTTTACTCATTGTTTTACAAATACTTGTTGGTTTGTATTTATCGTCAATGGTGATATTTTATGTTAAGTGAACTGTTAAAGTTAAACAAGGAAATTTGGAATTGAGTACACCATGGGGAAAGACATCCGTGAGATACTGATTGGAAAAATCGACGACGGTATAATTCATGTCCTTTATTTTATTTATGCAATCTTAAAAGATATTACTTTTAAATAAATAATATTATAGACAATGCAGATGTTCGAAAAACAGCTCAGGAAATGGATGTTATTCGTCAAAAGACTATTGCATATGAATATCTTTG
Organism: Dircenna loreta; assembly: GCA_963555665.1. NCBI lineage: Eukaryota > Metazoa > Arthropoda > Insecta > Lepidoptera > Nymphalidae > Dircenna > Dircenna loreta. The sequence goes on along the minus strand of OY743093.1, from coordinate 7,820,346 downwards.
TCGACTAGAAGAGGCTAAAACATGGATGGAAGCCTGTCTCAGGGAGGAACTTCCTTCGGCGGTTGAATTTGAAGAGAGTTTGCGTAATGGAGTTTACTTAGCCAAGCTTGGTAATTTTATTGCACCAGACCTACTACCCTTAAATAAAATATATGATGTTGATCACAGGCGTTATAAGGTAAATAACGATTAGTTTTATTAATTGAAATACTATTGTACGTTTTAAAATGACGTCATCGGTATAAGATCCTAATGTAATTTAAGGTGATATATTTATTTCTAATATTTGCAGCTAATGGGATTACAATTTAAACATACTGATAACATTAATAAATTCTTACAAGTTTTGAAAAGAACTGAATTGCCTGTGGTAAGATAATTTTATTTTAATGGCTTTATACTCTAATACTATACTCGTTATGGAATAAAATACTATGCTTTTCATTTGGAATTGTATTTATTAATATTATATTCTTTTTAAAAAAATGTATAAACATCTCCCTCCTCCCTCTCTGTTAAGTTACTTAAAACTATTAAGAGAAAATACAAAAATAATTATACATAGGAAGATTATTTTTTTAATTCATGGGGAATAGATTATTTATTTTTCCTATCATTTTCAGACATTTCAGCCTGAAACTACAGATATCTATGATAACAAGAATATGCCTAAAGTTATTTATTGTTTGCATGCATTAAGCTCTCATTTGTTTAAACTTGGTAAAGCACCATTAATTCATGATGTCTTTGGTAAAGCAGTATTTACAGGTGAATATTTAATGCTATTACACACATTTATTAAATAAAAGTAACACTATGTGCATTAACTACATTCTGAGAGAGAGAGACCGGGTCTTTTTGTGTTTTTAAAATACAATACTATTAATTTAATGAATACTATAAAGCACTGATTGTGTTTTTTTTACTAATGTTTAAATAAATAATAAGGGGGGAATATGCATATATATTTAACATATTTCTAATTACAGACGAACAATTGGATTCAGTTTCAAAAGACTTGCAGAAGTGTAAACATCCGCTACCAATGTTTCAGAAGATCAGTGGTATACTATCTAACAACGACCATCACAACGCCAACAACACTGTTTCCACACACACAGCATTAATTGAACTCAACAATCTACTTGACACAGAAAAGTCCATAACTTGTGCTTTATTAAATCCAAATTTGAAAATAAAATATGTTCAGAACTTCCTCATTGATGAATATAAAGAGGTGTTGAAGGGAGCTAAGTATGAGAAGGTCCAAGTGGCTCACAACCACTCGCTGAACGACAGTTACGTACCGGACGAATATGACGAGTTGCTGACGCTGGTCGAAATTCAGGGTCATATTACAGCAACGAATTATAAATACTTGTGGAAGAATCTGTGCTCTGCGTGTCAGAAGAACGATGTCAGCAGTCTTCATAAAATATTTACAGAGGAGTGGGTGAAAGTTAAAACATACAATGCTAACAATTTAGATTTCTATTGTGACGTTGTTAAAGACATCATTGAGAGCTGTAAGGACCTAGATGTGGAGAGTATCACCAACTGGCACAAAATATTTCAAAATATAATAAATGACGGGAACATCAAGTCACTTGAGCATTCTGAACATAAGACGGCTATCGCTCGGGTCAATACGGTCTTGGAAGAAGGAACACCGGATGATCTGTATGAGGCTCTAACCGGCTCCAAGCTCGGTCTTAATTTTAAAATAGAAAAGTACGCCGCACCGCTGTTATTTGAGGAAATGAGATTGGAAAAATGTGAACTGGATAAGAACTTGAATGAGAGTGAGATTGCAGCATCCGCTTTATACTTAAATGCCATAGCAGCCGTGTCCGAGGCCGTCGAGAGAGGCAACGAGCTGGCCGCGTGGACCGCCTTAAACTGTCCACAGGTGCAGTTAGAAGGCCTGAGGCCTCACTGTCGCCGCCGCTATCTATCGGCGTTAATAAGCGCTTTGCAGGTTAAAGTCACAGAGCAGTGCGAGTGTCCGCTGCTCACTCTGGACGATATCAAAGACGCCATCGACACCGTCAATATGAAGGACGACGACAACGACGAGTGTGAGTGTCCGTACTTACTCACAACATGTTTAGACTTCATACTAAATAATCATCGAATTATCTTTTGCAGTGATTGAAGTCATCGGCCTCATTAATGGCGCTGTGTCCGTCGAGAACGTGGACGCTCTCCTAGCTCTCTTGAGGAGGCCGTGTCTTAAGTTAGCTCCAGCCTTGCACAAAGAAGAAACCCACTTATACATGAGGACTTTGAAAAAGAGATTGTTACAGAAAGAGTCTCAAAACTTATGGTTTGAGGATATCGTAGCCGCCATCGACGAGGTGAGCTCGGAGTCCGTGAAGGTTAAGGAACTGACGGATGCAATTATTCAATTAAACTTGGCGATCGTGAAAAACGATGTTAACGATTTTTGGAGTGCTCTGACGTCACCGCCCCTGGCCAGCTCCGGACTGCTGGAAAGTTCATGTAAAGAAGTATATTTTCAAATGTTCTCTAAGGCCTTAAAAAAGAAAGGCCACAACATCAGTGGGTGGGTCGTGTGTCACACGGCGGCCGGCAACACGGTCTACATCGACGTGGAGTCCTACACCTACAGCTGGACCACTCCCAGAGACTTTGTGCCCTATGCTCGTTATTTGACGAAGAAAGACATCAAGGCCATTATTGAAAAAACCAACAAACACCATCTTAATTCGTACAGACAAAAGGTGTTGGAGAAGTCTGTTAGCAGGTTACAGGCCCACTGTAAGGGCTACTTGATAAGACAATCGGTTCAAAGGCTTCTGTATTTCAGAGACAATGTCGATTGTGTAATTACGATTCAGTCGTGGTGGCGACAAATATTAATTCGTAAAAAATACGGCACTTTGATAAAGATGAAAGCTATTGAAGCTAAACTCAAACGAGAAAGGAAACAAAATCCTTGGGCGTGGTACAAAGTTCAGGTAAAAACAATAAAGATATTGCCATAGACCGCTATAAATTGGTTTGTAATCAATGTAAAATTATTTTTCTTTCTTTCAGGAACAAAAAATCATAAGAGTCCAAGCCCTGTGGCGAGGGCGGCGAGCTCGTCACGCCTTCATCTCCTTATTTCATTCTCCAAACCCACCTCTCAGAGTTGTCAAGAAATTTATTCCCATGTTGGACTTCACGACGGAAGATTACGACAGAGAAATAGAACTGCAGTCCCTGAAATCGGAAGTGGTTCAGTCGATACGGAAGAATCAGGAACTCTCCAAACAAATAGATGACATGGACTTGAAGATAGGACTGCTGGTACAGAACCGCATCGCGCTGCAGGAGGTGGCCGCGCTCGGCCTGCGCCTGCACCGCCTGCTCAAACACAGCTCCACGACCACACTGGTGCTGAGCCCCGCCGGGACCACGGCCGTCAAGGGCCTCAAGTCCTTAACAAAGGAAAGTAAAAGACTCTTGGACGGATATCAACACTTGTTCTATGAGTTACAGACGAACCCGACCTATCTATCGAAGCTCCTGTTCTGTATCCCGCAAAATAAAACGAACTCGTTTCTTCAGAACGTGGTTCTGAGTCTGTACAACTTCGGCGCCTACGCCAGAGACGAGTACTTGCTGCTGAAGCTCTTCAGGTTCACGCTGCAAGAAGAAATAAGTTGTAAAGTCGTCAAACCGTTCGATATAATTGCGTCTAATCCACTGGTGTTGAAGATGGCCGTCAGTTTGTCCAGGCAGCTGTCGGGCTTAAACAGTCTTCAAACGATAATCGGCCCTCTCGTGGACAGGATCATAAAGGACAGAGATTTAAATATAGAAACTGGACCGGTCGAGATTTACAAGGCCTGGAGAAACGAGACCGAGATGAAGACGGGACAGATTTCGTGAGTTATTCTTTATCCACACACCGTCCTCAAAAGACGATTATATATATATATTAAACTTATCGAAGCCGCTGGCACGGTAGAGCTATTGGTAGAGCGACCGGACGGTTTTCCGGAGGTCCGTGTTTGACTACTGTGTGTTTATGATTTAGTTAACAAGTATTAGCTATTTATACAAAATGTTTTTACTATGAAATATGTTTATTCTTATGAAAGGATTGTTGTTAATGAATCGCACCAAACTTTTTAGCAAATTACCATATTCCGTGACCCAAGAAGAGGCACTAGTTTACCCAGAAGTGAAAAGCCGCCTGGAGCGAGCCCTAGCGCAGCTGAAGACTGTCGTCACGATGTTCTTGGACCAAATCACTAACTCCGTAGAACTGCTACCGTTCTGTATTACATATATGGCTCGTGTCTTACATCGCTCTTTGACGACCAAATTTCCTCAAACACCGGAGAAAGATATTTTAAAGGTAATAAATACATATTTTGTAAATGATACGGAACTTCCATTTTGTATCGCAAGTTGTCCTGAAGCAGTCGGGGTGACGGAGCAGCTACATGGTGCTATGTTCCAGGTGGTGGGTAACTTGGTGTACTACCAGTTCCTCAACGCGGCCGTGGTGGCTCCGGACGCGTTTCACATCATCAACCCGCCCAGCGGCGGACTCACTACGGACCAGCGGAAAAATCTAGCTTCTGTTGCTAAAATACTTCATTTTGCTGCTGCTAAGAAAGGAGTAAGTGGGCTTGGAGTCCCTCCACAACGCAAGTCAAGTCTAATTCTTTTATGTATTTATTTTACAAAAAAGAGCTGTGCGGGTTATTTTAACTTAAAAGCTAGAGATTCCCTGAGAGGGGGTTTTTTGTAAAGAAATAGGCATTCTTACGGTCGTCTCTCAGTACATATTTAATAACATCTTGTTTGTACGTCACAATTTGGATACATATGAAAAAAATAGTGACAGACACGCTATAAATACAAGAAATAAAAATAAACTCTCAACGCGCAAATATCGTCTTCAAAAAGTTAAGAAATCCTTTATGGGCTCGAGTGTACGCGTGTGTAATAAGGTGCCACGAGATATCTTAGACCTTCCTTTTCTTACTTTTATGTAAAATTAAAAGTATACTGTTAAAAAAAGCTTATTATAGCATACAGGAGTTTTTAGTTGATCGTATTTAGATCAACTAAAAGGTTAGGTTGTGGAACTTTGCTTGTTGACTCATTTGCGGGATATTCTAATGTATACATAAGACATTGTCAAATCGTTTTTAAAAGAGCAACTGTTGAGTTTCTGTCCAGCTCTTCTCAGCAGAGCCGCATTCCGAGCTGGTGGTAGCTTACTCACGGACTGACATACTGACATACTATACTGACATTTTTTAATGTAATGTAATTGACGCTTCATAAGTGCATGTAAATGCTTACTTGAATAAAGATATTTTTGAATTAGGAATTTTTTCGCTACTCTTGAAAGATTTTTAAACATTCCTCATCTGAAACTCTCTGTATCATAAATGTTATAACTTGGGAAGAATTCTTGATGATAGAGAATTCCTTTGAGCATTCATTTGTGTTTTGGTCAATGAATTTTATAAATAAGACTTGAGGTTGTTGCAGTTCGGGGAGGAGTCCAGCCACCTCCGCTGCCTGAATCCCTTTATAGTGGAGTGCCACGAAAAGATGAAGGATCTGTTCCGGAGCTGCTGCCGCGGGCCCACCCTGGAGGAGTACTTCGCCGTCGACGAGTACACCGAGGCCACACTGTTGCACCACCCACACATATACATCACCGTGCAGGTCAGTTCAGCCATACTGCATTACTACCAGTGTGAGTCAACGGTGAAGGGGAACCTACATGTGTGAACTTGAAATAGGACATTTTAAACCATGCAATTAAAAAAAAACTGACATTAGAAATATATTGTATTTTTAGATAGATGATGTAATACTTACATACTATGTATAAAAGCAAACTTCTCAGGACTCATTAAATGATGTATGTGGAATATTGTAGGAAATCGTCGACACGCATGCCTTGCTCGTGGAGTATCAGGACATCATAGCGGACCCTCACGACCGACTCGTGGAGCTGCTGGACGAGCTCGGAGACGTTCCCTCCGTGGTGCAGCTGGCGGCCAGGGACGTACCCAGCGTGAGTACCAGCATACAGAATTTGGTAGAAGTCTATTAGAACAAATGAAGAAAGGCTTCATACCAGTATAAAATATGATATTAATGGCCCAGACAAAAAGATGATAGCGTGGCTTTGTGACTATTATATAATAAGTATATATTAAAATTGATAACACACATAAAGTGTGTTATTTTTTTACTAGAATGAAAATATGCTTAATTTTCAATTTTAATGCAATTTTTTTAGCAAATGTGCGATGCAGAGGAGAACGCCAGGTTAGAAGTCTGTTTAGCTCTCGTCAACAAATTCCAAGCTCCAGCGGATGACATGACAGATTTAAATAAACTGTTTATCAAAACTAAGGAACTGTGTGTCGCTATTATACCCTTTCTCAATGGTAAGTCTGAACAAACCAATCATATTTGTAACGGTGGAGAAGTTCAAACAAAATGTCAATAATGAGTTTGTTCCCTGCAGGCGAACATCTGCTAGAAGCGCTCTGCGTCGGAACGACGAGAGAGCAACAAGAACAATACAGTGACAAAGTGCAACGACGGATATACTCCGGCCAGGCGCGGCCCGACGACGCCATGACCTTACGAGAACATATCGTTAAATTGAGGCGAAACCTGCAAATGCTCGAAGACGAAGGCTATGTGACTCGCGAGGACGGCTATCAAGCTCTGATAACTTCTATAGCACTTGATCTTTGCAATAAAGGAAAGTACAGACAGGCTCAAAGGCGCGCGCTCTCCACGTTGACGCGAACTAAACAGAGCCTGCAAGAAAAAACCAAGTATTTTGAAGACAAATGTAAATCATATGACCAGTATATAAAGTCTTGTTTGGCGAATCTTCATACGGGAAAAAGGTATGTCTATAAAGTTATTAAGAATTTTTTAATTACATAATTGAGCTGAATTTAATTTATAAAATCTTGTTTGTAGAAGTGTTCATGCCTGCTTAAGAACATCTGGAAAAGATGTCCAAAAATTAAAATCTAAGTTAACGTTAAAATATTCCGCCGCTAAACTATTGGAAAGGGGAGTCCTTCTAGAAATTGATGGACTTTCATCATCACAGTTCAAAAACGTTCAATTTGAAATCACTCCTACCAACCATAATGGAGTATTCACAATAAAAGGCAAATTCATGGGAGTTGAAATGGAATCTATTGATGTAGACATCCAAGACCTATTACAGAAACAGTATGAGGGTTGTACTATAATGGACATATTTGGTAAAGCTAAAATAAATGTAAATTTACTCATATTTCTGTTAAACAGTAAGTTTTATGGTAAGTCTTGAGTTTATTGTTCTTCATATAACTGATCTACACTTGATTGTTGTATATTCAGTTATATCCATGAATTATGTCATTAAGATTGCTTCAGCTTTATTTTAATAAATCAAAATATCAACACTTATAATACTGATGATAACGATTGAAGTACAATAAGAATGGTATGTGTTAATTGGCTAGTCAAAACTGTTGAGAATAATAAAATAAAATGATAGCAAGTGTTGACCCAACTAGAGGGATGTGACCATTTTTTTAATTTTCAAACATGTTATCCAACAAGACTTATATTTTTAAAATACTTATTAAGTATAAATAATGAGTGCTACAAATATGTGGGTTTGTTTTACATTATGTATTGATATAGGATATCACAACAACAGACAACCAATAGATTTGTTATAATTGTATATATTTTTAACAAGCTGCATCATACTGACAATATCAATCTTCATTAGAATGTAACCTGATACTTTTAAATTTCGTTTGTGTTTTAAAAACATAAAGTTATATTATATATAACTTAAATATTAACAGAATGCTGAAATAAAGTTCATGTTAGAAAGAGTGTGATTCCTAACCAAAAATATTCATTCAATAAACAATGAAGTACCATTACCAAATGTATTACATTAATTATTATTTTTATAACATCTTATTTAAAAACTACTACTATACAATTAAGTTTATAATGTATTTAATTATAATTGCTTTAACTATAACTATTTACTTTTTATTCACTGTGTAACTGTAATTAATATTAATTATGATTATTGTCTTAAACTATAATAGACATGGTTCACGAAAGTTGTCTTAAAATAATTATATTTCCTGGTAAAATCATGCATATATGTATGTAATTATTTATGATTTATTTTAGATAAGATAAATCGTTAATATTGTAATAACAGAGGCTCACTTATTTATTAAATAAAATACATTTATGTCATCCAATAAAAATCCCTAAACAACATGTTTTTTTTAATAAATACGTCATAATAACGTCATTATTTCTAACAGACTTAACGTTTTTATTTTAATTGCACGTAAAATAAAAATTATGTAAACATATCAATACTGTATCTATATTAAATAACAAATCTAAACAAAAGATTTACGGTGATAGTAGGTAGTAATAATGCATAGACTGGACGTGGAGAATACACTTTCAAGAGAGCGAGGACACCCGTTGAACCGCCATGTAACATACATCCCGCCTTTATCTACTGTGCAAGTACAAGAAGTAAGATCACAATTTCGCATATCGAGGTGTTTCATGCGACGCTAAGAATTAAAAAAAAATTAAGAGAACTTAGTTTTGACTTAGCATGTCCGTCTGTTCACATTAAGATTTACGATATTTTTTGAACGTTGTTTTCTCCTTATGGTATATACTAATACAAGCATCTAAAACATATAATCATAATTGTTACATTTTTTTAATAATTAATTTTGTACCTTTTTTTTTCTTTTTCACTAGGGAGGCTGGAATACTACATTATTGTCCGGCTGAAGGCCTTGTATCCATAGTCAGGAATAAAAATTATTAAAAAAATATTACATTGTTAGTTCTGTCACTGTCACAAGACCAAATATTTAAAATATCTGGCCTTATTTTTTTAAACAAAATGTATTCGAATTTAGGGTACCTGATTAAAATCCCAGCGATAACATGATTAGAGATATGATTACCAAAAAAAATGAAGCTAACTACAAAGAAAATTTTATTTTTTCTAGGGGGATTAAGTTTAATTGGTTGTTATTGTGAGTTTATTATTTATTATATAGTGATTGCCCAGGTAATTTTGTTCATCACAGACTGATGATCTGGTTTTAATAATATGGTATGTTCAATGTGCCTATTAATATAGCACATTGAACTTTTGCAGTATACACGTTCTTATATAAGCTGAATTTAACATTATACAATATTGTATTTCAAAATTACAATTTTAGTGTGGGTGGCCAATTTTAACAGGGATAAATAGTGAAAATGTTTTAAAGGCGTTTATATTAGCAGATCCCCATTTACTGGGTCCCTATAAAGGTCACTGGTTAGATAAATGGAGAAGAGAATGGCAGATGCACCAAGCATTCCAAGCAATAATAAAAGTGCACAGTCCTGATGTTATTTTTATTCTAGGTAATATACCTGCTGCTTAGCCTAAGATATACTAAATTTATTTACTAAATATCAAATTACGATATATTTTTCAGGTGATCTATTTGATGAAGGTGAATGGACTAGTGATAGACAATTCAAGTTTTATGTAGAAAGATTTAACAATTTGTTCTCACGACCAAATCACATAAAGATGTATGTTGTAGCTGGCAACCATGATATAGGGTTTCATAACCGGTATGTTGAATTAAATATTATTTACTTCGATGTGTCCTTAATAATAAATAATGTAAGTTAGTGTCACTAAATAAATTACTATGTTGTTTACCCACAGTATGAGACCAGGATCAGCTGAAAGGTTTACACACTTTTTAAAAAGCCCATCAGTGCAACATGTAATATTAAAAGATAATCACTTTGTTTTAATTAACTCAATGGCTATGGAGGGTGATTCTTGTAATCTTTGTACAAAAACTAGGAAAAAAATAGACAAAGTAGCAGGTAAATCAATATTTTCTTATGTATTTCTTATGCTTGTACATTTAAATACTGCAATACAAATGAGCAAGCACTTGGTAGTTTCAATATAGACAAATGTTGATTTAAAAATTTAAAACAGTTTTAATATAAATTTAGAATATTTTGCCTCCCATTTTATGTGATAGAATATTATAAAATATATTCTTTTTATGTTTAGAGAGGTTAATGAAATGTACCCTGAGCGCTGACCAATGCTATAGGAACTCTATCAAAGTAAATTATAGTCGGCCCATAATAATGCAGGTGAGGAAGATTATCATTTGAACTAGTATTATAAACAGAATTAATGTTTTATTCTTTATTCTTTATAGCACTTTCCACTTTATCGAAAATCGGATTTAGTTTGCACAGAACCAGATGCTGCGCCTTATCCAGAAAGAAATAAATTGTTCAGGCCGAAACTTGATTCTCTCTCAGAAGAAGCTACAGAGTATTTAGTTAGACAAATTAAACCGAGAGCAGTATTCGGTGGCCACACACACCATGGCTGTTTAGTGCATCATTCATATGAACACTTAAATGAAACAGAATTTCAAGAATATTCAGTTCCTTCCTTCTCATGGAGGAATAGGCCTGATCCTAAGTATATGCTGGTATGAACATTTTAAATTGTCTAACTCACTAATATCACACAAAAAACTCATACAAAATGATACTAAAGCGGTTATATGTTACAGGTATCTATTTCTTCAAATATGTATGTAGTGCAAAAATGTGCATTACCGAGGGAAGTTACAATGGCACTGAGCGCTATTATTATGACAATTATGTTAGTAACATTTATGAGAACAAGGACTATTGGAAGAGGCTTTTTATAATAAAATAATTTCATTTTAACCACAAGGATTATATTTGATAAATGATAATAAATATTTTTGACAAGATCAAGCTTTTCTTACACTGTACAATTTAAAATGGAACAATAGCTAACATTAATAACATTCGGAGTGAGATATTGTCATGAGAACAGATCACTCAGGTATCACAAAGTCCTACTAACATAATTTTAGGATTTAGCTGTTACAATAAATACTTAAGTTACTACAAATAAAGTAATAATTAGAGGTAGATAAAACATTTAGAGATTCATTACTTACATTATTGAATACTGTTAATGGTAATGCAAACCAGAAATAACTGAATATCAATTTGAAAGACACAAATCAGCATTATAATAGGTAGGCAATATTTAAGTACCGTTTTGATAATACAAACTGTATCCTCGACAATGTGAGCACCTAAAACTTAACCTAACATCAGTCTGTAACTCTAAAATGAGTTTATTCTAAAATCTACAATATGCTAATGAGCATTCAAGAACATTAACTATACATGTGTTCGAATGTTGAAATCAGCGCTTTATATTTTTGAGTGAAGTATCGAGGGTTAAGGCACTAACAAAATTTTATTCAAATCAAAAGTTGTTGAAATATCCAAATATATATCATAATTACAATACATTTTTGTAAGACAGTATTATAACAAAACCAAGGTTCGATTCTAAATTAGGCTGTCTGATACACTGTGGAATGAGATATAGGAGACATATTCATTGTACATTTATAAATCTCAACAATTTCCACCTACAGTAGTCTTAACCCCAACTGTCATATGAACTACACTCAATATTTTAAATACAGTTCTGGTAACAAATATTTCAATTTCATTTCAATTCAAAGATGACACAGGGTCGCGTATGGTCCGTGTCGAAACTTAACTTCTATAAGAAAATGATTTGTAGTACCCTGGGTGTGTGCGTGGAGTGTGGGGTGGGTCGGTCGTGGGAGCGGGACCGCGAGCTGTGGTGGTGAGGGGCCTTGGTGTGTCTGGAGGGCTGTGATTGTTTCTGGTGGTAGCCGGTGTGAGCGTGACGCGCCGAAGAGCAGATGACGGCGTGCAGGTACCGGTCGTACCTACACAAATTCGAATCTCCCCCACTCGCAAGGTCCAAGTACCCGTGATTTGGAGATTCGTGCTTCGATCTTTTGAGCTCGTTGACGGGCTTCTCGCTGACCGTGTATGATCTGTTTCTGAGTTTTTGATATTTGTTTGTTATTTCTTCCTCGTTAGCAACAGTGTCGCTGGGCTTTCTGAAAACAGAAACATCTTTTATTATTTATATCTTCAGGTAAGATTATTTTAATTTCAAACATCAGTCGATTCACATTCTTTCATACATTTATTTTTTTTAAGATTTTGACAAGTTATAGATACGAACCTAGAAGCTTGAAAGCTCAGATGATTTTTTTCCATGTTTGCTTGTATGATCTCAAGTAGTTCTCGACGCTGTAAGCTCCCTGACCGCTTTTTAACGTATTTTCTTTCACGCGGTTCTCTTCTTTGATGTCGATGGGTTTTCTGGCGTAAAACCGGTGCCGGTCTCTGAGGAGGCCGTCGATCATCGGAGCAGGAGGACTTGGACGAAGCGTCCTCCTCATGTGAGAGTCTGTCGCGGTGGTCGTCGTCGCTGTCGGCCGGCGCGGCGCCTTCCCGCCGCCGCCTCCCCTCCCGCCGCTCCCGCGTGCGTCTCCCGCGCCCGCTCTCCGGGACGACAGTTAGTCGCACTTGTATAGTTTTAGATCCATAGTGCGGAACCGTGACCGACTTGCCGACAGAGTCGTATATTGTCGACACTATTCCTGCTATATCCTGTTGACAAAATATTTTATATTGAATAAGTGGTCCATCACGATAACTATTTCATTAGTGTTAAATTATATTTGTATGACACTTACGTCTTTTGTCATTCGTCCGTGGCCATCGAGGTCGTACAAAGTAAACGAAAACTGCAATGGTTTCTGTTTGGACGACTCCGGATGTTGTAGTTCAACGTCGCACGTTAATTCCTGTAAACAAATAAACAATTTTAAGTTAAAATAACGCTAATAATTGTATAAACATAAATATCGCAGCGGTAATATCGTCTGTATGCACGAATTTCATAGGTATGTCTGACGATTTATGTCTAGTGGCCTTAATAGGTCTATGCAGTTGACTGAGATAGCCAGCGGCGCCAAACGGCGACGCGTGTCCAACGACGAGGACAGGCGCTCTTATCTAAAGCTTTAAAAGGAAACTAGTCGCGCCTTTACGATCAGTGAGATACTAAAAGACAAAGCGAGCCGCCGAACGGAGTCTGATACGACACAAATGGATGAATCATCTCATTATTCAATAAATTGCTAAACTAAGATAGTAAGATACCGACTCATGAATGATAAATATTAAATACCAACAGTCATTACGGTAACGTTGTATATAATGAAAGATCTTGTTTAAGACTTATGAATTTGTTAAACAAATACATTTTTAATCAGTGAGAAGTTGACTTACTTCAAATCTCAGTCTTGGTTTTTCATCTGCAGCCTCTGTGGGTTTATCAGGTGATGGTACTCTCCTGGTGAAAGGCTCGTATCTTCTTGAGGGGACCGGGGGCGGCGTGGTCGGTTGCAGCAGTGTCCTCGCCTCGCTCGGTAAGAGGTCCGGTGGTGCTGAACATTGGGAAGCTGCGCGGCCGACTAGCTCCTCTGTATCTGTCCGCTCGCCTTCCGTGCCAACTGTAAACATACACGGAGCTGTAAATATAGATGCATTACGTTTTTCAATAATTCACATTCATCATAGCAGTTCTTTCATTGTCGTATGATAAACATATTTATTTTAGTTTTACACAGTTAGTTTTATTTTGACATCAAATGTTAAACTAAAAAGAACTTCTAAATTTTCTTTTAATGTTTAGAATGTACTGTTTTTTTATTTCGTATAAATTAACAGATATGTTTTTATCGTGAAGAATATAAATTATTAAAACGTTCTTAATTCTAATATTTTAAAGATCTTTTGGCTTTAACCTAAACATAATGTATATTATTATGAATGCCACTATGTATATAAAAAAAAATATAAAACAGGTATACTAAATATAATAGCAAAGAATACGCTCGGCTAAATTCAAAAGCTTTGCAAAGCGGGTTGGCAAAGGGCCGGCTGACAGGGCGGGCGTCGGCCGTCGAGTCATTTCTTGGAAGGCTCGAAATCGGCATGGGCCCTTCTTTAAAGCTCTGAGCTCACAGTCCCACATCTGCCGCTAATTTTATTTTTCTTTTGAAAAAAGTTCTAAGAATGTATCTGATAGATTTCTAACAGAAGCTTAAGGTTGCCGGTAAATTCTATGAAAAGGTATTCTATTTGTATATATTTTTAAATAAAGTCGTTTACAAAACAATAAGTTGTGATTAGTGATCGTTATTGTTTCTTAGTAATTAATAAATATTTATCGATAACTTGTACTAATAGAAGCTTACATATTTTAGGTAGTGTGTCACATATTTTATATGACGAAAAAAAAAAGTTCAAATTCAACAGCGTCCAAAATAATTTATAATTTAAAATTCAAGCACAAATTTACAATTTGTTCATTTATTAATTAAAAATGTCTATAGCTTTAGATACTAGTCATTATTTCTTGTTATAATATCTTAGTCAAAGTTTTCATGAGCCACATTGTCGAACGTCTCTTACTGATGAAAACAATTTTAGTTTACAGATTAGTTTAACCCCGCCCTAGAAAAATAATTAATTATCTAGACTACTCTCCCCGCCGACTCCGGCTGACGATGCCTGACAACGGGACAAAAGATTAATCCATATTTTAAGACCATGAAAGCTTATTACTAGATAGTCTATTTTATCATAAATAACCTTTACATTTGTGTGGTTTTATTCAATTGTAATGCTAATAAATAAGTAATTATTTGACATTATATTCTAAAGCATGCTGTGAAATTTTGTTTGTTTACCTAAAAATAAAACCTACTTACTTAAATAATTTTATATTCTTTAGAATAAAAGGAGAGAATAAAATATGAACACCGGTAGGTCTTGAACCTGCGACCCTAGGTATATAGGATGCAGGCCGGTGGCTCTGCCAATTAAGCTACCGTTCGCTACTCGTCTTGATGAATTTAGCATTCTATATATAACCGTCTTTATCGGACCCTAATTATGGTTTTACGCTCTTTAGTCATGCTTTTATACACTGTAGGAGTAAAAACATTCTCATGTGTTATTAAAATTCATAGCAGTTAGTAAATCATATTAAAAACGTTATATTTAGTTGGAATAGAACAATATGAGTCGGCGTACTAAAGGACGAGACGTCAAATTATAAAACATATCCGAAAACCTTTATGTCCGCCGACGATGCTTGTCGCTTACTATAAATTGTAGCTGGCTTTGCGTACTATTCACTCCAAAGAAGAGCTTAAAGCCCGGGGCGGGGCATTCTTTGATGTCAAATAAAAGGTATTATTGTCTCCGCTCCGTCGAGTGCTTTCAAGATTTCCCTTTGATGTTAATCAAATGAGCGACGCGGCTCAGTTTGCATTTAAAATTATTTTAACTTAGTTCCACGGATACGTAAGAAAGATATCAAACGAAAAATGTACGTATCATGTTCTAATTGAAGTGTTCGGCTTACGTACGTTTCGTAACTAAATATAATAAGATCAAAGACAGCGCCGTCTGCTTTGAACTAGTATCAAATGTGTAGTTGTCTCAAGAACGGAAGTCTTTTTCTAATCTAAATATACATCTCGATATAGGTTAACTAGTTACATGTTGACGTAAATTATATTATTTTACAAACTACAATATTTCACTACACTCATATACCTTAAAAAAATTATAAGCCGAGTATTTCTAAAAATGTATATTAGAAAAACAAAATTATGCACCTACTATTATAAATAATAAGTAACTACATATGAATAATAACTGTATATAAATAAAAAGTAAATATAAATAACTAGTTAATAATAAAAACGTTATTCTTTACGTCCAAAAATGAATAAGCTTGAAAGTTCAGCTGATTTAGAACGCGGCTATTTGACGAATTACTTAATACCGAATCTTTTTTGCGTTAAGAAAGATAAATTTACAGATTTATTATATATGTGTCCGCTTTATATATTATTTACAAAATTTATAATTCAATAATAAGTACCTAAGTAGGACTGTTTTGTCCAGATGTGCTAAGAAATAATATAATCCTAGCTACCCACATTTTTTATCTATAAGTCAAGGCACATTCACCGACTGTCGACTAACTTCACGTTACGTTACAGTGGAACCTTCATATAACTTCGTCGATATATCCAATGTTTCCTAATCCCCTAGGATTTTCCATAAAAAATCATGTAAAATATATCTTTTACATTACGATTTTTTTTACGAACAACTTCTTTATAACGAATACTTCCAAAAAGTGTAAATACTTTTAATTAACGAAGGTTGTCAACTCAAAACCTCTAATTAACGTTCTCGTATAACATAACTATATATGACCCTGACTCCTATATTATATGATTCAGTCGCGATAGGTTTTTACCTCTTTATAACAAATTTTAGACCAATCTTACTTCAATATAAAACGAATATTTACTGGTCCCCTTGAATTACTTATATTGAGGTTGAACTGTATTATGGCAATTGTTTACATACTGTTATCCGCGATAACTTTTCTAGTTATATTGTAATTACAGCTAAATTAAGTTTTATGACTTTCCCCCCAAGTAGCATATTATGTTAAAAATACAATAACCTATCACAAAAGTGTCCTAAGAATTCAACAGTTAAACACAAAACAATTTATAAAAGCGATTATATTGAGAACTCCACATCATGTAGATAGATAACACATCTAGATATATATTAATTTAATATTCCGATTATTTTATTAGTAGGTATTTTTTTTACAATATTTTGTATTGATTTCTAAAAGAGGAATAATAAACGAAGACCAGTTTAATTTGCATTAATAAAGAAATAAATAAGTATATTTATTGAATAAACATATACCTTTAAAATAGGTTAATAGTAAACCTTATTCTGTTATTTTAGTATTATTATAACTTTCCGATTCAACGCAAGAACATAAACAAGTGACTATCGACCAAACGAGAACAGTACATTTAAACAGTCCACAGCATGAATGAATGTTATTTCATTCAATTATATTATAGGCAGCATATTAAAACGCTTGTTCCTCCGTATTCCATCGCGTTTTGTAGTATTATAGAATTTTGTATATTTCATGACCCAACTAATTAGTTCTAACAGCTTTATCCTAGATTATAGTAACTTGAGAATGCCTCAATTATGCTTTGGCCAATGGTTCTTGTTTACGGTGCTGTTATGCAAATTTCCCAAGTTCCTTAACGACGTGCTTTGGCATTTATTGGAAGCATAGATAGATGACTTACTGCTGAATTTCTTATATCCATTTCTAAACTTGTTGCGCCACCACTTGACGAAGTGGTGCGCCATGGGGGCGTCCGCGGCGGGTGCCGAAGCTCTCAGCGTTTCGTAGCACGTCATGCGCTGCGCTCACGCACGCATCACGTACACTTCAAAAGCGCCGCTGGTTTTTAAATACACTAAGATGTCAAATCACTACCACTATAATCATTCACGACACAAAATAAATCAGTTGTCTTTGGCAATAGCGTACGGTCCCGGTGACCCAGTTGTCCGCGTGAATATCGGGTTTAGCTGGTGAACGTACGACCGTCCCCTACGAGTAACATTAAGTGACTGACTGATGGATGGAAGAAGGGAAGGGGCGAGCGCGGGTAACGAGGAGAACGCGTCGCGGTACCGCTGTAGGGCTGTCACTTGTGTTACAGCGCTTTTTTTATATTATCAATTCTTGTTTTTGAAATGTTTTGTGTTAGGGGTATTTTAATTAAAATTTCTCTCAATTCTATTTTGGTGTAGAAAAAAATTCAGAAATATTTAATAGTAATAATAATATACAGATTGTATTATACACTAACTTGCTTAAGAATCTTTTGTGAGATTTCTTATTTCATAAACGAATTATTTTCTGTCTTTTTAGTTCTAATGGTAAAATAATGAAGGAAACTATTAACATAAACCTTAAATACAAATGTAAAAGACGAAGAGAATTGATTAAAAAATATAATATACATTTTAAACATAAATTTGATTTGATGCTCTCACAGCCCTAACTTATAAAAACACTAAATTCACTATATTTTTGTACCTGCATTATATTTTATTTTTGTAATAAATTAAAGAGGCAAGTTTAATAATAGAGGATGTTTATTTTTAAGTTTTAATTACATAAGGTTACCGAATCAACGATCAAAGCCGCTCCATAGGTATTTTATTTGCCTTGTTTTTTAAATGATAATTTACAAAACGTTATTTGACCGCCTTATTTGTCAAATTGTGAAAGACCTTGTATTTAAACAGCTTAGCTTATTTGTAACTTAGATAACTATTTGGAAATAAACAAATAATTGTAGACATTTACTTTGACATAGTTTTAAATAGTTTAATCATTATAAATATATAGCCAAAAGTCAAAACGATATATGTGACATTTAAATAAATACTTTTCAATTAGATTTAAAAATTTTCTAATAATTTTACTCTACCAATTTAATTAATACAGACAATCAATACTTTGCAGGGTTGGCTTTTATACATTAACGGTAAAACAGTGATACATCTGTATGTACTAACGTATTGTAGGACCCTCCGACATGTATTGACTTCTAGAGTGGATGCTGCAATACGATCCCTTGTTTCTCCCGGAGGGTTGTGTCCAGCCGCAGCCGCAACCTCAAAAAAAAACATTCTTTTTTTACAGTGCAGCTAGAAACTTCTTGCTTATTGTAAAAAAAAATATAGTTTCTACTTGAATTTGACAAATCTGAGAAGTTGTAGGCCAAAGAAAGCAGTAAATGTTTACTGTTTAGGGCAATGATAGGACGCACGCACATACTGGGTCCGCTACGTCGGCAGCCTCCGGCGGGTCGACGACCCAGGGCCGGCGATTAGAAAAAAGATAATTGTACCTACCTATCTACTCGCTTAGATGAACTTAATGTGCCCTTTAGAATTTACTTAATAGGAGGAACAAACTGCTGAAAAAAACTATTACAGCATGTAAGTATTTACGAAGTACTTCTGTTATTATATATATGTACTTATATAATTACAATTGTGGTTACTTTTTATTTAATTATATTTTTTGCTATACTTTTTATTATAATGTCTAGTAATCAAATTAAACACTAATTAACAATTACAAATCATTAAAATAACTTTAAACTATTTGGTAAGTGAAATTCTTCGTTCGGTCTTTATAAAAACAGTTTTCAATTTTGATAATTGAACAACAAACTACCGAAGCTCCAGGTAGCTACTGCCTGTATTTGCGCTCGTGTGAGAAAACACATTTACTAAATAAACTGAATAAATCTAAGCCCGGCTAATCATCTCAGCAAACATTCCGGCGGAGTACAATTGTAAGTATTAGAGATAAAGTTGCGGAGACACTGGTATGTACAGACAATGTTATAAGTATAGTTTAATTATTATATACCTCATAAACTCGATGGATCATATCAACTTATGTCATGTTTGTATGTTTGTCCGCAAGTGTACGCGTATGGTGTGACGTTCATTCTGACATATGAGACAGCTTTTATTATAATAGCGTAAAAAGTGTATTCAATGTCGTCATCAATAAATATTAGAGATATCGTGGACGCGTATGTAGACTTAACAGGATAGAGTTTTAAATTATAAAAGTTAAATATATTATGCAAGAAATAAAATAATAAAAAAAACGTGTTATTTTGGAGAATAAGTGGTATTATTCGCTGCATCTCACAGTACTTGGAGTTTAAGTTTAAACAAATTTACAGTACATTCATATTGTATTTGTGATGGGTTGTCTTTAAAAGTTTAAATGTCGGCGCCGGCACCGCTACGCTTGGCTTGGAATTAGATTTTTACGACCTCTTCGTGTTGGGTTTATTGTCGACGATTTATCTGCGACCGAGATGAGGTCGTATTCCAAAAATGACTTACAAACAGTGTTTTATGTTCTTAATAAAATATCTTCTTTTCAAAACGTTATCAAATGTCTGTTCATAAAAGACACTGACCTTTAATAATCATTCATTTTATCTCAATTTTATGAAAAGTGGACGTTTTTGTGGCTCTCCCGGTAGCGTAGAAGATATTAAAATTACTAGGGTGCCTACTGAGGGCGACGGCTACCTAAGTAGTCATAATGGGATAGCTGCGCATTCAAACGCGACTTCCATATGGAACCAACACGAGATATACTTCTTTGATTTGCAGGATTTTTATAAGTCGGGAGGCTGACTCTACCCCCGTGCAAAACTGGCTGCTGGCTGATCCGTAGTATGAAGTTCCTGCCCTGTAACTTACACCACCTAAGAAAAAAAACTTCTACTGACGGAAGCCAGGTTAAGGACACCCGGGCCCGAGCCGCTGGTCTCTTTGCTTCGTGAATTACGCAAAACAGTTTAACGGATTTAGATAAAGTTTGGTGTGATATTAGCTTTTTGATCAATATATTTGAGTTTATGCTGAAGACAAACTTGTATACCGATGGTATTTCGAGTAACGTCACAAGAAACGCTAGTATTATAAAGTGAATTAGGATAAAACTATGATATTACCACCAATACGTTATTTCATAAAAACAAATACAAAAATCCTATCGGTATTTTTATTGCCATAATAAAGATATTTTGGTGCCTAAGACAGATGGCGCTGCACGTTGCATTGTTATGACAGTGAAATGATTCAAGAATAGTGTATTACAATTAGTGTACCATAATAGAAATTCATATTTAAAACGGGAGGCAGTTCTCATGAAGTCCCGGTAACAAGTACGACAAGTACCTAGTACTTACACAATATTATTATATTAACAAGTCTAGTTTTTTAATCGACGTTTTTGGACTTAAATAAAACCTAAATTTATTCAATTCCAAAAGTCAACGTGAGGTTTTTTTATAATACATACATTATATATAAGTACTTGCTATAAAAGCTTTCAAGGCTATTTAAATTAAAATATTTCTCGATTATATTTATTTTTTCCGTGTCAGCTTTGAACATTACCCAATATTTAGTACATAAATATTACTTAAATCTTGGCAAATGATAAATGGTCTCACCAATTTAAATGTAAACACAGCACGGCAGTCAAGATACGCGTGATGCTCACTAACATTCGACCTGGGTGGCATGTTTGAGGTCCACGGAACATCGTGGGCCCGTCAGGCGGCTTATTATTTACGTAATCGATAAACTACTCTACACAATTTTCTATAAAACGCAACAACGTGAGCCATTGTAATTGGAGCTGCCATTTACATAGCCCCGTCATCATTCTGTGTGGATTGTGGACCTTCCTCGAAGGACTGGCCACGTTTGTTCAATTTATATCGGTATTTACTTATTTTGTAAGAATTACACATTATAAAGTATTTGTTATTTTTAATATATTCTTTTGATATATATTATTTTCTTATTTTTAATGAGTTGAGTAATTCAATGTTTTATTTATCGTTGTCATAAAAAAAATGTTAAATATTTAGCTGTCGATAAATTACTGCAATGAAAGGTCAAGGCGGAAGTGTAATGACCATTTAATTTGTTCGTAGCATAAATAAACGACATTGAATTGGTAAAAAAAACAACAAAGCCGTGTGGTTTGGAGGTAACTGTTTTTAATTGTGAATTAAAGAATTTTGATGTAAATATGTGGGCGAGTGGGCAGCTCTGCAGTCCCACGCATATCGCGAAGTGGGGCGACCGCAGCTGGCGGCGCGCCAATACGTAGCAGAAATAAAACGCAGCTATCAACATTCCACCTCATTTTATACAATTATCTGTTTGTTTTGAATAGTTACATTAAATGATGCCACGTCTTCTTGGTCATTGTCTCTCAATAAATTCGAAATTAAAATCATTTTCTTTACAGTTCAAAATAATGTACAATAATAGTTTATTTCGCATTTAGTAATAACTGCAGCATACTTTGTTCTACGATTCTTAAACATTTATAAAGATTCTTTTTTAAACATTAATCTTATTTATTACAATAACATAGTAATTATAATTTTGGTGTCGAGTATTTCTTATTTAATAGTATTTAAGGGTGTGTATGTGTGTGTGTCATTCATAAAAATAAATATTCTATAGATTTATGTTTATTTTTCAAATACACAGATTTAAAGGAACCTTACTTTACCTTATCTGAATATACGAACTATATACGTTGTATTAATTTCAAGAAAACCGGAATAAAATGTCTTAGATTTTATTTTTTTTAATCTGGTCTAATAGATTCCAGTCGAAGAAACACTACTATTACAAGGACTAAACACTACAACCACCCAAAAAAACCCAAAACCACCCAAACCCACCTAGATTCTTATATCCAAAGAAATTCATAATAAAATCCATTAAATACACATTTTTGGCTGAAATATGTAACTAAATCTCAGCTAATACTTTGAATAAAGCAACTTGAAACGTTAATGTTAAAGGAAATGGAAGTGGCGCGCTTACCGACTGCGGAGACGTAGGCTCAGCTAGTCAATTATCATTTAATGTATGGTGTGGAGGGTATCGTCGGCACTTCAAAGGAGTACTAACATACGTTTACCGTCCCTGGCCCCTCACCTGGCGGCGTGAACGCTTCTTTTTACATCCAAACCAGTTCCCTCCCATGTCGGCCGCTCTCAAAAAGTGATTCCGTTGTAATAGCCGCGAGGTGTTATTATTACTATTATATAACGAAATACAGATTTAATTACAGTTCCGTGATGAGATTTACGCTTCTTTTTTCAAAGACAAACAAATCAAAAACAAGGTAACATTAAACCACCTCAACTGCACTAGGGTGTTTAACGATAAAACTGATGGCCGCATTTCATTAAACGATCTAAGCCACACGATCTGTCCTTGAAGAATAGCTAACAGGCGTCTCCACCAATCAGAGAGAAGCACTAACTTACTAACAGCCATTTCACTATGCGATCTGATTTACGCCAGTTGAGATAGATTGGCTCAGATCGTATAATAAAATAGGACCATCACTCGTATTTCCATAGGGATGTGAAGAGTCGGCGTATCAAAGGGATTTAAATAGTATCAATGCTCGGCTACCGCGTCGTTTGTCGGCAAAAAGTTTAAATATGTACTGACATCTATGTCCAGCGAACAACTCAACGTCAAACGAGCCGCCATTCGCCATGGCCAATCCCAACCAGCTCCAAGCTATAGGTTATTGATGTGAAGTCACGTGTGCAACTTTTATTATAACTTGAATAACGACCGTTTTGTAGAAAAGCCTTTACTGCGGACTGCGATGTACAGACAAACATAAGCACTTCATCTTTTTTTGTTTTCTATTAAGTTTGAAGCAAGAACTAGAACTTATTTGTAATAGTGCATTTGATTTGCCTCTTGTGCAATATTCATAGAAAGTAACAGACTCGCCCTTAAATCATAAATATTCATTACATTTTATTTATGTAATTCCAGTAAATGTCTCCATAAAATTTATGATAATCTTATTAAGAGATAGTTTTGCTCGCACAAAAGCGGTAGAGTAAAGGGTTTTATAGCACCGGCCATAAAACAAAAAACCTATATATGTATAGATAAAGAACTGTTAAATTGTATCCAAAAATAGGGGCGTCGGCCCTCTGCCTGCGTCGGCGTTGATACTTATCTCGGTGTCTTTGATGTCGCCGCAATATACCGAGACCGCCTACGACACATTGTGTCTTTTTAAAATACCAACAAAAAGATATTGTTTAATTGTATAACAGAGCCTTCATTTAATTTGTTTTGCACGTATTTGTCAAATAATATCAAGCAAAGAATATAATTTAGTTCTAAAAACGTCATCAAAAAACTTTTAATTCCTAAAATTGCTATTAAAATATTGAAGTTTTTTTTTATATTCCGCCAAGTGCAGTAAAGCATGGCGGTGCAGGGAGATAGCATCACAAAGCGAACGCGCCATCAAATTAATTACCTACCTTATACTCGTATTTATTCCTTTGTCGGCACCGCTTTAAGGAATTGTTTAAAAGAGTTCCGACGTCCTTCTTGAAAAATGCAATAATATTACATTTAAATAATAATAAATTATTAAAACAGCACCGTGAAATTATAGATACATTGACATTGTAATTATGTACAATATAACCTTTGAAGTTCTCTATATCGGGGCATCAGCTGTTCCGCTTGTATGTTTGTGTGTAGATTATGTAGCTGAGGAACGCTTTATTATTCTGTTTATTTGACCATAAAAATACATAACAGGTAATGTTAAAGTACCAACTGCCTACTTATTCGTAAAGAAATTACAACTTTTTATGCTTTGAATTATTTCCAGAATAAAAGTAGTCTAGATAATTCCTGGCAAATTCCTCTACCTGCTGGTGGTGTCGGAATCCATTCGTCGTTTTAATTATAATACTAAACAAAAATGACTTAAACGGAGTTGGGTTTTGGTTGCCTGCAAATAATAACCACTTAAAAGATTAAGAGCTTATTTTGTAGTAACTTTTTTAACAATGTTTACAAAACTGAAATACAAATGATATTCAGTGCCTACTGTATTAAAGTTTTTTAAGCTGTAAACTTTCTGCGTTTTTTATGACCCATTTTTCATTAAAATAAAGAAGTAATACGCCCAGTATATCATTAATCATTGGTATTCAGATCTGTCCCACAGTGATGATTTTATAATACATATTTCTGAATAATAGATTATATTTGTTATATTTTAAGAATTCTTATCATACAAGTAAATTTTATGAAATAATGTCAGCCACGTCAAGTAAAAAATAGCGTCCAAAATTGACTATTTGGAGGCATGCCCTGCGGAGGCGGCGTCTTTAAAAGCCCGCCGTGATCAAAGAGGCCGCCATAATAGCCGTGGCTTTGATCTCACCGCACAAAGTGCAAATTATGTTATAAAGACAGCGAGTGGCCGGACCACCATTGCTTTGCTAATTAATTCAATCTGATGTGCTAACATTCAGACCTTCTAATTACATTAACTGCTTATATATAACTATTTTTACAAGTAACAGCCACCTTGAAACAAACGAAAGAAAGATTTTTGTTTTAAAACATAATTAATCCTTTTAAAGATCTTGTATATTTAAAGGAAAAAACTATAAAAATCATAAAGAGTAAGTAATAACTAAAACTTAATTGAGAACCCAATTACTAGTAAAAGTCTTTCTGCTGTCCTTGAAATTAAAATGGTGGCAACTTACAATTTTTAAGTAATCAGACCTCAAATGTTCTTTCACGTTCGTTATGTTTTAAGCTTCTGTTTAACATAAGCCGCTTAGCGATTACTACAAACTGAATTATGCGGAAGGAATACATATCGAAGGACGGAGCTACGATATTTGGTCCTCAAAAAGATAATACGTTGCTTGAAAACAATAACCGGTTCAAAAGGAAGGCTTGCTTTGGAGGTTATTTTTACGCGCGCAAAGCAAACGAATCAGACCGTAGCTCCCACTTACCGTAGATATTGTGAGGGAAGAGCGCGGGACGAGGGGCGATCGAGAATCGACAGTCGCGTGCGTCGACCCTCGCGGCTTCTCTCTTTGATGTCGCCGCATCGGCCACTATGCCGCAAAGGTCCGATCCCGCTCAGCCACACACCTGCCTCTTTTTATTGTGCCGAAAACTTTATTCATAATAAAATACAGCTTTTCTAGCAAATGCTTCAACATAACCATTCCAAAGTTATAATATCTATGTTTTTTTTTACCAAAATCGTTAATATTGTATTAACATTCATGATGATTTTATACAATAAAATAACATTGTTACATTATTTTAAAAATGATATCAATAAACAACACTTGCCATAAGCATAAATTAATGCCCGTTGATTTAAAAAATAAACAAAACAAAAGACGAGCGAGACATTTGATTCAAGAGTTACTCGGAAGCGCTATTTCCGACATTCTAAGAACTTGCAGTTTATGTTCGAGGCGACAGACAAAACATCGATAAGGGATGGCTCATTTCACAAATTCTCGTGCAGTGAAATAAAATTAATAATATTTTTTAAAAACTATTCATTATTCACTCATTTATTCACCGATTGTAATAATACTATATCATTTGACATATGTTTTTGTGACTTCTTTTAGCCAGTTCGTAATAATGATTCTAAATAACATCTTTGATATTAAAGCATTTAGCGATACTTAAACCTAGTCTACATTAATGTTTACAGAAAATGAATTTTGAAAGTTTCATAGTACTCGTAGGAATATTTTTAATGGTCGGAATCCAAGTAGTTTTTGAATAGCTCTGGTATCGTTAACGACCTAGTGGAAGCGGACTCGACCGCCTTCCATATTCAAATTACAGGTTTGAATTTGTAGTGCACCGCAGCACCGCGTGACGTTAGTCTGACGATGAGGCCACTTTCTAGGAAGTTTCTAGATTCCCTTACGTTGCACTTATTTTGAATGGCTATAAAGTTGCACTTCTTCTATATTCTCAGAATTCCGTAGAGCATTATCATAATCTGTGTGCACTAATTGAACATAGACATTTGTCTATGCCCTGAGACGTTTAATTTAAGTTATATTTATTAAACTATAATTATAAATCATACTAATTAATAATAAAAATATTTCATATATTACTAAGAAATTAAAATAAATATTTATATAGATTATATCACATGAGTATTAAAAGTGCCTTAATGAATTAAATGGTTTGCGAATACACAACATTCCCCAATACTGCTTCTAATCCAAACAGAGAATCAATCAGTCTATCTGTTGTTGTCGTTACGGCTGTATAGGTATGTATAGGTTTTCTGTTAATTTCCGAACAAATTGGGGGAGTTGGGAGAGGGAGCGCCGGACTGCGTTTACAACGAAAATCGAAATTGAATTACTCGCTAGAACGGTTTCATTCTGCCTATATACATATACAAAAACGAAACATTACTAACAGACAATATGAAAGCCATTAGCTTAAAGCTCCATAATGGACTACAGATATGAGTCTTTATGAATTACGCCATTAATTTAAGTTAAAAGCATAAAACTAGAAGTTAGTAATTATATTATACGTTTTAAAATAGAAGACACACAAATGAATCGTGAATAACTAGATTGTTCTAGGTTAGTGTTTGTAATGTTTCTAGATGTTAATGTCAATTCATTTTTTTTATATATATAACGAAAAAAGTTATGATTATAACGTTTTGGTTTAATCTTTCCGAGTGTCGCTTTTGTTTATTCTGGCAGAGCTACCCCCGGTGTTACACAGTCGCCGGATCTCTATATTTATTTAGTTTTATTTCTCATGACAAGAGCGCCGCTTCGCTGTCGTTGCTTATCAACTCGTGTAAATAAGTTCAGAATCATTGCCTTAATGTAAATAAAGGAAGAAATATTATCTGTCAAGTGTAAACTTTGAAAGAATTATCATCGTTAAACGTAAATAGAGGAGAGAATTATGGTCCGAGTGTCCGTATTGTATATTTAGGTATCTTTTGTTTATACTTTACAGCAGGTAAACTCGTTTTATAGTGTTTTTTGGAGTAAAGAGTAATAGATGTATCCAATAGGTGATATAAAATTGTATATATTTTTTTTAATATATAATAATTTACCACTATAATAAATAATAACCTAATTGTACAATAATAGTTACATTGCGAAGATTAGTTATATGTATTTTTTTTCCTTTTGTTTTTTTTAAAGATCTTTTAAGCATGTTACAATTTACATGTCACAATGATAAGACTAGCCCTAATGATTTAGGCCATTCGATGATAGAAAAATCGCTGCAGTAAATCTTGGTATTTATATGTAGATAGACATCTTTTAAAAGTTGTAAAAAATAACACTTATCACTATGCGCTTTATTTATATTTTAATTGTCTTAAATTTAATAAATGATTTGACTTTAAAGAGTGACAGGAACAAATAGAGAAATTACATCCGGAACCGGTGCAGTTTACTTAGGCGAATGCTTACACCTCGGGCGACGGAGTGGCGCCTTGGGGTGGAATATATACCCTTAGCGGATAATTGTATTTACCGAACTTTTCCATTAGGTCATATGAGAGCCAAGAGGACTATAATTCACAAGACGGCTCTCGCTAATATCAATTTTATGACTAATATAATAACATTAGTGATATACAAAATTATAACAAATATAGTGATGTACCTACGCAGCCCTAATAGACATACGATTTGTTTTTAAAAGTTTTCAAAAGCAAAACATTTAAATTAAATTCTGCCAAGATATCCTTCAACGAATGCATTAAAATACGGGAGTTAAAAAAGAGGGATAAAAACGAGTCTTGAACAAAAGAGGCGGATTGAACTACGGAAGTAAACCTGGGCCCAATTCAACTCGAAATTGGAGCGGCATTCACAGCCTGGCTCAATTTCCGATTCAATCGATCACATTCAACGAAAAAAGATTACGTTTTTTCTACTAGCTAGTGTTGTGACAAGAGGAGCCTGAGAACAAACGAGTTGCATTGTTCCGTCGAAAATCTCATCCTGTTCTTACGTTTTATTAGCGCCGCCGCCACCCGGCACAATTGCGTCCGGCCTCGTGAGCTATAATCAATTCTGTCTAAATATTGACCTTTTTTTAATTTCCTTTTCATTCTCGTAAGCGGAAGACGCGGATTTATATCGTGTGTAATCAATACGTAACGAGCACCCTTTTTTACCTTGAAGTGAAGCCATATAAAATGTATGTACCTACGAGATATGATCGTAGGATAGAATTGAATAGTGGTTTTCTATAAACTAGGTATATTAGGTCATTTACTTTGGACATTTAAAATCTTTGTGTTTGTTATTTTAATACATTAACGGATTCGTTATCAACTGTATCCGTTAAGAAATAAAAGCTGATAAGGTTCAACAAAAAATACATTATTTTTGTATGATTTTCAGGAGATGTAAGTAATAAAAAAAGTTTGTTTATGTGTTGGATATTAAAAATGACAATTGAAATCCTCACATGCCGGAGCTATTTATTAGGTAAGTTCGTAAAAACTTTAAAGGAACTTGCTGATCTGACAGTATTTAAGACTAAGGTGCAGTTAAACATTAATTTTTGAAAATGGCGGCGTGTTAACAGATGACTTTGTTACTTCAAGTACAGGTACGACCGACGGAGACTCATTATTGTGTACAAAAATTACTTTGTTCTCACAATAATCTGTACGCACCTATTTGTTCTGGAATTCCAAAAACCTTCTGCTCGGATGATAAAAGGGGTCGTATTGTCAAATGAAACGAGTCGGACAATAATGAAATTTCTGGGAACAACCCTTGTGCTTGTGGGGTTTGTCGCGACATGCGCGGGGGTGTTGTGGAGGGGGGGGGGGGAGGGGTGAGACCGGTCCATCCATCACTCGGCAGGGGTGCAATTAGATGAAGTATAGTGTATATGTGCTGACACGCCGCGCCGCCAACGCGCATACGTCCATCTCCGGATGAGTTTACGCTTTTTATGTTAATACCAAGATTACGAATACCTTATACATTTTGTTGTTTTATTAAAGCCTGACTTTTGATAATATTCAAGGTAAATAGCCCTTTAGATACCTCTTGTTATGCGATCCCAAAGTAACCTATCATTAAAAGCGTTAATTGAAATCGACAATAGACTTCGTAATAACTTTGTATGGCAGTAATGGCAGCAAGGGGAGCGCGGTAAGTCGGCAGTGCGGTAGCAGCCGTCGATTATCCGTCGTCGATAACACACAAAAACAACTTTTTGATTTATGAAAGCCATCGAGGCGGCTACCGGGCGCCGAGTACCGATGCATTTAGTGACGTCATCGCCGAATCATTTTAAAAGCATGTAATGTACATTATTATTGGACACTTCTGTTAAATATAATGAATATTAATTGTCTTTTTTTATTTCGCCCGATAATATTATCTACTTAAAAATAAAAAGTCGTTTTGTTTATTGGTAGGTGGTGCAAATACCGAATTATTAGAAAACTGATAATATAGTTATATATGTATTTTGATAAACTAATTGAATGATTGTAAATGTATCTATAGTGTATATAAATATTATATATTATTATGAATACATATTTAAATGAATGTTTCGAAATGTGAATATCAGTATTTTGATCAGGGAACTTCAGTTCAGAGCCAGATTTTGTAATATACGATTATGCAGATGAGGCAGGCGTTGGACGGCGGCGCTGCTCAAAGGCGCCGACCCTCCATTTACTAAACAAGATATATTTGCTATCGATATTACCTTCTATATATTAAAAATAATTGCTGATAGTATGCTTCTTTCTAATCGTGTGAAAGGTAATCAATAAGAATGATGTAGGTATAATGGTAGAAAACAAAATAATAACATAAAGAAATCCATTTAAAAAGGGAAAGTTATTAAATGAAGCTTTTCGTGCTATTTAATCATAATAAGTTTTGTTAAAGCAGAAGTTCTTACCTATAATACTAAAATTAAAGTTTAGAGTAAAAACTTTAAAGTAATTCCCAAGAAAGAAAGACCCAAAAAAGAAAATAAAAAGAATACCTATGAACTTTGTTTAATGTGTTTGTCACAAACCAATAAATGATTGAACTTCAATAATAAAAAAAGTTTGTTATTTGTATTGTTTCCTTAATATTTACTAGTAGATGTGCGATCGCTTAACCACTCGTATTGGCTCGTATTGGAATCTTTGGCGCCGATATTTCGAGCTAAGTCCGCTTCTGCGGTCAAATTAGGGTAAGGTCAAATCGGCCTTAATGAAGCTTGGTGTGCAGAACAAATCGAGACAGTATTCCACTCCGGCCCATCGCCTGCACCTTTATAAGGTGTAGGTTGAGCCGCATGTGGAGTACTGTTCTTATCTGTTTGCAGAGGCAACCCGGTACCAGCTTCTCCCTTTTGACCAGTTGCAACGGAGAGCGACTCGTATTATAAATTGCCAAGACATTTCCAATCGGCTTGATCCCCTGGCGTTGCGTAAAGATGTAGCTTCTGTGTTCTCTATCGCTTATACAATAGGGAGTGTTCTGGAGAGTTATTCGGACTTATACTACCCACAGACTTTGGCCATCGTCCATCGCGACGAAACATCCACTTCACTATCTCAACAGCTGGCGTTCCAAGACTGTGCGCTTCTCTAGAAGCTTTTTGCCTCGCACGACGAATCTGTTTAATATTTTTTTTCCTAAGGTATTTCCGGATCCATACGACATTCAAACCTTCATGAAAAGAGCGTATTTCCTTCTAAAAGGCTGGCAACGCACTTGTAGCTCCAGAGTTGCAAACGTCCATTGGGCAACGGCAGCCGCTTAGGTGAAAACATATTTCAAATAAATAAATTGAATTGGCAATCGCACTAGACAATCTTATTTAATGTAATATATATTACTTGTTATTTACATTGTGTTTTCATGGGATGACAGAGTCAATTTCTTTATTTAAAACATAAAGATTTTAATAATAATATTGATATGGTTACTGTAGGATGTTGTTATGATGTTGGGCTAAATACGTTACAAATCAGGATAGAAGGTCCCTTAAGTAGGGATTGAATAAATTAATAACCGATTTGGTGTATATATGGATCTCACAACTTCTTACGGTAGAAGAAATAAGTTGCGCGACTTTTTTTTACAAGTTTTGTTTATTATGGGTAGTCGAATTTAGATAAACCTCTTTTAATAGCAACAAAAAAAATGTAAGCAAGATATTTGATAGTTTTTTTCCGTGCCGGAATTGGTATACTGTGCTAACTCTATGATGGTAAGTACTAAACTCTTCCTCATAGATTTATTGCCTTATCGTGTTCATCTTTATAATTTTACTTGAGTTATTAAAATACACTAAATTCCTGGACCAAATTAAAAGCAAATCTTATGTTTTTTTTTTCAAATTCAAAAATTTCTTCATTCAAGTAAGCATTGACACGCACTTTTGAATCGTCAATTGCATTACATTAAAAAATTTCAGTATGTCAGTCCGTGAGTAAGCTAGCATCAGCTAGGAATGCGGCTCTGCTGAGAAGAGCTGGCCAGAAACTCAACAGTTGCTCTTTTAAAAACAATTTAACAATGTCTTATGTATACATTAGAATATCCTGCAAATTAGTCAACAAGCAAAGCTTTGCTTGTAAAAGTTGGAGCTCCACAGCCTAACTTTTTAGTTAGTTAGATTTATTTTTGCTTTATATAAAAAATATTTAACTATATTTGTAATAATTAAAATGTAGGCATTACGTTTCCTAAATTGTCTACTTTATAATTTGCCTCGAATCCCGATTTTCAATTCTCATTTGTCAGTTAAAGGCTGTCACCTGTCACCTGTCACTAACTACTAAGGTGTCATTCTGTCCATTTGTCAAAAACGTGTGCGTTGTGTTGAAGGTTATATCTTAGGTTTTTTTAATTTAATATTTACTATGGGAAAGGTGAGAAAACGTAAGCCAAGACTAAATGCAGTTGTGAATAATTCTGAAAAAGAAGAAGAATTACCCGTGGATTCCAAAGAAAATGCAATTCAAACAATTATTGATCAACTACAGGTGGTTCATTGATTAATAATTTTGTATTTTTACAACCTACGTCAATATATATTTAAATTGGAATAACAAAATGTTCCTTAGAATTTAGAAATATATTTTACGATTTTGTTTTATTTCTAGATTTCAAATGTTGAAGAAAAATATTGTGGATTACAAACGTTCGCCATGCTAATTGAATGCCCACAAAGCCTAGAGCAGATGATAGACCGAGGATTAATAAAAATAGTAGCACCCCTAATTTTAGATTCAGCTTCTTCTGTTAGGAATGCTGCAGCTGGCTCTCTTAGAAATTTGTCAGCCATCAGGTTTGATTTATGTGATGTATTAATGGAACATGATGTTATGACACCCCTGATTTGCTATTTTCACCAGGTAAGTACTTTTAATTACAAATCTCTTCTATATAACTATGTATACAAGGGAATCTATAATATATATTTATTCTTTACTTTGCAGTATGCTGAAAATTGGACTCCTGATTCTTCATCTAATTCTAAAGATGAAGATGTTGATACTTTTGTTCAATGCACTTACCTTCTCTTAAATTTATGTGAAAGTTCAGGTAATACAAACATAACAGCTCTTAATTAAAAATACTTTCTATTTATTAATATTTTTTAATCTTTTAGAGTTGGCCATGAAATACGTAGGAGAATCAAGAGTATTAGATATATTCTCTAAGTGTCTAGATCTGTCTACATTTGGAGTAGACATAGTAACTGCAATTGTCCAATGTTTGTTTGTGGTGGTCGAGGACAACCCTACAGCAATTGCTAAACTAAAGAACTCATGTGAACGACAGTTAGGAGAACTCTTGTCTCTCGAAGGCAATGACCCATCCACATTGTTAATAAAGAGTGTATCTGGAGGGTTGACAATAAGCTTGTGTGGAGGAAATATTGCTACACTGCCTATAGTTGTAATGAACCAAATCATAGGAATACTAGCTCAGACATTGTCAATAGATCGCCGTCGGGCTTGCAACCAGCTCTCAAGTAATGTGCCGTTAGGCGATGAAGCAGGAAAAGTGAAAGTTCCAAAAGGAAAGGAAGCTATGGTGCTAGACGGTGAAATCAAATCAGTCATTCAAGTGTTAGACGCACAGCAGAGTGCTATTGAAATACTTGCTAACATTTGTTCCACTGAAGGTATTTGTATTAAATTAATGATACTAAATGAAATACATTTTGTATGAAATAAGATGGAAAAATAAATCGATATGAGCAGGATTCCAATCCTGACGCTCCACCAATTGAGCTACCATGTCCCTACCCACTTCGATGAAGTTATCATTCTATAGAATCATTTCATAGTTAGAAGTTACTATTCCTGCCCTATAGTTAGTCCGACTATCCTACCAGTATTATAATTTACTTATATTTTAGATTTAGATGATGCTATGGACGGCCCCGAGTCTTCGGATAGCGATGAACCTATAGAAGATGACATCGGCGAAGGGTCACTTCTCCCCGAAGACAAACTGCCACCGGAGATTCTGGAGGCATTCATAACTTTAGAGATATTTGACAAAGTCTGGGCTTGCACGCAGCTACCACCCGGAAATGTCGTTTTAATATTGAAAGAGTACGAAGGAACACACTTAGTTTATAAGAAGTAAGTTACACTTATAAATAAATAGTCACTTTATTTTGTAACAAATAAGAATATAGTAATCAAAGAACATAAAGTATGTTTTTAATGTAGTCAAGTCCCAGTGTGTGTATGAGCCGCTGTCAGTGTCGCGCTGATTGCAGAGTGTACAGCGTGCAGAGCCGCGCGCTGCTGTGCGTCAACAACATGCTGCTGACTCTACCCGGCGACAACCTCGGAGGAGTCAATGGACTTTATAAGATATGGCTCGACACGGGAAAGCTAGTTTTTAAGAATAACTCAAATAATCTAGATATATTGGAATCCGCTACGGCTGTGATGCGAGCGGCCCTGGACAAGTTACAAGTATATTACTCCGCCAAGGACAGGAAACCGCACCACGGGCACTTGTTCCAGGACCTGGCTCTCTCCGACATCGAGGCAAGTCGACCTTTACTAACTGATGGTTAAGTTCTACACTGAATATAGAAATCATGTCGTTGTTCTGAAACAAACAAGTATGTTAAGATATTAACACCAAGAGCGCGGTTTGAAAGTAGCAGGCTCCTTCGTCCTCTAGTTGTCGTCGTGTCGTACTCTCCGGGGTGAAGTCGAAGCATGTCTTTTAAATTCCGTCGTTACAGATAATGCTGACGGGAATACGGGAGTGCCAAGTGCCCGAGATCAGGTCCAACCTCATAAGAATGATAGGAACGATGGCGCTGTTGTTGACGAACAACTTGAACGACGCCACCGCCGGCGTCGTGAGCACGGTCACCGAGTTCATCATAGAGCAGGCCCACAAGGAGACCGAGGTGTGGGTGCTGGCCGAGGCCGTGGACACCCTCGTGGACCTCTACTCTGAAGACGAGACGGACGCGCTGGCCGCTAAGATCAAATTAGCCGACAAAATGGCCGTGCTGGCTCCCATACTGAGGAATAAGGTACCCTTTTGTTCTTAACTTTATTTCAATTCGCTGTTGTATGCTGAGAGTATACTGAAGTGCTCGATTCAAAAGTTAATTAACTCACGACCGCCATACTCAATGTCTACAATTTATACAGTGAATATAATGTATTCTATATGAAGGTGTGTTCAATTTATTTCAGGCAAGACAACAGAAGAAACTTCCTAAAGAGTACAAAGTGCTGGTCGCGACGGCCAACTCTAACTTACCGAGGTTCATTCAATACATGAAGGGACGCGTTTAAAATATAATTACAGAACCATTCATAAATCTAATAATCATACAAATACCATACGTTGTTTATTTTTAAATAAAGTCTATATACAAATAAAGGGTGCTAATTTCATTGAAACAAAAAAAAAATCAAATAGTAATCAACATTGTAATATATGAATTTATTTATTAAATAAATAGGAAACTTTTACATTGCACATAGTTTATTATCGTCTAGTAATATTAGAACAGCCAGAGTGACTTATAAAATAAACATGAAAAATAATATTTTAACACAATAGGTAAAATAAAGTTAATAATTATTATGCCTAAGTTAACGTGCAGTCGGTACTGCTTGTAAAATGTACATACTCTATCCCGACTACGAGTACATCGATTAAATAAAATGATTTCAACTATGAGATATTGATCTTGTTACTAAATTACAGAACTAATTAAACTTATTGAAAACATGTTCCATTAACTCGCTACATTGTACGTCAGATTCAACAAGAAGTGCTAATATGAAATAGTAAACGTAGAGCGTAGAGTTGGGAGACCGGTCAGACGTACGTAAGAACTAGAAGTGACACCAGTCTAACTTCTGTATAGGAAGGGTTTATATAACACAATTGTATTCTTACCGTACATATTATGGCTAACATTTTTGGAGAAGGTAACATTTAAAATGATAATTTGACCAAACAAACGAACATCCACTTATGATTAAATATGTTATAAATATTCATTTTTAATTTACAAATCTAAAGATAACTTTCGTATAATTTATTAAATAATATTTGTGGTTGAACTACTTATATATTATATATTAGGTAACTATATAATTTATAACTTTCCATTTTAAAGCACCTAGGCCGACATGATTTACAAAATATTTTAGGCAATCTAGCATGTTTTTGTTTTTTACATAATAATGCAAATCTGAGATCCAAATATTAATAAAACATATATTTTTAATAACAATTTCTTTTTCCTCGCATAGTGTATTTATTGTATATAAACTGTAATTTATTTAACGTTTTCGCCACAACGTGCTACAACTTGCCATTTATCGTCAAGCTAGACTCAGTGTGGTTACTTCTCCTTGGCTTTGGAATAGGGTTTGGTGAATGAACTTCGTTCTTGTCAAACTTTTGTCTTATTTCAGATACAGAAAGCCGACTACTATCAGGAGTAAAATCATCTTCTATTAAGGCAGAATTTAGTTTGCTTATTTCTCTTTCCAATTCTCTAGTGGCTTTGTCAATTTCCAAGAATTCCTTCTCCGTACTTGAAATAGAATTATCCACACTCTTTTTTCTTGACTCCTCATATATTTTGCACACAACTTTTTGAGGTTCCTCGTTACTATTTATGTCAAAAGATTTATTTTCATTCAAATTTATATCGTAAGTAATGTAGGTGTCACCTGAAAGATTGTTAGTTAAACTTTTACTCCTCTTGTTTGACAGTGGGTGAAAATCTTCTAAGTTATCCCGTCTTAGTCTTATTTCGTCTTCGTTAACACTTGAGTTGCGTCTATATTTAAATATATCAACTTTGGGGAATGAAACTTCATCTTCTTCCACTTCCACTTCTGGTTTTTCTCTTAACTCTACAGTTTCATCATGATTATTATCTTTTTCGCTAATCTCAGTCTTTTCTTTGGTTTGGTCACTTTGTGAAGAAATAGTTTGTATTGTTTCTACCTCTGTTGTTGAAACTTCTGTGAGTTGTTGGTTTATTTCCTTCGAATCTTCATCTTCGACTATTTTCAATTCTACTTTCAAGTTCATGTCTTCCATTTCGTCATCAACAGATATATTAGTTTTACTCACATCGCCAACTTCTGTTACGCTTAAATCTAAGCAATCGCTTGTAACCTGAAATTACAAATAAATATATAATTCTCTTTATTTATATTATTATAAAGAGTACAATAAGCTGATACGTACTGATTCATCTGCTATCGAAGTGGATGGCGGTGCTGGGGCGCGCTTCTTCTTCCGTCGGGAAGCGCGCACGGGCGGCACGGGAGCCTCATCAAACGGATTTGTACTCGCCACGCTCAGCCTAGAGCCAGTGATGTCGCTGCGGGCCATGCGGGGGGTGTCACTGGAACGTTCATTATCGACGTTACTGACTGCGTAATTGATGTTTGTCACCATTGGCTATTGTTCCTTATATTCACACATAATACATCACTGTTTGTGACACACGCTCTTTGTTTGGATACAAATATATATGTAGAAGCATATTGAATTCCATCGCTTACAATAGAATTATTATATTTAACAAACCTTTTAGATATATACAGCACATGGCGTTCATAAAGATAAATCTGAAGATTTATACAAAAACACATTTACCTTAGTGAGCTAACCTCATGCTGGGAGCTGCGCAGGCGCTCCTGGAACCGTGATCGTGGCAGTGGCGTGACGGAGCCACCGTACACATAGCGGTCAGCGCGCTCCGGCGAGCCCACCGTGCTGCGAGCGCCCGATATTGATGCATCTGAGTATTGCAATAAATTAGATTATTGCAATAAAGTCGGCTTAAAGAAAACTTATGCTGCGGCAGCGGAATTGCAATATGAAACATACCTACCTAGACCAATTGACACCATTAATAAAGAATTACGTGTTTTTATGTACGATCACGGAGTTATTAAAAACGACTGCTTGTTTGGATTTTAAAGTAGCGGCAGTGCTCAATCGTGTTTCTATTTTTTGTTATACTAGGAGAGATGTTAAATAAATACGACCAGTTCTCTTACATTGCATCGCTCGTCGAAACATAATAGGACTTTCCCCACTTCCTTGGTTGTGTTGCTTGGTGACTGAAGTCTGCTCCTCTTTTTTTTTCCCTTTTCTCATAAAAGATCGCAAAGACCTGAAATAAAAAAGTTAAACATTAAAACAACTTTAACACTTTACATAATTGTATGGTAAGTATTTAAGAATAAGATAAATCTATTTTGAATTTTAAAAGTTGTTTTTGTTCTTGTAACAGTAGAAAGGTGATATAAATAGAAGAATTATTCATTATTTTAAGTACTGCAATAAAAAATAAGAAGATAATAAATAATAATAAATATTCTTTATTGTACACCCTGAGTATAAAATTACAAAAACATGAAACAAAAAAACAGTGAAAAAAAAATGGTACAATTTTGATTGAATTAGAAAGTTTTAGTTTTATTTTGAGAAGAAAGTTAATCAACCTGGAGTAAGTAAAATTAATTTAAATTTAGTATTAAGAGTTTAGTAATATAAAAAATATATTTGAGAACGGACAGCGGAGGACTCATGTAACTAAATAGTGTAGGTGTAATTTGCAGCACTGACAATTTGATAGAAGTATGTAATGGTAGATTAGTGATCTTGATTCTTCTGGAGCGGTCACAATTGTGCCGTGACGACTGACGGAAGAACAGATGAAATGAGACTCGGATGACTCGCCCACTCTTCATTTTCTGACCTCTTTATTACGAAAGAAGACTCTTTGTTTCCCAAACAAAAACTTTATGTAATATTAAAGGCAATATATTCATATATTTTGTTTGGAAGATCATAAAATTGTAAAATTTGACTTCTTCGAGGATCTATAAACTTTATTATTATAGAATATATTTTGTTTCTTTAATGGATTCCTAGGAAGATAAAATATAACTGATTGTATTTTATAATACACAAGGCGACTAGATTATATGTTGTGAAATATTTATATCAGTAAAAAAATATATTAAGTTTTGTATAGATTATAGAGCAACATAAAAGAGTGAATGATAGATTTGATAGTCGACTCTAATTGTAAAAACGTAGATCAAAATAGAAAAACAAATACACTTGATACTATATTTATATAAAATTAAAACAAGCCTAACATGTTTGTAGATATTTTCAAACATTAATGAGTAGTGTTCTCTGTTATTATAAGTAATATGAGTTTCATTTTAAAATGGCTCGTATAAACGTTGAATGATAGGAAAAATCCAAGACATAAAATCGACACATCCCGACACGTCAGAGATATAATGCTACAGTTTTGTAAACAGTGTACACGCGTCGTGTGTATGAGATTCAATCCTCTAGGTCGAGTTGATAAACGAGATTTGACCCGATCTTGAACTTTTGAAATCTCTATTATTTTTTTGTAATTATAGATATATATTTAGGATCTATAACAGAGAGAACACAGTTTGATCATTACAATCTATATTTTGCCTCCACGCTAGTGCAGGCGACGACCTTCGAAATATACGCAGTGATAATGAACGGTCTAAACAAACAATCATGGACACCTTCATGACCCACTCTGCGTTCTACATCCTTGGAACTTCACATTTCAGGCCAGATGAATCACTTTATCTATACTCTGATAAACATTTAAGATTTGATAAATATTTCAGACACATAAAATTCATTAAAATTAGGAGTATTATTGTCTATTATTTAATCTTAAACAAAACTAGTTAAACTAGTTGAATCTATCTCAAACTTAGGTAATAATACGTTTAAAACGGGCTACATGCAGTTATTTAAATGATCACAATTTAGTATAATTGGGTAAAGTAGGTAGAGTCTATTGTGGTAAAAAATATTGAAGTGAAGAACACAACTTCAATAAGAAATCCATAAAACAAAATGGAATTTGACATAAAGATAAATAATGTAAGGATTAAGTCTGATTTTAAGTATTGGGTAGGATTTGTAAAATCGTTATCTACGTCCAAAAGTTACTTTATATTGTTATATATGTGATAAATGTTGTTTTTTAAAAAAATCCAGTCAAATAAGGAGATTTTTTCAGACGAATCACATACAAATTTGATTGAATTGCTTTTAAAAATTCTAGCATGCGAATTGATTGATGTCAAAAACGCTTTTTTTATATTTAACTACATATGTATTTTCATATTTTAGTCAATAATTAACCTAATATTTATAATAAAATATATTTTTGAAGTATCATCTAATTGCTCTGACGTTGTCAATAATTTTAAAGAGTATTAAATATGTTATTGTTTTATTTTCCTTATTGTTTCTAGACTTGATCATAAATATTGTAAACTGTTTAAAAATTTCATTTTATCTGTCAGTATATTGTTTTTTATTTATTTATTTAATAATGGACAACCAGTAGCTAATACAGCAAAGCTTAAATCTGATACTCATACTAAAATATGTAATTAAACTTTGGAGGAGGCCTATACCCAATAATCCCTTTATTTATTACTTACAGAATATGAACTAGCTATTAGGAATTTAATAAATAACAATAATATATGTAATAAAACTTTGGAGGAGGCTTATACACCATAACCCCTTTATTTATTACTTACAGAATAGGAACTAGCTATTAGGAATTTAATAAATAACAATAATATATGTAATAAAACTTTGGAGGAGGCTTATACACCATAACCCCTTTATTTATTACTTACAGAATAGGAACTAGCTATTAGGAATTTAATAAATAACAATAATATATGTAATAAAACTTTGGAGGAGGCTTATACACCATAACCCCTTTATTTATTACTTACAGAATAGGAACTAGCTATTAGGAATTTAATAAATAACAATAATATATGTAATAAAACTTTGGAGGAGGCCTATTCCCAATAACCCCTTTATTTATTACTGACAGTATAGGAAGTAGCTATTAGGAATTTAATAAATAACAATAATATTAACAAAACAACAGTACACTAACATTGAGATGAAAAATAACTAAGAAATAAACGCCTTTTTTTTTCATTTTATTACAGCTTATGAAGGAGTCACAGCGTGCGTGAGACTAATTAAGTAGGTATGAGGTTACCCTTACCATTTAGGTAAAAACGTATTTTTTGTAAAAAATTAATGATTTATGGGCTCTTTTAAAAAGGTTTTCTTCCTAAAACATTGGATACTAACAGTAAAAATACATACGTAAGACATCACCTCAACTTATTATAAGTCTTGTGACTAGTCTTGTGGTTAAAGAGGGCTGCTTGAGGTTAGTTAGTTAGTTAGTTAGTTAGTTAGGGCTGATAGACGAGACCATTGTGATTTAAACTAAGTATCTATTACTTTAATATAAAACTTCGAACACCATTTATGGTATTTGAACAATATATCACTTATTTTATTATCACAAAGCATAATATCGTATATTTATATTATATATACGTTATAAATTTAAAATATAATTAAGATAGATTGGCGATTTGGGAGAGGTTCATTTAGTTTAATAAAAAAATAAGTTTTAAATTTATCTAAATACATTTGTTCAATTTATAATCAGTACAAATAGTACTGTAAATTAAAAGACAACAATCTCAGTGTTACAGTTACAACTGACATGAGTAAGTTATCTTGCACAACTATTGTCTAAATTGAAATAACTTTCCAATTTGTGTAATAACTGTACTCCGCGTTATCCGTAGCCGCTGTCGTTTATGTTTTCTTTGTTTCTAAACAGATAGTACAATATTGTCAATGGCGTGTATTAATGATAAATACAAAACAATTACTGTATATTAAAATAAATGCCCTTCCATTGTTTCGTGTAAGATTATTAGTGTAAGAATGCGTTTAAGTTAAGCATAGTTTTATAGTTTTAAATACGTGATTGTGAATAATAAACCATCGTACCATCGTACGTGTGAAACACTGCTGCTGTTTTAATTGTAATGAATGGCTTCTCATTTTACTCGTGTATTATAATTACTATCATGTAATGTTGAAAACAGCAGAAGTTCAAATTGAATTGCGGTAGCGTGTTAGGTTTCTGTAGTTAATATCTAATAATTGAACACAATACATGGCAAGGAGACACCACCTCTGCGTACTCTGCGTATTGTGATGTTTATACTACAGGAAGAGAATAGTAAACAGTTTGATTATATATATATATATATATATATATATTTATTGTTTCTTGGGGAATTAATTTAATCAATACTTACTCAAGCAAAATATATGAGTTAATTTTGACAGCTGTGTATTCGGTACACATTTCTGCTCGTATCAAAATATCCTAACTTCTGCAGACCGGTGAGATGAACAACTGCTAGAGTGTGCCTGTTTGTTTCTGTTAGAATATACTACATAATGCCAAACTGTATGTAGCATGTCGTGTAACATTGTGACGAGTATATACTTTATATGTTTTCCTACGCGAGTTTGTTTCTGAACCCCTGAAGTGATTTTGATGATTTTGTTTGTGTCTGTTTGTTGGGGATGCCCCGAAATGTTCAGATTCCAATATTTTAACATTTATTTTTAGAGTTACGTGTGCCGGATGCGCGGGTCTTGGTTTGAATATAAATTATTTATGGCCTTTAAAAACATTTTCAGAGGTTTTAGTATTATGTATTGACGCAAGTGCAATGTAATGAGTATAATTAAATACTAACTTATATGTAATTAAATAAACCTACTCTTGGGTAATGAATTTGCTGGCGAGCTGCCAAGGCACGGGCACTATTTATTTAAACTCGTGTTTATGATTGATTTTATAAAAACTAAATTAATAATGAATTTGTTAAACTTCATTTGTTATAAAACATTTTTATTATAAGATTGGTTCAATGATAGTTCTACAATATCTACGGTATAAGTAAATACTTTATCTCCCGGGCCGTGGTTTTGATTAGATATAGAAAAAATAAGATATGGACGAAATTATGAATAATAAAAAATATATTATAATACATTTTTATGTAAAGTTATTATGGGATTGGCTCGTAATAAAAGACGTACGTACAGTTGTTTCCTTTGTTTGTTAATATTTTAAAACTGAATCTAGGTCGATGTCCGTACTTAAAACACAAAAGAGTTTCGATTCGAACCAGGTTACTAATACAAAAATATGTAATGAGATAAGTAAATATAATTAAAGTGAAATATTTATCTATGAATCAATCAGGAATTTAACATGACGTAATATTAAGCTATAGAAATCTTTTAGCTATCCGAAATAATAGTTTTTCGTGGTATAGCCATGAAAAAAGAAGAGATGAGGATGGATGGATTATATGGAATAGAAATAAGTCTGCCCTGAGATGAGGTAAGATAGAAGATCCTTGAAGAAATGAACATATTACGTCGACTCTAAATAATTTGTATAAGGACTGGTCGATGAGGAGAATTAGTCTTTAAAATGTACCGGCTTAGTCAGCGTTGTGTAATTGAAGACGCATGGAGAGACCTTTAAGAGATTTTTTAAAAGTTATTTATTTTTACAAATACTACAACAACGAAAACAATACAATTATCGTATGAAAACGGTTTCTAATGTCCAGATATAGCGGGGTTCTATTTAAATTGTCTCTCCCAAGATGGAAACTCTCAGAGGTTGGATTTCTAAATCCTAAAAACACACCTTCTTTGGTTAAAAGATAACTTACAAGTGTTCATTCTCTTTTTTAAAATCTTTAGAGTTAAATCAAGATAATTATATAATATCTATACAAATTATAACGTCATGTAGGTTATTCTGATATTAATGTAAGATAAAACTTGCTCTTTATAACAGTAGTACCTAAATATTCAAATGGATTATCTATGTACAAATGAAATGTAGGTACGTTTATATTAAATACTGCCTTTTATATCTTTAAACTAGATCTAAATCAACACCACAAGAAGCTTATTAAATAACTAGTATTAGAGTCACAAAACTGTCATGGATCTTGAATCTATTCGTTAATAGAATCATTATTTATTTTTTGCGTTCAAGTTTGATTTAAGTTATCATTAAAATAAAACTTATGAGAAAGTGGTAAATTGGAATACACATGAAGAAGTTATCTATATTAACTTAGGTATTCTTTTAATAATTAATATTTTATTTCTGTTTAGAAGATATTACGCCTAATAAACGTCACGCTAAACCATGTTTGAATACGAAGTGCTATAAAATGACATCAATGCTAAAAATAAATGTCTGACAATCTCTGCTTCGTCCGATGCTAGTTTAAATATGTATTGGTTAATTTTAAATATTCTCGGTAATAAAATGTTGTTTGTTGTTAAAATTGTTTATATT
This sequence comes from Dircenna loreta, assembly GCA_963555665.1. Taxonomy (NCBI): domain Eukaryota; kingdom Metazoa; phylum Arthropoda; class Insecta; order Lepidoptera; family Nymphalidae; genus Dircenna; species Dircenna loreta. The sequence goes on along the minus strand of OY743093.1, from coordinate 7,776,066 downwards.
TTGATATCTTTTTATCAGACACAATGCTGCGTGACGAGCCATCTTATAAAGTCATTAAGAGAGCTCTTAAGAATGTAAAGTGTCTTATAGTTAGATGATTGTGTATGACCTCCAAATTATTATAACTACACTAATACATAACTCATATTATATACTAATATAATAAAACTGTACATATTGTTGTTTGTTTGAATGCGCTAATATTTTATTTTTATTTATACAATATATGACTTTCACAAACAGTTCTGAAAAGTGCTTTTTAAACAAATTTAGTGGATAGCGTAGACATTGAAATGGCTTTACAAATATATGACAAATAAGAATAATTGTCAGGTTTGATCTCAACTAATATTCCGTTATTGTAATGGCCTTCTGTAGTCCATGTTAACAGAATAGGGGCGGCACCTTGGAAGTAAAATAAACATTTAGTGATATCGCGTAACTCCAACGATGGCTGTAAGAAATATAAATTAACTTTAAAATCAAATTCTTTTCTAGATATTTTTTATAAAAAAGAAACCTAAAGTTTGTTTTGTTTTATTTTAAAATCTTAATGTAAGAAAAACAATGCACTTAAAAAAAATGTAAAATGTACAAAAGGGTTTTTTTTATTACTGAACTGACTTGTTTTTATTGAAATAAATATCAAATTAGATAGTATAAATGACATAATATATGTACATACTAGTAGTTTTTTAAATAGCTATTTTCTTTTACGTTGACCGGTACAGCGAGCGGTAAACGGAACGTGGAACAGTATTCCAGACTTAAGCAGTACCTACGTAGGAGAAGGACACCGTTGTTTGTCTGATATTTGTTTGTATTCGTTAGATTTCAAAACAACGTAAGAATAGAAATTGTATTTCATGTCGTCGAGGAGAGACGACAACAAAGAATCAGCAAGACTGAATCTTGTTCATACACTCCGAAAATAAGTCTCAAGCTATCAAAATTGTAAACTATAACTTTACAATGTACCATGTCCATGTACGAGGTCGATCCAATGCCTATAACCAGTACGTAGCAGAATCATCCCATAAATCATCGGCCATCTTCTGTGCGACCAAGTTTGAGCTGGTTAAAAATAAATAAGTTCTTATGTTATGTGATGTGCCTTTATATAAAACACTTACAAAGGTCAAATGAAGGTATAGGTAAGTAGTCTGTTTAAAGTTAAATATAATGTAGGCTCCCCCCCATTTCGATAATTATTTCATCAATAAATATTTTTATGTTAAAATAGTTGAGTTTCACTTGCCCTCGGACTGGATATGTATCTCATAGCATAGCATCAGCTGCGTGAGCTACATACTCGATTAAAAAAAAAGTAAATGTTCTAAAGAAATAGTGTAGCGAAGAGAACTGACCCCTTAGGAACCCCTTTCCACTAAACATCATACATTTTTAATGAGGGTATACAGTTCTTCATATAATAAGGTTGACTGCTCAAGTGTTACCAGTTAGTACAATATAGATAAAAGAAAGACAACATTGCATAACCTATTTGATTTCTTATAATTGAAAATATATCCGAGGTTTAAGATAAAAGGAACGGACGTGGTTGCTTGGTTTTTTCCTTAATATGACTTGTGACGTAGGCTTTTATGGTTCATGACTCACACTAATACACGTTGCATCTTGCTTTCAGTAAACCAATTGGAGTCTCGATAGCAACCTATCTGTAGTGTGAAAACTTAAGATAATGTAATGTTTGTTCATCTAACTACTTCTATATGTATAGGTTATACGAGTAGATTAAACATCGAGGAATGCTGTATAGCCGTGACGCTACGTTTATTATTCCTTTTGTAGTTTTATTACGATTATTATTGCTATATGCCAGAGTTTCTAAAATATCTTAGTGATGTAATTATTTAGTATTTGTTAAGACTTTCCGCAGAAACAATAAATTTTCATTTAAAGTGATTTTCAGGTTTTAATAATTTGGAAGTTAATTTAAGATGTGACTGAAGTTTCATCCTGATGCGAATTTAATAAAGTAAGAATTATATCGACCTATCTTTGAAAGTTGGAACTCTAAGGCGGATTAATATTGTATTTGTTAGGACTGTTTGAATGCACCTTATTAAACAGAATTGAGACTTTTATCTTGAGGTTCTGGTTTGATTATAACGAAATAGAAGAAGACTCCAAACTGTGATTTTATATAAAATATAATGTACCTTATGTCAGTATGTATTAGTAGAGTCTAATGTGTATAGTAGTAGAGAGTAAAATATAGAAACTCATTTTGATATATTTAAATAAACACAAAATGAAAAATAAACCGATACGAGCAGGGATTCGAACCCGCGACCGCTCTACCAATTGAGCTACCGTATAGCAGCCAGACTCGCTGAGTTTAGCACTCTATACATATTCGTCTTTATTGGAACGGTGGTGACATCTATTAGGTTTCTTTCGAAAATCCTAACCAATGTATATTTATTTTAATTAAAGTAAGCTTAACGTAACTATACATGTTTATAAATATTAACAAACATTCACTTTGTATTTGTTTAATCATTATAATTAAATGTTTAAGCCCGATAATGGCTAATTAATTGACGTAAAACAACCGGTGACTGAGATTACACATTACACTTATTGAAAAAACCTACCTACGTATTACTATGTACATTTATAATATAAAAGGTCCTCGCCAAAGGTTACTGACAAGTTTTTATTTACTTATATCTCGCGGTGCTGTAAGTTATAAAATGCAGGTAACATTGCGAACTATGTACAATGACTAACAATTGAAAAGTAGAGACAAACTCTTCTTTTGCGATCCTAAAATCCACAACTCTACTGGTTACAAACGGTACTTAAATGTAAGTGGTTGTTGTTTTAAAGTACAGTTAGTTATTATTATTTTCTAATTTATAAAGAAAGTCGTATTATAATAGTGTTATCAATTAAGCAAGTTGTCATTGTTGTGTGGTTTTGTGGTGTGTTGTGACGTGGTGGATTGTAAAAATACTCACCATGAGTTCCTCAGGTCCTTTAGTCCAGGAAATGTGATGCTATTTGATCTACTTAACTTCCGATTAATTGTCCAGAACCTGATCTTACTGTGATTATCCTCTTCCCGGAACGGGTTCAGATGCTCTGGGTAGTCATGAATGGATATCGTCTTACGAGGCTCCGCCATCGCCGTCATAATTACACAAGTTTCACACTATGACTCTTCAGATTTTTACATAATATGCCGGGTAACAGTAAACCAGGCGTCGACCACTCCGTTTTTTATCTGTTATCACAATGGTAGGTTATCACAAGCAGATAGTGTTCTATGCTCTTATCGCGAGGAGATAATTGCGTTGACTTTGTTTTCGCAGTACGAGGCCAAGGCGCGAGATTTAAACGGCGGCGTCGAGGTGGTTCGTGTCGCGGCCGAAGACTGACTTGTACTGACCGGGGAGCGCTGAGTGCTGACGACTGACGACTGCCGGCGCGCGGCTGGCGTCAGCGCTGAAGCAACGTTGCTATCGTGTACAACAAACATGCACCCATTGCATCTCACACTAAGAATGTAATGATAATAAACTCAAACGGTGAATTAACAATACTTTTATATTCTAATTAATTATTCAAAGCAATACCCAAGAAGGCATTTATGTTTCACCTCACTAACTTTAATTACTTGCTCATTAGTGATGACGAATTAAACTGCGCACAAGTTAGTCGGCTTACGTTACAATATCAAAACCAATATAATATTAACTGAACAGGTAACATTCTACTAAATACATCGGCGTGCGTTGAACATAATATGTATAGCAAATGTCCAAAATAATCATTCTCGCACTGCTATCGTATTGAAGGTCAAGCCAACAGAATTTATCGCGCCTTAGAATAATTTATAATAGTCTGATGTCAACCGAACGGATTACGTAATTGTTTAACCAATAAATATTTACATTATAGTCCAGCAATCACTCAGGAATATTAAATCAGTAAATATGACTCCTTAAGCTAAGCGTTCCCTCGAATATCCGACACGTGTCCGTCCGTCCGTTCCGTATTTAATTTAAATGATTCAATAATATTTTATGTAATATATTCGAAATTAGCCTCGATTATTATTTATTAAGCAATACCCACAGAATTATCGACGTAGCAAAAATTTATATTCAAACAATGGACTTTGGCATCAGAGTTACCTTCGTATTTTATTACTATTGTTGTTATTTTATTACCTACTTTATATATATTATATATACTTATCACTTCAACTAACACCAGTATTATATCGCTCAAGTAAGAGATCGATACTTGGAAAGTATGCATTTCCAGAAATACCACAAGTTATATTGATCCACGACCAAACGGTCACGGCAGAGGTCATGTTGTTTGTAGATTATTGTGCCGTGGTATTTGAGTTTATGTTTAAAAATGTCGTCATGTCCAAAAGTACACCGAAGACGCAGAAATTTGCTGATCAGATGTAAAAAAGAAGATCTTAGTCATCTTTTTGTTTTGTTCCTCCAATTTGTGTTATAAACGTGGTCGTCGTCATTTGATTTTAAAATAATCAATCATTCATCTACTCTGAACTCTCATCCTTTAAAAATATGTTTTGTCTTCCCCTCAGCTATATTCTGAAATAACTTGAGAGACACATTTGTTTTTGATGCAGAAATAAAACGGTACAATAAAAAGATTCGTATAAGACCTTTGTAAAATAGATACTATTATCTTTTACATGTTAATATAAGACAAGGTCAATAAAGTTACGACTTTATTTCAATAAAAAACAACGTTTCACTTAGTTTGAGTAATTACATAACACTGGTAGAGCTGATGTGGATTAACATTGAACTTATAGATTTATTTTGAATTAGATGATGGTGTGTTTATATTTATTGTATAATTGTGTGTTGGTATGACTGGTAAGCTTATTGTGAAATCGATTATCGATTGGCTATGAATTCGACAATAACCAGGTCAAGAGATCGCTCGATAGGAAAATTAGCAATACACCAAAACAGGTTAGCAAACCATAGACAAACAAAACTACCTTTCGATTATTTTGTTAAAAACATAATTATTATCAATATGCGTTCATCAGTGCCGGTAATGGTGCAGGTTGCACAGCAGGAGTCAGTTATATTTCAGTACTTTATCTGTGTTTTTTTTTATTATAAGCAAAGAGGTCGGTAACCTTAATGCCTGTCAAAACAATGCGACAACTCACAATGAATGCTCTGATAGGACAGCACTGTACACGGCATCCATTACATTGCTACCTACTTCAATTGGTCTGTATCGGAATTTCATTAACTGTCCTAATTAAGACTAATCAGTATGACCTGTTCCGCCATGTTCTAACAGCTGCCGCCATCTTTTTTACAACTTGACAAATGTTTTATACAATATTTAGAATCAAAAAAGGTGACTCATCTGTATAAAATTAATTAAACATCCTTAATCTAAATACGCCACACATTTCATATGTTGATGAGTTCCTTATAACATTTTCCTTAACAACATGTTATGTTTTGTCAAATACCCTCAGTGCATGTTCATCTAACACTGAGGGAATATTAAAAGACTCAACATTTATCTTTTCGTGTAGAATGTTATGTATTTAATTAAACATTAATTAATATTTAATGACAAAACAACATTATACTAAACTTGATTAAACGATGAGTTCATTATTTTTTTATTTATCTGTTAAATACTTAAAATGCAATTATTTATTATAGATGTAATTACATATTATAGTATGTTACAACAAAAATACATGAAAAATCTTCAAATTTGTATTATTTAATAGTAGCGTTATACTAATACTAGATATGGTTATAGCTTATTTACTTCATATAGGTCAGATATTTAGTAAAGTACTTAATATAGACTGCTTTTGAAAACAACATTAATGTAGCACAAATCTAGATCTATAGACTTATGACTCGATAACATATGAGAAGTCGATAAACGTTTACGTAAACACTAATTGTATGTAAGGTTCTTGAAACCGTGATATCTTGTTCAATTATTTTAATTAGAGTATTCTTAATTTCCGAGAATACTTATTTCTTTTTTCCTTTGTTTCGTTAAAAATGATTTAATGGGGAACATTTGAATTAAAAATATTTATATGATTTTGGTATTGCACATATTATTAAAAGACTTGTAACTGTTTTCCTAGAATATATATTTTTTCTTGAACTGCATTGAAAAGACGGAGGAAACGACAGCTTACCTCGAAATTGCAAAGAGGATGTGCTACTAAAGACGACATTGAGCACCAATCAGGTACATAAATGGCGGACTCAAGTCCGTGCGATGCGCATTTTATTTTGTTTTCGTTATTTAAATATCCTGCTGCTATTAAAAATGAATTTATTTGAGTGCGTTTATAATTTAGCATCATATCTCCATTATCTTTTTCATTTAAATGTAGAGTCTTCGAATGAAAAGCATATTTTCTTTAAAATAAAGACACAAAGAAGGCAAGCAATAAATGACCTAATTCGTTTCGTTGCCATAACAACGAGCATAAACCTCTGCAATTATAAAACTAAGACTACTGCTGAGGTTATAAGGGATTTTTATTGTATTTTTACAGTTATTTGAGGTCAGTGTACAATTAAATAATGGCTACCAACACGCCTCCACACATCTCCGCACGTATATTCTACGGATTGAGAACAGATATTCAGTAAGTAATAGTATAGATACTCGACTTTTATTATGTAAATCCTACGAAGAAACATCATTATATCAATCATAATACATTTTGTAATATCTTAGATTACTTTTATAATGAAAGAGGAATAGGTATTTTCCTTTTTTTAAATCTTATTTTACAGGTACAATGCTCATTACGTGACTGAATCCGAGATCATTTATCCCGCTGGCGGAGTAATCGTGATTCACAATCACATTCAGAAAAAACAAAAATTTATTAGACTTCAAGATAAACATAAACCAATCAAATCATTGGTGTTAGCACCTAACAGGTAAGCCTTCCATTCATTCATATTAGGTATAACTACATTTTTAAAAATATATTTAGTGGTTAACAGATACCTAATAACATTTAATTAACTTCAGGCGTTGGCTAGCTTTAAATGAAATTGCCGATGAGGGCCAGAAACCAATAATAACTATTTATGATTTAACAACCTACAAGAGGCGAAAAATACTAACTGTGCCCTTCGAGAACTCAACGGCTAGAGAGTTTGCGTGTGTTCAGTTCTCATACGACTCAAAGTACTTGGTCGCGATCACTGGCGAGCCTGATTGGTACTTGTACTATTATAATTGGGATAAGGGAAAAGTGGAAAGTCATGCTAAAGCTCAAAATCCAAGTGGACAGGGCACCGTTGAAAGTGTATGTTATTTTTTACAGCTATTATATTTAAGATATACCTGGCTGAGTTTTTTGTTAGGTCCTTCTCAGACCAGCCTACCATGACTTCTTAAAAACTTAGTTTTAAGGAGTTTTTTTTCTATATTATATTAATATTACTTTGATTCTTACCATAAGCTCTATAAAATAATATTATTTTACCAAACTTAAGTACATAAAATAATTAATGCTTTCTATAAATGATAAAATAAAAATAAAATGTTATTGTATAAGAATGAATGAATCAGGATGACGTCGTCAAAACTTATTATTTATTTATTTAGATGTATGTACCAACAACACGGGTCACCTCAATGACAGGAGCAAACCACATGGATACAAGCTACATACTATAACAATATTAATCTAATTGAAATAGAAACTTACATTAAAGTAATATTAATAAAAATTTAGGTTGAATTGAAATGTAAGATTATTGTAATATTGCTTGAAGAGTCCTTGGGTCTGCAGGGCGCACTTGGAACGTCGTAGCTTCAATTTGAAGTTGAGAAGTGTCTTTACAGAAGGGCTTATCGATTCGAGATAGGTTCTCCTGAAACTTTACAGTACACAAGTGATCACTGGTATTGATTCTCAGAGGAAAATATATAGATGTGGTTTATTATTTATCAATCTAGTGGGACTTACACTTACACTTCAACTAGTCTTAACAATTATTAATATTAATTAAAGGTTCAATGTAATCCCACTGATGCCACGCTCGTGGTTATAACCGGCCCTTATACTTTTCGTATCATGAATGTGTCTGAGACTGTTTGGCGACAATGGGGTTGGTGTAAGGCAGAAAATGTAAGTAATTGTTTAGTTTATTGGCACTGGGCCCTTCTTTTGATGAAATAATTTCAAAGTTCAAGGCTAGTTTATCTCCTGGACATTTATATTATAAATTTTTCATATGTCAGAAAGTTCGAAGAGTAAAGAGTGTGTTGCTCTTAGCTCTATAGCGTCTTATGTTAAAGTATCTTATTACACCTAAGTAGATCAACATTACGAGCTGCATGTGGTTGACACCCGACCGCATTATGTTCGGTACGGAAACCGGGGTCATCATGGTCGTGGAAAACGGTGATCTGAGACAAAACTGCATATTCCGTGCTACTGAAGTAACTGAGATGTCGCTGAAGAAAGTAGAAGTAGAGTAAGATTTAACATTCATTACCAAGAAAGCAACCGCTTGTTTATTTTTCTTACCTGCTGATTAAAGTACGTTTAAAATGTGTTGAGCTGTGCATTATATTTTTACGCTTTCTATTTTCGTTCTGACACATATTGTACTGATAATACGCAGTACAACTGAAGGTGAAAAAGCCAGCCAGAGCAGTGCTGACGGCACCGCAAGTGACGCAGGCGTCGTGGACTCGGACAGTTATCCTGTCACCAGTCTTACTAACTTTGCTAAAGGTAATGTTTGAAATTGTCTATAATCATGTTTAGATACTTTTTAAACTTTCGTGAACCATGACCATGAATGTGGCCGACTTGGTTCGAACTAGTCCTCCACGCTTAGAGCTGATGAATAAGAACACCGAATGGGTTCGAAACTAGTCGGCCACACTCCAATTTAATTCTGCGTGTATACAACCGGGTAAATATAAATATAATGTTTAGAGACGTTACCTGTATACACATTTTAAATAATACTTTAGAGGTCGCAGTTTCGAGTCCTGTCCGGGTTGATGGTTCTTCATTCCATATTTATTAAAAATATAAGTATGATGAGTTCTAACTGTATAGAATGAAGCCGTGTCCACACTCAGTTTTTTATATTTTACTACTGACATATAAAAAATAAATCTAAAATTCCGTTTCTGTGAAGGATTTTAGATAAATAATACTTGTTACCAATCCATCGCCCTCTAACGTTGAGAAGAATATAATATTAAGTGCTGTATTATTGTTAATTGTATTTTTTAGGGTTCACATACGTCTGTGGTCAGGGTTATGTACACATGTTCGAAAAAGAAACACCGCATCACTGGCGCAAGAGAAACTTGTTTAGGATATCCAAGAAATCTTATAAGTATGAATTATAAGCTATAATTTACCTGCCTATTTTTTACTCGTAATTTTAAATGATTAAACAATAAAATATGAGATTTATGCCTCGATGAGAATATAAATAACAAAAAACATTACTGAATGCTATTAACGGATATGACCTTTATTGAATACTTGTCTTCTTAATGTGATTTCTTTATTGTCAGGCACACACGAGAGCATCCATTGTGGTCGCCACTTGACGCTATTCAACATATAGCCATTGACCCGAATCAAGAAACTCTTCTCATCACAACTCTCAGAAAACAGCTATATTACGTGAAATTATTTGGACAGCACATGCTTCAAGTACTTATTATATACAATCAGAATATAATAGTTTGAAAATCTTTATTAACCATAGCCATGTTAAACTTATTTAAATTTTAAATTAAATTAAAATGAGAATTGACTAATACAGATACAGATAGATGTAAAAATGTAACGTCCGTATCGCGACCAGGTTCTGGTCACCTCTATTGCGGTATAGACTATCTTTGAAAGGAGTCCCGTTAAAATTTGATTATATATAGATTGTTAAATTCATCGAAGCATGTCACCAGAAACCCATTCGGTGGCTCAATAGTAAGAGTGACGGCACGATCTCCCAGAATTCGCGGGCTTCGACCCATGCCTGTATCTTTTTATTATTTTTTTAATATTCTATTTTTTATTTGATAGAATCCAGAGATATCTTTTACGGAACTCGGTCCAGCTATGCATTATGGACGAATAAATGCATTGTCCATGTGCGCATGGAAACCAATATTCATGACGGCCGGGGAACAGGACAAAAGTATCCGCATCTGGAACTATATGACAGATGACGTGGAATTGATAAAATTGTATCAAGAAGAAATACATTGTCTATCTTTACATCCTTCTGGTATATTTAATATTATTTTCTCATATTGAACTGAATATCTCTTTAAGTTCCATCTTACTGACTAACATAGTTGATGATTTGTTGTACCGAGTACCGACATTAAGACTCTTGTCAACTTGCACAAAATTGTGACTGTTACTGCGTTACATCTAAGATCTATTGTAATGTAAATGTGATTCGTTATAATTTACTGATGCCGATGCATTTTTTTATTGAAAAAGTGAAGACAGTCATGTGTTTATCTTATGCGCTCTCAAGTTCTCTCTCTCACAATGCTTTTTTTATTACAATACATTTATTTCTAGCGAGTTGTTGATTTGTTTCAGGGCTATTTGCTATAGTCGGATTTTCGGACAAGTTACGCTTCATGGTGGTGCTAATCGATGATTTTGAAGTAATGCGTGAATTTCCAATCCGTAACTGTCAACGTGCAAAATTTAGTACCAATGGCCACATTTTTGCAGCCGTTAATGGTCAAGTTATTCAAGTTTTTTCGTCGGTTTCTTTCCAAAATGTGTACAATTTAAAGGGTCACAATGGAAAAGTTGGTATTTAAATGAAGAATAAATGTATTTTGACTACAGGACATTTTAAATTGTTGTTTGCATCTTTTAAATAGATAACTTGCCTCGCGTGGTCGGCGAATGATTTGACACTGGTGTCGTGTGGTACTGAAGGAGCTGTTTACGAATGGAATATGGCCTCAGGACAGCGAGTTGGCGAAGTTATTTTAAAAACTAACCAATTTAAGGCCGCTGCAGTGAATAAGTATACATATAATGCTTTTGCTTGGACATCTGCATTGTATTTGCTTGTAATTTATACTCATGATTATTTTAAGCAACGGAAAGACAACGTACGCCGTAGGCAGTGACGGCGAGATCAAAGAAATCGGTTCCAATACGATTCGTAGAAATTTGGGTTTAATTGGTTGCGCTCTCGATACTATTGTACTGTCTCGATCTGACCTGATGCTCTTCATAACTGGTGGCGAAGGTGGCGTCACTGCAGTTCAACTACCTTTACTAGACAAGGCTGTTTTTAACGAGTTTCATATGCATAATAATAAAGTTACTGCTATAACTTTGGCGTATGATGATCAGACATTAGTCTCTGTTGCGGAGGATTCGTCGATTTGTCTCTGGAGATTGACCAATGCTGATGGCAGAGCTATTGCTTTAGATAAAGATTTTGCGTATTCGAAGGAGATTTTAATCAGCAAAAAAGATCTACAAGAAAAAATAAATAGCATTAATGTTAGTATTGTTTTGTTTCTTTTGATAAATACAATAATGTAAAGCCAGCTATAAGATGTATTGTTCGTGTGACTATTTTGGTTATAGTTACTGAGTACGAGAATGAGTGAGTTAGAAACTGAACACACGTATCAGTTGCGCCAAGCAGAAGCAGCCCAAGCTGAAAAGCTGAAGGAAGTTCATGAAGGATATTGTGCCGCCATCGAGGAGCTTAAAGAAAAAAACGAGGTATATTGTCTCATTTACGAATACTAATTATATAAATCTATAGTTTGTTTTTTTTTTTATCGTGATAAATATTCCTTTAATGACTGACTGATCCAAAATGTATTACTTTTTGTCTTGTCTGTATGTTCTTCTACGACATAAAATAGTTGACCAAACTTGATGAGTATGATTATATAGTAAGACCATGTAATTGTGAATATGATAGGCTGTATGATATTATTTAAGTAAATCTACTTTAGTACTACCGTTTCTTAGTACATAGGTACTGACAAAGCCTCTATCAAAAGACCGACACATTAACTATATTTTTTTTACAGCAAATGGAAAACGAACACACACACGAAATTGGAATGATACAACAAGATATTGCAAAACTAAGGTCGGGCCACGAGCGTACCTTACAGGCTTTTGAAGCAGATTTTAATATTCGTCTTATAAGCGAATACGACAGATACCAGGTAGGTGGGACGGGTACCATCTTATCAATATATCAATATAGTTATAATATATAATGAGATAATGTTATCTTTATAGAACCTAGAAGACAAAACAGCTCGTATGCGTAAAGACTACGAGCAACGCTTAGAAGATTTATCAGAAAGCAAGCGACAGGCCTTAAGAGAACTTAATAATACGTTTGAAGCGAAATTAGAAGAAAAAGATCTCATGTTACAAGAGGTAGGAATTGATTATTTAAATTGTCGATTTGTTTGGTAATTCATACAATTGTATGAATATTTATTTTAGTTGCAAGAACAAGCGGACATGGAAAGGAGAGAACACGAAACTATCAAGGCTTCGATTGAAGAGGACGCTGATCGTGAAATAATTGAAATAAGAACAGCTTATGAAGTTCAACTTAAAGAAGAAAAAGATGCAAACGTAAGACTGAAAGGTGAAACTGGTTTAATGAAGAAAAAATTAATATCTGCTAATAAAGATATCGATGAATTTAAGCACCAAGTGTCACAACTTAAAGGTGAGTGTTGATTTTTAAGTTGTGTGTTTCTTTAAGGATTTTTTTTAATGAAATTACCTGAATGGTGTTTCTTTTTAGCTGAGCACAAGCAGTTCCAAAAAGTTATATCTACACTTGAAAGGGATGTTGCTGATCTTAAGAAAGAAATCTTTGAAAGAGATAACACGATCCAGGATAAGGAAAAAAGAATTTACGAATTAAAACGCAAGAAGCAAGAACTAGAGAAATATAAATTCGTTTTAAACTTTAAGATAACTGAATTAAAAAATCAGGTACGAGAATTTTTAATATCTTTCTATTATAAATTTATTATTGATATTATTATTAGTAACTGGACCTTGCAAATATAAATCAAAACGGCACTAAGAAGACATTCATGCAGCAGCTTTTGGTATATAAATAAAAGATTAATATTATTTTTATAAACGTTAGATAGAGCCTAAAGAACAGGAAATACGAGAGTTAAAAGTTCAAATTGATGACATGGAAAACGAGGAACTTAAATTATTAAATGCTAAACACGACCTCGGTATGATAGTTATGAAATATGAACCAAACTATACAAGTAGATACATAGTGTAAAAAAAGTTACAGCTGTATTCATTATTTATTATTAAATACAGATAGAGCCGTTAGAGCGCGAGATAAGAGAGAGAAAAGTGCGTATTCTTGAACTGGAAGTGTCGTTAGAAACTCTTCTAAAGAAAAAAGATTTTCGCGGTAATTTTGTATAATATTCAGTTGTAATTTTTTTAACATCACAATTTAGTTATATTTTAATACGCTATAGCACGTATAGCTACAGTAGTGGACTTTATTATTTATAGCGTATGGTGAAGAGATACTGCTAAACAATCGCTTTAATTATTTAATGTATATAATACTATTACGTAATAAATTATGCATATACTGTAGTTATTTTGACAATTTAGTTAGTCTTAATAGTTAGTGTGCTTAGTGCTCGCATTTGATTGGAATAGACTTTTTCTCAAATTAAATTTAATTATATTTTAACTTATTATTGGATAATGAAATGGACTTAAACTTATTATACAGCTTTTTAAGTAATTATTAAAATTATGTACAAAAAGGACTTGTTTGCATGATTTTAATTTAATTGCTGAGAGACTGAATGAATGAATGAATTAATGAATGAATGAATAACTTTTCAGAACTCAAGATCAGTCAGTTGAATGAGAAGTTGTCGTCAGCGAAAAAAGATTTCGTAACAGAGGCAAATCGAAACTTGACTTTAAAAAATACCTTAAAGAAAATCAAGATCGATCTCCACAATATGACAGCCAATTTTCAAGATCCGACTCAGCTGAAACTGAGTGTTAAGGTTTGGGATTTAGATATGTTTAGTAAATTAGTGTCGTTTAGTCTGTGTCGTCTCTGCGTCGAAAGTCGAGACTAAGCGAGCAGGGTTGGTGCATGCTATCAGCACGGGAACCTCGAAGTCTTTCTTTCTAATCAAAACACTTAAACTACAAAAAGTTTATTAAGTTTTATTTTAAACAAAAGAGTATCAAGGCTTAATCGTTAATTTTGTATTACGTTATTAAAGTTTTATCTTGTATTTTGGGGTTGTTCCAGGGGCCTTATATTGATCATTGTCACCATCAAAGTTTCATCTAAGTTAGTAGAGAAAAGCGCTCTGTGCCCGAGTACATATACACCTAGCTTTTTAATCTAGTTTCGAAGTTATTCCCTGGATCGCTCAGTGAATAATATTGTTTTATTACAAATGGTTAAATTGTTTATTTCTATCACAATAACATTACTTGTTTTGTAGACATTATTCCAAAAATACGTGGAGGACATCGACTTCGTCCGTAGTCGCATAGCTGAAGATGAGGCGATACGAGAATTCAATAGACAAAGGGATCACCTCGAGAAGCAGGTTGCTGCTTTCAAGATGCAACTGTCGAAGTCACTTGACGGCTCCAAGAGTGATATCGGCAAAATAATGGACGTAAGCTTCTTCCGAACTATGAAGTTGATGTGCATTGATTAGATTTAAGAAAATAGTCAACAGCCACAGGAATTACCAGGTTAATATACTTTTTTTGTATTATAGGAAAACTGTACCCTATTAGGGGAGATTAATAATCTGCGAGGAGAGTTAAAATCAACCCGCACAAGATGTTTTCAAATGGAGTCTATACTGGGACTGTCGGCGCGCTACATCCCGCCCGCCACCGCGCGCGCTAAACTCAAACACGTCACGGAGGACCGAGAACTACTGGATGAGAAGTTTAAACAGAGAATTGAGGTACGAAATAGGTTTTGACGACTGTGATAGATGTAGGTGTGACTTGAAATTAATTTATAATTAAAAATGTGTTTAAATCAACTATACGTAAGCTTCATCCCATTAAAATACTTTTATTTAAAACTAATGGTTGCCCGCGATTCCGTCCGCGAGGACTTTAGAACACAGAGCTCATAAGAAACTCCTTCGCTCAAGCATTTTTTTGGTCATATTTTTTTTTAAATTGCTCTACACGAAAAGCCCTATTATTATTTCAAGGGTATAATATAATGTCCGATTTTAATAATTTGTGAAATATATAGAGATGAATACAGAGGTGTGAATAATACGGTTTGATAATTGTCGGCACTTGTATCAACTTTTGAAACATAAGAGTATGAGAGTGTCGTGACTAGAGCAGTCGGACGTACGGTAGCGCGGACTTCTATATATAGAGATGAATACAGAGGTGTAAATAATACGGTTTGATAACTGCCGGCACTTGTATCAACTTTTGAAACATAAGAGTACGAGAGTGTCGTGACTAGAGCAGTCGGACGTACGGTAGCGCGGACTTCTATATATAGAGATGAATACAGAGGTGTGAATAATACGGTTTGATAATTGTCGGCACTTTTATCAACTTTTGAAACATAAGAGTATGAGAGTGTCGTGACTAGAGCAGTCGGACGTACGATAGCGCGGACTTCTATATATAGAGATGAATACAGAGGTGTGAATAATACGGTTTGATAATGTCGGCACTTGTATCAACTTTTGAAAGATAAGAGTATGAGAGTGTCGTGACTAGAGCAGTCGGACGTACGGTAGCGCGGACTTCTATATATAGAGATGAATACAGAGGTGTGAATAATACGGTTTGATAATTGTCGGCACTTGTATCAACTTTTGAAAGATAAGAGTACGGGAGTGTCGTGACTAGAGCAGTCGGACGTACGGCAGCGCGGACTTCTATATATAGAGATGAATACAGAGGTGTAAATAATACGGTTTGATAACTGCCGGCACTTGTATCAACTTTTGAAACATAAGAGTACGAGAGTGTCGTGACTAGAGCAGTCGGACGTACGGTAGCGCGGACTTCTATATATAGAGATGAATAAAGAGGTGTGAATAATACGGTTTTATAATTGTCGGCACTTGTATCAACTTTTGAAACATGAGAGTATGAGAGTGTCGTAACTAGAGCAGTCGGACGTACGGTAGCGCGGACTTCTATATATAGAGATGAATACAGAGGTGTGAATAATACGGTTTGATAATTGTCGGCACTTGTATCAACTTTTGAAAGATAAGAGTACGGGAGTGTCGTGACTAGAGCAGTCGGACGTACGGCAGCGCGGACTTCTATATATAGAGATGAATACAGAGGTGTAAATAATACGGTTTGATAACTGCCGGCACTTGTATCAACTTTTGAAACATAAGAGTACGAGAGTGTCGTGACTAGAGCAGTCGGACGTACGGTAGCGCGGACTTCTATATATAGAGATGAATACAGAGGTGTGAATAATACGGTTTGATAATTGTCGGCACTTTTATCAACTTTTGAAACATAAGAGTATGAGAGTGTCGTGACTAGAGCAGTCGGACGTACGGTAGCGCGGAATTCTAGATATAGAGATGAATACAGAGGTGTGAATAATACGGTTTGATAACTGCCGGCACTTGTATCAACTTTTGAAACATAAGAGTACGAGAGTGTCGTGACTAGAGCAGTCGGACGTACGGTAGCGCGGACTTCTATATATAGAGATGAATACAGAGGTGTGAATAATACGGTTTGATAATTGTCGGCACTTTTATCAACTTTTGAAACATAAGAGTATGAGAGTGTCGTGACTAGAGCAGTCGGACGTACGGTAGCGCGGACTTCTATATATAGAGATGAATACAGAGGTGTGAATAATACGGTTTGATAATTGTCGGCACTTTAATCAACTTTTGAAACATAAGAGTACGAGAGTGTCGTGACTAGAGCAGTCGGACGTACGGTAGCGCGGACTTCTATATATAGATGTTGGTACGTCCTACGAGTATAATACCGTACGACTACTTTTGGTCCTCACAGTTTCCGCAGCGTACGAGGTCACAGTTTTATCATATCTTGGGTTACGTTATTGGATTTTTGTTATGAATCTTTATTTTTTTGTTTAATTGTAATACAGCCTGTGTCACTCGGTGAAGAAGTAGCTTTCTAATGGTGAAAGAATTTTAGAAATCGGTCCAATAGTTGTTGTGTAAAAACAATACGAACATACAAAAACACAAATTAAATATCACCTTTTTATAATATTAGATGAATACAGAGGTGTGAATAATACGGTTTGATAATTGTCGGCACTTGTATCAACTTTTGAAACATAAGAGTACGAGAGTGTCCTGACTAGAGCAGTCGGACGTACGGTAGCGCGGACTTCTATATATAGAGATGAATACAGAGGTGTGAATAATACGGTTTGATAACTGCCGGCACTTGTATCAACTTTTGAAACATAAGAGTACGAGAGTGTCGTGACTAGAGCAGTCGGACGTACGGTAGCGCGGACTTCTATATATAGAGATGAATACAGAGGTGTGAATAATACGGTTTGATAATTGTCGGCACTTTTATCAACTTTTGAAACATAAGAGTATGAGAGTGTCGTGACTAGAGCAGTCGGACGTACGGTAGCGCGGACTTCTATATATAGATGTTGGTACGTCCTACGA
Organism: Dircenna loreta; assembly: GCA_963555665.1. Taxonomy (NCBI): domain Eukaryota; kingdom Metazoa; phylum Arthropoda; class Insecta; order Lepidoptera; family Nymphalidae; genus Dircenna; species Dircenna loreta. The sequence continues at coordinate 7,758,306 of OY743093.1, read as the reverse complement.
GTATAATACCGTACTACTTTTGGTCCTCACAGTTTCCGCAGCGTACGAGGTCACAGTTTTATCATATCTTGGGTTACGTTATTGGATTTTTGTTATGAATCTTTATTTTTTTGTTTAATTGTAATACAGCCTGTGTCACTCGGTGAAGAAGTAGCTTTCTAATGGTGAAAGAATTTTAGAAATCGGTCCAATAGTTGTTGTGTAAAAACAATACGAACATACAAAAACACAAATTAAATATCACCTTTTTATAATATTAGAATAATTTATGATCAGTATTTTGCTCTGAATGAGGTCTGAGATTGAAAGTACTCATTCTGTTTACTCACAGCTAGTGTGTTTAATTTAAATTATCTTTTAGGAAAGAGAAGAAATTATCGTTGCTCTAAAGGATGAAAACAGCCGTCTACTCGGGAAGGTGAGATGTGCCGACGAACCACAACCACAACCACAACCACAGACTTCCACCATTCAGCAGGACGACGGTGAGAGGGAATGAGTTCAATGCGACACTGTTTTATATTAAAGTATTATTATTAAAGGAATTCATTGCAATTACGGTATTTTATTGTTTTTATATGTGCTTGTTGTTTTAAATCTCGATTTTAAACAGATAATATTGAATTAAGAGCTGGTCCTGTACACACATACAGTAAGTTTAAAACTTTAGTTATTTTTATATTTTTGTTTCCTTTTGTCTAAAGACTATACTAATACTGATACTCGCTTACAATAACACGAGTCGTTCAAAACGAACTACTGACCGCTCGGACACGTCTGACACACACTGCATTTAACATATTGACGGTAGCAAAGGTATATACAAAATAAAATCACCATTAATAAAAATATAATTTACTAAATGCATTTATTAGTCTCAAATAACACTAGAATGATAGCCCTTGAAGTGACTCCAACCCGACCCTAGATTATAATTTGAAATAGCCATAAATTAACAAAAACACCATTTTATATTAAAGCTCTATTAGATATCGAAATCAAAACTCCCTCACCTCTAGTACTTAGATAAATATTAACGACGCTACGTAGCGACTTCAAATACACGTCTACGTTGAAACATGACTGTGGGCTGATAATAAATAAATAGAATGATTAAAGAATAAAAGGCAATATAGCCCTGCGGCCCTTGGGGTAGTCGGGGAACTCCTTGTTGTAGTTGCGGTGCTTCCCGAGAGCCCACACCGACATCTGGTAGAGTCCCACGACTGCAAACAACCCGGCTGCAAATAACAACTCCATAAGTGAGGTAGCACACACTGGGGACAGACTGGGCACAGACTGGGCACAGAACAGTGCCGGGGAGGGACGTACGGAAACGTTACATTTGCGTTATATAACCTTGTTAGTTTTTAGTTTTCCTGTAAACATCAACACTTCCTCATCACATCGTGTGTAATGTTGTCTCGCTGTGTAACCGTGCTCGTACGTACTTATAGCAACACTCATTTTACTAAACCTTCATGTGTAAATGTAATATTCATACATACGGTTTATAAACACGTACGAGGTCAGTAGGAGGCCATGAAACAGAATTCAATCAACTCTGAATAATTAAATAATGCATTATTTAACTCCTATCAAGGTTTAAAGGTTTTTTGTTAATGTCGTTTTGAATTGTAACAAATTTATTTAAAAAATACCGACCTGGAAGACATTTCGTCAAGACAGTAAAGAAGAACCATGACCCAAACTCGTAAGTGTAGTTGGGGCAGGAGACAAAGTTAAAGAGTATAGAGAACGGGTTGCCGTCTGGTTTTGGGATACGCCTCACTTTAGTGCCGGGGGGTCGAAGGTTCTTCAGAAGTATGTGGATACTCAAATTGCCCAATTCACAGATCTGTAAAAGTTCTTTAATCTTGAATTCATAAAAAATAATAATAAATAATTTATATAAACACTATAATGCTTTAATAAATCAAAAAAGGTAAACAATTTCAAATGTAAGCTACAACTTTTATATTTCATTGTATGTGTGTGTTGAAAACACATAAAATATGATTAAAGTGGTTTGTAAGAGCTGGTTAGAATATTGTTTATGTGTAAAAAAGTTGCTTACCGTAAATCCTGCTACTCCGACATACAAGCAAGTGTTGCAGGGTGCGGTAAATAAGGGATGGTTTATGTGGTATGCAATATATAGAGTGAACAACCAATAATATGAACAGTTTTTGAATAAATTACGAAGAGGCATAGTCCCTTTGGAGAATCGGTGCACAAACACTGTCTCAAGAAGCCGCTTTGCATAATGTACAGACCAACATACTGCTGCAACCCTAGAAAATAATATTGTGGTTATGTGGGAATTAATATAATATTGTCAATCAGCAAATTATATACATATATTATTATTTCCTTAAAGCCAATAATAAATGTAGATTAACATACGTTGCTACTGTTCCTGGAGATGACGTGTCATCTCCATAAAGTATCCAGGGTCTTTGATAAACCCACAAATAAACAAATAAGGGACCCGCATATTCAGCTAAAAACACATTTCGCCATGAGATTTGAGGCCCAAGATCTTGTAAATACAGTTTCGCTCCATTATCAATGTTCAGAGATTTCAGAGTAGTTTCATCTTTAAGAGACCTTCCTTTAGATTCTAGTTTAATAGATTGTCGGTCAGGGTACAATGATTTCTTAATGCCTTTATGAATTTTGTCTTTAACATTTTCGATCGTAGCATCTTCATTTACACGAATTTTACCCAATGGTTTCGAACCGGACACGCTTAATATTTCAATCTGAAAGTAAATATTTAACATTTAAACTTTGTAAATAACAAATTTAAGTAAGAAAACAAACAAACCTCCATAGTCACGTCCACTCTCGATGGTCCAACTCTTCAAAGTAAAATACCGAATGGATATTTGAATTTCTTCAAGCTAAGCCAAAGGTCACGAATATAAATGATGTATCACGCCGCACGCCGTATTACGGTCTTATAGGTATTTGTAATAATTCTGGGTAATGGCAATTGGCGAATTAACGTTATGTAGGTGAAAAAGAATTAAAACTTGCGCACAGTTTATTAATTTTCTATGAAAGAATCCTTTAATTTATTCTATTATCCAATGCAGTGAACTCAATATTGACACATGACGTAGAAAACAATTAATTCGTATAGACTATACAAATAAATTCGAAATATAAAGTACAGTGTAAATAATTTAAGTAACACTCAATCCCTCAAAAATATAAATATTATTATTGTGCTATCTTTCTTTGTTTAATTTTAATGAATTTATTATTAATATAATTTACAGATGGTTAAAAAAAATATTGAAAAATATAACAAATTTACATGACAAAATATTTTGGTAATCGAATGGGGTTTTGAAAGTATATTATTATATACAATCTTAATATAAATTATAGTAAAAAGGTTTGATAAAAGAAAACTAAAGTATGCTGTATTTTACATGTATAAAGAACGCTTCCTTAGTATAACATTGTTTGTTTGGTACCTACTTTTACTTTGATCTATCTGTCTATTTATGTTTTGTATGTGTACCGCATTATTGATAACATTTTCATTGGTGTGTTCTTGCTAGCTTCTTAAAAGGGTTGGTAGACTAAAGTTTTGTTCGCAATTTCGGGTTGTTAATTAAATCTTGTAAAATGCTTAAGGAAATTAAGTTTTGAGAATTGTTTGATAAAAAAAATTAAGATGCAATTTGTAGTTACTTCGTAATACCACTTTAATAATTTACATATACTACTGCTTTGTGTTATTCTGAACAATCAATAAATATTTCAATAATTTATAGTAAATTTTACATTTTTTTGAATAAAAACAATATTTTCTTTTCAATGGGGAAAAAAATCTTAACAATTAAAAAAAATATTTATGTAGGGACAGTTCTGGAACTTCACCTAGCAACCCTTGGCTCAATGTAAATCAAAATGTGTATGTGTTAGTAAATTAAATGGCGATTCTTGAGTAGAGACGTATTTCACAAATAACAAAAAATATTGCAGTATTTCTTATAACTGGTGTAGTTGATACTTGATAGATACAAAAAAAATTTCAAATGCGTTCCGTTGTGGAAATCGGGGCAAGTGTCCCGGCCTTTTTGGGAAAAATGTGGAAATTGGTAAATGATTCAGAAACGAATCATTTAATATCTTGGAGTCCTGTGAGTTTTTATATTATAATGAGTTATAAGCTTTTAAAATGAAACATAATTTTAATTCTACTTAAAAAAATACGTAATGTTTGTAAATATCCTTTATTTCTCCAAAAAATCTTTAACATAAGACGCAGGTGACAGTTTGTCATTGAGACGAGCATTCAATAAATAAATACTTACGGGTCACGTTTTCTACCATGCTCTTAGAATCGTACTGTAGGCACTTGGTTTAAGCCGCATACTTTCACTCCAGACACATACTTAACATGTATAATGAAATGTCTTTTATAATGTTATGTTGTTGTTTTGTTGTGAAGTTGTGCTGGTACTTTTCCATGAACTCGTCCAACCAATGTTACATCAATATTTAAGGCACAAAATCTATGTTATCACTTTTTACACCATTATTATGTAAATTTATAAAGAAATCAGTATGGTGTTGTATTCAATCTTTTTTCATATATTTGTAAATAAAACAGTACATAGGAATGCTTTCAGTTTGTAGATGTCTGAATAACAAAACAGAATACATTTTTAACATCTAGCCTTGCACTTTTATATATTAATAATAACAATTATTGTTATATTTTACAAAAACAATTTTATTCTATATATACATTACATATTATAAACAGAAATGATAGAGTGTTATTTATTAATTTATTTAATTCAAATTTATAAAAAAAACTATATTCATAATAAATGCAATAAATAATACATATATTATGGCATTGATTACTTTTCCATTGAGAAGCAGAGGCAGTTCCTAATACAAGTCATACTAGTTTAGTACCTAGTAAATAAAAAATCATTTTATATCTTTGTAAACACAATACAAATATTTCAGGGTGGGAAAACTTTTGTTATAAAAAACCAAGCAGATTTTGCCAGAGAATTATTACCTCTTTATTACAAACATAATAACATGGCAAGCTTCATCCGGCAATTAAATATGTATGGATTCCATAAAATATCATCAGTTGAAAATGGTGGATTGAGATATGAAAAGGATGAGATTGAGTTTTCTCATCCATGTTTTATGAGAGGTCATGCTTATCTATTAGAGCATATTAAAAGAAAAATTGCAAATCCAAAATCAATTGTGGCCAGTAATGAGAGTGGTGAAAAGATTCTTTTAAAACCAGAGTTAATGAATAAAGTATTGGCAGACGTAAAGCAAATGAAAGGCAAACAAGAGAGTCTTGACGCTAAGTTCAGTGCAATGAAACAAGAGAATGAAGCTTTATGGAGGGAAGTTGCAATACTACGACAGAAGCACATTAAACAACAACAAATTGTCAATAACGTGAGTAACTGTTGTATTTAAACATTCATTGCATTTAAAATACTAATATAATTATTATTCAAGGTAATACAATTCCTCATATCCCTGGTGCAACCGACAAGGGCTCAAAATTCTGCCAGTAATAATGTCGGTGTAAAGAGGCCATATCAATTGATGATAAATAATGCGGCACATAACTCTGGTGATAGTGGTTATCCCGGCAGGCCGAAGAATAGTAAGCTGGGCAAGGATATTGTACTAGAAGATTTAAGTGAAGAAAATTTGGTTTGTTGAATTCTCTTATTATTCATACTTACGAACTGTTTTGATAGTATGTAAAATTATTTTGTAAACAATTTATTGGGGTCAGTTAAGCTTTTATTTCAATATTTCAGGATGGACCTACTATACATGAATTGGCACAAGATGATATATTACATAATGAAGTGTCACAGGATGCGTTGGACTCTAACTTTGTGACAGTGAATTTGACAAACAACCTCATTGATAACTCACAAAAAAACAATCCAACTACTTCTTCACAATATCATGTAACCATGGAGGACGGTGAAGACCTAGAAACAGGTAAGCCGAATTGATGGTTATGTATTTATTAGTTGGTAGGTGTTATATTGTCATTAATATCTGATTAGCAAAAAATATACATCATGAAACTGTATACAAAACTTAATGTTAAAATAATTAATAACACTGTAACATTAACATCATAACATTTGTCAAAACCTAAAAGTATTGATAAGTGAAGTAAACCATTCCATCAATGTCTCCAGATCGCACAAGATTATTATTACCAATAGTGAATTCGAAGGGCTCATGGCGATGTGACACTCAGCCCATAGTGACATCGCCATCCCCTTCCATGGCATCTATGTCTCCCAAAGATCAGCAGCCAATGGAGAATGTCCACGCCCACATAACGATAACACCAGGAACGTCAAGACCTAAGATAAAGAGCAATGAGAAAAGCGTACTAGCAAAGAATCTTTTATCTCCCAGTAACTTCAATGCTATAAATCCATCGGCTGATTTGAAGCTCCCCGCTGAGATATTCGCGAGCGACGACTCGGCGAGTGACGACGTGCTGCAGGAACCGGTCAGAGAACAGCTCGTTTCTTCCAAAGATAAGATGCTCGGTGGTATTAATATCAAAATAGAAAAACCTACTGACGATAAAAGTGAGAAGAAAACCAAAAAGTCTAAAGATTGTAGTAATACATACAGTTTGAACCTCGCCGACATCAAGACGGAGCTCCGGGATGACCTCGAGTGGGACAACATGACCCTCGCCACCGTCCACAACAACTCCAACGTCAACCGGCTGCAGTCCGTGTGAGTGCTTCATTGACTCCTTGTACTAAAGTATATATATCTACTACCACTACTTACTAAAAGTAGCATACAATTGTGGCTCTGATATCCAGGTGCCGGGACAACAGCCAACATAGAGAAGATTTATCTTCCTTCTTTGGTTCCAATTCTAACAAGTATGTTTGTATATTCATGTATTTTTAATATATAAGGAAAAATATTTGTTAGAAAATATTTAAAGTATGGTTTTGTACTGCTATACATATATCTATCTATAAGTGTCTAGTCTATAGTGCGGTTTTGGTAATGTTAAGAAAATATATTACCTAAAATAACAGTTGTAATGGTTCTCACAATTTCATAAATAAGTCATTTTACTTTACACAACACTATTTAAGAAGCTAAAGATTTTAACATTGAAAACTCAGCAGCTAAGTTGTCATTAAATATGAATAAGCTCACAGCACGCGGAGGACGGCCGTGTACATTGTCATTCTCGATTTATTTTGAATAAATACATTACAAAGAATACAATGACCTCAGGAACCACATCGACGACCATTTGGACTCCATGCAGACGGACCTGGAGTCACTACGAGAACTGCTCAGAGGAGACACGTACGCGCTGGATACCAACACGTTATTAGGGGTGAGTTCTAATTTCAAAAAATGACATCCATCTAGTAGTTTTTTGGCGCGAACGTTCAAAGTTGTGAATGTGTGTGTGAGTGTTTCGTACGTTTGTACGAAAGTCGATTACAGCGGCTAGGTTGGTAGCGCTGTAAGTCACGTTGCACCCAACGTGTAGCGAGGCGGGCAGTGCGGCCCGTGTCGGCTCGCGACTCGCTACGTAATAACTGGTTTCCTGTATTACTATTTTATTATTATTTCGATACTGATATCGTATCTCTGCGTCATGTATTGATGTGAAAAAAAGTTCATTTATACTTTGATTTCGTTTACATCTAAATATAAATATATATTTTCTGCAACAATAGTACCGTATCGTGTATAAAATGGAACTTCTGTATTGTCCTCAGATTGATGAAAGCTTAACACCTACAATGTCTCACCAAATCAAACAGAATGTAATAAATACATTTCAATAGAAAAAACTTATTCTTAAATCGTTTTCTCGAAGAGGGTCGTTTATTTTAATTTTTTAAATAATTAAAAAATTGAAATAAATTCGTAGTTAATGCAGCTGCATTAACCTCAAATTTAGTATTGATTAAATTATTTGTATTATTTTTTAGCTTTTCGGATCTGACGATCCGTTCTACGGACTGTCCTACAACGCGCCGGAAGAACGAGCCAAAGGCTGCAGTGGCGGTAAGTCGATTGATTCATTGTATAATATACATTAACTAGTGGGGAGATAGACGTGGGAGCGGAGGCTGGCACTGCACCGGTCGAATGTGGTAATGCCTTTATCTATTACAAGTAATCTATTTTTTGTTAAAGTATGGCACAGTATTGAAGTTAGATAAAAACCATTTCAGTACAGCGGGACCCGGGGGTGGCTTCGCATTAAAAAATGTAACTATGGTTTTGAGAAGTGTTCTGTACGTTTATATTAATTGTAGATACAACCAAACAGTATCCGATGATTGATTTTGATTGGCTCATCGGCGGCAGCGACGCGCCCCAAGCCAACTGACCTCGACGTTGTGGAACTTTGAACACGCTTTGGTAATAATGGGTGTTTGAGAACTGCTCGCAGACAGTTTGGACCTCCGAGATAGATTGATTTGTCATGAGGTTGTAAGCAGTGACGTCACCCGCGCCCGCAGCCCCCGTACGGCCCCGTACAGCCCCGTACAGCCCCGTGCAGCCCCGCACCGACGACGGGGCTCCTACTGTTATATAATGTTCTTTATCTACATATTGTATTTTACTTATATTATGTCGCATGTAAATTAGAACGCTCAGACAATATTCAATTGGACTGAAGGGGCTTTTTATTATATATTTTTTATGATCGCCGCTACAAATATAAACATCGTTTATCGTAACTTTTTATATGTGCGTGTATTTTTTTTATACTAAAGATTTATTTTAAACACATTTCTAGTTTAGAGATACATTTTTTTTAATGAGTTGTTCTACTGTTGTTTATGTTCAATATTTGTTTGTAAGTACATGTCTTACCATTATATAGTTTTATGGTTTTATTATAAGTTCATCCTTTTAAAAATATGTATTTTGAAGTTATAACACATTAATTACATTTATATATTTTAAAATGAATATTCGGTAGCTGAGAATTGATAAATGCCTGATATCATTGTGATTACTAATTAAACAATATTGTACAACAAGGGTTATAATGTTATTGTAGGTTTAAAGAACGTTCAATTAAATCGGTTTCATTTCTTATTTTTATAGTTATTTATATTATTTGATTTCGTAATCCACTTGCCTGAGTAGTTTGACGTCGGCTGACTAATATTTTTTTCTTGGGTAACTTTCAGCTGAAGGGAATCGGTTAATATCGTATACAGGGAATATTCCAGACTTTGAGGATATAAATATACCTGATCTGGAGGGAGATAACTCTCAGGAATGTCTCCCGAGTCCCAGCAGCACGACGCTGAACACTCCTCAAGTACAACTTCACTCGCCTTCGTTCTTAAGACAGTGAGGATACAGAAGAACCAGAATATCTATTGCATTCATACTTGTGATTAAGAAATGTGTTTCGTTAAGGATTTTTGGTCCTACGAGCCGTTTTGTTTTTAACATTTTGTATTTCGCGTTGTTTTTTATTCAATACCTAACAAGCATTTTATGGATGTGTTTAGTTAAATAAAAGCCAAATGCCTTTACTAACGTAGAAAATAACGTGAGTTTGTTGAAGAATTATTATTTTTACGGTCAGCCTTTTTATTTTTGGAAACCGTTTCTTGTGATTAACCAAAAAAAAATAATGTTACTAGCGATTACCTTCTGTTACATTAATCCTATATAAAGATATGTTAATAATTAATATAGGAAGACTACCTAAATACGTGGAATTGGTTTAAAGCAATTAATATATTGGTCGTAGGTGTAAGGGACTCTACCATTGAATGATAACTAAAAATAAAAACAACTTCATGGTCATCTTAATATTATGAAAGAAATTATTTACCCCAGTGGTGCCATGGCAAAAAAAGTAAATAACCAATATAAATAAAAAATACCGTTTCGGAAAAAAAAAATATATAATCTGTGCTGCTTGGTGCCTTAACAGGAGAATTCATATTTTTATATATAATGGTGTTAACGATTAAGGACACAATTAAAAACATATTAAGACTAAGAACAAAGTATATAAAATATGTATATAAACATTATATGACCGCTCTGTGTGAATGCGCTGTTTGTGATTTGATTGGTTGAATCGTTTAAGGTCCCAACGTGTGTTGTAGGCATTTCTCTTGTAATAAATTGTATAGTTGTTGTTGGACGCGCTACATCTACTACCAGCTACTGCTGGCTGATGTGTACAAACTACAAACTACAGATATAGTTGAACATATTGTTAAAAAAATAAACTATTTATTTATAGTGGAGTATGTATAAGTTATTAAAAAATATTCTAGTTTTATTAAATGTTATTGTTTTGGTGTTAGTTTTAAAATTACTGCATGTGTGTGTTAATTTGTTTTTTTTGAAATGCAATGTTGAGTCAGTGAGTGTGGCTGTGTACAGTCAGTTAGTCCGTGTCTCCATATTTTACTGTTAAAATAAAAGTATTTTAGAAATAAATCTAGTTAGTATCAAGACATTTCTACTGGGCCTTTCATCATAATTTTCGTGCTTAATATAAATTCACGATACTGAATATTAACCGTTAAAATATTTGAGTATTTCTCTGTATTATCATTTATAATTCCACCTTTTCTATTTCGGTGTGCCTGCTGTCGAACGTGTACTTTGTATCGTAGATATAATTGCTTTTATTAAATATGATATTTTTAAATACATTTAACTGTCACTAGCTTAGTGATACAAAAAATATCGTCACTGTAAAAAACATGATGTCACCGAGTATGAACAAATATGTTAGGTTAGTTAAAATAATATGTAAAGGTAATATTATTAACTTAAGTTATTATAAATATAATGTAATAACGAAAATAGTCTTTTATTTCTATTCCTTCATTATCTATTGTTATCAACGACCAAGTTCCCGAGCCCGACCGCGCGGCAGCCGCAATAGTGTACCTCAAATGATAGTTTACGACAAAAACGACCTTTTCACACCCTCGCAGTCAAGCCCCCTGATCTAGAACCAAATTTCTTATACGAACTACGTTTATCGTTTCTTACTCCACATAACATAAAATGAACTGTCTACTTTTACATAAACTGGAGAAAAAAATAGGCCAAAAAGGCCTTATTTCGCGTTTGTATTCATAAGTGATGTAAATGCATGCTCACTTCCAAATATGGTGGAAAGCTGAAACTTGGTGGGCAGGTTCCTTATATGTTCAAACCCCCAGAAAAAATCGAATGTGTCGCCAATGAAATGCCAGTTGTCAATGAAAGTTGTGATATCGGAATGGGCCAAGTTCATCCGGCCCAGGGAAAGTAGTGACCCAAGTTCTTTAATTGACCGGAGGAATTTGGGACTTTCCTGATATCACCAGATGGGTGGCCATGGGAACTTGGGTAAACTTTGCGACACGGAGTGTTTTAATTTGGATATATATATAACATTTTAAATAATTATTTAATTGGATATTGGAATGTGAAGTGGACTGATAGTTGAATAGGATTAATGTTTAAAATGAGAAATATCCCCTTAATTATAGGCAGTGATAGTTGATAAACAAATCTATCAGAAGTCTTTTAATTTCGAAGATTTCTAAAACGAATAGATGCAACACCATAGAAAATTATCATCAGGCTATGAATTAAAATTAAGGCGATTTTTAAAAAATATCTGCTAGAGTTAATATATATATCAATAGCATTACAAGCTATTTTTTTATTATCCTTTAAGAATGTCAAGATAATTGGGGAAAACTTTCCACTTCACTATCACTGCATCTAACCTTATCAATGAAATATATATAACCATGATTTGCAACAAATTGTATTTCAGTGAAACTCAATTATTGTATCTAGATTTTTTACAAAACGTTAATTTCTAGGACAAACTGCCAACTCATCATGGAATAAACACATCGTCATCTCGTTTCTGTCATGTTGTATGGACTTACATGGTGTTCTCGTCCTGTGTCCCTGAACGCGTTCTACTGACAAGCTGTCTCTAGCGTCCGAGAACTACGATATCACGTTCTTTATAGTTTCTTTGAATTTTCGAAGTATTTATAAGATCGAAGGCAAAATTCGAAAACCTTTTACCGTAACCAACTGGCAAGTACAAAAAAACAAAGTAATTTTTTTAAAGTTTTGTAATGTTATCACAGCTATGTTAGATTTTGACAAATATATATATATTGTAAATAATTTTATAAATAATCATAATATTATTTATACATAACATGAAATACTTTTTAGGATTTAAAATATACTCAACATTAAATTCCACACATTTAAAATTAGATATTTGAAAATTTAAAATTACAAATAAAAAGTATTTATAACTAAATGTACGCGTGTAGTGCGGTGACACCTGTCATATATAATGTAGGTAGTCTTTACAATATTTACAAATATAGGGGTACAGAGATAATTTAAATGTTAAGTGTATACGTGAAAATATTGATTATTTTGTGACACATGCTGTCTGTTTGTAAATGCTTCAACTGTAAAAGAAGGTTCACAATCAAAAACAATAAATATATTTTGTCTTTTTCTGACTAGAAACTAAATAGTATGTAAAATTATTTTCACTTATTAATACTAATTGTCCTTCTTTACATGTAAATAAATACATAATTATTGTATTTTATTAAGTAGTCAAAGCAAATTAAAAGTTATTTTAATGATTAGTTAAATTAATTGAACAAAAACAAACAACAGCAACAAAATATTGAGTACACTATGTACGTAGCTTAACTGCTTATATTATTATTAATTTTTAGTTTAATCTCAATTTTCTCAACAGAGACGGTAGGAGAGGTGGTGCAGGAGCTCTATTCTTGACTCCATCGGTGATATAAGGGCCTGGTTTTGACATCAGCACTGTATGGAGAGTCGGTAGAGACCCGACAGCACATCCCAGCTCAGCTGATATATTGTGGCAGCCCTGAATGTCCAACACTTTAAGTATTTTGCAGTTTTGTTGAATTGCTTCCAATGTTTTATCCGTCAGTTGATTACATCCCTGGAAATAAACAAACAATATTATTATATATCTGAATATTTGTGACATAACATTTATTGTTTATGTGTACTTGTCAAAATGTATGTACACTCACTCTTAGCTCTAGGTATTGTAATCTTGGAAGTCCTTTGACAATCTCAAGTACAGCATCGTCTTTTAAGTTATAACAATCATTTAAATTCAAATATTCAATACTGGGACAGTTTTTGACTAGATATTGAATTCCATCAACCGTTATTTGCTGGCATCTGCTTAAGTTCAAACTTTGCAGTTCTTTAGAAGCAAAAGCATACATCAAGCTCACATCTGTTATTCTGTTACAGCCACTAATATTTAATTCTCGGAGTGATTTAATTCTAGCCAAAGAGTAGCCAGTGTAAGAATCCATTGTCAACTTCTCGCACATTCTCTGAACATCGCGTTTTCTCTGGGCATCTCTAATAATTTCCTCTTCAGCCCTAGAGCCCAAATGTATTCTATTGTGTGTATTGGCTTCACCATAATGTGACATAACGGGGACGTCATCATCACCTTCAGCTTCCACCTTGCCCATGCCAGTCAAACCTACATCTGATACTTTATCACAGTAATTTATTTTCAATGTATGTAACTTAATTTGATTTTTAAAAATCACTTGGATGGTTGTATCTGTTACGGCATTGAAACAAAAACTTAAATCCAGGTATCGTAAATTTGATAACTTTTCAGATATCATTATAATTCCAGTTTGTTCTATATTATTTAAAGAGTTAATATCTAATTCTTCCATTATATTGTTCTCATCAGCACCACATAGGCCTGCTTTCACACCGTCTCTTGTAATAAGTTCACATTGAGAAATGTTAACTCGTTTTAAGTTTTTTAGCTTATGTAACTCAGAAATACCTAAATCGGTAACAGCTCTGCATCTCTGTATGCTGAGATATTCCAAATTAACAAGATTATTGCAAATATGCATCAAAGACTGGTCAGTCACTCTTGTGCAAAGGCCAATATCAAGTTCCTTCAGAGAGTGCTGATACATTGTCAATGCAATTATACCTGCGTTTGTCAGTTGGTCACATGTGTTTAGCCGTAGACTCTCTAATTTAAGATCAGTTACTTCAGATAATAATTTCAATGCTGCTCCATCTATAAGAGTGTTTGAGAAAACTAGGTTTTTCATTTTATATGCTTGTTTTGTTATAAACTGCAATACAAAATGAAAGGTAAAAACACTTTCTGATGGACTTTCAAAAGTATTAACAGTTTGTGGATAAAATTTCTTTACAAAACCAGCATGGAATTGTAATGGGCATGATGATAGACATAAATCTTGTAACTCTGGTGCAGATTTTACAAACCTATAGAATAGTGCATCAGTTATGTATTTGTTTTCTGATAAGTTTAAACTCTTAAGTTTTTTGAAACTGTTGGCTATAACACCATTGGTCTTTTCCAACAGACATCCAGACATAAAAAGCTCCTTACAACACTGTATATTCAATGTATCTAAGTTTGTGCATTTTTGTAATATATAATCTACAGTTTTTTCATGAATATCACATTTCCTTAAGGTTAAACTTCTAATGTTTTCTCCAATTTTATCCCAAAAACGGTTTATCTTGTTGGATAACTCTACTTCACTGAATACAAAGTTATCATATAATATCACCGAGTCTTCAATCACTTGCAGTGGTGAAGACTCTCGCAGCAAATCACTTCTATAAAAGACAAGAGTCTTGTTCTTTAAAAAATAATAATCATTGGCGGCAAGATACCAAGACTGACAAGTTTCACTGGCTGCCTTTCTGTCAGAGTTCGGTAAATATTTGAAAAGGTACACTAGGACCTGGAAACAAATATTTTAGAACATATTTTAATAGTTAGTCTGAAGTCATGCAATCCCATAAACCCGTAAATAAATAAACAATATTTGTGTTTGGCAATATATTATGAAAAAAGTATAGATAAGCTATTTTGATTACGTTATTTGATCACGTGAAAAAAGATAACTAACACAAATGTCGAACAAAGAACTTTTTATTGCCGAGTTCAGTCTTATTTAGACTTACCTCATAGGGGAGATCAATAGCTGCCATGATTAGATACTAGTATAGTGTTAAATGTTTCTTATTCACATTGTACGAATTATTTTGTTTTTAATTTAATTATAAGAAAATTGCTTCCTTGTCAATCAATTTGACATTGTAGTAATGTCAACAGACAAGTAAACAGCTGACCACATACGTCATACTGTTACGTCACAGATTGTAGCTAAAACGTTTCGTTATTCACAAAATGTTACTATAAGTGTATTATTATAGTAGCTTTTGACAACAATTTAATTTGCACTCAATCAACGTTTATCATCACATCAATTTATCAATTGTACAGTTATAGCTTATTGTAACTGCTATCTTAAAAGTCGCTAATTTGTGGTTTTCTTTTAAAAGCTTAGAGATTTTCTCACAGTAATACATAGTTATAAATATTATCTAGATGTGTAAGTTGACTCCCACAGTACCGTATAAGCCCACATTATTGGTTAGGAGTCTGTATCTTGAAGTTACTTGATGATTTGTATAGAAACATCTCGGTGGACTAGTCGCGTGATAAATACGAAAATGCTCAATGTATGAAGCAGCGTTGGCGCATTACATGGAGAAGGACGTCCGCTCTCTCGTGTGCTCAGACAATTTATGATTAGTTGGGCAACAAATTCTAAAGCACTTTTTAGCTACTACTGCCTATAAAGAAATGAAATTGAAAGATTGAATTACGGTATTTTTAATAAATGTTTATTGGTTTTCCCTATTGCATTGTTATTTTAATTTAGTTGTATATTACAATTAAAAATAGTTTAGCATTACAATTATAAAAAGTTTTATTTATCAAATAAATGTCGGCATTAAACTTCAAAATTGATTTAAATAACTATTAAATATAGTTTTATTTAACAATTACTTTCAGTTATGCTAGTAATAAAAAAATTGAGGTTGATTAAATTATGTAAATAATAATTATTCAATCATCTCAATTTAGTCGCTTTCATCTTAATCAAAGTCATTAACATGGATAATGAATAAATAACACAATATTGTAAATATTTACTCCGAAGCTGCTTTTTCGTTGACGTTCTGACTGTACTTTGAATTGAACGATGCATGCTCCTAGGTTTGCGACCTATAAACGACTGAATGACCAATCACTTAACACAGTTTCATTTTTGTGTGTATTGCGTACATATTTTAAATGGTCTTGCGTGCGTAAATGCAGTAGTGAGGAGCGTCATTTCTGCTTAGACGATCTATACAATTTAAATAGCTATTCTAAACCCTAAATGATAGTAGAATACAACACCAAGATGGCCATAAGAGACAGGAACTCTGCAGTCGTGGAAGCCTTGCTCGAGATGAGTCAAAACATCAAATCAACAGTGGGCCGTTACAGCAGTGTTTTGGTAGAAAAACGGTAGTTTATAGGAGGCTACAACTGCAATGTAATGTTGTTTAAAAATAATAACTCAACTAAAATTTAACAAATCACATATTTAAATATATATACATACTAATAACAAATAAAAAAATCAAATAAAAATCTGTGCAAAGGACTCGCTAACATAGTTTTTAAGATTCCTACTAACCATCTCTTCTGTTATGCATGTTTTTAAAATCTCAATTTATAAATTATAATTTAACTTGACAAAAATTGTAAAACGTCGTAGGTCAAAAAAAAAACCCTAAATGATAGTAAATTTTGCATTAAAATTCATTGTTCCGCTTTAAGATAAAATAAACAGGAAGAGAAGACTCGGCTAGCTTTGTTTTAAACTATTTACCATTTTAATACTTAAGTAATACTCCTCTTCTATACCTCTCCTGTCAGCTTTCATTTTTTATTTTTTTTCATTTTTTCCACGTACCACAAAGATGTGGAATGGACTTCCTTCGGCGGTGTTTCCAGATCGATACGACATGGATACCTTCAAAAAAGGCGTTTATACCCACCTCCAAGGCTCCTCGGACGTTGCAACAGTTTGTGGGCGGCGGTGATCACTTTACACCTGTGATCCGCACGCTCGTTTGCCCTCTTATCACATAAAAAAAAAAAAAAGCTGATACATTGTAGTTTCTATCAGGTACATTTCCACTCACGGTTGTACTATGGCTGCTAGACAACTGATAAACATACATAAACAATTTTTTACACGTACACGATAAACGTACATACATACATATTATACATAAACAACACCCAGACCCTAAAAAAATATTAAGGTGACCAAATATTAAAGTAACCAATTAGATGAGACCTCGAGCACATTAACAGTTTTTCACAATGCAATATTATAACGCGACTTGACTTGGTGCTTACTATATGGGATAATGATATGGCTGCTTGAGTTTTATATATAACGAACTTTTTAATACGATTCCGTTTGCGTAAATTATAGAAAGCAGCGTTCGTAAAAAACGAATAAGATAGACCGGTTGATTGTTAACTTTGCAAAATTTGTTTTCTACTAAAAGTCTTTGATGTAAACGTCATCATATAATATCTATATCCCTCTAAAAGTCATTTTTAAATCCCAAATAAGGTGAAGTAATATTTAATTGAGATATGTAGATGGTTTCGGGTATCACCTCCTGGCTCCTACGTACAAATTCACAAACTTACTAACTCTTTCTCTTTAGAATATAGATCTATGTAGAGAATAATATTAATTTAATTTTTCAAACAAAAAATTATTTCATCATAAACAATATTGAACAGTAATTTTATAAAAAAAAAAAGAAATCTTAAATCTTTGTATAAATACGGCACATAGTTTTCAGTGGTCAAAAGTTCAATTGATTGCTTCCAATAACATAAAACTTACCACCTTACGAAATAATATTATATTATTACACAACCTTTATATACAAACTAACATTAAACATTTAAAAGATTGGTTGAAATAGAAAAACAGACAGGTTTCAAATATATTTAGCTGTCAAAGTATTTAAAAAGAAAGTTTACGAGGACGAGATGGGTGCAAGACACAAATAGTAAGCGAGGTCTTATGAGTTTGCGCGGCAGCCTACAATATTGTTATTGCCACTTGTTGGGCGCCATCGCCAGTAAGCTCTGAATGCGGGGTGGATCGCCCGTCTGCTTCCGCTCGTAATATCATACGCGTACACTTTTCCGGGAAACTTTTTGCTAACTGGTGTTTTTCAACTATGTTACAGTTTGTTGTGGTTTTTTAGATTGTTATGAATTTATACTTAGGAATATGTGTACAGTAGAACATGTCTAGAAGAAAACAAGCAAAACCGAGATCACTGAAGCGTAAGTTTATCTATATTAATGTTTTTTTTGAGTTTAACATTTTAAATTAATCATAATAAAAATAATTTTGCCCTGCTATTAGTATATTTTTTTAGTTTATGTACAACAATTCTTAAATAATCAATGTGTATCTATTATATTTATAAATATTTTTTTTTGTCATATGAATGTCGATATATTAATTGAAAACGTTCTATGATCGTGAAGATGTAACTTTAAAGTAAGCAAGCAGCTGAATTTATCGGCTACTTTTTACGAAAAAACTGATATAAAACGTACATATTTATATTATATTATTTTCAAGCTTCATTATAAGTATGTAGCCAAATAAGTAATACCTTGTAACATCTTATCTTAAATACACGCAAATATAAGAATGTGATTATAAAGTACGAAATAAGAAACATAATCATATATTTCGACAAATATAAATTACAAAAACATTCAATACAATTTATGAAAAATGTTTTTGAAACCGTGGTTTGTAAACCAGTGTCCAGAGCGAGTCACTGAAACTGTTGTGTTCTGTGTGACCATTCCGGACTCCCCGCCTCCGGCCCCGTGTTAAAAACGAGCATGTCAGGTGCTCTCGAGTGATGGACTGAGCTGCAGAGGACGGCGCCCTAATATCACCATTTTATCAGCGGCTGCGGAGTCGAGCCGCACATGCGTTCCTTTTAAGCTCCATTAATATCAGCCAAAGCCTTTTGTTTGTTTACTAAATAATTTGATATCAATTCTAAATTACATTTATTTTGTCTTAACCTGTAATATAGAAGACTATATTTCTTTAAGATCTTATTTTTATTAAAAAAAAAATTACAATGACTTATTAGAGCATTCTCTAGCAGTCAAATGAAAGAAAACAATAAAAAAATTGCAATGGGCAGTATAATTATCAAACTAAAATAATAAAAAATTATGAGACTATCCTATAGGAGTATTGAATATATTTCAATATTTTAGAAAGTGTTACTTTTTGCTCCTGGTTCCAAGTTTACTGAAACTGAAAGTCGCCTTAGTACGTAATCAGTTAGATTGAAGTCTGGACGATTACTATTTAACATCGGGACCTATTCTCCAATCATATAAAGAAGTTGCACATAGCTCACTTAGTTTAAGGACGCAGGCACACAAGTGTGCAGCAGTCACGGTCTATACTATAGAATATACTTAAACAACTAACAAAATATAAATATCTCTATATACATTTTTTTCGTTATATTTATATGGACCTATAATTTTAATATTGTCACAGTTATATTAAAGTGTAATCGTATGATATTATTACGTGTGTGCTCATTGACATAGATTTCTGAATCCGGAATATACTCAAAATCTTCACCTATATAGCTATAGGGTGGTATTGCATTAGTCGTCCCAGGAGCAGCAGAGTCGCAGCAGCCCCGACTCCCGGGACGCATTACGAAAGCACTAGCCTCCACCAGATCGATACCTTAAGCTAACAACATTACATGGCCGTTCACTGAAACATTACGTGTTTATTATATTCATATATCTATCTATATACGGCACATTTTCATTTAAGATAACCTTCAAAGCTTTTATCATATATCCTAATAAAGATTAGTATTCCAATTTTTAAATGTTATCACATTTTTTTTATCGAGGCTTTATAATAGTGAAGGTGTACTTTATACTATCTTGTATACACTAGGGGCATGTAAGATGTATATTGTTAAACCTATTTGAGAATTGTTATAGTTTTTTTTATTAAGTTATATTTTAAATATTATTAAATACTAAATCTTAATGCGCAGTGATTTGTTAAAACGTTACATCAGTGGTACTTGGTACACATGGGTACAATAATATGTCAATTTCAGCTTGTACGCGCCGTCCCAATTGTCGACGAATTAAAATTTTATATCCACCGAAAATGTTAATCCTTCGCTGTCCCGGGCCGACTATAAAATGTGCTGTCGTATCTTGAATTGTTTACATTTAAATTCAAGGAAAAATTGAAGCTAATAAATAGACTACGCTTCAAATATTAAGTATTATTTAGACTTACAATTATCTTGGCGCTATTAAATACTTATGCAAAAAGGAATGTATTTACATATTCCTTTTTACATAAGTATTTAATTGCATATTTGGGGCAGATTAAATACCAAATTTTAGTAATTCAAAATGAGACTGGAATTGACAGTAATTATACTGTATATGTAATATATAGTACAAGTTGTTAATATTTCAATGTTCGGACGGACATTAACGGATTTAATCCCTATGATGAGGGTTGGTATGAAACGTGTTTATACTTATGTCAAAAATTTAAATGTTCTTCTAATATTTTTTTCACCCTTATTTAAAAACTTATTTATATATATATATATATATATATATATATATATATAAATAAATAAATAAATGTATATAGTATATATAAATATTTATTTATTTATTTTGTTCTATTTTAAATATCTAATAATTTCCATACAGAATACTGTCGACTTTTTGGAAGTGAATGTATGTTTTATTGTTTGAGTAGTTTGTAAAAATATAAGTCAAACAACTGAAGAGTTCTTAAGATGCAGGCGAGTAATTATGTCCTCCATTTACCGTCACTTGTTATGTGGAACGATAAGAAGTTGATGGCGCCGGGTGGGTTGTCCATAAAAGTTGTAGAGGCCCGCAGAGAGCTGCCGCCAAATTTCCCCTGGGCGGTGCGCACCTCCGCCCTCCGCGTCGGGAAATACGAAGCCATATCATAACAGTTTTATGTTGATACCGCGATGAACCAGCTCCTTTGATCGCTACAACTTTAATGAATTAGCAAACAGTTTTTGTTACAAAATTATATTTTGGTATATAAATTCATTGTGAATTAATTCAGACATCAATATGACATTATCTTATTTATAATACTAGTATTTTTGAATTCAAAAGGAAAATATATAAAGGAGAAAATATTAACGCAATCTGTAAACAGTACCAAGCATTATTTTTCCTATTCCCAGTCGACTTCAATAAATCACTCACGTGTTTTCAGGAAAAAAAATCCATAACAACGCCGCACGAGTCTGACGCCGGTATCTATGAAGATGTATTCATACAACATTCATTAACGGATCAGTCTTATTTAAGAAAGACAAATTTTGGTGCAATTTTATGATAAAGAGGCATCATTGCAGAGTTAATTTAATTTTTTTTTTGTTTTACGCATATTCTGTTGTATACATTTGTTGTTATAACTTGCAGAATAGGCCTAAAAGATTAAAAGAAGAATTATGGGAGACTGCAAGCTTTGTGACGAAGCGTTGATTATCCTTTGAAAAGCTTTTTATAAAGTAGCAACAGGTTATTATTTTTAATTTACATAATACAGATATTGTAATGCTCTCGTCAACCGCGACCACTGCCCTTATATAACAGTGAATCAACGAACACAGCTATAAAGTTAGTATTTGCGCTGTTAAGTTATATGTCATAGTAATAAGAATACTTCTTGTATATAAGTATTCATATTATATAAGTTTTGAACTTTTACTTGTATATAAATGCTGTGATAAAATATTTCCTATAATTATAATAAAAGGAAATAACCAAGATTGCTTACAGTTGGTTCCAAAAAAATTAAACATAGAAGAAAGCTACAAACATGTTCCTGGACGCCTCTCCTTTATCCACGAGCATAAATTCTACATTTTAGTAAAATTTAAGTCTCTTTGCGACTGTATGTATATTTTATTAGTCTCACCAGCATACATAGTATACGAAGTTTCGTCTGAGATATTGTTTAAAAATATCACGGTCCCCCCATCTGTGGGGGGTGCTCCCTGCGGAGCGAAGTTCTCGCCGCCCACGCCTCGTCCCTCGAGACCTGGCCCAGGCAATGCCGCCTGCTCCCTGGGGACCCTCATTCCCTTCAACCCGCTCTCCCTGCAGACTCCCTGATGGAAATAACAGACGAGTTGTTCGAATTTTAATAGATAATAATTATAATTGTCAGTACTTATAATATACTTATACATGTTACAAAATATTCATTTTCGAAATATTTTTCTGCCTTAAATTCAAATTAGAATTAATTATTGATATCAATAAACATATTTATATTTTTTGTGAAATTAATAATACTACTAATTATATGTCAATTATAATTTAAAGTATTAATAGTTGTTAATTGCGTTATACTAATCTCGTCCTTGGGCCATTAAACCGCCAGACGGTAACTATGCCGTCATAATTCCCTGCAGTGCTGAGGGCCGGGACACATTGTAATTACAGTTTCCAAGGTACCGAGGAAGCGATCCAGCCGGTGATGGGAGTTGATAGTACTCCTCCGTGTCGCTTTTCGGCTGACCCTCGGTGATCTGAGGTCGTCCTAAGTCATAAACTACAATAATTATATATCATCTCTAATTATACAACAAGTTAGTTATTTTGTTACGTTTAATAATATTAAAATATATAATTTAATGAATAGATAATCGCGGTTTTATAAAAACCTGTTTATAAAAAATAGCACACACCAGACTTAGCTGCCACCAATATTTGTAACTTTTAGTATGAGTTTTGATGTTACGAAACGTTAATAGTTTTCGAGCAGTAACAAACGAGTTCTTGGTTTTTATCAACCAATCACAACCAAGAACTGGTTTCGTAACTGCCGGAAAACTATCAAAGTTTCGTAACGTCAAAACTCGTATAGGTAAAGAATGTTAGGGACATAAAATATAGGTATAGAGGAATAATAAGCTATACAATGTAATATCAAATATGGTCAGCAAGAAAATTGAATTGGCATAGTAGTGTGGCGCTTTGGTGCTAAATGCGTCCCGAGCGACACATTGAGACAAAATTATGATGGCCTATCCTATGCGAGGTCATACAGTCAAGTTGCTTAACAATACCCACTTGCGTTTTTGAAGATAAAACGAAGCTGAAGGTACGATTGGCGCTCCCATATACTCCATGCATAGAGAATACAGTTTTTAATATTGCTTATATGTTTGGAATTACATTTAATTCAAACTTTGTGTGTATGTTATTAATGTTTATATTTATAGAGCAACAACGATATTTAGGACGTATGTCGTCATTGAAACATTCTTAGCTCTACATACAGCTCTCTAACTCAGGAGGTAGTCTGTTTTAAATGTAGCTTATTCCATAATATCAAAGTTTATGTGACTTTAAAATAGAAGTAGAGTCTTCGAATTTATAGAGCGACAACGATATCTAGGCAGTATTTTGTAATTGAAACTTTCTTAGTTCTCAATCGAGCACCTTAAGTCAGGGTTGCCTTAAATTATAAAACAATGATCTTGAATGGTATAAATAAATAAGAATAATGTTAAAAGTATTGTTTGTGTTGAAGGAGGGCGCGGCGACGGGACTCAATCACGCCACCCGCGCCCTCACTAGCGGTAATTATTTCAATAAGCGTACGTAATACGGATGTTACCATTTATACGTTTTATGGAGAAAAAATAGTGCTGTCTTAAATATACATGTAGTATATAACACTTACATTACCATTCGTAACGAAATGCGTATTGGTTCTCAACATTGATTAAGGAATTAAGGAATTAAATATTATACTTACAATAACCAAAGAAAGAAATATAGAATTTTTAAACTTAAAAAAAAAAGCATTGGTGTACTGATTATATAGATGTTCTAATTTGTTTTTATAAAATTAAAGATAGGTTTAATTAATATTGTAAGATATAAAGCACTGACGGAGCATCCACATGGTGATATCGTAGTCGTACCTCCAGGCCTGTGATTTCTGGTCCCAGAGGGCGCGCACCTTACCGGCGCATGTCTACACTGCCTGCATTATCCTAATTAGCTTTTATTTTGTTATTTCCATCTCACTAGAGCTAAATCCGTTAACATTAAAGTATTTTTATTTAATATTGTCCTATTTTAAATTGGGCTTTATTTGTAATAACTATTTCTTAATTCTTCGAAATCGATTTATTTTCCCAAACACCGTTACGAAAGACAACAATAAAAATTTGATTAACAATGCTGAATTAGAAAATCTGGTTAGATATTTTAAAACAACTGTGCTCAATTTACTATATAGTAAACTCGTTAGAAAATGGCCGAATACCCACATAATACAATTTATTTACACACTAACGCCATCTAGTGAAGTACAATAAAAACGCTAAGCAGTATTTTTATGTCGTTGTTCTCACTATCATTTTTTTTTTAAATACTCAACTTCTTCTCCATAGATTTCGATCATACACCATGGTAGGTCATGTAAACTGTAAGTGTTCCAGTGTTTAACCGTTGTAGCATGTGTTACCTGATGTTATATATAAAAAAACAAAGTTTGAAAAATTATTTATTGTTTACTTGTAGCTTTTTCTAAGACCCTTGATCTTATATTTTAATAAATCCTAAATAGACATTTTTACCATTTACTGCTTTCTAATTATTATACTCTTTAATTTGTATCTTATTATGCACACGATATGTAGATAAAAAAATATATTAGCTATTATTTTTTGTTTAAAATACTTATATAACAAAAGTATTCTTGTTCGTATACATGAAAATATATATCTGAATTAGTAAAAAGCCACAGAATAGAATTGTCTATTTGTTTGATATCGTTATACTATTATTGTCTTTACGATATGACTGTCTTCATCGTAGCCGGTGTAAGGGGACGTCATATTCTCTAATATATTAAGGTTACTGAACCACGGAATAACGTCACCAATCTTAAGATAATCCCTTGTAATGGTCCTGTGACCGTCCTGTGTCCGCGCGAAACGATATCTGTTTTAGGGTAGATATTTGTTGAAATTGTTCCTGTATTTTGTATTCAAAATGTCCCTGTTAATCGACACAATAAAAATGTAATATTTGAATATATTAATCATTTCTTTTTTATTTTTATAGCAGAAGAAGAGGCGTGGTCTGAAGTAAATCAAACAAAGATTGTTGAAGAAAATGCTTTAACAAGCTCCGTCGACGATGACGATGAGACTAGTAAAAAATCAAATATGGAGGGAAAAAATAGCACGACAGAGGAGGTACAAAATGTAGATCAAGAAAATATCAAAGGTAAGAAATGTTTATAACTATGACTGTAATATATGCAGTTATTTCATTTGTGAAATTCAACATTAGTAATAGGAAACATACCAATCTGTTCTCTAATACGGATAGTTCATTTACATATTATGTGGTCGCAGGCTAGTGCTAGTGGCTCGTGACGTTGACACAGAGTCTAGGATAAGGGATGACGTACGAGCGAAGGCTCGCAATGGGTGCACGCCGATTTGGCATGACAGATAGTTCCATCCGTGCCTCCATTGCCTTGTGAACAGAATGCATTGAGTGGCAATAAAACTCACCCCAGAATTTATGATGACTGACTTTGATTGGTGATAACTTATCATTGAGCTGCATGAATTATTTCAACATATATGCAGTGGAATAAATTTCGAACTTTGCAGTGGTGTATTTTTTTAATACGCTATTTGTAATTTCAATGTATAATTAATTTATTTAATAATGACTAGTGACTTCGATTACGCTAGATATACTCGTATTTATTTATATTATTTTGTAACAAAATAACTTGTGAAGAGGTGTTTTAACAAAATTATGATAATTAATGAAATAGTTGTTATTTATTAATTGATTAGTGACGTCTTTTTTTTATTAATATAATGGTGTATTGTAATGTATTGTGTAAAAGTCAATAAAAGCTTGACTTTTATTGACTTTTAGATATTTAAAAAAAATGATGCTGCAATCTTAAGTACATATATAAGACTTTTCTTTAATCAGTATATCTTCGAAGCATGTTTTAATGCCATCTAGTAGAAACTTATTTCACTTTTCATCAGCAACATCAGTGTAGCATATAGTTGATGGCGGCTTCGTATTTTGTGAGTATCAAAGGCTTCAAAGGATATCAGCGCTGGCGATGCAGTA
This sequence comes from Dircenna loreta, assembly GCA_963555665.1. Classification (NCBI taxonomy): domain Eukaryota; kingdom Metazoa; phylum Arthropoda; class Insecta; order Lepidoptera; family Nymphalidae; genus Dircenna; species Dircenna loreta. Next base: position 7,732,004 of record OY743093.1, on the reverse strand, counting down.
ATTCAATGGAGATTGATTGGGTCGCCGCTGCGGTGGCGTCTGCACCCAGCACTTACTCACCTGTCAGAGCCAGTCGCGGACGAGCACAATTCACTGGCCGAGCCATCCGAGCTCATTTATCGTCAGATTATTCGATCGCGTCTACTCATACAAGACTGACGCGGTCTGACGCGTTCTGATTTGGTCTGACGTGGTCTGACGTGGTCTGACGTGACGTGTAATAAGTTTTCTAAATCCGTTATTAACATGAGCTAGTGCTGTATAATTACAACTTTTTATACAAGTTAGAGATTACTAATTTTGCTACAAACCTATAGCATGTATATAACTAATTATCTATCAAAACAAAAAATAATAGAATATCATTTTTTTTTTGGTTCAAAGTATGTTTGAAATTAAGTGAACATTTCGTGCAAGTACTTAAAAGGACCCATTTGTTTAAAGCTTCCTGTCATACGCTTAAAAAGACATTCCTTCACGAGTTGAGTGGAAGGGAAGAAAGACGTGTCTACTTCGACGCATTTATATTATCATTCGTTTTGTCTGTGTGTATGTTGTATGTCCCGGGGGCTTGGAGACTACTTGGAACATCGTTTAGATTGAACTAAATCATAACAATTATCTGATATGAAGTGATATAAAAAAAAAACATTATAATTTGAAAGCGTTACAAAAATCTTATAAATATCTTTTAAAAATAGAAAAGATATATATAATAGGTATATTTAAATATATTTATAAAAATAATGTGTTGTTTATTTGTAAGTATGAATATTTTTCAATTATTTATATTAATTTAAGTGATTCCTATTGTTATTTTTGTTTAAGATTCTGAAGATCCAAAAAGTCCAAAGAAGTCCGCTGATAATGACGAATCAGAAGATGTGGCTGGTAAGTTTATATTACTATATTAGACAATTCATTAAAATATAAAATAATATCTCATAATTGACAATCATTATATAGTTGTTAGCCCGGTTGTGATCTCGTCAAGGATGTCTGATTGCTTGCTCGTGAGTTAGAGCTAAGCTAGCTACGTGTACTAGATGATGATGTACTAGACTTCCAGCTAAATAAATATATAATATATTATAACTAGTAAATTTTCCTCCTTCAAAAATTTACAGAGAGCCTTAATGTGGCTCTTATAAAGTGAGGGCTCATTTCATTGACAGTTTCGTTGAAATTCATAAGGTCCCATAAGAAGTTTCTGCGGGCGACGTCTTAGCCGTGGCGTCCATGATGCGTTTTTAGTGCGGTTTAATACTCTTTTTACAACTTCGTCAAAGGGCGTGCTGCGTTACTGCTTTGACTCCATCTCCCCCACAGCTTTACGACCCCGTCCTCGCTTATCTGCGCCCATTTACGATAAATCTCCACCAAGCTCCTTGGACCTCAAATATTTACATGTTAATTCGTAGCCAATTCTGAACCCGAGATTATAAATAAATTGGCCACTAAGGCCTATCGTCAACCCGCCACCTCACTTTTATCTTTCATGACTTTGAAGTTTTTAAAGCACTCCTTTCGTTTACAGTTTTTATTATAATTTAATACTCCCCAGATTATTTTAGTTTTTACTTTTTATGGCGCTTAGTAATAAAGGCGGGGTCTGTGTACAATTAAGCGACTTGACTCTTTCTCTCAGAATTAAGTACTATGTATTAAAGTTATGACTTATTAACTAAGAATTTTATATAATCATTAAATATATATATATATGCAGATAGTAAGTTAAGGGAGCTTTAATACATTTAATTGCTTTGTTGCTCTATATTAATAACTGTCACATTCTTTTAAATCACGATGACGACATTTTAGGTAAATGCGAATATATCTGTAAAGACGTTCAGGTGTTTATGGCTATCTTATTAATATTTCACTATATTACTATAATAAGAGTCTCAACAAACTGTCTTGTCATCAATAAGTCAGTCACACATTTCAACTTATACGTCAGGACTGGTCGCTTCATGCCGGACGGTCAGAACGAAATATTCTAATGAGGTTTGGTTGCCACGTTATTTATTTTAACTATTTTGGCGTATGTTTTCTAAGTTATAAGCCTGAAGCATAAATAAATAATATTATATTTTATCTACATACTAGTTTAAGTTTATTGAGGTACTTTCATAATAACTCACAAATATCTTTCACGTTTCGCTTCTACTTAGTAAATAAAACAAATATTGCCTAGCATTAAATAAATTCCTTTTTTTGAAACAATTGGCTACTAGAAAAGTAATATAAAAGACAAAGCTTCCATTTCCTACGGCACCCTCAGTCTTATAAGTGAATTACTTATTGTTCGTCTTTTGCAACTATTACGTGAGGCCGGCAGGTACCTTCACTTGTAAATTTTCAATTGTTCCTAAACAAAGGACTTTGGTAGTTTGTGTCAGTAATCGGAAAATGAGTAATTTTTGTACAGTGGTTTCTCGTCGCAGTCTCGTTGTTAGGCCAACACGAGTGGTGCGCAAATGTATTCTCTGCGGAGGTGATGGGAGGGGGCGAGGGCAGTCGGCGCCGCTGAGCCCGAAGTTGGGCGCGTGGGCTCGCTCCCGAGGGACTTCGCGGCAGGGACTGCACTCGGCGCTTGTTTTTTAATCTTTTACCAATATTTCTCCTTATTAATTGTAACCCAAATAGTGTATTTGGATATGCGAAACATTTAACATGCTATTCCGGTGACTTAACGCGACAACAATCTGAATAATGCTGGTAAAGGATGGCCTCTATCAGGCACGTGGCTAATTAAATGCCAATGTTTGATCGATGTCCGGGGGTGCATTCGGAATTCCATTCGTCGAGGCTCGTGCCCGCCGACACCGAGCCGCATACCTCGGCTCGGTTTAAGTCTATCCCAAATTGTTTACTAACTTGACACTATTTGTCTTCATAATGATCACAATACAGCGAATTAAGCAAGGACAAGAGATAACTTTATCACCCTATGATCCGATGTCATAACTTACAAGAAAACTTGAAAGCGTCAACATTTAATAAGAAATCTTTTTTTAAAATGTAAGTCAAGTAAAGCACTTAAAGATTAACTTTATATTTATTGAAAATAAGATAAAATACTTTGCGAAAGATGTAACAATATATAGCGTTATTTATTTGATCTGAATAAATAACATTTAACACGCTCCTAGCTTTTAAGTTTTAAATAAATAAATATATAGGTACAGTAGAGTTCGTCCCTGGCAGGTCCCAGGTGGCGCGGCCGCAGCGTTTGGAATTATCACATAGTGGAGAGGCGCGAGGGGCGTGGGGGGGGGCGATACATTCGTCACAGGCCCAGCAGCCATTAGGCATTTAGATATTATCAGCACCCGTTGGGGATGACCCGCGACCTGACGCCACCGCACTTTCAATGCTTAATTACTAAAAGTGCTTGTTTACTTTGGGGATTTAACAATATAACGTTACAATATAAACTAGTTCTTCCTACAGAGTTGTATTATAAATTAATTGTTTCATCTCTTTTTCTTGCCCCCCCCTTCTCCCCTCGGTCCCAGGTGGCTTCGCTTCGGCCACACTTCCTTCCGTCCCGCGAGAATTCCCGACCCGCGAGCACACATATGCGGCACTCATACACACACACACACACACACACATTCACCATACGCTTTACAGAAGACACGCCAACAGAAGTGCTTGGAAATGTGGAAAAAGAAACCTATTCCCATGATATTTGCACTAAATGATATTGTCTAGAAATGCTTGACTGGTTTGGATTCCCTGAAACTTTTGTATGTACTTTTATGTCATCGTTTTGTAATTTAGGATATTATTTGAACACATTTACTATACTGTGAAACATACTTTTGTATTTACAATAAGTATAAATATAAATAAAGGTACTAATTATTCTTTACAAGTATCAAGATTATAAAGGCGGTGTTAACTTATTTAATATCTCTTTGGAACTTGATGGTCGTAGCGAGCCGGTCTACAAATTTTGGTATAATTATTTATTTAGGTCATTAGTATATACTCTGCGCGAATATCGCTCGTGGTGGCTCGGCCTCTGATTAATGCAGCCTCTCGGGCATACGAACTGATTGCCGCTGACTCTCTACTCCCCGGCCGCAGAACTCGCGCAGCACGCTCCTGTTCACGTTTATTTTAATAAGCTTTCTACGTGTTATGTATTTTTAACAATCACGCTTATAACGTTCAAATCAAAATATCTTTTATGTTTCTTCTTTGACTTTAGTGAGTTGTTTCTACGTAAGCAATCGTAAGCAACCAATGGTGCTGGAGGCTACGTGCCGTTTAGCGGCTGTGTGTGAATTATTTGTAATAGATATGGATGCTCTGTAGAATTACAGTAAAACGAATGAAATTCAGTATGCAAATTAGATATTTTGATTTCTGTTTGTCATTATACAATATAACAAACAAATACTTTATTTAATACTAGCTTTCGCTTTGCCCGCGCTATATAGATGAAAGAACAGTTTTCGTATGTCGACCGGCAGTCTTAAAGATATTTCCTACCTATCGGAACAGTGCTTACTTTATTCAGCAAGAGAGAGTCAACGTGTCTGTAAAATTGAAACATGATTTGTTAAGTCGTCAAGGTGTGAAAATGTAACAAATAAACGAATCCCCTTTAACACAAGTAATATTATTTAGGAAATAGCACTGGATATATTGCGTTGGTTCATACTTTTTCTAATAGATCAATAAATTTTACTTTTAATTGTTATTATTTTAAAAGACCTTGCAAATAGTTTTGGATAAGCGCATAGAAAGAATGTTGTTTAATATTAATAGAGCCGACATTATCTGTGATTGTCACTCACCGCTCTACAATCATAACGTCTCTACAATGTAAAGCCCATTGCGAAAGGTAATATATTTTTTTATTATATTTATTTATTTTTTGTCTTGATTAGTTTCGTTTTAAATTTGTGAGGCTATACAATGCAATATGGCGTCATAATATAAATATTGCGAGACAAACTTTTAATGACATTTTGTATTGGTAAGGGTTACAATTTTTCCAATATTGAATTTGATAGTTGATTTTTAGTTGTGAATGACACATTATCCTGTAATATTTTACATATTCATATAACTTTTACGTCTAAATTATAATAGTATTATTCGATATTCTTAACCTGATTATTTAAAACTAGCTTTTTTCCACGTCTTTGTACGCCGGCTACCTACCACGAGCTTGTAAAATATCTATCAAGTACATGGCAGTTCATGAAATGATCAAAACTTGACGAGTTTTAATTCGTACTATGAACTCTTTATCTATGTTGTCTATGGCCTGTTAACACTTCAGTAAACGCTCTGAAATAAACGTCTTAAACTACATGTTTAAGCACAAACATTTCAAACATTTCAGTAATAAGGAACAATTATTATTATTTTTTTAATATTTTATGTATCATTTAAATTACTATAATTTTAATTTTAACATTCTAAATAATAGGTAATAATTGCTTATGTCTTTTAGAGATCTTATTGAGTTATATTTTGGTGTAAGACATTTATATAAAAGTACTCGTATAGCTCAAAGATTTATTATTTGAACTAGGGATTCATAAAGCTTAAGAAACGCCAGACTCTGCTTGCAAAAGAAAAGGAAAAATTGATAAAAATAATATACATATTATCTATTCCTTGAAAACTAATCGAATTTATAATATTAAAAAAATAATCAGGAAACAATGCTATCTTACGAAAAAATAGATTTTAGTTTCAATGAACTGGATGAAGGGCGAAAAGGTCGTTTCTATAGTTTTTTAAAGATGCGAGAACAGAGGGACACACACATAGACAGGTTAGAACATGTATACAGCCTTTTCTAAATGTATATCTTGAAATATTGTACGTACATTGTTGTATGTACAAAACAATAAGCGAAGGTTGTCGAAGGGTACAGACATCACTCAGGGTTTAGAAAAACACCTTAGACTGAACAGCTCCGTGAAAGGTAGAGCCCCCTGGGGGCAGTATGCTCAAGGCGGCAGAAAATTAACGCGCTCCCTTGGGAAATCTACCGCCAACTTTAAGGCCTGGCCGCGCCCAGCCCGCTGGGACGTATTTAATATCTGTGTGACGGGCACCTGCTCTGTGCTCACGGGATTGGACAATTATTAATATTAAATATCCGTTATATGTGTGTTTTTGTGTAAGTTATAAAGTATATTTAAGTTTGTTTTTCTCTAATTTGTGCTCATTCTTTCTTGAACTCTATTTTCTTCATCATTTATTCAAATGAGTCATGTAAAAGTTATGCTATTCACGTCATGTGACTGTAAATGGTCTTCAACTATGACAGAAACTCACTCCATTTTATTCTATTCGAAACCTAAATATGTGTTAAAAGCTTGTATTTTTTTATATATAAAATCATCTATATATACACATATAATAAAACTATAGAAGAATTAATTTCTGTACATTGAATAAAAACTCATAGAAATAACACAAGACAAAAAGAACATTTTGAAATTTTTGCCTGTCTGTCTGTTCTCCGAGTTTCACGCAAAAACTACTGGACGGATTTTGATGAAACTTGTACTATTATATAGCTATTTTTATTATTATATTATTAATTATATTGTTATTTGTTACTAGTCCTCGGCAACATTTCAGCAAAAAAATATTTTGAAGATCCGAATATTAGATTGAATTTTTTGTCTGTCTGTCAAAGTACACAAAATAACATATTATGTCATAATATGCCATAGATATGAATTCGTAGACATTCTATGACATGTTATATGGTTTATTATTTGAGTCGCTGGGTTGGAGCTGACGAAGTCGCTGGCAACAGCTAGTATAGAAATAGATAAACGTTATAAAATAAGATAAAAAGAAAATAATCTATGTGAGATGTTCTTACAAGCAGTGAATCAGACTGGCCATAGTTTTAAACTTACTAACGGTACTTCTGAAAGAGCATTTATGAAATTATTAAAAAAATAAACAATAACAAATTTGAAAAAATCACCAACTCGTATATATCATTAGTTTTCATTGCAATTATTATCATTAATTATAAACAACATGTCACAAATATGTGTTACTCTGATAGATTAATTTGACTGCACTGTTGTCGCGAGTGACTCACTCAACAGATGCAATGGCGGCTCTGAGGCGCCTCAGTGTATTCGCCTCGTCGTATTAACGTCTTACACTGGAGGATGGCCTTTAATTACTATATATATATACATGTACTTATATACGACCGAGGAATTGTTTTTTTATGTTGTATTTGAGGTTATATTTGTCGTAATCTCTATAGTTTTACGTTTCATTGTGGTCTACATTGTATATGATTTGTTGGTTTTCTTTTTATTCCAAACTAATTTTGATGAAGTTCTGTTTTGATCCGATCTATTCCATGTTGTCTTGGTTGTAGATATTTAGTAGAGACGAAGCTTCTTAGCATTCCATGGATTCACCGTGTGGGTGCCGGGTCCAGACAAACTCCTTTGACTTGCGACCCAAGTGTAGGTTTAAGGGGCCCCTTTAAAATGACGCTCACCTCAACTGGTTGCGCTCCTCTCCCTACGTAACCAAATTTGGAATGAACCTACCAATGCCGCCTTTGAAGTACGTTCTAGAAATCTACGTACGTACTAATCTGTATAAATACAAGAGCTAATATGGTTTAAATATAGTTTTCACAGTTGGTTTAAGTTAATTCTACCCAATAAATATTTAAATAAAAGGGCTGTAGAGTTAAAGGGAGACCAAAATGCCGTCATTGTCAAACTTATACAATATAATATGTAAGGATTGTTCAAAAAGGTCCGTCAAACTATTAAATTGGACTTGGTGAAAGTTTAAACAGGATCACCTATTCTAATTTTGAATTTAAAACAAGGGGAAAATTGTCGGTAGTGGGAGCGCGTCACAAGTGGATTAGGTGGGGAGGGGGGAGCGGGGGTGACGCTGGCCGCAGACCTCGCTCTGGGGCCTCCACTTCCTAACATTAGAACAACTAGATTTTCTATACATAGTATGAAATAGTTCCACAAAAGATTATACATTTTATAATTTCTCTTCAAATATAATTTGAATTGAGTTTCATAATAACGTTCTGTTTCAGATATCAAAACGGACAGTATGGACAGTTTTGACTCAGGTGAGAAATATTTTATATTACATTATATTTATTTCATAAGCAATATCAATTATTTCATGGAAGTGCCCGAGTATAATATTCGATCACACAATATGAAGGCGTGGTAGAGTCGCTATGAATATTTCAGTATTGGGAAGTGTATAGTCAGGACAGGACAGGCCGCGGTGTTAACGGAGCCCTGGAGGGTCCTTGCCGGTCCCCGCCTCGCAATACTGCCGAAAAGATAAAATGAACATAAACTTGAGGAGCAGATATTCTCGCTCAGAGGAATCGTAGCGTCTCTCTCGGTGATACTAAAGCGCGGTACTACCGTTACTGAAGTTTGTAAACTCTGACCTTATAATTGAATTGTAACATGTGAAACTACTTTCATTCTTAATTATTATTGTTATGAAAATAATATTAAATTCAATAGTCAGTTTCACAATAATTCGCTTAATAAATAAGTATTTCAATGCAGTGTATGTCCATTATTAATTTATATATCACTTAGTTTTTTTCACACCCACCTGAAAATAGTTTCAGTAATAAAAGACAAAAATGTAGACGGGATGTGGTGAAAAGCTAAAATTGTATTTCAGGAGGCCGCCCGAACTTACAATTAAAACAGACGCGTCAAATTGTTCTACACCGTTCGTCACTTAGGCCGGCGGCACGCGGGCTGTTGCGATCTAATTAATACACACATTACTGTAAGGAAATAACCTTTCTAAATACTTTTATAAACCTTAAAATATTCATTCAATTGAAAATATAAATAATCTTCTTTCTTTGACTAAACCTGTTGCAGTTACCTTGATATATCAAAATGTAAACGTGGCGCAGGAGTACGACAAAAATCAATGGAACTTGAAAATCGTACACAATAATAGAAACATCAAGAATAATTTGAAAATAAACTAGTAATTAAGCATTCCGCTAAAATAGCGGGACAGGCGCGATTTATTAGTATAGAATAGTAACATGGTTCTGCAATCAGCTGCAGTTTAAAATGTGCATTTGAGAGTGGCGCGGCGCTCCGGGCTAGGGCGCGGACAGGAATGCATTCTCAATAATTGAGGGTCAGACAGGGTGGGGGAGGCTTTTAAATGTACAGATCAACTTTTCGATCTCGATAGACGGCCGTGTCACGACCCGTGTCACATTCTGGAGCCAATTGGATAGCTATATCATAGTACTGTTTGTTAGGACGGCTGATTCTTTTAAATATGTTTAATTCATTTGGATTTCCCGAATGAAAAAAAAATATTTGTCGACTTAGATATTAAGTTGATACAATTTAACATTTCATTAAAATACATTATAGTATTTTTATTCTGTTGTAATTATAGCTCAAACCAGTTTGTGTTTTCGCAGATATTACCAAAAAAAAAAAAATCATAGAAATTGAAAGAAACAAATAAATATATAATATAATAAAAATAAATCTACTGTTTTTGGAGGTATGTATCATATATTTAACATAAACGTTTATCTTTAAATGATTGAACTGCAGACTTGGCCTCTTATAACTGATAAGTCGTCAGACCTGTTCCTATGTTGTTAGAACGGGCTTGATAAAGATATCTTTACAGTTTACAGAAAATCAACTTTTCATTTAAAGTTTCTCATGTTTATGATATGTTTGATAAGTTATTTCTACAATCAGACAGAAATAAGAACTTTTTTCGGCAGTAAAAATTGTTTTGCAGTTTATCTAAAGATGGCGTTATTATCTGATCTGTCTCATGACATTATAACTCTAATTGAAGGAGGACAATGAACTCTTAACTCTATCACAGTTTTGAGAAGTTTTGTGCTTCTCGATACGTATGATAAGCTCTATAGAACAATATGTTTATATTCCTGCTCAGTAACGTGTATGTGTGAATGTTTTCCCTAAATGGCAAAACTAACACAACAACAATATTAAATGAATAGTTCAAATTTCAAAATACACTTCACTCAGTAATGTTTCGTACAGTAACGTGATTGTCACATCGCTGTAAGAGTCCACGGTAGGTCTGCAGTGTCTATGGATTGATTCGATGGAGAGTACAGTCTTTACATTTTATTTCATGATATTTTTTGTGTTAAATATCGCCATTTAATCAAATTTAGCCCCTTGATTCACCTTATAACTGAAGAGACAGGTAATTAAGAGCTAAGCTTAATTTAAATGTCACGTCGTATTCTTCTCGCTGAAATTAGAAAGAGTTAAGTTTAGGAACGCGTTCTAATTAACATTAAATGTGTTTTAGTTTCCATTCAGACAATATCTGAATATTGATTATGGAATAGATAAGTGGCTCTGAGTATTTTTGAGTATCTTTTTATGACAGCTGAGTTAGTATTAGTTATTTGAAAAATTGTTATTAAATAAATAGTTACTTAAAGGAACCTTTCGTAGAATTGATAACAATGCAATGCTTACTGGTTGATAAAATAATTAAATTGTTTGTCCATTTGAAAGTTAATTGCATACTTGTGATAAGTGTTGAATATAATTTATTTAAGTTTTATTTAATAATTACTGTTATTGAATTAATATGAATGAATTTGAATTAATATGAATGAATTTGAATTAATATTTAATAATGGGTCTCTATTTTTAAGAAACCGTGAATATAATTACAGCTGATTAAATGTTAAATAAGTATTTAGTGATGAGTGCTCAGTGCTGTGCTGGGGAGTGATGAGAGATGGTGATGGGTGATTGGGAACGTTAATTCCTAACGGTCGATACAGTAATAAATCAATCTTAGATGGAAGATAATCGATTCAGAGGTAGATTTTTAACTCTGATTTCCTTAGAAACAAATTGTGAATTTAACGTAGCATAATTGAATAAATTAAACAATTTTTCATTACAAAAATAAATTTGAAATGTGTCTAACCTTTATGTTTAATAATAAAACTTCATGTTTGTTCTTAATTCTACATACAACGAAGTTTCCTGTCCGTAGTGTCCAAATAAAGTTGACGAAAATGAAGTAGGTCATATTTATTTAGGTCTAGTGGCTGGTAATATAATATAAACAAATAGTTTCATTGATCTCCTAAATCATTAATAGTTTTGATACTCGTGTTCTTGAAACTGAATGATGCTGTGACTGAAACATGGATATAAGTGTTAAAAGGTTTCAAAACCATAATTAGAGGAACAATAAGTGCTTCAACTTTATGAAAAAAACTCGTTCAGTTGAAGAATAACGAAACAAATGTAGAATGTATAGTTTATACATATATTAATATTCTGTTGAATGTATATTTAGAGGTAAATAAAGTTAAAGAAATATATTTTCGGGTGTTATTTTCTAGTGAAGATCACGTCGAGACGCACCTCATCTGCTCTAGTCCCAGTGCGGAGATAAAATTTAAAATTCAAGGCCGCGTTAACGAACAGACTTCGCGAAGAAATAGATATTCAAATGTGAGGTCCCATATTAACATTTATGGCAAGTTTGCGGGGTCGAGACAAAGGCTGGCCCCGAGGCCCCGCGGAGCCACGAGTGTCGTCGTCCCGAGCCCTGTCAGATAGTAGGTATGGCGTAACACTAAATGATAAACACTTTCGTTGGAACTGTAACTGAACTCAAATTTATTTTTTTACGAATAATGTAAAAAACAATATTTTCTTCTTAAATTGATGAATCATATATTTTTCCAGTTGGGTAAATCATAACTGAAGTGGGTACCTATTTTGTTGTGAATAGACAAAAGCCATTATATTCGGTGGCTCCATTTTCTCAAAAGACAAATAAAAGTTTTGGAGAAAACAAATCAAAATCCCAATTTCAGCGGATGCATTATTTATGTGCTATTGCTAGGCGGCTCTCCCCTTTCTTTCTTAGATTCTTGCCGGCATTTATACTTCACTAACTTTAACCGGAGATATCTTTCAGGTGTTTATGAATTTAAAGGATTCAACAAAAACCTTTAAATCGAAGCTAACCTTTATAATGTCGGCTGTCCAAGACAAGGCTATATTTCTTTGTTATTGTTATTAATACCGGGCGGTTGGAATGGACGAAGATGTCCCAGGCGCCCGTTCTCTCCCAAATAAAATTGCCGCTATCTAAACAAAGAGCCCTAATTATTCGGCCATGGCGGGCGGGGTCGCTCTCTTATGGGTGTTCTGGGGCCCATTTCGCTTCTCGTATAGCACCCCGGGGAGCAGCGGCGCCGCCTAGCCAATCGGTGGATGTAGAAGCGAGGATCCGCAACCTTTTATATGCTATATTGGCGCTACTGGACTTCTCCTGGTCCGATACCGTTTGCCGGGAATTAAAACTTCCGACGAAACAGCTGATTATCTGAAACATAAATCTGACCGCCGGTCTTTATACGTTACACTAGAGAGTATCAGATACATCGATGTTTAAATTTAAATTATTTGTTTTTATTTAACAACAATAAACCTCCTTTTAAAGAATCTTTTGTGTGATTTATAAACCGGCTGTGCAAGGCGGTTGTACACTTTAGATTTTATTTTAATTTGCACCCGATTTTATTTTGAGACAATAAATAGAATATAAAGGGTTTCCGAGCGGTTTTTGCCTCCGGGCGCATTGTCTTCACCCTACGCCTTTGCCGAGTTTTCATTGTGAAGAAATTATGGAATAAAAAGGCGATATCGTGTGTCGGTGATCGGAGCGGTGAGGTCGTGGGCGACGCGTCATACGACACCGCGCCCGACCCGCGCCAGTCAGCATTGTGAGCCGCCATTCTGCCGGCTCGTATTCGATTCCAGTGTTTTAAGCATTCGATTGCCCTCCCTGATATTAAATGGTTCCCAAGAAGCACGTTTTTTTATTTTAGCGGTCTTTTAATCGAGCGAAGGGTACACTTATTGTTTCTATGGCGAATTGTGGCGATTGAAAGGATTTTGAGCATTCATACGTCGAACATTTGGAGATCTTAAGATAATAACAAGGCGGGTGGGGGCGGGTAGCTCCTGGTGTCGACAACAAACCTCCCACAGTATTAAATATATACAATGTATTAATTACAAGCAAGAGATGACGACTTGTATATAATTAAAGTATCAGTAGTTTGGAGTGGTAGGTACCTCACATCCTGACTAATAACTTTGTTATATTGTTAGTGTTATATAACTTCCTATAACCAGACGTGTTCTTGGACATTGAACCAACTGAAGTATCTACAATCACCAACCCGTCCAGCGGACAAGAACTTAATGCCCCTGGGATACTCAGATATTGCGTCAACACTTGAACCACTGCACTTAAGTTATGCATGGACAGAGATACTACAACTCCCAAACCTGAAACTTACTCACTTGGATACAGTTAATCTGACTTAATTTAAAATGTTTTGCTCGGAAATATTACCTTTAACAATTTTTATTTAAACGAAATTTGCATAAACTTCTTGAAGGAACGACACGAATCTCGATTACAATTTGAAAACATCAAAGGCGTGAAATTGTTATCAAACATCGATTTTCAACTTGAATGGTCACCTGTTTGCGTACGATTTGGTAAAGAATTTTGACGGTTATTAAATGGTTTTGCTTTAAAATGCATAGAAAACAGCACAATAGCAAAAATGATGAAGCCTACCGGGCGTCAACAAAGAAATCACGGCGGGTCACCAATGAAACCAGCGTGGGAACAGCGTGGAATCAGCGAGTGACGCGGACTCCTAGAGCAAAGTCAGAGACAACATAGTAGATTCACATTGCATACTGTAATGTAATAGATTTGCGAACTGATGTAAGACGAGCAAGTTACTTTATCAGTGATAAGACGTCAGGCACGTGGCCGCGGCGGCGAGGAGTCACAAAGAGACCTTGATGGTATCTGAGGTTCCTTCATCTCACCGCCGCAGCCTACCGCTGCTGTTTACTATCTAGCTAAAATAATCTATCGTTCTAACCGTGCTTTTGAAATTTTATCGCATTATTCTATACTACTTTTAGAATTTGATTTGTTGTCTTTTGATCGGTTCTGTTTTTTTTATTTTTATAATTGTGTTTAATTTGTATATACGTTATATTTAATGATGGGGATGAATGTGGGATTTAATTAATAACACAATACTTAGTACTTTAGAGAGATATATTAATTTACAAGCAAAATAAAGACGATCCTGTTAGACGCAATAGGTATATAGTATAGAGTCGTTTTATTGCTATAATTTTAAATACGAGGGCTTGTAAACGAAAACATCATATTTTTAATTTCTAACAATAATACCAATATTCGTTTTCTTTTAATAATTCTTTTAATAACATTTCAACTCTATAAGTGTGCTCCGTGACTCTGTCTGCTTGGATCTAAGAATATACATTTCGTAAGAAAAGCTCCTAATGTTTCTTTGCGTGAATTTAGTACATACTTTGTAAAATTGGTTTCCATGCCCATGTCCCAAATTAGATGTATAGTCAACTAATGAACTCTTCTAGCAATATTACAATAATTGTACTTTCAAATCAAATGACAATTAATAATTAATAATACATTTTATTCAAAGGCAGATTAGCTGAAGATAGTCCAAAAAATATATTCACTTACTCTTCAAATTTAGATTTTTGATGACCTAAGTGATAAAAAACTGCACGTGTAAAACCTACGTGAAGGTACATAAGACAGTATATAGGTACTTATTATTTATACGAATGTATTCTTCCAGGAGTCCGAGGCTCTAAATATTAGTAAAGTACTTGAAGACGTTTTAATTGATCCAATTTATTCAATAGACCCAAAAAATCTTCTAACGACGAAGTCACTGTGGATTCTTTGACGGTACATTACCTACATGTGAGATGAAATTGAACTTATTAATATAATTCGACACTGAAACGGACCGCTTCAGCGCGGACGTCGATTGATTTAAATATATATCTCATTAACGAAATAACGAACCACCCAACTATACTTTAACTTTAGAGGCGTGTGTGTGGTGTGTGTGTGTATGTGTGTCGCGTCTGCATGTGTGTGTGTGTTGGTCGAAGTAAGGTCTCTGACATCTCTTGACAAAGGCTCCTACAGTAGCCGCTATCAAGTGTGAAATGTAATAAAAGATTCATGACTTTTTACAAAACTAACTTACATAATATTAAATCATTGTAACATTATTAAAACTCTACTTCACGTGGGCTCTCCCAGCGCTATCTATCGTCAGACAGAAGCGACGGCTGCAGATGGTTTATTTGTAGAGCGCTCCAGTAGTGTGCCATCTATTGGACGACGCTGGAGTCATACCTGAATACATACAGTGTACACTGTACGATAAATATGATATAAATGAAAGGTTTATATAGTTTATAATTTGGATTAAATATTATAAGTACTTTGGTATATTATTAGGTGGTAGTTATTTGCTTACTTATGAAGTGTTCGAACTAACTCGTGAAGTAAGAGACTCTAAATAATTAGTTAATGGTGTAAAACAACACGTGCCCAGCTCTCAGTAACTTTGAACTCAATTCCTGAGGGTAGGTATTTTAAACAACCTGTGTCTGTTTATTGATCGGGCAGATTAAGGATAAAAGTTCATATTTCTTCTGACATTTTTGACATAATGGACAACTACTATATTCCAAATTGTTTTGATAAATTACAACAATATTAGTTGAAACAATATTTATTCGTAAAATAACTTGCAAGGCTATTTGGGATAACCGTGCTAGGAGTATCTTTTGTGTTGACAAATGAATAAATATGAATTACAATAGTTTAGAGAAGTTCTAGCCTGATGGCCGGGTAGGCGTGGCGTGGGCGTCAGTGTGGGAGGGATCCGTAACGCCCAGCGCACCCATCTCAGCACCCACACGACCGCCCACTTGTTTTAAACTGAACCGACCTCTGGTTACCAAATACCTATATTCGTCAGATAATATTATAATTATGTAGCTTTGTAATATGTAATATATCATATATGTATATAAAGACTTTTTAAGAAACTAGCCACTTGCCGCGGCTTCACATAAGTGCAAGTTAGTAATGAAGAAAATCAGTAGTGCGATAACAGAGCTCTATTGCCTCTTCCATACGTCAGTCAGTCAGAACGTGCCGTGAGTCAGTCAGAACGTGCCGTGAGTCAGTCAGAGCGAGCGTGCTATTTTAAAATTCACACAAAAATACTATTCCAATGTTCAACGTTTGCATTAAAGATTTTATTGTTGTATTCCGAATTCTCCGGTTTATATTATGAAAAATGTATATATATATATAATCCACCAAAAAATAAAAAACGAATGGTTATTTATTTTTCATGAGCTCACCACAAATACCTAACGTTTAACCTACTAGAGAGAGAAACATTTTATAAAGTAAACATATTTAATAAGTAATAGTTTTATAATTAACGTACGAACATCATAAGAAGAACATTACTTTATTAGTAAATTAAACCCAAGTCGGGGCAGGTCATAAGTACTTCGACACATTAACTTTACAAGTTACCTCACTGGCGCTTTTAAGTAAGTAGCTAAGTTCACTTATAAGACTATAAGAAACTCTTATTTATACTCTTTTAAGTGAATAATGGCAGTTAGATGAGGGGCGATATATTTAATTGTGTTTATTCAGACACGGTATAGGTTGGTAAAATGCGTGAAATGAATTCCGTCGACCACCCAAATATAGGACGTTCACTCTGAGCCTTCAGACACCACACCACGTTATTTTAAACGTGGCTACATAATGAAGTCGATTCGACCTCGTGGAAACCCGACAGTTATTTACTAAGCGGACTAATACGATAACAAACTTTTAACAAGATCTCTATCTTCCATTGCACAATAACAGATAACTGTCGCCTCATTTTTACGATATTATTTGCTTGTACAAAGTGTTTA
Organism: Dircenna loreta; assembly: GCA_963555665.1. NCBI lineage: Eukaryota > Metazoa > Arthropoda > Insecta > Lepidoptera > Nymphalidae > Dircenna > Dircenna loreta. The sequence goes on along the minus strand of OY743093.1, from coordinate 7,715,076 downwards.
TACCTACTAATTTCATTTCAGTATTTATTTGGAAAACAGAACACTAACAACTATTTTATTCTGCCGATAATGTGGCGCAAATTTTATTAAAATAAAATATCTTATTCTTTCTTTCTTGACAAAAACTGTTGAAGTATATTAGTGTTATAGCTACATATAGGTTTACGAATAAGCTTCTATCTCAACCTACTACAGTTCACTGCTGGACATAGGCCTACGTACTCGTATAGATCTACACATAAGCTTCTATCTCAACCTACTACAGTTCACTGCTGGACATAGGTCTACATACTCGTATAGATCTACACATAAGCTTCTATCTCAACCTACTACAGTTCACTGCTGGACATAGGTCTACATACTCGTATAGGTCTACACATAAGCTTCTATCTCAACCTACTACAGTTCACTGCTGGACATAGGTCTACATACTCGTATAGGTCTACACATAAGCTTCTATCTCAACCTACTACAGTTCACTGCTGGACATAGGTCTACATACTCGTATAGGTCTACACATAAGCTTCTATCTCAACCTACTACAGTTCACTGCTGGACATAGGCCTACATACTCGTATAGGTCTACACATAAGCTTCTATTTCAACCTACTACAGTCCACTGCTGGACATAGGTCTACATATAAGTCTACACATAAGCTTGACAAAATTTTATTGCAAATTGGGTCATTGGTAGTCATAGAAATCCAATACAGCGTAATAAAGGAGAATCCGCCAAAAATAATACGCAAAGGGTAGCTAAATAGATTGTATTATTCCGTTCACGACAATTACTTTAATAATAAAATAAATGTAGCGGCTACAGTGACCTGCCGAATCTATTTAAAGTAGATTTTATGGGAACATACAATTATAATATCTTGACAGCCACCGCCTAAGACTTCATCATAAATATTTATTAACTAAACTCATCGTATTCATGTCTTTATTGTGCCGCTTTTGTGATAAAGATTACTTTTTGAATCGTAATTGAAAATGTTACGTAACAAATTGAGTGTAAGATTACTGTATTACCAGGCGCACCCTGCTTGTAAAAATTACCTCGGTAATCATTTCATTTTATAATGTAAATATTAAAACGTATCTATTAGTTAAATCTTTAATAACCTATTAGGAATCGAATAATTATTACACAATAGTAAAAATTTTAAAAATGGTGAAGTTACAATCTACAAAACAATTAAATATTTCACGTACCTACATGTACTAAATGACTTATTTACCTAACTATGAGTATATAACGAGAACCTAGAGATGAGATGAACTTACTGACTGAACAACGCACACCCATAACTATGAAACGTTCACGTAATCTTTAAAATCTTTAAAAGAAAGGCCACATCCACATCTGATAAAAACTTATTCCTTTACTGAATTTAGTTCAACAGCCATTACAACCTTCCTCAAGTCAGTCACAAATAAAACCGGTATTGACAAAACAAGACGTCTATATTAAGTCTCATTCAAATATAACAGTTAATAAAACATTGTAGTTGATGAGAAATTAAACTCAAACCACGAAGTCAGCTGTGAATAGGTAGAGTCGGTAGGCAGGTGATGAACAAATTACTAGTAACGTCTTCATCGGCGCGTGCGCAGCGATGCCTTGTGATCGAAACAATTTAAGTTTAATCAACTATTACACAGCCATTTGTTTTTCATGCACTTTTTATAAGTTAAAGGTAATACACATTAAAAAACAATGATATCTAAAAACTGTTTCTTTTCAGGAAGTATCGATTTAGTTTTCAAGCTTTAGTTGGGTTAAAAAATAAAAATAAAATAACTTAGTTGTTTTTAAAAGGTATCATTGTAGACATAAGTATCAGATTAACTACAAACATATTTGAAAGTTTAGAAACTACTAGGCGTCGTTGTTGTTTAGGAATAGTTTCTAAGAGTAGAGCTCCTTTGTCTGTTATAGTATTGTGAGAGTATTGTGAGAGGTACGGACGCACTGTTTCTTGGCTTCCCCGGTATTTCCTGCTCGTGGTCTGTCTTTGTTATTATTATTGTATTTCGTATTCAATTCCGTCGGTCCTGAGTTAGTTTACGATACATCATCATTTTGACTGTGAAATGTTAATTTGGTTTATTCGTTGTTATTGTATCGTTCTGATGAATGTTATGTTAACTATTAGCTAATGATATTGTCAATAATAACATTTTAAAGTATCTGTAATTTTTTTATATACACGTTAAGCTTATTTAAATTTTAAGGAAATATATAATGCAAAGTAAACAGATAAGGGCAGGGATACAAACCGGCGACCCCTGGAAAACCGTCCCGTCGCTCTACTAATTGAGTACGGTAACTCAATTTAATGCAAAAATGGTTAATAAAATTAGATATTAAGACTGTTTTTTATTTATTTTTTACATAGGAGAATTACATAAAATTTAACTTATCTTAGATTATATAACTAACTTTGAAATAAGAAGCTACATATATATTAATTCACAAAGGCGCTATAAGTCTTCTGTTAAAAGGCGGAAGTACGTCCAAGTCGCTATTCAGAAGGCGGACACGCAGGCCGCTAGCCGCTAGCTTCCTGTGCGCCCGACCCCACTTTGATTTATTATATTCAAATATTTACACATTAACTATTAAATTGCTTAGGACATTCTGTTATTTATAAATATAATGTTTGTCATCAATGTTTTTCTATTTCACATTTTAGTTATCTTATATTGTTGTTATTATAATACTATAACTATTATATAATCTTCGTGACAATACCAACAAATAAGTACAGCTAAATAATATCTGTCTTAAAACTTAGCTATATTAAAACTAAAACATAAAGTAATATAATTAATTTATTGTTTTTTTTTTCATTAAATTTAAGTCCTAATCTTAAAGCGTAAAATCATCTTCAACGTCAATAATACAGCAGACAACTGTAAAGTGATTGATCGGTGGTGGTGGTTGGTGGCAGGTGCGTAAAGCAGTGGCGCGCGACCGCAGCATCTCACCTGCGCCTGCGCAGCGGAACTACGTGCCGATTTGCCTACCGCTTATTCACCACACCTAGTCTGAAGGAAATAAACTACTTAGGGACTGTTTGACCGAAACGAAGAAGTTTTTGAATGTACATTTACAAAATATTTCATAATAGAGTCTGTGGCTAACAAATGAATTCTTCTATTTGCTTTCAAGCTTTTATATGAAGTTTAACAATCAAACTTCATTTTCTAAAACATGAAAGTTTGAGTTGTTACGTCAAGATCGTAGACAGTCTCTAACGTCCTTCATCCATATAAATAGCTAAACATATATCTATACAATGAATGAAGTACGAAAATAAATTAATAAAAACTTGTACCATGGCGTGCGGAATACATTAGTTGAGGTTTGCCGTCGAGGGTCGCAGCGCCTATAATACATAACTCACCACGCTGGCAAGAAGCTGGCTGCGTGATGTGACGCCACAATCGTGAATCACGAGCGGCTAGTCAAAGGCCGGGGACAACTGTATTTGTCGCAGATTCAAGTAGGGTGTATATATATATTAAAAAACATAAACAAATTAGGAATAATTCTTTCCACTGTGTATGGCTGAAACTAATTATAATTATTGTTTAAACTAGAAGATATACAGATTAATTTATTTTATTTATTCATTTATATAATAGTGTTTGAGATCCTCTGAGCCCCGGATCCACCTAGTTCACTTACTTAGAGACCACAGCTGTGTGGCTACAATGGAACTGTGTGGTAAATAAAAAGTATTTTTGAGTTAGACTGTTGATTGTCTTTAATATGAGTATAATTAAAATGCTTCTCATTATTTAAACGCCTGGTCACCACAACCATAGGTTCCTAGGTGACCTCGCGTAGTAGGCGCTGCGGGCGGGACTGTCACCAAGGCGGCATGCTTCTCGGTTCGCTACACTGATCAGTCATGGTACCATACTGTTATTTATACTCTTTCCCACGAAACTCAATTGAGAGAAACGCTGTACCAGATATATTAAAAATACTATACTCTTCTTTACTTTCATAAGACGCTTACTTTAAAAATCTATTCATTACCTCCCGTCTAGTTCTCGTTAGAGGTAAATGGAGCACACTCCTAAGTACCTCGTTGGTCAAGATGTTAACATTAGTCTGACAGGTACTTCCGTAGGGTGGAGTGATTTTGCCCTCACGCCCTCACTCACAAGGTTTATTGCACCAGTTTATATTAAGGAGCAGCTCTAGCTTCTTAAATATTGTTTTTTATTAGTGTTCAATCAGTTTCTAATGAGCTCCCGGTGCAACATTGGTTGATCATTTACATTTTAAATAAGACATCACAACAGTCAGCGTAGTTAAAGACACCTTGAGTTTAAGTAGCGTGTGCACTAGCATTCAGATAAATAAAGGCGTCAAACGTTGCACCGCGTCCTATCATCTCGGGAGATCAGGCGTCACGGTCACGTGTCGTTCACTCCCACGTCTTAATTGACCTATTTCGAGTGAGACGTACGCGTAGAGCCAGCCGCCTCTGGGATACCATCGCCGCGGCACGTGATTATTCCTATCTCTACCTCTATTCTTGTCACATATTTGACAGACTATGTGATTGCACTAGTTCCTTTTATTCTAGATTTAGCGGAAAAACATATATATGTATATATATAATTTAAATGATACAAATAAACAATACGCCATACAGCGTCCGATCAATCACTGCCACGAACTTACATTTCTATTCCAACGCAGTATAGGGTTAAAGTGTGTAATAAAATATTTTGGGTTAACGCGGCGATGGTATCAGCGTCAAACACATTCAGTGAACGAGACTGTTTATTACTTAGATCTACGATCGTGCTGGAATCTGGCACATTTGTGGTTAAATGTCTTATATTTTGTCACGAAGTATAATGAGATTATTATACGACCTTAATGTGTAAAAAGTATGATTCCACTGACACCAATAGATGATATAGTACCACTGGCGCACGTGACACCGATTGTACCATATTTATATATATAGATGGGTGAACGTTTTGGACCACCCTGCAGGGTCTCACGCTGCACTCTCTGCGTTGAAACGCCACGGTGACTGACGCATTTGTCTCGTGTGGCCTTCATTTTACGCACATTAGGAAGTGTGAAATTATTCACTGTGGCGAGCTTACCTTTAGTTCATTTATATGTCGGCCATGTCATTAATTAACATAAAAACAAACCAATAACTTCAACTCGCAACTAACACAGCAGTACACTGTTAGCTTTAAATGTGAATATACATATATGAAATATACCTATGTGTTGCGTATATTATTTAATATTAATATACCAAGAGTGTCACAGCTAATAACATAAGCACGGAATCGAATGATGGCTGTCTCTCTGACGTATTAGGACGGAGACGAGCGCGTGTTCCGGACGGACCCTTGAGGGCAAAAAATACTTTGGGTGTTTGTTGACAATCCCGATTCGTCAGGGTGTATTTAGTTACATATTTTGTACGGTTTTACATAAATTGTATAAATGTTGTGTGATGTTATATTACTCTAATAGATAATTTTATAACAGCCCATACACATCCATCCATCCACGCTGGGCATCCAGTCTTATTATAGAAAGGTTTCAGAACTTATGAAATCTCACACTCAAACACTATGGCTAATTGTATATTTATATGTTGGATGCTACGTGTGGGTGTGTGTGTGTGTGTATGTGTGTGCTTATCTTCATTGTATCTCTCTCTTTCTCTCATCAACTAGGCATATCAAAATCTTATAATAAATAATCTTACAGCAAATGCGTTTTGAGATAAATTATAAATAGTATCAACAAATTTGATTCTTGCGACGCTGTTCCTTCACGTTTTTAATTTAGGTAGTCTTAGAAAATGTATTTCAAAAGGTTATATTTATAAATAGTAGAGTTTCGTTGAACTTTAGAAGTAAGATTAATAACTTACGGAGGCTTAGCTACGAGCTCAACGAAACTATCACCTACCAGAAATAAAACAGAACAGAGAACTTAGGTACATCTTCCACTTGTATATATCTTTATTACAATTATGAATTAATAGGATTTTATTATTTACAGATATTACATGTTTCATATTGAGCTTACGAGAAATGTAATTTGTTAGTCGTCGAGGTCATTGAATGAAGCTCGTTGAATCATTAATGCGATTCTTATAGGGACCGAGCTGTAACTATAGAGGCAGCACTTGAGGCAGAAGTGGCGCGCCCTGGTTTTCAATCAAAGCAAAAAACGGACAGAAATACAACAACAACTTAGGTATTTATTTACTAATAATGGAAAAAATAATAAAATATGGTTTTCAACCGATTAAAAATACGCGTATTCGAGGTCAAAATGGAACTAAAGGAAAAAAACTGTATGAATCGGGGCATGTTTTTGAAGTGGTGGAGAAAAAATTAATAAATGGCTCTGTAACTATACTCAAATACAATTGCAAATGTATGTTACAAACATTGCCTTCTGTGATTTATTTGTATACTCACCCTTGGGCTGCGTATTGATGACAATTGCTCGTGATGAAATGTTTTTAGGTAAGGTTGTTCCTAAATTAGAGCAGTTTTATTTTCAGCATTATATCCAAAGAGTTTTTGATAAGTTTAATAAAAATACATGAAGAACATATTACTAAAAAGAAACTACCAACAAATGTTACGCATGAATTTTCTGTTAATTATTTCTAAATATAACTAATAATAAATAAAAGGACCAAAATAAAATTGCCAGACATTTGTGTTAATGGTGTTGTGATAGTTACATTAATAACTTAATTACAGTTTTCTAAAAGCTGTATGTTTCAATTATATTGTCATAGTTTATGTATCAGAGTTTAATTAATAAAAAATATATTTAATTACAATTGTGAATTTCATTTAATCTTTTCAATTTACAATTTTGAATTTTTAACAATTAAGTAATTTATTTTTTTAATTAACCTGATGGAGAAACAGCCATGGTACTTGCATTCTTATGACATCCACGGACTTCGGGTATCACTTGTTCTACGTCTAGCTCCATTTCAATATTTGTTGAAAGATTAATACTTTCATCTTGGACACAATTATCAATGCTTACACTATTGTTCATATTGTTAATAACAATTGGCTCTTCGACGCTAATTTTCTTATTTATTTGACGGATTCTTGATCGTTCAAAGCGCTGGAGACGTTGAATAGATTTCTTAACATTCTCTACTCCAGGAAAAATGGAAGGCACATAAGATGGGTGATATGAATTCTCAGATTTACAATTATTGATAAAATGTGCACTACAAATTCTTGTATGCTCATTAGGTTCCCAATCTTTTGGATTTTTGCTGAAATAAATAACAGTTAGAATTTAAAGGTTAGGTTAATACCATTAGATAAATTTTTATTTAGTGATTAAATATAACTTTTTATTCGAATAATATTTTTATCTTATCGTTTGATTTTGCAATACTTAAATTACAAAATCTTTATTGTGAAAAATTATTTTTTATATACTTACACATAATTCTTTACTGCATTTATCCACTTTATACGTTTGTCCTCCTTCCATGAGGCACCATATTTACTCAAGGGAAAACAATAAAATTTCACTGAGGAATTAACTTGCCACTTACGGCGAGATTTTTCGGTACATCCTTTAATACAGCAAGACTTCACGGATGGAGACATTTCCGATAATTTTTCAATATTTATTTAAATAATATTAATTTAACTTTTACTCGCGTGTTGTTGCTTTACTTTTTTGCCCGATTATTATACATTTCTGTTACTAGTTGGCGTGACAGTCTAGCGGCTCGGTCCCTATTATATTGCTCGAATTTAGTTTCACTTGTTATTTTTGTACATCATGCAACCTAAATAAACGTTTCAGACTAGTTGTTAGCGACTTTGTCTGCGGCCGCTCTCTCTTTCTCTCTCTCTCTCTCTCTCTCATACTCACTCTCAAACCGTAAACCACATAAATGTTTACAAATCCATTTTGTTTTTAATTTTATTGATAAATTCATTTAGTATTTGTGACTCTTCCCAGGAAAGTGAGTATTTGGACGGTAAAGAACTCTATATATTAACTCGCATAATAAGCCGAAACAAATTTCAAGAAAATATATTTTTGAATCGGATAACATCGAAGAGACATTTAATATCTAAGGCTGTTGATAATACATAAAGACAGATTAGTTCTCATATTATATTAAGGTTTGTTCACAATAAACACTATAACAACGACACAATTTAATATTTCAAACGGACGATTGAAATATTTAATTGAATTGAAATTCAACTATTCTAAAACAAACGTTTCCTTACTATAATGCTAGCAATCAATTCTCATTATAGAAATAAAAACTTTGACATTCAATGTCTCGCACTCTAAATTATTTTAATTTTTAAATTTGAAATAGCTATTGCACTTATGATATGTCAGACTCTAGTTGCATTAATCCAAAGGGAACGGAACCGGAATGAAACCTCATTAAATACTCTTTTAATAATCCATGTTAAGCAAAAATAAATTATTAAGTCGAAACATAACAAAATTAATAACATGAAATATACACATACTAAAAAAATGAAAAAGGTAAATATTTAGCTGTAATTTGTTTTCGATTTTGGAAGTAACAAATGGATAACTTACTTGTTCTAAGTGCAAACCAAAAATAAAAAAATAAAACCACTGCAAAAGAAAGTTTAAAATATTTTAAATAAACGATAGTCCTCCAAAAGTTAATTATTGAGGTATATGTCGAGTAGTGAATATTTAAGGAGACGCTGGAGGGTCCACGACGAGCCCGCTGCGCCGACATCCTTGGAGGGTCCTGGAGACGACTCCCCCCTCTTTACATATGATATGTTTATTATATATATCAATTACTGCTTGTTTCACAATAAAAATCATTTTATAGTTCAATTATTTTGTTGTTACTAATGAATCGGTTACTTTCTTTTTCATTAATTACTTACTAAACTAAACATATATTAGAATACAATAGCTGATAATATCTTTATTCCGGAAAGCTTATATTGAAAATTATAGACTTTCTTTACCATCTATCGAGCAGATTTTTTCTACTTTTTCAGTTTTAATTTATTTATTTTTTCGAATTTCCGATTCTACCTAACCATTGAACATTTATGTTTTGTTGAATTGAAAAGAAAATATGACAAAATCACATATGTATATAATATATATATAATGATTTAAATCTACCAACAAAAAGATCAAAACAAAGTAATTATTGAATTAGGAAGTATGAATAAACAATAAGGACAGCTGAGCTGTCCCGCAGCAGCCCCTGAGCAAGACACAAGTGTAAAATAATATAAGGGCGACCCTCATCACAGCCGCGGCGGCGTCGGCCTTCCAGATAAGAAGCGGATACTTTTTATAATACTTTATTCAGTGACAGAGTAATCGTTGGTGTCAGAGCCAGGCGCGAGTGTACTATTAAACTTTAACCCTTCCGTATCAACCGATGCCGACTCCGTGTCAATCCCGTTTTGGATCCAACATCCCTTAAATATTTAATGTTCATTAATTTGTCGGCTCCTGCGCGCTCGTTTAGTTCGCTTTGCGGAACATGATTGGGTCGTTAGGAGTCTTAAGTGTTTGGATTGTTGACTCGATAGTAGCGGCGTGAGGAGCATTCAGCATTTAACGGTGAAATGACCTCACCGACCACCTACTTCTTGTTAATTATTATAATTAATAAGTAAGATATTTGTACATTTTTATCAGACCAAATTATTTTCTATGAAATTGCTCGTTTTTAACTATGAGTGTATTTTTTTAGTTTGAACAATTATTAAAAATATTGAAACCCTAAACATAAAACAGCACACCGAGTTGTGTCAAATCACTAACGTCCATTTACATAAAGATATTTTTGGAGTTTATCCGTAAAATGAGAGCAGCGTGTAATCCCTGTAATATATTCACAACTAAAAGGTACCTCAAGTCCCCGTATTGGCCCCGGAGGTGCGATCGACGGCCGCGCGGTGGTCGGTAGCCGGCGCCGCTCGTTTCATATTTAATGTCACCATTTGTAAGATTACTGTCTGATTTTTAATAATTGTTTTCATGTATAAGTACAGCTGTACTGTATAATAATAAAAACAGGCATAACTTAATATTAATAGAAATCTTGATTGTCATCTCATTAAAACCGTCTGGAAATATTTCAATAAATGATAAATTTACAAAAGAAAAGACGAAGGCTTCAGATTGCTTTGTAGTGTCTTAACTCATCGAAGCGCAGCGGAAGAGTTGCGGGAGGGAGAAGGAGGACGAGGGGCCGGCGCCCATTGGTCGCGCCCATGGTGGGTGGAACGGAAAATTCTTGTGCAGGTTTCCATTCCAAATTTGAAAAGCTTTTAGCGTCATCCGTCTGTCACATTGATATTAACCGAATTCGTATGGCTTGTTCGTTTTATGAAGTGAAATGAAAACGACAAACAAGATTGATTGCGAGGGCTTCATGAACCATGTGACATATTATTGTATGCTTTCAATACATTCGTATTACTTATTTGTTGTGTTGTTTCGTAAGGTATTATTATTTTAATCATTTGTCCTAATGTGTATGTTTAATATAAGTACACCTACGTGCAGCCGTAATATATATAGTACCTATTAAGGTTTACCCATTATCTGTTCCGTCCCTAAACGGTCAAAAAGTGTAAGTTAAAAAGTCATTATTTACTGTGGTCAACACTTTACGGAAAACTAGTAAATGGTGGGTCCAGTGGGGGGGAGGCGGTAGGCGGAGCGTGCGGGCGGGTCGCAGGGTGCTGAGGTGCCGGTCTCGGGCGCTCGTGCTCGCCCACCGGAGCCCGCAGTCGCGTCCACATCGTCAGGCTCGACGCGCGTGTCATAAAACCTCCGAACTATCGCAGACATGTAACAGCCTGCCGGACCGCTACTCGCTACCGGAAAGGTGCATAACGGATTCCTAATTGAGCTGGACGACTCATACAAATAATAACCGTGAAGGAATCGTAAGCACGGCACAAGCGCCTCTTCAATTAAAGCCACCTGTCGGACATTAATTCGCGCTTGCCTTAATAAACTGGTATAGAAGCACCTGCAGCGCTCCACCCTGAGTGACGTCCATCCATGAGCCAGCGCTATGATCATGCTGTTCAAAGGCAACAGCAGCAGACTGGAACATCTCATAGAGAAGATACAAGCGAATAAAGAAAACCACGAAGGCATATCTGAAGAAATCAAACGTAAGTAGAAAATATAATTAAAATTGACTTTACTATTTTAACATAAATAGAGAAAAAAATATATATTTTAAGAACATACGTAAAATAAAATATGTTTTTTCTACGTTGTCTTACCTATATTATATTTAATTATATTCTAATATACTCTGTATTGTAAAATATTTTTTCAATTTACTAATGAAGAAAATGTAAAGTACAATTAGCAGAAAATAAAAGAAGGTATGTATATTAAGAGTGGGTTAAGCTATTATCAAACTGCTGTAAAACAGAGCCTCACCAAGACATAGCATTTAATTTTAAAAAGATTAACATTAAATTGCTTCCGTGAGAAAAAAGGTGGACCGCTAAGGACAAAATAATAAAAACTAAAAAGAATTTCATATTTTTTACAATTACATACATATTAGAACAATAAGAACATACGTCAGTCTGTGTCGTTAAAATAATCGAGTCTCTAAAAGTTATTTCTAACAATACAGTTTGTGGATTCCTCCGTGAAATGGCAGTGTCATAATGTATCGGTGTTCATTCTAATTAGTTGTTGACTCCGACTCTCGTTACTTGGAGTAACATTATAAATGCTCATTCGGCTCCTTGTTCCTCACCTGCTAGCGAGGTTTATTAATTCTTATAAACACATATCATTAAAGGCACATATATATATTATATACAATTTAAATTCACCCTCAGAACCATTGACTAAATAAAGTTATAATGACGATGCCAGCCCCTGGTACTCCAGGTAGCGAGCTGGTCCGTGGTCATCCCGAGCAGGCACCCGTGGAGGGTTCACCGTGCGGGTGCCTCCTATCCTAAGAAGCTTCGTCTCTGAATGTAACACGTTCTGTTACTGTCAGTACTAGGCTACACCTTTGAAACCACGACGACATCTTGAATCTTGTCTCGACCTTATCACATTATTTGTGGTTGGCGCAATCTGTCAATCTCACGATCTTCTATCATACGTCATCTCATCGGAGACTCTCTTCTTTTCTTTTTCTTTGCTTCTTTATTTTATCGCACTCCATACAAGTCTTCGTCGGCACTTACTATTTCATACTTTTCATGTCTAATCATTAACTAACGTTCATAACAGAATACTCATTATATTTATATTTTTACTTGAACTTCTGTAATTGCAGAGCTTGTTGCAGTCTCGATACCAGCTCTAGTTACATTATTTGAACTTTAAAAAAAAGCAATCTCTTCATAGTTAAACTATTAGGTACTAATAAACTAACAGAACAATATTTTAAATAGTTTACTGCAGTTTCAGACAAAAGAACATTATTTAACACACGCTATCGTTACATTTACAATTAATTTTTTCCTGTATTTGACTTGGAAAGTCCGGTTTATTTATTTTGGGATAAAATTTACTAGAACAAACCAAAATAATTCTTAATAATATAAGTGACGCTTATAATGTTAAATGTTGTCTCTGGAGTGTTCTAAAGTAAACTATCTAAGCAATCTTTTATCTTATGAATCTATCAAAGAAGTGATAGCTTATTATTATTATTTATAAAAATGTTTGTTTGTTGAACTTTGCTATAAAGAGTTTTAACATAATATGTATTATGTTCTAATGAGGAGTGATTGACTACGACCGTGGTTCAAATTAGATTGTTAATAAATGTGTATGTATGTTTGTCAGTTGTCTAGTACCTACGTAACACTAGCTTTCACAGTTAAGGGAGTAGATTGCTCCGTGTATTAATAATGTTGAAATATTGTTTTATAACAATCTCAATAATAAATCATATCTACATTATATAGAACTAGATTCGTATTAGATTCATGTACCGAGATGAGGTTTCATAGTATTGGTATTTAGTATTTATTAATGATTTACAATACTTGTATAGTATTGGTATACTTTAATTATGATTTCATTATCGTAACTTTATTATTAATAGTTTGTAAGACAATAAGTTATCTTAGTTATATAATAGTTATTATATAAAATGTACCCACGGAATGTTTTGATACAGACACTTCATATTAGGGGTTTCTCTTTCTGTGTTGATCTTTATGATATTTTTTAATACAAATATGTGTTTTTCCAACAAATTATTAATTGGTTTTTTATTAATTTAGAATCCTTAGAAAAGGAAAATCTACCTAAAGTAGTTATATTATTCTTGAAATTATGAAAATGTATTTCATACTACATGTATTGTCAGTTTTGATATTTAGGAGACGATTTGTTGTTTCTTTTAAGGGTCGTGTAGAAACCATTTAAGATAAGAAATAAAAATATGAGGGGCGTGAATGATAGGACATATCCTCACTTGGACCTAGGTAGTATATTTTAGTACAATAAGACTATAAGAAAGAATAGACAAACAAACTAAAACTAACACGTAAAAGAACAGTAATAAAATAAACGATGTTTATAAAGTATTATTGAAAGTGTATATTTTATTAATCGAATAGTTTATGGACATTTTATATTTTATAAGGTACTAGCTGACCCGTCCCCACTTCCTTGGACGTAATTATTATTGTGGTGCTGCAAAGTTGTGTAGTTCTTAGTATTGAGTTATATCAAGTTTATCAGATTTATTATTTAGGTAATTTACTTTCGTTTAATTTCTTGTTTCTAACTAGTTGGCATTTGATGTGCACTTTCACTGCTGAAAACACACACGTTGTGTTTTTAAGTTGCTAATAGGATAAAGTATAGGAGGAAATAATGGGATAGTATTTATTAATTCACTGGAAGGTCTCACTTTCACTGCACAGCTCAATACCTACGTAAATATATCGCATGAATTAATGCCCATGAATTAATTGATTTATATAACAACTAATTAGGACACTTTTGAACAACCGGACAATAATAAACATATTATATTTCCTAAAGTAGTACTAATAATATTTCCTAACCTAACTTTTTTGGTGACAATACGCGTGACGCGTATTTAATAATTTGTATTATCTACTAAATTATAAATCAAAATAACATACTTTATCTTATCTTTATAAAATTATCTTGATGACTAAATTACTTGTTTTGATAAAAAAACCTAATACGTATAGTTTATGAATAGGTAATATATCACTATATATTACCTATTCATAAACTACCGCGGACTTTTTTGTAGAATTAATAATGATTTTTTATTAACATTATGTTCGTATATAGGTACTCGTACCAGAGGGTCCAGTCAGGGCACGCAGGCAAAGCATCATATCTCGCCCGCTTTTCTCCGTCTTAGTTTACATTTGTTACATGTTTTTTACTATATTTTTTTGTCTAATCATAATAAAAGAATTTTTCAAATCGGTTCAGTAGTTCCAGAGATTACCTCCTTAAATAAATAAAGATCTATGGAGTTTCTCGACCTTTCTTCTTTATAGACCTACCCTTTGGAGCCGTCCAATTAGTCTGATGTTTCAAATGGGAGAGTGTGCCACTTTGTGAGGAGTTTCATACGGTATGTGAAAGAGTTAGAAGCATTAAATCTCCTTTTAGATCTCACCCTGTCGTTGTTATTCCTTTAAATAGAGAATGTGCCGCTCTCGAGCAAGGAGATGTAACTGGGCCACTGTGACCGTCTGCTAGTTGACTCGTACATAAAGACTATGCTTTAGAAGTTCTTTAATATTTTAATAACTTTATCAGACATGGAATTCCGATTCCGAACTTTACAGAAGCGAAGTGGTGAGAAATAGAAAATAAAATGTGATGTTGGTTTGAATATAAAAAAAAAGTAATTACAGTTTGATTAAACTTTAATTTGTCATTCCTAATTACCTGCAATTACGATATATATTAGTACTTCTCAATAAAATAGCTTTAGCAGATAATTAATGGATTTCACCGAAACGCCCTTCAACTAATACACGCTTAAACGGATTTCAGTAATTATACGTTTCTATTGATTGACATGGAAGTGCAACCAATGCTTGATTACATTTAAATTATTTGTTTGAACTCCATCATACATGACGTCATCTCAAAGCTGCATGATGAGTCAAGGACAGATGTTCAAAATCTTGTTTGAACACAGCTAAGTTGGCGCGGACGGTATTCATTTAGTAGTTGTTATGTGCAGTTAGCGTTTGGCGATTGTGTTTGATTGTGGAGGCGCCGGTCGAGGTGTCTCAGACGGCGCAGACCCAATTAGGAAATGAGCTTCCGCCGCCCACCGCCGCGGCGCCACCGTCACCCGAGGAATGGCAGCAATGGCTGCTAATTACGCTCATCCTATCCTCAGGGACACCTACTTGGCTCTATCCTGTTGAAGTACTCATCATAATAACTTGATTCATTTGTTATTTAAGATTGTCTTTAGAATATAGATGCATTTTATATCTTTCGATCGGTAATCGATAAACTTTTAATTTTACCTAAGAAATATATAAATAGGTTTTAAGTTTTAATGTTTATTCCTTCTTAATAATAAAATTTGAATGATTTTTTTTAAATAATCAAACGTAGTGGAGTGTCGGTGAATATTGATTGTTAATGACTAGATATTTTTGCACTTGAATTATTTCATTATATTAGATAATGTTAAATTTATATTGTTTTGATAATTGTATTGTTTATATTTTAATCTTTTCGTATGTCTTTTAATAAAACCTACTCTACACTAATTCTAGTAATTCTAGTAACCAGACTATTAATAATATGTACTCATAAGTCATATATTTATATGACGTCTCTCCATGCTCTACATTTTTTAGGAAAGCTAAAATAAAGTGACGTCTACCGGCAGCCGCAGTAAACTTCCAAATCCTGGTGATGATTACAGCTGATGATGGCTCTGGCGATGATTACAGCCGATGATACGCCCTTAATTCTAAATTGTATGAGAACTTGTGACTTTACCAAGTCCTATGATATTTGATTTTGTGTATTTGTGTTTTTACATTCAAATACGCATTACTGTACTTTTTTCACGTTTGCTGATTGTTAAAGTTTTTTTAATAATAAATGTCTAAGTAGGCTACATAGTAACAAAGTCATTCTCAAAAGTCATCAAAAAGTAACAAGTCAACAACAACAATGTGACTAGTAAGTAAGTGGACTGTCGGCTTAAAAGAATTCATTTTTTATATGTGCTTTGAAGTCGGTGTTTGCGTCGGGGTCTGCGTAAAAAACAGATTAATATAAATAGTTTATATTCATTTATCAACCTCGAGACAAAATACTTTGTTATTTGGATTAATATTTGATTTTTCAATGTGTACAATTGTTATATTTAAAAATAAATTTAATTAACATGCAACATTTTTATATTATTAAAACTAAATTATTAGTAGCTAAAGCGACAAAAACATATATTATATTATTACGTAGTGATGTAATTGTTAAAACATATATAATAATATTCCAAAGTCGATTCTAGTTCGAGTCCAATCCCTTATTCCGAGCCTGCAGTATCTTCTCCCGTCTCATCTCTCAGCTCCCCACATTAATCATCATTCAAGTTGATGGTCGTCATTGTGGCCATTCAATTTGTTTATATTTCACGCCACTTCGAGGTGCTCGCAAGAAAAATAGCCTCCTTACACCAAAATATGGAGCTTCGCCGATATTTACGAGGACTTGAGTAAATACGTATCGTATATTCTTCCACCCTAATGTGCTTTATGGATGTATTCACAGCCCCAGCCATTATTATTAAAATAATTTGATTCTCTGATGAAAATATATGTCTTATAACTTGTTACGAAATATAATTAGCATATAATAACTAAATATAGCTTATATATTTGTACACGTTTTATAAAGATTGAAGTGGAATTTAGTTCTAAAGCCTATGTCTCTAATTTCGTTATGTTATCTGGCAGAGGCGCTGGGCAGCGTGGGGAGCACGGCGGGCAGCTCGTGGCCGTCGTCAACGCCGGAGCCGTCCCCGTCGCCGGCCTCCACGCCCACCTCGGCGGATGCGGTCGACGCCGACGCTGACACCGAGCCGCCCTTCACGCTGGGCGCCACCGAGCACACCCCTTATCAATGCCAGTTCTGCGACAAGGCATTCCCCAGACTTTCGTATCTAAAAAAACATGAACAGGTTTGTATGTTTGTTGTGCATTTCTCTTAAAACTTTCAATGATGTTGTAAGAATGAGATAAGATTTTGAACTCAACCGAAGTATACGTTGAGGTAATAACAAACTAGTTTGAAACAATCCAACTTCACCATCACGGCTACAATACGACTTTTACGGTTGTCATATCTATAAATTGTTGTTTCACAATTTAGCTCCAAGCTTCATTAGCAACTAGATACCCAAAATAGTCCATTTGAGACAGTGCGTATTGAGATAAGCATCGCAGTGCAGTAGGAACTCTGGGCTCTGCGAATTGTGACAAGAAGGCCCATTACGGCGGTACGGCAGTACGGCAGTACGGCAGTACGGCGGTCGTTCATCTTGACTCCTTTGTTTAGCGGTGTTTATAATTGATTATTTTATAGGTAATTGGAGAGTACAATCGTAAAAGGATTTCATTAGATTATCAGTGTGCAATTGCCGTCAGCGTTGCGCTTCAGAGATATGGATCTATCCGTTGGTTCGTAGTGTCTCGCCGACAAATGTATCGGAAAGATCGCCTTTGCTCGCGCCAGAACAAGGCGGTGACGGCCGGAAATAGTCTCCAGATAATAACTCCCTAGGCTGGCTCTGAACTGTTTTATTATTCCGCAGCTTGGGAAAAGAAATCATTATAAAAAGACATCAATCGTGGATCAGCAGATTGTCTTTGGAGATTTCAGCAGTTGTGGCTTTGAATGATTATCAGTATTTTAATTTATTTATCAACGTTATTAAGTTCCTATAACATAGTTGAAGAGTTTATTAAGTAACAGTATTTTATATATCTATTATTTCATTTTGATTTAAATATACATTTATAAAAGTCTTCCTTCTATAATAAGACTGTATTATAATATTCACGTTAGATACTTTGGTCAATGACATACAAAAATAATCTCACAGTGAGCAACTACCGTGGTATTTATTTCTAAGAAACATTTTTGTGAGAAGAGTTCTCGGGTGCTTAAGTGGTTTGACGATGGCACATCCAAGAAGCCGACCTGACCCCGCAGGCGAGGTGACTGTGGACTGCCAATGACATCGCACGCCGTTATACCTGGGAAAGTGTCTCAGTAGCCGTCTACTGGCCATTTAAAATCTTTATTGGCTATCATGGTCGCCTTAATCTACTTACAACTAGTTTGAAATGTTTTTTGGTGCGTTTTACAAAGAAATTGGTGAGTAGTTAGTCGCATTATTATACACACTCTCATGCCGTCGGTTATTAAAACGAAGAGGGTATTATTTGCGTGCCAGTTTGCTATAAGAGAGAGCGCGGTACCCCGGCGTGAAGCGTGAAGCCGACAGGGCTCACCACGCACCCCGAGGTAGAGCCCCCATCGAGTTTGATGTAACCATAATAAGATTATGGTTTTTTCGCACGAAAAATACGGCCAGTAAAGCAATTAATAAATTATTTATAAAAAATAGTCATTTATATTTCCTTTTAAAAGTCTACGTTCATTGTCAATAATCTACTTAGCAATACAGGATACATATAATAAAAGCACTGGCAATATGTAGGTACATAAAAAATAGTTTACAATATATAATATATAACTATATATAATATATAACTATATGTAATATATAACTATATATAATATATAACTATATGTAATGTAACTATTTAAGAAACGACTTGTTGAGACATGTTACACTTTATCGCATTTGGGATCTTAAATGTATTAATGCTGTCATGCAGCGATTGCTCCAATTAACCGTCAGTAGTAAACATGCCACAGTATGTTTATTCGATGCGTGCGCCTGCGCAGGTTCGCGGTAACACTCGCTCGTCACACCTTTATCACAACAAGGAATTATAATATAAGTTACGGTATTCACTGACGCTTGATAAATGTTATTATTTTGCTTTAAACATGTCTTATTTCGTGCGAAGAAAACATTCATTAGTGATGAAGAGATTAATTCTTATATATTACAAGAAGTGTGTGGATGGAGTATCAGGTAAAGTATTAGGTGATGAGGGGGGAGTGGGGGGTGTGAGTTGATGAGCTCTCTCAACAAATAGTATTTTATATCGAAAATGTAACTGTAAAAAAACAATATTAAAATGATATTCATCAAAAAAGATTGCGTGGTATTATGTTAAATAATTTTAGAATAATCGTCTAAATAAATATCTTGAAACAAATAATAAGAATTGTAGGCGAACAAGAAAAGAAATCAGATTACAAAAAAGACATGAAATGTAAAATAAAACGGTGCTTGTTTGGTTTAATATAATATTATGTATATAAAAAATCCAGGTAATTATCGATGTTAATAATAAACAATAATTATTCTTGCATTCTAAAATGTACGTCTGGAATAAATTAATTTCTTAAACAATATGTTTATCGTAGAAAGAGACAAAACACTTAAACATTAATGTTTACAACCTTTCATTCCTATGATTAGTATAATGTTTCAAATATCTGTTAGAAGATACAAAGTCAAAGATATTTCTCAATGAAGAGTAACGTTCTCGTCAATCAAGTGTGACGTTAAATTATCATAATAGAGGTGTAATCGGCGAGGTGGTCAATTGGTAAAAGCGTGAAGTGCTTGTTGTTTGGGCGTGCTTTATGTTGGCCATCGTCTGCTTCACTTCACGGCTGGCGAAGGCCGATGGCTACAATTATTTGGCTGCCAACGAAGAAACATTAGCATTTACATAAAAAACTTATGAATAATGCTCAGCACGAGTCGTCTAATATACATTTTTGAAAGAAGAGTTGACAGTTTGTACAAACGTTATAGTCTTAGAATTTTAGATATCCTTTGTAACTAGCTGGATCTTTTGATTAAATAGTTACTTTTCTATATGTATAGTAAAGTTTTAAATCAGTTATATTGTTATGGATAAGGAAGTTATAGATGAGATGCTCCGATTCATTATAGGAATTGACAAATATATCAGATATCATTTGATCTTCTGGTGCGTATCACATTTCTTTATGACAGTTACAGTACCGGAATGTTATCTAATATGGACTTTTATTTATTTATAGTTCACTTATAATCAACACTAATAAATCTATCTGAAATAATAATTTTCACATTCACAGACATTCAGCTGGTAGAGATCTCTATATTATAAGCTCATCCAATGTCCACTTTTCAAATATATTTTGTAATAAAATCTAAAAAAAAAACTGTTAAGAATAAAATGATAATTTATTATTTATTTCCAGACCCACTCAGATCAAATGCCATTCCGGTGTGAGTTCTGTGCTCGTCTGTTCAAACACAAGCGGTCTCGTGATCGCCACGTCAAGCTGCACACTGGAGATAGAAAGTACCGATGTGCTCATTGTGAATCTGCTTTTTCCAGAAGGTAAATGAGGTGTTATTATAACTTCGTGCCCTAATATAACTTCCCACGCTCTTTTTTTCTTCGGTATAAAACAAGCTATTGCTCATGTTTTGAAAATAATTCTGGTAATGTCATTTTTGTAACAAATATACAAATTCAGATATATATGTTTTCTTATTACATTGCTAAGTTAAAAAGCACTGCAAACGTAAATGAGTTGTCAAAGTTGGCTATACTGAAAAAATAATAGTGCCTATAATATAAGTTTTTTTTACGTCAGTAACGATAAAGTTGTTAACTGTTACCCATAAGTTCTTTGACCATTAAAGTCTAAGTACAAGATGGCTTTAGAGGTGCGTGAATGACAATAGCCGCGTCGGAAGATTGATTACTACCAGCCAAGGCACAAAACCGTAGACAGCCATAAGGCGACGCTTCACCTTTTTCGTCACCTCAGCTTTACTATGTGACTAATTCACGCAATTTGTCGTGAACGAACCTCCGACAAGTGAAAAGAGATGATGCACTGACAAATGGCGTTGAGGTTCTAACAAAAATAAAATAATGGTCCGTACCTAAACCGGCGCGCGAGTGAGACCATTAGTGGAGGTGTTTGGGCGAACGCTATTCTGTGGTTCGCGTGAAAAGCCTCTTTGTTATTAGTGTTTGGTTCGTGCATTATGTGGGTACTTATGTTGCTGATGACAAATTACATTCTGTGGTCACACAAAACGATTTATCTCATTCACATTTAAATACTATACCAACCTATTTATTTTGTTAATCTTTAAAATATGTATTCGTAATAATATGTGTAGTTGACGGCTGCTTGTTTATGAATTGAGGATTGCTTCTCGGACGTGATTAAATATTGTTTCAGGTCTGATCGTAAAAATACACACGAAACCTTATAAGAAAATTTTCTTATAAGGTTTCGGTATATAAATCATATCGTATCTTATTCATATCATGAAAACTTATAAAAATATGTAATACATATGTAGTAGTCGTCATACTTTATGTTAATGGACTTCCTAAGGGACCTAATCAGAGAAATATTTTTTTTATTTTAGTGATCATTTGAAAATTCATATGAAGACGCATGACAACCAGAAACCGTTCCAATGCACGGTATGCAATCGCGGATATAACACAGCCGCAGCGCTTACATCTCACATGCAAGGACACAAACGGGATAGGGAGGGACGGGATAACGATCGCAGAAGAACGTTGCGTTGTCTGCGTTGTGGAGACGCATTCAGAAGAGCTGATATGCTACAGGTGGGCTTATATAACAGAAATAGTCAATAATTTTAATTTCTAAATGACGATAACTACAACATTTGTTATTACAGGCTCATATGGTAAGTGCGCATGGGGTCGATGTAGCATCCATGACTCCACCACGGCGAGTTGCCTCTCAACCTCCTCCCACTTTACTCGCTTGCATATATTGCACTCGTGATACATTTACTAGTATGGAACAATTACAATTGCACGTACGAACAGCTCATTCCGCTCTACTGAATGGAGAATCAACAATTCAGTATTCCGAAGATCAGCCCGGTCCAACAGATCTGAGCAGACGAGCTTCAGAAGATGTTTCTCCAATAAAACGTCCGAGACTAAATTCCGGTTCCACTACACCAAAAAATGCACTATCGCCGAGTACGTTATTATGTAATCAGTGTGATGCGGCTTTGCCGGATTTCGAAGCGTTTCGAGCGCATTTAAAAGGTCATCTCGAAGAAGGTGGAGAATTAGGACGAACCGATCCGAGTCCATGCATTCATTGTGGAGGGAGTTTCGCCGACGCCGCCGCTTCCGAACGCCACCTCGCCGCACATTATTTGGCCGTATCCTGTGAATATACATGTCACAGCTGTGCGCGCAGTTTTCCGACTCCCGAAGACTTACAGAAGCATCTATTCGATTTACACACTCACCACCTGTACAGATGTACATTTTGTAAAGAAGTATTCGACTCCAAAGTAGCTATTCAGGTAATAGGCGAATATGTGACGCTTTCGTATCATATCTTTAAGATTGTTGAACAGATTAGAATTTTAAAACTGTCTCCGCAGGCTCATTTTGCAGTAGCCCACAGCGGAGAAAAAAAAGTGTGGGTATGTCGTTCCTGCGGCGGCGCGGGCGGGCCGCTGCGCTCGGAGGCGGAGGGCGCGGCGCACGTGCGGGCGCGGCACGCGGCAGCGCGCTGCCCGTGCGGCGCCGTGCTGCGGGCGCGCGCGGCTACCCACCGCGCCTATCGCTGCCCCGTAGCCACCTGCACGGACGCCTTCGCCGTACAGTACCTCCTGGAGCGACACATGCAAGTGCATCAAGCGGTCGCGCATCAGGTACTTTTATGAAAAGGTTACCTACTAAGTACAATGTCCCGTTTTGATATACTTTTTACTTGTGCTTTCATGAAACTCCACTTTCAGACTATCGATGGCGATAGAACAAAACGGACGGAGAATAACAATGCCGTCGACGGTGATGATGCGTGTTCTCCATGTATTTCCGTTGCCGATAATAATGGGCCGATCGCAACCGGCGGCGAAGAACGACGACGCAAAAATGGTGCTGTGGCCCTCCAGTGTGCATATTGTGGGGAAAGAACGCGCAGCAGGGCGGAGCTGGAGGCTCACACTCGAGCACATTCGGGAACGGGCGCCGCCCGTCACAAGTGCCTCATTTGTGACGAAGTTCTGCCCTCGGCCGCGGTACTAGCTGAACATAAACTTACACACTGCAAGGTATAATTGGATCTATATATAACAGAAAGTCGTGTTAGTTACACTATTTATAACCCATGAACGGCCGAACCGATTTGGCTGAAAATTGGTGGGAGGCAGCTTAGAGCCAGGAAACGGACATAGGATACTTTTTATCCCGTACAATCACGTTTATTTATTTCATTGCGAATTATTTAATTATTATCTGACGGTCACCATTATCTGTTAGTTCCATACTATTAATATAAGCGTTTTTTGTTGACTGCATCAAGTAAGTATCCAATAGACGGCGCTCTAGTAAAGAAAAGACGTTCTACATAAGCTAAAACTTATTAGGATAACCGACCACGTGTTGCTTAGACTAAAGTGTAAGTTAAACACAATATGTACTTATATTATAGTAAACACAATATGTACTGTGAAACTCAATATACATAATATTTTTTATTCTATTGCGGCAGGTGACAATCTACGATAATTTACCGACTATTAGACATCAGACTTTTTCAATTTAAATTTAACTATGACAAATCTCTTATTTTGATCTTAGTCTATACTAATATTGTAAAGAGGAAAAGTTTGTATGTTTGTGGGTTTATACTTTATAAGTTTATTTGTTGGAAGTAATCTTCAAAGTAAGTTATGCGAATCTAAAAATGTCTTAAACAATATATAGAAATAACTTTCATGTTGGATCTAGGCTATATTATATTATTCCCTTGAAATGATAATAGGGTTTTTCGTGGAGAACAGTTTAGAAATAAAGGTGACCAAAAAAAGGTCGAGCGAAGGAGATTCTTACGAGCCCAGTGTTCCAAAGTCCTCGCGGACGGAGTCGCGGGCAACAGTTAGTATATTATATAAGTCATAATATATATAAAATTCCGAAGAAAGATATATTTTATTTTACCTTTTAAGCCGAAATACGAAAATCACTCAATCAATAAGAACTTCATTTTATTATCGACGTGGCAAAGCCATGGATTACTATTAACAACTAGTTATGTTAAATTGGGTTTTAAATGATAGTGTAATAATAATAATATTTTATAATTATTTTTGTTTCAGGTTGTTGCCGGAGACACGTGTGCACGATGTCGCTCCCGACTACCGTCTGAGGATGCATTTTTAAGTCATATGGCACGTCACCATCCGGCTCTACCGGCACCTTGCGTCATTTGCCGTCAAACTTTAGCTTCAGAGGCTGAAGCTCGTTTACATGCACGTTTTCACCTCAGACCTTCAGAAGATGAACAAAGATGTGCAATATGTCTTAGAGCATTAACAGAAAATGAAGCTGGGGAAGGTGCTAGGGCATGTTCTGCTTGCTACGCGAGGCACGCCGCGCCGAGACCACAAACTACTACGGATCATGATTGTAGATTATGTCGCCGAACTCTGGGTTCACCAACTCGTCTACAGGCCCATCTTATCGAACATACATTTGCTGGCATAGGTGCTTTTACTTGTTATTTATGCTCCGCCATGTTTACGAGTGCAGCGGGACTACAGAGACATCTACCAGAGCACGCTGCTGCACCAAGACCCTACGATTGTGGACGATGTGGTTTGAAATTTTTCTTCAGAGCTGAGCTCGATAACCACGCTTTTGTACATCTTGAAGAAGCAGAAATTGCACAAAGAGCTTTTTACGAGGCCTATGCTCGAGGAGCTGCAACCGCTTGGGCTGCTTTACAACCAACTGAATTGCAATCGGCGGCTTCAACTCCTGCGCCTCCACTAAATAACATATCCGTTAAGCGAGAACCAGAAGTCAAGGAGGAACGCAACGATGAGTATATTGAAGTGGCATCGCCCCCACCACATAAAACTGAGCCAGCGTCATCACCTTCACCAACAGTAAAACAAGAGAAAAATGATGAAGACTGAATGGAGGCTAATATCTAATAGCTATCGTCCGGTGTGGGAGCCGCTCCTACTGCAATACTAGATTACGTCCTATAAACTATGCACTAGTTAGTTATTAGTTACGTTAAAGTTAAATCTCTTAAAGTTAAGCGTTTAGAACGCTAAATACCTAGATAGAGTAATCGTTTCTGTTGGTTAGGGACCGTATGTTTTATAATATTTACACACCTATTTGTAAAAATTGTTAAATTAATAAATTATTATGTTAAGCTTCACTTAATTATTGTTTTAATCATGTCACATTTACAAATACAATAATCTGGTAGGACTAAACTATAAAACACTAGTGAAGAGTTTCAGGCAGTGGCTACCTGTTGTTGTATCCATGGCAACAGGGCCGCAATATTCACATAAGCCGCGGGTACGTTAGCAGTGGCACAGCCGAGCCCCCACGCCACCAGTCCTACCACTACCCATTGTCCATTAACAGAACAAACTAAACCTGACCCTCCGTCACCCTGGAATTACATATTTTTTACATCAAACATAATTAAATTTTGTACAAATTGGCGATCTTAAATTAATCTAATCGATCTTTAAATAGAAATATTAAGCTGGATTTCAATAAAATACTAGTCAATGCTATCTCCAACTGTCAGCTCGTCACAAAAAAAAACATGTTTGACATAATTGGTGTTTTGTAAATCATAAATATAATACAACTTACCGTACATGAATCTTTGCTACTTTCTCCTCCAGCACAGATAAACGAAGTAGTGTCGAGCACGAAAGTTGATCCAAGACGAGCAGTTTGTAATTGCGTCTGACAAGTAGCTGGAGCTACTATAGGCACGTCTACCTCTTTTAATATTTGTTGATATTGACCTTGCAATCCAAACATGTTTTTGCCCCATCCTGCTACCCAACATCTATAAAAATAATTTCTATTTTTTATTGAGTTCATTCACATTAATATATCTTGATTGATATTTATAAAACTTGCCTCTGTCCAGTATAGGTTGTGGCGGTCGATGGAGGTAGACAGACTCTATTGACGGTCGTAGTAGAACCGGCCGCAGGCGGGAAAGGTACGGCAGAAGACAATCTTAACACCATTATATCATATTGCAAAGTGTTTGCGTTGTAAGAGGGATGTGTAAAAACTTTGACGACATTATATTCTTGGAATGGTACAGGTTCGTAGGTCCCGGCAGCATCCCACTCTCCTAATCGTACTTTGACATTAGGCGCTGTACCCGAAACACTAAACAAATTAATGGCATTTTTAAGGCATCGTTAGCATAGAAGGTGTTTTAGTATGGTTGGTAGGGGAAATAAATTGAAAAGTAGTCTTATAGTATACTTACACGTAGGGCATCATTCGATGTGTCACTGTTATAATATTTAGCGGATCTATAAGAACTCCCCCGGCTATGTAATCATTTTGCTTTGTAAGTATCAATGCCTAAAATGAGTGATAAACAGACATAAATTAGTTGCACATATATAATAAATAAGATCGAATATAAACTAAATGTGATTGGTAATTACCTGCCAAGGATATTTTCCAAAGTTAGCTTGTCCTGCTGCTGGAGTAACACCAGTTGAAGGCACTGTTTGTAAAGTGCCGCAAGCTATTGTGGTCGTAGCAGTAGTACCTCCACAGCAATACTCTTGACCCGCAGGACAAACATTTACCTTTAAATAATAATACTTATTTCTTTTGATGTCTTTTTTGAAGGTGACAACTGACAAGCGATTGGATTGGATTGGATGCCCATGGATTACTTACGGTACACTACTAATAAATGTTAATTTTTGTATGATAAAAGAAATTATTAATTAAATTTGAAAGAAACGCTTATCATTAAATATAATAGGAGTCTTAGATTATCGTACTTACGGGAGTCACTATTCTAAAGTCGATCATACCGGCCCCTGATGATGTTTTAATACAAGTCCCAGTAAGCACACATTGGCAACTTTGTCTTTTAAGTATTTTATGTTTTGGTTTGTCGTCATACTGCATACTATTGAAAAAGTATTTTAAGCTTATATCCACATTATTGTAGTGAATGCTTCTACGTTGTCTAGGAAATTTGACAGCAGAATCAAACGATGAGACTTGGCCACTGTAGCCGATGACAGGGGGTCCCTGCAGTGCTGCCGATGGTGTAGTGCCAAGCCGTGGATCAATCTGGAGTGAGCCTGCAGCGTTTTCATCGGGGTTAAATATACAAATCACATCAGGGTCGTTACAAAGTAAAACAGACAACATTTCTCCATATGGGGTCGCAGAGTTAGTTGCTGCCGCTGTTGGCATTGGGGTTGTGTTAGATGAACTTGAGTTAGTTGTGGTTGTGATTAGTGATGCAGTCGTCGTTGGGGATGACGCAATAATATTTTCCGTCGGCATGGAGCCATTACCAGACATTGTTGATACTGTGGTAGGTGCCGTAGTTGGAGCAGCCGTTGGAGCTGTTGTTGGAACTGTTATTGGAGCTGTTGTTGGAGCTGCCGTTGGTGATGTAGTTGCGGCAGTAGTTGTCGTCGTTGCATTCGTAACTACTGTTGTTGCAGCAGTTGTAGGTTGTAGAATAGGCGTTGGCACACCTTGTACAATAACAATTTGTGCTGGTGGGTTAGTAGGCAAAAGGCCTAGACAGGCGGTTAAAAGCCACAGACACATATGTTACAGATAAGTTCACCCTACCCACGCTAATCATGAACTGATTTGAATGCCGCAGTACGTTCAGTGTTGTAGTTATACATTTAGGTCGAGATGAGCCTGAATTAAAAATGTCCTTAATGTAACAATTGGTGGTATTCCCCTAACAATAGCAGCCTTCATGGTATTTTGCGCGTGTTTATGCGCGCGATAAATTGACGCAATCATAAAAACGTAAATGGTTAATCCATTGCATATCTCCTTTTCTTTACATGTAATGGCGAGACAAATTACATCTCTGATGTCAGTTTTTTTTAATTTTGAAATACATGTATATATGTGTAATAATATCACTAAGAAATAACATAAAGTAACTAAAAACTAAATTTAGTCTCTATGAATCAAATTAAATCCACATTGAATACCATCTTCCAAAGCAACAGGAACAGTTAAGTGCTGCTTACAATATTTCAAACAATAGACTCATCTACTGCCTTCCTTAACTTAACTTCAGCGTTACCTATAACAATTATTTGTTCCAAATTATGTAACTAAGTGTTGTCAATTTAACACCAAACCACGAGACCATGTCGAAGTAATATTATGAAATATTTGAGTCACAAATAATGACCATTTTTTCATTGTAACAAAACCAAACAAAAGTTTTTTTTTAAATAAGTATAGTGCACATACATTGTGTAGAGATAACAATTGATTGAAACACATATTTAGATTTTAAATAAATGTGAACTTACAACTATATGATATCAGAACTCACAACAATAAAAATATTAAATGATTATTTAGCATTTTAATTAGTAAATCAGTTAATCTTTGAATCTAACAATATTACATATGAAAATTAAGGTACTAAATAGAAGTAATTGACGCTACAAAAATGTTTTTGATGTTTTATATATATCTCATTTGGTAGGTATATGTCG
The DNA here is from genome assembly GCA_963555665.1 of Dircenna loreta. Lineage (NCBI taxonomy): Eukaryota > Metazoa > Arthropoda > Insecta > Lepidoptera > Nymphalidae > Dircenna > Dircenna loreta. The sequence continues at coordinate 7,686,259 of OY743093.1, read as the reverse complement.
GACGGACGGACGGATAAATTTAGATTTAAATACATATATAATTGATTTTGACTTGAAATTTGCTACTAAGGAGAATCTGTTTCTTCAGGGCACTTTGTACGTTGCACCAGAAATTAGTTGGTACCTTTAATTAATGTGTCAGTACTTATTCCAATTATATTGTATCTACCCTCCGCTGTCTCAGGTAAGTCATGCCAAGTACAAGTAACGTAAAATATTGAACCTCCTTCTTCAACTTCAACTAGGGTCATCAAGGTAGAGAGCGACAGCGACCCGTTGACGTCCAAATACCGCAATGAGAGCTCTCATTGCAACCCGCCATTTAATTATATAATTTCCTAAACGCCAGGTCAACTAGGGTGCTAATATCACACTGTCATCTCTTTGGTGAGGTCCCTTGTCCTTCATTAATTGGGGTCAAATAGTGTGCCGTATATTGAATAATTAAATGGCTAGTCTAACTGTGGACAGTTCAACGAACCTACTAATATCGTATTCTGAGTGGACTGTAAGCTAGTGCTCTCATCTGATTGATGATCTCGCAATTTTTAGGGTCAAATAGTGTGTCGTAGAATGGATAATGAAAGTATTGGTTTTTAGTGGGTAGAATGGGACGCAAAGTTTCAATGTTGTTCTTGTATACCAAATTTAAACCTGAACTTCACGCATAAATTTACCTGTGCTTAACAATATTAAAGGAATACAAACTTCTTATGTGATGACACGAACGCAACGAAGTTCTGATGTAGCAGAAGTGATTTTTTTTTCACGAAAAAAATATAAATATATTTAAGAAGACTTCTACATATACTTTATAAGACTCTACTTTATAGTAAGTACTCTGTGGACTCTACCACCGCCAGTCAGGCATTTTGTTTCAACAAAATAAAATAAGTTGCCACGACATCGCAAGTTCCATACATACATATGTATGGAATTTTGATGTATATAATGTTCAGATATATTTAATCACATATACAAGTCTTCAATTCCAAGCATATTCATTTCATATATTATATTGGTGGGTGATAACTGCCCTCTTGTATAGAGCGGGTGTACTAACAGGTATATATGTAGAGATAGGTGATAGCATGTATTTTACACGCCAGATGGAGCTAGTGGTAGCGTTTACTGCTGTGAAGGTTCAGAGGGCGCTGTGCGGCATTATCCGCATTCGCGCATGTTTGGTAAACGTCAATACGGACGAGAAAGAACTCTACAATCAAGTCTGTTATATATATTTATATATATACAGGCTGATGACAGCCATAGCCAGTTGCGCTCAGTTTGCCCACACTGCCTGAGTTATTTGAGGCTGATTCTGTTACGTTTTGGGTAATGATCCATTCGCGTAAACTATTTTCACACATGTTTAATTTTAGTATTAGTTAGTGCAGTGCGACGACAGTGAACACAAAATGACAGTTTACTAATAAAATAATAGATAGAGGCGTTACGACTGATCTCACTAGATTGATTTGATAGTACATCGTATAAGTATAAGTGCGGGAGAAATTCAACAGTTCTATTTATTTGATTTCATCCCATAGAGTCGTTTTACATTTAATTGGTTAATATCGTTTGTCATCCAAGAAATAAAAATGAATTTTGTACATACATGACAGTTATTGCATTATAAAAAAAAGTCATAATTAAATTCGCAATGCCTTCATATAATCAAGAAATAAACGTAGATCTAAATTCAAATGAAAATGGCACATATAAGACTGAAACAAAAGAGGAGAAGAAAGAAGAAGTTAGCTATGTGGCTCCCAAAGGAGTTACAAATGGAGTGCCGGCGGGGCTTAACGCTGATCAGAGGCTGGCTTTTGCGTTGAGAGATTTTTTGGGGCCACCAAGTGCCGTATTGGACGAAGATAAGCCCTCACCGTCCAACATCGACCAGAAACTGCCTTATATTGACGAAAATGTAGACACCGAAGATGTCATACTGTCTGAAGAAGAACCGCCTCAAAGTTATGAAACAGACGAAGTACTTAATAACGCTGCATGTCGACTTAGAAGATGGCGAGCGGCGTCCCGAAAACTTCGTCGTCCGCGGATTATTAATAATTTAAGTGTAAATGATGAGTGTAATGGTGTAGTAAAAACATTTGATGCTGGCCACACGGGTCTGGCTGATCGTCTGCGTAGCTTAGCTGGAGCAAGTAATATGTCCGCTTCAGCTGGAGAATTACTCTCGCTGGCACCACCACCTCCAGCCGCTACAGCGCCTCCATCGCCCGGATGTCTGCTTACACCGTCACTAGCAGATCAGAGTTCTGCAGAATACTTTGTAAGTGAACACTAAATACAGTACATTATAATACTCCTACAATCAGTAATTGTTTCTTAATCTATAGTTAGTATAAAATATCCTTTTCCATTAAACGGCCGTCAGTTGGTTCCACGAGTGAAGTACCGCAGCGTCGCGATCACGTTGCGACGTTTCTTTGACGTCAAAAACAATGTTATGAGTCGACAGAACTTTCACAAACATACTCGTATAAGGGAGTACAAATACTTACGTCTACGCCTTTGTCTGATAACATTCAAGGTATTTAAATATATTACAAACAGCTCACAAGACAAAAATATTTACATATAAAATTAGTAAAATCTGTTAATGAACTTGCATGATTAGATATAATAGTATTCAAATGTACATAAATGTACATTTATTTAAATAATAGTACATTTAAGACGACAACTAATTAGTTCACGTAAGTTAGATAATTCCGAATATTGACTTCGCACTTTTGCTAACCACAAGTTGACGTCTACCTTAAAATATTAACATTCCTTTAGTTCAGAACATTCAACAATTCTTAGTATAAACCTCTAACCACGTATCAGAATCAAAAAGATTGCGTATTTTCCTTGTTTTGTAGTATATTATACAATTCTTAACAAAAAGGATTAATTACGTTTGTCAACACACCGTCGCCACTTCAAACACTTTCTGATAAACTATTGTTTATCAGAAGTTATTACATGCGAGTCGAATCTATTATTATCATGTTACGTAAGAACTGACTCTAAAGTGACTTATATATGACATATTCTGTCACACTTATTTACGTCAGAATGTGACATACACAAAAGTGACCTTACATTTTTTGATAGATAGAACTAAATATATTTTTGAGATTAATGTATTTATTTATGTCACTTATATGTGTATGTGTGTATTTAGAATCACAATTCACAGAAAATTTAACTATTTCATTTTGCAGAATCGGTACCTCCGTCTTTACACTATTATTAACTAACTCATAATATGTCTAGTATATTGCGAGCAATTTTTCAAAAGTTTTTAGAACCCGCAGCCGTCTTGACATCAAGAACCTTGGGAATTTCCGCCATCTTCTGGATAAGTGGTGCGGATAGTATACACTTATAATCTTGTCTCTTACTCGGGCCGGGGCACCCTTGAGAAAATATGAAGTTGTCCTTTTAACGCCCTGTACTACCTCAAAAACTTGGCGCTATCCTGAAATTCCTTATTTCGTTATATCAACTCTATATACAAAAAATAGGCATTTATCATAATTAGGATATGAATGTTACATAAGAAATACGTAACATAAACGTAATGTTAAATTAGAAATATATTTTAGGTGAGCTCTGAAGGTACGTTACCGTTACCGATATGAGAAGTAAAGGGCGTCTGTTTATATTGCTACAAGAGCTCTATGTGAAAAAATATAAACCATCTTTAATATTTATTTATATTTAAAATGAATGAAGTTTAAATTTCCATATGTTTATTATCGACAGTTTTATTCGCGGTTGAAGAGACTCAGTATATTTATCGTATAAATCAAGTTTCTTGACGTCAGAGCGATACCGGTCACTGCTCGAAATTTATCGTCAGTGCTAGCAAATATATAAGCGTATCAAATATATAAGCGTATCAAATTTAGTTTAACACAACATCAACCACAGTACTTTGAGCTATTCTCCTTCTTTCTTTCTATTCAGTTATAGCTGATAATAAATATTTTATAACGGTTTTTACACAAAAAAATAATTACCTAAAGAAGTTAGTATGTAGAGAAAACATACGTAAATACAATATTCATCAATGATGAAATCTACGTTATCTACGTTATCAAGAAGTGGAGGAATTATGAAATTTGAATTACGCATGTAACGTAAAAAATATGCCTCATATAGTAGGTATAATTTATAAATGGCCTTACTTTGAGGCAGAGTGCAGACTTAACAATGTTGGGAGTCAGGCCCGTTGATTAGTTTAGTCCGACTGATGCACGCGTCCGCATCGTGTCAACCACGTGACTTGTGGAATGTTCATTGATTGGTTCCACATGAATACTGATAAGCTTTTCCACTTTCAGCTCAGCTGATTGGAGTAATATTTTATATTATGAAAAAGGCATTTGTTTGAAAATGTCTCTAAACAAGTATAACCACGTTAAACTCATTAACAATTTAAAAAAATATAGAATAAAAATCAAATAAAGAAGGTACTGGTTTATTGTTTTTACAGATGGTTAACTTTATTCATATTTTTCTGCTCTATAAAAATATGATATTTTAATATCTACAATTTATTAAGTAAATCTTGATTAATAACGGAATGGTTGAAAATAAACAGAAGTGCTATTTTTAAATCGTCATACAGCGACAAGAGCATTGTATTGTTACTTAATGCAAACAAACATTTTCGTCTGAGTTAAGAACATTTATGCCATTTTTGCATAATATTTATTTTTAAGGGATTGATAAATAGTAAACCCGTATTATTTTAATATCTATTGGATAAAAATTGTATACCCTTTCAGGGAATGTCATTTTTTGACTTTGATTTTGCGTATCGGCCGTTCATCGGATCAGATAAACTCATACCATAAAGCATTGTTATCGTCAGAATTACGTCAGCTGGTTTCTATTTTATGAAGGATCGCTTGATTTTAGTTTGATAAGCTATTCGGGTCGATGGTAGCAAGCTCCGTACCTCGCGCTCTCATGACCCAAATTTTAGAACCGACGTCATGACCAGGAAGCCTATGTGGGTCGCCAGTATAGTGACCCGGGCTCGTGACCTACCCTGCCACTCTCTGTACCCACTACAAATTCAGATGAACTACTTAATGAAAAGCCTTACTCTTTGAACGTGCCATACCAATATCTGTTAAACTTTATTTAAATTTTTTAGCATTATATACTTCCAACAAAGTAAGTCAAGCCACGAATATTCAGTTATGTTTTATTTGTTATAAAATGTCAATATTTTTTAATGTAGTTTATATATTCTACATTTAATTTAATAAGTTCGTGAACCCCATAACGGAGCCACTCATAGCATAACTGTATTGTTTGTATGATCGTGTATGTGTATTAGTCACTAAGTTTTTAAGATGTCCTCATTTTCAGCGAACAAAATAATAGTGTTCTAGAATTGCTAGAAAAATTAATTTGCAGATTGTAAATTTTAAAATATTTAACTTCGTCTAACGCTGAAGTATTGAAATATCACTACAATAAAATATATCAGTATTGTTCAAAGTAATAAATATTTGTTTTAATACAACTAGGTGAGTAAGGTGTTGCCAGAGATTAAAATAGGTATAAATAATGTATTAAAAAGATTGATCATTAATTGTTATGGCAATTATTAAGAAAAAGCGTTTTGAAAGGATAATATTTTAAAAACCAAATTAAAAATTTGTTGAATTGTTTTATTTTGGTAAAACCCTAAAGCACGTTTTAATATTCCTCTAATAAAATATATTCTACTTATGAACTTAAAGTACAAGGTCGCGATTGACGTCAGAGCAGACATTTAGTGAGCGTGTTGTTGTGAGCGTTGTGTTTATTTCATTTCGGATAAACGCGGCCACACCTTCCTTTATTATAACCACACTGATTAACTAATGATATACTTACTTATTTACGGTTTCTAATATTTCTAAACGACGTATTATTTTGGTGTGCTATTTTATAGTAATTACAGTAACATATATATTAAGATAATGTTATGTTAGGCAAGGTCGTTCTTGTTTATTTATATCTTCTAATCCATCATCTTTGAAGTATCAGTAAGTTATTAGTTATATGTGGATTACTGGTAATTATTTAAATATATATTGCTATTTTAATACCTGCTTTTTGTTTTAAAGAGAAAAATGGCAACACTGAGTGTATTGATTCCACATTCGACACGATAGTCGATAAAGAATTTATCTGCGAACTTAGAATATGTAGTTAATAAATATTTTTATGTTAATTAAATATTTTTTAGTTGCTGGTTTTAATATAATTTCGATAAAATTCATTTTATATTTTTTATTGATTTTACTTCCCTACAGTAGCCACAGTTCTTTTGATCTTATTATGGCGTAGTTTTAATATAATATTCTATTATATACTAAGGTTGGGTTGTTGTTATTAAATTGTTGGTACGTATTAGGTTTATATAAACAACTTAAAAAATGCAGAAACTCATATATTGAAAGTATAAATATTTGGTTGGCAGATAGTAGTTGCTGTTTTTACAGCTCTCTGGATTTATTTTTAGATAGCTTGTTTGTTTCAGAAAAATAATTTATGTCCTTAGTTTTGGAATTAGTCAAAATTGTAAAAAACACTTCAGATCTTCACAAAATAATACTAGATATATTTGAGTGACTTCCTTTGAATTTTTCGATGGTCGTCCTGAAAGTTGATGAAAGAGGACCTTCCTCTTGGGCTCCAAGTCATTCACGACACTTGTTTCAGACAATTAAAGCTCCTGTTTTGGCTCCGGTTGTTATTCATTCTTATCAGGTTTTCGTAAGCACTTTTCTCGTTTCGGATAATGTTAACGATCTCTTAATGTCATTTGAATTTCCAAAATTCAATTTCGGAATATAGTGAGGCGACTAAGTAGTCTGACCTCCTTTAGAACACAGCCACGGCAAGCGAAAAAGAAGGAAAGAATAGGATAAGAGGAATGGCAACAAATATATTTAGAAGAAGTTTTTATTTCCTCAAACGATTCTTCCGTAACAAGTTCGGAAAGTTTTGTATGTATCTTTTTACTGTGTTCAAAATAATGTAGAAAAATAGAATCTTTTTTTAACATATTTACTATTTTTAATGTAAATTCTAAACCTCTGCTTAGTATAACTATTTTTACTTATAAAATATTACTTATTCACGAATGCAATTCGTTTAAAACTATTTAGCCATACTAGAAAAGCTCTCAATATTTTTTGCCAAATACTTAGTGATAAGCCCGTTTTTACCTGAGCCGTTTAGTACCTATGTAAATTATTACCCTATTTAAAATCAAACTGAATATTAGTTTAATATTCTCATATTAGTCATCATAGCCCTGCTTGTCTATTGAAATATAAATGAAATACGGCACCACTTCCCAACTTATAAACGTTTCAATACATTTAAGTCGACAAAACTTAATACCTAGTCTTTTTTTGTGCTTGTCGTATGAATGAAAGACAATTTGTCCTTCATCTCTTTAAAGTATTCAACGAATCCTATTGTTCCTAGCAACCGTAAATAAAGAGTTTATACCGTTTCTACGATATTAAAGTCTATCACGATTTACGTTACACAGTTACCAGAGATAGAATTTCGTCAAGAGATATTTACACTGGCGGTTTTGAATGGGTTAGTGTCTGTCTGATGCTTATGAATAACATTTTAGCTACATTATTTTTAATTGTTGTCACTCTGAGACTCACGAAACACATACTTTTTCATTTTTAAATCATGTGTTCTCTGATAGGTTTGAGGGAATACTATTGTCAATGTAAATTTATCAATTAAAACCGTACGTAAATCTTAAAAGGAAACTTTCGCCGTTCAAATATATTTATATAGCTCGGTTATCCTGGATCTTTACAGAATTCTATATATAACTATCCAATTTATGAAGCATTGGCAATATTGTTATTTAGTTTGGAACAAACAGGCATACGTGAGCCAGAAATCGTAGTCAGCGGTTACGAAATATCGTTATCCTACGAAGTTTGTTTACTATTTGTACATTTATTCGATTTTAATTCCAATATAAAGAAAACAATGGTTTACGTTAAAAAAAACATGTAAAAATGGGATGATTCATTATTTCTAAATTTTACTCTACAGAGAATTAAAATAACTTTTATTCGGAAACAGGTATACTTTCGGATACAGGTATATTTTATGTGTCTAAATTTGGTATCTGGTAGCTAAAAACAGTATTCTCGAACACCGGAATCCACAGAACACACCGGTGTCTACAGAAGTGCAATAAAAAAATATGAATGTGAATGTTTTGACAGTTGCTAAGAGGATACATTACGACTCTTTAAACCAACCTTGAACTGCGTTTTATTTCTAAGATGTAGTGGCTATGTATCTTATTATATCACAATTATTGGACTGTATGCTTTTATCTTGGGGTTGACGTGCTTCCTTACTCAAAATAATATGTTGGGATTTAATAGTTTTATCCCTCACAGACTTATAATTTGGTCACAAGTCTGCCTTTGAAATTAAATTCAACAAACTCATTCCCCAAGATCCACCAATAAAAATATATGCGACAAGATTGCTCGTAGGTACTAACCCTTCTAAAAGTGACAAACCGAATTCTTCAAGATTTTTCGGTAAGGATACCAATGTGTTGGTTCATATAAAGATTAACTTTTTTATTCTTTTTTTGCAATTTTCACTTGCTTCCCTCTGACATAATAAAAAAACCATTTACATACTATACACCTCATCTGTCTCTTCTAATACCAACAGAATCAGGACAATTTTATTGTTTAAAACAAATTATATGTACGTTACATTTTTTATTGATTTTGTAAAATTCGAATTCAAAAACACCTTTTTCTAGAAGGCATTAACATGCACTTTTGAATCGTCAATTATTACATTGTAAAAATTTCAGTAGCTACCACATACCAAGCGACCACAAGCTCGGAATGCTGGTCTGCTGAGAAGAGCTGGCCAGAAACTCAACAGTTGCTCTTTTAAAAACAATTTGACAATGTTTCTTAGAATATCAACCCTGCAAATTAGTAAACAGCTAAAGCTCCACTATCTAAGGTTTTAATTAATCGAAACACGATCAACTAAAAACTCTTGTACGCTATAATAGAAAAGGTAGGTCTAAGATATCTTATGGAACCTTATTATATACGCGTACAATTCCATAAAGCCCATAAAGGATATCTGAACTATTTGAAGACGAAAGGGAACTACGTTACTATTAAAATACTCGTAAGTAAAATACTGGTTTCAATACATTTGTTGAAAATTAAGCAAAAGTTGAAAATTAAGAATATTATATAATATTGCTAAGTAATTTAACTGACATACCGCAAATATCACCGGTTTTTATCAGATTACAGGTAATAAACGTTTTAACAATTTCATCATATGAAAACAAAACATTTATAAGTTTGGTAGTTAATTCAATGATTGCCTCAGATGATGAAGAATTTAAATTACGCGTGACTGTTAATGGAATTTCAGTAAATTACGATTTGAAAAAGTTCGCTATATTTATATACGTACTTACTTACCGCTAAGCTATAATATAGGTTTATTTCAAGGATGTTGCATTTCTCTAATAATATTGATTATAGCAATTAATATTTTAATCGATAAAGTAATAAGTCATGAGAATAAGTGGTGTTATCGGTTTAAATTTAATAATAAATACACGGAATCCATACTAGCATTTGCAGACGATCTCGCTATACTGACACGTAACCCCAAACAATGTCAGGTACTTTTAAATGAAGTAGAGGATTTCTGTACGTGGACTGAAGGACTGAGGACAAATCCAGTAAATGCCACTGTCTGTGTCTGGGTAGACGAGACACCAAATATACCTCTTATAATCCGGGTCTTTTAATAGGCGGTCAAAGTGTTGCTACAATTACTGAAGCAGCCCCATTCAAATTTTTAGGCAAAAAAATAGATTACAAATGTCGCTCTCCATCTCTAGATATAATAGTCGAGTGCTATTGGAAAAAGGTCAATACTCGAGGCGCCATGATAAAGTATTAGAAGTCTTTCAGTAGCTAGAGCGCAAAAGGGTATAACAACCACCAAAAGATTCATAGAGTTCGTTAAAGAAGGCTCGTCTAAAAAACAAAACAAAAGCTTCACTCTATCTTGGAGGCGGCTCGCGATTGGACTATACTGATGGATACGTATGAGAAACAGTATAGAGTTCCTGAGGATATTGTTGTCTCGTCATCAAGACCAGACGTATTCCTGTACTCTAGACAGTTGAAGCGCGTGATACTTGTGTAGCTTACTGTTCCGTGGGAAACAAACATCACCAAAGATCACACAATTAAATTAAACAAGTATTACGAACTGACCAACAAACTGACCAGGAATTGGTATATATGTAGTTAATTTGTACGCGGTAGAAGGTATAACAGCGAAATCTCTCTATAATCTACTTAAAGATCTTGGCCTCTCTAGAACTATCATCAGTACATTTCTAGAACGTACTTCAAAGGCGGCATTGGTAGATTCATTTCAAATTTGACTAGGTAGGGAAAGGAATGCAACCAGTTGAGGTGAGCGTGAATACGTATTTTAAAGGGGCCCCTTAAACCTACACCTGGGCCGCAAGTCCCAGGAGCTGTTTGCACTCCTCTCCCTGCAAAGCGATGGGCCCGGCATCCGCGCGGTGAATCCATAGAATGCTAAGAAGCTTCGTCTCTTACTAACTTTGTAGGTTCATTAGCAGCCCTAGCTAACACGTAACACCAGTTAATACATCCCAAGTTGTTTTTATTTTATATTCTGTATTTATGATTTTATTTCTAATATATATCGTTTATGGCTTGTAAGCAAAACAGTAAGTAAGTAACAGTAAGTTAGGATGAAAAAAGTAATCGATATTTGTAAGGAGTCTGTAAATCAAAATACCGTGTTCATATTTCTGCTTACGAGTTCTAATAAGGGATTAATGTTAACATATTAAAATCGGAAATTTCATTTATGAGGAAAGCCTGAACCTAAAGTGAGTCTTCGTATTTTGCGTTCTGGTTAAATAAAAAGACACCTTTTTCATTATTTTTAGAATTTACTTATGGCGAAACAAGGTATGTAACTTTGTTTGTTCGGACATGAGTAAAACCACGGATAAAAACTAGTTAGTAATGTCCTCGAGGATTCCATATGTATATTATCTAAATAAATTTAAATACAATTGCTTAGCAACATACCCTTGTAATGTTGATGAACTCAACGTTTTGGCAATATTGAATTGATAGTACTTATATTTGTTTTCCTTAGCAAACATTTGTTTGTTAAGAAAACTCCCAAGAAATACCATTTAGGAAATTAGTTGGTAAGCAAAAATTATTTCACATTGTCGTATGTTAAATTTTGAATTCAAACCTACCCTATACATCTCATCGAGACATAATATATGTTCCCGATACAAATAACATCGGCCTGTTGTAATTGTCCCGTCTTGCTATTGGCTACATCCGTCCATCATTCTTATATTATTATTTTTAATTCTTATTAACTACCTCAAATAGAGCTTTTCAAATACGCTCATTTGGTAATATCGGCCCGCAGCCACGTCACGGACGTCTCTAATATAAAATAAATATATAATATAAAATAAATATATAATATTGAGCACTTTGTACATTAAAATTTATTATAATTTCATTGATTTTACAAAGTCAATATGCTAATATAAATTGATGTACCTCTATATATATATATTTATAAGTTGACGTAAAAGTAACAATGCCACAATGTGAGCTGATAGTGAGTACGATAATAATAAATTATTTAGGTATATTATTAGGAGATTGACGCACATTGAATTTGTATAAATGTACAGTATGTAGCCTGTGTATGAAAACTGAGATAAAAATAACATTAAAATATAAATAAAATTGCTCAATTGCTATAAAAAAGTGACCAAAGAAGTTTTATTTATTTGAAATTCGTATACATATTTTAAATTATTATAGCTAAATGGCATATTGTCTTCACCAGGGTTCGAGTCCAGAATGCTGTGCCGATAACAGTGGGTCGGTTGGTACTCCTCTGCCGCCTCCTGGACCTCGATACAAGCTGGCTACCGAAGGAGCGCTCAGAGTCTGTTGCTTCCAACACACCAGAACTGTTGTGGATAAAATTCTAGGAGCAAAATTCTTTAGAAAATGGGAAACACATGTTTTATGTTTAGAAGAAACTCACATTGCTTCTAAAACTGTAAGTACCAAACGTCTCTCAGTCGCTTTATGTTGCAGGTTTTAATACGATTTATACTAACTGAATAAGTTTACTGTCGCCCGAAGGAAAGAAATGTAATATTTAAATAGCTTGTATTAATTGTATCAGCTGTTTAAATAATATACGAACGTCAATCCGATTACTCACCACTAAAGTACGTTCGCGTGGCCTTTCGAGTATTGTTTTGAAACCTACCAGTGAAACAAGAACAGTGCTTCGTTACGTTAGATGTGGCGTCTTAACAGACGTTTTTACATTTTTATAGGTTTAGAAAAAATAAATAACAATACATAAAAGCAATTTTTAAATACATAGATGTTTTTTAATATTGTAATCACATATAATAGACAATTAGATACAGATCATATATCGTTTATATTGCATTGACCTCTTATTAATATTTATTATTGTAAGACGTTTTAAAATCACGAAATATTTTTACTAAACAGACGCCCTCCGTGGTGGTTTTATATCTTTACGCTACTTCTTTTCATTAGTGACTGTTCATTTATCTGTGTGTATTTTTAAATGTTTATTTTATTTCCTATTACCTTATTATACCTTTCAAGGGGTAAAGTATAATAACGAACACAGCGTTACTCTTATATTGTACAAACGTAGCGTGGTGCATCGTGTCTAAGACAAGCTGTGTTCCTATTTTTATATTACATTATACATACATATAATACGCTAAACTGCTGTAAATATTTACATGCACCTGTCTTACCGAAACCATGTTTAAAGAATATATTTACTGACCAAAAGAAAAAATAGAACTGCTTTAAAAATTAGAACTATGTATATACCAAGATTAAATATTTTGGAGAGACTATATTTTAACTGAGATTATATTTTAATTATAGTTCTAATGAGGACATACTTTCTCAAAAAGTAATTTAAGAAGTTAATGAAGTTACAAAATAATGTTTGGAAAGGTACATTATATTGTAGTGAGGCGTCTTATAATGAAAGTAGAACGAAAGGTCATGGTATGGTAAATGAGTCGAAGGTGAACAGCGTAGCTGCCGCAGCTGAATACGACTTCCAAGCGGTGACTGGACTGACTGGCAACATGTATGGGATGTTCTCTGACGTCATCAGTAACCTCGTACCTCCGGCCCGGCCCGGCCATTGCTCCGCGACGTCACTCTACGAATATCTAGTTGTTTGAGTTGTGTCGTCCTTGTAATCACTCGTGACATACTTTTTATATATTCTACATATATTCATTTCTCTATTGTTCTTGTTGTGTATTTCTATATTGTTAGCAAAAAATAGTCTGTGACTGTCCTTAATGTGGTAGGTATATTTTTTCTAAGAAAGTTTTTTTTAATTTTGTACATTTTTTTTTTGGATTAAAGTTATGCTAGTAGATAACTCAGGGCAAAGAAAAAAAAAATGTTGTATGAAAAAAAATTGTGGAATACATATAAGGAATAACTATAAAATGTCTAAGTCGAGATTATTAAAATGTGAAATGTTTGTAATTCATTCATATCAATATACTAACTAGGTGACTTGGTAAATATGATGAATAACGTCAAACCAGGTCACTGGTTCATATAGACTTGGTTCTAATTCATTAAAAACAAGTTTAAACCATTCTTGAAGGTAAACAATCATGTATGTCGCTATTCTGTTTGTTCTCTTTTTGGCAATGGAGGATGTATCACTTCGTAAACCCGGAGATATAATATAATATGAAACAAAGGATGCAGATATTTCTTATATAGCTACTAGTCTATTGCGCGAAATATTAGACAAAAAAAAAACATTAATGTTCGCTCGAAAGTCCGTAGTTCTAAACAGACATAACATTAAAAATAATATCTGAAGAGTTGAAAACTGAAAATGTGATAGAATTATGAATACATAGTGTGCTTTGTTCCAGCCCTCTGGTCTTCTGGAGCGGCCGCTGTCGTACAGCTGCATGCAGGAAGTATATTGTATATCTCGGTGGGACCAGGCGAGGAAGTACTGCCTCCGAGTCGTGATGCCGCACGGCTCGCTTCTTTTACAAGTAACAAAGAAAAATTATCAAAAATATTTCAGATACCAGTTTTTTATTTTTTTTCATTTTTTTCCATTTGAAGACAACATTTCATTTATCCCATATGTTTATTTTTGGGATTACACTTTTTTCTAATGTATAATTGTTTAAAACAATTATTTTTTATAATGTAAAGTAATATTCTTTAAACACTCTTTCTGGTTAAATAATATTATTTTATATTTACGTCATACGATTTTGTTCAAATTTTCTGTACGTCATTTTTTTTTTGTGTTGCCTGATAGTACTTAATATTATTATTTTTCAGGCAAATGACGCTTACACAAGGGACCAATGGTACTATTCCATAATATGGAGGGTAAATATTACCAACTATCATACTAAATTGCTTACTGAAATATTATTTTCGTAACTAATATATTATGTAATTTTACAGAAAAATATGTTAAGATATCGGAATTTCCTAAAAAAATCTGTAAAGAAAGAGGTCGTGCTGAAAGAACTGAAGGTTAGTTACCTTTAAATTAAAAACCAATTTTTCAATTCTCTGAAATATATTGATTTCCGAAATAACTTGAATGTATGCCAGACATACTACATACAAACACAAATGTATTTGTCGGTTAAGTATTATCTGAGTATTAACATATTTTTAGACTGGAAATAATGTTTGTTCTCAAGAACGATAAACAAAGAACAATTTATTTTGGTAAAAATTAACTTGAACGGTGATAATAAACGCGATGAAGATAACTTAACATTAAATGTAATTACTCCTTGTCGGAGTTTTCATACTACGAAACGTTGATAAATATCGTCGAGTCACAAAACGAATTCTTAATTGTGATTGGTTTATTCTAATCAATATTATACCAAATGATCAATCACAACCAAAAACTCGTTTAGTGATTGTTCGATAACTGTCAACGTTTCGTTCTATCAAAACTTGTACTAGATACTAATGCCAGTTTGCGCTCTCGAAGGTTGTTTGTCGTTATTCAGAGAGTATCGTTCTAAATGGAAAACATTACGCCAAAACTTTTATAAAATATTAAACTGACTGATTAGAGGTGCCTATATTATTATTATTGATTATATATATGTATGATATAGTCAACCTTTCAATTAATATACACAGGGTTTGCCTGTTTTTAGTAAAATATACATCTTATACCTAATACTGTTTGTTTGTTGATTTTACTTTTGAATAAACAGACATTAGTTAGGAAATAAACAAGGTTTTTTGATATTTTAATTTAGTCTTAATTATATATTATAATGTAATATTTAGAAGGTAATTAAAAGTCAAATTGGAAGATTGATGATAGATGTCAAGATAGTTTTAGAAACACGAGTTTCGTATCGCATTAAATAATTATATAAATTAAATTTTGTGTAATTTAAAATGTATTCTAAAAACAAAAAAATATTTAATATGAACATATTTAACAATATAAACATATTTTAATTATTTATTTATGTCAAAATATTCCAATATCATTCAGTGCTTACACTAACACCTATTGCGTAGTTTAGTCATTTTAAAGAAGTGTTAGTATATAAGACATCGTACTCACATACCGACATCGACAAATAACATATTTATTATATACTTATAAAGTTATTTTTAAGTAATAAACATTGCTAATGATAAGTTTTTTCTTTAGAATATGGTTGATTTCGCAATGACGACGCCTCTGCAAGATGAAAGTGTTACCAGAGCGCCTCTACAAATACTAACTGACTTACTATCAGAAGTAAGTACTGACTATATATGTGGTATTTATTTAACATTCAATAGTGCACCTTAATTTTATAAACCAATAAGTTATATATTATTTCTAATAATATTTGTAAAAGGAGAACTTCCACTTTCGAACTTTCATAATTGTAGTTTTGTATAAGTATAATAAGTCTAGTGTAGGAATGTCACAATGTAAAGAATATGTAAGAATTTTGAAAATTCTACAGCTTGAGGTCCTAACTTGACGAGGTGGTTTAAAATTGTACAATAATCTCTCTTGATAAAAACGTTTTGTGGAAAATCAAAGAGTTGAAATGGTGGATGACAGTTTGTGTGAAAATAATATTTTTCTCAGAAAGGTTTCTTTATCAGAGATAACTTAGATACTCAAATTGACCATAAAATTCCGTTTGGTTTACGAAAATTGAACTTGTTAGCTTGACAAGTGAATCCCCGGTAACAGGCTAGTATGTAATAAAAAAACAATGATATGAGGAAGTTGTTTCCAACTAAACCTAACAGACTGACGTCGTTCATGTTGCGAGTTACTAACACGGACTCCATATCGTGGACTCGTTAGCAAAATACATATATAATGAATGGCAGCTGCTAATTGAGGAATAAAAAAATGTTAACCGTGACGTCAAGGCATGATAAAATAATGACCAAGGTTAATTATAAAAAATGGAAACTACTTTTATTTAAACAATACGACAACCTCTGATATCATATTATTATAAATATAATATATATTTTTAAATAACTTTAATTAATGTGTTTGTTTTGATTGTTATGTAAATATAATAATTGAATGCTCTGACGCATTTAAAGTTTCAAAGTTATAATAATAACGTGGTTTATGTGATTACAGAACGAGGATAGTTCCGACTGGGAGGAGTGGGCGGAAAACACAGCGAGCGTAGCGGCCCCACTGCTAGCAGAGCGCTGTGTCAGCGGGGAGCTGTGCGCGATGCTCGCGCGCTTCTGCAGGCGGAGACCGCTCGCCGCTCCGTTACCCGCGCTCGCTCCGCCCGTGCGGCGCGTCCTCACCAGGAACGTAGACTTCGGGAAGGCCCCTAGTGCAAGACAATTTGTTCGAGATTATATAAGGTATGCCACGGTCGACGCCCTGGATCAAACTTTAAACTAATTATACATTTATATTCTATAACTGTTTTTTGATGGCCCATTAACGGCGATGTCAAGGATAATGACGAACATTAACTTAATATTGGCGCCTCTTAAAATAGGCGGTGTCATTCGATAACCAATACAGTAGGTAAATCACTTCCAAGAAATACGTTGTTGTGGTCGCTAAAACAAATTACCCCCATTTTTAGAACTTTACGGTTGAAAACCCGTTCTTTGGATATTTTAATTTTTAAATCATTCAAAAGTTTTGCAGCATCGATTAAAAAATAAACACTTCATTTCATCCACAGCGCCCTAAGCCGCCACAATTCCGGTCAGAATCCGGTACGTCGGTTCGTGGAGGTGACGCACGGCTGCCGCGCCGCGTGCCCGCACCCGCGGGCCGCCCCCAACCTAGCCGCCGTCGCGCTGGCCGCCATCGACGACCACTACCGCCACCAACCCTCGCCCCACCGCTGCGACGACGACGAACGGGAGGTGCTCTGTTTCGCCGACATCCTCGAGCACATGTAAGTTCGTTATGAACTACCAATAACCGCGAGTAATGTTAGAATAGGATATAAACGTACATAGTACGGCTCAACGGGTCTTAATGTTGTATCATAAATATTGGTAGGTGCGAGTACGACGACTGGCGGGTTGTGGTGGGCGGCGTGCTGCAGCCGGTGCCGCTGTGCGCGGGCGCGCTGAACTGCCCACACGTGTGCTCGCGGCTGGGCGGCGCGCTGCGGCGGCTGGCGGCCGACCCGCGATGCGGAGCGCACGGCTGCGTGGCGTCCGGCCCCGCTCGCGCCTCGCGGCCCTCGCCGCCCTCTTGGCTGCGAGCCGCCGCGCCCTCCGACCCCACGCTGGCGCTGCCGCACGCGCAGCTGTGCCAGCTTTGGGGGGATATGGTAGGTTTAGTAGCATTTGGTATTCCCACGTAGAGCCAAAGAGAAGATGAAAGTCACATTTATAATTGCTATAATAAGGCTTTTAATGTTTTAGTTAAAATCACTTCTCAATTGTTGCTGCAAAAGAAAAAGCTTTCTACAAGGAATGAGCAAACATATGCCCGATTTCGTGATTGTCGCTCTCACCGAACACGTAAGTGCTAAATCTATAATCCATTCATGTAATCATTTTAAACTAAGACCGGCTCTATGTCGCGATAAATTAAACGTGAAATACCTTTTTTTTCTGAATTTCACCCGACCGAAGCGTCGGGAAATAAAAGAAGGGATTTCACCTTTAATTTATCGTGATGTAAAGCCTGTCTTAGTTTCAAATGTGTACAAGCGCTATAGTTTAAAAACACCCGTTAATGTTGTTGCTCGAATATATTTGATATTATAAAGTTAAAGTTAAGTTATAATAAACAATGTCTCTTTTTAGCCTGCAGCGTTAGAAGCTTTATGCCTAATGTTAGAGTGGGAGGTAGCAAGCTGCGAGCAAACTCAATTGGAAATCATAGCGGCGTTACAGGGAACGGGGTTGGGACAAAAGTATTACAAGGACTTGTGCGAACGACAACAGACACTGCAGAGATTGGTTAGTTTTATAAAAATAAACTTAAACTAAGTATCAGATTTAATATCGTATACGTTGCTTATTCAACGAAAAAACACATCGAGGCGGAGTCTATTGACGTGAGACTTGTTTACAAACTCGTCAAATTTTATACTTCTATGAATGTTGCCTATAAAATACGTACGCTTTTAGAATGTTATTTTAGAGTCTTTGTATTTGTTTGTTTATTCACAATTTTCGTTCTAGTGCCAGTATTATTTGGAAAGTCACTACTTGACAATGTGGCCGTCATCAATTACTGTTAAATGTTTCGCCGTATTACTTATTGGAGTTGATTTTGTCTATTATTATTACTAATACAAAGTCATTTGTATACAGTAACTCAAGCTATTTCTTTATGTATTTATCGTGAGGAACAAGAAAGGCACAATATAATTTTATAAGATACGAAACCAACCTAAATCTACTAAACTAAAGAGATGTACTCCGCATCACAAAATAAGCAGTCCTTATTATGATAACCAAGCTATCGAGTTCGTTTGCATCACTTTACCTAAACAATGAATTCTAGCAGTCGCAGGGTGGTCCCCGGCGGCTGGCGCTGCCGGTGCGTGCGACCGACGACGATGTGGCTGCGCTGCTGGACGCCGGCGCGCTCGGCAACCTCGAGTGCCTGAGCCTCGCCTTCACCAACGTCACCGGCGCTAGCGCTCAACACTTGATAAAGGTATGCCACAGCGACAACATCAACTTACATCTTAATCACCATCACATTCATAGAATTTCTGCAAAAAATCCTCTCCTTGCAGTTACCGTCGCTGCGCTATCTAAATCTGTGGGCGACGAAATTTGACGACAGTGGCGTCCAGCTGATAGCGGAACATCTTCCTCGTCTTCAAGTCCTGAACCTGTGCGAGACTCCCGTCTCCGACAAAGGAATCGAAGCCCTATCCAGTAATTATTTAAATTAAATTATTTTGTCAGTCATCTTTGTCACTCTCACGGGTCAGACTCAGTTCTCTTCTTGGAGGTAGCGAATCCAATGTATATTTTTCTTTCCTTTTGTATTTTTTTATTCTTTTATCAAATCTGGTACATAAATA
Organism: Dircenna loreta; assembly: GCA_963555665.1. NCBI lineage: Eukaryota > Metazoa > Arthropoda > Insecta > Lepidoptera > Nymphalidae > Dircenna > Dircenna loreta. The sequence goes on along the minus strand of OY743093.1, from coordinate 7,666,494 downwards.
AATAAATCTAATACTTTTTAAACTGCCAAGCCTTACACTCAAATTGTTTCAGGTCTATCCAATCTTCGGCGACTGAATCTGAACAGCACTAAGCTATCTTCGGAAGCGTTCGACGCGCTCCGTCAGAGGTTGCCACACTTGGAGGAGTACGACATCCGCTACACGGAGGCGTGGTGACAGCGAGCGGCGCCGCCCGCGCCGGGCACGCGCGCCGCCCTGCAGGGTGACGGGGTCTCATAGACGAATACAGTCTGCATCATGTCCATCAGCTCTTATACCACCGCCGTACGAGTCTCAGGACGACGGCCAATCAGATGAGAGAAAGCTTGCGTGTGTTGAATCAGGCGGAATATTATTGTTACCATGTCGAGTCGCAACAGCTCGACGTCGTTATAGATATTGTGTGCCTTGTGCCTTGCCAGAGATTGTCGGATACCTGCTTTATTACAAGAATGTGACGAACTGTATAAACTAATACTATACCTTCCTTTACTAAAATGTACTCACTAATTCTAAACTGTCACTATGAGTAAGTCAAAGAACATTCAAAATGTCATATTTAAGTATCTTTTTTATTCTCTTTTGAAAATCCCGAAAGATTTATTAGACACTAATTTAACTTCGAATTTAAAACATATGTTTAAGTTAAGTGATATAATTAATTTAGTCACACTTCATTACATTTTTAGTTATAAGTATATCCCTGTACATATAACTTATGGCGTGTTTATTTTAATTTATAAATGTTCTGTATCCGCTCCCTGCGTCTTTGCTTCTATTTTCGCAGTAGGTTTATTTCTCTAATAGCTGTTATTACCAAAACTTTAAAAAGTTCTCGGCATAGTTTATTGATATTCACAAAATTTGAAAATAATTGTTAGTAGAATAGTTATTCTATTGCTTTTATATGTATTTACTCTTCCTTACCGGCTGTACTCACATCTACATCGGAATAGCTCGACTAGTTTCGAACTCATTCGGGGTTCTTGTGAATTAATATATATGTACATGTAAAAGTCATGATAGATTACTAAAGTATAAATACAAAATATTTGATGGCTTGATGACTTCGTTATATTCATGTGTAATATGTGCCAAATAGTACTTCATAACTTAGTAGGTATATTCATTGAAGTTGCGAAAGCGGGGATAATAACAAAACTGTTCAAAAAGTTAGTTTAAAATCGAGCGCGAGAACTTTTCAAAATTATTGTACATATTGTTCGTATTGTAATAATTGTAAAAGTAGGAACCAAATCGTATTAAAAAAAATAATTTATCGTCATATAGAACCAAATTTAATAATTGCTTCCTGTCTTCAAAATTACGACAAATATACAATACGGCCGGGTGACATTTATTATTATTATTTACTTTGTTATAGCTTATTAAATTAAGTTTCTTTTCCTTTCAAAAATATAATAATGTGACCATGGAATCGGACGACACCAAACTTCTTTTCTGGTCATACAAAAAATACGCTTCGACTAGTGTAATATTATGATTGTTCAGTTTGACAGGGCTGTGAGGAATGACGCGAGTGAACAGAGTGCTAGTTGCTGGTTGGTGCTCACGCTATAGTTTTTATTCACAGTTGAACTCACTTCATAAGGAAATGCAATAATTTGATCTCACTACTCCTCACCGGTATGATAGGAATCATTAAAATAAATAAGGTCCGCACAATTTACAATACTTATTGGACGAGTCAGGACGTATTAGCAATCTTTGAAATAATGTGATAGTTTAAAATAAGTTTACTTATAAACTTGTATTCTTAATTCTGTATCGTTAGAGTACGGACAACAATTGATTGTTGATCTTTAAAATAATTATTGTAATGCAGAAACTGTCATTTTATCTCGCAGCATGCTTTGGCAATATCCAACTAAACTGCACCTTTACAGTATACTTCATACAATTGTCATTCGTGAAGAGGTTCAAGACTTAAGTTTTTTGTAATAAAAAGTTAGTAATAATTGTTGTATTGTTTTCATATTATCTTTACGGCATCAGTGTTATTGACGTCAATCCCTTCTCGGCCTCATTATTATACCTACGAGATAACATTTTTCTAACTAATAATTAGAAATAATTATTTTCCTGTTTGTATTTCAAATCTATTCATAATAATTACTGTTAAAAAACTAAATAATGTGAATATTTGTAAATGATTTAAAAACTAGTGAAATAATTGAGACGTCACGTGACATCAATTTGTCAATTATATGACTTCCATTTACACAACAGGAAACATCTATCTGTACTTTTGATAATACGCAAACAAAATAAAATTAATCAGGCCATTTCTAATCAATGATTCATTCGAGCCATTTGGGTTGATAAAGAATAATGTCTTATTATTATTTCTATAAAAACTCTCAGATTTCTCTAACAGCGGTTATTATGAATATTGGACACGACTTGTGCCGCATCAGACGGATACAGTGGAGCTAGGGGTCAACTTGCCCCCCATCGCGCCCCACTCCGCCGAGCATTCAACGTTGACTATTATTTTATTAAAAATATATTAATGATAATATAACACAATAAACATTTTATAAATCTTTATATAGTTCTCACCGCAGTTTTTATTTCGGTATAAATTGGAATTTTTAGTTTCCGAAATTTCTGGGTGATATTTAAAATGACAAAATAAAAAGTACACTAAACCAAATGTAACCTAACTCACTAACAGCCATTCCACTATGCGATGCGACACGCGCTAGTTGAGATAGTGTCGCTTAAATTGTATAATGAAATGGTCGCATTATATAGATGTGAAATCACTATATTTTCTAATGTCTTTTGACAGTTGATTTGTAACTAACTATCTCATTAGATTTTAATAGAATAATACTACAGTAGTATAAATATTGACCGACGGAAAATAAAATATGCAATTTACTAAGGAATATTATATTGAGTAATTTTCAATAGTGTATGATACATAACTTAATATTAACTTTATACACTTGTCATCGACACACTTTCCAATTTATAATAAATTAATTCAATCACAGCATCTATCTCAACTGAAAGCTGACGATTGAATCCTATTAAAAAATATATAAAACAATACGCCCTAGGGTACATAACTTTCATTAAAACAATAGTCGGTGAATGAATTCCCTTATTTGAGGTTCATACCGACGACACACGATGAGGCGGGTTACACATGTTATAAGGGTGGTATTAAAGATCATACTTCAAAATTAATATATTAAAAAAGATATCAAATTGTTAACAATTAAATACAATTTTGACAATTTTATTTTTACTCCATATTTAAAATGAGAATAATTTATTTACAAGACCAGTTAATAAGAGATGTCTCTGTCAGTAAGTTTTTAGTGTTAATATATATTTTTTAAATACATTGACAATATAAACCCTCATCATAATCCGTCCAATCAAAGTCAAATTAAGAACAAACAAAATGATAGACATTAATTAAAAACTATTTGAACTAAGAGTGTAACTCACGAGAGCCGGCCGGTGGCGGTTTAACAATGTAAGTTAACGGAGGCACGACATTAATATATCATCATAATAATAAACACTAGAAAAATATAATATTAATACATACTAATATAAAAAACTGAAACTATACTATATTTTACATCAACTAAGACTATTAATAAATTTGAATACTCTTCATAACACACAAGTGACAAGGTTTCATCGGAGCGATGGATACGACGTGAGGTCGGGTAACATTCTATTTTTATTTACAACGATTTCAAGTATTGCGGAGGCGTTCCTCGCGCACACACACACGCACACACACATGCACATACGCACACACACACACACACGCACACACACGCACACACGCACACACACACACACACATACATCATTGTTACGGTTCTTAATATTCCAACATTAGCCAACATGTAAAGTACAATGTTACCACCTCACGTCGCCGCCATCTAATACATCAATATAAAGCTCAATTGTCGTAGTTAATAATATATTTTCGATCCAACCTCAGAAGCGGCGGTCATTACATAGTTGTTGAGTGAATATGTCGTCTGTCGTCTGTAGTCTGTAGTCTGTAGTCTGTAGTCTGTAGTCTGTAGTCTGTAGTCTGTAGTTTGTCGTCTGTGGTCTGTAGTCTGTCGTCTGTCGTTTGTAGTCTGTAGTTTGTCGTCTGTGGTCTGTGGTCTGTCGTCTGTAGTTTGTCGTCTGTCGTCTGTAGTCTGTAGTTTGTCGTCTGTGGTCTGTCGTCTGTCGTCTGTAGTCTGTCGTCTGTAGTTTGTCGTCTGTAGTCTGTAGTTTGTCGTCTGTGGTCTGTCGTCTGTCGTCTGTCGTCTGTAGTCTGTCGTCTGTCGTCTGTCGTCTGTAGTCTGTAGTTTGTCGTCTGTGGTCTGTCGTCTGTCGTCTGTGGTCTGTCGTCTGTAGTCTGTCATCTGTAGTTTGTCGTCTGTCGTCTGTAGTCTGTAGTTTGTCGTCTGTGGTCTGTCGTCTGTAGTCTGTCGTCTGTAGTCTGTCGTCTGTCGTCTGTAGTCTGTAGTTTGTCGTCTGTGGTCTGTCGTCGCAGCCTGGGGTCGGGGCTAGAGGTCATGTCGTGGTAAATATTATTATTACAAATGATCAACATCAAATCAAACGATACAGTTCGTTGAAATGAAAACAATGACACCGAGACTGAGTCGAAATTGGACCGTTAACTGTTTATATACATTCAATAAATACTATATAAATACATAAGAAACATACGTAAGTAATGATTTAGTTTCGTTCATTTGTCTGATTCATTGTACAATATATTATACATTTAGAATTTTTAATCTAATAATACATTAATAATATAGATTAAAGATGACATAAGTATTTTGAATGATATACTCACTACACGCGAAAGAAATACTTACAATACACCTCTGCATACAATTTATATTTGAATACGCTTGTCGTTCATATGTTAGTCGTTCCGTCGGCACCACACCGTCTACACACTTCAACGTTAATTTCATTTCTAAATATGTTTTGTGCCTTTCACTATTTAAAAAAGGTCATATAAATTTTATCTTCCCGGACCGATCACAACAATGAGTAAGCATCCGCTCGAACCGTTCCATCGCACAATAGATTTAGCACTCAGTGAAGTTTAGGCGTTACCCCAGTAACAGGTGCCCTCGGAGGCTCCGCTATTTGGTGAAGGCGGCGAACACCGCCCACATGATCTCGCAGGACTCCGGGCGCATGGCCTCGGCCTCGAAGTCCAGGTCCAGCAGCGCCCGCACCCGGCGCGTGGCCAGCTCGTAGTCCTCGTCCGACAGCGGCGCGAACGCGTTCTCCAGCACGTCGGCCGAGTGCGCCAACATCAGCAGCGCCAGCGAGCGCTTGTCCGCGTGCGCCACGTCCACTATCGAGCGACGGAGAGCTGCCTCCTGGACCTGGAGAGAACAAAATAATATTGACTAAATGTAACTGTTGCCAGCGACTCTCGTATAGGACATACATCGTCACTAAGAAAAATATAAACATCTATATATTTTTATTGTAATTATTGACTGAATATTAAGTTTTTCTGTTTTCCGGTTAAGATTAGGTTTCAGAATGAAAAGCATTCCATATGTTGACTTTAAAACCAGACTAAATTTAATGAAAATCCGTCAAATAATATTGTGTTATCATTAATTGTTATAGTATATGTACTCCCATATCGTAGTTTGTGTTTTTTCGTGAAAAGCAATTATATCAACCAGGGCAATAACCTTCTTACATACCAAATTTATAATATATAAGCGAACAAACTAACAGACAAACGGAGAAACATACAGACAACAAATTTAAAAGATATTGTTTTAAGTATTGTTAATTTTATATTTATATTTTTAATGTTTAAAGTACAGTTTGCCTTTTCATTTTAAAAATGGCTCTTATTCTAAATATTAGTTAATAATAATATTTTTAGATTCGCATACGTTACTTTGAAGACTACCTCTAACAAATAAAGTACAGATATCGATACAAACATACAAAAACACAACAAGAACAAATGAAATGTTACCTTTTTATGGTATTAATAAGTATAGATTGTATACAGTATAGATTGATTCAGAAGAAAACTATTTCAAGTGATGTCTTCGATCGTCTGACGTGTTTACAAACAGGCACATTAGATTGTATCAATTTTAAATAATTTACTAAAGTTGATGATTTATACTTTTTACGTTTAATTAAATCTATTATAACTTAATTTTATATTATATTAAAATATGGAGTTTGTTGTACACGTTTTTGTAAAATGTTGATAGGTGTTTTGAATATTTAGAAAGGTATAAAATAGTTAGTTTTCGTCCAACTTCGACATTTAAAGAAGGCATCAATTATTCACTAAACAATATTGTTTTTTAGAGCTCATTGTACCAATCAAACTAATATTATATACTAATAGATTCAACAATCAAATAATGATCTGACATTTTTCTTAGACAATTGTGAAATACTTAAGCATTTTTTAGTTATTATCAAGGTACAAAAGTAAGTAACTAGATTTAATAAGTAAACGTTGTGAAAATTGCTGAGTCAATAGAGAACACCGCCAGTTACCGCATGTGATAAATTACTTGATTTCAATTGTTTTCTTAAGATAATAATGAGTAAGGATCTCTTTAACTTCTCTTATATGACTTAGGGTGCTATTGTACTTGACTTCATTTAAGAAAATATAAATCTTTGTTTAACGAAAGTTAGTTAAATGTGTTTTTAAACGTCATTCGTAAGCACTTTATAATTACAAAATGGTAATAAAGATTAGATCTTGTAGCTAAGTGGCTATAAAGAAGCTGAAAAAAAAACAATATTTAGTTTTAGAGATTCATTATATTGATTTTGCCAATTAGCGTTTTTTTAATATATTAATATTAAGACTAGTTTGTGCTCGCGGCTTCCCCATTAATATACCTGACCTTTACGAAAACTTATGTTATATTATTCTGTAGTCAAAATTAAATGGAACCATTGTTAATATATTCATAAATATTACAATTGCTCATGAATCATCATGAGTTATTTTTATTATGAAATTCGAAGTTAATCAAAGTATATCTTTGAAATGAATTCACAGTTATCATTTTTCTTTAGTAAATAAGTTTGTTAGAACGACTACGTGTAACGTTACAATGTTACAATTAGTATTAAATTATAACATTTATATTAAATTATTTTACACGTGTTTTGATAACGAATAGGTTTATTTTTTAAGAAATCCTTCCTCAAATGCTGACTAATTAAAAATACTAATTTGTCTTGTACAAGTAATAAAGTAATACTATCTGAGTGCTAGAAGGCGTCATAAACAACCAACAACGACTCTATCGACTGCTATCTTTTTACTTTTGTCATCCTTCCAAGAATATTGTAATTCAGTTTAATTTAAAACAAGCCTTAAACTTATCTTGTACTTTGCATTTATTAGTATAAATTTTGAGAATTCGTTTTCAACTATATACATTCAGAATCACAGGTAATGTTCCTCGTATAGTTCTCATATCCCGTTCTTATCAGCTCCAAAGAATTAGTAACATTTGACAAACACATAGAACATGTGTTCATTCCGACACGAAACATAACATCAACAGAGGTGACACACGTATTGACTATTTAATACATTTTAAACATCCGAAAATTGTATTTCCTTTAACAGATTAAATTATAATTTTATAATGGGTATGAATGGACTCACTCCTGTCCCGAGTCCATTCATACCATAGGGATATTTACAAAAGGCGAACTTAATACCTAGTGCCATTCTCTACCAGCTAGTGGGTAGTGGGAGCAAGCGGGAGGCGTCATATCAATACTAACTAAAAATAGGATTTCCGTCATCCTAAATTAGTGAAATATGTTTTAATAATTTTACTAGGTCACGTAATATTGTTGGCAGAAAATTATTTTATAGCTTGAAGAGAAAAATAATATTAAACAATGGTATATAAAATTCCATTGTAGTATTTAATCTCTAGTGTAAATTCATTTTATAACGATTTAAGTACACGAGATGAAAAAAAATATTTCAGGTGGGTCTGTTTAAATAAATATTTAAATCAAATGATAATGATATAGTATTATTCATATTAATATGTAACATAATCATTATAATAAGTAATTCTAAAAAAAAAAAACAATAACTGCTACGGTGTCAGGGTTCGATGAAGTATGAGGAGCCGTCACATTTCAAAATCGGATATATAAGTTTAATACTGAAGAACTAATAAACCTGATTTTATAACTACCTTTTAACAAAAAGCTCAAAAATATTTCTATTCTGTTCATTTATAATGTTTGATTTGATATTGATTTTATTAAACTATCATTAAGTTAGAAATAAAACTCATTGTGTAGTCTCACGGACGTCGCTAGCTGTTGTAATGTTACAATAGGGTGAGGTCTCACGGACGTCGCTAGCTGTTGTAATGTTACAATAGGGTGAGGTCTCACGGACGTCGCTAGCTGTTGTAATGTTACAATAGGGTGAGGTCTCACGGTCGTCGCTAGCTGTTGTAATGTTACAATAGGATGAGGTCTCACGGACGTCGCTAGCTGTTGTAATGTTACAATAGGGTGAGGTTTCACGGACGTCGCTAGCTATTGTAATGTTACAATAGGGTGAGGTCTCACGGACGTCGCTAGCTGTTGTAAGGTTACAATAGGGTGAGGTCTCACGGACGTCGCTAGCTGTTGTAAAGTTACAATAGGGTGAGGTCTCACGGACGTCGCTAGCTGTTGTAAAGTTACAATAAGGTGAGGTCTCATGGACGTCGCTAGCTGTTGTAAAGTTACAATAGGGTCAGGTCTCACGGACGTCGCTAGCTGTGACGAGGAAAGTCAAAAAATCATGAAATTGATGTCGTCATTTATGGATTTGACCATGACAATATACTAATGTATGTGTGTTTGTACCATACCTTTTTGACTAAACGGCATTTGATAACATTATCAGTAAGTGGGTGAGTTGTCATATCAAACAGTAGGAAGTTTTGTTTCTCAGTTGTGAGAACTCCTTTCTCCACCAGGTTCTTGGCGAGCCTCTCGCGGACATTCTTTAACTGATACTTTAGCTTCATTGGATTCCATGTTTCACCTAAATAAAATAAAATTGCTTTTAACAATTTATATAATTAATGTTTCAGTAAATTAGATAAACATTCAAGGTGACAACAGATAATTGTCACATGATATATATTTTGTTTCTCAAAATGGGAACGTTTTATACAAGGACTCACATAAAAATAAAAAAAATATATATATTTAATTTTAAAAAAATATCAATTATTTACTACATGTAATAAAAATATCTTAACCTTTTTGTTTATATTGTTTGGGAATTTCTATTTTATTCTTATAATACAGGCTGCATCAAGGAAAGAAACTTGATAATTGGAATTTGACAAGTCAACGGGAAGACTGATACTTAATCTCCTTGTTATTTTGTAAATAGGTGTATGAGAGCAGTGGTTAGCTACCTACTTGCAATATTATTAAAATAAGTACTGATTATTCATACATAACATCTGGACGTAATGTAAACATACCACTGAGATAGTCTATCCAACTTTGAACTGTCTCTGGTGGGTCAGTATCTTTCATGTGTTTAAGTGCTTCATCCAACAACACATCACCAGTTTGGGAATCTGTAAACACATTTTCTATAAATATGAAATATCAACTTTTAAGACAACCAAATACAAAAATGTTGTTAATATTTAATAGAATAACAATGTTGACATACCTGATTTCACAATCACTTTTCTTGATAATAAGCCTTTCCTTCGCATGCCTGCCCTTTCTAATTCGACACGACCTCTTAATCCCAATTCAATCAAAATACAGCCTCTTAGACCGCTAGATATGCAATCATTCCAAAAAGATGTGTAGCCCTAAAACGACAACGTCCAAGAGAGAATTAGTGACGGGGTAACACAGACATCTAGTTTTGAACTTCACTGGTGAATTTTGCGTCTTACCTCTTTGTCCTTTAGTCCCAACAGTAGCACTTCTTCCATAAGTGTTAATCGAGTTTCCTTTGAATCGCCGTCATCATAATTTTTATCATTTTTCTTATCGTCAACATCATTATTGTCCCTGCTGCCATCATTTTCTTTCACTACATTTCTTCGTTGTACCAACCCTTCAGAACGGTTCATTTTAGCATTAAATTTGATTGCGATATAAATTCAAAACAAAATTCTATTTTTCGCTGTAGATCAGATAATTTTTAGAATGGTGAGTAAAGTGTAAACTAAACGTTGACGTTTGCCACACGACGTATGTTGAAAGAAAAACATGGCCGCTAACACCACAATACGTTCCGTTCGCACTGTATTCACAAAACGTAAACATTATATTTTTGTTTACAAGTTTTTTATTTCTCAATTTATTATTTAGTCGTTATAAAACAAAGCAATGACAAAGTAGCCAGACATCATAATATTATTATAAAATTAAATAACAAATACATATTTGAGAAGCTTTAGATATTGCGTTTTAGATATTTAGATAGCGCGCTATTTTTAAAAATATAGTGGTTGTTAGCTTATAGTAAGTTATTTTTTTAAAAACTTTTGTTAGCCTAACTCAGCAATACACTCTGTTAAGACTCTTAATTAACTCTTAAATATTCATGTTTGTTGTTGTAATAAAACATTATTTGTTGTTATTTATGATACTTATATGGAAGAATTTGGAAAGAAACAAAAGTGACACAGAAATAAAAGAGTAAGCTATCTTGATTCGTGGTAATAACTTGCGATGAGTCATTGCAGGTAGATATATTTTACTTCTTGCGCTTAAAACAGTTATATTTTTCTATTAACCTAAATGGTAGAATGGCTCAAGATGCGTGCATACGTGCTATGGTATTATCAATTTAAGGTGCTTTTTAAGGTGGTTAAAAATATCATGAATGAACTAAAACTCATATTTAAGGCTTAACTCATACTCATGGTTCAAACAGATTATGATTTAACCCTATTTTAAAGTAATTGTTACAATATAAAAGGTACCATCTTTTGCGATGATTCATATCATTATATTGTTAAATAAATTTTAATAAACATAGAATAAACCGATACGGGCAGGGATTCGTAGCCGGATACCGTCCCGTCGCTCTACGAATTGAGCTACCGTATCTATAATCTAGAATCTACGTTGGTTGATCTCCTACTCTATAATCTAAGTTGATTGTAGAGGGTTGAGCAGGTATGGCTCTACCACTCATAATATAATGTAAATAGTACATAATGTTGTTAAACAATGTTTTATATTAATTAATATTATATGTTATTGTAAACCTTATAAAATTAATATTTGTAATAAAATAATTTGAGAATTTAAAAACGTATATTTATTTGCATTATGCACTAAATTTAAAAAAGCTTTTCTTAATTATTTAAATTTTCCTGTTTTTTTATACGGTGTGGAAATATAGGTCAGTACGCTACTCGTTCCTTTACTCACCTTTCGCAGGTCTGCTGGTAGACATTTCATTTTGAAGTAAGCAGTTCCTTTTTACTATTCTATGTTGAATTAATATATCTTATATGGTTTCTGTGTGTACATAAATGTTAAATAAATAGATAAAGCTATAATATAAATAATCCTAAGTTTTAGTTACAGTTTTTATAATTATGTCGTCAACAATTTTTAATGAAATTGAGAAAACTCAGTATCAAAATCACACTATCAAGCCAACATTATAATAGTATTAACGGCTAGCAAAGAAAGATTTTACACTTCATCGTATCTCATAATGTACAATAGTAGTTAATTATCTATTAATATGTATATAATTATTTATAGTAGAAGAGCAATATGCTTAAAGACGCGTTTACAGTTTTGAAGATAAAGTGTTTCTCTATTTTAAATTCCTTAAAAAAAACATCAAATATTATAGCTTTTAATATTTATAAAATGATTCCATTCTTCACACATATTCCACTATTTCAGACGTAATTTCGGTACATTTTCCTTGTATTAATTGCCATATATTTCAGAATAAAAAAATATCATGGGTAAGAAAACGTACTCAACTACAATCCTGTGAAGAACAAAATTATCAATACTTAAGAAAATATTTAAAAAAAAAAATTATATCATTTCCATTTTTTTTTCACGTCTTTGTAGTTGACAAATGAGTCTTAACTTACTGTAATAAGTTTTATTGTACATATATTTTTGTTGATTCTTTAAAATAACATTTGAAAAACCAATAAATGCAAACTATCAAAATTGTTTCTTGTAGGCATTATTTCGCGACTATACATGCGTATGTGTGCGTAGTCAAGCTTTGTCAATGTAACTATGTATGTGTTTCGTAAACGCGTCCTAAAGGCAAAAATATGGTTTTGGTCAATTAATAATAATATGATCTGAGAAATTGATGGTTTTTAATATTGGCCAGTATGAAGTCATTCTATACTGGATATTTCCTATACGACTTTTCATATTTTAATTAATTTGAAAGGCATATTGCCTGGAAAGGATCTTTATAAAAGAAAAAAATATTATTAACTTACTTTCCGACCGATTGATTTTTCTTTAATATATCCATTTGTTATTTTCTACATTCTCTGCTTTTCTCTGATATCGCTGTTTCGATGACAACATAAACGTCTTTACCGCTAGTAGGTACGAGTTTGATAGTTTGGAGCAGTCACGAAGCCAATTCTTGTGAATGGTCTTAGAACTCGTTTCGTAATGCCAAAACTCATACTAATATTTTCGTATTTATCGTACTAGGGTTTTGGTATATTTGAAAACGAATTCCATCCTGACACCAACGTAATACATGGTAGTACATGTTAATACATGCTAGTGCATGGTAGTACACGGTAGTGCATGATAGTGCATGGTAGTACATGGTAGTGCATGGTAGTGCATGGTAGGGCATGGTAGTACTTGGTAGTGCATGGTAGTGCATGGTAGGGCATGGTAGTGCATGTTAGTACATGGTAGTACATGCAAAGAGATTACCTCTCCAATGATGACTCCATGACGTACGATAATATCAGCGTTACCCATAACAAACAAACACACAAACAAACAAAGAAAAGATACCACTACCGTGCTACAGATTGCAATTTAAATTTTCGGAGCTTGTATAAGTTTTCACATATTTTTTGGCTTGTTGTTGTTGTTTATGTCGACATAATGCAAATAACGTATAAAGGTCATCGCTGAGAGACATAAATAAACTTCCTTAAAGATAGTAAAAATATTATGCTGAGTTTTGTATTTTATATTAAACTTAAATTAATAAACCTGCCACTGATCTTGTTTGCTCCCCTTTACTTCTCTCTCCACTATCAAATCAAATCATCACCCCGAGTAAAAGGTATCTGCTATATGACTGGGGCAATAACTTATAACTAAATCTAATTCCATCTAAATGTATCCAATATTTTTAACAAACAAATGAAAAAACACTAAAGAATAATAGAAAAACATTGTTTTATGTTTTATATTCCTGTCACACACTTACGTACTACGAAGCAATAACTTTATTAGAAATTGTTCAATGAATATATTCATAATTTAATGTATGTATGGAGATTACTTTTCCTTACATACGCATATTGTAAATTTATTGTGAGTTTAGTGCTATAGTACATAATAAACTTACATAGTTATCCGTATCGTTCTTTAGATTCAATTAAACGTATTTATAACTCCAAAATGCATCGTGTTCTTGACATACCTACGTTGAAGCAAAGAATGTGGAATCTAAGAATAAGAGCTATTCATTTGAAAATAAAATACGTCATCCTCTAGTAAACTATTAATAGATATTAAAGACATCCCGGAAGAGTAACAATACCTATTTTTATCTGTAGAAGAAATAAATAAATAAGGAAACATATTATATTTTCTTTTATTTATTTCTTCTCACAAAGCTAGTCTGAACTTTGTGCCATAAGCCAAGATGAACGCGACTTAAAGTATCACAAAACAATATACATTTATAGAATAATACAAAAAAATATAAACCGGTTATATTGAAATCACTATCTCATATATAATAATATTGTAATTTATGTGAAATATACAAAACTGAGCACGTCTCAGTTTTTTTGTTTATTTCAACTGACAATTAGTTCTCAGAGTGTAAATAGCTACTCTACTTTATGTAGGGACTCTAATACTCTTCTCCTTTGACTATTAAAAATATGTTAAAGACTGATTGATGATTCATATCATTAAATAAATGAATGCAATATTATATTAAATACCAAAAAGAGAACATTGTATTAATAAAATGTATTACATCTGATCGGTATTTTAATATTACGAGTATTCTATTCTTTTTCTAGAATGTATATGTTTCGTGGATCAAAGCGGTGCGTTATATAATTGTAAAAGAGGCAATATAATTATTACATAAGCGGTTGTATCGAAAAACAAGAATTATATTGCATTAATAAATTTATAAGATAAGATTATGCAATGAGTATTTATAGGATAATTTTCAAATAATACCGCAATTATCACGCTGATAGCCGCAGTGAGTTGGTTGTTTATTAGTGCTTTAGTAAGAGCAGACGCCGTACGATATCCTCTGCGGTCTCAGTGAGCTGACGGAGCAAACAACACGGTATGTTGGTGGACATTAATTGCAAACTCATGAAGTTCCTAGCTTGCTTTCGGTGATTGTATGTGAGGAAAGCTGATATGATAGTGACAGCACACACGGTCACAATGCGCACGCTCCGCCGGTCTGCCTATGATGAACTTTACACTATACAGTGGTGTGACAACTGACAGGGCAAGCCGCCAGTTGGCCGACGCACGCGTGTCGTCGCGGTCGCAACCATAATCGCAAATCATTTATTTTCTTATTTACATACGTATACCGAGTTTAGTAGTGTACGTTTCCATTGTCAATTTTCAGTGTAGTTTTATTTTTTATGTGCCGAATGAAGTGTTTTTTTTTAATAAGGTGTTCATTTTGGATTAATTTATAATACGGTAAGATAACATTTCTTTTACATAAATAATATAGGAAACCAACACGAAGGAAAACTGCTCTACACACATTGTTACTAAAATTAGCTCATTTGTTATCGTATACAAAAAATTAGGTTTTTATGAATTTATTGAGATAGAATGTAGTTGTCGTAATACGTACATACGTTACAACATCTACATTGAAGGGTTATCAAATCCAAAATAAGATAAGGCATTTCTCATCAAATAAGTAATTGAGAAAGAATTAGTAATTGACTTTATTTTCACTGTATCAGTACCCCTAGTTCCTACGCATTTTAATACTACGAAACGTTGATAGTTTTCGAACCGTCACGAAACGAGTTCTTGGTTTTAATTAGTTTACTACCAAAAACAATCAATTACAACCAAGAACTTGTGTCGTGATTGCTCGGAAACTATCCAACGTTTCGTATTATCAAGAGTACTCGTGGTGCAGAGCACTGTTTTCATACTATTTTGGTCTTAAAGAACGCACGCGTGTATCTACGTCATTTGTTAGACGTCTGATAAACCCGTTACGACCGTCGACCGTTATCTGACCGCAATTGACGAAATTGTAAATATTACACGGTTTTTATAATTTTATTTTATAAAAAACAGTGATATCATTGATCTTATTAACGACTTGTATTATATCGTCAAAATCACTCAATGAAACGTGTTAATCAAATAGTTTTATCAGTAAAATAGATGATAAAATATATACAGGTTTCATGTTAGTCTCAGAGGAAGTTTTTATAAAAAACATCATATATTTTTTTTTAAAGCTTCTATTGTTATTAAACGTTAATAGGATTTTTTACAAGAAAAATATTCATTATTACACTTATATAATAATACGCATTAAATAATATATACAATGTTAGATACAAACGGGCAGGATTCGAACCTGGGGCCTATATAATATTTGATTTAAAATAAAAAATAGCCTTAACATATCTAAACATAGCTATTGACCATTTCGAAAGTAACAAAAAAAGGCAAGAGAATCAAATTGAACGTCATTGAGGTTATAAATAAATATTGTAGTGTGAATTCATATGTAATATATTACATATTACTAATTATATACTATTTACACTAAGTACTACCAGTCCTCAAGATCTAAGACAATAAATAGTGTAACTGACTTAAAGCTCAAGCTGATATTATATATGCTACTAGCTGTTGCCCGCGACTCCGTCCGCGAGAGATTTGGAATACAGGACTCATAAGAAGCTCCTTCGCTCGAGCTTGTTTTGGTCAACTTTATTTCCAAAATTGCTCTCCACGAAAAGGTCTAGTATTATTTCAAGGCAATAATATAATATAACCTAGATTTACCGTGAAAATCATTTCTTAATATTTGTTAAGGAAATATTAGATTCGTATAAATTACTTTGAAGATTACCTCCGACTTAAGATCTTACCTTACTAAGATCAAAATATGAGATTTGTCATAGTTAAAGTTTATATTGAAAAGGAGTGCTGAAAACGAGTGCTGAAAACGGAAAATCTATTATAAATTCGTAATGAATAAGTTATTTTTTTACTTTTTACGCTGTCATTGTAAAGTTTATAGTAGTTTGATGTCACCTGATGCAATAGAATAAAAAATATATATATTTCCTACAACATTTAAATTTAACTTCCGTTATCAGGTCAGTTAGCCTTTTAAATTTTTAGCAAAGCGCCATCTATTGAATACTTTCTCAATCCAGTCAACAAACCGCCATCTCTTAGAATTGTATGAAACTAACAGATAATTATGACTTTCAGATAATAAATAAATAATTTGCATTAAAATAAATAAATGAATAGAGATATAAACGATCTTATCTTTTAAGTTGGACCAAACAAAATTTCATTAAAATCGGTGAAGTAGTTTAGGAGTCCATCGAGGACAAACACTGTGACACGTAATTTATATATATTAAGATTTATATAATATAGAAACATTACTTAGTCTCGCGCTGTATCTTACTCTATATTTTTTTTATTTCCGAATTTAATACTTGCATCGTTTATTAATTTTGTACATAAAATAAGGTTATTTGTTATATTGGTCTCATAAAAATTAAATAGCGTGTACTTCTTATCTGTTATAATTAATTTCCTTATCAATCCAATCAACATATAAAAAACAACAATGGCAGCGATGTACACATAACTAATACTATATAAGAAACTGCTTCTGTTACAAATAATTAAATATACGATTTGCGTATGTGTATGTATGAATGTATGTATGTATGAATGTATGTATGTATGTATCTGTGTGTGTATTTAAAAAACAGAATAATGTTATTATTTAAAACGACTGCTGATGTCGACGTCGTTAATTATTACAAAGTTTCTATCTAAGTACCTAATGTGATATAAAAAAAAGTTTAAAAAATATTCGCACCAAGTTTAAGCGATACTTAAATTGAGTGAGGGGCGGATGCGGTCACAGATCGCTTCCTCTGTATATAATAATCGTAGAAAAACATTAAAGTCATTAAGATATAATTATCAAAGCTCTAAATAAGATACGTTGTTTATTATCTCGCTTATCAATTCATTTATTAACCATAAATTCAATGTCGATAAGGAATTCAATTTTTTTGGACATTTATTTATTTGGGAGGTATGTGTGTTATTATCAGATAATCTGTGATATTATCTTTAAAGTTTTATCGAAATGAGCCGTGCACATCACAATGTAGCTATAACGCAATTTATGTACTTTTATATGTATATTAAGTAAATTATATTAAAAAGTAATTTAACACATAGAAATTATAGCAATTAGCAGATATAAATATTGCTGCTTGCTGTTTTAATGTTAAATTATTAATTTGTAATTAAATTGTATGAATTGTTGAATTTAACGAGATTGGCATTGCCCCAAACGGAAACTGCCTCCAGCTTGTCATTCACACGCATTCCATGGCTTCTCTTTCAAGCTGTACTTGATACTTACAGGCCCGAGTACTCGGCAAATATCCTTCCAGAACTGTGCTGTCGTCTGCATACCCATAGAAACCGGGTTTGAGCAGATCATTAATATGCAGAAGGAAGAGAGTTGCAGATAGAATTTAGCCCTGAGGAACTCTGGTATTTATAGTTAAGAACTCTGATGAGCACCCGTCAACAACCACTCCTCGGATAGTTCTAAGATTCAGGAAGTCCGTTACCCAGCCGATCAGACCAGGAGATATACCGTACGCTGAAAGCTTGCTTAAAAGACTCGCATGCCAGACCCTGTTAAATGCCTTCGAGACGTCTGGAGAGCCGGCGACCGCTTCTCCATTCCTTTCAATGGCCTCGCCTAAAACGTGTGTAGCATAAACTAGAAGGTCCCCAGTGGACCTATTTCGGCGAAACCCGTACTGTCGGTCACTGAGGAGATCGTTACCTTCTAGGTATGCTAAGAGGCGCGAGTTCAATACACGCTCCATTATATTACAGACTATGGCGGTGATTTAAATCGGTGTATAATTTGCTTATTTATTTACCAACACAACCTTATATGGAACAGCAGCGGACTAGTCAATAGTTTATTTACTAAAAAAAATACAAATGTTGCAATTTGAGATCAATCACCCAGATTAAATGCATTAAACTTAACGACGAAAATCACAAAGATAATATTCGCCTTCAGGGTCCCCGCAATCAATACCCAAACAATCAATACCCAAACCCCATAAGTTGCAGTTCTGGCACTCCTCACCATCATTTTTCGAATATCCATTGTAGTGAGTCCGGAGTACCTACTACCTAGACTCCATAAATAAAATATACTCAGTTAACTGTTATTCCAATAAAGGTTTCTGCCGAGAGACTAAAGAGAGAGGAGAGAGATGCTTGAGAGTCTTGCTTCGTTTCGTTCAAAGTACAATATCAATTTAAAGTACAATTATGTACGAACTATCTTTTTACTATGTTAAGATATAGGCACTAAACTTTGTCAAATCACTTTCAGTAAAAATACGTATCGCTCATGTGTATACTCAGGCCATACCCCTGGGACCATAATACAATCAACATGTGGTGCCAAATTACCAGCGTTGTAGGATCTATAAACCAACCTCATATATGTAGCATTCAATATTTTTATTATCAAAATCGGTCCCTATTGGAAAATAGTATACTAGTTGGCGTGATTTTAAACTAGAAATACCGCTGGGGGCCAAAATACCCGCGGGGCCACATTACCACCGTCTCCCTGTATTCATATAGCATGAAAAGGTAATAAGAATAAAGGGCAGCACGAACCCCAAAAATTTCGAACCTCTCGAATAAAAAAAAAACAGTATTTTTGTAGCCTTTTCCAGCAGCTAACCGTGACCTAACTAATACACGGTTACACCTAATTAAAAAATAATGTAAATGTATGTATGTAAAATAAAAATAATCAATAGACAACTGCGCAGACGCGGGAACCACGACAGCACCAAAATATGTAAATATGTATAATATAACTAGGTACTTGTAAGTAATTTGAATTTGATGGCACATGTAGACCTCAAGATTGCAACGCGAGTTTGCACCACGGTTTTTATGTAATTGCACCACGGTTTTTTTATGTAATTGCACCACGGTTTTTTATGTAATTACACCACGGTTTTTTTTGTAATTGCACCACGGTTTTTTTTTGTAATTGCACCACGGTTTTTTTATGTAATTGCACCACGGTCTGTTCTTATTTTCTCTGATGTTATAGATCTCACTAATCCAAATATCTGATAATCTGATAATTTAATTACAGGATTAAAATAAAGCTACAGCCAAGTCGCAATCTTATCGTAAATCATTTTTAATGAAGTAATCATATCATCACATCGGAAATTAATTCATATTTAGATATATTATCTTTAAAGATCAAAAGACAATTCAAGTTTAAATTATATAAAACTCAGTTTTCAGTCCAATCTTTCAGACCAATCTTACAGATATGGTTATTTATTTAATAAATCATTATTATACATAAGTTATTAAATATTTATAATGTTTTCGATATTTACATAAAAGTATAAATTGATTCGTATTCTGATTACACAATGAATGAATAGTACGAGTACATGAAATAATCTTAGTAATAGAATAATGTAACGTCAACATCAAGTCAAGTCACGCAAACATCCAACGTCCGAGCATTTACCAACAGCGACGTTTACTTCAATGAGGATTTTATCATCGCATTCATATTGATATTCGTGAAATTAAATGTCTTTTGACGCTATCAAATATGTTTAGGTAACCTCGAGTAAAGTCAGATCAGATCGAGAGTTCGATTATAACAAATGCATTCAAATTTACATTTATTTTATTATCGCTTTAAAGAATAATTGTTATTTTGTATTGAATTATTTTGTACGAGAAAATTACATTTAAAAATTATTTTTGTTTATTTTCAGTTTTTGAAAAACTAGGGGATAATCTGAAAAGCCAGCATGCAGGTGTCAAATGGAATTGACAGTCAGAAATATTTAAATGGTAAATACCTTTTATATTTCAGGCTAGACTAGATCTTTAATATTTACAAACAAGTGTCTTGAGTGAAAGTTTGTTTGATTTAGATAGGACGGTGGAATAGTATAAATAGTGCTCGTAAGTTTTAGATTAAACATTATGTGACAACATGCTTCGTCTATATATGTATAGGGTTTTGTAATGACTAAGTACTTAACTATGAATAAATATAATTAATAGGGGTTATCAATATTCAACTATTACCTAAGATCATTTACAGAGCTTGTAGCTGTTAACTCAATTATAACTTACTGCTACTACCAGGTCCCGACCAAATAATACCAGCAGATAGTTTCTTGAATGCCACACCGGGAGGTTACGTTAAACTCCGCATCGGGTCGCGAGGAGTGTCGTCTGAGCCCCCTGTATCAGTGCCCGGGTTGCTCAACCGAATAGCCGCAAGGTACCCCGAAGGCACTGCCTTTGCCACAAAGAGAGATGATGGAAGATGGCACAAAACCACCTACAAGTATGAATTAATTTTTAAATATATTAACTTAAATACATTCGTTTTTATGTTGTATTCATTTTTAATTTGTTTTCTTATTTAGACAGTACCAAGAACGCGTCCGGACCATGGCAAAGGGTTTTTTGAAAATAGGACTTGAACGCTACCATTCAGTGTGCATATTGGGTTTTAATTCAGAGGAATGGTACATCGCTGACCTTGCCACCATTCACGCTGGGTGAGTGCGAAACTAAAATTAAACGAGTTAATAACTCATTCTTTCATTTAATAAATGCAAATATTGACGTTTAAAAGTTTTCTATAACATCAAAAGAACTATTGTTGCTTATGAACACATGCAATTATTATCAGGTACTTGTTTTAAATGTTTTTTGAAGTAACAAAAGTGTAACAGTTATTCCTTGATACATTCATTAATTGTCTTTCGTCCAGGGGGTACGCTGCCGGAATCTATACAACTAACTCAGCTGAGGCGTGTTTCCACTGCTTGGAGACGTCACGGGCAAACATCTGTGCGGTCCAAGATAATAAACAATTACAAAAAATATTATCAATACAAAGCCGGTTGAAACACCTTAAAGCCATCGTGCAGTGGGAGGGGCCGGTGGATACCACAATACCCGGTGTTTACAGTGTAAGAGCTTCGATAACATTAACGACTTTTATTATAAATACATTAGGTCCGTTTTTAAATAGCTCGTATGTGTGTAGTGGGAGCAAGTGATGGAGATGGGGGCCAAGGAACCAGACACACAACTAGACAGTATACTGAAGTCCATGTGCGTCAACGAGTGCTGCACTCTGGTGTACACTGTAAGTGCTATGTTTGTTATCATAGCCAACTAATCTCTTATTTTTTAAATTTACGTAGATGTATGTGAAGTCTTGCTTTTATGTCAAAATGTATGCTTGTTTCTAAAAGAGGAATGTTTCATGTTTGTTTAGATTGTCTTGTCTTACTGTGTTCTCACATTAAGTAATAAGTTAATTAATAATCACCATTTTTTAATGCTTATTCATTTTAAAACGGGATATTAACATATATTTTGTAATCACTTGATGAACCTGCCAATTTATTGTTACACAATTAAATGACGATGACCATTACCAAGGAGTGAAATCTAATCTCATTTTTCGATAAAAATCAAAGCAAATAATCAACAACCCATTTCCTTGATAAAGGTTAAAAAAGTTCAGATAATAGTTTTAAATACTTAAAGATACTATAATGAGTCACTTTTAATAATGAAATACCATTTTATTTTATTATTTTGTGAAATAACATCGGTTAGTAAGTACTTTCTAAACTAGCCGCTTTGCTGAGAGTTTGTCTGAGTAAGATTAAGCGTTTAGAACATGACAGATGTACAGTACAAGTTAGTACGAGTTTTGTCGTTACGAAACGTTCGTAGTTTAAGAGCAGTCACGCAATCGCAACAAATAACTCGTTTCGCGACTGCTCGAAAACTATCAACGCTTCGTAACGTCGAACTCGTACTAGGGGTACTGTTCTAGTCTGGCGACAAAAGAGATGGACTACTAGTCTCGGTGGTAGATCTTTGCTGAGAGCTACGTAACGTAAGAATGTCGCTGCCAATAAATAGTAATCACACTTTTAAGTCCCATTAATAGTTTCAAAGATAAAAATAACAAACAAAAATTTCTTCATCCCTTTAATATTCTGTTTTACTGTTTATAAAATTGTATACATATTTCATTGCAGTGCTTATCTCGAAAAAAAATGGTTTTTATCATATCAAAATTTTCAGTTGGATTTTTATCTACAAACAGTATTAATAATATTTCTTCAGGTTAAGAGCATTCAGTATCAATAGTTATCAGCTCCTGTTGAGTCGAGAGTCGAGAGTCGAGACGTCAACGAACCATATTTAGTATAGCTTATAGCGATAAGGATTTTTTATTGACTAGCGTTTTTTAGACATGTGTAATATTTCCGTTATGAAACGAAATATCACGGAAATTCTGTTATTCTAAACATATAAATATTTCTTTCTATAAAAGGCAAGAAATTATTATTTAAAAGATACTAAACAGTAACGAGACTGACTGAGTAACTGACTTATTTGTTTATAATCTGATAAGCACTTTACGAAGACATGTTTTTTAATTATTAGTTTATTTTCTGCGTCTGCATGTGGTATGCTTTTCTAATTTATGCAATTTTTATCTACAAAAATAATCTGAATAAAGTATGAGTTTTCCACACGTCCTATGTGACAGTAGCTAGAGTATTGTTTGTGCCGCGAGTCTTATAAAAAACAAAACTCTTACTTAAATATAACGACATATTTTTCTTTTCTATTCTTACCTAACAACCAACCAACTAATAAAAAAACTATTCACCTAATCTGCAGCACTCTTGCAGCAGTTGAAATCGAATGTTGGTGCATTGTGACTTCAGCACCTTCTATTATTTCCAGTATTTTCAGCGTATGGTCTATTTGTTTGTTAAACTCCATACAAACCTATCGCGTACTTTTTGCGCGATATACGAACAAATATTCAGGGCCTTAAAAGGCTCTTATTGTGAATGTTAGTAAGATACTCTGCTGGTTCACTGTCACAACTTCATTCAAAATTCAAAATTAGACCGCGATTTAACATTTTTAAAATTGATCTTTATGTATTGATAAAATAATAAAATTTGTTTAGCAAAAATAAATCACATCTTCAAAATAAGGATTTTAGATTTAACTTAAACGTTCTATACATTTTTTTAAAATACTACATTTAATTTAGTAGTAAAATGTGATATCTAAATTAATACCTAAATAGAGCAATATTATTGTAACTTTTATGATCTTCATGACTATGTTATAGCCGTTATATATGAAGTATGCAACCATTTCTTATAGATCTTATACATAACAGATCTGTAACTATAATGTATAAGATCTATAAACCAGGTTTTTAGGTACAATACACATTACATAACGGCATATCCAATGTGCGACAGTCTTACAGTTCCAGTCTAAAACTTTACAGTAAGTGTTTCCCCTTAGTCACAGCAAATTATACAAAATACGTATGTATTCTACCTTCATACAGTAAATATTGTTAACTATATGTTTTATGTTCTCTATGATTATGTTCTCTATGATATGATATGTTTTATGTTCTCTATGATATATGTTTTATGTTCTCTTTTATTGTTACTACAAAACATAAGTCTTGCTCAGGGTAGAACTGAACACGCTTGTCTACATAACTTACTATCATCTATTCTATCTATTTAATAAACCAGCACCGATATAGAATGCTATTTATTGTCTGTTAAGCCTCTAAAAGATAATTCCAGCTAATCTACAGGATAAAATATCTATATGTCATAAGATCACTGAGTTAGCACTAATCTGTGTGTGTAATCTAAATGTAATATATAGGGTATTAGTAAATACGACATCACTCTTATCATATTTTTAAAAAATAGGTATGATCTGAATCGTATAATTCATTTAAACATACATTTAAAAATAAATATGGAATTAAATATACCGTATCGCGAGTCAATAGCTCAATTGGTAGAGTCATAGGATGGTTTCCCAGAAGTCGCAGTTTAATCGTTATTAATATATATATATATATATATATGTATATTATATATACATGAAAAATGTATCGATATATAAAATGCTGCTATATAACTGCTATATATATCTTTGAAATAAGCACGCCAGGCTATACATATTTATAAATATCTTTCAACCGTCACAGATAGGTCCATTAGGTATAGTATAACTATTTTGTAATTCCCGATCCCAATTTAATGATTTCAGTCAGGAACTGTCGGTCCACCGAAGGCGGTGATGCTATCACACGACAACCTCACATGGGACGCCTTCTCCATCAGCGAGAGAGTCGCGGACTTGAAACCCACGGCTGAAAGACTTGTCTCCTTTTTGCCACTAAGTCACGTTGCTGCACAGGTAATTATTGAAATAATATCTAAAACATACATTCAACTTTAAGACTTCAATGTCAAGGAATGATGACAAATATTGCATTAAATGTAAAAACGATTGAACGGTGTAAATTAGCAGAACCTTGACAATGTCACGCCGTTTACTTATAAGTAGTACAGAATTAATATTACTTAGGTACTTGCAAACGTTAAAGAAAATAATATAGATGAAAAAAAGAGGCAGTTTCCATTGGTAATTATATTGATCGATACTATTTAGATTCATCTTCAGTCCGTATCTATATTTCCTAAAACTGACATCACAATAGAAACCTTGCTTTAAGTAAGTGTATAAATTCCGTCGGAAGTTAAATGTCCTTAACTTGAACGAACTTTGTTCCATTAGCTCAGAATTGAACGAAAACTGACTTAAGACCCTATTAAATAATTTTATACGATTTCAATATCCTAAGCCGGTAATGCTGTTTTGGTCTTGTGTATCTTGCATTTTATAATGTTTAATGGTAAGTATTGATTACCGTTAATAGGAGAGGCGGCAACCCACTCTATTGACCTTCCTCGGTCGATAATAAGAGCCATAAATATAAATATTTTGCATTCCCAGGTGGTCGATATTTATACGACTCTGAACAATGCAGTCGAAGTGTACTTTGCTAAACCCGACGCACTCAAAGGGACGTTGGTTGAAACCTTAAGAGAAGTACGTCCTACAAGGTTAGTGTTTAAACAATTATTTTTAAAAGAAAAAAAATATTTTAATCTGATCAATTGGTAAACAGAGTACATAAATAGTCTGTTATATTTATATTTACCCGGCTGTATTCACGCAGAAATTAAATCGGAATGTGCCCGACTAGCATAAATAGTCTGGTATAAAATTATCTTACATCTTTAATCAACTTCAAAAGGAATTTAACAATTATCTTGGTAGTATATGGATTTGAATATTATTTATTGCTTGATAAGAGTAACAAATAACCTGCTGCCTAGGTATAAGTATATTTATTATTTATAATAGAAATGTGCAAAATTACTTTTTATTTTAAGGTTCTTAGCTGTACCGCGAGTTTGGGAAAAGATGCACGAAAAGATAATGGCAGTAGGCGCTGCCAATGGTGCCATCAAGAAAAGCATTGCTTTGTGGGCCAAAGAAAAAGGGTCCAAACACCATTTAGCAAGAATTAACGGGTAATGTTTATTGCTTTTAACTCGATAGATAAATCTGAAAACAGTACCTCTATGTAGTTCACGCCGTAGTAAAGAAGGAAAAACAACTACGACTGATTTGATGTTTCCTCAAAGATTTAAATGTACGTTTCATAATGAAGCGTCTAAACGTACCTATACCAATTAAAAATAGCATCGCTAAAGGTTCAACTTGACTTGTAATTGCTATTCTGATGTTCGAGGTCGTTAGGGCATATATATAATAAACTGATTGTAGACTTCCACCATCATCAGCGATTACTTGTTATTACTTTAGAAATAATTGCTAACAAGACAATGGAATACTATTGTATTATGCCTTTTATACAACAACAAACTAGTCTTAGATTATAAAAAGAATAACATTTTAATAGTATAAATGTGCCCTTGCTCAGTGCCCTCTCGTCTGGTGCGAGAGTTCTGCCAATAGACTACACTCTTTTGGAGTTACTTAAGCATTGGTATGTGATATGTAAACGTAATTTGGCTTGTTTGGTCATGCATGTGTTCAATGCATGAAATAGATTGAAATCATCACATTTGGTAAGAGTACAGTAAACGTCTTTGACTAATTATTTTGTAGTAAGTAGTGTAGCATTGTTACAATTATATATTTTGTTATGCCTTGTGTGCGAACTGCGAAGCCCTTTAATTATGCACTTTGAATTTAGCATTGAAATACCAGCCAATAGACTTACTTCTAGTTAAGTAGTGTGGCATAAATAAGTTAAAATAATAATAGTAGGTAATTACGCAAAATAAAATGTCATCTTTTAACTTCATTACAAAAAGGAACTTCTTTTCCATTCATATTAATCCTTATGTTTCATCATTATCGGAGTATGATAACATTTTGATAATTACTAATACGGTGGGTAAAGCATGACATGAATCATTTTCAAATACTTATCACCAAATGATCAAAATATAGTATAGCACTCAGAGCATCCCAGTTTTTTAATAAAATTTAAAGATTATTTAAATTTTATTAAAAAACTGGGATATTACAAACGAAAATTTTACTATGATTTGTTGCTTGTAACAGGTAACAATCTTAAGTGTAATTAAAACTGTACCTGACAATAAATAACCTCATAATATCAACAATATTTTTTAACAGGCAAGGAGGTACATCTTGTGGGTACAAATTGGCCAAGTCACTGATATTCAGTAAGGTGCGGGACTCGCTGGGCCTGGACCAGTGCTCCACGTTCGTGACGGCGGCGGCGCCTCTGTCCCCGGATATTAAAAAGTTCTTCCTCTCTCTCGATATACCCATTGTGGATGCTTTCGGGATGAGTGAAGCGGCCGGTGCTCACACGCTTAGTATATATCCCAAGTGAGTGTTTTTTGAAATATGGTTCCGTCTACGACTTACAATAATACAATTCAACTAATGTCACCTTGTCAATAACGACCTAATGATAATGAGAGTAAATACAATTGACTCGGTACGCTTAGATTCTCACTGGACTCATCTGGAGAAATCCTTGATGGAACTGAAACCAAGTTTGGTGGATCGACCAGCATTAATGGACCTGGTGAAATTCAAATCCGCGGTCGCCATGTTTTGATGGGCTATCTCAATGACGAAGAAAAGACCAAGGATACTGTAGATGAGGAGGGATGGTTACATTCTGGAGACGTAGGCAGACTGGACAGTCACAACTTGCTGTACATCACTGGAAGGATAAAGGTAAACGTATTACTCATATTGGGAGGTGTCATAGAGTCACTAACCTGATTATAGTTTTAGGAAATGTGACGTCGACATTATCTTTCACAATCAGGTCATTCATTTATTCAATATCTTTTTTTAACTGATAATTAATTCCTTCAGAATTAAAACCCAATCGTTTATTCTTGTCAAAATGGATTATAAATTTGGATTTAGTTATCAAAAACGTTTAGATGGTAACTTGCGTGGGGTAACATATGGTATAATGTGAAATGATATCATTTATTGTACACAAAGATGTAAGAACAAAATGTATATCAAGATGAAAGGGATTAGTGTACATTAAAGTGTTTTTTACAGGAATTATTGATAACGGCGGGAGGAGAGAACATAGCTCCTGTGATGATAGAACAAACGGTACAAGCTGAACTCCTGCACGTTGGATACGCGGTGCTCATCGGAGACAGAAGGAAGTTCCTCGCAATATTGCTCACGTTGAAGGTGACGAATTATACAGGACGTTGGTATAGTGAATGTAATATCGTATTAGTGGAGGTTTTTAATATTTAATCAGTTTGTATATACACGTTAACCTTGCAATAACATTTTAAGTAATTATAAAATATCAATATGTATGAGTCATGTCAGTAATTCGTACAGGACGCTTACTTTGTGTAATTATGGATTCAATAACAGTTGTAGAGATTTCTTATTTCAACAAATTACAAGTTTTTAATATTTGATATCGATATAAATTTAATGTTATTAAGAAAGCAGTTTAAACGTAAAAATATAATATATAACTTGTTATTAACGGGTTAGTGTAGTGAGTGGTAGTGCTCGGGGCGTCCCTCTCCGGGGCTGAGGGTGACCATTGTTTATTTAACACCATATAACATTCACCTTCTTTTTGTAAACTCTATTTGACATCTTATAACTTTGTCGTCGTAACGCTGTCTCAGAGCCAGTCCTCGTGGACTAATATTCTTGATATGATTTATATTTTTAGTGTGTGCATGTTTATGTCTAAGAAAGGTCTCTATGACCTATAACAACACGCACATATGATAGATGTCTAACGACTACGAGCTGCACTTAGTTTAGTTTGTGGCTAGACGGGGTCGAGAGTATATCACCGAATGTTTTATATTATCCTCCTTTTATTTTATAAAACAGGTCCAGATTGTGAATGAATTCTAAAATGAACTGTAATCTTACAGGCTAAAGTGAATGTAAATACAGGCGACGCGTTGGATGAACTGGACACAGAAACTAAGAAGTGGGTGGCAAGTCTCGGCAGCAAGTCCACCACCCTCAGCGAAATAGTCAGAACTAAGGATCCTCTTGTACGAACGTTTTATTTAATATATTTCAAATCTAAAAAATATTTACACACTAAAATGATGTCGTTCAAATCCAAATATTTGGGACGAATGACGCCACGTATCAGTTTGTAAATAATACAATATTAGTATATAACTCGTAGGTGTACAAAGCGCTGGAGGCTGGCATCACTCGAGCTAACAAACACGCTATCTCAAACGCTCAGAAAATTCAAAAGTTCGCCGTCCTGCCCGCTGACTTCTCAATGAACTCCGGAGAGCTCGGTACGTCCACTCAGCGGCACTCACTCACTCACTCGTGTTTGACTCCTTTTTCAATAACATAAAAACATACTACTACCTATACCTACCTAACGTCCCAGGTTCGAACCCGGATCCTTTTGACGAAGTTTTAATGCATTCACATACGTTAAATATATTTTTTTATTGTAAGATACTGGTCTGAAGTAAGTCTTTAGAGCGAGTACCGACTCACTGTGACTCACTGTGACTCACTGTGGCTCACTGTGGCTCACTGTGACTCACTGTGACGTGATGCTTGTTTCAGGACCGACGCTGAAAATCAAGAGGAGCGTCGTTTACGAGAAGTACAAAGACATCATAGAAGGTTTCTACAAGGAATAGACTCAATTAATAATATGACACACATAGTCGTAGTGATGTAGCAGGGGAAGGGAAGACGCGAATAAATTATTAACAAATGTTGCTCAAATAACTCTACTGCGGTGAGCGCCGTCGATTAAACCGGATGTAAATATTTTATATTCATATATTTTAGAGTTTTTAAATAAAATGTTTTGTTTATATTCAAGAATATTTATTTTAACATAGAATACCATAATTGGTCTCATCTATACACACTAGCTACATGATATTTAATATAAAGTTTGAGAATAAACATACATTTTTTTTCATAAAGTAAAAAATAACTAAACGCCAGAGAGTAAACTCAATACTGGGAAGACCATTTAAAGTATTTATTTTATTTAATTATATATGAGATCCTGAAGCTTTTGAATATATATTTTCTAAAGACCAGGAATAATGTGGAATGTGGGGGGGGGTGGTATCAGCACCTACGAGGAGACAATACCTCCAAGCT
Source organism: Dircenna loreta (assembly GCA_963555665.1). Taxonomy (NCBI): domain Eukaryota; kingdom Metazoa; phylum Arthropoda; class Insecta; order Lepidoptera; family Nymphalidae; genus Dircenna; species Dircenna loreta. The sequence goes on along the minus strand of OY743093.1, from coordinate 7,636,257 downwards.
CCTCGTAAGCCGAGCGGCCGAGCTGGCGCCGTCCTGGAGTAGTCACTGTTGTTCTTTAGTTCTAAACAGACACTTCTTTTAAAGGTCTTATGTAATTTCCTACGTTGTATTATTGAGTGGTGAGACGCACACAGACGTACACAGACGCACACAAACGCGTGGTGTAAAGTATTGGTGGTGAGGTAAGTGGTTTTGCTATTCCCGTGGGGGGGGCGGCGAGGTGGCGGGGAGGGGGGGCGGGGCGTCCGTCAGCGGCAGGGGCTTCGCCACCCCGATGCGGACCACGCCGCGGGGAGCGCCCTTTAGGGCAGCCACCGCCTGTTCCAAACTTGCGTTTTCTAGGTTCTGAAAGTGAAATATTGAAATGAACGGCAGTCTCATCGAAAACTATCTGCAGGTCTTTAAAGATATATTATAAAGTGTGCCTGCTCGTTGACGAACAGCAGCCTGTCCCCCGGTATGAGGCGGCCGTCCTGCTGCGCCACGCCGCCCGGCACCAGCGACCTGATGACCACCAGCGTGTGCTGAGCCCGCAGCGGGTCCTGGTAGTCCAGGATGGAGAAGCCCAGCCCGCGCTCGCCTTTCACCAGCTCTGCGGGATGACGCTTTATGTTAGCACTGCGACTTCGGTGGCTCCGTCGATCCCTAATGGCCGGGGCTAGATGGTTTAATCGTTAACTTTTGTATTACTTCGTATTAAAAATAAGCAATGTTCTTTTCAGAAGTTGGACCGTGTAAAACATTTCATACAAATCCATCTAGTTTTCATACCGTTTGTGTGATTAATGAACAAAACATCCAACCATCAGACACACCATTTTAATAAAAGTAGAATTAAATGACGTCGGTTTTTATTTAAATGACATTCATGACTTGAAAAACAATTGTAATTTTAAGATTCAATATTAAATTATATTTAATATTATTGACGAGTTAATTATTTGGTCATCACTTATCTATATCTATTAACCTCATCTCAAAAAATTACAGAGTATTTAGTATTTCCAATATCGAGGTACTGTAAGTTTTTATCAGATGCAGTGAATTTACTGAATTGTGTTGAAATGCTTGAAAAAGAAAAGAAACCTTATATACATATGAATAATAGTGATATTAAATACGACATGACCCGCGTGTTTGTTTAATATCTAAAATATACCTAAAATATATTTATTTTTAATACTATATAATATACGATACGATATGCTTTATTGTACCATAACAAACAAAAATAAATAAAAGAAAAAACAACAAATAAAAGAAAAGCTAGTACAAAAGGCGGCCTTATTGTTAAAGAGCAATCTCTTCCAGGCAACCTTTGGGTAGAGGACAAACAAATATGAAAGTGTTTATTTAGGTAATACGTAGTTTTTAATTTTAAAAATATTAAGTTTTCAGTACATGTAGCTACAAAATCAAAGTTACTGAAATGAGAGCAATAATTGCAATGGTTAGAATGTTTCTTTACTTTAAATTTTTGTTTTCAAATATTATAGTTTTTAAATTAAAAAAAGATTACGATATCAGGATGGCTTTCGGTACACTCTTCTCGTATTTGTTACCATATATTTTAAAAATAAACATAAACCTAAGGTAAGAGCACGTGTGCTCTATTTGTGAAAACAAACATCAATATACCTCAAAAACTAAATACAGTTCTTTATTTTTCTATTACATACAACACAAATATGCTATAAGGCAGTTGGTTGCATTCAATAATAATTATATATATCGGCGCAAAAACTAATTGTACGACTAATGAAATCGGCGAGTCATCGTGCAGGAGTTTCAAACTTTGTAAACAAGTGATTAGTGATATTTGCCCTACTCCTTCGACTATGCTGTATTTAAAAGCGAGGCACAAGGAAGGTAAATGGTCGATTCGTTTGTTACTGTTCATACGGATAACAACTGTGTAAAATTACTTTACTTAAAATAAAGTTTGAGTTTACTGTATTGGTTTATTTCTATTATAGAATACCAAAATATCAAGGAAGATAGATAATGTCGTCAGCTGAGCTAGGTCATATTTTTAAAAGACACCGGACCGGTTTACTCCGACATATATTATTATTCACACTAAGGTATTATAAATATTAAATATGAACAAACAGTAAGTTCAAAGCATCAATATTGTTTTATTTACACGTTATTCCCAGGTATGTCAATGTAAAGATGAGGTTCGCTAGCTGTATATTTTAGAAACGTGTTTTTAATAAGAAAATAACTCATCTCTATATGACGTCGATGGACTCTACAGTATACTCTACAGTGCACTGTATAGTGTTCTGTACAGTGTACTCTACAGTGTACACTACAGTGTACTCTACAGTGTACTCTACAGTGCACTCTACGGTGTACTCTACAGTGTACTCCACAGTGTATTCTACAGTGCACTCTACAGTGTACTCTACAGTGTATTCTACAATGTACTGTACAGTGTACTCTACAGTGTACACTACAGTGTACTCTACAGTGTACTCTACAGTGCACTCTACAGTGTACACTACAGTGTACTCTACAGTGTACTCTACAGTGCACTCTACAGTGTACTCTACAGTGTACTCCACAGTGTATTCTACAGTGCACTCTACAGTGTACTTTACAGTGTATTCTACCATGTACTGTACAGTGTACTCTACAATGTACACTACAGTGTATTCTACAGTGCATTCTCAGTGTACTCTACAGTGCACTCTACAGTGTACTCTACAGTGTATTCTACAATGTACACTACAGTGTATTCTACAGTGCATTCTCAGTGTACTCTACAGTGCACTCTACAGTGTACCCTACAGTGTACCCTACAGTGTACTCTACAGTGTATTCTACAGTGCACTCTACAGTGTACTCTACAGTGTGTTCTATAGTGGCTTAGGGTTTTTTAAATGAAATGTTAAGAAATGGTATCGATATCTTTTAATAATCGGAGTTTCTAGCAACTTATCTGTTATTATAATCTCCCAGATCAAAGTAATTTAGTAAAATGGGATAAAGCCACGGAAAAGTCTTGCAAATATCTGTGCAAAGAACGGCTAAATACTTGTTGGTAGGGTGTTGGATGCTATTGGAAAAGGTCAATACTCGCGTCGCCACGATAAAGTATTAGAAATCTTACGTGAAGCCGTTAGTCTTTCAGTAGCTAGAGTGCAAAAACAAAAGAAGACACACTCTATCTTGGAGGCGGCTCGGGATTAGACTGTAATGATGGATACTACTATTGTATTTCCACAGGTCTGGAATGTCCTGGATATCTACTTAGAGATACTCGAGGGTGCGGTCGTGGTGCGGGGGAGTGACTCACCGATGACCTGCGGGTCGGAGGCCCACATGGCGAGCCCGGTGAGCGGCTCCAGGCTGCGCGAGCGCGCCTTGCCGCCCGCCGCCAGCGCGCCGCCTTCCTCCGCGCCCGCTCCGGCCAGGCTGCCGTCCGACTTGGCCTGCGGTACACGTTCTTTTGGTGGTAACGGAATATTTTTAAAACATTTATATATAAACAACGGATAAATGGATAAACTTTTATTTTTTTATTATATAATATAAACGGATAAACTTTTAATTGCTATTATAATTATAATAATAATATATAATAATAATATATATTTATTCTTGAAATCCGCATCACTAACAAAGAGGTATGGAAAGCATTGTGTCGTCTAGATGTGAATAAAGCCAGTGGTCCGGATGGTATACCAGCCATTCTGCTCAAAACATGTGCAGCTGAGTTGTCTCCTGTATTAACACGTCTATATCGCCTCTCTTTCAGGACTGGAATAGTGCCGAAATCCTGGAAGCTTGCTAACGTGCAGCCAGTGCCCAAAAAAGGTAGCCGTGCCGATCCTGCCAATTACAGACCGATTTCAATCACCTCCGTACTCTGCAAGATTATGGAGCGTGTATTGAACTCGCGCCTCTTAGCATACCTAGAAGGTAACGATCTCCTCAGTGACCGACAGTACGGGTTTCGCCGAAATAGGTCCACTGGGGACCTTCTAGTTTATGCTACACACATTTTAGGCGAGGCCTTGGAGAAGAATGGAGAAGCGGTCGCCGTCTCTCTAGACGTCTCGAAGGCATTTGACAGGGTCTGGCATGCGGGCCTTTTAAGCAAGCTTTCAGCGTACGGTATATCTCCTGGTCTGATCGGCTGAGTAACGGACTTCCTGAATCTAAGAACTATCCGAGTGGTTGTTGACGGGTGCTCATCGGAGTCCTTAACAATAAATGCCGGAGTTCCTCAGGGGTCCGTTCTTTCTGCAACTCTCTTCCTGCTGCATAATAACGATCTGCTCAAACCCGGTATCTATGGGTATGCAGACGACAGCACAGTGGTGGAAAGATACCTGCCGAGTACTCGGGCCAGTAGAGATCAAGTACAGGCTGAAAGAGAAGCCATGGTGCAGCGTTTGAATGACAAGCTAGAGGCAGTCTCCCTATGGGGCAATGCCAATCTTGTTAAATTCAACGCCACCAAAACGCAGACGTGTTTATTCACTGCTAAAAGGAGCCCTTTCACCTTGGCTCCTACTTTCCGGAATGTATGTTTGGAATACAGTGACCGACTTCAGTTGCTAGGGATAGAGATTTCCTCGAACCTCAACTTTGGTCGGTTCATTGAGTCTAGAGCAAGAGCAGCCGCCAGCAAGCTTGGCGTCCTTGCAAAGGTCCGGCAGTACTTCACACCGGGACAACTTCTTACATTATATAAAGCACAGATCCGGTCGTGTGTGGAGTACTGTGGCCATTTAATGGCTGGTGCCGCAAAATGTCATCTTGCTGCTCTGGACACAATTGAGAGGCGTGCAAAAAGGCTAATTGGCGACCCTGAATTGGTGGAAGCCAATCTTCATAGCCTCGAACATAGACGTAGAGTTGCCAGCCTCTCAGTATTCTATAGGATACATTTTGGTGAGTGTGCGAAGGAATTACATGAACTAATTCCCCCATCCCCTTTCCATCACCGGACGTTCCGACGCACGGCGAGCATCCATCCTTTTGTAGTAGACGCGCCGCATATCCGAACGAAGCGCTACGCTTCATCTTTTTTAAATCGGACAGCGAAGGAGTGGAACAGCTTGCCTGCGTCGGTATTTCCGTCCAAGTACAATGTGGGTGTCTTCAAGGCAAGAGTGAATAGGTTTTTACTAAGTTGATGCGCTTTACCACCTACGACTACATTTCCACTTCCCATCAGGTGGAATGTAGTCAAGCGTCAACTTATTTAAGTGTAAAAAAAATAAAAATAAAAAATACAATAAAAGTTTGTATCGAAATCTTAAATTTTCTTCGTTTTAGTTTCTATAAACACATACTACAAATTCAGTAGTATCTTAAAAGGTGAAGTCCGCGGGCAAGCGTGGGCATTTATAGAAGTAGAGAAAAATTATATGATTTATATGATGAGAGGCAATGGTGTAATGATCCCTTGTTTTTGAATAAAGTTAGGAATTTCTCTAAAATATTTAAGCACGTTTGCTTACAAGCTAAGTCGATATATATTAGAAATAAAATCATAAATTAATAGAATATAAAATAAAGGCAACTTGGGATATTTTATCTGGTGTTACGAGGAGAGCTAGGGCTGCCAATGAACCTATAAATTTAAAAATTATTAATAAAAAAGTGTTATAATAAAAAAGTGAGTGTCGTGACTAGAGCAGTCGGACGTACGGTAGCGCGGACTTCTATATATAGATGTTGGTACGTCCTACGAGTATAATACCGTACGACTACTTTTGGTCCTCACAGTTTCCGCAGCGTACGAGGTCACAGTTTTTGTTTTTATTATTGGAAATTTATGGAACCCCATTTTTAAAAAATGTAATATAACCTATTTCACTCGGTGAAAATGCAGCTTCCTAATAGTGAAACATTTTTTGAAATCGGTCCAGTAGTTTTTGTGTGAAAACAATACAATCATACAAAAACCCAAATGAAAACGTTCCGTCTCTACAATGAGTGTAGCGGCACCTTGACGAGCGTGGCGGCGGGCGGCGCGAGGGGCGCGAGGGGAGCGGGGGGCGCGGGGGGCGCGCGCCGGGGCCGGGCGCACACCATGCACACCTCGCTCGACAGCTCCTTCAGGATCGACACCACCTCCAGGTGGTTCATGCCCAGCAGCCGGTGGCCGTTCACCTCTGACAACGACGCCTCGGTTACGGACACTGCCTCTTAGCTGCCTGTCACTACGAGCGGCCGGCCACGTGGCGCCACGCCGCCGACACACTACACTACACGTTACCCAGCAGCTCGTCGCCGGGCCGGTGCACTCCGGCCCTCCCCACCGGCCCTTCCGGCAGCACGGAGCGCACGTAGTGGTGCGGTCGGACCTCCCTCCCCCCCTCCACGTCGACGGTGCCCTCCAGGGAGATGCCCAGGCCGCCGCCACCGCGGACGACCACACCCACTACTATTTCCACGTCGTCACCTGTGACCGTGAGTTTGTTAATTTAGAAGTTTAAAACTACATTATCGAATTATAATTTAAACCTAGAGTGTCTGAAAGGCATTTATTTGACAACATTTCGTTTCACATCTCTCACATATATCTTAAGACCGTCTATCTTCAAACACACTCACACGACGCGCGTGGGAATGTCACGTGTCGAAGTATCGCGATCTCTCTTGATAAATTAAAACGATAGATACCAAAATACAAGTTACATAAGAGTATTCTTTAACACATTCATTAAATTAATGTACTCGTATATATATTTTTTACTTTTATTAACAGTACTTTCTGATGTATTTCTCCATCCTCAAAGTATGATATATTAAGTGTGTGTAATCATACGTCATCGACGTCTGCAGTCCGACATGGTCACTACTTCATTAATACATATCACAATAATGACCGAGGATGCTCTGCCACTTCCTCCTGATGGTGTCCTTCTGTTCCTGGGTCCGCGGCATCTCGAAGGCGGGTGTGGGTCGGGTGGCGGTCGCGGGGGGGGGGTCGCTCTCCTCCACCAACACCTCCACACTGGAATGGATGAGACCGTAGCTTAAATATATAGCGACAGGCTCCCACATAGACCATTCACGATTTAATATCCATCATATTACATAGCTTTTGACTTGTTAGGTTTTCGTTTCACAAGAAAGGGATGAAATGAAAGATGCCGATTTTAGTAAATAGAATACATGTTACATAAGTTGTAAAGTCCGTATACAGCATGTGGTGTGGTGTATAGTATAGTACAGTAGGTGTGAAGTGGTCGTACGGGTGCAGTGACGTCACGGGCGCGTCGGCGTCGCCGGGGTCGGGGCGGTGCATGTGCAGGAAGGGGTTGTGCGCGGGCGCCGACGACGACGACTCGCCCGCCGCGATGGCCTGCTGCAGCTGCTCGAACTTCGGCCCGCGGAGGTACCTGGAACAGTTACACATGTAGAGCCGCTCACACTACACATACACACTGCACACACACTACACACACACACACACACACACACTACACACACACTACGGAACGGAGCGACTGTCACATATTACCAGTTACAGTGGGTCGAATTCAAGAAACCAACAATTATTCGAATATTTGCTTTATTTTAAGCTTGTAGTAAAATATGTTACATATGAATGAGTACAGCACCTCCACACAGACAGCTCACAGGGACATGCTAGTATGTGCCTCTTAAATATAAACGTATTGATCCCCACCTCTCCAACTCCAAAGTAACGACGTGCCCACTCTGCTTGAGCGCGTCCACGGCGCGCTGGTTGGACTTGCCGGCCAGCGACACGCCGTCCACGGCCACGATGCGGTCGTTGACCCGCACCCTGCCGCTGAGCGCGGCCGCGCTGCCCGGGGTCACTGACTTCACGAATATTCCCGACAACTCTTCCTTCTCACACACGTAGCCTGATGGTGGATGTAATGGTCATTTAATAAGGATGCAATATTTCGAGGGTAGTTTTGTGATAGTTTTGCTACCGCAGTATCATTTTTACCTGCGATGGTAATGCCGAGACCGTTTTCGTCTTTCTTTAACTGAACGGTGAATCTATCGACTTCGGGTGATTCGGCATCTGTGAAAAAGACAATTTCATAAAAAATAACATTTTCAGAGAAATCATAAAAATTTTAATATCTTGGACATATTAAACGGACCTGAATCCGGAGGAGGAGTGATCGTGCTGTCGAAGACAAATCTCGATACGTTAGAATTCAAGACAATAGGAGTCGGCTGAGTGTGAAACACTTGTTCAAAACCAGCTTCCATGAGGTAGCGGTCTAGCGCTTCGGGGCTAGAAAGAAGTCTGAAAATGTAAAGGATGAATGTAAATTAAATGTAATTTTGAACGTTTCCACCGACACCCGAGCACACAGAGGCAGTCGTACCTGGCGGGCACCAGCGGGGCGGCGGAGGCGTGCACGGCGGCGGGGTCGGCGGGGTCCACCGCCCGCGCCACCACCAGCCGCACCCAGGAGCCCGAGGCGCGGAGCACCCCCGCCACTTGCTCCGATCCCATCTCCATTAAACTCACCTGCAAATATTTTTAAGCACCTCGTTCGTAAACATTTTGAGTTCTATGGAAGTGTAGAAAAGATGACCACGTCCCTCGAGAACAGCTCGTTTAGAGCGTAGCAAGAGATGGTTTTGGGAATTCTGCTGTTAAAGTACTCATGACAGGAGTAGTAGTCAGTCTTTCGGTCTTTGTTACACCGATAGCTTCAGTGTTTCATGTTGGGTAGAATGTAGATACATGAAAATACAAACTGATGAATGGTTTAAGTAAAGAGATGATGGATATATGGAAACCTTATATGGTAATGTGAGTTCCATGTTGTCAAGTTTACTAATAGCTTCGAGGTCCTCGCTCCACGTGTGTTATGTCTGACAACTGCCAACATTGTTAAATGGTAACAGAAAATGTAACTCAGTCATGTCCTATATGATTAAAGTGGGAATGTACATATTTTGAAACAGTGCCAAGTGTCCCGACATAATCTAAACTCTTACATCTCCAATTTGTAAGATGTGATCTCCTGATTGAAGTCTGCCGTCTCGGTCGGCGACGCCGCCCGCCAGTATCGTCTTCACGATCACACCACTCGTGCGGGCTCCGATGATACCTGGAACATTACACTGGACACATGAGCATACATACCGGACACACTAGAGCAGTATTGATGAGGCACAAATGAACAGATCATAAAGAGGAACATTTGTTGATACTCAATACTACGTGTTCAAAGTCATTTATTACTTAGTTTAATTCATTATAGTATTGTTGTGAATTTTGATTTTCCTCAGGGCTTTGTACCAACAGTGATTCAAACCACATTTATATTAAATGCTTTGAAGTTGGATGCAAAAAAACATACCAAAACCAAGTCCTGTTCCATCATTCACCAAATTTATAATCTCCACTTGAGCCCAATCACCCGCTACAATGTTGGTAGATGCTGATACCAGGGAGTCATCATTCCGAGACATTTCTAACAACCCTCGGCTCTATAATGCAATATTCAAACAGATTCACTAAGTAAAGTGTTATTTAAAGAGACTTTTATATTTCTGAAGTCATATATATGTATGTGTTGTAAATATGCCATATATGTGTCATATATATATCATATGTATACAACAATATACACAATATGTTATACATATTGTGTATATTGTATGTGTTATTACAATTCACTATATTTCTATTTAATATAATATCAACATATAATAACATCATACCTGGTTAGGAGATATATTAGAATCAACTGAAGCATTATCCAGGCCAAGAATCCTCTCAGTTTCAGACCCAGAACCAAACTCCAGACTATGAGGGGGTGACACTTGAGGCACACGTTGTTCCTCTTCCCCTTCATGAGCTCCATAGAGGTTTCTGGTTTGTAATGCCAAATCACCTGGAATAATATGTTTATAGTTTCAGTAAGTACATTGCTTTGCTGTTTGGACTATTAGGACATCATTGTAATGACTTTTTCTCTTTGAAAATCAGAGAATTGTACATGAACTTTCATTAACTTATTGTAAGTAATACAGTTTTATAAAAATGTAGTACAGTAGACTCTTGATAACTCAAATATCAAGAGAAATACTTAAAATTATGAGATAAAGAGTTTTTCACTTAAGAATGATTTTGAGTTATGAAGAGTTGAACTGATAAAACTTTGACAAAAGAAGACCTAATTTCTTAGAAAATTTATTAAAACAGAATTAAGTAGATACATATGAGTCAGGCACTACGAACCTACATTAAAAGTAAATCCCAAGTTAGAAGTTATAATATTTTTTTTAATAAACTTTAACTTACCGAGTTTGTTTTATTTTGTAATCTGAGTTATAGAGTATTAAAATGTAGTATTAATACATTGCAGGGAAATAACATTTTGTTTGAGTTACTAAGTTCCAAAATTCCAGATACTGCATAATTAGGGTTTCAGCAGAAGGGAAAGCCTTTTATTTTAGATTTATTAAAAATTATGACTTAATGAGGTTTAAGTAATAAAGATTCCACTGTACCAAAATAATAAAACTAAACTAGTCCAAAGTTTTTACATGTTATAGAACTGTCAAGGGCCCATACTTGGGTAGAATGTTTAATACTATATTATAACCTATGGTAGTGACCAAATATTTTGTTGTAATGTCTGTAATCATTTTATTTAATAATATATTGAATAATTACCAGCTGGTGTTATATCAAAATCTTCAGGTAGTATTGAAGGATGATGGGCAACCTGAGTGGCGAGCATTCCCACTGAGTCATGTAAAGTAGCAATACTCTTTAATATTGGACTTTCCAAAAGGTTTATAAGAAGGTTCAAATCATCGTTTGTAGCAGCCTGCAACGTTATTGATACTATTATATAAAGTTACTGCCTTTTTCTCAATTATGTAGACTACGAATATTTATTATCAGCGATTTCATTTAAAACTATACTTGATTTAAATATCCTTATGTCTGATAAATGTAAGGATCTTGGAATTTGGATTAAGTACCTTAAGCTTAGGATCATCACTTTGATCTACAGCTGCTTTTACACTTTCAAGTTGTTGAAGGGCATTGGATATATTTACTCCGAGATGCATTGTTTAAATTCTAATAAAAAAGATAAATTATGATTTTTTTCACGATTATCAGTGTAAGTACGATTTAGTCTACACTCTACGAGTTTTGACATATGTCAAAGTTTTTGTTTTTTTTTCTCATTATATCATTAAAAGGCAAAACGAACTAAGCCTAAACTGCCTTGATTTTAGTATTATGTTACTTCAGTGACTTAATAGAGATGAGACTAAAAGCTTATTTACATATTAACAATATGCTTTATGCCACTATGTCGTTTTACCAATTCAGTTATTTGTTTCAAGTCAATAATTTTACTATCTCGCATTCAACAATAGTCCTGAATATTTAAACTTAATTATTAAATCTCAATATATATTCTACAACTAATCTTAAGACTTTATTGTCATATCATTATTAAGAATTTATAAGAATAAACAAGTCTTAAAAAGAAGCTTTATAATAAATATATTATATTATGATCCATTATTTCTTATAAAATAAATCGATTTAAACCGGTTTTTAATTTTTAAAAGTTTGAGATCTCTTATAGGTTTAGGCAAAATTTATTTCTAAATCCAAAAAAGTTAAGCTCTTAGCATAAATTTCCACTAAAACAGCATTCTCACGAAAATAAATAATATAGTGTATCATGCAGTATCAATACGCTGTGGTTTAATTACTCTATCATCTGTGATTGTATGTTATTGTATTAGTTTACCTTCTTCGTGGTTTTGTTTCGTTCAAAATTAAACTGTAAACTGTAAAATAGGCTAAGTAAACTGAAGCAATACAGTAATTCGTATCGATACTTCTTCAAATTTTCGACAAGGAAAATATAGTAACGTTTATCTAATACTTGGAGATAGTTCTGTTCTTTGAGCTTGTCTAGTGTGGACTTGTTGCGAAAATGAGTCACATAATCAAAGATGATGTTATTGATCTCACAGAGTCTTCATCTTTTTCTCTGGTCGATAATTGCGCTATGTCTAATGTTATTATAGATCTTGATACAGATGAATCCTTTTATGAAATAGTGGATATTGATAATTCAAAACCATTAGTAAAATTAAGTACCAGCAGCAAAAGTAGTTCTCGGGTATGCAGTTTATGAAGGGAAATATTCCTTCGTCTTTGTTTTGTTATAGCCATTCTTATCAATAATTTTCACAATTTATTCACAGTGTCAAGATAAAGCATCAAGGATATCTGAAATTTCAAAAAGAAATAGTAATCCTCTCGGCGAGTGTCCTATCTGTTGGGATGGGCTAGGCAATAGCCCGTTAGCGTCAACAAAATGTGGACATGTCTATTGTCTGAAATGCTTGGAAAGATCTCTTCAAACTGAGAAAAAATGTCCCACATGCAGAAGCAGCCTTAAAGGGAAAGCAGCTTACCATCCTTTATACTTATTTAAGAATTAAATTAGGACTTTCATAATTTTATACCTGACATTGTAAATATTTATTTTGTATCTCTTAACCTGGAAAGAACTTTACCGAAAAAACTCATAAAGAACTTGACTAAAGAATCTTTCAAAGAACTTGACTAAAGAATCTTTCAAAGAACTTGACTGTCTCAACAATGGAGTCTGTAAATTAATTTGATTTATTCTTGGATTAATTCCAGGTTTTAAAGCCATCTTAGTACTTTATAATTATAATTTATTTTAGTCAATAGTGAATCCTTTGTCAGTTTTAAAGACAAGGTTATTAATGATTTTTTCTTAATTTAAAATTTTGTAATACCTTTTCCAGAAGCAGGTCTAGTTATTGAGGTATCTGTAGAAATGTTTATTAATAAATTTCATGAAATAAATATTAGCTGCCTTAAAAGTTAGAGATGACTCTGAATGTGTGCCAAATTATTACTGTTTTATTTAACAGTAGTCACTAACTGATTAGTAGTCACAAAACTGTTCAATAATTTTAGGTTCCCATTCATAATTTTGGACTGGAAATCCAGGCCATCCTTTGTTTATAGTTATTTCTTGTTAAAACAATCCTAATATACTTGCTCTATAAAATTCTACATATATGTGTATGTGAAGAGTAAAAACCATTTAACATTTAGGTTGTTTTTACATTTCTTTGATATCTTTTATAGGTATGTATATTTAATTTAGTTATTTACTTTATTTCATTTCATAACTACATGACAATTTAACCATCTCAATTGTAGAGACAACTGAAATAAAACCTCAAACTGCTGGCTAAAGAGTGAGGGTAGATACTAAAAAAACAACTATAAATTAGTAAATCACATGTATCTTAAAGTGGGATGATGTTCATGCAGTTTAATTTTGAAACAGTTAATGTATCAAGTACATAAAATTGTCAGTGGTTAATATTTATGTAATTTTTGTGATTAAATGAATATCCTTTCCTAACTTGTATCCTTTGTAAAAAAAAATTAGTTTAATATTTGTTTCTTAAATAATGAAAATGTGATGTAAATAATGTCTTTTATTTACTTTTACATTTTAAACACAACTACAAGCTGCATGTTGCTGTAGACTGCTCAAGATTGCCCGGAGCATCTTAATAAAACAATACTTTAACCTTATAAGAATCTTTGGGATAAATAATAATGCTAACCAAAATTTACATGTACATCTTATTAATTTTTTTAATATGTAAATCAATTAAATATCATATGTAGTGTTCTGTTTGTTATACTTCCTGAATCATATCAGGACCATACCCAGCATGGCAGGTATATAACAGCTATTAGAAATTAATTTGAAATTGTTTATAGAAGTACATCACATTGTTATTAGTATATTTCATTAAAAATTGATGATAAAACTTTCATGTTCAAAAAGAGGGAAAACGCTTAGCGTAGTCGTATCACAAGACAGTGAACGCTGGTTTTCACAATATGTTTCTGAATAATGGTCAACAGATCACTGTAAAATATTTCCTCCGTAATATTGATGGATCGCTGTAAAAAACTGATTGTAGCTGGCTAATAGTGAAAATAGTTCTTTGTTTATCCATTCCATAATTAAGTAGGTATAATAATAATAATTTACTCAACTCACATTATATATGACATTTAATCAAAGACAATTATTTTTCCCATTTCATTATACACATTCATTTAATAAAGCTGGCATAGTGAAATGGCTGTTAGTGAGTTAGAGCTTCTTTCTGATCGGTGGAGAAGCCTTTTAACTATTTTTCAAGGTCAAATCATTTGATTGAGTAATTATAATAATCTATTGACTTTATAAGTTGTTTGTCTTAGCATTTGGTTTTGACTATTCAAGAATATTCTTAGAAATAATGCTTTCTATTTGCATTGCCATATATATATAAGTATTGCAAGACGGGCAAGCAGCTTTAATCAAACACGTATTTATTTTTGCAATGATTAGAAAAATATTTGCTTTAAACAGGAGTTTCAAATGAACAGTTTAACCGTTTCTAGACATGCTTGATCAATCGTACCAAGAAAAAAACTCTTTCGTGCTTCATTTAAGCCCCTTGCTCGTCTAACCTAACGCAGCCTCTTCACATTCTGGTTATCTAGTAGTCCTTTACAGTCTGGTGGTTATTCCAGTTAGTAAATATTTATCAAGGACTATTACCATTCTTATTTTTCATTAGGAAAGCCATCCCGTGTACCCTAAAATGTTTTTCTAAATCACTTGGATTTTTGAATTGGGTCCTACAAATTTTACATTGATTTTCGCTGACCGGTTTCTCCACCAACTCGATTGATCTTCGTTGTATTTTTTGCAGAGCAAGTTCATTGTAGCACTGTTTTGTATTAATGTATTCTTGAACATCAGATATATCGTGCTCCAACAATAAATGGGTTGAAAAAGAAGGTTTAACTGCAAAACACTGTCCACATTCCAAACACTGATATGCCATATAAGGGTCCCTATGAGTGAGAACATGGTTTTCTAACTGTCGCTGGGTTTCATAATTAAAGTTACATATTTTACAAACAAAACCGGTGGATTGCTTCGTTTCAATGTTCTTTTCAATAAAAGCATCGCTTTCCACCTTGGGGTGGTAAATAACCCGATTCTTCCTTTTCTTAGTTTTCTTTTGAATTTTATTTTTAATATGACCCTTGCTTTTATTGTTGGTGAAGCATGACATTCTACTATCTATCTTTGTCAGCTGAAGTTTTAAATCCAGACATTTGTGAGTTTCATGAAAAGAAGCATAGTGCGTTTTTACAGTATTCCAATCCTCTTTGATTTTATTTTTACACATGAAACATATAATACATTTTTCAGAAGAAGCCCCCTGCAGGGGAACACAGTTACTGCTTATAGATTTTGAAAGTGTTGAACATTTATATGGACATTCATTGGGTAAAGTTTTAATAGTTTCATATTGACATCTGTATGTAAAGCTCACTAAACATTTGTCGCATCTTTTAACAACGCGATAAACTCCGTTCTTTTTGCTCTTGAACATGTCTCCTTTAATGATTTTGGATAAAATATTTTTTATAGCGACAGCACCGTGTTTTATGATATGGTGATGTAAAAGGAAATGCATTTGACCAAACACTAATTTACAAATGTGGCATTGATAGACGACTTCTTTTATTTGATCCTTAGACAGATGGTTGTTTAGATGTTTATCAATTTGTTTATATAAAGTTACTTTATCAGTACAGAGAGGGCATTGATACCAATCAATAAAATCATTGGCATTTGGACATGTGGTATGTTTATTTGGTTGGTTAAAAATTTCAGAGCATTTTTGGCATTTAAACTCTCTTTTATAATGACTTTTCACATGTGTGTGATATTCATTGGGATGAAAAATAGTTATGCAATTTTCAAGAGGGCACTTTGATCTTGCAGTAACTCTCATCATTTTAAATCCATCACAGTCATGGCTGTATGGATATGATATACTTCTATTTGGTAAATGAAATCCACATTCAGGACAGTAATATGGTGGAATCTTTAAATGTATTCTCATATGAGCTATGAGGCCACAGGTGCTTGGTACTGTAAATAAGCAAATGGGACATGTATACAATGGATCCATTGAATATTGCATATAATGTTTGGCTCTTGCTCTATGTATTTGTCCCTGGGCTTCAATTACTTTTTTACACTCATAGCAAGTATTTCCATGTTGTTCTATAAATTGATTTTCAGCTTCTTCATTTAATGAGTTAAATTCCTGTTGTGGCAATGGTTCTATTTTTAGATCACTGACATTAATAGTTGCTGATTTAAAAGCATGAGCTCTTATATGCGATAGCAATTTGCATCTATTATTAAACATTTTTGTTTCATGGCAGTGCTGGCACCGGTAAGTGATACTCAAAGATTTGCGATTTATGTGGTTTTCATAACTGGATAGCAATAGAAACCTGAATAAGAAATATTTTAAATATATTTATATCTCTTAATAAGTTGACATTCTTAAATTTTACGCTTTTAATTTAAAGGCAATTAAATTATAAATTAATTGTATTACCTATCTCCACAGTCTATACATGGGTAGGTCTTGTATCCCTCTGTAGGTATAGGAGGTGTAAGGCTGGGCATAGCTTTTGTAAAAAGCAAGGTTTTAATGCTTAATTTATCTTGCAGTAAATCTGAAGCCATAGTTGATTTTTTCTGAAAGATTAATAAAGTAAAATTTTAGTTTTGACACATATTGCCTTTCAATATAATCATATAATAGCTGAAAAAAAATTGGGTTCCTTTTACTTACCTTCTTGTTTTTAAAACATTTTGCGAAAAACTATCATATTCCAAAAGAATTTAAACAATTGAACTTAACATATGTTTTAATTTATTGGATATCCTATTCATCTAAAACATTTTACGACAGTATTAATAGTGTTTTATTTAACTTTTGACGTTACTGATCAAAGGTTTCGCCATTTAAAAAAAATACAGTGTTACCACCGTACACGAAAACGATCGATTCATAATATTATTGTTTCACCTCTAATGTTGTGGATACTCTTAGATAATTGTGAGTGTAATTTTACTTTAGTACCAAATATATTATGATAGTTCAAAATGTATACATTTTTAGAAAGCCGCGAACTCTGGTTATCCTCGGAGTATTTTACCTATTTTAATAAAGTTATATTTTTTTTACGTGATTATCGGGATATCAAAAGATATGTAGTTTGTACAATCGTACAAGTTATAGTAAGCCTGTGGCTTACAATCCACTTTCTGACATATGGGTATAATATTTTCTTAAGGCAACTTCAAGTTCAGCACTGGATTTCAGTACTTGTAGTATTTGCGTAAATCGGTTTAATATCGTTAGAAGTTGACGTAGACATAAAATAAAAAAAAAGAGGTGTAAAAAACATTTCATCATCATCAGTCAACAAATAAAGCATAGGTAAATAAAAGTAAAGTATTAATGGTATCATGTTTTTTATGCCAAAAATAAAAAAAGGGAAACTTAAATAATTCATCATTCCTTAAACTGAATTGGCATTATTATTATTATCCTCGTTAAGAAAAAAATCTAGCAACATCTTTTCATATATATCACGCTTATAATAATACACAACCTCTGACCTCTCAACAAAACTTTTTTTATCTACAAGAGTCATGTATATCTTTTTATTTTCTAGCATGTCTTCATCATTAGGCAACAGTAATAAATGTGTAGCTACTGCTTTTGCAGCATCATCAATTCTGTCCAAATGATAATATGATATTTGTAGATAATTCAAAATATTTGTTATCAATTCCACACCAGACCTGTAAAAAGGATTTAAGTTATTTTGACAACTTTGTCTGCATGTTAAGAGAGAAGCAACAGAATTGGCTATAGTTATTGAAAATTCAGATGTAAAATCTGTTTCTGGAAGATGTTCACATTCAGCCCGGCATGAATTTTCCCAGTTCAGATAATCTGTCAATGCTTCCTCCATGTTAGCAATAGTTTCACCCCATTTCTTATTTTCATAAGCTTTGAGAGCAAGTCTATATAAAACCCGGTAATCTTCACTCTCTAAATCAACTACCTCTTTGTAATCAACTTCTGGTAGATTAAGATAATAGTCAACATTACTTTTCATTGCTGTATCTTCTGAATTTGCCACATGATATGTATATGCAGCTGAAGCAGCTTTTGGTAATGCATTCATTTGGAAGTAACACAGATGTAAATATTCATAAGGTTTTCTAGATTGAAAATTTGACAGCATGTCATCAGTAACATTATTATACATGTGAATATGCTCAAACTCTTGTTCTATACATGGTATTAGACAATGTCTCATAGTCAAAAATACTTCAAATGTATTTAGATCCTCAATTTGCTCTGGTACTTGTGATTTCCGGTTTTCAGACTTACATTTTAGCCTGCAGTTAATGAAAACAGATTTGTAAAGTTTATAGAGATGTAAAGATTCCTCAAACTGAACAATGCACTCAGACCACCTTTCTCTTGAATAAGCTTCTACACCTTTTTTATATACTATGTCTAAAGAAGAATATTTTAAAGATGCACTGATAATAATTACACCTAGAAATATTACACACTTCACTAGCATGATGGCTAATCTATTATATATATCTTGCTGACACTTTGAAAAAGTAGTTTAATAACACTTTTAATATTAGCGCAAGCTCTATATCTAATTATAGTAACGACTAACCGACACGAGCGGCTACTGTTCAACCAATGAACCCATGACCTATATCCTGAGATATCATATTTATATCTACTGTGATAATTGTGAATTGGTCATTTTGTAATTCCTACTATAACATATTTTCGACGAAACAGTAAACACTTGTTACCCATTTTTCTTATGGATGTAATAAGTGGAGATTTTGTAGTCAGTAGCTGTTCTGAAAGGTATATTTTCATCTTATTTTATATATATTATTATTAGTAATAGTAAGTTTGGAAGTTGAAATTTGAATTTTTTTTTATTATTTTTTAATTTAATTTATGGCTTCACATCTCGCAATATGAGACATATTTTGCCAATGTATGTTGACTTGACTTTAGCACACAAGGAGATTGTTCGGTAGTAAATTTTGATTTTTTATGACAGAAACGGAAAGGATATTTAAAACAAATAACATTATATGTAAGGACAACACAGACAACACGAGACAACAAAATGTTACAATAATGTTAAGTGAAAGGAAGATAGTTACATAAATAAGAAAAGGGAAATGAGCATATAATGCGATGTATAGTTTATCTAAGAACATAAATAATCATAGAATAGAATTAAATGAATAAGATGTTACATAAGACAAGAAATTATAATTTAATGGTATGACATTCAATATACCTCATCAGCAAATTAACTATGGGAATTTGGATAATTCTAAATTCTAATTTTTCCCGCCTGAAAATACATGTCAAACATGAATTGACAAGTCTAATCAAATGAAGTGGGAAACTGATATATAACGACCACAGATTAATTGATGTAATGCAACTTTTTGATTACAAACATAATATACTATTAAAGACAAACTTCTTTAGACGTGACTATAGGGTAAATCTGATCTTTTTTCTGTCGGAAGTAACGGTCCGTAATCTATAGTCCTTGTACATAGTTTCCGCTAATAAAAAATCGAAACTTCTAAATCTATGCTAAAGTTAAAAAGAGTCTTACTTCGATAGTAAGAACAGTTGATTTTCACCGTATAATTAAAAGCTTATAGACTAACGTTCGTATGTAAAATTTAGGCCAAAGTAAAAAAGAAACTTATTCTGATAGTGACATCGG
Organism: Dircenna loreta; assembly: GCA_963555665.1. NCBI lineage: Eukaryota > Metazoa > Arthropoda > Insecta > Lepidoptera > Nymphalidae > Dircenna > Dircenna loreta. Next base: position 7,616,507 of record OY743093.1, on the reverse strand, counting down.
TTGTTTTTTACCGTATAGATAAAAGCTGATAGGCTCGCACTCGTTTATAAAATTAAAGAGTCTTATTTTGATAGTAAGACTGTTAATTTTCATCGTATAATCCTGTTGCAAAAGGTTGAAAAACATTTCAACGATATCGGCTTGTTCTTTTAAACAGGCTGCTGTGCTTAGTCTGAACAACATACTTTTTATTAAATGCTTCAAGGTTATTGTGCCATCTCCATGCTTCATGACTTATTACGCCAGTGGTTAAGTTCACAAGTTAGGATTTTTTTTCAACTAGCTGTTGCTCGTGATTCGGCCCCTCAAGAATTTGGAATACAGTGCTCGCAAGAAACTCCTACGCTCGAGCTTTTTTTGGTCAATGTTATTTCAAAATTGAATAATATAACATAACCTAGATCCAACATGAAAGTTATTTCTAAATATTGTTCAAAAAATCGTTAGATTCGGATAACTTATTTTGAAGTCGTCTTTGTGTCAAGAATATTTTCATCAATAATAATAATTATAACAGAGAAATCAAGAACCTGATAATGATTTGACCTGTAAAATTTTGAATTTATTGAATATTATTAAAACAACACCTTTTGATAATGTTAAGTCAGAAATTGGTTGAAAAAGGCAACTTACATTGAAAATGGGAATATGTACATCTAATTTACGCGTACCTGCAGAATAGGTAGGAAATTAAAATTCGGTGTACAGCTTCATTTCACGGTTAATTCGTAAAATAAGTTGACCATATTCCATAGCTTAAATGTAATATTTCTAGACCATCACCGATGTGTCAAAGACTTTCGATAAACATATGTTTCTACTAAGGGTCTATACACATTGAAGTTATTAATGTATATGAAAAACAGTCTTTAAATTGTATATCTCTGCACACTTATAAAATATTGAACAAGTGAAAGGTACAAAGTCGCTGTATAATAATGCAGTACCAAGGTACATTTATTTCGTTGATAATCTCGTATTAACTAAAACTTTTTACACTTACAGTCACATATTGTGCCACCGTACCTAACATACCAATATACAAAAACAGGTTAAAGGTAAAGAAAATAGAATCTCTCACCTCAATAAAAAGTATGAAGAGCGTGTAACGTCTGTTTATTGCAAACAAAAAAACAATCGTGTGCTTAGGCCCTCAACCTCTTGCAAATATTTTTTCCACTTCACTATGAGAGTTATAGCAAATTAATTCTTACTACGAAGTCATAAGAGTGACAACACGTGGTTTTATAATAATTATTTAAAAAAGAAACGAAAATTATATCTCTTACTCCATTCATCATAAAAATCATAATAAAAACTTAAGTTGTGTAAAAGAGAGTTTATGGTTAAGTGTTATTCGAATATTTTATTTTCTTTATTTACTGTTATTATACCGTTTGTTTCCAAACGGTATAGTAACAGTTGTGTTGTAGCGCTACGATTCGTTCTTGTGTCGGCTTCCGATAGAATTAATAAGGCAATAAATAGGGTTGGACCACCATGGACGACTATTATTTTATTAATTATTTTTTGTATTATTCAATTATTTCTAAAGCATTTTTCCTTCTACTGTATATGTTCATTTAACTTCACGTAAAGCTTTATCGTAAAAATTAAAAGTTTAAAACTTGACGAGACATGTTTAATGATAAGTAGGTATACCGGATATTACGAAACACCGAGTTTTAATTTCCTTCCTATTCTGCAAGTACTATAATATAATAATTAGGAAATACATATATACCCATTTTCAATGTAAGTTGCCCCTTTGATCTATTTCTGACTTAACTTTATTTCTTAGGTCCACGTTTTTGACCTTGAGGTATAAAAAATATATTTGACTTTTGTTCTGGGCATTTGACCATAAAGAACCTGCCTACCGAGTTTCAGCTTCCCACCATATCTGGAAGTAGGCAATCAATTACATGACTTATGAATAAGAACGCGAGATAAGGTATTTTTGGCCTATTTTTTCTCCAATTTGCGTAAAGGTAGACAGTTGATTATTTTATGTGGGCTAGAAGACGATACAACGTAGGTCGTATTAAAAATTTGGACGCTCTAATTCAAAGGCGGGCTTGACTGCAATAAATAAATAAATAAATTTTCAATGAACTTCTTGTTTTATTATACAAAATGATTCCAATTCAGTGATAATAATTTAATTCAATTTATAAAACTATCGAACCGATAAACTCAAATTTTGAAGTCGGTTAAAATAAAACAAAAGTATATTATTGGTAAATATTTTTAATAATCTTTAGAAATGTATAACAATATTTAAAATGGTATTCTTTCAAAATAATCAAGTTATTTTCTATTAGTCTTTGGTCTTGGTCTCCACGTCACTGACTAAAGTAAATACGTTTTCAGCGGTGTACCTTTTATGTATGTCTATATAATTCCGACAAGTTACTCCACATTCCTATAAAATAAAATACATATATCATAATCCTATTCATATAATATATTCATTAAACACAACCACAATAACTCCATTAACAAGAAAAGTAAACAAATAACGAACAACGAAACACGCCACCACTAACATTATGTTACGATGACCAAGGTCACGTCAGCCATTTTGGTGGACAAATAAATAATAATAACTTATTATTTATCAAGACTACTTATTAGCATATTATTTTATCAGCTGTTATAGGTTTTAGAAGCCTAGAATAGAGTGTGTACAATTTATTTGAAACACTCCGTAGTGCAGCGATTATGAAGTTGCCCGATTCAAACAGAGTTTGTCTAAATCTGGCAACCCGATGTCTGATCAATGCATCGAGGTTCGCAATGCGGGCCTCAACGAACCTCGTTGATGCAGTATACCAACGATTAAGTTTGAATAAAATTCTAAAGAAGTCATTGTATTGAACTTTGAAAATTCGGAAATTCTCCTTTTAATATTTACACCATAATTGCGGAGTATACAAGGCTGTACAATAAGTTTTAAATAGCAGTAAATTTTCTTGCTATGATATTGGCACGAACAGCCAGAGAACATCTCTCTCTATCTATATCAAGATCATCTCTCAGGTTAGTCGTGACAATATGGCCAAGGTATCGGAAACTAAAGATGAATTTAACAGGGTGATCATTGAGATAAACAGGTAAATAGGAATCTCTATCGGTGGAGACGAAGAGCATTGCAAACATTATATAAAAATGTTACTACTGTACTAACCCTAAGGTTGTCTGGAAGAAATCGCCTTTAGGCGATAAGACCGCCTGTTGTACTTTTAATATGTATTTGTGTTTGCAACTTTTAATTTTGTGCTGTACAATAAAGAATAAATAAAAATAATAATAATCGCGATCCTAAACTATTATTACTTACAGGACCGAAAAATGTCTGCATCCAGTTTTGATTCATGACACACAAGCTTTTGTCGGCGACGCAATTCTTTATAATAAGTTTCGCACTAGTCTGAAATATATATAGATTTATGTAATTGCGCAATGGCCATTCCATGCATTAATTATGTTTGTGTATGAATTTAAATGTCATTTAAAACATGACAATAATAAGGATAAAACTGTGACATTGATTTATTCAGTAGGTAATAGAAATATATATACCTTGATCGGACTCCCAAGCCCTTCAAGACGGTCGCCCGGAAGAAGAGGCATAGTCGTCCACCGACAATTGCTATCCATTGAAGCGCTGAGGCGAATTGGCATCCTGTCTGCCGGGCCCGGGACGGCTTCAGGCGTGTATCTGACATATAAAGGCGCCGCCTAGCAATATCACACCTTTATAGACTTGCACTAGGCACCTACATACAATATCGCGATCTACGTGGTACCTACCTAACAAAAACTAACAATTGACTTGTCTTTAGTTATTGGTATAATAAGTATGAATTAATTATAGCTATACAAACATGTGGATCTCCATAATTTTCAGCCTTTAATAGAAATTCATCGCCGTAGTTCATTTTCTCTCCATGAATACTCCCATCTTGACTACTGTAACGATAGTTTAATTGTTAAATATTTTTTATCTCCCTCCCGCTCTAGACTCAATAAGCCATCTTTTATCACAAACAATTTGTACAAAATCCGTAAATTTCTAGTTTAACATTACCCGAAATAGCTTTTACATTATTTTTACATTTTTCCATTTTTTATACAATAAAGTAATTCTCAGTAGTAAGTTTTCAGCACACCAAATTTTATCAAAAGTAGCATTTTTGTTTTAAGGTCTGCCTGTATATACTTAATAAAAATAGTTAATGTTAGTACATAAAGCTGGTCATATCTTTTACCTGAGTATAACGAAAGTGTTCCGGCAGCAGGGTGTAGTGATCGGAGACAGCGTCATGAGGCATCCGTCGTTTATGTTCTGCATGAAGTCCACCTGACGTTCGCTAACTAAAGAAGATAGCGCCAATCCATATTGAGGCTTACCGGAACCTTTTTGAACTGGCAATTCGATAAAATATTTCAGAATTACTTCTATTTATTTTTAATTTGTACAAAAAAAATAATATTTAGTCTTGATTATTGGCAGAATGTATGGAAAGACGTCGGTTCCTTGGTGAACAATGAAAACACACTTCATGTATTGGATCATCAGGAATGTCTTGTTCAGTTTTATAATTAAATAAATACCTGGCATGTCGGAAGCTACTACTTGAACATTGAAGCCGAATAAGACAAAAGTTCCGCTTATTGCAAGAGGCCTCTGAAAGCACGGACATTTAGCTACTAAATGGTTTCATCAAACAAGTGAGTATTGTATTTCACTAATATATCCATATACACCTCCTTCAGTAAGTTGCTGAATAAATTCCTAGAACGTTGTAGTAATAGCTCCCGTCTATCTCTTTTTCTTAGAAATATTTTAAACTCGTACTGCAATATAAAAAATAATAAAGTACTAGAATATGAAAAAGAATTCGAATAAAATAAAGTATTAGAATATAATATTATTAATATCAATATTAATACCAATATTGGTATAAAAACTTTGTAAATACATAGATAGGTACTGAGTCGGTCTCAATAAAAGGCTTTACTATTATTATTACCGTAATATAAATATATATTCTCATAATGTATGTAATTATAGTTTTATTATAATGTATTAATGATATAACATAGAGATTAACAAATAACACTAAAACAAAAAAATGGCACAGCGTTTTTTTTAATGATGTTCTCTTAATGTTTGAAAATATCTTCAAATATGTAAAACCATGCGAAGCTTGTTTCAATTTTAACAAATATAGAATGAAGTATATATATCGGTTTATTTTGTATTCTATATTTATTAAAATTAAAACAAGGAAAAATAATATTTTAAGCTCTAATAATAGAATAAACTTAACATATTAAAAGCAAATACAAAATACATCCATAAAATGTGCCAAAGACAACGCAACTAGAAATAAAACCCTAAGTGTTAATTATTTATTTTGTAAATTTAGTAAAATTCAAACTAATCGCACCGGTGGTTTTGCCACAATATCTTAGTTTTTTTTTTGTAAAAAGAACTACATGCCTTAGCTTAAGTGTTATGTTAATACCGACATATCAAATACTTTCGATATACATATGTATCCACTAAAGGCCTAAGCACATTGAATTTCTTAAACGAGATAATGAAAAACAGTCCTCAAATTGTGGATATCTGTTTACGTACAAAGTATTGCATAATTGGGACCGCTGTAAACTAATTGCAGCCCCTAGACTCGTTTGTATAATTGTTCATCCGCTTATTACACTCCTGTGTGGAGTCCTGTGAGTGCATAGTGTGTCATCGCACAGAGACGAAGCTTCTTAGCATTCAATGGATTCCAATACAAGTGTTCAATATCTTTATAACGTTTGCACCTAAGTTTCACAAAAGGGTTTTATTAAGATCGTAAACTAGAAAAGGCTAATTTAAACGTGATGTTAGATAGTTGTCATATATCCAAGCTTTTATGAGATTGCTGATTGGTTGATCGTTTACCTTCTTAAGATTATTTAAAAAGCTATCGACTATTACATCTAGAGATGGAGTGCGAACTTTGTAATCTTTTTTTTCACCCAAAAATTTGAATGGGGCAGTTTCAGTAATTGTAGCAACACTTTGACCGCCTATTAAAAGACCCGGATTGCAAGAGGTATATTTGGTGTTTTGGCTACCCACCCAGACACAGAGTTGTATTTATTTATTTGTTTTATATTCTTAAAAAGAAGATGTGAAATGAGACATTTCAGAAGATTTACCTACAAAAAAATCTTTTTGTCAATATATATACGACATAATGTATCCATTCTAAAAGTCTTGAAGGGTTTATAAATCCCTAGGCTTCGTCACCGACCTACCTACCCATGGGTGTAGCCACGATAAGGAAGGGAGGGTAAATACCCCTTCCCTAACTGGCTTTATGAGCTGATGATTTCACGTAGTCAATAATGTATAAATTATAGGGGAACAATAATAGAGTACAAAACGTAGGGAGCTTGATGTCAAAGGTTACAATCATTCTATTGGTTGTTGTTGTTGGATAGTTATGAACAGTAGTAAAATGCACCCCACGCTTTTTACTCTGAATTGAATTATTCAGTTAATAACTTAAATTTTCTTTTAATTTCATTTCGGGGTGATTGGTTATGATTGATTGTTTAACCTTCTACTACTGTAATGCAAACTAAAACTACAGAAATTAAAAATTATTTTCTCCTTTTTCGTTCAAGTGGCTAGAAAAGCGTGTTTTTTGTTTTTTTTTATATTAGCATCTGCTCCATATGTTTCTAAATAAAATAATACCTGGTTACTACACAATAATCTCCCAATGCGAATAGATGTATACTATTAAATAAAAAAGAGGTTTGATATTCTTTTCACTAAAACACTAAATTTGTTAGAATGTGTTGTCTGCTAGACGTTTAAATGCTCATTACAGTTATTTTATTAATAACCTCCTTAAAGTAAATAAAAAAATATAATTTTAAAACCTCATTTTTAAGTCTCTCTTCACTCCAATTTCCAATAAGTACGGAATTATTGTAAGTCATTTGACAAGAGATTTAATAATTATTTTTTTAATCTAGGGCCTTTCGTTGTTTACGAATCTCCGATCTTCAAGGACTAGAACTTCAAACACATTATTTTAAATAAATTGTTAATACTTAATGGTGAAATTGTAGGTGTATTTTTATATTTGACTGACTTATGAATGTTACTAAACGTCAAAAGCATTAGTCATATTAATTTATTATTTTCTGTCTTCATTCGCAATCTTTTTATTATTTTCATAAAAGAGGTTTTATTCCCTGTCCATTGTGAGTCAAAAAAGAAAGACTAAATGTATTAAATTTACTTTATCAAACGTGAAGACCGTCAAAACCAATGTTCAGCTAAAAAATGAGGAATTGGAATTGGTTAATGCTGCTACTTTTTTGGGCATTACCTTGGATGCAAGATTGCAATGGGGCGCTCATATTTCTGATTTGACGAACAAACTTAGTTCTGCCGCTTACGAGGTCCAAAGAATACGCCGCTTGACTAACGTTGAAACGGCTAGATTAGTTTAATTTAGTTATTTTCACAGTGTCATGTCATATGGTATACTGTTATGGGATAATGCATCAGATATTGATATTTTTACAGAAAATAAACACTTATTTAAATTATAAACTAAGAAGTAGGCAACTAAAAGTAATTAATATATCAAAACTAAATTATTTTGTGGATGCTGTGTATATGGGTGTCTGTGAGTGTGTGTGTGTGTGTATGAATGTGTGTGTGTGTGTGTGTGTGTGTGTGTGTGTGTGTGAGAGAGTGTGACAGTGCGTGCAGGCGTGTATATTATTCTTATTTCATGATTATTATTTAAGTATTCATTATTTGTTATATTATATTCTATCTTGGAACAATTGTTCAGTTTCATTATACGTTAGCGTCATTAACCACTCTGTCAGGTTTTTTTACACTCATGTCGTTGCATACTATAAATATATTTTTTTCTATTTATTTTGTTATAGATTCGAGCAGACCCTATAACAATCTGATAGCTAGCGAAATAAGTTTTTGTTTTAGCAACGCTAAAAACATTAGGGTTCCTTCCTTTATCCAAAATACTATCAGGAAGTTTCTGGAAGTTATGAATTCGTAAAACAGCCTTCAGGATATAAAGCTTTCGCACAGTCAATAATCGACTCAACGAAAACAGGGCGTCTGTGGAAAATGTATACGGTTTAAAGTACATAACTATTAGTAATGATCTTTGTGCTCTCTCTATTTCTAAGAATTTTGTTTTGGAAGCACCGCCCCAGACCGGTAAACAGTATTCTATGATAGATTGTATCAGTGCTATATAAATATTATGAAGTATAACTCTTGTCGCCACATGTCTAATTATTTTAAATAATTATGTTAATTTTCTCAGTCTATTAGAAACAGCTTCTATTTGTGGTGTAATATATGTATGAGAACTTAATGTATGTACATAAGATAACTCTAGATAAAAAGTTCCAGTGGAACCCCCATCTCTCAACACTCTCAGGCAAACTCAGCTCCGCCGTCTATGCAATAAAAAAAGTAAGACAATTAACGGATGTTAATACGGCTCGATTAGTTTATTTTAGTTATTTCCATAGTATTTTGTCTTACGGCATTTTATTGTGGGGCAGTGCTGCTGAAGTAAACTCTGTATTTATTTTACAAAAAAGAGCTGTGCGGGCTATTTTAAATTTAAAAGCTAGAGATTCCATAAGAGGGGTTTTTTGTAAAGAAATAGGCATTCTTACGGTCGTTTCTCAGTACATATTTAATAACATCTTGTTTGTACGTCACAATTTGGATACATATGAAAAAAATAGTGACAGACACGCTATAAATACAAGAAATAAAAATAAACTCTCAACGCGGAAATATCGACTTCAAAAAGTTAAAAAATCCTTTATGGGTTTGAGTGTACGCATATATAATAAGGTTCCACAAGATATCTTAGACCTTCCTTTTCTTGCTTTTAAATGTAAAATTAAAAGTATTCTCTTAAAAAAAGCTTATTATAGCATACAGGAGTTTTTGGTTGATCGTATTTCGGTCAACTAAAAGGTTAGGTTGTGGAGCTTTGCTTGTTGACTCATTTGCGGGATACTCTAACGTATACATCAAACATTGTTAAATTGTTTTTTTTTTTTTAAAAAAAGAGCAACTGTTGAGTTTCTGGTCAGCTCTTCTCAGCAGAGCCGCATTCCGAGCTGGTGGTAGCTTACTCACGGACTGACATACTGACATTTTATTATTTTTTTTTTAATGTAATGTAATGTAATTGACGATTCAAAAGTGCATGTAAATGCCTACTTGAATAAAGATATTTTGATTTTGATTTTGATTTTAAGAATATTAATAACTTCAAAAAAAGTAGTACATTGGTAATATCTAGATAGTTTATGTTAAAAGGAATTGTAAATTTATTTAAGACTAAGCCCGCGACTTCGCCCGCGAGGACTTTAGCACACAGAGCTCATAAGAAACTCCTTAGCTCGAGCTTTTTTTGGTCACCTTTATTTTTAATATTGTTTTCTACCAAAAGCCCTATTATTATTTCAAGGGTAAAATATAATATAGCTTAGTTCCATCGTGAAAGTTATGTCTAAATATTGGTTAAAGTATTTTTATATTCGGATGAGTTAGTTTGAAGATTAGCTCTCACAAATAATATTTATAATTTAAAGTAAATATATCAATCTGAAAATGTAGCAGCAGCTAATGGTGAATTTTTGAAATCAGTCCAGTAGATTTTTTGTGAAAACAATACAAACATACAAAAACACAAATTAAAAGTTATCTCTTTATGATATTAGTATTTATATAAAGTTTATCATATTTATGTTTATCGTACTGGCCAATAAAGTGCTATATAATATAAATAAGTAAGTGACGTGACAAGACTGACACAAACCGAACAGTTTGTACCACTTTATTTTCTTGTTAAAGGATAGTATATTCCTTGCTTTATACAAACGTAGTAATTACTTACTCTGCAGTTTAGATATTCACTTATTCTATTAGGTTTAACCTCGTTAATTTTGGTGCATATATTTTGTTGATCCCAGAATAAGTAATAAATTCTTAATAAGTATGTCATTAAAAATGGAGGAAGATAAAGGCATTGTTTATTGCAATCGTGTTCTTCTTGGTAATTGGTACGAAGCTTCTAAACTAGAGGAGGTAAATAAATACAATCTTTTGCTCAAGAAATTACCTTTAAAAATTTGAAAAACGTTAATTTTGTTTAAATTAACAGTATAAATTAAACAAATTTCTCGAACAAATGAAAAAAGGTGATTTAATGTTGGCAAGATATCGGAAAATGAGTGAAAATCTCAATAAATCAACTGTATTGACTCAATCGTCCGGCAGTATTGGTTTTGGAGCCAAAATAACCCTGCTAGCACCCCATGTAGCAGGTTAGCAAAAATAAATAATTAAGTATCCTGGTTACGTACTATGTTTAAAATTTGAAATTCTTATATCTGAATAATTATAAAGCTTGTGTCTAATGATATTATTTTGATTGTAGAATAGAATAGAATAGTAGATGCCTATTTTATTTGTAGAATATTTATTTACCCTTAAATTGGTTTTGAAGACTTTTGATAGTATTAATAGTAGATCATCAAAGCAGTTACCTTGTAACAGCAACCGACCCGCCACAAGAAGATAGAAAAGGTCTTCTTCTCGGAGGACGAATAACCTCGAACGAGATAAATTATTCACAAGAGCTCGAAGACGGCTGTACCGTAATGGCCTTGTCAGATTTGGAGCCAGCCGAGAAGACCACATTCATTTTAAAAAGTGCAGATTACTGTAATAGAGACGGAGAGCCGCTGAAGTACAATCAAGAATTTCTCCTCGCACTTTCTTCATCTGTAGCCAGAAAGAATGTACGTAAAATACTTTGCATGCGTATGATATTTTCTAACTTCTTCCAACTTTTTGCCAAAATAATTTTTATCTCGGTTTTTATTTATTTCGGCCATGATACAAGAGAGTTTTTACTTAAATGTAAATGAAATAAACAAAAAATCAATATTGCGCTATTTATTACATATATTTTGCGAAAAATTATGTTTAAAACAGGTGTATCTATAATAAATGTAATACACGTTTAATTTACAGCCATTGTATCTTCGATACGATCCGAACCCGATTCCAGGGCTTTGTGGTATGTTTCCTTTGTACCTGAGTAAGCATCCCGTCAGTAATACTAGATGGCGCGCGCTACCCACGCAGGGACCGAACATCACTAGATTTGAACAAGAGGGGAAACCTTTGAATGTAAGGATTATGATTTTGTAATATTGGATATGTTTATAAACAACTATCCGCCGGTCTATATAATCTAATATCCACCTATCTTTAGTCAACTATCCTTGATGCCGTTGTACTTGATGAAGGACACTCTGGCCCAAACGACCAATATTTTTTGCACTCGACATTGAATGTGCATGTAAAAAAACGCCTTTCATTCTGCGGTTTCAGAGCTCATTGCCTGACATTATGTCGAGGCATAGGCATACGGTAAACATCTTGGATATTCATAAGTCTTTTGTGCCGGATGACATTTCTCCAATAGTGTTTTGAACATGTGCTTTGGTATTGACCCCGGCCTCCACCCATCTATATCGGCGCTCCTACATGAAAGACGTAGTCCTCGCAGCGTGGAAGTTTTTCTTTGTCCATCCGATTCCTGATAAGGACTATAGTTAGATCCGGCTTACCAACAGACGTGCTATTATCTTCCATCTCTCCAAAATAATGAGGAATATAGTCAACCGCCATCTTTTGACATACCTAGGGGATAGCCAGATGATCAATAATCCGCATTCTGATTTTCACCATAAGCGATCAGCAGGTGATCGTATGGTGTACCTGACACATGAAAGGGCGGCGGGCGTCGGGAGTGAGGGAGAGCGCCTGAGGATATTATGAAACTCTTTGATCGTGTATGGCGCAAGGTGCTTCTTTTGAAGCTTACAAGTAGATCACCAGCTTTCTTACTTGGCGGTATATATGTCATTCTAGACGGTTTTTGCTTAGAACCCTGGCCAAACGAACCAAAAACGGGGATGCCGTATTTAACGGTCGTTCAGGACTTTCTTGGGGGGGATTGCCATCGAGTGTACTAGGGAACGTTTTGGTATGGAGTTAGAATAAGAATATATTTATTTAGCACATAACACATAGTTATTGACAAAAAATAACTTATTAGTAAACTATCTCTTTAGTTACCTGTAAAAATTAAGAAAAGTTAACAAAAAAGTAAATAAAAAAATACAAAAAGCTAGACAAACAGAAAACATTTTTTTTAAATAAATGAATAAATTATACAAATAAACGTATATAAATAACCACACTAGTGTCTAACTGCAACAGTGCTGAGACCAAACAGGTATACCATTCAGTAGCGAGTCGGGTTAGGAAACCCAATTATGATTTTCAATGGCATCCTTATCGTAGCTGTGACGAATGACGGAATCATTAAAAATATAACTAATATTTAAAAAAAAAACATAAAATCTAATTCAATGAAACTATCACATGAACGGAGAAAAATAATAATAAAAATATAATAGTAAACAAACATCTAAACTGAATCTTGGTAACTTCCTTTAAATAAGATTTATTATTTAATTTTTACAAGAAGTACTGTTCTCATGTTTGATCCAGATCGCCCTTTTATCAGTTTTAATCATTTGACCACGTTCAAAGCCAAGCTCAACTCGAGTAATCGGGGACCCGCTGGTCTGTAAAAGGCTTGAGAATTGCTACGGAATATCTGTCTTCATGAATCATGTACCGCATTTATCAAAGAAAGTCTTCCGAAGCAGTTTTTTGAACTAATTCGTGCCGTCGACTTCAATTATCGCCCAAATGACCCAAGTCGGTACGACATGATAACCTGAAAAAAGCGCCTAGAAATAAGTGCTTTGTTTAGGTCCTTAAAGGTTTCTACTTTTTTAAGCCACTGGTGTTTCAATAGAAATATCAATAGGGCTTTTCATGGAGAGCAATTCTAAAAATAAAGATGCCTCAAAAAAAAGCTCAAGCAAAGGATTTTCATAAGAGCTCTATGTTAAGTCCTCGTATTCAAATTCGTAGGCAACGCCTAGAATTATTTAAAACAAAAATGTAATGGTAAAATAATATAACGACAACAGTGAAAAATATGTAAGAAAAATTTTAAATATCAATTTTTACGTTATTTTGAAAATAACAGAATTCACACAACCATTCACCCTTTTTAATCGCTAGAGAAAAACGACATCTTAAAAGAAATATCTTTTCATAATTTCAGACTTTTATATTTAGATAGGTTTTTATGAGTAGAACTATTCTAGAGATATCTAGGAATTATTTTACCTTCTATATATATTTTAAATAACAAATCACATTTTATGTTTGTCTAGAATTAAAATGAATATTTTTTTTTCTAAGGTCAACACAGATTTGATAATTAATCATTGCGCGACAAATGTAAACCTGGGAATTAATGTTGGATGCTGGACAATGGGATTTTATGGAAAAGTAAAAATATAATTTAAGTACATTAAATCTGTGCAGATAGTTTAAGATATAATTTTATTTATTATAATTTATATTCTTACAGGTCTGTGCACCGTTGATGAAAACATGTTTGGACGTCTACGGAAAGGAGCTACCTAACAACATTTGGCAGATATATATACCCATTGCTAGTTAACTCAATATCAAGTTTTCTTAACCGTATTAAATTATCAAATATATCACAATGGTTACTTTTATTCCTTCCTTATATCCTAGAAAGATAAAAATATGGTAATATTATTTTATAATAATATTATACCTACGTATAATTTTGCACACCTTAAGGTGGGTAAATGAGATAATGCATTTCGTTGACTATGAATAAATCATGATACATCGTTATAATTCTTAATATCTGAATATCTTGGTGTATTTATAATGTATGGGATCATAAATATCGTAGATTATTGATCTCGAAGAAAATTAAAGATATAGATTTTTTTTGGAAGAGGCAAGCGAGCAAACGGCGTCACCGAAGCAACTGCCGTTGCTCATGGATCTGCAAATCAGGAGTTAGTTACAAGTGCCAGTTGTACGTTGCCAGCCTTTTAGAAAGAAATGCGCTCTTTTCTTGAAGATTGAATGTCGTATCGCTCCGTAAATACTTTTGGCGCGTTCCACAGATTCGTCGTACGAGGCAAAAAGTTTCTAGAAAAGCGTACAGTGGTGGTACGTACGCCAACTGTTGAGGTGGTGAGGGTGGCGATTTTGTCGCGATGGACGATGTTGAAAATCTGTCGGTGGTATAAGTCCGAACAATTATTCAGAGCACTCCTCATGGTATAAGCAATAGAGAATGCAGAGGGAAGTTACGTCTTCTTGCTTCTTTTAATCTAACCTTTAGCATTCCTTCTCTCCCCAGTTTGAAAGACAGCATAATGTCTTCGCAAGTGTTTGCTTTTACCGTTTTTTTGGCAGCTATTATTCCCTGGAACTCGAGAAATGTATTGTTAAAGTAGTCCAGTGACTTTTTTATCTCTTTTAGGATTGGCGAGTTTTCTTATACCATTTTCGCTCTCGTGAGAGTTCGTGGTTCTCAGATTCTCCTTAGTATTACAACTAAATATCAATTTCTAGTCTTTTTCTCACTCTATCTACTTTTGATCCGGTGTTTTTGAGGTCTAAGGATGGCTGATCGATTCCATTTCTTGGGGATAAAATAATGAAATAAATTTTTGGGGATCTGTCGATGAGACAATCAGGATGTGGTTAGGTTTTAGTGTGACAGGGTTCTGTTTTAAAGTCTGTGCTTATGTGGGCTTTAAATTTTTGCCAACTTCAACCAGTGCCAGCTCTGCGCCTAGACTTATGGCCAGCTGTAGTGATTGTTGTTGTTGCCTCATGGATCGCAATTCCGATTATACTGCTTCTAGGTGTTCGGTGATGGGTGTAAGATGATCCTTCAGTTCTTTGGCTAGTGGTGGAGAATAGGAAGGCAGCTGTTTTTGCCCCACCATGGTGTCTTATCGTATATAAGAGTGAGAGAGTCCTACCTTAACTGAAAATAGACAATCCAACATAACCGATTGAAAAAAATAGACCAATTATGTTGCTTCGAATTGGTATTCTATCGCATTAATTATGCCTGATTTAGTTTACCGATCGCGAGAAAATTTTTGAATTGTTTAAATTTTTTATATGAAACGAATACACGAATGTGAATTCGAATGATTTACATACATGAAAATTGACTCAATTTAATTCTTCACTCTAAGGTATTTTCGAGTACGTTCATTTTAAATTTGAACATTCTTTTATCCTTGTCGAAAAAATAGACAATAAGCATTCAAAATCTGGGCAATTTTCTTCACTTCAGTAAGTTTTGAAGTATCTGAAAAATTCCTCGTTCAACATTTTCATTAATTTAAATGATTTTCAAATATTCATTTTTTTGAAGCTCGGATGAAAAGAGAGAGAAAAAACAATTTTCTACCTTTTTTGAAATCTAAAGTGTCTACGAGATTTTGCTCAAAACGTTTTGAGCAACTTAAAGAATTCATTAATATATAATATTTTCGCGAAGTTTGAAAAAAAATAGAAAAAAATTCTACGTTTTTTTCAATTAATAAATGAATTCGACTGGTTCTTATATAGAATTGAAGCTATAAAATTTTGACTATCCAATCAGTTCATCTGAAACAAAAGCGCCCCACGCTTTACTTGAACGAATGTGTGAGGTTTTTTTAATTTCTATTTCAAAGTTTTAGTTGTTCAAAATTCTTTATTTTTTACCTTTTACTTATTTTTTAAGTAGTATATTTTTAAGTTTATAAAGTAAAGAAAAGCGTTTCTTAAAAAAGTTTTTTTTTTTATTTTTTTTATTAACATATAATAAAGTATTCGGCTTACAGTCTTTTTCTTCTATATATATAAATCCTTTTTTGTTTAACCTTTTTCAATTTTATTTCTGTTGGTATAGTAATGACATTTGCTAAATTGTTTTATAGAACTGAAAAATACCTATATAGTTTTATAATAATTCTCGTATTTTCGTTTATACTAAGGGCATTGTTTAATATAAGAAAAAAGATCAGAAAATGTTGAGCTTATTCCAGGTATTATTATGGAAGGTAAGATTTGACTACTGAAACTAAATAAAGTTCCCTTCATATCAAATGTTTTGAATTGTACTAAGGGATGGAAAGGATTTGAGAAATGGTACTAGACGAATATTCCACAACACAAGTAGTAAACACAGCTATTAAATTTGTCCTCACAAATATGTTATCTTTGGATATTTTTGCGATTTTGGTATCGGGTTTGACTTGATTAAACTAATCTATTGATTTTCTGATATTTAATTAACTGTCTACCATTCCTATGTTCTACCCTCACGCATACTACGAATAATATAAGCCAAAGTTTTCAATAAGGACGGTGCTTTTGAAAAACGAGAAGTGAAACCAAATTGCAAAAGTATATCCTACTTCTAAACAACCGTTTATAAATTTTGACAAATCGGAAAATCCGTTTTGCAAGGTTTCCCATAATAGGCTTAATGTAAGAGCGCTCTGGACAAAGCTCAGAGAATTACTTAAATTACCGGTTAACAATGATTATGATAATACTTCTTGTCTAATTAATAATAATTTGTCTATAATGTACTTTTTTTTTATTTACAGCTCTGAGAGTATTCGTGAATTTTCGGAAGTTTTTAAAAAATAATAAAGTACAACTTAATTACAAATAATAATAATGTAAAATATATGGTAAGTTGAATAGTTTCATCGTTGTATATTTAAGAATCATAACTAAATAAAATATTTTATACTTTTTCAGTTGCATTGCCAATCTCCTCAGTCAAGCTTTTAATTTGGCAATAACTCTTGCTGTAATTGGCATTGCACTATTAATAGTACGGAATTCATTGGGTTTTGTACTTGGTAATTTTTTTATATATTTTTATGTTAGCGAACTTTATAATTTGAAGGAATAATTATAAGATTGTTTTCAAAAAACCCAATTTATATAATAAATGAGAAATAAAATATAAATGCCACTCACTTGTCTTAACAAAATATTGGTTGAAAATATCTACGAAGGTTACCTTAATTTTGACATATATAGACTATATTTGTTGCAAACATTCATTCATAATTGTTTGAAAATTATTTTTATTTAACTAGTAACTAAGTTTTGCAAAAATCATGAAACCTGGATGCTAAAAGGGACATCCCACACATTTCTGAAACTATAGTAGGATGAAATAGAAGAAACGTTCGTATGTCTTATCTTTATAAGATAAAAATAAATACTTAAAGTGTCATAAAGGGAAGTTATGAAGTAAGTAATCGGTGATAAATATAATTTTCAAAAACAGCCATTGCTAGTCGCAGCTGATAAAGTGCATCCATGTCTTAACTTCAACAGGAAATTGGAAAGCAAGCGATGAAAATATGTCTAACAACGATGAATATGTAAATATCTCCAAATTAATAAAAAGCCAAGTGATCGTTTATAAGTTAATTTACAGTTTTCTTCTTTACGACTTACAAGAGCTATATCTACTCAATAAATTATTGCATTTTTTTTAATATAGCCATGTACTAATTATGAATTTATAATGTATTTTTATTATATATATGGAATAATAATAATTATTTTATATTTGTTTATGTACGAAAATATTTTTGTAAATTAAATTTATGATATCACAGTAATAATAAAATAACAATAAACAACGAAATAATTGTTTTCTTTTCATAGATATAGCGCATAATATATTTTTTTTATGAAAAGATGAGAATATATTTGTTTTAGTTTTTTTAATAACCCAATTAATGAGAAAATGATTTCATATATTATTTATAAATTGATCACTAATACTTCGGGACTTTCGTTAAATATGAAAGCTGAAGTGAGAGCCTCATATGATATAATACAGCCTGTAAATGTATTTCATACTCAAAGAAATCATAAATATTATTTTACTTAGATAGATCAATATTTTTACCAGCTTCAATTTGAGTTTTTATTTATTTTAGTTTGAGAGTATATTGTGTCGTCAAAAGCTTTATGATAATTTGAGAGTAAATAATATTATTTTATAGCTATTTAATAATTATTGTTTTTTACCTTAAGCAATCGTAAGTATTTGTCATTATAAAAATAGCTAGCTTTGCGTAATTAGTTTGACAGTGTATTGGTTTATTGAAAGGTATATAACTGTGATACATTTGCTTAAGAAGGCACTTGTTTTCAACCGTCGAGCATAACGATTGTGTGATAGCTAAATATATAAAGCGTGTATTGTTCTGCTGACTTTAATTTTCCTGCTTTATTGGCCTAGTTAAAATTAATAACCTGGTTGTCGTGTACTGGCGGCTTATTGCTTTCATTATCTTGATCACTTCATCAGAGTGAAAAATAATACAACAAAAATCACTGTTATTATTATTTTTTCTTATTACCTAGTTAATACACATAAAATATTAATTATCTAATAACAAAAATAAATAATAACATATTCTTTTCTTACTCCCTGTTCGTATACTTAAAGTAAGTATACCCAAGACTGACTTGATCTCTCTTCTGTTATCATTCTCTTTTATTCCAACTACTCCTGTAAATTTTATAACAATCGTACTCTTGCTTTTCACCTTATAGTTTAGAAACACAAATATTACAACAGTTCTAGATACGATATAACACGTACATAATATGTTATAGTTGCTAAAGTTAAATAAGAAACTATCTGTAGATCATTATTTATTTAGATATAGATATATAGTTGATAGATTTAAACGTGATACCGTACGATGTTTATAATTGATAATACTGTAATACACGTAATAAAAGTGCTTCCCGCGACACAAGAAGGCAATATTAAATAAAATTGCTATTCAATGTTTATAGGTCTGTTTTCAACTAAGAACGTAAACATTTTATTATTTTCAACGAGTGAATAATTGCATTAACCTTAGATTTTTCTTTATTACGTAGATACAGGTTTATCAAAATCGTTGATTGATAATTTGTTCATCGACGCGTAACCTTATCTATTAATTTATTAAATATTTTGTAATACGTGCCAGGTCAGACATTTAGTCACTCTCGGGTGCTTTAAGTTGGTGCACGTAACAAAAAAGTAACAATGTGGTAAGTTCCGTCATATTGTACTTTTATTTTACTTATATTCCAAATACAGTGCACCATATTATTTATAAAAATATTATTAAATATAACAGGTTCTTAAACTTGCATTACAATTTATTTAAATCTCGTACAAAGGCAGACAATCTTGCATCTTTTACATTTTGTGGTAATGTCGTGGATAGGCGTTACTTTGGAACGTGACCCTTTCATCTGTACTCTGTAGCGTTTTGTCGTTATTTATGTTTTGGTGCTTTTAAATCCGATTAATTTCAAACAACTATTGTAACAAGACATTTCAAATTCCGTATTATTGTAAAAGACAGCCTCAGAAATATATATAGTTTTGTAAAGATATATATAAACATTTTATATATTGTTTGTAGTTAATATTGTTAAAATAGGGAAAAGTTTAAACTAGCACAAAAACCTTATAATGTATAACAGCCAGAGTTCATTAAGTAATTTTAATCTTTGCGGAATTTACGAATCCTTTTGTTCATTTCTATATATCAGATTCAGCTAAATGCAATGAAGAAAGGAAACGAAAATTACTGATGAAGTTTTATAAGGTTGCTTTTACATAAAACTCAAATATAAAGGTACAATGTATCTGACAATATAAGTACAAATTCGTAAAAGTATACTCGTATAGGTATGTGTAATCATCAATTATACAGTACAACAAAAACTGAACTCTTATCACTCTATAGATAATATGTTTATCACTCAGATAAAGAGTGATATGAAACGTTGCAAATTACAGCCATGTTTATAAAGTGGCGAAAATTGTGCCTTACATTAAACATGCAACCTTCTATATGAATATCATAAAAAGAATCGTATTTACTTTTACAGTTGTGATTTGGTAAAATTACCTCAAAAATATAATTTTAAATAAACATTTATTTAATTTATTTGTTTTTTATAAATGATCCTTGTTGTAAAAATGAATTTCTACAAGAGGCGGGCTCAATAATGTAACAGAAAAACACAAACGAGTTATACAATAGATAAAATAAGAAAAAGATATAATAATAATAATAAAGATTTAATACAGGATACCAAAAAATTAAACAATATAAATAATATCATAGCCATAACAAAAAATCTAAAAAAACATGAAGATTTTTGTTACGGATTTGTATACAAAGATAAAAACGCCCGTATTTTATAACCATTTCACATCATATTTATGAATTATTCAGTAAATATGTGGATTAATTATTAATGAAATAATCACAGTTATAATCTTAATTATATATTATTTTATACTGTCAGATTACAATAATTATAAATACCGATAAAGTTCCGTGAAATATTATGACGTATGTAATTGAGTTTGTAGGTAATATAATTTGAAAGTTTTTATTATATTTTAATTTGAAATTTGTATTATTTTTCAGTTTATCTTGTGTGTGCGGTTTGTTATGCAAACTTATCAGCTTCTTCTTTTCCTTGATAGTCGTCGTGGTATTGATCTTGATTATCTTGTGGCAATTAGAAATTATATTCAAGCCGGTAAATACTCATTTCTGTACTATTTATATTAAATTAATTATTATTAAAATAATATTTAGATCGTCAAAGTATAATCACTAGTCCTATAATGATTATTAATAATGATGATTTTTTTTAGAACGTCTTCGTTATTATAGTTTTCTTATTATTATTATTATTTTTATTTACAGGACGATAAAGGAACTAACAATTCACTGAGTACTTTGCTTTCTGGAACTTCAGGTCACTGACAAGAGATCCTTAATAGATTAAGATGATTAAGTTGGATAAAATTTTGTAATATTTCCAAGTTCCGCCTTATTCTATACAAATCTCAATTAGATTAAACTTTAAAGATTTCAACTGAAAATGGAATTTGATGGAGGATGGCAGAAATAACTTAGACAATTTTTAATTAATCATATCTATGACAAATTTATTATATTCATATTTTTTTAATGATACGTTGGTCATTATTATTTAATTTTATAATTAATTAATTATTATTTTACTATTTGCAACATTTTGTTACTTTTTTTTATTTAATATTTGTATTTGTATCAGAATAATTTCACCTTCATACCTTAATAAACAAAGGTAGAAACTGAGTCAATCTCGTATCAGAGATTGACTCAAAGATTGGTCATAGGTGAAAAGGTGAAGGGCGTCCCTTCACCTCTTCATCTTACTTACTTTAGTCTTATTGCTGATGATAGTTCCTGCTAACGAATAAGACAATAAATGTAATGTGTAAATAAAGATTTCTAAATATACACATCTATTATTTACTACAGTAAGACATTTACTATGGACATATTTAGAAAAAAATATAATTACTTCATGTGCATTTTGTTACACCAATAATTTTATTTAACTAGACATCTATCTATGTAGATGTCTAGTAAATGTTCATAACGTAAACATATACGTCTAAATCCTCTGTAAAAAATACTAATTTCAATATAATAAGAGTGAAATAAAAGTGGATAGACCGTAAAACAAAACAGTGAATAAATTGTACATCACTCACTACTTCATCATAATCATCAATACTTAATAATTAATTTTGGAATCAAAACCATATCTAAACAATCAAGGAAATAACCCCAAAAGCAATTAAAATTTTGCTACCAATGTACTATAACCAACATTCATACAAGTGTCAAACAAAGCCTTTTTTTGACATATACATAGTTAATATGGTAACAATAAACAAACAACTATAAAACCAGTGCTGTCAACAAAAATACTCAATGGAGATGTTCTTGACAAAGTTGGATTTTTGGGTTTCTAGTGAAACCCAAAAATCCAACTCGGCACCTTTTTTTTTAAATAAGTTTATGTCATCATTTATAAATTAAATGGTACTATAAAGTTTATCAACAAATCGACAGCGTGGAAATAATAGTCAGGAAAATATTTTGGTGATTTCATTGAAAATAGATAAAAGTAAGAGGAAAAGAACGCCACCCTGAGGAACGCCTAAGAAACGACTTCTCCGACTAAAGGCGTGATTTTGGTCATGTGGCAAAAGGTAGCGCCGTACGCCTCCCCCCTTATTAGCCATAGAACAAACTCGAGATCCCTATATCCAATTCCCCATTCCGAATAATCAGAACCACGACCACGACATAAAGCTAGTCACCAGCCAAGCACTCGAGGAAGAATCTGACGAGCTTTTCCAGCAATTTCTATCACTGAAAGTATTTAAATTACCAAAACGTTGGGAGTTTTTAAATTAATGTATTAAAGTCCTTAACGTAACGTATTTATATTTGTGTGCTTTTTAAATGTGTGTTATTTGGAAACGGTTAGAATAAAAAACCAGGCTCAGTACAAAAAATGCATAACAACATATTCACTGTTTATGATTTTCTTATTTTTGTTTCATATAATAAAGTACTCAGCTTAGTCTTTTCCTTTTATATGTAAATCCGTTTTGGTAATCTACCTTTTTTAAGTTTATTTCTGTTGGTATAGTCATGACATTTGCTAAGTCGTTTTGTAGACTGCAAAATAGTTCTATAGTTTTATAACAATTCCCGTATTTTTGTTTATACTAAGGGCATTGTTTTATATAAGAAACACGATCACAAAATGTTGAGCTTCTTCCAGGTATCATTATGAAAGGTAATATTTGACTAAATAATGTTCCCTTAATAGCTGTACCAAATGTTTTAAATTGTACTAAGGGTTTGAAAGGTATGATCTGAGTAAATTAAGTATACCCAAAATGTAGGTATAAAGTAACGTAAGACAACTATTTTTAATATTCAGATGAATATTCTACTATCATTTCCCAACACGTAAATAAATATTCATTATTTGGTGTTATCGGGTATCAACCCGATCGGGTTGCATCGGTCGGATCGGGTATGCAAAAAATCAATAGATTAGTATCAACTAATCTATTGATTTTTTGCATAAAGCTATAATTGTCACATTTCCATGGTATACTACTCATAATATAACCCGAAGTTATCAATGAGGGCGGTATCTTTGAAAACCAGAAGGAATACCAAATTTCAAATGTAAATTTGACTTATAAAAAGTGGCTGATAACTTAGACAAATCTGGAATACCTGTTTGTACTGTATTTCTTGAAGAACGGCGATGCATTCTCATAAAAGCTCAGATTATTATTTATATTCAGGTTTAATAATAGTTATAATAATACGTTTTGTCTAATTAATTAAAGAAATGAAAAAATGGATATTTGTTCAATTTATCTAAAATTCACTCAATTTATTTTAATAGCTGAACAGGCTTAGTTGTTTCTGACGTTGTAAATATAAATGTCATGTATGCACAATATATTTATAGTTAATAAACAATATTTGAATGACACCAACCTAAATGAACTCTCCGAGGAAACCTGCTGTCTACATTGTTTAATTGAATAGTTTTTTTTTATTTACAGCTCGGTGACTGTTTTGTGGATTTTAAGTCATTTAAAAAAAAACTCAACGTGCAATTTAATTACAGATAAGAATAATGTAAATAATGTGGTAAGTTGATAAGTTTTATCGTCGTATATTTTAGAATTATAACTTAATAAAATATTTTATATTTTTTCAGTTGCTGCTGCACTCTCCTTTTTCAAATTTTTGATTTGGCAATAACTCTCATTTTATTTGGTATTGCTCTATTAATGGTTATCATTGTATGGGAATTTCTACTTGGTAGGTAACATTTATATATCTCTCATGTTAACAAACTTTATAATTTGTTGAAAGAATAATAATTATTGTTTTCCAAAAATCTTGAATAAATGCCAGTCTCCTGTCTTAATAAAATATCTGATGAGAAGATCTACAAAGTTCACCTTGATATCGAGCCCATTTAAGAGCCTATTTTTGTTGCAAACTTTCATTTATAAGTATTTGTAAATTATTTTTATTTGAAGTTCTTCATTTTCTGTAAGATATGTATCAAATTTTATGAACTATAAATTAATCGTGAACATTTTTGTAACAGAAGTTTGGGAAAATTCTTAAAACCGATGCTAAAAGGGACATCCCACAACATTTCTGAAACTATAATAGGTACGTATTTAAAGTAAAAGAAACATTGGTATGTTTTGTCGTTATAATATTCATTAGATGTAAAGAAATATTCAAAGTATCATAAAGTGTACATTGAAATATAAAACACTAACAACTAACTGACAAAAACAATGACACTGAACTAATTATATCTTAGACATCAATAATTTATATAAACTATTAACATTTTATGTCTTTAAACTCACTACTGTCGAAATTTTAAACAAATAAATTATTTCACTGCGTTTATTTGTTATTAAATTATAAAGTACATAAGTGTTGTTTGTTATTATTTTGTAAGAATAAACAACCTTTTATGATTTTATTATTAATTTCTTCTTAAATGATGACGTAATCAAAATGTCTGTCTTCGATTGACATTTTATATGTTAACTGAACCTTACGTTACAATAAACAGTTAATGGCCATTGATTTGATAAAACGCTAGGTTTTGATAGCGTGTATTTAATCAAAATAAAAACAGGTAATTTAAGAATTCGTACAAATTTGGAAGCAATGAGATGAATACCGATATTAAAAGTATATTTAAATTTAGGTGCTGTGGGAAAACAGTAAGCAATTTAAAACAGGCTACTATTTTTCATATAATGAATAGGGGAACTAAATAAGACACATGTGGTACCTACTTTTAATATTTACATAGAAATTTTAGTTGGTTATTGAGTTAATTTCATTATTCCGACAACCAAGAATACTAATTTCACAATTCAGTACTCTAATATTTCATCTTTTTAATAATTACAAGCCTAAGTTGAAATTTCTCTTTTTTTTCAGTTTTGTCTTTAGTATAATTGTACAAATTATAACTTTCATTGTAATCGTGAGCATTTTGATCTTTCTGATATATGTACTCACATGGAGTCGACAATATTTTAATTGTAAGTATATAGATTGCCTAATTATTTAGAAAAGTACAGAGATTGTAGTTGAACCGGCAACTGACGGTGTTTGTGTTGTTCCATGGGCTCTATGGATGCAATTTATTATGTAATCAACATATTGTTCTGAGTCTGAGTGTTAAAATTATAATATAGTTTATTCCACACTTCACTTTAGTTTTTTTACTCTATTTTTGTGTGCTTAATTTGTATGTTCCTAAAAATCCCACCTATAGGATTTCACTTTAGGCCGGAATTGTAACAAAATGCTTCATTGAATTTAATGTTTACAAATGGTTTGTCTTCTCAGTTTAGTTTGCGTGTGTGGGTTGATATGAAAACTCAATATAATATTTTCATCTCCGTAATCACCGTGGAAATAATCCTCATAATTTTGTGGAGAACTGGTTATTTTCAAGAGGGTAAATAATTCATAATTGTTGTACTTATAAAAATACCTGTATTTATTAAATTAAATTTGCCTCATTTTTATAACATGTTAAATAAATCAAATATGATTATTTAGCTAGGTACCCAGGTAATCAGAACGTTTTTTTTATTAAATTTTATTTTACAGGCCGATACAGCAGATAGAAAAAAAGTCACCGAGTACGGCACGGTTTGCTTTCGAGAACGGCAGGTCACTGGCCAGCAATCCATAATATATTAAGATGATTAAGTTAGATATAATTTTGTATTATTTCCGAATTCCACCTGATGTCTCACTTTTCAAATATTAATTACTTCAAAATGTCAATGAAACTAAAAGAACAGAACTAAAGCAACTACAGATAGAATTTAATGCATGATAGAAGAGATAACCTATACAATTTATGACACGTGGCTTATTAATTATACATTCGTCATCCTTATTGAATTTAATTATTTGTTACCTATATTCTATTCTTTTTTCACAATTTTATAAAGTATATATAATTTTGTATTAGTAATCTAAATAGATTTTTTTAAAACTTTATTCAGTAATTTTGGAAATAGCCAAAATTCACTTAGTTGCGAAATTGTGATGAAGTTTTACCGAATAAAAACAAAAAAATGTCCCATAATTTACATTGTAAGTTAATGTCACTATCACATATTATTTAACAAAAATAAAAACTGAATTGAGGTCATAATGTGTTCTCGCGCTGAGCCGAAGATTGTTTATTGACTATGACCTTTACCTATCCCAATATTGTTTTATCCCACTATTCCTTTACTCATCATTCATGTTTACGAATAAGAAAATAAATGAAATGTGTAAATAAAGATTTCTAATTACACATTTATTATTTACTACATTAAGATATTTACTGTTGTCATATCCTAAGAAATTTTCCAATTGCTTCATGTTAAGTATTCTGTTCCCATTATTTTCATTTTCATTTTGTTTTTTTTTACATTTAAACTTAAGTTAATTTGTAACTTAACTTTTTTAAATTTGTGTAAGTTAACTTGTAACTTAACTTTTTTAAATTTAACTTTTTTAAATTTGTGTAAGTTAACTTGTAACTTAACTTTTTTAAATTTAAGTTGACGATTAACTACATTCTACCTGATGGAAAGTTAAAATGTAGTCGTAGGTCGTAAAGCGCATCAGCTCGGTAAAAGCCTATTCACTTTGGCCTTGAAGACACCCACATTGTGCTCGGACGGGAATACCGATGCAGACAGGCTGTTCCACTCCTTCGCTGTCAAATTAAAAAAAGATGAAGCTTCGTTCGTTCGCTTCGTTCCGACATACGGCGTGTCTACAACAAAAGAATGGATGCTCGCCGTGCGTCGGAACGTCCGGTGATAGAAGGGGGATAGAGAAATTAAGTCATGTAATTCCTTCGAACACTCACCAAAATGTATCCTACAGAATACTGAGAGGCTGGCAACTCTACGTCTATATTCAAGGCTATGAAGATTGGCATCCACCAGTTCAGGGTCGTCAATTAGCATCTTTGATCGATTGAACCTAGAGCTGCAAGATGACATTTTACGGCAGCGGCCATTAAATGGCCACAGTACTCCACACATGATCGGATCTATGATATATATAATGTTAGCAGTTGTCCCGGTTTGAAGTACTGTCAGACCTTTACAAGGACGCTAAGCTCGGTTGCGGCTGCTCTCGCTCTAGACTTAATGAACCGACCAAAATTGAGGTTCGAGGATATTTCTATTCCTTGATGGGCTTGCCTATAACGTGTGTAGCATATATTAATTATATCATAAATAAAAATGGCTTTAAGTTTTTGTTTTCACGGTTTATTTTTCCATAATATCGTACTTATCTTTTACAATGGTGTCAATAGAAATGAAAACAGACAAAGATTAAAAAAAATACGCCCTATTCTTTATCTGCAATCCAAATGGTCAAAAATGTGATTTAAAGACATTTTATGTTAAATTAATAATAATAATAATAATGAAATAATAAAAAATGAGCTGTAAATACTGGTAACAAGTTTTTTTACTCCTAATAAGTACTATCCAATGAATCGCATGGAGTGAATACAGCGAGTCAGCGAATCCCAGGACTTTAAAGAATTATTTGCTATTTTAAGGGTATATACTAAAAGAGAAACCCTTATCCTAACTAACGGGAACGCCACGGGATCGCTTTGAAGCCGTTCACCATAACTTCCCTACTGATATTATCCTATTTTAACGTCTTGAATTTGTTAGAAAGTCCTTGGCAAACAGGGGAAGCGGCCAGCTCCCCAAAGACTCCTTCTTTGGGGAGGTGGCCTGACACGGGTGGTGGTGGGTTGACACGAGTGCGGTTCACTCCTTTGGCTGGCTTTTTATCATGCGGTAGGGTTCCATGGCCCCACCACCTAAACTGAACGCGCCGAACTTGAAAACCTCTTTCGCCAAGCCGACAGCAAGCTGCACTCAGACTCTCTGTCCTGGTCCTACTCCGACTCACCACTCGCACTCCCACTCTCGCTCAAGCGCTGACCCTAAATAAGAACGAACCCGAAGCCATCAACGGTGATACCACCACCACGACACCACGACCACCACGACAGCCGCAATATACCACCTAGCTACGTTGGGTGTCCCAGGAAGCATCCACCAAACCCACGTAACTCAGTGTACCTCAGCTTCGCACCCCGAGCCAGATACTAGTCCCTCCACAAAGTCAAAGTCAAATATTTTTATTTCAAATAGGCACACATTGCACTTTTGAAACGTCAGATTTCAAGGTTTTGTAGTTCCATGTCTCTGAATCACAAATTTCCATGGTATTGACAATTTCAGTCACATTCAACTTTAATTTTTTTTTCCGCTAAGTTGGTGATAATTTTAGTCAATTTGTAAAAACGAATTCCATTACCCAAAAATAGCTTTTTGTTTTAGTGAGTCTGAATTTAATGAAGATGTGGAATGATAGAAGCATCGATATTGCAGCGTCTTTGAAAACATTTTTGTCAAACATAACTAAATGATATTTTTTATTCGCCCCTTATCCCCAGGGCAAAATACAGTCAGACATAACACCATGGAAGTATGCAAAGTAAACCAACCTAGCTGTAGTAGAATCAGTTAAATGTCTAATTTTCCTAACCGCATATGCCGCCGAATTTAAGCGCTTAGCTGGTGTGGTGATATGAGCTCATACCCCATTTTAATTTTGAATCTATAGATTATACCTAAATATACTGGTCGTTTATTAATCTCTATTACGTTATTCTCGATACTTAAGAAGGAATTGCGAAACATAATTTAAAGAAAACCTCTTATGATTTTGGTAATAATATTCTTCTTAAATTATGACAGAAGCAAAACATCTGTTTACAATTGACATTTTATATGTTAACTGAACTTAAATTAGAATAAACATTGATTTGATAAAACGCTAGGTTTTATTAGCGTGTATATAAGCAAAATATAAACAAGTAAATTCTGAATTCGTACAAGTTTTGAAGCAATCAGATGAAAGAAGACCGGTGTTCAAAGTATAATTTTATTTAGCTGAAAGAAAACAATATACAATTTTAAGAAGGCAACAAATTTTTAAACAATGAATAGTTGATCTATATAAGACACATGTGGTACCTACCTTTTATATTTACATGTAAATGGTATTTAAGTTGGTTATTGGTTCGATTTCATAACCAAAATAGATTACTTATATTATACTTAAGTATTATAATATATAAGCTTTCCATCTTCAAACCTAAGATTAAAATTCTTTCTTTCAGTTGTATTTGTACTTTTCTTTGTCAATTATTTAGTTTGTTAGTAACAGTGGCATTTGTTACCTTAATAATATTTATAATATTATGGAGTCAACACTTTTTAGAAAGTAAGTACTTTAAATTGTTGCCTAACTATATAGAAAATGATAGAGATTTTATTTCATATTCCAGACAATTATAATAGTTGCAAAAGCACTAACCAAAATAATTTTAAATGTTCCTCGATCAAGACTTAAGTAAACTTTATAGTTACATAATGTTATATTCTTTGTTTAAATAAGGGTAATTCCATTTTTATTCCTTTAAACTATATATAGCGGCCACACTTTTATAATACGAAATGAGAAACAATTGAATACGTCCTTAGATATTGAGTTATCAATTCTAATTTCACATTGATTGTCCTAGAATAATCCTCGACTGCATGCTATAGCTTGAAACATACTTGTAACTAAATAATATTGTTATATACGATACAAAAGCTTATATAAGCTTATAATCTTAAAATAATTCCGTATCATATCGCGTACCTTTATTATCTTTGTACTAAACAAGTTATTTTTTTAATAGCACCGATATTAGAATATCTAATCTAACAAATGTTAAGCTTGGAGTGTTATTTCGAAGAAATAAAACTAAAATGGTAATTATCTTTGTATTATTGGAGTTAGAATTCATTAGATATGATTTATTCATTAATTTTAATATATACTATTTTGATTTATTTATTATACTGCCTATTTCATTTTAATAATATTTATGTAACTATCAAGTTTCGTCCTGATTTATGAACTGTATAGATGTTGTACAACCCGTGCCGTTTGGATATGGGCAATCAGCGTTCATTATCACCGGGTGGGTCAAGCTAACTAGATCTACTAGATCTAACAGTAAATGGGACTGACTATAAATACATCTGACAATTTGAGGAATTATGAAGATATATAGTTAGTACTAGCACTGATGCATTATATGTTGTCGACGACTGGAATGGATTTTTTTTTGCAAATATTAACTAATGTCAAAACATTCTTTAATCCACCCCCACCCGCCAACTATTATCGGCACGGGTTGAACTTGAACAGACTTTAATACTTATTTGTTCTATTGAGTTTTATTAACTTAAGTTTTTTAAGATACAATTATATTATTCTAAATAATGTTCTAGTTGACTGGATTAGCTACTTTGATATCACTAATCCAAATTTAGTGAAACCTTATCGAAATTTTACCAATTGGACTTCGACGATAGTTAAGCACTAAAGGTACCAGTATAATATGTAGATTTAGACATATTATTTGATTTGATTTGATTTGGTTTAGCGTATCTCTTATTAAATTATATATTTTTTATAAACTTATTAATAATATGGTATTATTTTTATATTATCTGTACCACAAATGTTCGTTTAACGAGTTATTAATGGAATAATAAGTATTTTTTTATTACCACTAAAATTACTTGAGTAAATGAAAAACTTAATTATTTTATGTGGGTGATTTAGATGTTATAATGGTAAAGTGAAATAAAATTGACATCGAACAGATCATTCACTCCCGAGACACCATTCGTAATCCAATAAATAAAATGTTTTATGAAAGTGATTTTAAAATTAAATCTATTAAAGTTGAACCATCATTGCACAATTGTAATGCTTTCACTATTATACTCAACAATAGTGTTAGAAAAAGATCAAAATACTTATCTATTGCAAAAGCATTTCAACCACTTTCATATTTTTCGTCACTGGTTGCTATGAGTCCCATTAGATATACAAAAGGTGGTGTAAAAGTGAACAACATTTGGAACAAATTGTATTGTATTCTTATTTTAATCTCATACGTAGCCATCATTATGATCATAAGACTAAAAGTGACTTGGAGAACAACATTGACAGACCTACCGTTAACAATTATATCCAAAACTTTTACTGCCGTTCAATTAACGGAAATAGTCTACGATATATTTATCATAAACTTTGGAAATAGTGCTGATTATATAAAGATATTTAAGACAATTGCTGATATTGATGAAAACTTCAACTTTTCAAGAAAGTTGTTTGTCAAGCGAAGGGTTTTAGCTGTATCTGTAATTGTAATTGTAGTCACTGTGATAGCATGCACGTGGTTAATTAAGAATTTCAATATTATAAGTATAATAACTTACTTTACATTCTTATTCATTCTCTTGCAAGGCGTGAATTGTATTTTCTTTGCAATTATTATCTATGTACAATACTTACAATTTAACGACATCCTTTTAAAGAAAATTGGAAAAATGCCTCGGACAAAAGAGATTGTGTTTGATGATGACCTAACAAGTTATATAATAAAGGTAAGACAAATAATATATTGTAATGTTATAAAACAATTGTATGATGAAATTATTTCCATTGTTTGTGTTTGAAATTCTCAGGAGAATTCTTTGTTATATTTTATATTATTCCAGAAAATGTTCAGTGATCCGTATTACCTAAAATCCAACAATATCCATTGTTGGTTTCAACTCATGCAAATATATGATAAAATTAGCGATTGTATTCGTATATTTAACAAAATCTATGCAAAGCAGGTATTTTTATTCAATTTGGACTTCAATAACAAATTTCATATGTCTAATGTTCCTTGCTTTTATTTTCAGATTTTGATGATGCTGTGCTCATGGCTTTTATCAACGATTCTTGCAATATGTAGATCGATAAGCCCTTCGTTAAAGGTACATTGGCTTTTGAGTCTTATTTTGTACATTTCTATAGTTCCTATTCCTATAGTTAGTTTTGTTTTAGAACAGTGACATGAAAAATACAGATAAATATTATTATGTTTTCATTAACCTACGGCCATTATTTGTGACATTATTCAGCGAACTGTTCATAGAAGGAAGGCGTAAAACATTGTCTATTCTCATGCATAGTCTGGTTCACCGTGACTTAGGTAAGAAGTTGTAAAAACTAAAATTATTTAATTGTCTACATGTAAACTTCAACTAATTACGATGTTGAACCTCTGAATCATAAATCATCTCATTTGTAAGAAACTTTTGCAACAACAGTTTTCACTTAACTTACCTATTTTTCACCTTATACACCATATACAGTTTCTTTAAATTGTTTCACAAATAGATTTTTAATTCTTTCAACTATTTAAAATATTTCAGATCCAGAATATAGATACCAAATTGAAACGATGATAGCTTTGGTGCAAACGAGACATCTTGAACTATCCGCCCAAGTGTGTCCAGTTAACTTAAATATTATGTTTGACTTCGCGGGACGAGTGATTTCTTACACAATTTTAATTATACAACACTTTTATTCCCGTTATTGATTAACTGTAATCTAAAGCATACCATAGATCTTATTATTGTGTTATACTTTTATTTTCAATTATACTCTATTTTAATATATATTTACTTATTTATTTTATTTAATAGGAAGCCAACGTGATATACAATTAAAAAAAATTGCTGTGATGAAACATTGAATGGAATCGTTTAATAATGAATAATATAGGACCTACATTGGCACCTTTGGGTACACCTGACGTAGAAAAAAATGATTTGGATTCATATCCTCCCAAAACTACATTAATTTCTCTTTGTTGCAAGTAACTTTCCAGTAATTTAATTAATCTACCACTAACTCCGTAATTAAAAAGCTTTTTCACTAACATTTTATGATTTACGCCATCAAAAGCTTTAGTCGGATCGGTATACTATCTATATCTACTTGGAAATTACGATCTAAGGATTCCGATACATTATCAACGAATAGTGAAAGATTGGGCCTTGTTGACCTATTCTTAAAAAAACCATGGTGACAGTCGCTTATTATTGACTTTATATGCCATCTTAAAACCTGACTTATTAATGATTCAAAAACTTTTGAAAAAATGGTCAAAATACAAATCGGTCTATAATTAGATATTTCATGCTTTTCACCACTTTTGTATATAGGGATTACCAGGGCTTTTTTCCAAAGAGATGGAAACTTAGCATCTTGCAGTGATCTTTTATAAATCGAGGAAAGCGGCTTCACAAGTGTTTGTAAAGCTTGTTTAATAAAAATCGCGAGTATGCCATCTTCTCCTGCTCGTTTATTTATATCTAAGGATTTTAATAGATGTAATATTTCATTTTCTTGTATATTTATTTTTGTCAATAGGCTAAAACATGTGACTATGTACTTTAATACAAGAATATTGTTATTAAGTTGATTTTTATTTACATTGTAGGTATACATTAGTCATAAAATTACGTTTGGATTCTTTTTATATTTAAACTTTCGTGACTATTATATTTATATTTACACGGCTGTCTTCATGTAGAAATTTGAATCGGAATTTGCCCAACTAGTTTCGCGATTAGTTGCGACTTGTTCGCGCCGCGAGTCCGCCACGCTTAGAGCTAATGATTAAGAACCCCTAATGGGTTCGAAACTAGTCGGGCACATTCCAATTCAAATATCTACGTGAATACAGCCGGGTAAATATAAATATAATACTTTTAGATGCGTTTACATTTGATGTTTGTCCTTTCATATACGGAATCATATAAGTTTAAATGCTTTTAGCACAGTTTACAATGAAATCTGTATTTTTTTTACATAAGCAGTAAATTGACTATTGACTACATTCCACCTGATGGGAAGTAGTCATGTAGTCGTAAATGATAAGGCACTTCCACCTAGTAGTAGCCTCTTCACTCTTCGCTTGAATTGTAGTCGGACGGAAATACCGACGCAGAAAAGCTATTCCAGTGTTTCGCTGTTTGAATTAAAAAAGACGAAGCAAACCATTTAGTTCGGACAGGAGGGTCGCTATCCCATCCAAACTTAAGTTGAGCCCATTAGTTATTAAATATCTTTCGTCCCGTCTTCGTAGCCGCCAAGAGTCAGTTTACTAGGTAGATGAATTATCAAATGGATTAGTACGGAAACTAGTGTGGCACAAGGTATAATACTTTCTCTCATGACATTTTTTTTTACCAAAATACTAGCAGGAACTACAAAATAAATTGGTTTATCTATAGATTCTCGAGATGGACATGTTTTTATAAAGGAACAATTAATTTTGCAAATGGACTATACACGGTTGTATTACTACCGTGAAGATATCCCGTGGATATGTAAAACTCGAGAACCCGACGTCAAATGATAATATTATAGCTAGACAAAATGTTTAGCCATGGCTAATTTAATACTGAGCACTCGATATGTCACTTGCACCGGAAATCGCGATTACGATTATATTATTCGAATAACGAAGAAAGGCTAATCATCTAAAGCTTTTTTTTATAATTCTTTGTTTTAAAAGTCTAGTAGTTGATTTTGGTAAGTTAAATGACAAAAACGTAGAAGACAAATACCATATTCCTATAAACGACGTTCTTGACAAATATCATTATTTAACTAATCTCTACTTGGCGAGTAAATTTTACCAGGTTGAAGTGGACTTCCCAAGACATTTCTAAAACGGATTTTTATATGGCCATGGAACAGAAAACTCAACATTTTGTACTTGGATACCTTTTAGAGAATAATGGATAATAATGTCCTTACAAATCAAAATATGTCATCATAGTGGTCAGCACGTTTTTATTTAGAACTAGTTGTCCGTTACAAACGGAGACTGATAAGGCAAGGGAAGCATATAAATTGGCATGCGACTCTCACCTTTTAATTAAGACCTTTTTTGACAAAAGAAACTTGACACTTGTCATTATGAGAGCCTAAGTATAATAATAAAAAACGGAATCAACAATCTCTCGCTGTGAATACCACCCACAAACAGTTAACATCCATTCCAATTTTAATGGCTTGACTCAGTCAATTATTGAGCGATCAAGAATGAAACTAAAACAATATTTTATAAAGGTTATTTTTATTAAAATGTGCAATTAGTTAACTAGGGACACTTTTTTAATTCAATATTATTTTTTAATCCCTTACTAATATTAAAATGCTATTTTTTGATTTTGATTTTGATTTTGAACAAGGTTATTTGCCATAAGCAAACTAAGAAAGTCATTTTTAATTTTACTTATACGGTCTGCCGTTACATGTATCAAAAGTTAGTTAATTAAAAAAGCTAGCCTTTACTTAAGATTTGACTCTTTTTGGTTTTGACAATTTTCACGGCGATTAAAAAACTGTAAAAAAGTAAGCCTTTTATTTTCTTACCTATATATAATTACTAATCTGTAAAATGTTTGACATTAACGCTGACATTACAATGACAAAAATCACAATCAGGTATTTTTGTCATGCTAGTGATTCTGAGTATTGGTAAAGAGTTTCATTTGTAGTTTCTAATTGGTAATAGTGTTTGTAGAAATAGGTAACTAGATTATCTAAAACAAAGGTTAAAAATTGCATCGTGTCGTATCATATTTCGCAAGCAAATAGTGCCAACTTGAAGTGGCAAACGCAAAATATAACGGCATTTGACACATTCCACAATCCCCACTATCGCAAACGACTAAGAATATCAATTAGTTTTAAAACTTATTGTCTTGAAACCGTTTGTGTTTTATATTTCTAGAACATTATTTTTACCACCTACTACCAATATGTCTGGATGTAAGTATTTTTAATGATTATGTTTTCATAATTTGTAATTTGTGATTTCTACGTTAGTAATTTCACGGTGTCTTACATTTGTTATACCACACTTTAACCTTAATTCAATAGGTTTTGTCGTGGTTTTTAGAAGTTGATTCTTTGACAGGCTACCTATTTTCAATAGTGGAGGTGCATGACAGATTTATCATTGTAGGATTGGTGAATCATCTTTGTATATAATTTTTTTTCGTAAACTAGTGATTCTTTTTAGTAATAATAAGAGGCGTCGTCATTTCCAATTAGTTTTTAATTTGCTAAGATTATTTAAGATATTCGGAAAAACAAATACTGCCCTAGATTTATCTATAATTTTTTTAATGATTTAAATCCTTTTTATTCTGTGTTGATAATTAAGATTTATTATTATTTAAGTATTTAATTATTTATAGTTTAATCATTTAAGAAATTACCATACTTATTTATTATTATTATTATTAGTTAAAGCTGAAAAATAAAAGAAGTTGTATGTATTTCATATGTCAACAGTGAACCTAATTAACTTGTAAAATAATATTTAGAGTAAAATCAATTCCACATTCTTTGATTTTTTTTTACATTTTCAGATCCATATGGCAGTAACCCACCTCAATACCCCCCACCTCAAAATCAAATCTACCCACAAATATACAATCCAGCAAATGCCCCACCCCCAGGTCACCCCGCTCAGGCAATACCTGGATATCCATCTGGACAAAATCCCCAATTCCCATACCAACCAGGTTTTGCTGTTTACCCAACTCAACCAATGCAAGCCCAACAACATCCAGCATCAATGTCGTACCCTGGAGCTCCAACAGCACCACCAAACTATGGATACCCAGGATTTCCAAATGTTAATCAGCAGCCTTCATATGAACGTATGTACCACAGACAAGACAAACACATTGAAGTAAATTATCAAGTATAGTTCATTTTAGTATTAAATTTGAAAAGTTTTTAATATGTCTATCCTATGATCAGTTTAAAAACTTCAATAAAATTTGAAATGTAAAATTGACATGACTTTGATGCCTATTTTATGTCAATAAATTGTCTTATAATATACTATTTACCTTTGTTGATTATTTTAGAACAATCACTTTAAAATTTGTAAAAAAATGTTATCATTAAATTAGTGTTTGGTTTATTTGATTTTAGTTATAAGCTACAACCTTTGCCCAATGTAACTGTAATATAATGAGCATCCAAAATTAACCATTAAAAACAAATATTGAGAGTGATTATTTTATCTTAATGATATTATCAATTAATTGACTATTTATTTGCTAACAGATAATACAAAGAAACATAAGTGTTTTGGTGTCCAAGAGCTAACAATATCAAATAAATTGACTTCTCCTCAATTATAAAATGTATCAATATGATAGATATGATGAATTTAACAATTATTATATTCCAGCTGTAGTTGAATGGATCCCTACGACACCTAGCGAGGCCCACACACTTGGAAACAGAGCAGTAGTAGCTGGATATGAAGGGTACGACCACAGCCCTCTATGGGTGATAAGAGCTAGATTTGAAGGTGATCTTATCCCTGGCAAACTAGCCATTCAACACAAGTCTGCTTATGTAGCCTGGGGAGGATGTGAAAATGCTGTTCATAATATTGAGGTACATATTCATTGTTACATCATTCTGTACATATCATTACCGAGATGAGTCACCTCAAAAATATAATATTTCATCACTTGTCATCTGGATTGGTGCATTCATATCAAATGGATGAGTAATAGTGTTACATTTTCTATTTTTATGATTAGTAAGTAGTAGATTATAATATTTAATTCCTATATCAAAACTTATTCTTGAGTCTGTAGTTATAATAAAGGTTAGTTTTATTTCGGATCAAAATGTTCATCCTCTTCATTATATATGATTTTATTCTTTATATCATTAAATTCCAGGTGCTCTGTGCTCGTCCGGATAGAATCCGTTGGGTGGAGAATCATGATGGTGTTGCTCCACCAAATGCAATTGTCGCTGGGAACACTGCTGAGGGAGAACCATTGTATGTGGGACGAGCTAAGGAGCAAGGGTCATTGACTCCAGGGAAGGTAATTTGTACTCATTAATGTCTTAAAATATTGTATTTACATATATTTATTTTACTGAAAATATTTTTCTGAGTGCTTTAATTTATTAATTTCTAACCCACTTGATAACATATGTTCTGTTGTAATGTAATATGATATATTATTAGTACAATATTAAATTTCAAAACTCTTCAAATGTGTACAACTGTGCAAGACAAATTACCAATAGGATAAAAAATATATGTTTGTTAGTTTTTTAATGAATGTAGTTTTATTGACTGTATACAGACTACAACCAGCTGTTATATTTTCCAGGTCCATCCGAGTCACAGAACAATGTACATGTCCTTTGCTGGTAAAGAGGTGCCGCATAAGATGTATGAAATCCTTTGCAGTGCTTGAAGGGTTTTTAAAAATCTTTTTTTATAAACATTTATAAAACTAAAGGTAGGCAATAACTGTTAGAGTAATTTATCTAAATTGGATATTGTTTTAAAATATTTTTTATATTTGAAAAAACTGATATAAAATATTAAAAAAAATGTTTTTGTTTATTGTAATAGGTAAGTGCTGGGACAGTATTATATAGTCTCGTATTTTGGGGTCGTTGTTAATCTTAGTGTAAGTGAATAAACTTATTTTGTAATATTTGTATGAATTTAAACATTGTTGCATTTTTAATAAACTGTTTATTGTAGTATTATTGTTTTATTATGGACATTTTCTCCTTTTTTTTTGTCATCTATTATGTTGCTTTCAGTTAACAAGCTCTTAACAGATTTATGGTAGGACATTTGGCCGGTAAGGACGGACCCTCCAGCCAGCCTCTTAATTATTTAGGGATCTGTTCTTCAACTTGATCCCATATGATGTCGTCTGTCTAGTGCTGTAGCGAGAGTATTAGTGAGAGTTTTTATGCGATTTGGTTAGGATTGTACTCTGTGTTCAATTTCCTCTATTACTGTTTTTATTTGTGTGTACTTTGTTAATCCCTGTGAGTGATGTGTAGGGTGCACTCGATATCATTCGGAATGCTTTGTTTTGAATGTTGTGATATTTCCACATTGGGATTCTTTGCTGCTCCCAATACCTCTATGCCATATGTCCAAATCGGCTTGAGCATGGATTTGTATATAAGTATTTTATTTTTAAGTGACATTTGATCTTTTGCCTAGTAGCCCGGAAAGATTTGTAAGTAATATAAGTTTCACAAGTCTGCTTCTTATCCAGATGCTTGCCTTGGTGTTTGTTGAGGTGTCTTGTTGAGTCTTGTTGATGGAAGAACATATCCTTGATGCGCCATCTTTCCATCCATTGGTTAACTTTGTTTAGGTGATTATGTAGAACCATGACAGCAGTGATGGTGCTTAGATCAGCAGTATCGTCAGCAAACGTAACAGATAGAACTTTATCCTATGTTCTATGTGCTATCCTTTTCAAGAATCTTAATTATTATATCATTTAGTACGTTCGTAGTACTATTAATCATTATGTTGTCGGGTGTACATATACATGGGGCTAATTTTATACGATTTGTCAACGATGTTGACGTCGGTTTTTTTTTAACCATATTTTACACTGATGATTTCAATGTGGACTTTAATTTCTGTACTTTCGATTTCTTCAATTAAATCTATGTGAATTTAAATGATGGGGATTTTTGCAGTAACAACATTGGTCTTTTATATTAAATTTCCATTTTCACGAACAATGGTAAAATCTTTTTGTATGTCGCTATATCTGATATTAATCTTAATTGTTTATTGTTCACTATTGAATGAATGAATTTATGAAAAAAATTGTCCTTCTCTGCAACAGTACCTACTAATAAGTTCAGTTAAGTTGTTAATATGCTCAACTTGATGCCGTACGATTAATGGTATACTTGGTGCTTTTTAAAGGTAATGTTGGTTTTACTCTCCTCTATTACATCCACATCAAGTACACTGAAGTTGAGAGTGGTACGCTGTACGCTGAAGTCGAACATAAATGCAGTCCACGAGACAAAGTATTCGTAAATTAAATCTCGAAGTAAGAAAAGGAATACATAATTGAATTTAGGCTTCTTACACTTTCACCGCAGGTTCACGACATGTGTGTATTTTTCTGTCCGCGACAATCTTGGAAGAATCAGTAAAAATATTACAATATTCAAATATATATATAATCTATTGTCTATCGATTCACGTTAAATCAAGTGATGCCTGCTCGGGGAGTCATTACCATAACCTCTTTAAGTCATGTTTCAGCTGCTCTTGCATCTCGTGCTGGCCGTTGTGATCTACTGTATGCAATGCTTTTGGGATCATGCTTACTTATGTGACGATTTTCATAGGATACATTTATGTAATAAATTTCCGTTGCACTTGGACAATTAAGTAATTAATTAATTAAGTCTCTAGGAGTACCTATCTGTATTACTGGTCTGTATCTATCCCCACTCTCTGTATCTATCCCCACTCTCTGTATCTATCCCCACTCTCTGTATCTATCCCCACTCTCTGTATCTATTCCCACTCTCTGTATCTATCCCCACTCTCTGTATCTATCCCCACTCTCTGTATCTATCCCCACTCTCTGTATCTATTCCCACTCTCTGTATCTATTCCCACCCTCTGTATCTATCCCCACTATATATATTTGATGGCACAAAGCCACATAGCCTTACCTCAATACATAAATAGTAGGTACCTGTTATAAATTAAATTAAAAAAATTACATAATTGTCTCGTAATGGCCGTACTGCCGATGAAATAAATTTAACGCTACATCAGTGTTACATACATTGGTTTTCGAAAAATTTTACAAAGATCACCTGCGTTACATTACGTGCGGATTACACAACCTATTTGAGTGCCGCAGCTCGTTAACTTGCTTTCAAGCGCTAAGAGTAGCCTGCAGGTCACAAAGATAAGAGATGATTTTGTGAGATTGTTCACTGAGATCAGATTAACGTGATCCAGAATCGAGGAATCGTGTTTTCAACGCGACCACTTTCATTTTCAATTATATCTAAATAAAATCTGATGAAAGCTTTTGAAAGTCCTAGTCGATGCAAAACATTATGAATTAACCCTCCAATAATGGAGAGTTCATCAACTGCTGTTGCTGTCTGCTGCCAATGTGTAACATTTTTCAAGAAGAAGTAATTTCATAAAAAAGTAAGTGTCACGTCTTAAGATACATGAAAGATATATCTTAAATAGTTTTGATTTTTTGTTTATTTGGACTTATCTGATTTTTATTCAGATGATATGATAACCTTAGGTATGGCTAACCCTGAGCGTTTGAATTTAAAGAAGAAAAATGCTATAAGATGACAGTTTTCCAAGCAGTCACGAAACATTCCGTAACATCAAAACTCGTTCTAGGGGTACAGTCTACATAAGGCTACATACTTAGAAAAGTTAGTGAGCACTTCTGGGATCGAATTCTTTATTTTAATGTACCAAATGTAAATAATGTTCTCTTCTTCATAAATTATTCATAGATAAACTATAAATTTACTAGAAATCGATCGTCTTTACGGAAATAGAACTATTCGGCTCGTTAACATAATAATTATTAAAAAATACGCGATACATAAACGTCTTTAAATTAAAAATTTATTGTTTAAAGAACTGAAACATGAAAATTTTAATTCTTGAAACTATTTACCATGTAAACTACACGAATAAAGTTTAAGTCATTATTGGTAAAGTGTTTTACTCAAGTAACGTGATTTACCTATCAAGTCTTTGTTGACACGATTTATTAATTTAAAATAATTAGTCACGGTTGTCAATTAAAAACATTATTTAATTATTGTTGGTACTTTTCTAAATAAACATTTTATTTCTATACATTCAATGAAGCGTATTCTCACATTCACATTTATTATATTTTTCGTTTTCGTGTGTAATATACAATAATCCTGTAATTATTATTATTCATATAATACCATTAATTTATTCAGAAAATAATTTTACCATAAATCAAATTTATATACAGCGTTAGCTATTTTTATGATTAGATACTTATATTTTATTTCTTAATTTTATAATAAATTATTTAAAATTTGAGTTTTATCAGCATATCACTATAGCTATTACAAAATACCAACATACAATAAAATAGTAACGTTGCAGAGTCTGTTTATTGAAAGTGTTTTGTAAAACTAATTTGCAGAAACCGAAAAGCAGGTTTTTTTATATTTTAGTCTGCTTATTGGTCTAGGTTTGGTCTAGTTTTAGTCTAGGTTTAGTCTAGGTTTAGTCTAGGTTTAGTCTAGGTTTAGTCTAGGTTTAGTCTAGGTTTAGTCTAGGTTTAGTCTAGGTTTAGTCTAGCCATATTTGAGTGGTGGTGGTATTTATGTTTATGTTTTTATTATATTATTATAATTATTTGGAATTGGATATTAGTGTGCTACCACTTTTTTGTGAAGGTTGGACTAGCTTTGTGAGTGTGTGACAAACGCTCGCGCACCACTCAATGGACGGATTCACTGGACGGATATCCATAAAATTCTGAGTGAATATAGGTTTTTGCCTGACTCAAATATCTGGTCCTTTTCACTGCGGAAACTTAATCCGGCAATTTATTTATATTCCAGTTCGTTTTTTATAAAATTTAATGTAAAGTCAATGTATGCCATAGGATACTTTTCTTTGGTGATATGGTGACTGCTCACTGCCTGATTCAACTCATATATGATTTTTTCGAAAATCTATTTTTTTAAGTAAGAATATGTTATTATTAGTATGAATGTATGTTCCAAATTGAAATTATCCTAATTCTTTTTTATTTAACTGTCATGTGTCATAGAAAAATGGATCTGAATAGTAGATGAAGAGTAATAGTTAGATTAGTTAGAGTGGAGTATACAAATGGACCTTTTTTTCGACTTCAAATCGAACTTGAAACCTGATGAATCGTTTTATCGGCCTCAATTAGATCTTATGGCTCTAATTGAGGCCGATAAGACGCCTTTAAATGAAGTGAATGCTGGTATTTGTGCTTTACAGCGGACGTATAAATTTGAAGGAAAGAAGTCATTGCCCATTAACTACTGTTATGGAAGAAAACGTACTTAGAGGAAACATTTTGATTCAACAGAACCAGTGAATCACTTAGCACAATCTGCAAACTTGGATCGGAAAGTCAACCGTCTTACAGCCCTTATTTAGCACCCTTCTAAAAATCTGGCAACGCACGTCTAGCTGTAGCTCCGGAGTTGCAGATGTCCATGAGCTACGGTATACGGTATACGCTATGGTATAGGGAGGCAAAAGATAGGTGACCTATCTTTTGCCTCCCTATACCATAAAAAATCTCTTTTTTTGTTCCATAAAATTAGGCAGTAGTTCAAGGGAATAAAGTTTTCATCGTCAGAAGGTGCGCCCCCTGCAAACGAGAACGGTCGCTAAGGAAGAACCTGTCAGAGACACAGATGTGTATTTATAAGTTTGCAGGTGTAGTGATATATAGAGTAGGTACAATTTTCATCTCAGGTCCGGATCACCCCGATATCAAGCCTCGAGTCGCTCGAGTCGTCTTAGTGTTCTCTGAACGGATCTTGATCCTATAGAATTGCGGGATATCGCATTTCTTTCGTATAAGTAACTGTAGATAATTTAAAAGCTATAAATGTTACTAGATATAAATTTAAAAATATACATTTTAAAACCGATCTTCAGAATCTTCTATTACTATTACGTCATTCTTTAACGTCATTATACATACAACGTCATATTATGTACTAACTTGAAAGTATTCCATACTAATATTATAAATACGAAAATAATCCTGTCTGTCTGCCTTCAACGCTTTTATTATTATTATTATCTCTGAACCCAATTGGATATATTTGATATTGAGAGAGTTGAATACCGAGGGACGAATATACTTTTTAGTGGATGGAAGTATGGAATCTGAAAAACCATAAGTAGGATTTTTTAAAATTTCAAGAATGATGATTTTCATTCTAATTGCATAATCATCCCCTAAAGGTGAGATATGTCTGATGATTTTTTTCTGAAAAGAACGTAACTTATAATTACATATTTAGATACATATAAAATTGAAATCCAATAAATTTGAACTGAATTTTAGGTTGATTTAGTATATCCGCTTATCCGTGAGTGGAGGCGTGGGCAACAGCTAGGATAAAATATGCGTATAATTTTCCGATAAAATATCAGTTTGTTTGTTTGTTTGTTACGCTTTCAGGCATTAACTACTCAACCGATCACCATAAAAAACAGATTTTGCATATACGTTATCGTGGCTATAAAAAAGGATATCGAATACATATCGTCCTGAAAAAATACTGTTGAAAATAACATTTATACAGTTTTTTTTCTACGAAAAATAATTTGTTGTGGCCTTTTTATATTACATTTGCTATTACGAACTAATCTAATTATTATAAATATAGCTTTCATATTTTTCAGTTATCTAGGTATATTTTTATTTCATCAAAAAAATAACCTGCCTGCACTCAACGATATTTTTTTTCGATTAGTTGAGAATGTTGGTTCAATATTTTCAGAAATTAGCCGGAATAAACCAACTCACAAACTTAACTTCTTTATAATAATAAAATGGGTTATTTAAAAATAAAGAAAACAATAAAATGTAACATAAAAACAATAATTTATTTAATTACCGTTAAGTTATATGCCTAATCTAAAATATCATTATAAGTACATAGTCTAGTTATTTACTTATATTTAGGCTGTTTCATATATTTAGTAACTTTCATACAGACATAATGAAGTTATAACATTAATTAACTATAACTAACAAATTGTAACTATACCAAGAAATGTTATATTATTAAGTACGTAAATAAAAATAATCACAGAAAATAGCCTTTTAACCGCGAGCAAT
The DNA here is from genome assembly GCA_963555665.1 of Dircenna loreta. NCBI lineage: Eukaryota > Metazoa > Arthropoda > Insecta > Lepidoptera > Nymphalidae > Dircenna > Dircenna loreta. Next base: position 7,571,676 of record OY743093.1, on the reverse strand, counting down.
AAAATAAATATAATAATAAATATTTACAATTTAATATTATTTTATAAAATATATCACAGTATATATTTCTATCAAATTTATAATAATACTCCAAAAATATTCATTTATCATAAACTTTTATTATTCCTAGTTATATAATAAATATTAATAAAATTATGTTTAATTTAATTTAAAAGGCCATAGATTTAATCTTTTAAAATTAATATCTGCTGCAAATTAAATTCATACAATTTTCTAAACTCAGTACTAAGTTAGTTTGTAAATTTTATTTATTTACGACTTTCGTTAGCTTTAATAAATTAAAATCCTATAATTTATTTAAATAAATCATGGATCATCATTTAACACAATCATAGTTTACTAGTACAAAGCATACTTTCAGTAAATCCCATCTCTATTTGGGACTGGTTGATACTCTCCGTTACTTGGCTGGCTTCTGATTTGGCTTTAGTTTTTTCTTCCTCAAAAGCCTTATTGTCTATACCTTTTTTCTCCGGTTTTTCATCTTGCTTAACATTCTTTTCGTTTCCTTTATCTTGGTTGGCTGGACCGCGTTTTTTATAATCCAAGTACAACCATCTGAAAAAAAAAAATTAATAGCTAAATTAACTATACAAATAACTAAATTGCTTATATAAAAAAATATAAAGGTAATATTTAATTTCAAGGCCAATGAGCTATGCATATATTTATAGATTATGGTAGCCACATTATATTATTATAGAGAAAATAAATAAGAATTCTTACAAAAATATAAGTACAGCAGGTACGGTGAGTCCTCCTCCTAGCAAGAAGAAGGCTCCAGGGAAGGTTTTGATCGTAGCGGTGTATACTGTAGTATACATTGGAGCGTACACTAGCGGCATCATCGCTTCGGCAACACCGAAGAATGAGTTTGTTTTACCTTCACAAGACATTAGATTTATTAAACATGATTGTATGGTCACAATGAAACAATTTATTCCCTCTATAAGAGGGAGAAAAACTTAAATGTCATCTCATTGTCGCACCTAATTCATCCTTATCCACAAGTTTCGAGACCATTGACCTCATGGCGATAAAGGAGGTACCGTTGAATATCTCAATCAATGGAGCTGTAAAAAATAAAAAAATATATATATTATATACTAATATTACAGACTAGAAAAATCAATAATGGTTAAAGATCTTCATTTATATGCCCGCAATCTTTATTTATATGCCTGTAAATATTCATATGTATGAAATAACATAAATACAAGGATTACCAACCTATATATATTTGCCATGTTTTTGTGGAAAACGCGTACATGAAACCAGACAAAATCTTGCTCGTACAAGATATCATCCCAATGATAGCGTCGTCAAACTTCAGCAGGTGACTGAATACGCCCACAGAGAAAAGTGTGCCTGGATTAAAAAACAAGAATAATAAACATTAAGCGATCATAAAAATAAAACAATGAAACTACCTACTAGGTAATTTTATTTTATTTCTGCTCTTTGTAAACAACATTGTTTTCTGCGGTCTAAGTATAGCTTGTTGCGAAAAATAGGTAGGTCAAAGTATTTATATGAGAACTGACAATGAATAGATCTTTATTAAAATTTACTTGCTCCTACAGGCCTGCTATGAACTCTTATATTTAAGAATCAACGCAAAGCAATATTAAAATAATCCTACTTTCGTAAATCGTCCTAAGAGTAATATTACCTTAATAATGTTTCGATAAGAAGTTTTGATGACCTCATCCTAAATAATTCATAATTATTTCATAAGAAATATTATTAACAACGTATTAACTAACGTACCCCGAAGTTTATTCTAACATTTGACAAATATTAATGTAAAATGGTTTTTTGTTAAATTTTGTCATTCAAAAAAATTTGTTTGTTTTTATAAAGATACCGATATAGCAACAAACAAGCCATTCAATTTATTTAATTATCAGGCATTCAGCTTAATAATTATAGTATTATTATTAAATTGATAATATTGACAAGAGATCTCCCCCGGTGACGCTGTAACAGCCAATAACGCTTACACCAAAGACAAAAAAAAAAGAGATGTCAAGAGATCATTGTACGTCAAACTATTCACACATTGTCACTTACCCACTAAAGAGGTGCACATCGCGTAAGTAGAGAACATGCTAAAATCCACTTCATTCCAGTTAAACCGGTACCTTGTAAACAAGTACATGACAGACATCTCGCCTGAAATTTATAATATAGCGATCATTGTTTATAATAATGTATTTAAAGATCTATGACTTAATTTGTTAGCCATTTGTTAAAGCATACAACTGACAATATTATCGTAAATAAATGTGGCATTATATAGAACAGACTTATTTTGTGTATTCAAATAGATAAAGGAGTTAAAGGTTCCTATTTTTCCTGGAACTATTCCTATCTATGTGTTGGCTTTTCAATTTATTTAATCAATAAAATTGTCGGCTACAATTCGTTAATTAACACGGCTTATTTTAAACTCCTCAATCAATAAAGTATAAACTAGATAACGAGCAGGCACTTTAGATTATACTTTTATTTCGTTTCTTATTTTATTACGCAAAAAAGGTGAGACCATTAAAAAATTCCTTAAGCCAAGACTAAAACAATGGCCCTATCATAATACAGATAGACATAAACAGGGCTTTTGCATTTTAGTCTGTAAAATTAATTTATCATGTGTCAACACCAGAATTGCATAAATAATAAAAAAAATATTTTTAACTGATTGTGTGCTTAGATTTAATATAACTGTTGTTAAATGGTATATTATTGTTAATAATGATTTTCAAAGTACATCTTTAACTACTGGTAGTACATAAAATAAATGAACATGTAAAGATTTTAAACACTATAATATTATGAATAATTTGCTAATCAAAATAAAAAGTAATGTCTCTATATTGTGTTGTAAATATAAAAAAGAGAATTTCCGATTTTTATTAGTTCAATATAATGACTCCTTTACAGTTTTATTGAAACTTAATCGTTGGTGGAGTGTATCAACGATGTTCGTTGAGGCCCGCGTGGCGACTCTCGATGCATTGATCAGACATCGGGCCAGATTCAGACAAACTGTTTGAATCGGCTTTATAGTCGCTGCACTACGGAGTGTTTCAAATGAATTGTTCACACCTTCACACACACAAAACTAGCAAAACATTTGTATTTTTAGTTTGTTACCAATTGTAATTATGTTTTATTAAATAAAAGGGATTATTATTATTATTATATAACAGCTTACCGTAAATAGGTCCAATCACCACACAGAGAACAATAACCAACATGATGACTCTTAATCTCCGGTTGTTAGGACCAGTCTTGAAAGCAACCATCATTGTATCTTTAACGTACCGCATATCGAAGAAATCGCGAAGCCATTCGCAACAATTGTTACTCTTTTTCTGAAAACAAACGACTGTTAAATATCTCCTAGTTTTAGTTGTTTATTACTTATTATTCGGTCTCTTTCTGATCTTATTGGAGTAAGTGGGATATAGTATAATAATATTTATACGACCACATAAACACGTAAAAGTTTGTTATTCTTAAATTTGTTTGTTAGTCTTAAATTTGTTTTCTACTTATTATTCGGTCTCTTTCAGATGTTATTTGAAAAATAAGGACAAGGTATATATATTAAATATACGACAAAATAAGCACGTTAGGAGGGGGCATTGCTATTTGCTTGCCTCAAAGTTTATATTATATTGTAGGCGTAAATCAAACCCAAACTATAAATAAAATAACAGTCGAAATAAATTGTCAGTATTATTCTTCTCTTGTGTATTTTTATATGAAATTCTAATGAGCATTATATAAGTTGTTCAGTTTTCTTAGAAAAACTACACAAAGGTAAGATTATAATTCATTAAAGCCCTTATCGTTTCGTGAGGATCTTAGGCGAAGTTAATTGCCATTATATCCTTTTGCAGCTAATTTCTTGAATAAATAATTTTAATCTCTGCGTCATGTCATCAAGAATACTATAAGTTTTGTTATATAAACAAATTAAACACTTATAATGTTAATAGAATGGAATTTTCAGAATGGTATGCTAAAAATATTTACAATGGCCAGTAACCACTTAATACTTCAGGAATAGCACCGTCATGAAATGCAATACCAAAGTTAATCGCCGCTAAAAATAACAAAAACGTGTCTTAACAATAGGTGATAAGAATATTATGATAAAATTATTCATAAAATAAATTATCGCATCGTTACCAAAAGCGTAGCATTGTATTCCGTTCTGAGGCACGTAACCACATTTGTAGGTTAACAATGTATGAGCCTACGTCGTTCCGCCTACGCTACTGCTACGATCAGCAACTATGAAAAAGAACAAAAGACCCCTTCTCTTGAACTCTATTCGGCCAAAATTAATTAGTCTATTTGACGTGATAAAGTGCCGTCAAATCTATGTTCTATGTTCTCAAAATTAAACTAAAAATATAATTTAAATGTAATAGACGTAAAGAGAACGACGGAAAATAATATCATAAATCAAATAAAAATACAGAAATATTGCATTGCTATCTTTTTTCTTGAAATCTACAAGAAATGTTACGTGTTTAAAACAACCTATCTCTGGAATGACTAATTTAAAAAAAATAGCCTTTGTTTATTTTTAAAGTACCTATTGAGAAAAACTTACTAACTTGTAAATAATTTTATTTACAAGTTCTCCAACAATCTTATTGCTCCCCACGTATACTTTTAGTTTAGTATTTAAATTTAGCCTTGCTACTTTTTGTATCTAAATTGCTTCTAGATTATTCTATGCACTATTAAAATAAATCGACGTCTGTATTATAATAAAAATTAAAATAAATATTTGTATTATTACAATATATTGATTCCTCGAGCATAACGTAACGCGGCCTTCCTTCAGAGCTAGTGACATCTTAGTAGGCCAAGTTGGTGGCCATTTTTTATTGTCACGCTCGAAGTCATTTAGATTTCATTGAACTCGTAACCTGTTATGTAAACTGAAGATGAATCAATGATAAATTACGTAAAATATTACGTAAACTTCTTCGTTTAAATAAAATGTACTTATATATAGCACTTAAGGAACAATTTTACTATTGCAATAAAACTTTTAACGAAATAAGTTCGCGTATTAATGAATTTACATTTTTAATTTTAACCCGAAGTTTCGGTTACATTGCACCAATCGTATTCACGAGACGAGATTTATGTGTAATTATCTGACTCCACGGTTCCTAAGATTCCGGGCATTGAGTTAAAGGATGCACCCAAAACGCTCTTACAGTATCTTGAGATCTCACAGTATGGTCACAGACAAGGATTCACATTCACATTGGTCGCGAGTTCCAGGTTTTAGACAGTCTGTAACCATCGCCTCTATTAGAATTGGGATGTTTTCTAATTCCAATAGCTTCGCTAGATAATAATTCTTGTAATGTTGTGTTATTTAGCCATGACATTCATTAATAAAGTACCCTCCATCACTGATCAGTCAGCCATTCAGATCATGTTAAGGGATTAATTATGATTGGATAATTATGTTCAAAGAAGCCATTGTATGTCACAAAGTATTCCTTCTTACTGTCAACATTTACAATGAGAATATGACAAGATATATTAGGAATAATTTCCTTTGAAACCGAGGTCTTATTAAAAAGTATGAAAATTTTGTTCACACTCAATATTTATTAAGTATATGTAATAAACATAAACAGAAATGGTTTTTCAGTTTTAGATAAAAAAAAAACATCAAGGTAAGTCCCAAAGAATGTAGAATTTCTAATTAAACATATTGCAATGTCCAGTTAAAAAACAATTGATACTCACCACATTTAGGTCACTTCTTTTAACTTCCTTGATCCTATAGTAGCCGTAGAGGAAGCTCAAGACATACAATGAAGCACTTATCGAAAATACACCATATAAACCTATTTTGCGCACCAAAATACCACTTAGAGCTGCACCCACTGGAACTCCTAAAGAATAGAATAGATTCACGATTCCAATTCTTAATGTTCTTTGTTCTTCTGTTGTTACATCAGCTATGTAGCTGAAAACTCCCATGAACATTGTGAACCAGCCTCCAGTGAGGGCTGGGAATATAGCCTCAGTGACCGCAGCAACCTCAACTGGTAGTTGATAAAAGAAATGCGTGTTAATTATAAGACCTATGCTAGTCAAAAACTCCCCAACTATTGGCAAAAGCATACAGAACTTCCTCTGTCCAACTCTATCACTATAGGCTCCGAGGAATATCAAAACGCCGCAGGGTAAGAATGATTGTAATACCGTCTTCCATCCAGCCACAGATGCCACTAAAGTCTGCACAGCTTCCTCCTCTAACGTATAATTTGCTGTTTGCCTTTTAGTTAAGGCATCGCATATGTGATGATCAAACGCTAGATTTACTCTACAAGCCTTTTCTAAATATAAATTCTGTGTTGCCAATGCTGCTAGCACGGATGGCATTACATAACAAGCGAGTATGGGTTCAACTGTTATTAAAGACATCATGAACTTAAATTTTTGGAATATATTCAGCCTAGTCATGCTGTCGCTATCTTCTGCATCCTTTTTCACATCCTTAATCATTGTTTCTTTCTTTAAACTATTTCTAAATAAGGTGTCTCTATTAATTACTTTATTGCCACCATTTATTATATAACAATTTTCCTGAGAATCATTATTATCTTTTTCATTCTTTGTACTTTCAAGAGCCATAATTACACTTGTAATTGTAATCTGAAACAAAAAAAAACAAACCATGTGAACTCCTTTGAACATACTTACAGCATTTTATGTCTTATTTTAAAAAACACAATATATAATAAAAGATATCTATATAATATAAAATAACATGAAATTACTTTAATAACTGTACCTAAAATAGGACATTGTTGCCTATTTTTTTTATGGGATAGGAAAACAAACGAGCAGCTACAAGTGCGTTACCTTTTAGAAGGGAATACGCTCTATTCTTGAAGGTTTGAAGGTTGTATCGGTCCGAAAATACCGATGATTTTAATATATTATTGAAAATACATAGCTACTTCATACTTTAACCGCCGGAAAAGACTTACAATAATGTTACAATATTAACTTTAATGATCAATTGTTTAGTACGAGATAGAGTTATTGGTTAAACCTCTGCAGTTGTCAACAGAAAAAAATAACTGAATATCGTTACCAACCAAATCCGACAGATAATCAGCTTAAAATGTCTCTTTTGCATTTTTTGTACCACTGTAAACTTTGGTACATCTGTACCCCTAGCACGAGTTTTTATATTACGGAACGTTGATAGTTTTCGAGCAGTAACGGAACGAATTCTCGGTTGTGATTAAAACACAATTCAATCAGAAACAAACAACAGCCAATCAGACAGACAATCTGATAGATAGACAGACAATCTGAAGCATATAACAACCAATTACGACCGAGAACTCGTTTCTTGACTGCTCGAAAACTATCAACGTTTCGTATTATCAAACTGATTGGTAAATGCGCTAATGTACCGGACGTGGTAATCATCTCATGATTACTGCGTACTCATTGTAATCGTCTGAATGCTAGACAGAATTAACTTTACACATAGCAATGGTTTTATTCTATCGTCCCGTGCTATCATTGTTTCCAACCAAGTCACGGAATAAAGGATATTTTCTTGTTATTTATATTTATTTCTAACAATGTATGCGCTTAATAATTATAAACTAGATAAGACACGGTCTAAAGTGATTATAATAACTGACGGATGACAGCATCGTTCATATGATATACGAATAAAATAGACAATTATTCAATTAGTAAATTTCTAGTAACATATTTATTTTTTTATTAAATATAAATTAATTATTGTTTCAAAATAATCAAAATGGCTACTTAAAGGTTTTAGACTAGATTTGTACTGTAAATTCGGTCATACTGTTTAATGAAATAGAATATTTGTTTCAGTCTTCGAGAATTTATTAAATAAACACAATATACCTTTTTATATTTTGTTTTTTGTTGTTGCTTTTATAACCAACACAATATTCTGAGTTTCGCAATAAGAGATACAATCAGGCCTTAAAGAGGTCAAAAGTAAAGGCACATTCGATATTGCATGGATTATTTAACAACGAGCTCATTCTTTGTTTAATTTAAAATCGATTTGTAATTTATATTCTTAGTAGTAGTAGTCGTAGTATAGTATAGTAGTTGTACTCTAGTAGTTCCTCTACTTGGGTATGAATTGATTGAATTCTATCAACGCTGGAGACAAGATATTTATATAATCAATTTGCTTCATTTCAGATATACTGTTTCATAGCTGTAGCTAAATACTCGATATATTACATTATATCCTCTAAGAAAACTTTAATTTGGCTAAAAAACAGCATCAAGTACAGAATTTACTAATAAAGATTGTGTATCGTAGCGGATATAAAGATTGTACGGAGAACCTTGAGGACTTCACAATGAGAGCCAACAAAAACTAAGTACAGGTACCGCAGAGCGGTGTCGTCTGATCGACCTCGTCTCCTCGATTCCGTGTAAGGAACACAATCAAGGCTTATAAGAGGAAAGAGATCTAGTTAAAAATCCTATATGTGTATAGAGTACTCTCTGTATGGTTTTGTACTAGTTCAATCAAGAATGAGGCTGATGAAATCTAACGCAGACGCGAATCCGACATAACGGTAATTCATATTATAAGTTCTTCATTTCCATGTACTTTATTAAGTACGCAATAATTCTATTTTGTTTATGTTAATTGTTTTCTGATAAAACTGTGTCATTAATTTGAATATCATACAATGCAATCATAAATACATACTTAAATATTGGTTTCAGTCGTTAACTCACATTACAATAAGCATATACATATACCAGACAAGCACATATATATATATATAGCAGTTTGGCATATACATATAACAGATGAGCATATATATATAACAGATTGGCATATACATATAACAGATAAGCATATATATATAACAGATTGGCATATACATATAACAGATAAGCATATATATATAACAGATAGGCATATACATATAACAGATTGGCATATACATATAACAGATGAGCATATATATATAACAGATTGGCATATACATATAACAGATAAGCATATATATATAACAGATTGGCATATACATATAACAGATAAGCATATATATATAACAGATAGGCATATACATATAACAGATTGGCATATACATATAACAGATGAGCATATATATATAACAGATTGGCATATACATATAACAGATAAGCATATATATATAACAGATTGGCATATACATATAACAGATAAGCATATATATATAACAGATTGGCATATACATATAACAGATAAGCATATATATATAACAGATTGGCATATACATATAACAGATAAGCATATATATATAACAAATTGGCATATACATATAACTACCGAAACAGTTATTAAAATTTTAATTACTAACGTCACTTAGATCAGCTGCAAAATCGATTTATCTTATAAAAATACTTGATACAATTATGTAATCATGTTATTTTAAATCGTCAGAGGGTATGACATGGCGTTTTTAATGCATTGCTTATTAAAGATATTACAGTGTGTAAGCTAAGTTAAACAAAATAAGAGAAATATTTAATAGAAGATGAGATTTGACAAACATATGACGACTCTCTAGGTAAATGAAAGCTATGGCGGAACTAGCGGATTTCAAATCTTTTTATATTTTATATTGTAAAACTAAATATATATCTATCTCTCTATGTGTCTATAAAATAAACATATATCTCTCTATAATAAAGGTCTGTTAAAAAATGTTTAAAAGTTTTCAGAATGTACCGCAATGTTCAAAACCTTCAGGGAAGACAAAGACTTTATATTATACCGTTAAAATAAAATCTTTTCGTGAAAACATGTTTCACAAAGTAATTTGAGGCAAAAAAAATCTTATGAACGCTACTAGAATAACATAACATCGTATAATGATATAAAAAAAAAACAATTCTTACTTTAAACGTTTACAACAAAAACTTAACGACAATATAAAAAATATTCGCACAATTCGTACAGCAATTAGATATTCTTTATATTATTTTGATGGGAATAATTTTGCTGTAACACCATTCACCAAATACAATGGTAATTTTGTTTCATTCTTGCGAAAATAATCATCAAGCTATAGTTTAAATACGTCATTCGCCATTTTATTATTTTAATAATTTCAAACTTTTATGTCATCACAGTGATTCAAAATGTAACTTAATTTATAAACAAAATTAAGTTATACTTCTAAATATAATCCAACAGTAGTTTTGTATAATTCATTATAATATTAATAAATTATCTAAAACAAAATGATTCCTTATTATTTACGCAGAAATTGAAATATGCTTTAACAACAGCCTTTACATATTAAAATAAATTCCGTTAAGAACTTTATGTCTCATAAAACTATAATAACATCCTTTAGATACAACAGTTTAAAGATACAAGCAAGGTTAGACAGTAAACTACTAGTAAAGATAAATTATTAACTCTAAACTTATTCAATTACATTAGCAGAATAGCCGAGCTGCAGTCAAACAGTCAGTCAGTCAGTCGTAATTATTTCTATTAGCTAGGCTACAGCCTCTTTACCACGTACCATATAATATAGTGTTACAGACAAAATCTATATATGTACATTGTACCATGTACATATAACTCAAAATTTAGTTCTCTATCACAAAGAATGCAAAAAAAAAAAATCCCTTCACTTAAGCTTCCAAAGCAACTAATAATGGCCTTGTCACAGATATTTGATTACGTCTATAAATAAATGTGTTTTCAATTGCTCATATAATAATTTATAGTTTTAAATTATTGTATATTATTCTCTTGAACTCCTAACGTAATTATTACGTACACAGATAGCTATACTTTAAATAATAATAAGCTATATTATGTTTGCATTGTCATCATCTATCCAGCACATTAATTAGCTGTGTAGCTTAAAATTTTTAAATGTTAATGAAACAATCCTTATATAATCTAAGTCAATGTATTAACTTTCATCTACATATAACTATATAATATAGTGACTGAGCAACGTTTAATAAATTATAGAATTATCTATGATCTCTTTTGAAGAATCATATCACAACCAGATCAGAAATAAATGATTTTTTCTGCACTAATTTATAGGCCCATAATTTTGGTAACAAGGTGTACTTAAGTAGTAATTTATATATTTGCTTATTTTCCAAGTTTTATTTAACTGCTAATGAATTAGCACACTTATAAGATGTTTGTTTTTATATGAGATGTCGAATTACTTAACAGATGTTATGTAATAAGCAAGTTACAGACGTTACTGCTCGTATTGGTTTAATTTCCATTCTATATTTAAAAAAATATTAAACTTTGTTTATGAGAACGTTGAACGTTAAATTTCAAATCATTTTTAAACAAACTTAGCACTGTGCAAACTGAAACTGTAAGCTTTCACTATCGTAACAAAAACACTATAATATATAAGATAGGTAGGTACCTATATAATATAGATTATTATAAAAACATATTACGGTACCTCTAATTTAAGAAAGCCAATCGATGTTTATCAAATATCAAAATTATTTTATTAGAAATATTCTTAAATACATTCCACACTAAGAAAAACACTAAGAACCTACGCCTCACTATATTCTTATTATAATTTTTCTAATGTTAATATTATAATTATCATATTAAAATAATAATACACTTACAATAACCTTTAATATAAAAACGATAGATCAGTAGATTATTTGAAGCAATGAAACTTACAAACTGGAAGCGTGTAGTCTTATTGATATAAACAAAGATATTTTGAAAACAACCGCCATTGTTTCAGTCACAAAATAGAGTTATGTACATTCTTTATGCATTGTATATTGTATCTGTATTAACCGACGCGAATTATAAATGGGTTATAGTATATATATATATATATGTATATATATATAATACACTATCAAAATATTAGCCACATAGTAATCTTATCGTTAATTCCAATGGTTATATCGATATGGTTTTTTAAATTAAAATGTTTTGTTTATGAAAAGATTCCTGACATACATAAATACTACATTTCTTACAGCTATTATATTTTAAATATTTATTTTGTATGAATAATAAATGTACATTGTTTTAATAATTTTTTATGTTACTTTTTTAAACACTTGGAACACTGATTTTTTGTATAATTTTGTAAAATTGTGGTTAAAACTCAATTTTTAAAGATATTTTTTATCTTTACAATTTGACAATGAAATGAATATATATATATATATATATATATATATATATATATATATAATCAGCACAAATAACTATATATATATAGTTAAATTAGTAGTAAAAACAAATTACAATTTTAATTTGTATTACAAAATTAAAATCAGTACGATAAGTAATTTCTGTCGTTAAAATCTCAATATTTATTCTTATATCAGGGTTAAAACATTAAATTATTTTATTTTCAAAAATTAATACTATTCGTCACTTACCAACATTTTACATCGCTAAATAATTAATTAATTTCATCCTTAAGTTGGATATTTATTAACTTGATCGAAAAACAAAATATGTAATTTGTACGACAAGTTATAATCCTAAATATAACTCGACAATAACTACTGAGTAACCTCTGCTATGTAAAATATTATAAAAATACTTATTAATAATGGTTTCCAATGTAATTAATTGCTTTGTACCCGTCACGTACAAATCTTTTAATAATCTACTCTAAAACGATTTTTTTTATCACCATTTTAAAAATAAACTGCTTATCTGAAACTATGTTTTTATATACATATTTTATTATATAGCGTAATCGAATCATAAACGTATAAGAAATATAAAATAAAATTTTATGTTAATGAATTTTTTAGCAATTTTAAATTGAACCTCAGTTTATCAAAAAAACTTTGTTTATTTCGCGTGAAGTTAGAAAAAAATGGTTTAAATAATGGTTACAAACCACTTCTACAGAGTGGTCCTTAGTATATAAAATATATAAGAAAACCTAATTCACACTCAATATCTTTAAATCTGAACACGCACAATCACAGGCTCAGGAAAAGTCAGTTTGAACCAAACAATTTATTTTTAACAAACCTCTGAAACATTTCCAATGTTACAGGCATATAGGAATATAGACATTTCCAGTAAGTACAACAGTAAATTGTACTTGTACGTACTACGTGTTAAAATTTCATGCTTATTCATCTGATATGGCAAAACCGAACCTCTAATTAAGTGTTCATATTTGTTATCTAAGTAGTCACACATACAAAGTTTATATAAGGATACATTCTGTATTTTTGTGAATTCCCTTTGCTATGTTTATTATGGAAAATATCTCTAAAAACTTATAGTCATATTAAGTTTATTTAAATTTTAAATAAATGTAGGATGAAAACTAATTCACACTGGCTGGGATTCGCTTAACATGGCTTCATTCATGTTTAAATACATTTTCAATCATTAATTTCGGTTGGTTTCGGTATTACCACAACCGAAATTAATGATTGAAAATGTCTTACAACATGAATGAAACCATGTTAAGCGAATTTTTAAGCCATGTTAAGCGAATTTTTTAAATATATTATTTTTTAATAAATATAGAATAAAAAGGAAACTGTCACTCTATCAATTCAGCTACCGTAGGTACTTATCTATTCGCTAAGAAACAATTTTAAATATATATATATATATATATAAATTATTTCTTACTCGTGCCTTGTACGATTGGTACCACTGTTTTTTACACGTGTCGTTTAAGCCGCTTCTCCAACTGTTTTTATTTGAATGTTCTTAACGGTACCTAAATCTTGAATGTCCATTTTTTTTATTGAGTATTTTTTTTTGTGAGTGATGGCTGACGTATAAAATCTTTCTAACCAATCAATTAATAATTGATTTTTCTAATACAAGTACCCCTAGCACAAGTTTTGACACTATTTTACTACCAATTAGAACCGAATCACAACCAAGAACTCATTTCGTGACAGCTGGACACTATCAAAGTTTCGTAATGTCATAATTCGTACTAGTTAAATACACTTAAATACACCGTTTTTCCGACGAACTAGGCCGTAGTCCGAGCCACGCGTGTGCTGCCCTTAGGACGTACGTTCTTCTGGGGGCCCTTTTTTCCCCCAGTTTTTCAGGTAAGACAGTACTAGCCAGTAGGGCTAACGGCAGAGAAATAACAAAAAGTACCTTTTTTCATACAAACTTTCAACCTATATAAACATCTTAGGAATCAAAACTGCAAATATCCAGATTTTAAACAAATATTTTCAGTTTACTATAGAAAATATTAATTTGTTTAGGTTAGATTATCTTCCTTCTATGTAAACTACGTTAATTTAAAGATTCTGTTTCTGTACTTTTATATTTTCTTATTATTGGTAGAATCCTAGAATGCAGATAAAACCTTCATCCTTGTTTAACGACGCAATGAAGACAATTTTACTTCAAACCAGTTGGAAGTAAAACAAGTAAAATAATACTTTATATGCTCGAGAAATATCTCCAATAACCACGGGTTTAAACTAGGAAATACATTTTAAGTAATGAGTAGTAAATTCACAAAATGAATAGAAAGAATTAAAATGAATGAATGTGGCATAAAATTAGAAAAGTTGTAGGTACGCTTCGATCTGTCAAGTCGTGCTTGTCATATTTTAATGACGCATTTAATGACATATTATATACAATAAATAAAATATGTTAATCTTATAACGGTACGTAATAATGTTATACAATATGCAAAAAATATTGATATTTCTTCACGCTACCTTAATTTTAAATGAGTTCTAACGACTGAAGGTTATTTTTTTTTAAGATATGCAAATATTCCATCTGCATTAATGTAAAGGTCAATGACAATATTTCGCCAGAGATCTTGAAAATATTTAAACAACCTCTGTATTAATCTTTCCTTGATTTACAAAAAGCAGGAAAGGTACTATTTATTGCATTGAGGTGACAAAAAAATAATATTTTTTCTTAATTCTGTCAGGTTTTTTGCTTATTATAGGTTGTGCAGTCTCAAAGGATTTGATAGCTCTTAATCTATTAATTAATCAACATATTTATATAATATACTAACGCAATGGCTCGGAGCGACGTAAAAAAAATCATGAAGTTAAATCATAATCCTCAGTACTGTAATGTAAATAAAGGCACCTTGACTTTAAAAATTGAAAGTACTTATATATTACAAGATTATATTATTCGTCATTCGTCAAATAAAACGCAAACTTGCTTGGTCTTTTTAATTCCTTTGACATTCAGAGATATAAAAAAATAATAGAGCACGTCTTTGTCTTCAATAAATACATACGAACTTATATATAATTTACTTTAGATAACCTCCTTTTGACAACAATTACTTTAATCTGTGTACCAAAGTTTGCATGAAGGTCCTTCCTCATACAAAATCAGAGAAATTTTATGTGGCAGTAAATTACCATAAAGGTTTTAATTCCTCATAAAAAATAAATATATTTTTATAGATGAAAACACTGAACCAAAAGTCCTGGCTACATGAAAGCATATATGCTGGGCATCACCATCTGTCTTTAAGATTGACAAAATGGAAGATACCGTTATTTTATTCGAGTAGGGCATAGCAAGTTTTGGTAATTCTATACCCTTAGTATGAGTTTTGACGTTAGAAAACGTTAATAGTTTTCGAACAGTCCTGAAACGCGTTCTTAGATGTGATTGGTTTAATCACAACCAATTTCGTGTTTGCTCGAAAACTATCAAGGTTTCGTACTATCAAAGTTCGTGCCAGGAGTACAGAACATATAGAGTTTATAGACCAAAACCATTATCCTCGAAACCACTCCTCGATAATATAAACAGTTATTTTAGTAAGAGAAGGCCATCTCCATTATCAAATTTGCATTTTTTTTCTTAACCAGTAAACATTTATATTTATTTTTATCCAGTGTTCTAATGGAGGCTAGGCCTTTTCGAATCTAAGATTAGAGAAGGCCCAGCCTCTAGTACTAGTCTAAGTATCCGATTTTTGCGGAGCATTTATCCTCAAAAAATAAGCAATTTTCATTCCAACACTACTTATTTCTAATCACATGACAATTACTTTTAAATCACAGTGTCACAAACTTTATTCCACAAAATAATACGTTGCTTCCTTTGATATAGTTTTTCTTTGTTGAATAATACCAGGCTAGCAATAATTTTATAAAGTATACTATAATTACTTTTGTGGAGTTAGGCAACAATGGAATGACAGGTCCAGCAAGGTCGTAAAGAACGATACAATCAGAAGCTCTTCATATCATTTTCCGTCATAGTATTAATATTACACTAGTACTTAAAATCCTTTGTATACACATTTATCACAGCTATGACATAAATATATACAATTCAGAAGTCTTTAAGAAACTCATCTCCAAGACAATCTGATATATAATGATAAAGCTTGATTGCAATGTTCATTTTGAAAATATTTTACATTGTAATGATAGAGTTATGGTAAATTAAAATATATAACAAACAATATGATATAAATTTGGCATATAATATATGTATTGTAATGATACTTGGATTTTACAACGATAAATAAAAAAAATAACTATAACAGTCAAAAGCAAATAAAATATTTATCATTCAAATAATATGACATAAATTTAATACACACTATATGTATTGTAAGTACTTGGATTTTAAAACCATTAATTAAAAAGGAGTCAATACAATGGTTAAAATCGCATATTAATTTATTTACTTTATCACATAATATACTATATATATCACTAAATATATCAAACCAGTTAGAACCGGATATTGAGTATAGAAATTTTAGTAATTCAGTCCTGAATAGAAATTTTAATTTCCGTATTCATTTGATTAGGATGACAAAAACGCTGCAAATAAAAAGCACCACCCATGACGTAGTTCGCGGTTGGCTGAATCTAATTAATTTGTCATTAAACTTAACAATATGGAAAATCGTAACTCTTTATAATAATATTAATTAAAATATTTTTCATTAACTGAATATTTTCTTACATATTTGTTTTTGTCGAAACATAGCATCAAATACTTACCTTTTTATTTATTGCCCAAAAATAGAACTAAATATTCTTAGAAAAAGAATCAAAATATATTAAATGCTCATATTCTTTATAATGTTCTGACAGTTCATAGTACACTAAATAAGTAGTTATTTATAGATTTGAAAGGTTTTCAATCGCACCAATTTCAGGCGAAGGCTAATAATAATTTGAAGATAATTAACTTATTAAATACAAATAATTGATTTACACATTATCAAACATTAGGAAGGACAGATGTATATTTATTTATTTACTACGTATTTTAAGACGATATATTTTGTAATAAAAATATTAAACTCCCTTTATTTTATTAATAATGATTACAACCATTCAAATGATAACAAAGTACTGTTACAAACATTTTTATAAGATGAAATAGAGAGTTCAAAATATTGTTTAAATTACATTAAGTTTATAATTAACTTTACATACATTGCTGACTGGTACCTAGTAGTTGTGAAGTGCAGTTTATATTTAAATAATAACAAAAAACAC
Source organism: Dircenna loreta (assembly GCA_963555665.1). Lineage (NCBI taxonomy): Eukaryota > Metazoa > Arthropoda > Insecta > Lepidoptera > Nymphalidae > Dircenna > Dircenna loreta. The sequence goes on along the minus strand of OY743093.1, from coordinate 7,554,084 downwards.
AGTCACAGCAGTAAACAGCATAAAAAGAGTTTATATTTGTTTTTATGGCTTGCACAAAATTGATTTAAGATTATATATTATCGAATATAAATATATAGCTTTATTTTATTTTATATATATTTTTCTATTAAAAAAATACTTACTATTATAATTTATTCACAACCAAGTTTCATCACTGAACACGAAACAAACTTTTTTTAATTTATATTTATGGCCAGTACGTTTGTTAATGTATCTGTCACAAAATGAATTCGATATTTGAATAAAGCGCGCGAGTCGCGTCTTGCTTGTACGTTAGCCGCAAGTGGTAACTATCGGATGATTGTAGTTAGTTCGCACCGGCTTATTTCTACAGATCGGTTTTTAGCGAATTTCCGTGTTGTCGTTTATTGCAACATTCGCCGTATCCGTATTGCTATCAAATTAAGATTTTACAAATTTACCTTTAAATAATATTTATAATTCGTTAATTAAATTAGAAAACTTTTCAAAATACAAAAAAAATCTAAACAATTTTTCATAAGCCGTAAGTAGAGCTGCAATTTATTGCAATTTACATACACCAATATTTCTATAAGTAATACAAAAATACAATACAATACAATATCAAAAAATACAATATTATTATTCTATTCTTGCCTGCATTATATTAAAAAAGAGTAAATTAATTTTAAAACAAATCAATAACACCTTACAATTACTTTATTTTATAGTATTAATAAATAACCACCAATGTAGATTACTTTTAAAAATATATAGTTTTGTATACAACGCGAACAGACAAACAGACAAACAGACAAAAAATTCAAAACTATTGTTAATGGTCTGTTTACACAAAACAATTAAAATTTTAGTTTTCGTGGCGTAATTTTCTTTTAGTTTTGTTATATGTCTAGTACTCTTTACAAGGAAGACAAGATTCCTGAGAAATATATAAAAAAATGTGACATTACTTTCTTTCCTCGTATTTATTTGTCGTCTGATCTGGTATATTATTTAAGTTCTACGGCTAAAAGTCCAGTAATGAAATTACACCAATTTATTTATGAAACTACTAGACAAGTTTTTGGATGCCTGATATATAAATACTCTGATGCCCCATTATTTAACATAACTGATTGATTGTTTGAATCATAGTTCTGGACGATGCTTTTATATTTACATAAAATAAAAGTACTTCTAGAGCTAATTTACAACTGAATTATTCATAAATTAAGTAAAAGAAAGCTCTTGTCTCATTAGCACAGAAATACTAATAAGTAGAGACATTCTCTGATAGTATACTAGTATTTTTTTGGAAGATTTTTCGTAGTTTACCTCTTAAATGATTTAAGTCAAATCCAGAAACCAGTTTGTTAAACATTATAAGATTTATTCATAATGTTTTGATAGTTCTTGATATATAAAATATATTATTACGTTTTATATTCAATTATTATACTTCTGTCATGACCTACCAAGTTAGCACCTAACCCATAAAAAGGCCACAAAATGAAATCACTCATTATTATCAATGATTTATTACATTATAAAGTACGCATTGTTTCATTATTTCTAATATCACACAAGTCGTTCATATTCAAAGATGTTTCTAGTGACGTACGAACTGACAATCAAGTTTATGTTTATCTGTAGACAGTTGATACAACTTGAGTTGTCAAACTTTCTTTAAAAGTTAACAAAATGTTAACATAGTTCTTTTCTTTGATAATCTAGTTTTTGCCACTTTTGCCTTAACAATGAAATTTTTTAAAAGTAAATGTGTATTTTGTATTATACCTACATTTTATTTTATTAACATATATCCTACTTTCAGCTTGTTTTTCAAATACGAAACGTACAGTTCCTATTACAAGTTTTGGTAGTACGGAACGTTGATAGTTTTTAAAAATTCGTGAAAAAAAATTCTGGGTTGTGATTGGTTTACTACCAATAAGAAACAAAAAACAACCAATCACAACCGAGAACTCGTTTCGTGACTTGAAAACTATCAAAACTCGTACTAAGGTTACTAGCTCTGTAGTGCAAGGAACATTCATTTTAATTGATGAAAATATTCTGGAATAGATACTTAAGAATTAAAGCGAATTCTTGATTGTGATTGGTTTACTGGCAATCAGAATCTAAAAACAACCAATCACAACCAAGGTCTCGTGTCATGACGGCTCGAAAACTATCAAAACTTGTACTAAGTTTACTAGTAGCTGAGTTTTAATTTAATTGATGAAAATAATCTGGAATAGATACCTAAGAAATTAATTGATATCTTTTCCATATTTTGTGATTTCATTTACACAAATGTTACTTTTGCTTTCTAATTTGTTAAAATATGGCGAAATAAACAAAGGTTTGGCTTCTTGTTCAACTCCTATTAATGAAATATATATATATATATATATATATCAGTAGGTATTAAGTATGTATGAGCTGCTCTACATTTTAAGTTCCAACAAGGTTTGCGAGGCGAAGTCTGGTTTTCATTTCGTTTTAGTAGTTTTAAATGGTGAAACAGAAACACTATCTTTAGAGTATATATTTTTTAAGTATAAAATGTAATACCAGTTTATGCTGTAGTGAAGCAAGTTTTTAACAATGTCGTTAAAAAATATTTAAAGGAAGAATAAAACAACTCTATCGGAAAAAAATATGATAAATTTTTATCGTTTTATATTTATGTATATATCAGTACATTTCACAACAATACAAATATAAGTAATCAAACTTTTTCATCTCTCTCACCTTCCACTTCGTTAACTTTGCCTCTCGATATTTCATTTGTTGCTATATCTAAAGAACCATTTTTACTTAAACCACATAAAGAAAAAACTCTACTAGCTGCATCTCTCTTTTTAAAACAATAAAGAATGAACATGAGAACAGTCAAAATAACTACAATAACCCCTATTATGATGGATGCATTGCTGTCCACCTCCTCTTTACCTCTTTCAAGCTTTTCAGTTTCCTCGCTTAGAAACTCTTTCAGAGTTGAAAAATAATTTAAAATGCCATCAGTGGATAATTCACTTTCACCTGTCATAGTTTTTAAAACTACTCTCCACTTTTCACTCGCACCCAATGACATTCCATCACTGAAAAGATTTATATCTATAATAGTAGAATAAATAATAGGTATATGACGTCAACAAAATCTACGTCCATCAAAAAATATGTCTAATAATAAGGTTTGTTCATATTAAGTATAATTCCTATACATATTGATTTTGAAATCAGTTTATTGAATTAATCACTAAAATATCCATGAAAGAGTATTTAAACTTTATGAATGTTATAGACAATACTTAGACTTGTTTACCAAACTTTTAAGACAAATAGAAACACGGAACCTTACAAGTCATAACTTCCTTAAGACACTTCCGGACATCATTATATGAATACACATAGATAATAAACGATACCTTAATAATTTTCCTGCTTCCTTCACGCCATAAATGGAGCATTCGTGTAAAGGTCCTGTGTGGTTCGCTACTTTGCATAGATGTGCTAAGATTTGAAATTCCAGTATGTGAGATATCAGATACCTAAAAAAGTAATAAGTTCATAGTTTATATATTTCTAGCAAAAGTTAACTCGCGGCGTGAACAGTTCTCGCCGCGAGTCTGACTCCGACCGACCGAGTACTTCGAGCTCATGATTAAGAACCCCGAAAGGGTTCGAAACTAGTCCGGTAAAAATCTTAATATAATATGATGTTTAAATAAACACATAATTAGACCCTTTGATCTGAAAGTTAGATAAATACAAAATTGTAATAATTTTTAATCACTGAATTCGAAAGTCTGAATGCAGGGAATATAGAAGGTAAGTATGTGGAAATCTATATTTTTGCACAAAAACTGCATATTTTATGAGTAGTAATTATATTGTAGTTATTTAAATATTCACCGTATATTATTTTGCAAATATAATATACAACAATAAAATCTGTTAAACTGATAATTTATGCGTAAAGGAGAACTAATGATGACTTATAGAAAATAGAAAATATTAAATAAAGTCATTAATTAAAATATTATTTATAATAATTTATACGATTTATTGTGGAAATACAACTCCACAATGGAAGCAGTTGTCATTTCCGTAACGATGTAACACACTGCCAATGTTTTGATTGAGAAATCAATTTTTACGGAAACATCCAAATGTAAAGAGATAATTTGACACAGTACGCTTGAATAAGCTATAATTCACTTCACTGCCTACTTAAGCCTTTATTTGTTATTTATATTTATGTGATTTATTTAAGTATACCTATAAATAATGATATACTTTTATAATTACATATACTTACGTTATATACTGAACGTGGGAGACCACATGATACTTGGCGGCTGGATCCAAATCAGTCTCATTGCGAGGTATAGGCGGTGATATGCCAGTTTCTTTTATTCTAAAAAAATATATAAATTTCTATAGACGCCTTTTAATAAATAATCAAGACTATTTTATATTTGAGTCAGTAATAAGGAATTTTCGCGACTAGTTTCGAAGAAACTTTGGGTTCTTTCTTATGAGCTCGAATCGTGGCGGACTCGCTACGTAAATTGGGAAACTAGTCAGTCATTATCTGATACAATTAACTTGAATACTTCCAGGTAAATATGTATGTAATAGTTATCGTAGTCAACGAAAGTTTAAACATATCGTTAGTCTTAAGTAGAGTTATTAAATTCTAAAAATTAGTATGTCAATATTGTCATTTGCAAAATACCTTAGATCCCACCAATGTTGATTCATATTTTCCATATTATCGTTCTCAAATACATCCCATCTCCACTTATCTAGGACATAGGCATATGCCATAAGTGGAAACTTTTCAAGAGCCAGCCAAAGCAAGTGGTTTATAGTAGATTTCTCGCCAGCGTCCACCTTTACGAAGTTCAAGGTTTCCAAGTGTTTTGGCGAGGTTATTTGAACAGCTACAATGTCGGAAACAGCGTCGTGGAAGGCTGGAATATTTTGTTGATTAAAAAAAAAAACAAGTTTTTTAAGATGAAGTGCTTTGCTGAATCCTGGTCCAGAACGACATGTAGAGCGGATAGAGTTTCTCGATTGTAGAATATTATACAATTTTATTTCATATTATATCTAATTTTAGTACACTATAAAATTATAAAAACGTTAAACAAGCCCGCTAAGTTATCTTTATATTCTTTTAGATTTTCCATCTGGCTTTTTTGTATATAAAACATATTTTCAATTATTTTTACTACAAGCGAGAAGAAATTTGATTGAAAACTTTTGATTTTGACTTCACATTATATATATATATATATATAAAATAACAGGCACAAGACAACGATCTGTGCTATTCTTTTTCTTTATATATATCTGTGCTATTATTTTCTATATATAAATATATTTATCGTAAGCGGTTTTGGAAAGTGGTCGGACTTTTATTATTTGTGAGAGCAAAACCAAGGATTACGAAATTGTGGTTGACCCTGTTTAAGAATAAAAATGATTCGTATTAAGTTAATTAACGAGTTAATTCTTTTCAAAATACAACAAACTGAAACTATACAATAATAATTTACGGAACTTCACTTCCTTTTTAAAATGGTTAATTGATTATAATATTACGACAATTTTAGTTTGAGGAAAATTTCCACAAACCATATTTTTTTAAACACAATGTTTTTATGTGACAACTTAAATAAAGACTTTACTTTTTAGCTATTTTGCATAACAGACCTTCATTTCACGATAAAGTAAACAGTCGATCGATTTTATTACATTTTATCACTGGAACTAATTAAAAGGCCTTCTTAGAGACATGGAGGATGTACCAACCTTATCAATATTTTAAATAAGAATTTAACTTTAAATGTATAGAAAATGTAAACGTATGAAACAACTAAATTACCTATTTGTATATAAATAAATAAATAATATTAGAAAATTTAAAAAAGTCGTTAAAATAGGATTTTCCGTAACGCTGAATGTTTTGACAACTTCACTGATTTTCAGATTTCTTATTTGTAATTACCATTATAGCTATTTATATCTTTATCAAAAAGATATCTTATAATTATAATTACTATAACATTATATTATTATTATAATTTTCTTGTCTCTGGCCTAAAAATATTATCTTTTTTTAATCATTCAACAAAATTGACAACTCTCACTTCACTAACTGACATAGCTCTTAGAGAATACTGAATCCTTATAAACATTTATAGATGAAGCACTAAAACCTATTTACCTGGATTTGGGCCATCCCTGTACAAGGGCTCTAGATTTCTATAATGCTTGAAGTATTGTACATGACCTAACAATCTCGCAGCTCTTGACAAGCCAACTGTGACATCTGATACCTTCTCGCCACACCATTTAATCCTGCATATGACATAATATATTAAAAAAACATTAAAAACATATACACATATACACATATACATACTTGTAATTAACGCCATCACACATATCGTGGCTTGAAGGTAAACAATTCACTGTGGTCATTGACTCCGTTATGTCTTGAAATGTGTCTGCGGCACTTTCAAAACCAAGCGACTGATGGAATTCATCTACAGCTTGGAACAGGTCCTTGGAAAGAATGCTATCGTTATGAATAACTTTTGGTTTTTCCACATTTGAATAGGCTGCCACTTTGGGATATATTGCTTGCCATTCTTGAGCCCAAAGGTTACCTGTTTTAATATTTAATATATTTCTTTATTTCCGTAATACGTATATATATTTCATTTAACATATTTGTATTCGTATAGTCAGCGGTAATCAAGTAAATTGTATCGAATTTTATCCGACTAGTTTTGAACCTATTCGAAGTTCCCGTGGGCTCTCATGAGGTCGAAGCATAACGGATTCACGGCGCGAACCATGATACTAGTCGGGCAAATTTCGATACAATTTACGTGGGTTCAACCGGGTAAATATATCAATAAAACTCAACGTGTTTCCCAAAATTGTATATATAAAAATCCGTAATACTCATTTAAGCATATTAATTTTAAACAAAATGCTCATGTTGGCAAAACGTTTTATTGAACGGGTAGTTTGATTATTTAGTTAGTTCAATATTTTTTTTATTACGTTTAAAATCATAAACTACTAACTCGAAAACGTCCCTGACAATTTTAATAAAATTTATAGATAGATATATATTATATATAATTTTATTCATAAATTCAGCGGCTAATAGTTTCATACGTCTGTAATTTTTAATGTTTGTAGCACCATTGACACTTTCATAATTAATTACACACACAGACAGTATGCTATTATCTTTCTACATAAAGACAGCAACTATTTTGACGTATTACGTCACTGATAGTGATGTATTAGAAATGACACTTATTACGTCACGAAATATATTTATCCCATACAAAAATAGCAGTTCCTATTATTCCGCCGAGCGACGCTAAGTTACCAAGGTGCTAATATTATAGCTTAGTGATTACTTAACAAAGCTATGTATGTCGTAGTCAGTCAAATGAATACACGTGTGAACGAATTTTATTCTAAAGCTCAAAGTAATCTTACCTAAGATATGTGCTGGTATTAACTTTTCATCGTCGTTTAATTCCTTATAATGCGTCCTTAATTTTTTTCTGACAAAACTATGCAAAAGATTGTAAAAAGGTTTTATTTCATTCCAAAGCCTTTCAACAGTTTCTTTAAAGTTAAAAATAGAATCTTCAAACGCATATCTCCACATATCCCCTGCATCCGTAAAATCTTCAGATATAGCAACTTTGTTCATCCTAGATACATAATCTTTGAAAATAGGTCTAATTTTTCTACCGGTAGCATCACGATAGGCTCCCCAGTAGTACGCCAGTTTTACAGTATCATTGCTCGTTTTGAAAATTGTAATAATGTCTGCAATCAAATAAACTGATTCTATCAGATATATTATTTTAGATGATAATCAAATTTATAGATCTATAACTCTGAAACTGAATCTTAAGTGAAAACAATAATTAAACAAATAAAGAACTGACCACTCATTGATAGCAGTGAGTCCTCAGCATTGCAAGAAGAACTATTATAGGCGCAAATAGTGACACGGCTCCATATACGCTGCATTCTATCTATTTCCTCGCGTTGCTGGAAAGATATATAGCAATTTGATTAATATTACTAAAAGGGCCAGAGTAGCCTATGGTTTGTGACACAGTGATCACAACAAAAAAATACCCGGTTGACATTATTGTATAGTTCTTCTCAGACAGACAGAAAGGCGCGTTTGGAAACCTCGTAGTTTTAATTTTAAGTTGAAGAGTGTCCATACAGAAGGGCTTATTACGTATCAAGATAGGAACTCCTGACACTTCAATTTGTCATACACAAGTGATCACTGGTGTCGAAAAACAAACCGATACGGGCACGGATTTGAACCGGCGACTTCTGGGAAAGAAAGAAGCCTGATAGATGTCATCACCCGCCCGATGAAAACAAATATATATAGAATGTCATTTCACTTCATTGCACCGAATCTGACAGCTATACGGTAGCTCGATTGGTAGAGCGATGGAATGGTTGGATGGATGGTGGAATGGAATGGTTTCTTAATGGAATGATGGTGGAATGGATGGACGATGGATGGAATGGTTTCTTAGAGGTCGCCAGTTCGAATCCCTAATCGTATCGGTTTGTTTTTCGTTCTATTATTTTTTAAATCAAATAATGATCTCATTCTTCCTTCCCATTTCCCACTATTTGTAGTCGGTACAACAAGTACGTCTGATCCACTCAGTTCCATCAATCGTCATCTCAGTGCTCCCTTTCTTAACTTATCATCTTTCATACAATTCATCCAAACCTTCTTAGGCCATCTTTTTTTATAATCCAGACTCATATGGAGTACTTTTTTTTGCTGTATACTCTTTTTGTAATTATCAAATTCAATATTTCTATCGTTTGTTTTACTCACAACAGAATGTATATTATCTTTTCTAAAACTTTTCGGATCATATTTTAATAAAAATCGAATTGGTATCCAGAGAAATCGAACGTGTTCGTTTTACAGCTTACATCATATTATGTTATACCTAACTCTTGCTAAAGCTTGCTACCTTCTACAGTAAAGCATATATTGTACATCCAAGTGAAATACATCCCTTCATTATAAAATGAACATTTATATATTTTTTAAGCTAATCATTTCATTTTCTTCTATATATTAGGAAGCATATAAAAACAATTTAGGAAATATTGCACAACGAATTACGAATTTGGGCAAAATTAGATTTCGTGGGTACTGGTAATATAAAGGATAATATGTATTATTTTAATATTAACTTACTTTACTTTGAGGCATCTGCACATTAGTTCCTCGTTCACGTATGATTTTAACCTTTCTGATAAATTTTGGATCGTTGGATACATGGAAATTATTTAAATATTTTCTCTTCAATATTGTCCAATATTGCTTTTTTATTTCATCTTCTTCAGCCGCTATTCGAACCTGAAATAAATATATATTGTGTTAAATTTATGTAATATGTAATTTGGAGATTAAGAAAAATCCAAGATAGATTAGATAGATTTCAATACCATTCTATTCTTTTTAGTTTCACTGTTAATATCAGTGACATATTCCCAAAGTGATTCTTGTGATGTTTTACAAATCTCCAAACTTAATTCATCCATTTCTTTAATAAACTCGTCCACTGTCACATTTCCGTGTTCTAAAACATCTATTTGATTTTTAAAATTATCAACGACGTCTTCTCCTTTTATTATTTCTGTATTAGGATCTAAAACAGTTTTCATAGCATCATCCAGAAACTTCTTATCTTCAACCTCACTTTCCACCTCATGACCGCTTTCATCTGATTGTTCTGTTTTATTGACTGTGCTAGTTTTCTCATCTGCAGACATTTCTGAAGTGGGACTGTTAAGAAACTGCACTCCCGTTACAGATATTATAATTGCTGAACATATTAATATCTGAAACATACTTAGGTTATGTATCAAAACATTCGGAACATTAATACGAGTTACATATATACATAACGTACAGAACATCAAAACAATATGGTTACATAAATCAGTTTGCAAAAGTATATAATGAAGTATTGTTACAATGCAATGTATCGTGTTGCGCAGGAATTAAGAAGGCGTCAACCACTTCTTGACCTTTAGATAATTACTATACAGGGTATATTCGGAGTACACATACATGTCATATGACTAAATTAATTAATTTAATAGCTATACATGATACTGCAAGCAACGTATGTAATTTAAGATCTAATGCGGTATGATAAGAATAAAACAACAGCCCGGGCGCTGTTATTAAATAATGATTGCATCCTTTGTACGGTATCTTTGTCATTGAAATATATCAAGACCACCTCAGGTTAAATAAACAATAGAATAAACATGAAGATATTTACGATCTACACATATTCAATATTATCGAAGCAAAATCTGCATATATATTCTTTGAAGTAATTATGACTTAGTTCCAACATGTTTTTTTTCTATTAGTCAAATTGTACGTTTGTTTTTTCACGCGAATATAACAAATGTACAGGTTTAGTTGAAATTCAGTTTGGCCTAATTTCTAAGTTTAGTTAAAAAATGTTGATTGCGGAAAATTATTAATTTCAGAAGCAACTCCAAAAATTTGCTTATATTAAAGTTGCAGGAGCAGATAAAGTCTCTAAATGCAAATATTAAATTGAAAAAATATATATTTCATATCTTGAAAGAAATAAGTAGATAGAGCATGTAAGTTTTGTTTGTGTTACGAACGAATAGATATAATATTCATTATTCTTGTTAGATTTTTTGCCACATTATTTTTTCCAACAAGCATGTTAGTTCTATTAACAAAAACTTTTTATAATATTTATTATAAATTATTATTTTTAATTTATTCAGTAAGCACATATCATTCTCAATTTGACTTTACCTACTTTGTCCATTATGTGTTATTGGTTAATGACGAGTTATTATTAAATTAGTATTTATAAGTAAACAATACCTACTTGTATCGGCATCATCTTACTCGAAATATTAACACTTTTAACTGTAAGATCACGGAATCACGAACATTTTAAATTATCCATCCATATAAAACAGTCGCATTGCAACAAACGGACAGATTACAAGCAACGTTTCTGCCTCAATGTTTGTGAATAATGCCTGATGTTAGGAGTTTTGTATATTTTTTTTAAATCGGAACAATCGAGCGACGGGTTTGTTTTGAAAACGTGTAACGTACGGGTCGACCCGTCCGCGTGCGCCGGCGCATTGTTCTGTGATACAGAAACGTTTCAATTCAAAATGTCAGGATGTTCACGTGCGACCGGAAGTCGTATCACTGTTAATACCTTATTATCATCCAATATGATTGTAAACTATTTTATATACACAACTATAATATTGATACTAAGACAACCATTCCTCAATAATAATCTAAATATCCTCATTCTTTCAAGCAAGTTGATAAGAAATAATAAACTGCATGTCGTTAATATTTTATTGCATTTCTTGGTAATGAAGTTACTGTAATATTTATTGTTTTTTCAAAAATGATGCTAGCATATTTGCTCCTTTTTTGTCGATTTCTTCGTAACCGTAAGGTTCTAATGTCTTCTTTGTTCTCTCAAACCATTTAGCGACATTCTCGTGAGCGCTGTAATCAAACCCTAACGCCTGAAAAAAATATTAACTTAGTTACACAAGAGTTATATAAATAATTGAATACAACTTTTCTCTCTTTTTAATATATAAGACCTATCTAGATCTACTTACATCAATGACCGTGATATTAAAATGCAATACGGACGTTATTATCAATCTAAAACTAACCAGTCACCGTTCTTATACAAATAAATACTTAGATTTCTGAACTAAAATATACTTAAATTTGTTTAAAATTGTATTACAAAGACGATATTCTACGAAAAGAAAAGATAAAGACTCATCCTTACTCATAACTTAAATCATCGATTTAGTAAATGGGCCTATTCTTTCATATCTTATTTCTAACAGAACACAATAGGACGTCTCCACAGTTTCATTTCTAAGATAAAACTAACAGACCAGTGAGGTAATAAAAAACGCCCACAAACGCAAATTGAAATCAATAGAAACGCTGACTCACTTATTCAATTATTAAGGGTCAAATATCACAAATATGTCTTTTTTTATGACGGCCAAAAACATACATTTGATTTTCAGTCAAACGTTTACAATTTAATTATAGCAATGTAACATTTCAAGGATTAACAATAAAAATGTTTTAAATATATTCACCTCCAAATTGCTAAAAGTAACAATTATGCTTATATCTGCTATTGTCAAGTTATCACCAGCTACGAACGCTCGTCCGTCCAGCATGCTGTTCAGCCAGCCCAACGCCTCGTTTAGTTTGTCTGCTGCTTCTTCACTATAAGATTCACCTTGGAACAGCATACGCCCCTAAAACAAACCGCTATTTATATAAGAACTATACTATATAGATATACTGCAAATAACATTTATTACTTTTACAGTATGTTAGTTTATTACATAAATATAAAACAATTAAAAATATATAAAGCTTATTCTTCAAAAGGCTTATTCTTCAAAAAGGAAAATTCTTCACTGTCAATCGTATAGATTGTTTTAGGGACTCCAAATTATCATAGCGTTTAGAGCAAGCTGTACTCTCTAAAATTGATTATAAATCATAATCAAGTATCTATATAGAATAGACTATATAGATACTATGTAGATATATAGATATACTATACTATATAGATCTTATTTATTCACTAAAATAAAAGTATGTAATACTACTAAGTGGATGATTTTACAAAGATTATTCTAGAAAAAACAATGTGATTTTTTTCAAACATGAAAAATGTTATAAAGGACATTTCTTTCAAAGTATATATATACTATTCTTACGTATAGATTCATCCAACGGTTGAACAGAGTACCAATGTCAAAGTTAAGTCTCTGATCCACGATAGCTCGTGATCTAGGGTTCTTTGGATATAGGGAGTCGTCACGACCGTACGCGTTCACCAAGTAGGACATGATGGCTCGGCTGAAGCGTAAAACTTTATGTGACCAATGTTGGAACTATTACAGCGTTACCAATCGTCAGGTAAATATATTATAATATAAAAAATAATAACGTATTATGAAAAAAAGAGAGAAGAACACAAAAACTCTCCTACCTTTCCCATAATATAAAACCACTGTCATCCATTGTTGGTATAGTGTGCTGAGGATTCATCTGAAATAATATCAATAAATAACAATAAAAAATAATATAAATAATAAAAAAAAACATTAACTACCAACACACCATTGAACACAATTATCAATAAATATAATCACGATTAAAAGAATTAGTCGGTAATGTTTGTTTGTTGAATTTACTAAAATCTTTAAAATAGTGTACCTTTAAAAATTCCGGTGTTTTATGCTGTCCTTCCATGATGTTGGTCAAGACCAAGTCTAGGTCTAGACCTAGCACGCGAGCTGTCATCATCACAGCTCGGCAAGGTGCTGACGGTGGCAAGTAGTAAAGCTTGATCTGCTGACTTGGCATCTTATTGCTCTTAGATCTTGCGGCGGCGTTGCTAAGATATAAGAGTAAAGCATTCTTTAATATTGTTGTCATTGCGTAATATTTGTTTTTTATAAGAATGAAAATTTTGTTTACTTTAAATATGGAGGTCAGTATGAGCATCCGTATATTTTTTGTTTTTGTTTTATAAAGCATAGGTATGATTATGATTGAACATATTTAAAAATACTTGGTTTAAAAGGTTCTATCACACAAACACACACGCACACACACACACAACCACATTATTAGTATCATTACAATCCAAGAGGAAATTCTGAAAACCAAGAACAAGTGCTAAGATAAAAAGACTATCCTTTTACAAATCGTCTAAGAATCGGTGAATTCTCTAATGAGAAAAATATATTTTTAAGCTGGTGAGTCACACGCACACAAATAAATTTCTAAAACTCAGCTGCAACTGATTAGTGCTGGTGATTTAAAACAATTATAGTGCTTTTATGAATCTCTCACGAAGCGAAATAAATACGTTCATATTTAAAATTAATTATCCTCAACCCTTGGTGTAACAATTAAATAATTTTTATCACTGAATCCAATAACCGAGATAACCATTAATCGGAACTTACCATTTTATTTGTATTATCATAAAAATTGTGAAAGTCGCAACTAAATATTTCATTTTTACGAAGTTTTTTCGAAACTAATAACAAAATAAAAATTAAAAGACAAATTAGTTATTTTTTTCAATTTGAATTGGGTTAATCATCTAGAAACAATAACTTATTATAAAAGCTATCCAATTAATTGGAAAAATAATATAAAATTTTGCATTTCCCAAAGCCAATCCTGGTCACTCACTTAGCTGCCTGAATTTTTTCCACAACAGTTTTGTCCATACATTGCCCCAGCTTGGCTAAACAAAGCCAAAACTTTTCACAAACTACTAATTACCTATATACATGTAATCTATAATGAAAGTTTACAATAGAAAATGTCGGCATTTAAATTAATATTTAAATTAGATTTAATACAATAATACCTAATAACGATTTATTAATATTAAACTTGTTACCAGAAAATATTAATCCAGTCACTTTGGCGTTCAGATAACTAGTGAACTAAGTCAGTTATATACCATACTTAATATGGTGTTATGGCCGCGGGGGTCATGGCAACGATGGGTATCTGAAAATGACCAGTCACTGTTGTGGTACCACTTACCGTTCATGGTCACGCATGTGTATTATTATATAGGAAATCATATAAAACAAAATCTGTTAAATATTATGCAATATTCAATAAAAATAGAAATATTCAAGATATATATGGCGTAATTTTCGGTGATTTTGTACGTACTTTATATAATTATATATATATTTTATAATTAGGATTAGAAAGTCTCAAAACTAATAAAAAATATCTTAAAATATAAATTAAAACTATGTCTTAAAGATGTATGAATAATAAAATATTCAAATAAATATCAATAATATTCAATTTATAATTGCACAATTTATAAAAGCAAAATTTTGACTTTTGGAAATGGGAATGAAGAATTAATCACTTTAATGCCCTCACAATAACGGAAGCCTTTGTGTAAGTTACAATGGACTGGGGCAGCGTTTCAGCCATTACGCCCAAAAGCTTATATCATTGTGTATAAGTATGAAAATTATGATTGATATATAATAAATTGGAAAGTGTTATCATAAAAATAATGTCAAATCTGTACTAAAAAGTACAATTAACATCTATATTACTATTTCTTTTCTACGTCCCGACTAAGACTAGTTAGAGTTAGATTGATAGCGCTACGGTAGTCACATCGCAGGTCGACAAGATGACTTCGCAGGGGCTGCAGGTTCCTCTCCCGCCCGGTTGGATGAGTTTTTCATTCTGTTTTTACTTAAAAATGTGAGTAGATATTTCCAATCAATAATTTCTGTTATAGCATCATTTCAATGTTATTCTATTATGCATTAGACACTTTGGGTAGGATTTTAGAAAATAAGCCCAATCGATAAAGCTCGATCAAGACTTATAATATATAAAATGCTAGTAACATTGTGATGGTTAGCGGCACGGTAGCTCAATTGTTAGAGTGACGGGACTGTTTACCAGATATCCCAGTTTCAATTCCTGCCAATGTCGATGATTTTTTTTTCTTTATTTATTTAAATTTTACATATAACAGTCGCACACTTTTGACGTGATAACGTGTTGTAAATCGATGAACACCGGCTTCAATCACGAAAATTTTTGACTCACCGTCACGATCCGCCTGAGCCAATCGTGCAAGCGAGAGCACGAGATATTACAATAGAGAGGCACTATCAGTGGACAACTTTGGACTTATGACGCATTTATCCCTATAAAGTCTTCTATTCCGTCGTAAATCTTCTATTCCGTCAACCGCTGCGTCCCGAGGAACACGTGAACTGTTATGGCGGCTGTTCATAAAGTAAGGTGAAAATTTAACGTGGTTTTCATTGTTTACTATAACAATAAATCATCATTCTATCCTTAACAGAATAACGAAAATTGGAGGATCTTAAATATCAGACATGTATATAAGTTTCTAATAAATTATTAATAACACATCGGTACTTGTTTTTAATCTGTATAACTTAATTTAAAAAAAAAGAAATAATGTGTGCAAATAAACGTTAATTTATGGAAACAATTTTAATTTTCAATTAACTTTTTGTTTCTATTATACAAAATAATTCTAATTCAATGATAATAATTCAATTCAATTTAAGTATTTAATTATTCATCAATATTTACGTTATCACATCAAATTATCGTCCGTAAACCCACTTCAAAGACAACCATTTTTTTTTATTATAAGTGAAACGTCCCTTGTGACCTTACGAGTGCCTTTTGATAATCAATAATCATAAGTAAATTGAGACCTTCAAGAAGCGCGGTCTTACTCATTCCAGTAATCTAAATTCATATGTTCCAGTAGAATAATAAGAAAGACAAGACTAATAATTTACTTTGAAATGTAACAAAAGAATAAACTGCTTAAAAAACAACAATAGCTACTCATCACTTATAACTGACACAGAGAACGAAATACATTCATCTATATATATTAATAAACCATTTAAAATATCAACACCGTGGCATTGAAATAAGAAAATTCATAATATCATACTTATTGGTCACGTCAATTTCATGTGGTGTAATTAAAACTATAAGATGACTAATATATAAATAAAAAAAAAAAAAAGATAATTAATGAAAATGATAAAATAATGAGAAATTAAATGCGATAATTTCGTAATAATTTATAATAAATCATTAAGTAGTAAAATCCCTGAAGGTACGTTTTAAAATTTTATTACAATTGTAAACTAAAACATTTTTGCAAATTAAAACATTTCTAAATTTGCTCTACACTTCGCTAAACTTCGTCACCAAAGTAACTTATAATTCAAGAGGATATGGTGTGATCATCACCGCTTATTGCATATTTAGTTTACATCTAAAGGGATGGCTCATCACGAAATAAAACAATTCAGAGTTTTAAAAATATAATCGTCATGACTCAGCCGCGAAATGCACGCATGCAGCTAGTTTACATACACTCCTGGAGGTCGAAAGAAAGTCAGAGTTTACATTATCGTTGAAAAACATTTACTATTTTACTTATCATAACATATTTTTATTGTTATGAGTGAAGCTTTGGTAGTTACCGACAGACACCTTAATTGTCCGAGGGTACATCACTATCTGAAGATTTATAGCTGTTTTTATTACTTAATTGCGTTTTACATGTATAACCCATCATAAATATTATAATGTCACTTGTTCTATCAACAGTGTCATATTTTATTACAATGAATAAATATTCCTGAAAGTAATCAAATTAATAATGTTTTAGAAAAAAAATTTTCAAGCCATAACTTATAATATCGTTAAATAAAACAAAGAGGTATATGAATCATTCTGATGCATGTTTTTGTATTACATTATAAAAAAAAAAATTATGACAATATCCTAAAAGAGATTACACTTTTAATCATAATTACAAATAAATAGTTTGATAATTTGGCACATTTCACTTGTCATCTAAAACTTCCACAGTGGACGCACTACTTGCATTGTCATTGTATCTTTCTTCTATTTGATCTGTACCCGAATCAACACCACTTTTTTTATTCACATTGACGTCAGCAGTCTCAGTTTTAATAGAATTGATGCGTTCACGACTTTCCTCTGACTTTTGGGCGTCATTTTGGGTGATTTTCATTTTCTTACTTTTTGAATTGCCCATTTTGTATCCTTGTTCGTCCTGAGCTCGACCAATCGCATGTACCACTGTTGTTATTTTTTTGTATGCTACACAAAGATAAAATCTTGATAACGGTTAAATGTATGCAATAAACAATGCCTTGCTAGGCGGCGTCGTGATAAGAGTAAAGAGCACCAAACACATTCGAAGCGAACTCGCAACTGCTGTGAATATATTGTTAATACATGTGGTATCATACTGTTCTTAAGATAAGACGGCAATGACACAGCCCGCATATATAAATATATAACATTGGACAGTTGTTTGTGTTCGTTTACTTTGTCGGCACTTAAAACAATTGTTCATTGGACACACCAATTTCAGTTAACAGTTCAGCTACTGGTCTTCAATATTTATTTTTTTATTTTTAATATTTTTTTATAATATTATATTATTCATAATATAATATCCGCAACACAATATTAACCAGACTTAAATCAGTAAACACTGTTAGTCTGTCATGGTTCATTCGCTGTATTATCTGAGTCACCAGGACGAAAATAATTTCCAACGCAATGACATCATGTGCAAGGTTAACTCGTGGAGCAACTTTAACGGTTAAATTTTATATTAATAGTTCAATTTAAATATCCTTTCCTCCTTTATCAGGGATTATATTTATTTAAGTTTTAGTTTGAGCGAATACAGACATTGTTAAAAGTATTATTAATAATATAAAATCGAAATTTCTTTGGTAATAGCACATAGCAGTGACGCAAGTGAAAAGGTCGTGTTTAGTAAATTATATTTTCATGAAACGGGATTCACAAATGTCAAAAATATTTTAGAAATAAGTGAAAATAAAAGTGTAATTCATAATATTACATAAATAATTTATTTATCTGAATAATTTAATTCTGGAGCGATCTATATTTCCTGATCGCTGTTTCAACAAATTCTGCGGCTCTTTTAAATCTGTCTGCACTGACGAACGAGTTGAACCCTGGGCCGCTTAATAAGGACTGAAGATTGGAATAATTACAAAGCGAGGTTAAACTACAAAAGCTGAAGCAACCAGAAATAAAACTTGGTATGGAAGTGACGATATACATAAATGATCTCTTCAGACAGCCAAGTGCGCTCTGGAAACAAAATAAGTGGTTAGTAGTTTTAATAAACAGTATATATGACATTATAGTTGATCTTAATTGATTTAATATTTTTGTATTTAAACTACCGATAAATTAATGGAAATACAGCCGGGTAAATATATATATATATATACCGGAATTTGACCAACTAGTTTGCCAGACAGTTCACGCCACAAGTCCATGCTTCAAGCTCATGAATAATAACCCCGAATGGGTTCGAAACTAATCGTGGAAATTCCGATAAAGTAATGTGAAAATAGCCGGGTCAATATATAAATATGTATATATAATGACGACACATGTTTAAATACAAAAATATAAAAATATAGTTTATGAAAAAAAAATACTTACCGATACCAAAGAACAAAGCAGATTTATGGGGGACTCGATTATTTCCTGGGTTTGTACAGTGGGAACAACGCCCACGCTGACAGCGTTCTGAAGACCCATGGGCCTTTGTCCCACCCTCAGGAGATTAGGCTCTTGATACGGGTATGGTAGCGCAATGGGCTAAAATTATTATTAATCGTTGTGTATTACAACTTTATACAAATATATTATAAGCTATTAAACCTAGGTCTGTAATATTATTTTATTTACAAGCCTTTGAAATGACCCGGGGTTGAATTTTACCATGTTACAATAAGTGTATAATGAATACTGATATTTATCATGATATAGTGATTCAAATAATAATAAAAAAATCTAGCTATCATGGAAGTAATTCTATAATTCGTAACTGATTAACCAAGCGACGCAGCATGGTGGGCTGCCCACAACCTATCATAACAAGAAAGGAGACCTGTTCCCGGCAAATTAACATTTATGTGATGATGATGATGAAATGTTTTACTTACGTCATCAAATTCGACGAGATTGTTGTTTATGTATCCAAATTGGGTTCCACAAACAGCTGACAATATAGAGGCCATAATTACGATCTTCAACATCTAAAAATATATTTAATAATTATAAAAATATTATCAACTAATATAAAATATCAAACAAAAAATAGAATTTATGATACTAGGGAATATTGGAATATTAATAAATAGGAATATATATTTCTTACCTTGGTATATTTTTAACTTTGATAACTTAGCTTTGAAGGTTCTGTTGAAGTTTGACACTTAACTGAATAAAACTTTAACTTCAAGCCCTTAAATATAGTAAAAATGTTCTAATGATATAATTTAGTAATTGCTTTTACTTGAAGTTAAAATGTGCAAATTACGTAAGTAGGTACCCATTAATACATTTTCTAAACTATAGATATAATATAATTAAATTTACTAATAATTATAACTCAAATAATGAATCATTAATTATATCATCAGCTGATGTGTCATAGATTATATTTGGTATTATTATTTGTTACATTCAAAATGACGACATAAAAACGCTTAAAGATGTTTTTAGGTACTTATATGACAAATAGACATATATAAGTATATGTCACATGTATTATATAGTATGTCATATTCCGATCGTAATAGCATATAGCTGTCTAACCGCCTTCTTGTTTTATTCATCAAAAGTTTCAATGTCTTTCTTTTCTTTTTCGTACTGTACTAGCATCTAAGCAATAGAGTGAATGTTATTATTTTTATTTTTATTTTTATGAAATAATGAACCGTATTGTACCTAACTCAAACCGTTGCATTATAATATCATAATATTATAATTTGACAAGGTTAATACCTTACGATTATTAACCTTAGTCTGTTTAAAAACTTTATCCGATTTCATAAAGCATTAAATGTTAACGAGTGACGGAGATAAATTCTAATCTATCCAAGATCTCAAGATAATGATAAATTTTTGGCATCTTTTATAAGCAAAGACTAAATAATATAATGTAATCTATATTCCAGATGCCAGTATGGAGTAATCTATTAAAACCGAAATCAAAAATCGATCCTGATCTGATTTTGTTCACTGAAGATAATAAATTAGGTACAATCTGATCCGATCCAAAATTATATTCTTGATTTGTCTGTGCCAATAACTGATCTGTGGGTTGAGTTTGACGAAAGTTTTATAGATTCAATAGTGACTTGAAAGTTAGTTATCCGCAAACGGTCTATATACGGTTACGATAGTATCAGAATTAGTACGCAAATAAACAACTACCAACTACTAGCCAGTAATGAAATAGGAATAAACATATTTTACTTAACAATGTTAAACAATTTTTCCTGTAATAATTTATTATAATGTGGTAAATTCTGTAACCGTATGATTTGCGAGTACATAAACAGTAATTTCAGTGAAATCAACATTAATATTTATTACATGTATTATTGCTGACGGAAATAATATTTCCTGACTTGATTGTCTAGACCAAAACCTGGCATTAAAGCTATGATCTTTAAACTTATATAAAGGACGCAGATTATGTATGATGAAGGACTGTATAACTATAAAACATATGTATGTAAAATAAAATTTATTTAAAATATATATATATATATATTCTTATACATGGAACTAAATATGAACAAATCAATAGAAAGCTCGTCGTTTCCTCGTACCCGGTTCAACCATTTGTATTTTGTGATATTTATCAATAGCTGTCTTAACAAAGTCAGCCGCATGACTGATTCTATCCAGTCTCTCCGGCGTGATCAGGGATCGCATCTCCTCATGGATTGGACCAATTCCGTTGAAGGTGATCTTGCAGAGATTTGTATAAGTACATAATCCAACAGTCAGGGCTGAACCAATCAGTAGAACAAACACGCTGCTGAATATCCATCCGATGGTTCTGCTCGCATAGCTGACTAAAGTCTGTAGGAAATCATGACAAAATACAATTCATAAAGAATTATAAAAATAGTAAACCTATAGAATAATTAAAATTATTTTTTACTTACCCTAGAATTCGGCACTTGGCTCCAAAGTAGTCCAAAAGTTGAAATATCTGGTTCCATGTAATAATCAGCTGGATTATTACCCTCGTAACTGCAAGAACACGATATAAGTTAAAATTTACACACATAGCACTTAAAAGCATATTAATTGACAAAATAAAAAAGTGTTAATACCCATTAGCTGAATATCCACTCCCTGGATAGCCATAACCAGGAGCATATGGAATATCTGGATATGCTACTTCCACTGGACCAGAGAAAGGATAGCCGCTATCCTAAAAAAGTACAATAAAAATACATTAATCATAAAATTTTATAAATAAAGACCAAACACGGTAAAACCTAAAAATAACTTCAATATATAAGGATAAACAAGCTACTTACAATTCTATTAACTTTAGTGGCTGGTGAAGGCTCATCAGCTAACATATCATGTTTGACAATATTCCCTTGGTGTACGGGTTCTACTCTTGCACGACCAGTATTCTGATGTTCGTCAGATCTATAAACTGGGTGGTATTCCTGTTCGGGTTTCAGTGGCACATTGCTTATAGTATGTGTCTCAACTGCTACATCAGGCTTATATGGTATTTTGTCTGAATGTATTGGAATTTCAGCTGAGAAGGCTGAAGCGGTCACAATAAGTAAAACTCCTAATTGGTACATCTGAAACAAAAATTTTATTCAGACACTACAGCTTTTATTCAGAATATATACTCCTGAATGCACTTACCTTTTACTGTCCTGCTTACTTTTCCTCACTGAATCCAGGATAGGAATGATTGCTTCCAGTCCCACTTCCCTATTTATATTCATATTTTTTAAAGATATTCGAATCGTTGGTTATCTCCAGAACTTTGTCTTGCAATAATAGAAAAGCAAACCGTACTTAATACGATGATAAGACGTTAGTCAAAGCTTTGGAATGTTCAAAATTATTTTTGCTGTAAACTAGCACTTCCCCTTTTAATAGCGCAAAATTAATAAGTAAGTCATACAATACTTCTATTATATGTATCGGAGATAAATCATTATTTTGTTTGATGACGCAAGAATTTACTTAGTATATATTTTGGAAGTAATGAAAGATTTATTGAATCTAATGAGTTGTTGAATATTATTTAAATATTAAATTTAAAAAATAATAAAAATTACTTCATATTCCAGAGGGTTCAAACAATAGGCACTATCTCAAAGAATTAGTCATCAGTTAACAAAGCCTTCATACGAATTTGCTTAGCTATTATCATAATGATACTGAGAAATAAGAATTATCTGTATGTATTATCTTGAAATGTTGCAACAAAAGCAATTTAAGTTGTTTTAAATTATTTTAGATATACCTGGCTTGAATAATCTTACTAACTACAGATTGGGAAAGTATTTTAAAACGAAAACAAAAGATGAATTCTTAAAACCCCTCAGCAACCAAAGAAAAAAATTAAAAAAAGCAGTACCTACCCAAATATGGATGTTTTGTAGCCTTATTATATTATACTTCTTTTTACTTTAATCTGAATTTTGGCTTTTCAAAAAAAAAGTTTATATATTACTTTGAAAATTTCATAGATCATATTTTTTGTAATCATAAAAGTCATCAATCATTCATCAGTCATAAAAGCCTAACTCAGCTCTCATTACGCACCACGCATGGTCCTTTATCACCACTATCAGTTTGATAATATGCATTTATTAGTATATTAATATAGATTAAATAACTATATTAAAAATATAGTTAAAATTCGAAATACTTCTTTAAGATCATTTATCTCTAGGTGATGTTTAAATTTATCTAAATATGCGCAAGACAAGATTTTTATTTAAAAATCATGCATATTGTCTTTGTTTCATCCCTCATGTGGAAATTCCTTCAGTAGTCTTACATTGATTTTTGGGTATAGGGTATAGATAGACCTAGAGAGTTAGACAGTGAAAAAGTCTATTCTGCTTTCTATATACCTTTCTAAATATACCGTAGATTAGAGATTGAAAATAATAATCAATACACTACAGATTTGGCAAAGTTTCATTTATTACTTTTTTTACACGCGAAGATAAGCTATCACTTATCTCATTTATTATCGTCACTAGTAAGTAGCCATATATTATTTTCATACTAGACAATTTCATGTCACATAAAATAATAAATAAGGTTCGTATGTGCTTCGTGCTCAACCAAAAATCAATAAACTATGCATGTGTATTCTTCACAATTGTGATCAGTATGAATATATATTTCAAATTGGCCAGTCTTACCGTTTCACGTACTCCCAAAATAATATTATTTCATCTTCCAGTTTAATATTCATCATATTTAAAGTATATAGATATTCACTCATGTAGGTAGGTACTAGTTCTTTGTACTTAACCACAAATAAATAACAGTTATTATTTTAGATTAATAGCTTGATATTAACTAATTTTACGAATTATTTTATATTTTTATTCACGTGGTGTTCAAACGATGTTTGATACGACGACTATTGGACGTCGAGCTGCTACTTCAGGCCCTAGCGAGTTCAGGGCTGAAGCCAATCGATGTCCTTTAAAGTTTTGTGTACCTCCTTAATTAATTATTGATTGATTGATTACTCTTTTGAGCGTGTAGACCGTTGAGTTGTTAAAGTCGTAGGGGGTCGTTAGGTCAAATAAAATATTATCATGGCTGCACAAACAAACAAAGGTTTTTGAAAAATGCACAAAAAAATTAAAAATATTACTTTCATTGTATTTCAGTAAATTTATTTTATTTATATGGTTTTTGTTAAAAAAAAAAGCAATCTCTCACATATCCCTCTGTGTTGAGTCATCCGACAGAGGAAACTGAAGTGTATGTGTATGAAAAAAGACCTGCCCTATTAGATAGCCTTTGCCTGAGTCTACTCAACAACACAACAAGCGAGGGCCAACTGAAAATAATGACCAACATCGATTGTTCCTTTTTTTTTAATTAAATTTTATTCTTGTAACAAAAGCTTAAAATCATTTTAAGGTGCGCGATACTTTTTTATTGAGTTCGATAAATTTTGTATATATAGCATTGGAAGTAGCGGTAAGCTTATATGATCTGACATTATATGTATCAATACAACCGCTTTTGCTCACACTTGGTTATATTCAAGTAGATAATTTTATTATTCGCTGACAAAAAAAATCCTGCATACGAAATCTTATCACGCTATATAAATATAGAGAAATTACTATGAAAATACATACATTTACACTAAAACAGAAGAAGGACAGCAATAACATTATTCTAGAATAGTTGACTCAGCAGACGTTGCCCTGCTCTGAACATATACAAAACTCCTAAAGTCTGAGCCAAAGCGCCAATCGCCCCTTAACAGGTGCAAATGTTAATCTAAACTATCTAGGGAAGCGCAATACACATTAAAAAAACTACAAAATCAGTCCATCACTGTTGTCCCGATAAAAATGTAACATATCGTTAATATATTCTCAATGTTCCTATTATAAGTGAATACAAATTTCGAAGGCCATTTTATAAAAGGCTGCATCACGATCGGGTTTCAAGGATATTATATCTACTATATTACTAAAATATTTCCCACACTCAAAATATTATACATTTTCATAGCTATTAATTGAATTCTTTATTAAGCTATATAGAATTTGACATACTGAAACGCCATCTAGGGATACCTTGCAAAGAAGGAGAAAGTTTAAATTAAGTAAGTCGGCTTACGGACGATAATTTTACGGGATAACGTGATACGGCAACTGGTGAAAAATTGCATACTTTATGAATTGAATTAAATTTCTATCATTGAATTACCATTATTTTGTATAGAACAATCAATAAGTAAATTAAAAAAATCCGTTAAATTAACTTTTAATTGCCACTCGTTAATTCATATTTTATTTTTTTTTACTTAAATTATGCAGATTAATAACAAGTAACAAAGTGCTTTTAACTAGGTATTCATTAAGAGCTTTTATACATGTGTATTTATTATCCTCCAATCTGCGTTATTCAGTTAAGGACAGGACGATGATTTTCGTTTATAATAAACAATGGAAACCAAATTAACTTTAAATTTAATTTATAGACAGTTGACAAAACAGTGTTCGTGTTTTTACGACGGAGTGGAAGAGAGATAAATGCGTCACAACTCACAAGCCCAACGCTTAGGAGGATTGTACCTCTCCATCATTTAGTCCACGCTCTCGCCTGTACGTTCGTCTCAGGTGGAACGTGACAATGAGTCATACTTTTTCGTGCGTACAGTCGGTGTTCATCGACTTACAATTATTTAGACTTGTCACGTCAAAAAGGTAACTTACGAAAACTTTAAAACAATTATGAATCTAAACCAACCCTACAGCCACTGAAACAAACACCAAAATCTATTTTTTTATTTACTTATAATTATTTTACTACTATTCCAATAATTGTAATTCGTTTATTATTATTTTGTCACTATTAACAAATAATAGTTCCGTAAATAATTTAGTGTATTCGAACCTATTAACCATAACCAATAGAAAAAAAAATGTCAAAAATTTCACAACTAGTGACAAAACAAAGAACTAATGTATTATTTAAAATGAAATGTAAATTATATTTTTAGTTTCAGTATGTTCTGAATCTATAATTTAATATAAGTACTTAGAATAAGTTTTAAAAGGTAACATATATTATATTACTTTTCCTGCGAGGACATGTTGCACAAGATAAAAAAATATACCAAATTAACTATTTCCTTATAGCGTCTACCTTTTGTTTTACGAATTAACTACAGAAATAATAAAATGAATATAAAAAAAATACCAAAAGAGGCTCAAACTTTAATTTCCGCTTCCGCATATATAAATAATTTTACAAGAGCTATTGAAGAACTGGTAATTAGACTATATATAACTATTATTCTTTACATTTTTCATTTGTTTTTTGTAACCAAAGTGGGTGTGAAAGTTTTTTCAGCAATTACTTAAAGTAAATACCAATTTTAAGCAGCTTAGTTTCTTTCAATATCCATAATCCACCTTTATTACTGAAGAATTAGACATAACATCCATGAATTAAGGATGAAAGAAACTGTTCCCATATTTCTGTAATATGTGAAGCCAGAAAAAAAGTTGTAAACTAAAAAAAAACATTTAAAACACTTTTCTCGGTACATAAAGTTTCCATTACATTCTATTTTTTTTGGTCATATAGGTATATAATTCACTTGATGCAGAATGTACATCAATTGCTATAAGAGTATCAATACAGGAAAGTTTTATTCAAATACTAGACAATGGCATTGGAATCAATAAGGAAAGTTTTTGTATGTTAGGACAA
This sequence comes from Dircenna loreta, assembly GCA_963555665.1. Classification (NCBI taxonomy): domain Eukaryota; kingdom Metazoa; phylum Arthropoda; class Insecta; order Lepidoptera; family Nymphalidae; genus Dircenna; species Dircenna loreta. Next base: position 7,526,984 of record OY743093.1, on the reverse strand, counting down.
AAATATGCAACAAGTAAACATATAGATGTAACTACATTAAAATCTGCTCCTGATAAATATGGATTCCGTGGTTTCTCATTAGCAAGTATGATAGAAATATCACAGGATGTGCTCATAACATCAAGATATGAAACAGGGGGAACCTGGCTTATAAGATTTCATAATGGGACTAAGAAGGAATTCTATACTGCACCAGCTAGACCATCCAAAGGCACCACGGTATTAGCCATCATATTATATTTTAATGGTAGAGTAAAAAAATTGTTTATATTAAGATAGCTTTTTGTATTATTTATTTTAGAATGCAGTAAGTAATGTATTTTAGTGTATTATTTTTTTAATATCAGGATCTCTTAAGATAAAATTTTATATGTGTATTTTAGGTAGAAATTAGAGGGTTTCTTTATAATTTAAACATTCAAAGAAAATCAATAGATAATATAAATGAGCTACAAAAGATTAAGTCATCTTTGGAACAATTATCATTAATTCACTGCAATGTGTCTATAAGTTTAAGAGATGATTACAAAAATGAGATAATTTTTAAAATACATAAAAATAAAGATATTTATCAAACCTTATGGTCATTATTTGAGATAAGTAAAGAGAATGTTCAAGAATTACAGGTGGAGAAGAATCAGTACAAAGTGAAGGCATTTATTAGTAAGGGTGATGTGGTCCAACAAAACCAATGGATATATTTAAATGGAAAATTTGTTTCCAAAACAGATATACATAAAAAAGTTAATAAATTGTTAAATAAGTTGCTTTTTAAACATAACAAAATCCCAAAAATTAAGGTGATAATAAAATTTAAATTAGGTATATTGTTCTCTAGCGTTACATAAAATATATTTATTTTTGTAGAATAAGAACAATGATGACTATTATAAAAGAAATCTGCCATTTTATTTTATTTTTATATCATGTCCTTTTTACGATTTTGATATAATATATAAGAATAAACAAACTTTAGTCGAGTTTAAAGATTGGACAGAAATTGATAAACTTATTGAAAAGCTGATTCAGTTTTACTGTGGCGACAGTCATTTGAAGGTAAAGGTGAAAGAAAAAGTAAGTAAAATGGAAAATACCAAGATCCAAGTAAAAGAAATAATTGAAAAAATACTTAATAATAATGTAAGGCAATCGAGTATCGAACATGGAATCAAAGGTATAGAGAGGATTATAAATATTTTTTATATTTCTTTTTTTTTTGCTATTTACTGTTAGTTTCAGGTAAAAATATAAAACGGAAAAATAAGAAAAATCATAAACTAATAGATAACGATATCCCTCTTAAATATCAAAAACCGAAAAATAAAGTTAAAGTTTTAGACTTACAAAAGAAACAAGAAGTACAAAATATCATTAAAAAATATAGCATAGAAAAAGAAATTATAAGGCCAACTTTGAAAGATATTAACAAAATAAAATATAAAAATAAGGCTTCAACTAAACAAAAGAAGAAAATTAGGAATGGTGTTTGTCTTATTGACAAATTTAAAAACCAAACAGAGAGTGTAAAAAAGAGGTGTGCGAAGTTGTCCTTGGACGCACAAAGTAAGATGAAATTAGCTCCTAATGACGAACTATTAAAATCGACCCACACTACTGAATACAACGAAACAGTATCGCGCTGCAACTACAAACAACTTGCTCTTGATACTTATGTAGCCACGGAAACTAAGTATCCAGATCATAATTTCAGGAATAATGATTTTGATTTTGTAAAGCCCAAAACATCTTACGATCTCATTAAACCATTCATTCAGAGTCACAGTGAGGGTCCTAAAATCCCAGAACACACAGATATACAATGCACACAAATTTGTAGGTTTTTTTGACTTAAGTTTAATAAATTGTATTTTGATGTATTATCTTATTTGAAACTTTATTCATAGCTCCTCGTGTTATCAACTCCGAGTCATATAAATCGTTGCATCCAAAAAATACTTTTGATAGTCACAACTATCAGGATAATGCAGAGCGAAAGAAAAAATTTAAACAATTTATTAGTACGGGTTTCCGTCAGAATTTTTTATTACGAAACAAAAATTTTACAACATCACATAAGAATTATGATAGAACAAAGAAAAGCTTAATTAACGAGCTATATGTAAGAAATAATTATAATATAGAGCAAGTGTCTGGTGGAATTAATGAAAATAGAAGCGATCAGAGAACAGTAGTCAATAATTCGTATTCACATCATTATGAAGATTGTGATAATTATGTAGATAAGATTAATAATATATCAGATTTAGGAGATAATCAATCGCTCATTAAATCAGATTTCGGGAAAACATACGACATAGAAGAATGTTCTGTAGAAAATGCACAAAATAAAACTTATTCGCTACATGTATGTGATAATTTAAGTAAATACGGCAGCATTCAGTTATCGTCTATAGATAAAGAACCATTTCTAATTGAACAAAGTATTGAACACGTACAAAGAAATACAAAATCAAAAATAACTGAGTCACCAAGTAATGTTAAATATTTATTATCCAAATCCATAGATCCTCTAAGTTACTGCGAAATTGTTTTCAAAAGCAATGAGACGGGTGACGTCGAGCAAGAACTTATAAATAGTTTGACTCGTAATAGAGATAAGAATGATTCTTTTGACTGTGAATTACTAGATAATGGAAATAATGAAATTTTGGAACCAAATTTGATAGAAATTACACAAGATAATGAATGTTTAACAAAGGATAAGAATTTGAAATCCAATGATATTGAAACAGGGAAATGTAAAATTCTAACGCAAAATAATTTTTCTCAGGGTGTGAATAACTTTCAGTTAAAGAAACGCCATGAATTCATGCCAAAAGGTCAGTTTATTTAAATGACTATTGAATATTCTTGAGTAGAATTTTAATTTTGAATTGATTGCAGGCATGTCTCAAATCTATAAGACAAGATTCCGAAAAAAAATTAATCTATCAAACACAAAAATTGACTATTACGAAAATGTAAGGAATCACAATACGAGAAGTGATTATTTTTAATGTTGATATTTCAATAATTATTTTTTTTTAGATCCTTTACAACAATTTTGCGGATGATGTTCTAATAAACTCTGAAATATTTTCACCAATGCTAGAAAACATTGATGTTAAATCAAAGAAGTTTGAAAAAACTAATCACAGAGATGACTCTAATTTAATATTCAACGCTTCGTCTCTGAGAGATGCTAAAGTTATTGCTTTATTTGACCTATAATCTTTGTGTGCTGTTAAAATATGGAACTAACATCATCATACATTATTTACAGGTTTTTGGGCAAATAGATCGTAAATTTATAGCTACCCAGATAAAAGGCATATCATCCGATTCTAGTCTGACTTTTTTGGTCCTCTTCGATCAACACGCGGTTGATGAAAGAGTACGACTGGAAACCAATTTGGCTGGTAAACCTTGATATTCTCGTTTGAAAATTTCTATAAAAAATGTTTCGCCATGATGTTTCGATTGCTTTGTAGCAAAGCTAAACATGTTTAGCCATGTTAAGCTTATATAATTTTTCTAATAAATCCAGAATGAAAAATTCATCGAATCGAGCAGGATCTGAACCCTCCTATCTGTGAAACCCTCCCGTCGCTCTTCCAATGAGGTACCGTAGCGCCTCCCGCTTCGATGAGTTTAGTATTCTATCTATGATCTATAAACGGGACGGCCATCTATTAGACTTATTTCGTAAATCTTTAGTGTTTATCCTGTTCAAGAAAGAACTACAATTATCATTATAATTATATTTGATTAAACAGATTATTTCGATGGCAATATTTGGAGTAGCGTCACTCTTGATTCAGTACCACTCAAACTAGACAAACATGATCTTCTATATTTATACAATCACAAGCTAAAGTTCATCCAATTTGGTCTGCAATTGGAGTTCTTAGATGACAGAATATTAGTTAATTCCATACCAAAAGCAATTTTGGGTAAAAACCCTAGACAGGTCAGAAAGAAACGATATTATCATAGTTATTATTTATTTTAGTTTAATACATAGTTGAACATGTTACAATGTAGGAAGACGTGATTCTGAAAGCAGTGAGACGTCTAATATTAGAAGAAATAGATGTGATAAAATCTCTTGGTGGTAATGTAAATTTGTATCCCAAAGCAATTATGGATCTCGTTTTCAGTGAGGTAAGTAACGATGTATCTTGTACTGTAATCTTAAATACTATAAAATATACAATATATTACAGTTATATTCATTGAATTATATTTATCATATCATCTTTTAACTTTAGTATATTTCTAAACTTAGTTACTTAGAATGGCTCAAGGAGCCATTCTTGGTCCTCTTTCTAATCTTATATACAAAAGGCATATATTTATATTTAGGCCTGTAGATATGCAATTAAGTTCGGTGACAAGTTATCTAAAAGTGATTGTGTAGAGATGCTTAAATTGCTTTCTACTTGCAAAACACCTTTCCAATGTGCCCATGGTCGTCCTGTCATGGCGGTTTTGATTGATGTTCCTAGAAATATTCGTAATTACGAGGTATTTATTTTTTAAATATACACATAAAATTACCATCTGGTGCACTTTTGTATAATTTTATCTTTACAGGTAAATATTGAAAATATTAAACAATTTAAGGTACGCAAATCTATATAAACATTTGCAAGTTAATAAATATTGTTACCAGTTACCAAACAATGTTTTATTTAATGATATAAACTTCCAAACATATTTACGAACGGCAAGCCGAGCATGATGCTTGATACAATATTTTTTCAATCCATGGTATGTATGGACGTATTCTGGTATGGACATCAGGAAAGCCTACGCCACAAGGAATTCCCCAGGAAACTATTCCGACGAGTCTATTGTCTTTTATTAGTGGTCCACCAGAATCACCCTGAAATTGCCACAATGTTTTAATAAATTTCGTAGTCAAAAGTAAGTCTATCAACATTTTTATAATAGTCGAGTGATAAGTACATCATAATGTATAAATTTCTAATACAAGTAGAAGTTAACGTTGTAGTCGCCCATTTAATAATCAACGTCACAATAAGGAGGTAACATTTATGGAGGTTATTTGTTAGGATTACTAATTTACGAAAGCAGTTGTTGTTAGAAAAATTATTTACTCCTATTTTTTTTAAATGTTGTTATGTTATACTCGTAAGTCATTTGTGACAGTATGTTATTTTGTGAGACCATTCCTTTATCACACAATTATAGGGGTCGTCCATTAATCACGGGATGTTTTTTAGCCGTTTTTTAACCCAAAATCACGTATTTTGTTAGTAAGCTAATTGAAGTTCCATTTGAAGAATGGAGGAATACACACCTCTTTTCGGTAAAAGAATCACGTTTAAAAATCGTTTAAGAATTACGAAAAAATAAATACACGTGATATCTTACCTACTTCTAAAAAAATATTGACGAGCATAGAATTTCCCCTTTTTTTGGGCGTAGGTTAAAAGAATCAATCATAAAATACTAAATAACAATTCAAGAATTCGCTGCTAATATATCATCGCGACTGCCACTATTATAATATGAAGTTAGCTGTTTTAGATAAAGTGGCTCAGCGAAGATGAAATCAGCAAATAAAACCTTATGTATATGGTATTGTACCGCATAAATTCCGTGCTTATTAATGGTTTTATTTTTTTTTGGACTTGGTACTCCTCTCCTCTACTCTCCATAACTAAAATGTGTATAATCTTTTGAATACACTTACATGACAAGTGCCCTGTCCAATGCTTGTAAATGTACAGAACATGCTTTCGTATACTTCTCTCGTGTAACGCATAGCATATTTGCAAGTTTCTTGATCAAAAACTGTCAAATTGAGCGCATGCATTTTCCGACTTGAATCTCCATTAGACTGCAAGTAAATATATTTTAAAAATATTTTTAGAGTAAATAGAAGAAGGAATACTCGATTATAAGTTCACCTACCGTATTGGCTCCAAACCCAATAACGGTGATATTGTGTCCTTCAATAACGTCTTCCGTGTGAAGTCGCAGCATTTCTGCTCTATGTAAATTAAAACGACCTTTTATTTTTAGTATGGCAATATCATTTAATTTCAGATTTTTATTATAATCATCATGTGTATAAATAGTATCAACGCTGTATTTCAATCCACCGGTATCCAAATTAGATGTGCCGACTACTACATTGATGAATCTTGGTTCAGCTCTGAAATGATGACATTATGTAATATTTTTTCCTTGGTCCAATATTAGCTATAATTCCGAAATAACCAAATTTAATATGAAATAATATCTACAATGAATATTGTATGCAATAATTTGGAATTTGTCTATGAACTTCATAAATGAAGACCATCTTGACGTCACACTTAACTTAGTATTGTTTATATTCTAGAGCAAATAGATTATCATCTATTTAATTACTTACTTGAAAACACAATGGGCTGCTGTTACTACGTGCCTGGGAGATATTATGGCACCACCACACACGTGATGTTGAGTTACATTTTGAAGTGAAGCATGATACCTCCCTAACTCGATGGGTATTTTAATGCCACCAACTAGACGAGGATTTATATCTGCAAAGAAATATATATATAATCTATAGTCATAAAAATTAAAATACTATATAATATAATAATCTCACCTCACATATAGGTATATAATATAATAATCTATACTTACCTTCGAGACTGAAATTAATGCAAATACAAAAAACAAGTGAAATACCAATCCACATATTATATGTATATTGAAATAATAATTTATTTAAAATGCATAAGATCTAAAGTAAAGAAATCAAACTACTAATCAATAAATTACTGATATATTTATTTGATGGTAATCAAAGTACCTACTGATAATGCATATTTAAATAACAATCACGTTGTAGGGTTCCATAATTATTTAAGATTTATTTTTTATTTTTTTATTCGAATAGATTTTTATACAACCAACTAAGTAGTATAGGCTTTGTACCTTGTAAAGTTAGTAAATATTCTAAAAATATATTCTGTCTTATCAATAAATCTAATGTGTCATATCATAACATAACCTTGGGAACCTCCGATCATTGTCTGGTGAAATCTGTATTAACTTATTCCCAACCGGACTTAGACTTCCATGGTGTTATGCGAATTTGGAAATACAAGTCAGCACATTGGGATGAGATGCGGCACTTCTTTGCATATTATCCTTGGCGGCGGGTTTGCTTCTCTTCTGAGGATCACAAGAACAACTTCTTACATTATATAAAGCACAGATCCGGTCGTGTGTGGAGTACTGTGGCCATTTAATGGTTAGTGCCGCAAAATGTCATCTTGCTGCTCTAGACACAATTGAGAGGCGTGCAAAGAGGCTAATTGGTGACCCTGAACTGGTGGAAGCCAATCTTCATAGCCTCGAATATAGACGTAGAGTTGCCAGCCTCTCAGTATACTATACGATACATTTTGGTGAGTGTGCCAAGGAATTACATGAACTAATTCCCCCATCCCCCTTCCATCACCAGACGTTCCAACGCACGGCGAGCATCCATCCCTTTGTAGTAGACGCGCTGCATGTCCGAACGAGGCGCTACGCTTCATCTTTTTTAAATCGGACAGCGAAGAAGTGGAACAGCTTGCCTGCGTCGGTATTTCCGTCCGAGAACAATGTGGGTGTCTTCAAGGCAAGAGTGAATAGGCTTTTACTAAGTTGATGCGCTTTACCACCTACGACTACATCCCATCAGGTGAAATGTAGTCAAGCGTTAACTTAGTTTAAGTGTAAAAAAAATAATAATATTATACTCAACTTCTTCAGGCATTTAAGTATATTATCGAGATTATGTAAAGCAAGTTTACTCACTTGGTCCATTTTGAGATACTTTTTCTTCCTTTTGACGTATTGCTTTTGAGAGCGATGTGGAAGTTATTTAAGAGTAAGTTATTTAATCTAAAAAAGCAGAAGTGGCATGTCTAACTTAAAAAATAGGGATTCGAAATGTCCACTGTACGCTTGCCTACACTTGCCGAAGTTATCTTTGATTCATCTCAGCCCTATGTTTGGGGTCGTCCATTAATCACATGAGACTTGATAGGGGAGGTGGGGTATCGGCAAAAATCACGAAATATCACCAGGGGGGGGGGGGGTGTTTGCAGTAAGATGTCACGTGTATTTACTTTTTTAACGTGATTCTTTAACCGAAAAGAGGCATGTATTCCTCCATTCTTCAAATGATGATAATTCAATTGGCTTGATGATGATTCAATTTACTAAAAAAATACACGTGATTTTATGGGGGAGAGGGTACTTCAAACATAACCACGTATCATCAAGGGGGAGAGGGGGGGGGAATGGTTTAAAAAACATCACATGATTAATGGACGACCCCTTTAGTCCACGCTCGTGTAGCGCGTAAGATGAAAACAGACAAATATCCTTTACAAACAAAATTTTAAATGTATAGTAATGTTAGTAGAATTGGAGAGGATATTTACATAGTTTTTTTAATATTGTTAGTATTGGTGGCTAACTATCTGAGAATTATGATTCTAAAAGGTTTCATTTTGAAATAAAATTTTGTAATTAAAATAACTTTAGATAGTTTAATAAATAAATAAAGAAAACCTTTATTCAAGTAACTCTTGTTCGTACAATTACTAGAACATAGTTTGTATAGACTGTGTCTTTGCTTACTCCTAAAGAAGATAAACAAACGTCTTGTCAGTTGGGAATGAAATGAGGACAGTTGACACTTCGAGCTTTGTCAATTGTTTGGACTGAGATATTTATTAATGCAAAACAGCAATTATAAAACATTTATAGTAATCAAGTAAAGAATTCACTTACAATTCATTGTTTATTGAAAAAGTATGGACATTCTAAGGGCTGAAATAGCGAAGAAAAGAAAGTTGCTTGAAGAAAAAAACATTTTAGTAATGTTAATTTATTCTTTCTAAATGGCCTGTTTAATTGGACTTAATGTTATGTTATAAATATATTTACCAGTTCCTTATATTTTTCACAGAATCCGACAAAAAAATATTTCAAAAGAGGAGAACTCTTAGCAAAGGAACAAGAAGAATATTTGAAAAAATATGGACAAAACAATATCAAGGATGAGGAAAATCATGAATTGAAAATTTCTGAAAAAGGTATGCAATATGTACTTACATCCATCTGTTGGTAAACTGACAAATCATGTAAATATTTAAAGACTGTTGAATAGTTTTATACATTAATTCATACATTTATAAGGTATAAGTTTTATTAACAAATAATATTTTGTTTTGAATTTCAGCTAAAAAACAAGAAAGTGAGAGTGATCAAACTGAAAGTGTATCTTTGCCAAGGGCCGAAGTCATCAAAAGATTGAGAGATCGAGGACACCCAATAATATTGTATGGAGAAAGTGAACTACAATCTTTTAAACGGTTAAGGAGGATAGAGATTCAGGAACCTGAAGCTAACAGAGTAAGTTGATAATTGATTATATCAATATTAGTATTACATGTTTCATAATTTGGGTATGTTACTTTAACCTATTCTAAATATATTTCGTTAGTTTTTGTCTGTCTGTCTGTTGTCTGGCTTTCACACAAAAACTACTGAATGGATATTTATGAAACTTTTTGTTACATAGTTATTAGTCCATGGGAAAATAGCTATAATTTATTATGAAGATTGACATATCATATTGAAATTTTTGTTTGTCTGTGGTCCGGCTTTCGTGCTAAAACTACTGGAGAGTGTTTGTCAATGTCTCCTTGCCATATAATAACTTAAATATGGAGTAAAGAGTGCTAGCTAGCTATGCTATTGCCATAATATTTGAGTCTCTGGGTGTGAGCTGACAACAGCTAGTTTATTAATATATATTTTTTTATTTTCAGGGTTTTAGAAATGATTTCCAGGAAGCTATGGAACAAGTAGATCAAGCATATCTGGATGAAATTTTGGCTCTAGGTACTCAGGTAAGGAATATGCACAGATCTTTTGAAGTAAAATACTTTATAAAAATACCTTTTTTAAAGTTTTAATATTAAAATATATTTAATGAATTTTCTGTCACTAAATGTTATATGTTAAATAATACTATGTTTACAGAATGATATTGATAAGCTTCAAAAAGAAGAGGCTTTAGATGACTCGGTCACTTATGAATATATACAAGAAATTTCTCGAACCATGGGACAAGGAGACAGAAACCATGATATGAATGTTATTATGACTTTGCTGCAGGTATATTTCATTCCTATGATACATAATTACATGTTTAAAATATATATATGTATATGTATATTCTCAAGTTCACCACATCTTTTCCCGTGATAGTTATGGGTTTCTATTTTTTTTAAACAATAAGTATTGTAGGAGTTTCACATAGTAACCATAAATTTTTGATAATTTTTCTCTTTCAGTTTCTGCTAAAACTTTGGGGACAGCAGCTAAGTTCAGCGACAGGAGATCAAAAAACAGCAATCAAACACAAAATGACAAGAGCTACATACACACAAACACAAGTTTATCTAAAACCTTTGATGAGAAAACTTAAAAAGAAGAACCTTCCAGATGATATCTGCGACAGTCTTACAGAAATAACAAAACATTTGCTAGAAAGAAATTATATTATGGTATGTATATTATTAACAAATATTTGAGATAGGCTGTTTACTTTACATCATAATATTTATTATTTACTTTTGTTTCAGGCAAGTGATTCATATCTTCAGATGGCAATTGGTAATGCGCCATGGCCCATTGGTGTGACTATGGTCGGTATCCATGCTCGTACAGGTCGTGAAAAGATTTTCTCGAAAAATGTAGCCCACGTAATGAATGACGAAACACAAAGAAAATACATTCAGGCTCTGAAGAGATTAATGACAAAATGTCAAGAGTATTTCCCAACTGACCCTTCACGTTGTGTTGAATATAGCAGCACAAGATAAATAAAATATTAATTTACAAATGTATTTTATTATTACATATACCAATGTTTATACGTTATGTTGTATACCTACAAATCGACGTCTGCTGAAAATATACCTCGTATTTTTAGTGTTAATTTCACAATTCAAATAATTATTGGCGTAGTAACATAGGGAGGTGAGATGAATCAAAACTAAGAAATAAAAGGATAACTTTTTCAGTGCAATTATGCACCTTGTTAGTTTCATATTATTCTGTGGTTACAGTTGAAAGTAGTCCAGACTTTTATATAAAATGCTTCTACCATTTATATAACTGGATATTGTATATTATAATATTACTATACACTCAAACTTTCTGATTTTTTAATATATTTAAATTTTTAAAGTGCATTTTTCATTATATCAATGGCAAGGACAAGGCTACGGAATAAATTTGATTATAAAAACAATGTAATAAATAAATACTTATTGATGTTTTGGTTACACATTAATAATCTGTGGACTGTCGAAGTCCAGACTTGTCATGTGTTAAATAAAGTTTGAACCAATGTTATTCTATTCACATAACTGATTTTATTTTTCTTTAAAACACTTTATATTCATATCATTAAAATTAAGTTTGCCTTTTATAATAAAGTGTATACATATACATCATTTTAGTGTTTGTATATACTAACTAGTTTATTATTTATTATATTTTTATATTACTAGTTTGTTAGGAACAGATAATACTGTTTTAGAGGAATATAAACAATGTTTTTGGAATACATTAAGATATTTCATTTACAAGATTGCTTAAATATATTATCTGACGAGGATATATTAGGTTATTACAATATAAATATAGAGTGAGTTTTATTGAAAATATTATATTTGGTTATTACACAGATGTCAGGCCTGTGTTTAAGAATTTTTCATTTTATAAATAGTTAAAATTAAGTTTGATTATGAACTTTGAAAGTTCTTTTTAGCTTTTTAAAACTATTTGAAACTTATCCTGATGTTGGTGAGAAAGTGCTATGTAGTCCAGTAAAAACTTTGCCATCTTGTAATCAAGATATATTAAAACTCCAACAAAAGATATTGGAAGAAGAAGAATATAGTTCTGTAACATGTAAATTGAAATATAAATATATGAAAAGAAATGTACATGCAAGGTTTTTTGGATTACCAGTCTGTCCTGAGTTACATAGGACCATATTTCCTAAGAATGTTGACTTGGGATGCTTTCTTAAAGTTACAGGTTGGTGTGAATCATTAAATATGCTGCACATTTAATTAATATATTCATTGATTTAGTTCATTTTATATTATGTTCTCAATTTTATTAACTATATTCTCAAAATGTGTGTTGACATTTATTCCATCTATTGTTTACAGGTACAGTTGTGCGAGTGACACAGTCTAAAATGTTAGAATATCAGAGGAAATATGTATGTATGAAATGTAAATTTGAAAACTCAGTAGAAGCCGATTTTGAGAATCGATATATCTTGAAAGCTCCTACAAAATGTGGAAACATTGAATCAAGGTGTAAATGTTCTACTTTTTCTCAAGTTAATTTGGTATCCAGAGAACATTGTAGAGATTATCAAGAAATAAAAATACAAGTAAACCTTATATTTAATTGAGCACATACATGTAAAAACATTTTACAAGTATATCTGTTTTTCATTATTTCTTTTTTATTTTCTTTATATAACAGGAGCAAGTGAACAAACTTAGTATAGGTACAATACCTGGGTCAATGTGGGTTGTGTTAGAAGATGACCTTGTAGACTGCTGTAAACCAGGAGATGATGTTGTTATTTGGTAAGATCAAAATAAATATCAATCTAATTAATTGTTTTATTTTTGTTTACTTGGAAAACAAGGTTTAGTTATTCAAGCAAATATATATATATTGCACTGATCTGAAGCAGATTGTTTAATTTACTGTATGCTTGCTTTTGAATCAGTAATATTATGACTTAGATTTGGAGATTTCTACAGTTAGTTTTAAAAAAATAAAAGATTAAAAAAATGCCAGTTTGTAGTTCTTTGAACATATTATTAATTGCTTAATATAAAACAATTTTATCTCATTGAGACTAATTCTATTAATTATAGTGGAACTGTACGACGTCGTTGGCGTCCCCCCGTACAAAATAAGAAGAGTGAAGTTGAAATTGTTTTACAAGCCAATTATATTGAAGTGAGTAATTCACAAAAGTCGGAAGTCATTGCAATGGCACCAGATGTGAAGGACTGTTTTGATGACTTTTGGGGGAAATATGAACAATGTCCATTGAAGGGACGAGATTTAATTCTTTCTTCTGTATGTCCTCAGGTATGCGAGTTTCAATATATGCTTAAATAATTGTTTGTCTATAAAAAAATAATTTATTATGAGTATAGTTATAAACATCATTATATGAAACATTGCTTATGTTACTTTTTTATTTTATTTCAGGTTTATGGTCTTTACCTGGTGAAACTGGCAGTACTACTCACAGTGATAACTGGTTCAAACCACATGGCTGAAAATAAGAATGATTCAGATGATACACACACCACCAATGTTCGTGGCCAGTGTCATTTGTTGCTGGTTGGTGATCCAGGTATTTTTTTTATTCACTAATAGAATGTTACATACTAACTTTCAGACTTGGGCATTTTATAATATTTTATAAATGGGAATTGTATTGCTAGGGAATAATTATCATATTCATTTTCATTGTGGTTGTTATTTAATATTCAGGCAATTAAATAATTTGTGTATAGATAATTTGTGTATAGAAATTTGATTGAGTTATGTCATATATACGTCGGAGATTTTGTTAAAAATATATATATTATATATTTCTGTAGGTACAGGTAAATCCCAGTTATTAAAAGCAAGTGCCGAACTGACTTCCCGCTCAGTGTTCACCTCTGGGGCTGGTAGTACCAGAGCTGGTCTCACTTGTGCTGCTCTTAGAGTAAGGATTGTATTCTATCTTTCATACTTGTTTTTGCTGATATTGTGGAATTCATTTTTTTTATCTGTATGTGTAAATATATGCGAACTGTCTGTATGTATGTTGTATAAAAATGTACTGACTGGCGACTGAGTACATTGACTTATCTCGAAATCTCTGGGGTCCAGAGCATCAGAGCAGAGCTAAGTTTACTTACCAATACCGTATGTCCCAGGAGGAGGGCGAGTGGCAGCTGGAGGCGGGCGCGCTGGTGCTGTCGGACGGCGGCGTGTGCTGCATCGACGAGCTCACGCACCTCCGGGACCACGACCGCGCCGCCATACACGAGGCCATGGAGCAGCAGACCATCTCCGTCGCCAAGGTCTCCTTCACTATTCTACATACCGGCGCTTCTTCACTTCTGTACATGTTTTATAGGAATATGTTGTTTTTTAAATATAAATAATAGCGGCTGAATTCAATTTTGTTGGAATTTCTAAACCTTTCAACTTAATGATTTCGGAATATCTAAAAAACTGCGCTTTGTATCGAAATGTATAAAGAGCGTTTAAATTATTCTAT